>OX421380.1:7512500-10012500 GCA_949126905.1 Amorpha juglandis
TGATTTTATTAACAAACTCTTATTTACACCTATTTAACAACGTGCTAATAAATTTTTACCGACACATAATGCATTAGGCTCATTTATGGAGTAGCAATTTGGTAATTTTCTATTTTGCTCTTATATTTTATTTATTTATTTAACATTTCTGAATTCCAATTAATAAATCAGCTCTTAAATTAAAACCTAGGACACATTAAGAAGCTATTAATAATTTGTAATCTGAATAAATATCCCTCACAGACACAACTTTCACAAATAATTAAACGCTTCCCTGTGTATATATTGTATTATATTTAACCTATTAAATAACTGATTTAATAACGAAATGTATACCTGGACCACAAACAGGGATATACAGGTGTAGAGAAAATAAAGTAAGCTGTGACCTTTCCCAGACACACTCTCGAGTAAGATAGTTAATTAAATAAATGGTCCGAGAGGATAGTACTCATCAGTCTTGTCCGCGTCCCACATACGGCACCCGAGTCATTACGCACATATTCGCCTTCTATTTTTATTTTTTGCTTACTCCACAAAGAAAAATGCCTTAAAATTGCGCTACCTTTACGACTTTCACACTTTCAGTTCGCAACATACTTGAATGATGACATAGTAGTTTTATAAGCATTAAAGAAGCTACGTGACTACCTCGGTGGCGTAGTTGTATTGGGTGCGCGGTACAACTCCTGAGCTGAGGTCTCGGGTTCGATCCCCGGGTCGGCTAAAAGTGATAATAGGTTTTCGATCACGAAATGCTCATAGACCGGTGATTATCCGGTTGAAAATGGTAAAAATAGAAACAAATTTATAGTAGAATCAAACCCATTGTAAAAGGAAGAGAATACAACAAAATTGATAGGAAAAATAAATTACCGGCGATCTGAGGTCGGGAAGTGGGAAGGGGGGGGCTTTTAAGGGTAAAAAACGGTTTATCTCGATTTCCGGAAAAACTACATGCCCTATGGAAAAAAGTTACATCGCAAAGTTGTAGGTAATAAAAAGATCTACAACTTTTGTATACACACTTTCTTCACATAACCTCAAAATATATGTGAAAAATTCAAATAACCAAGTTTTTTGTTTTTATTTTTATCTATTATAATAAATCATTTTTATTTCACGAAATTTGGTGAAAACTTACCTTTTTGTATCCCAAATACACTGTAATTTTTTTGATTTAAAATATTTATTTTTGCACCTTATTTTGACCTAATATCGAAAAAGCAGCCTAATTTTCAAACGAAAATTCTCACGTCAAAATATGAGCTTTTTTAAAAAAAGTCTGTTGGTTTCTTGTTCATTGAATTCCCTACTTTCTGATGGTGTAAAAAAATATATACATTACTATGGTAAATGTGGAAAAAAAATTGTGGAAAAAAAATGATTTATTATAATAGATAAAAATAAAAACAAAAATAATGGTTATTTGAATTTTTCACATATATTTTGAGGTTATGTGAAGAAAGTGTGTATACAAAAGTTGTAGATCTTTTTATTACCTACAATTTTGCGATTTAACTTTTTTCCATACGACTTGTAGTTTTTCTGGAAATCGAGATAAACCGTTTTTTACCCTTAAAAGCCCCCCCCTTCCCACTTCCCGACCTCAGATCGCCGTTAATTTATTTTTCCTATCAATTTTGTTGTATTCTCTTCCTTTTACAATGGGTTTCATTCTACTATAATTTATTTATGTTTCAAATTGGAAAATCACCGGTCTATCAGTGTCAGTCCGGAGCATAAGCTTCACAGCCTCCGTGGCGCAGCGGGCAAGTAGCCGGCTGTGAGACAAGAGGCCGCGGGTTCGATTCCGCACCAAGACAAGTGTTATATGATCCACAAATATTTGTTTCGTCGTCTGGGTGTTATGAGACCGAAAGTCTCTCGTAGTTCCTGATACCCACGAGACAAGACTCGTATCTTACTCTGGGGTCAGGTCTATGTGTATGACTGTTGGGTGTATTTATTTGTTATCAAGTTTCATATAAACAAATCAAATTAGATCTATAAACAGTATCACTTGTCTAAATGTTAGATAAATCAACACAGGCAAAATCTTAACAACCGTCTTCAAAGCGTTTACTTAATTTCAGACCCCGCCGCACAACTTCAATTTGGCATAAAGCTAATGCTGCTGACAAAAAATATAAAAGTTATAATTAATTTAAATAATCCAGATGAAGAAAACTCCCTAATAGATATTAATTGAGATCTTCAAGCAACACCACATTGAATAGATAGAAAATTAAGCGGCATTAATCTTAAGGTTCCACGCAATAAGAAAAAGTAATTCCCAGAAAATGTGGCGATGCTTTGCGGACAGCTGTAGAAATATGAGTTCGAATTAGGCATCACAAAGGCAATTATTTCTTTTATCTTAATTGCTATTGAACTGAGAAAGAATAGCATTCATTAAAATGTACTGAAAATAAGTTATTAAGTAAATGAAGCGAGATAAAATATTAAGTTGTCAATTTCATTAAAGTTCGTAATTGGCTATTACCACAATTAATAAAATTATACAGGACCGAGGAGCGGTAATGATAATAAGCTGAAAAAATAATTAATCAGTGATGCTAAAATACAATTAAAAATATACTTAATTCATTTCTAGATTTTCTTTATATAAAATAGGCATATTCTTCTCTTGGGCGCGTGAATATTTTTTTATTAAGGTAACCTTCAATTCCTTCCCATACTCAGTCAGTAATATATTTTTAAGGAACTAACTCTTTTAATTTGTAAAAATCTGATAATATAACAATCGATTGATCACAATTTTTTTATTAAAAATGGGTTTGTTCTTGACCTCAATCTAGCCACATGGACAAAGATGAGGTTAATTATTAATTATACGAAACAACGCGATTTCTCATGTATATAGTACATACGGCATAAATTAACCATTATTTCCGCAATATCATTGTTAAGAGGTGTAATGCAGAAGACATAATATTAATGTTAATGCTACACTGGTAGATATTAATATTATTAATTTATTATTTTTTTTATGGCAGAGGGTGGTAATGTATGTCACTTAGTGGTAAGTGATCTCCAGCGCCCCGAACATTAATAACTCCTAAAGAATTGTGGCCGCGTTGCCAATCTTAAAAGAAAAAGATAAATAAGGGGTTGGGAAGGGGTTTTGGAAAATCTAGCTCACTTTACGAAACGCAACTACAAGCTGCTACTTCAAGTTTTCTGTGAAACAGCGGTAACAGCCCGGTCAAGCGGGCCCATTCCATGTAAAAAACTTCCTGCAGCGTGGCTCTACCACTATTATTGGCGTTGATAGGAATCGTGACGACTTAAAGTTATATTCGATATTAACACTCACTTTAGGCAAAAAGTCCCAAGCCCAACGTCCACGAGCGTTAAAAGAAATCATAATTAATCGTGCTATTCCCGCCCGCCCGCCTTAATAGAGAGCTTTTCACCGCTTTCCATGTTTTCTCAGCAACGTAATAAATTAATCTCCATTCGCTATTTCTCGGAAAGAAAGAAGGCAAGGACGAAACAAAGGTCCGCAGTTACTTATAATAGTGCCTTGTTGACTTGGGTTCACGTCTGCGCTTTTAAATAATATATTTATCCTAAATACGCTTTGAGAAAAGTAAATTCATTATAAGTTGGTAAATGTTACTGCCTTCTTTTGAATGTTTTATAAACAGGCTATTCAAAATAGAGCTACGCTGACGAGTTTCAGTGGGGCTAGTAAAGTTTTGATAGTTTTCCAAAAAGATGACAGTTTCCGCTTTCTCTACCTACAACAAGTAGCAGTAGCTACTTGCAGAACCTATTAAGGATTAAAATTGATAGGTCATATTAGAAATTCATATTATCAAATACGAAATAGTTTTCAAACTGTTCTTGCTTACTGTAGAAGTATTTAAACGTGTTTAAGACCAGTCAACGTACCAAGAGCTCGATTTCTAATTTAGGCGGTCTTTATACGCATTTTGCAATTACAATAAAGAAATAAACTGATATAGAAAAGGTACAGTTGCTAATTTTCAATCGTAAAGTAGGAAAATTTTATTATTATTTATTTCTAAGAGAGTTTTCGATAGTAAACATTTTTGAAACAGCCCTTTGATAAATGAGTTGGTGTTCTACCAACATAGGCCGGCACTTTTGCTCTTTAGCAAGTGGGTCACCTGATGGCAAGTGATCTTCACCAACCATAAGCATTCACAACAACAGAAGAATTATGGGTGCATTGCCGGCTTTAAAAGAAACGAATGAGAATATTGGGGGTGATCTGGGCCTCTGGATAACTCAGTGACAATACGAATCACAACAAAAAGCTGCCATTTCGTGTCGGTTTTCTTTGGGACATTAGTTGCTGTAGATAAAAATGTCTACAGCATGAAGAACAATGAACCTCTATCATTTTTTTTTATTTAATTGAATGACGAGACGAGCAAGGCGCTCACCTGCTGGTAAGCGCCACGCCTGCCCATAAACAGAAGGAACACCCACAGAATTTTGAATTACGTAGCACTGCATGGCACTGAACTGCGCTCGTCACCCCGAGACATAAGATGTTAAGTCTCATAATGCCCAGTAATTTCACTGGCTTCGATGCTGTGTTTGTTATATACATAACCACCGCTATAAAAGAAACGTAAGTTTAATAAACTGTTCCTATAATCATTTGAAATGTACACCACAGACGTAAAATAAACGATAGTTCGAAATAACAATAGTGGGTTTATTTTGACACGTAAATAAATGTAATCGTGGAGTGGTTCACGCGAGACCTTTCATTTTTCTTTGTAAGTTTACATGTTTATTTCATTCGTGTACCCAGTAACTAGGGTCAAATCGTTTAGATCTGTAGTAAAATTAGAATAAATAATGTTGGCGGTGGGTTAGCAATTCAATAGTGGGAAGATACCTGGAACATATGGTGGAGGACCCGACATAGTGGCATACAAGGTGGTAGGTCCCTCGTATGCGAGAGGCCGTCTGGGTTGGTACCACCGCTTCGTCTATTTCTGGCGCCAAGCAACAGTGTACAAGCACTGTTGTGTTTCGGTATGACGAACATTGAAGCCAGTGATATTACTGGGCATTATGAGACTTAACATCTTATGTCTCGGGATGACGAGCGCATTTAAGTGCATGGCCAGTGCTTTGTAATTCAAAGTTCTGTGTGATGTTGGTTCTGTTTAGGAGCAGGCATAGCGCTTACCATCAGGCGAGCGCTTTGTTCGTCTCGGCATTCAATTAAATAAATAAAAAAAAATCAAAAACAATCAACCAAATTATCTTATTATACAAATGTTAAGCCCCCAAAAGTCTATAAGACTTTATTTATATCTATTGAAGTAGTTACTTAAGAACTTTACGATAACACGATAAAAACAATTTAAGATGTAATAAAGAGGTTCTTTTGGATGTATCGAGTTTTTTTATACCAAATTACATAAAATCCAACTAGAAAATAAAAAATTAATTTTAATGAATTCGAATTAGGAATAGTGTACAAAATTTAAAAATATATATAAATTAAGAATAGTGTAAATAAGAAAAAATATGTATTTTATTGTAAAAAAACGTGGGGTGCTTTTTAAGACATTATCAAAATGATGATCCTTCTACTCATATCTATCAATAAAATATTTTTATAACTATTGACACCATGCACCCCACGCTTTTTTTACAATAAAATACATATTTTTTCTTATTTACACTATTCTTAATTCATATATATTTTTAAATTTTGTACACTATTCCTAATTCGAATTCATTAAAATTTATTTTTTAGTTGGATTTTATGTAAAAGCGTGTTTTTTAGTTTTTTTAAACTATTATTTATTTTTAATTTTTTAGTTGGATTTTCTATAAAAAGGTGTATTTAAATTTTTTTTACCATTTTTTGAAGTGAAACTTCTTTCGCATCTTTGTGATTGGAAAATTCGCTGAAACGTTAAAATGTCACGAAGGAGGTAGGAAAGAAACAAGTTTTACGAATGGCTTGTTTAACAAGCCATTTGCAAAACTGTACCCGATCAATCGGACAACACCCATAGTTCATACAAAGCGTCGGAGGTAATGATTCGCTGGAGAATCTTGACATCGCGATGTATATGTGCCAGTGGCGCCATCTCTTAATTTTTTTCTTGTTTTATTTTAATGTGTCATGTAGACTATAATCCAATGTTCTATTATATTGCTGCCACTAATTGTAAATAATATAAAAAAGCGTGTTAAAAAAAGTGTTTTGCGAACATCCCTTACTACTGAAGTAATTTCAATAACAGTTATAGGTAATAAATTTGTAATTTATAACACTTATTCAATGAAATATTTAAGGACGTTTTAATTTTTACAATATTTATTTATTTTGTTCTAAACTCGTATCAAAATAACACAACAATACAACCAGCGCCACCTTTATTGCATTTAAGCTACAAGTTGACAAGAAAAAATCATGAGATGGCGCCACTGGACATTTACATCGCGCTGTCAAGATTTTATCCGACGTTTTGAAGTAGGTCAAAATCACGTTCAAAGACAAGTTACAGACAAACATACCAACATACCAACATACATACGTCTGAAGCTAATAAAAGCGTGTTAAAAAGCAACTCGAGGAACTAATAAATGTTGATCTAATTAATAAAATTCTCAGTAATTGACATATAAATTACCTACATTTATTTCAAGTATTCGTAAAGGTCACTGGTCGCTTGCTGTCAAGGTCTCTTTAGAGAATTTAACTGACTCCTTATTCTGATACAATCAATATTAAAGTCGATGTCGACAACGTTTTATTGAGTTAAAATTACGACTGTCCTTGCAAAAAGAATGATCACTGCTGCGAGAATAAGGCGCCCTAAGTAGGAATGAGTAATTTCTGTCGGATTTCCTTTTATGGAACTTAAGTTAAACAAGTTTGATTTTGTTATAATTGAAGATTTTATCAATAACCACGGCGTGGCAATAGTGCGAGTTTTTAGATAGCTATCACTTTCGCTTGATCCGCATTTACGTAAATATGTATGCAGATCTGTATAGCACCCCTAGGAGATTTAATTAGGAACTTATTAACTTAAACTCTCGAAAGGTATCGATAAAACTCGTACTACACTGTATACACTGCTACACTGTATGAGTAACTTGGATAAAACGAATAGTAACAAGTTTTAATTTGTTGAATATTTACAGAATAATCTACAGATTTACGACATTCCAATTAGCTTAAATAGTTTTTGTCCGAATTGATGACAGATTGTGACGGAGTGGGTGAGTAGCTGTGAAGCGGAGGCCGCAGGTTCAAATCTCGCACCAAGACAATTTTTTATCTAATCGACAAATAGGTATTTGTTCCGGGTTTGGGTGTGTTTTCTCCCCAGAGGGGTTGACGTCAGGCAGGCGGCCGGTCGTAAGAACTTCAAACCAAATGTTTTTATATTACGTGTTAAAAAAAATGCGCTGACCCCACAGCGAGTGGGATAAGGGCAGGTGGAAGAAGAGGTGTTTTTTTTCCGCATTCATAAAATAAAGTCAGCCAAACAACTATTCTACGGCGCTAATTGAACATGTTTTATATGCCATGAAATAAAACCGTCACGGTAAGGGACCCAGTATCTCATGACGGTCGACAATATATTTGGATTTCACTATCTTGACATCACGTCCAAGGTCAGGATAAAAAAATAATCGTAGTACTGTAGCTTAATTAATTTCCTCCTTTTAATGTTATGACGTCACCTGTCATTACCCTCAATACATCACGTGACACGTGTAAAAGAGGCCGATATAGTTTCCTTATTGTAGACATCTTTAGCTTCCTGGTCACATCGAGCTCTCCTTCAATTTACTTGCCGCTATTAATCTACCGATAATACACATGTTTTCAATCGATTGAGTATTTTGGAGACATTGACCCGGTTTTCATTGTATACTTAGTGTACATATTATTTTTGGCTACGTGTTTTGTAGTAAAATACTTATATAATAATACACTTTTCACTTTGAAATACCACACAAGGTGGTAGGTCCCTCGTATGCGAGAGGCCGTCTGGATTGATACCACCGCTTTATCTATTTCTGCCGCCAAGCAACAGAGTGTAAGCACGGTTGTGTTTCGGTTTAAAGGATATTGAAGCCAGAGAATTTACTGGGCATTATGAGACTTAACATATTATGTCTGGGGGTGACCGGGGGGGGGGGGTGGTGGTGTGGGGGTTTTGTTTTGATGCCAAACAAATAATAAATATGTTTAACTAAAAAGTTGGAACTCATTTTATTTTGTCTAACTATTCTATATCGATTGCACGAAATGCGAAAGTTGGTTTGCAGGTAATCGATGCGTCGAATTGATGATTGGGTCAATGGTGTCAGGTGTGTATTTGGAAAAGAGTATTTGTACGGCGTCTGACGTGACGAAGAAGCTTTTACTGCTGGGCATAGACTTTTCTAAACGTCTATCCTTTAATATCATTATTATAATATGCAAAATATGGATTTATATCCAATATTCTTTTAGTCTTATAAGGTATTAGAGACTTTCCCGCCCACACACCCGCCACTGTCACTCCTGTGCACCAGGATCAACAGTGGCACGCATTTTTGTTGAAACCGCGCAGTGAATATCGGCGAGTTTCTGTGAATGCCTAAATGTCTTTGTCCCGCAACGAAATTAATCAGCTATAGGGTATATTAAATATTATATGTTTCATATATCTATATGATATAGATAGATATGATGTACTAATATTAACCCTGTCTGGGCTGTAATCCAATGCGCTGTATACAGCTGGGCGTAGAATTAGATTAGTGGGCAGACTATGTCAGAATTTTTGAGGCACTCATGGGATTCGTGATATGACGCATGTTGCCAGTTAATACCAGCTGTAACCGACGGTTTATCATATTATGCTCCGACGGTTGGATATGATTTTTGGCACAGTTGCATTTAACCGCAATACTAAAATTTAATTTTATATTACACATTACCTTATTTAGCTACCCGGTTTTATTTAAACGTCAAGGTGGTAGGCCCCTCTTACGCGAGAGACCATTTCGGTTGGTACCACCGCTTTGTCTATTTCTTCCGCTAACTAGCAGTGTGTAAACAGTGTTGGGTTGCGGTTTAAACGACATTAAAGTCAATGATATTACTGGGCATTAAGACGCTTAAAATCTTATGTTTAGAGGTGATGAGCGCAGTCCAGTACCATGCGGTGCTTTGTAATTCATAGTTCTGTGTGGTGTCGCTTCTGTTTATGGGCAGGCGTGGCTCTTACCATCAGGCAAGCGACCTGTTTATCTCGAGATTTAAGCGAAATAAAAAAATGTACTTGCTCCACTTTTCGTGCTTTCATCGTTTAGACCTTTACAATAATAAAATAAGAATGGTATTTTAACTGCCGTACTCTGAGATTACCTAATAAACATTGATTGTCATTAAGTCATAACTTAGAATTTGATTATTTCGACACTTAGGTTCAGTTAATAATTTAATTTGTGCTCCGTTACTGAAAACAAAAAAATGCTTTATACCCCGTTAATGGCTAAGAATTAATAATCGTAATTCTCGTCTCTGAGGAATAATCAAATTCTAAGAAATTAATAATAATGGCTTTGTCGGTGGCAAATTGTAAAGTGGTAGAGCCACGGATTTTGTCTGCAGCAAACAGCTCACAAGTGTTTCGTTTCTAGATCTCAAATCTAGGTTAATTGATCCATCTAGTGTTAACAGTAGGCCAGTAGATTACATCGCCCAATTAGGTAGTGTCTAGGAAAAATTGCTCAGTGCCGGCCATTTAGTTCCCGAAACGATCTTCTGTAACAGTTTTACGTTTTGCTGAAACAAGCTATGTGGTATTGTTGGGTTGTTAGAATTTCTTCGATTAGTTAGAATTCTAGCAGCATTATCAAAATTGATTCAGATTCATAGAAAATTATTCTGAATAGATTTATTTGGGTAAAAGTCTTTCCCGCCTATTTCCAGGATAAAAAGGTATGTTACTTATCGGCCCATAAACGATCTTTATGTAAAAGTTGTATTGATCCGTCTGAGCATATTCTTAGCATAAGCATGTTCGTCTTTATTATTTCATTAAATGACGAGACGAGTAAGGCGCTCGCCTGATGGTAAGCGCCATGCCTACCCATAAACAGAATCAACACCACACAGAACTTTGAATTACAAAGCACTGGCCATGCACTTAAATGCGCTCGTCATCCCGAGACATAAGATGTTAAGTCTCATAATGCCCAGTAATTACAGTTACCGTTTTGTCGTGAATAACCAGTTTTATGTTATTTCTTTATATGTATCGAAACATACATGGTTACATAGCACACTCGACTCGTTATGTCAAAAGTAGAGAGAGCCCCTTGGTGATATAAATTTATTATGACGAAAACTCCTAAAAAAGGTAAAAAAGGTCGCAAGAAGTCGCTGGATGCAGGCCGCTTCCAACAGGTCGGTCTGGAAATCTTTGTGGGAGGCCTATGTTCAGCAATGGACGTCCTGTGGCTGATGATGATGATGATGAAAACTCCTTTTATAAGTTCCTAAATCAGTGTACCCATTAGCACCTCTTTTTTATATTAATCCGGCTCCACCAACGTAAGCAAAAAATCGTTCATTTAAAATTGTAATTGACACGTGATAAAAGGAATTTTCAGACATGTCATTGCCTTCCAAGAACTGCCTGGCTCACGATAAAGTCTATTAAATTGGAATGAAATAAATTAAATTGTACGCTATTATTAACGCTTTAATACTTCGATTTTTTTAACAGTAAGATTAATTTATGTTTAACTTTTAAAAATAATCGTGATCGACTAAATAACGCGACATATTACTCTTGCAACATCCTAAAAAACATGAAATAACCGTTACAAATGATTTGAATATAAGTGAATTCTGGAACCCCGCATAAGGCCAGCGTGCTGGACTAAAGCCTATCCCTTCTCATGTAATAGAAGAGGCCCGTGCCCAGCAGTGATACGTGTATAATGTAGGGTTAGTATTATTATTATATGTATTATATATATATGTATTATATATATATATATATATATATTATAAATGTTGCCCTTGCGCTGGATTTTAGTCGCGCGAAAACTCCATTCATCGGAGATTTTTTTTGTATGGCGTAAATTGGTAAGGTCATTCATTATACAGTCTTAAATTTTTTTGAGTGATTGCTTTATCCATGGCAATTCAAACCGTATTTAGATGGTTCTTGGTACCAAAATAGATGATAGTTACCCAATGGTCTTCCTTCAATGTTTTGTGGAAATGTATATCTAATTCTTTTGCAGACTGTATCAGCGCATCGGTCTGATGAAATCGTCATTGGACGATGAAGAATTTCAATCGCTTTTAAATCGTTTCGCTGTCTGAATTAGCTCGTATCAAGCAATCTTTATTTCTTTCTACATTTGCGTAACAAGCTTATAGTTTAGAAATAAAATTACTCATTGTAAAGAGATAATTATTCATATAAAATGTAACTTGTTTAAGTGAATTTAAACTAAATCTTTTAGAAGTCCCTACAACCGGTTTTGTAATATTTAGAGTTAAGACGTTTGCTCTAAGTAATAACCGAGTAGAGCAAGTCATTGCGTTAGTTACATAAGCAAACAAGTCAACCGTAATGCACTAAATAACCGGAGCAAGGTCGTTAATGCGATGCTGTTTATTGTACAAGTGTTATACATACATGCATAATGGTCGGGGATCGATTACCAGGTCAGGTGATTGATATTACTATAATATTATTAACACTGACCGCGTTAGTAATACACTAGCTTTTGCTCGTGGCTCCAACTGCGTCAATGGCTTTTTCTGGGATAATGAAGCCTACATAGGTAAATATACCAGTACTAATTCAGATAATAATTTACCTTCGGTCAAATTTTATTCAATTATTTTTAAACATTAAGGGGAGTTTGATTAATTAACCTCAAAAAGCACAATCTTAAAAACATGATTTTGATGAAACTAGTAGTAGCATATACTTAACCTAAACCTAAGGGAGTAGGCAGGTGCGTAACTAGAAACACGGTTCGTCAAACTTATATCCGTTCCATGGCGTGATAGGTGGCGTGTGTATCGCCATAACGTCAATTTCCAATCCCAGCCAACTCATAAGTGATGTTTAATGCTATGGATGCCGACTAGGTTAAGTGAAGTTACTGGGCATTATGAAACTTAACAAATTATGTCTCGGGGTGACGAAGGCAATCCAGTGCTATTCAGTGCTTTGTAATGCAAAGTTCTGTGTGGTGTTGCTTCTGTTTATGGGCAGGCGTGGCGCTTGCCATCAAGCGAGCGACCTATTCGTTTCGTCATACAAGATAATACTGATCACACGATAAGGAAAAATAAAATATTTCTTATTACTTCCGAAAAGGGCAGCAAACAAACTGTGTGCTCCCTGCATGATCTGTGACGGCTTTGCCGGTAATTTTCCTGTTTATTATATCAACAATAACTCACAAAATATAAGTTTTATTAACATTAATAAAGACTCAGCCGGTCAATTTGACTACACATGAAATAGTAATGTACTCATTAGCGATATAATAATATAGGGTAACCCAAAGGAGACAATTAACAACTATTGTGTTCCAGTAACCAAGATACTAAACAATACGCCTAAGAAATTCTCGTCAATGTGACGGTAGGAATTTCTCACGAACGCGTAATATTCTGTGAGAATTGGTGTTAATTAGACCTCACTAGTGAAATCTTAGTATAAACGTGGAAATATTTGTGTTTGTTTGTATGTAAATCTTTTTCTTTCTAATGATTTCTTATTTTTTCTTCTCTTTTTCTTTCTGCCTGGCTTAATACTAGGGTCCAATTTCCCACTATGATTTGATGGTGGATTTGGTATTATGTGGGTCGACCCGCTGTTTGATCCCACAACCCGGATAAGCCATTGCCTCGTCCGTTAATCAGCTGAGTGTACCTGTAGGCAAGGCTTTTGGCCCATGTTGGTGGCCCACATACAATCCCGCATATTATATACATACATCTAAGTAGTACAAATAATATAAAAAATAGAATAATATACCCAAAAGTCACACACATAGAGTGGACTTCACATTAGGTTAAACCTTATCGTGGGTATAAGAAACTACGAGGGACCTACGGTCCCACAACACCCGCGCCCGTAACAAATATTTGTGGACTACACAAACGTTTTTCTTGGTGCGGAGATCGAACCCGCGGCCTCTGATTTCACAGCCGGCTACTAGCTAGGTGCATCACAGAGGCCATCATAAATTGTTAAGAGATTCAGTTGAAATCACGTTATGTTTTTTTTATTATGCTAATTATTCAGTCCATAAGTCAGCTAAGATTTTTCACGTTCGAATAAATTTTAATAAACTAACGCACAACAGCCTATTTAGTTAGATACAGTTTAGACGATTTCAAAGCACGAAAAGTTAGCAGGACTAAACTTAATTTAAGTAATTCTTAATCTAGTTTAGAGTTTTGTAATAATAGAATCGGCATCAGTATGCGAGTAGAATAACTAAATAACACAACATAATCATACAAAATGTAAGCCATTTCAGCATAAAATTAAGATTGATCGTGCGTGATTCACGTTAACGGCTGAACGGATTTGAGTGACATTTGGCCCTCAGATAGACCGTGACCTGGCTTAGGATGTAGACTAATTATTCCTGAAAAAGGCGTTAAGCGGGCGAGTCGCGGGTAAAAGCTAGTATATATTGACAGCCTCCGTGGCTCAGCGGGCGAGTAGTCGGCTGTGAAGCGAGAGGCCGCGGGTTCGATCCCCGCACCAAGACAAATGTTTGTATGATCCACAAATATTTGTTTCGGGGTCTGGGTGTTGTGAGACCGAAAGTCTCTCGTAGTTCCTGATACCCACGACACAAGACTCGTATCTTACTGTGGGGTCAGGGCTATGCGTGTAACTGTTGGATGTTTAAAAAAAAATCTAAATACTAGAATAACTCAAGCCAATCCGCAGACAGAACTAAATAGACTAATTCACTGAACAAAAGAATTCACATTGACTACAAACCGTGATGTGTGATATAAAAATAACCTGAGCACTCAATTGCGTAACATAATTGCATAAAAAAACTTATCGGTGTTATATTCGATTGTAACGCACATCGTCTTCCCAGTTCATCAGTTACAGTTTGTTAACAATTACACTTTCGTATACTATTTTCTCACGGTTATACAATTTGTCTGTCTGTTAAACAAACGGGGCTAGGGCCGAAAAAAGGTCACCTATTGCGGCGACAACACACTCCATTGCATGCAAATGCATTGCGTCATGATGTCTATTAATGTCGCGAAATTAGAATTTGCACAACTGAATGGACAAGTTCTTGACATTAACTATGAGAATTGGTTTATGGAGGAAACGTTAATGTATAAGATACCTTGTAGGCGGAATGGTAAATATACATACATATATACTCACTCACGCATGTAATCGCCATACTCGTAGATTTATTGCGTACACATTTCAACTGCTGTGTTTTTTTTTATCCGAGCACGGCAAAATGACTGCACTACTTGATAGTAAGCGTAATGCAATCCAAAAAACCAGCGACCAACAATGAGTTTATCGGTGGTCACCAGAGTCATGCCGGCATGTATAAATGCTTCTCTCTTCTTCGGAGAGGCAAGAAGCAAATCGAGGGAGCTACAACAGGACAGGCGGATGACCGATGCAGTCACAGTAATACATGTACCCGTATACCCGCACCAACCAACCATCAAGTCATGTCGTAAGCCCCTCGGGAGAACCGGATATAAACTGACTAATCCTGGAACGCGATCCACACAAGACGTGTGGATCACTATGGCAGGTTTAAACACTATGTGTACGGTAGTCGCGGATATGAATAGTCTATCCTACCACCCGCATGATGTGGTCTCGCGTTCGATCCTGGGGTCAGATAAAAGGTTGATATTAGGTTTTTCTATCACGACATGCTTAATATCAGCCCGGAGTTTGGAATTATGTCCGATGTAACGATAAGCTCACCCTTATCATATCACAGGACGGAAATAAGATCGGCGAAATTTGGGTGTACTAGCTACCTACGGTATGTATGTATGAAACATCTTATGTCTCGGGATGAGGAGAATCGTGCAGTGCCAAATTAGAATTGAAATTCGAAGTTATGCACGGTATTGCCACTATTTATAACTAAGTTATCAGAAAAGAATAAAACATTTAATCACATTTACCTTAATTTTATTTATACTAACGCAGGGCTGATTCTACCGGTACGGCAAATGGAGCGGTGCGACTACTTCAAGCGTAGAACCCGAAGGAGGCACCTCCGCATATCTGTTCTTATAGTTCAGCCGTTTACTATACGTTTCCTAAGTCATAGTAAACTATGTATATCGGGCAGGAGACTTTTACAAGATAGGTCCCTCGTATGCGAGAGTCCCTCTTGGTTGGTTCACCACCGCTTCGTATATTTCGCCCTTCAGCAGTGTGTAAGCCAGTAAAATTACTAGACTTTATAGGACAAAACAGTCCAGTGCCACGCATTGCTTTGTAAATCAAAGGTCCGCGTGGTGTTGTGTGTTTATGGGCAGGTGTGGAGCTTACTATCAGGCGAGTGACCTGCTCGCTTTGTCGTTCAGACTATAAAAAAAATGCTCCATCGAAAATGAGCTCGAGCTGGCATTGTACTCACGCGTCATCATTTTGTAAAGGATATATATATTAAGCCTGAAGGCTGGACACTTACTGAACCTGACTACTTTTGGCTATCCTACATTTAATCTGTGACTTTATAATACTTTTTATACTTGTGATCCACTGGCCCGTCCACATCAAAAATGAACTATTTGCAAATCAATCTTCGCAAAAGGTAAAGTCCAGACTGTTATCATCATCTAGCGGAATTTGATATTATAGACAATGTTTAAAAAGGAATTCAACCTCAAATGGAGAAAAGGAGGGGAAATTTTATTATTTATTAAGGCAAATTTATTAACACGGGCGAAGTCGCGAGCAAAAGCTGGTATAATATAATAGTCCTTGGTAGTGTAACAATGATTATCTATTACTTAAACACGATTCCTTCGTAATGGGAAAGATCTTTAAGTATCTATAAGCGGCTGTTTCACTATATCTGAGTAAATGATACAAGTTACCAATTAAAATATGATACGTTTAATTACAAAAGTATACATTTATACAGAAAGAGAAGATACAGTAGGTACTTTAAAAATAGGTGTCATATAATTGGTAGTTACATCGTACTCGAATATTGTGGAACTATATGCCCTTAGTCATATAAATGTGCAGTGCCTATTTTAGTATAAGCATGATTGGAATATAAACGTTAATTCAGCGACTAAAGAATGCGGTAGTATTTCTACCGACTCAGAGGCGCGACCTTAAGTTCATAAAATTGTAAAATGAAAACAGAACGAAAGTAATATCTTTTGTAATTAATTTATAACTTTTCAACATTTGACATTAATTCATTAATTTTACATAACGGGGTATATAATGAAATAATTAAAGTTTCACGTCAGTTTTGCGGCAAAGTGACTACACTACACCTGATGTTAAGCGTAGTGCAGTCCAAAAAACCAGCGACCATCGAAAAATGTATCTACACAAATGAGTTTATCGGTGGTGACCAGAGTCATACCAGCCTGTATAAAAGCTTTTTCCCTCTTCGGAGAGGGAAGAAGCAAATCGAGGGGCCTACGACAGGACAGGCGGATGACCGATGCAGGCACAGTAATACAAGGATGTACCCCTATACCCGCCCCAATCAAACATCAAGTCATATCACAAGCAATGTATATTTAAATGATATATAATGTCTAATGTATATATAACGTCGAAATCTCGTATCACAAATTTGATCGATCTAATTCAGCCAAACAAATTCGCATTACAATTTCATCATAAATTACATATCTGGCCTATCATAATTAAATTCTATTTTTGCAATCACTTTAAGTAATAGTAATGAGTTATGTAAAAAGAACACGTTACGAAATAATGAATATGTGACTTTGTTTTACTTAGCAACTTTCAGAACCTATTTTTTTTACATTCGAGTGGTAGAGCCACGCTGTAGACAATTTTGTCTACAGCATGGATCGGCCTGCTCGACCGGGTCGTTACCACTGTCTCACAGAAAATCGACATAAAGTAGCGGCTTGCTGCTGCGTTTTGTACGGTGAGTGAGATATCCGGAGGCCAAAATCCCCTCCCCCTTCCCAATCCCTAATTATCCCTTTAAGGTCGGCTACGCGCCCATGATTCTTCTTGTAATGTGGGCGTCCATGGGCGGTGGAGATCACTTACTATCAGGTGACCCACTTGCTCGTTTGCCGGCCTATGCTAAAAAAACATGCAAGTAGCTTACTCACATGCTTGTCATATTATTACGAGTCTGTTAAGCGACTAAACAAAAATATATTCATGGTAAAAACCCGCAATAATGACGCGCAAATCGCGTTGCGGAGTCAGCCAGTGTATATCCAGTAACTATAGACCGGCATAATTCTATTGAAAGTCGAGGGATGCAATTTATCGTGACGATTGACATTATATTTAGACTTCACCGTACTTAACACACAGTCCAGTGTAGTCCGTTTGCCGCGATATAAAAACATACAGCCAAACCTACAAATCAAGCTTTATCTAATTCTTTAGGTTGACACAAAAATTACTGGCATTCAATACACACATATGAAAGCTAAACCCGTTCTACTTAAAATTTATCAAAGTCGGTCGAATCTGATTACCCACTGGTTGACATTTACACAGGGCCGACGTTCTCATTACATCGGACGACACACACATTCTTCATATTACCACTTCCCTGATGCGTGTTCTGCATCCGATCTGGCGGGAGTCTGTTCAGGTATAATTTTCGCGGTCGAACCCGCGGGCCCTTCCAATACGCGTCAAGGCCTTCACTAGTCGTATATAATAAGTTCACCCGCCCGCAACGACACACTTAGTTACTTTCACGCGAGCAGTGCACATTTTGATCGTTCAAAATGTACAGGCTCTTTGTTCTAGCCTTTGTGATCGCGGCCGTGACGTGCCAACAGCAGGAGGGAGCGAGACGCGTTCCCAAATACGCGGGCGATCCTAAGACGGCGGCCATCGTGCAGGAGGCGCGGTACCTCAGCGGCAATGGAGCCTTTGGTGCCGCCTACCAGCAGGAGGACGGCATCAACTTCAAAGAAGAAACCGACGCTGAAGGCAACAGGAGAGGCAGTTACTCGTACATCGACCCCAGCGGTCAAAGGAAGACTGTGAACTATGTGGCTGGCAAGAACGGATTCCAGGCTGTCGGTGATCACATCCCAACTGCACCTCATGCTGCCGCGCCTACACCTGGATACCAACCCGACCCACGTTACAACCCACCAGACTACAAAGCGCCACAATACAGCGCTCCTCAACAGTACACAGCGCCCGCACCTTCCCGCAACTACGGTGGCAAACCCAGTGTGGATGATGGCCAATACCACCCCGAGCTGTACGAGCAGAACTACGTAGCACCCCAGCAGCAATACCAGCCTGCTCCGCAACCACAGTACCAGTCTGCACCTCAACCGCAATACCAACCTCAACCACAGTACGAGCAGCCCCAGAAGCAGTACCAGCCCAACAATATCTACACCGGTGTACAACAAGCACAGTACAGCGGTCTCCCGAGCCAGGACAACTACTACTCTGCACCAGACAACAACCAACAATACTACGAGCCCACAACTCCACCGCCAGCGCGCTTCTTCCCCCCGGGCAAATTCAGCCTAAACAGAGAACCCGACGGCTACTCTTATTCTTTCCACAAAGTCAAGTAAAAACCTAATTTATTATAATGGCGCCGGCGATTTGTAAAGCTACAAACACGTAAAAAGCACACCTCAATTAGCAACTCGCCGAGTCATCGAGGGGACGAGCGGGACGCGCGCACCCGGTCTCTTCGGAAGCATTTCTTAATTGTTGTTTGCTGTGATATTGTGAGTTAATGGACAGGTTTACATAAATGTTGATCGTTTTTGTTAGTTGCAGAGGAGGGTTATGTCGACTGAACGCGTGACAGAAACTAAACTATTGTAAATAAATTTAGAATTATATGTCAAAAATCTGTTTTTCACTACCCCTAAATATACAAGCTTTTTATGAGTACATGTTATTATTCTGATATTTATTGACTTAATATATGCTAATTTATGACAAATAAAAAGTATATTAAGAGCATTATAATGTGATACTAGATGGTATGTAAAATAAAAAAGTTGCCCCGCCGACACTTCCTCGTACGTAAGTGATATAGGCAGGGAGTGGGCCGCGTCCGCATTCTACTGTACTTGCAAACTTCAAGTAGCAACCAACTAGATCACCTTACGGCTAACACAAGGATATATCGGCACAAACCGGTCCGACCCTGCCACACCTTGCTTTCCAATTACCAGTGCTATTATTGGGTCAGATACCACCAGCATTGCAATCAGACTTACAAAATACAATTATCAATTCATATAATCGGAACTTTATTCGCGGCTCTAACGCTGAATGGAAATGTTTTTGTTAGATTTAACGCCAAATTGGCTTCGGATTAATAATGGCTTAAAACATTAATATATATATTATAGATTCTGAATGGAAATGTTTATCAACAAGCTGTAAATTGATAGAGTAACCCTGCTATTGATTAATCAACCTTAGCGGTATTCATAGGAATTCACTGCTTTGTAGATCTATCATATCATAATTGGAATACAAAATTCGATTATAAAAAAACACAATGTAAGTAACAGCTTTGTGACATTAATTAGTAAGCATTGTCGGAACAATTGCATTGTAGTAATAATGTATTGATAATTCCATTGTTTTACATCTCACACCACAACAACAAAGCTAATGTTGCAATAGCGTCGCTGGAAACAATTTCATTGGTATTTTATCGACTAGCACACAACTTGATCAATTTGTAAAATTGACCACATCGGATACGCTAACATTGTCTCGAATCACGATATAGGTGGATGAAAAGTAATGCTTAAAATTTACTTCCATTTGCTAGACATGCAAGATTTTTAACGAGTTTGTACATTGGTATGTGACCTTTAAATTGCAGATTGTTTTGGAAAACGTATTAGTGAAACGGTTACAATTTGGTATTGGGATTGCGTGCGTCAGCGAACTATGAGTTGCTCCTTTCTTCAGAGCGCCCCTGCGAAGCTAATTACAATTTTCTGCTATTCCACATCAGTACGATAGATTAAAATATAGTTTCTACATACAAACTACCTTAAAATGAATATCAAAGGTTACGGCTACATTAGGTTTTCTTCAAGCATCTCAACTTGCGTCCCTTTATACTTTTCTTTTACATCTAGACTTATTTTAGCTTTATCACTTAATCGCTAATTGCTAACCCTCTACTTCAATAAAAACATCTGCAGCTTTTAAATGGCTGAATAGACTTTATTCAAACAGCTAAGAACCATATCGATCAAACCAGCTTTCTAACGAAAAAAACATATACAAATCGGTCTATTCGTTTAAACTATACGATACCATAGCTAAATACAGATGTATTCATTGAGCTCTATAAATCAGAAGTGCAATGATAACAGAGTTCCAATACTTAATTAACAAAATTATAAATATTATATTGTTTACACAAATACTGAACAAGCATTTTAGAGCATTCACGTTTAGACATACGCGTCCCCTAAGGGGTAGCCAGTAGTGCAACTAGTGCACTCATGGTTCATTGGGCTTATTTTCGTCTCATCGGGCACAAATTACAATACAATCCCGGGTAACATGTATGATTTTTCCAATCGAAACTTAAACACAAATTAAGATTATCTATCCTGGCATTTAAACCCAGGATTCAAACCCATATGTATGTATGTTGCCACTGCGCAGATGTGATTTTTGACCATCGGGAGAGCGACCTGCTCGTCTCGTTATTAAGCCGAATTTAGAAAATATTCAACATCGGTCGTGTCTGGCTGCTATGAGACATTTTAAAAAGTCCATCTCCCCATTAAATTAATTTAAATGATACATCAATCACCCTACAGCCGTAATAAAATATATACACAGGTATATTTAAACCACTCGTGGATAAATTGTCTCAGTTTTAACAGCTGACTTCAGTAATTCTTCAAGTAGCGTTTTATTGCAACTTTTGTCTTTTATTGCTTTAATATTTCCTTCAACATTTATTCTTTCCTCAACATCCCTCGGAAACAAGTCAGATAAAGTTCCTTGTACATTTTTATGGCTGGTTTTATTTCTACAAATACATGTAAAGAGAACTAAAGTAAATATATTTATCCCTCTATATATACAAAAGGTTCTGCCTCATTTGACGGTTTTATAATACATAACATCCAATAAATCTTTCAAGAGTAACAATATCACCTTTTTTTTAAATGTGAAAATATATATACCCATACGCGTAAAAAGTATTGTACGTATGGTAATTAAAAATTAACCAAAAAATATTTAATATAATACGCTTTATTTTCTTTATATAACGGTGACATAAAATACTTAAATGTAGTTTAGGTTTAATATGCTATTCTTTAATTATGAATTTAACTCTAGTCAAAATCAATAATGAAAGCAGGATAGTTTTACTGAAAATAATTCTTTTACGAAGAACGAAGTACTCATATAAACAAGGAGGTAAAATATCAACAATCAAGAAGACAATTAGCCAGTCGAAAGCTTTAAATTGTTGGATATAATCTTATTTAATCCTGATTTAATTCACCGGCTCAAGAAAAAATATAGCGAAGATAGCCTCGAGATTGTGCAGCCAAGCTTCAGTGCTCCCAGCTACTTCAACAAACTTGCCTATTTAATTACAATGGGAAATGGAAATCTAAATGGACCTGGTAGGGAATAAAATCCAATATGAATCTATAAATCGAGATGGAAAAAACGGTAAAAGTGGGCCAATCTATAAACTAATTTATTTCATCCGTAAATGGCATAAACGGAATATCAAATGCAGATCTTCAAGCGGAATCAACGTTTCAAAATAATAAACTTATTTGTTTTTCAACGTTAAGACGTGCGATACGTACCGTGTGTCTGAATATTTTACTTGGTTGGCTTTTTCGCTTGGGTTGTGAGTGGTAGAGCCACGCTGTAGACAGTTTTGTCTACAGCATGATTGGGCCGGCTCAACCGGGTCATTACCACTGTCTCACAGAAAACCGACGTAAAGTAGCGGCTTGCTACTGCGTTTCGTACGGTGAGTGAGATATCCGGAGGCCCAAATACCCCTCCCTTCCCAGTCCCTAATTATCCCTTTCCTTTAAGATTGACAACGCGCCCATAATTCTTCTGATATTGTGGGCATACATGAGTGGTGGAGATCACTTACCATCAGGTGACCCACTTGCTCGTTTGCCGATCTATGCCATTTAAAAAAAAAACTTGGCTGTAAACAAGATGTATTCTTGGAACGTTCATATTTATACATAAGTAGATAAAACGAATTTACTATTGCTGTGAATTTTATGTTTTGCAAATAGGACGATTTGTAAGAAAAAAAGAAATATTTATCAAACAAGATTTTTCGGATAACGCGTAAAAATTCGAAATAGAAATAGTACACAAAACAAAAGTCCCAAAGGACGACGACCGATGCAGTATTATGAAGCCATATCTTTATCAAAAACGGCCGTGAACAAAGACTACATACGGTGAATTTAAGTGTTCATAAGACCTAGATAACGAGCTTATTCCCTATTTGTCATTTAAAACAATTATTCAATATTACCGAAGTCAGCTCTGCTCATTGACAATAGCGAAAGCGAAATTACAGAAGTATAAATACAAATCCAGTCCTTTTTCTTGCGTTTTTCATATATTTTCAACTGAAGCTTGTTTTTTGCTATATTTGGATTCGCAACACTTATTCTATCATTCATAGTTAAATAAAAACTTGAATACATTATCCAAACACAATCAATGGTAGACATAACATTGCACGAATGTTTCCGGTTTAATCCCTCA
The DNA here is from genome assembly GCA_949126905.1 of Amorpha juglandis. NCBI lineage: Eukaryota > Metazoa > Arthropoda > Insecta > Lepidoptera > Sphingidae > Amorpha > Amorpha juglandis. Next base: position 7,535,531 of record OX421380.1, read on the forward strand.
CAGATTCAATATTTTCTAGACTAATATAAAAAATCTTGCTTGATTTAAAGTAGGATAGTTAAGAATATATATATTTTCAGTTCATGTTGAGATAGTCATGGTCTTTTTGCTAAAATACTTGACCAGAGGAAGTTTCGATTTAACATAAAATGAACTATGCATTTTTACTCGGCAGCTTAACGAAAACATTTTAACTGCTACTAGTTTTAGACGTGCTGTGTGAACCGTCGAAGAAAAGTTTAATCTTAGTGCCGTAGTTATCCGGGCCAAGTTAACATTACTTTACCGGCGATCCGAATTCTATCTCTACTTAAATCGATACAAGGCAAAATACGAAAATAAATGGCAAATCACGCTCAAAAATAGAGTGCAACAAAAATGGAATTGAATCACGTTTACGTTTATTCAAATGTTCGAATGAATCAGTCTTTGTCACATCCGTTCTGTTGGCGTAACAATCTGAAGGCAGGATATACAGGAGGAAGGAAAAATCACGGGCGAGTGGATCTACAGTTCACTTTGTATGCATTGTGCATCTCTTTCGATGCATTGGAGTGCGGATCACGGCGGCCGAGCGCACATACTCTGCACCAATACGACAAACATTCGCCAATTGGCAACTCTCGACTCCTGATTTTGTTTTACCTCTTTCGTATTGAATTTAGAACAGAAATAAAGGCAAAAACACCAATACTCATTGGAACCACGTTCGTTACTTCAGCGTCTGAGCGTTTCTCGATACTACGGCTAATTGCTAGTTATCTTTTATTTTCTACCAAGCCAATTGGTATCTCATTAAATTAATTAGATACTCCCTTCTATTTGATTTTTAATTAATTTAAAATACATAATACTAAATGGATCTAGAATTTGTTAATTTTATTTCGAAAAGTATTACGTGTACTTATAGCTATGGATCACATATTTCCATGTTATTGAATAGTGAATTAAAATAGTGTCGATGGAAACCATGATGGAGACAAGAGGACATTTCCCATGGGTAATTATATTACAAATGCCTTCGATATCCTTCTTTGCAATTCTTATGGAGAAGAGGTTTCTTCACGATATATCCTTCACCTATATAGCGATATAGCTCGCAGAACCGATAACCGATGGGACAGAAAGGTTCTGGAATGGAGGCCACGTACTGGCAAGCGCAGCGTTGGACGTCCACCTATAAGGTGGACAGACGACCTGATAAAGTTCGCAGGAAGTCGCTGGATGCAGGCCGCTTCCAATAGGTCGGTCTAGAAATCTTTGGGGGAGGCCTATGTTCAGCAGTGGACGTCTTGTGGCTGATGATGATGATGATGATATCCTTCACCGCTAATTACGCACGTAACTTATAAAAGTCAAAAGTGTGTGTTTTGGGGCTGATCGCACCTGCGACTTTCTTTTCGATACTCCCCGCTATGCCATGGAGGCTTTTATCTTACATAGTCAATAATAAATAAACGATTCGACAACCGTGTTCTCACAAAATCTGCTTCTCTCAAACCAGAAATCGATCCTTCTCATCTATTTCTTAGTAAATATCAGAGCTGAGCAAATAAGATTAAAGCAATTTTCTTAATAAAAATACGTTTACTTTGTGCGACAATAAGTTAGTATCGTGTATCCAGGGTCCATCGTGAGCCTGACACCGTCTCCCGAGGGACTGCATCCAACGAGCGGTTTTCTACGGGAATAACAATCGAACAACCGTTTACGACCTCTTGTCGGGAAAAGTATTAAAATAAATAGTAAATACAACAGTGGTAGTAAAATAATTTTTATATATGTAATAAAATGTCCTTTTATTAAATATGTTTTGTAAGATGGATGTGGTTTAATTATAATAGAATATTCTCAAACGAATATCAAATATGTTTCTGGTACCAAACACAACAAACAACATCACTTTAATTAAAATAATAGCAAATCAATAGAGTCAAACAAATTAACAGCTAAAAAACAACCGCGTCAAATTAGGACCCTCCTCTTTTTTCCGCTGGTTAAAAGTACCAGTCTTCATAATCTAACCAATTTTAAAATCAGTGCTATTGGACGTTTATAATTTAATGATAAAAAGAACTAAGGATTGGTTGGATTAGGAGCTTTATTTTGGCTTTTCACCTGTTTAAGGTCGGTCTTATTTTGCAAAAAGTTTTTATTTAAAATATATTTGTGAAAGAAGTATGAAAATAGGTGCAGAAACGCCGAAGATTTAACGCTGTAAATGGAACCAACCATAAAGTAGCAAAAAGACATACATCCAAAGTTTCATGGTGATACATCTTAATATATCTTAAAATCCAAGGCAAAGATAACAAGAAATTTAGGCCCCTTTTAAGGCAATCTTGAATTTGTCCTGTACAAACTAACGTGACTAAAAATAAATTATTTTCTTCAAATCCATATTTCATGCCAAAGCAAGGTACTTTATAATCAACTAGATCTGTCTGGCAATGTCAGATCACAATCTTTTGTTTACAAACGCAAATTCTTGCAAATTTTTGTCTTCGTTGTGCAGTAAATATTTCTTGTTACAATTTATGATTCCTAAATAAACATGTGCATTTACGCCTGTAATGCCCAAAAGGGTAGGGAGAGGTGTAACTAGTACACCGAAATTTCGCCGGGCTTATTCCTGTCTCATTGTGTGATTTTTTTTATAGCATAGGCCGGCAAACGAGCAAGTGGGTCACGTGATGGTAAGTGATCTTCACCGCCCATGTACGCCCACCACCAGAAGAATCATGGATGCGTTACCGACCTTATAGGAAAGGGATAATTAGGAATTGGGAAGGGGAAGGGATTTGGGCTTCCGGATATCTCACTCACCGTACGAAACGCAGCAGCAAGCCTCTACTTTATGTCGGTTTTCTGTGAGACAGTGGTAACGACCCGGTCGAGCCAACCCATTTATACTGTAGACAAAACTGTTTACAGCGTGGCTCTACCACTCAATAGGATAGGGATAAACTCGACCGTTTCTAACAAACTCATTTAAAACCGTATCCTACTCAACACTACAACCCACCTGCAAATCCAAATACCGATTACAGAACAGGAACTTTTACATCGCACGCATTTAAAGTAAGGCAAGACACAAACTAGAAACAAAATATTTCCAAGACCCAAAAGTTGTATGTGGGGACACTTTGTAACAATTTAATACATAAGTTTGGAACTCGATTATCATTGTGTTGAATACATTCTGTTATTTCCGAGTGCACGAGTGAGTATGGCTATGCGTGGTACGAGTATGTAGTGCTATGAGTGGTAGAGCCACGCTGTAGACAGTTTTGTCTACAGCATGATTGGGCCGGCTCAACCGGGTCATTACCACTGTCTCACAGAAAACCGACGTAAAGTAGCGGCTTGCTGCTGCGTTTCGTACGGTGAGTGAGATATCCGGAGGCCTAAATACCCCTCCCCTTCCCAATCCCTAATTATTCCTTTCCTTTAAGGTCGGCAACGCACCCATAATTCTTCTGATATTGTGGGCATACATGGGCGGTGGAGATCACTTACCATCAGGTGACCCACTAGCTCGTTTGCCGATTTATCCTGTAAAAAAAAATGTATTGAGCACGGTGTGGTATCGTTTAGCAGCCGTTAAGTGAGAGTCAAGTTTAGTGGCAGTAAACACGTGGGCCGTAAAAGGGAGCGTTCCTTCAGGGCATAACTGTCTAACTTCATTACAAACGGACCACTCCACCGTGCCACGAGATATATTTTCCCCTCGTTTAAATTGTTCGGAAGATATGTGGAAGCTATTCATCTTGTTACACATTGCTGCCACGAAGTATGTAAAGATAATAGTGTTATAATTTCTACAGGCATATCGACTTGGATATAGTTATTTTTTTTATACCCAATAGTCACACATAGCCGGCATATTGTGTCGTGGGTATCAGGAACTAGGAGAGACTTTTGGTCTCACAACACCCAGACCCGAAACAAATTTATGTGGTTCAGACAAATATTTGTCTCGGTGCGGGGATCGAACCCGCGGCCTCACGTTTCACAGTCGGCTACTCGCCCACTGAGCCACGGAGGCTGTCATTCTTATTATTGTATGGTCTAATTAGTAAAATAGTCCTCAGCCGTTAAATCGCTTCAAGGGTCTAGTAGCAGCGTATTAAGGCTGAGAACCGTCGGGTTCAATTCCCATGAAGTGTGATCTTAATTTGTGTTTGAGTGTTCGCTTCGAAAAATCACACATGAATTGCCCGGGATTGGAATTTGATCCCGGTATGTTGATATGGCATTGGCTCGCCCTATATCACATCATGCGACAAAAAACAACCACCTCTGCCTCCCCCTTCGAAGATACAACCGTGAGCTTATGTTCTGCTATGTTAATTAGCAAAGCCGTTTGTTTTAACACTAGTAGCCATTTTTTATTTGGATTTTCATACTCGCTTAGTCCAACCACTTTCTCCTCAGTTCCGTTTCATCTAAAAAGCAATTTCGTGTTTAAACCACCAAATTTTTTTTAGTTGTATAGCCACGCCGTAGGGTCGTTACCACTGTGTAACAGAAAACCGACGTAAAGTAGTGGCTTATTGCTGCGTTTCGTACGATGAGTGAGATATCCGGAGGCCAAAATCTCCCTCCCCTTCCCAATCCCTTTCCTTTGAGCTCGGCAACGCGCCTATGATTTTTCTAATATTGTAGACGTGCATGGGCGGTGGAGATCACTTACTATCAGGTGGCACACTTGCTCATTTGCCAGTCTACATAAAAAAAAACACCTAATGTATTTAATACGCCTAGTTCAATACAATTAAATTCATTTCTACAAATAAACATCTAACATAATTTATATATTAACATCGACGCAATGACGGCAATTTTATGGTAATGAGGCAGCAAATGTGCCATAAAAGCCTGCTGAAATATCAGCAACCGTACAGATTGTCGCTTAAAAGTTAACACGTAACGAGGGTCAGCGGGTTGTTTTTATTGTAGGCCCTACACGCTGGCCGGCACGAGCTAGACATAAATCCTGATGGCACGTGCCTTACCGCACGAAAAATTAACTCCCGGCGATGTCTCGTTTTTATGGCGAGGCAATAATGCCGTTTAGTGATCATTTCTTTTGAACGTGTGAACACTTGGTGAACTGACGCGTGACATACTGAACCTTACTTTCTTAAAGAAAACAAGCTTTATGTATCCCGAAAAGAATTGCTGCGGTTTATGATAGGTAGGTCGATGTGAATGGTAGCGCTGTGTCGTGGGGTTGTGATGTGAATGTCTACTAGAGCCACGCTGTAGAGAGTTTAGTTCTACAGAATCACAGCTTGACCGGGTCATCACATAACATCGCCGTCTCACCGAATATCAACGTGAAGTAGCAACTTACTATCGCATTTCATATGGTATGTTATATATCCGGAGGCCCAAATCCTACTTTACCTTTCCCAATCCGTCAAATATTCCGTTGAGGTCGGTATCGGTCCATGAATCTTCTGGAATCGTGGGCGTTCATGGATGGTAAAAATAATTCGCCTTAAGGTAAACCACTTGCTCGTTTACTGGTCAATGCTATAAAAAGTTTTATAATAATATTATACACTAGCTGTCCCTCGCGGTTTCACCTGCATGTTACTGCCCTGCTCCCATGGGTCATGGCGTGATGTACATATAAACCTTTCTCATGAATCACTATCTATTGCTAAAAATATCATTAAAATCTGTTGAATACTTTAAAAGATCTAAGCGAACAGAGAGCGGAAGCGACTTCATTTTATACTGTGTAAAGATGTGCCACTGCTGGGCATGGGCCTCTTTTACTGAATGAGGGGGTTAAGCCTTAGTTCAACACGCTGGCCTGATGCGGATTGGCAGACTTCACATACCTTTAATTACGATTCGAAGGTAAAATGAAATTTTGTTGTGTAATGGAGAAAATAAATCCACAATAACGGATTTGTTTAAAGAAAAGTCTATCCTAGGATTTTGTGGTGTAATCGTTCCGTTTATTTGTTGACTCTACAATCTTTTGCTAAACTGGGCTTCCATTACAATGTACTATAACATCAGAATCCTCTATCCCTAGTCCCTATCAGCGTCTGTCCGTGTGTTTACCCAATAAGTTTCTTCCGGAAGGTTTATAAATGTATATCATGCTATAATATAGGAGAGAAGCAATAACATGCACGCGGATAAAACTTTACTTACTTTAATAAAACGATTTGTTAATTTGGATGTTTTTTATCATCAGCTGAACAGATTTGGATGAAAGGCACATACATTTTGCCTTTCATATAAATCCGGTCAGTCGCTGATCAAGGTAGCGGGTTCGATTCTCGCGCCGAGGAAAATATTTTTATGGATGAAAGTGTAAGCTTTATTCACTTATTTTGGAGGGTCTGTACTCTATAATAATTAGGAGATTTTTTTTTTTTTTTTATAGCATGGGCCGGCAAACGAGCATGTGGGTCACCTGATGGTAAGTGATCTCCACCGCCCATGTACGCCCACAACCAGAAGAATCATGGGCGCGTTGCCGACCTTAAAGGAAAGGGATTATTAGGGATTGGGAAGGGGAGGGGATTTGGGCTTCCGGATATCTCACTCACCGTACGAAACGCAGCAGCAAGCCACTACTTTACGTCGGTTTTCTGTGAGACAGTGGTAATGACCCGGTCAAGCCAGCCCATTCATGCTGTAGACAAAATAGTCTACAGCGTTAACAGATACAGAGAGTACAGATTAACGGTACTCTAGTGTACTGTTCCCCTACCAACCTAATCATACAAGCAGAGCTGCGGCATATGATAGTTCAGTTATAACATTTGTCACTTAGGAATTAAAACGATGAAATTAATAATAAAAACTAATTCTTGCACTAAAATTTTCACAACACATGGTACAGAAACAAAACACGAGCAATATATTTTCTCCGCCGTTTTTATCCTAGTAGCATCTGATATTAAAAATAAAATAAGCGTTTATATTTATGGCGACTTATTACTCGATACATTTTTATTGTAACCGTTGTGAATGTAGCCTGCAGGTACGGGGATGTGGTCACGATCCCAAGCATATATCCGGTGGCCGGTCGTAATTCCGGATAACAGGGAAATTAGCACGCCCACACGACACGCGTATGGCCCAGTCTCGTGCTACATGTTATTGCTTGCTTAATTTATCGATGGGCTTGTAATATTGGGGGAATGTTGTAATAATATCAATATCAAAAATAAGTAAATTAATATTGAGAGTTTGTTTAATTTAAGTTTTATTTCAAAGTATTTCACTTCGTAATTATTCCACTCTTTATATTACAAAATATTAAATAAATATCTATTATATTACAAATTACAACAGGGTAACTTGTTATTTTTTTGTGCAGTATATGTTTGTAAGATAAAAGTCTGTTTCATAAAGTTAACATTTTATCTATCAGCGCATTAAACAGACAATTTAAGAAGTACTAATTTGACCTACGCTTCTCCGTGTTGATTAACAGGGATGTTTTTTGGTACCTTAGCGTTTACTTGGACATTGTGAAACAAGCTCAACGTGTAACAGTATTATTTTGTACAGTCGAAGAACCTATATTTTAGAACTCTGATATAAAACAACTTTATTCTTATCTCCATTCAATGATTACGATTCAAAATCGCCCACTAGATCAAATTTAAAATGTAAACAATATATAACATAAAACTAAAAGTAATATCCAAGTTCTCAGAATAGTAGAATAAAATGAATTTAGCTGTAGTGCAAATGAGTATAAAGCTGCTTCTTAAATATTAATTTAGAAACGGTTGTGCGCGGAGCTCGCAGCAATGCAGTCGGTGTACGCAAACATCGGTTCAAATAAAGTGCAATGCTTGTTTACTTTAAGAGATTATTTCCTTAAACAAGCACTATCGCATTACACACCGCTGTGTATATAGTTCGAAAACCCTGCGGAATTACCCCGACTTGTTCCGTTTACATATACTTTCTTATAGGTATGACACACGGTTAACCCAAATGTCAAACTTATTTAAATAATTGTTTACATTTATTATATCCTGTTTCGTAAAAGCACAGCCATATATATACAAAATAAACTTAATTTTAAATAAACTAAAGGTAGAACACAGAAAGACGGTGTCATCTGTATTTTTATCCTACCACGACAAAGTGACAACACTGGACTTGATGGTAAATACAGTGCCATCTAAATGTAATGGCGACCTTCGGACGACATTGCGTCTCTCGAATTTACCGCTACTGGTTAACACTAGCTAACCGATTACAAACCTCGGTGCACGAGTCTTTCTTGTAGTTGAACAATTTCTTCTTTGTTTTGTCAGCAACACAAAATCAGTGTGAAATTAAGACAATTAAAAATATGACACCGTTGAAGTAGATAAGTACGTTTAGACTAACCATTTTTACGCAGACACTAAACTTTTCACTAATATTTTCGCTAATCGGCGAAAACCCGCCAATACAGATACTGACCACACAGTGTAAATCGATTAGCATGTTCGCTAGACAATGTCGTCGTGTGTGTGTTATAATAGGGTGAGCAAGAGCGGTTAGTTTCCCACACTATTTTGTTTGTTTCAGAGGGCGCCACCGCGAGCGTCTCACTGCACCTGCTGTTTACTGCTTTAATTGCTTTAGCCATTAATCCCCGTTGTTTGGGGCCAGACTCAGGCTTGCGACATTGCTAATATTGGATGCTCTAACGACACGCGTGGGTCCTATAAACTCGGTCTAACCGGGACCTTGCTGTATCAAACTTGTCTTTAGAGAAATCTACTTTCTAAAAATATTGTGCACTTTGACAACCTCGCATTTAATTTTATGTCTTGTGTTGGTTTTTAACCGACGAAAAAAACTGAATAAGATCTCAAGTAACCTCGCATATATTTCACAAGATGATCTGTTTTTGATAACTATTTTCATTTGTTAGGGTACGCGACCCAACTTGATCAAAGTTAATCATTCAAATTTCAAGTAGTAATTCTATCCCTAAGGGTCTGAAGTCAGGGAAACAACTTCGACATTAATTTTGATGATTCTATCACTAATAATAATATATTTTGTTAACAACCTCTCTAAAAACTAAAGAGGTAAAAATAAAATTAACCAGAGTTAACAAAGTGTTTGTTATACAATTATATTTAATGACTAGCTGTTGCTCACGGCTCCGCTCGCGTGAATGTTTTATCTGGGATAAAAAGTAGCCTATGTTCATCAGGGATAATGAATGCTAATGGTGAAACAATTTTTCAAATCGATCCAGTAGTAGTAGTAGTAGTAGTTTCAGAACCTATTCAATGCAAACAATCAAATCTTTCTTCTTTATAATATTAGTTTAGATATTGCAGTTTTTCTAAAGCGTGAATAATATTAGTGGTATAGTCTCGTCCTGCAGTCAACTTTGTATGAATGGCTCCTCTCGACCCAGAAAATCAACGTAAAGTGGTAGCTGTTACCTAAAAACATGGTCGGAATATCCTACAAATTCATCTATAAACGAATAAGTAATTAAGAAATTCTATGCCATCGTAAAATTTGTCTTAACACAAATACTAGGGCCATTTACCCTTTTATTTTACACAATCGATTTGGATACCCCAATTAACAATCAAAACCACTATTGAAATAGAGAGGTAAAGATACCTGTTAACAGCCTATTTTGGCAATTAGTTTTGTAACCCATTTATGTCATGGCTTCAATTATCATTTAATATTAATCATCGTAAACGTTTCATATTATACTCCAATATAAATTAAATTATAGCGTACATAGAAAATGATTTAAATTAGGTGCAATAGTGTCTGCCTAATGGAGAAACAAAGATACATACTCAACAAAGATAGTACTCGAACTTTAAACCGTTGATTGACGGATAATACATTTACACAAATTTTACATTTACATTACCCAAGGCATATTATTGCAATCTTGAAATATTTCTATCCTTGATGCACCTACCTTGTCTATCTCTGCACCATCCTAAGGTTGACTGGTAGAGAATGCCTCTGGCATTAAGTCCGCCTATACAGGGTTATTTTTAAAACACCAGCAACCTCGCAGGGGTAGATACCTAAGGTTATAAGCTACTACTTTTGTTCTACGACTTTTGATAATTTGTTAGATTTTATTTTCATACAAAAATAAGTATTCATTTAATTTCCGTCTTGAATGTTACCTACACGCATCGCAGATTACGTAAGCAAACATGCGAAGCGTGGGGAACCGGGCTAGCGTTGAAGGTCATCGCCCGACCCAGCTGAGCGGCGCCTTTGAGTCGCGCTCGCACGCCGAACGCTACGAAGAAAAATACGACACAACAAAAACTTGTAAAATCATTTTTTTTTAAATATATTGAGTTATATACAAACTCGTAGAACAAAAGTTGTTCCGTATGGGGTCAGCTATCTGGTCCTGCGAGGTTGCTGGTGTTTTAAAATTAACCCTGTATACATATTTTGTGTATGAAGTGTAAATAAATAAATAAATAAATTATTACTACTCAAATTATGCGTTTCGGCAATCGTAGTTTACATTGAAATTTTGAATGTCTGATGATGATCAAATACAGCCATATTAAATTTGATTTCTTGTTATTATTTTTCTCTTGAGTGACATTTCTAATACTGCATAAATGAAATTGCATATCCGTATTGAATATTGCCGAAACGTATAATGCAAACCGCCATCCAAGTACGCCCAACTGATGCAGGGTCAGCTGTCTCATTCACAGGGTGTTTTTGCACCTCGGACATGGGCCACCCGCGCCCCGCCACCGTCGCCCCCGCGTCGCTAAATTGTTTTCTTGTGCCATTTCGGTATTGCTCCATTTGCACTCACTAACGACCGATACTGCGCTCAAATCTTGATATCTTTACTGATTGCGAGCGTAAAATGCAAGTTATGAATATTTATGAATGCATTTTTTATGTGTAATATATTTATTTTATTATCACAATTGCATTATATTATATAATGATTTCTTACGTTTACGCGAATGTTACTCATTGAAATAAAACTAATTTAAACGGATTTTATCGCGGTTTTTAATTTTTAATTTTGATCCCGACGTTTCGAAAGCTTTTCAGCCTTCGTGGTTACGGGGGGTGGTCACCCCAAAACCTAAAAACCGCGATAAAATCCGTTTAAATTAGTTTTATTTCAATTAATATTACATTATAGATACATTTTGTCGAAAAAAAATGTAATTTCAATAAATTGGAAATGATTAAGATCTAATTTTATTTAATTATATAACATTATCAGTATACGCCAAGATCCATCATAATCAATCCTCGCATTTTCCTTATTATTCTATATATTTGCGTTGTTAAGAAATGATAAACGTCTTGATGAAATATCTATCCAATTTAGTTTAAATAATTTCCGTTCCTCAAAAGATGTATAACATAGATACTGCTTTATTTTTATCACAAAAGGGTTTAATTACTGGGCATTATGAGACCTAACATCTTATGTCTCAGGGTGACGAGCGCAGTTTAGTGCCATGCAGTGCTTTATAATTCAACGTTCTGTGTGGTGGTGTTTCTGTTTATGGGGAGGCGTGGCGCTTACCATCAGGCGAGCGCCTTGCTCTTCTCGTCATTCAATCAAATAAAAAAACTTATTATTGGCAATAACATTTTAATTACAATTGTTATTTCTGTCTGGCCTTATCCCGGCTTTATGCCAGGGTCTGCATTTTAAATGCAATATAATTTATTTACAGGCACTTCAAACAACTTCTCGTGTGAGTGGTATGACATAGTGGTCCCTGATCAACGGGTGCAAGGGTAAACTTTGGCAGAAATACTAATTATCATTGTATACAAATTAATCTAAAAATCTGTCACTAAGGGCCGGCGCTCATAGACGGCATGGCACGGCATGGCATGGCAAAGGATTTTATTACTAATCAAGTTATTTTGAATCTTATTGCCACGAGTTTAGAATTCACGTTACTTTATTTCAATACCACAGTGCCGCGACGTGCCGCGGGATGCTGTGGCATGCCGCGACGCGCCGCGGGATGCTCCGGCCAGACGTGTCATGCCGTTTCATTCCACGTATTGCCGCGGTGCGCGAGAGAGAGAGAGTGGCTAGGCATTCAGCAGGATGCCACGGCATGCCACGGGACGCCGCGGGATGCCGCAGCATGACCTGCCGTGCCATGCCGTGCCATGCCGTCAATGAGCGCCGGCCATAAGTTAACCAAAAACAAACATCTCCTCCGATGGGACTTCCGAAAGTCTCCCCTACCGTATGAAAGGCAAAAGAAACCTCACTTTGAATATCTGCGACACAGTGGTACCATCGCGGTCGAGCTGGACAGTGAACAAAAATGATCTAAATTTTGTTCCGGAAAATGAAATTATATCTTGGAAAAACATTCACGTTAATTTTTTCACGAATTTGACAGTGCAGCCGCGGGCAAAACTAGTGCGAAATAAAATTTCTCTTTGACAAAAGCCACAGTATGCCCCAATTATATTTTCAAAGCCACTTATTAATTCTCGTCATACTCGGAGCACACGTTGCATCAAGCGGTCGTACAATTAAACTTTTTGCATTACTGTACCGTGTGCAACCGGCTCGGAAATTATGAGACAATCGTGACTGCGAACACCGCTTTACTACCACCTCCCTATCTCTTACTGACTTACCCAAACTTTTAATTACACTTAACTGCAATTAAATTTGTCATAAGGGCTTTTGAACTGTAACAAGAATTTTGGTGAATGTGGAAAATTTGCTACTTAGTTGGATATGCTTACAGACATAGAGCTTAGTAGATGACGTTTATATGTGTTCTACATATCCGTCCGTTTATATAAAAGGCAAAGTCTTAACTGACTCATCATCGCCCAGCCCAAACCGTCAGACATCAAAATTTTGGCAGGGGGTAGATTTTATATATTAGTAGACATGGTGTTAGAAGAGCGTGCTCGAAATGTCATTTTCAATTCCTTGACTATCCCGTTCCTTAAATGTCGGCACGTCCATGACTCTTCTGGTATTGTGGGTGGTATGGGTGGTGGAGATCACTCACCACCCCGTGACCAACTTGCTCGCTTGCTGGCCCTATGCTATAATAACTCATTAGACGTATTTTAAGAAACTACAGAGTATCTAAACAAAATTTGGGAATAAACGAATAAAATTATATTTTAATAAACAAACAATAAACTGCTTCGGTGGCGTAGTTTTAATGCGTACGCGATACGTTTGCTGTGCTGAATTCTCGGGTGCGATCGGGTAAAAGTGATATTTAGTTTTTCTATCACGAAAACGCTTAGTAACATCCCGGAGTATGGAATTAGTCTTGTATGGCGATAGGCTTGCTCCCTATCACATCATGGGACGGAGATACGTTCGGCGAAATGTGGGTGAACTGGTTACACATCTGCCTACTCCTACGGGGATTACACGCGTGAGTGCGTATGTGTGTATAATTTAAAACCTCATAATCCCGACTTCAACACAAAAATCGTAATCATAAATTGAAGCATTTCCCAGTTTTTCCCATACTACCATTAGATTTTAAGCAAAATAAGGGACGTTATCGAATAAAACAATTTTTTTTCAATTTTTTCTCTCAAATACATCTTATAAAGTAAAACTTTATACACAGAATAATAACGCATTTATACCTTTAAACGGCTTTTATGTATAGACATAAAAATAAATATAGTAGTATATAAATAAAGTGTTTAGTCTATAGAGCCCCAAACACTTTTCTATGTACTTTATGGCGCTAATAAATGTCAATTTATATTGTCTGGCAATAAAGTGGTCTCAAGTGTCCAAAGTTAAAATAGGATTTATTGAAAAAGTCAGAGTGCAAAGGAGACATCTGGCCATTCGTCCCGTTTATTTGCCGAAAATTTAAGGCGAAACGTTGAAAATTTTTCTCATAAGTGCTCTAGCTAATTAGTGTCGGCACAAATCTTCAAACTGAAAACTTTTAATGACGCCGAATGAAAGTTTACACGCTTCTTAAGTTCTAGTACTCGACGCGCACGAATTTTCTTGGCCTCATTAAGAACTTACCGTTCAATTTTAAGTCAAGTTGTTGCTATTATTGATAATGATATACGGTTAAAGCAACTTTATTTCTTAAAATAATTACACGAAATTGACTAACTTGAGAAAACTTACAACAAACTTGTAATAACACCAATAGACCATGTAACAGTTGTAAAAGCGTACTTGGTAGAAATATTACATACTTATATTGATAGGCAAGCAAATACAAATTCACTTTCATAAATACAACTCAACTGTCACACATAAATACCTATACTGGGTAAAATCTATATTATTCAAGGGACTACAAAGGACTTGCGGTCCCACAACACCCAGACACAAATACAAATCGTTGGCGTCAATTAGAAAAGCATCTGTAACTTATAAACAGCTGAATACATTTTCTTCAAACATATCTAAGAACTTACTCGATTAAACCATGTTGCAAACGAAACCCGTATTCAAATCGATTAATTTCGTTAAGCGATACGATGCCACAAACAATACAGACAATCACACACTCACAGACAGACAAAGGGGTTCAACTAATAACGACCATCTATTTGTCGACGGTTAAAACATAGGTACATGTCTTTTGAATCGATGTTGTGCTAATTTCTAACCAATTTTATATACACGGTTGTTACAATTTCAAAACAATGCACAACAAACTTACAATAGTAAAACAAACTAACAATAGTGAAACAAACTAACAATAGTGAACACAACTGATCAAACATTTTATCAAATTAGGGCAGCCAGTATCTTGTGTATCTTCTGACTCGTGTACAACTTCCGTACTGCAAACTCGCTTAGTGCACTAAAGTTAATATTTTACACTCAGATTGATTGCAAAATTAAAATTATTATTAGCAGCAACGGTAATTTATCGGGGAGTGGTATGGACTGCTGGGCAAAAGTCGCAAGTTCGAAACCAGCCCCATGACCATGGATGGACCTTTGATTTGTCTAATTTATAATTTAAATTAATTTACAATTTCGACTTGACATGAGATTTGACAGATGATTAGTTTTTTTTTACATCAATCAGCCTTTCAGAAACCAAGTGTTAGTAGCTAAATACGATTTAGGGATTGTTGTGCAAGTGGACTTTAATTGAACAAATTAAATTGATTTTAAGTAGGGCTCAGGCCTCATGTACCTAGGTGCCTATTATTGTGTTAAATAGTCCGCTAGACCGAATCACGTAATAAACATTCAAGTTTCTATTGATATAATTAAAACTTCGAGATATTTGTAACTAGGACATATTGCAGTATAGTGAATTAGAAACTACGAGCAGTGATGGAGGCTCCATACAACACGATTCCCCCCAGCTTCTCTTTATATTTTTCTTTGGCATAAGGTAAGTACCATAAATTACTGTCTAAATTCAAATTCAAATTTCCTTTTAAATTTTTCTAACCTTTGCCAATACTACGATTTAAATACAGAAACTAGTATGAGAATGTCACATGTAACCCGGAAATTTTATTTAGGCACGAACATAACAATATATTGTAATAGTTATATATAAATAAATAACATCCAAAACACTGACACCACAGTAAGATACGATTATCTTGTGTCGTGGGTATCAAGAACTACGAGAAACCTATGGTCTGACAACACCCAGACCCGAAACAAATGTTTGTGGACCAGATAAATATTTGCCTCGCTGCGGGGGTCGAACCCGACCCCGACAAACCCGAGTTGATAAACGTTTCTTAGACCCACTTCGCCTAGAACCTACCATCAAATTATGTAAGACTTCGTTATTTTGTGAAGCCAATTTTAATGGTTAGAATTTTCCTGTCTAGATATACCTATTAGGCTATCACCTCTTCCAGTTGTTAAGTCTAAAATCTAAGTTAAAATTAAAAATACTTAAAAAATAAAAGCCCTACAATGCCGTGAGGAATTTTATAATTGTATACAACACGTATAGTAATACAAGTATAGTAATCATATAATATAGTTATAGCCTACCTATAGTACTCACTAGAATTACCCGCCACTAATCCCTTACTTCGCCAATAATACGCGGAGTTATATTTCACATATATCTTCCTCATTTTATTACAACTCAGCTAATTTTCATATGAAATATTCGCGATGACAACCCCATACGTAAGCGATAAAAAAATGTATAAAAGTTTTTCACGTTTTGCGTCACAGGTCGTAAAGTGACGACAATGTGTTTACGGCTCATAAATTTTCTAATAAACCGTAAAATTTTCATTGTTTCTCCCAGACACTGTTATTTCCGAAAAATAAGGGCATTTAATCAAATTTACCAGAAACGTCTCATATTTCTTTTCTAATATGATTACTGTGTGATTCCATTGGCAAAAAATATTTTCATCGTTTATTTTTTTTTTGTTACATTTGCTCATAATTAAAATTTATTTCTAATGAATCATGAATCATGATTTAATCTACAACAAAAATCGAAACCAAGTATTCCATTAAACACGGAATTAAATCGCAGTTAATACAACACTTCCGAACACTAATTATTTAGAGAATTGAAATATTAATACAATACTTCCGAACACTAATTCTTTAAGGAATTGAAATACCACTTTAAACGGTAAAAATGTTAGGACACGCCGCGCCGGCCGCTGAAGGATGACGCAATAAGGTTGTAAATGACACGCAAATTCAACGTTAAAGTTTCTGCGGTACGGCAGTAGAAAACGTCAGGCAACTCGTAGAAAGGCTATTAATTATGAGAAAGGAAATTGAAACCCCAGTGGAAATGGAAAAGTAATAAAATGCAACAGCGATTGCAAGATGAGTGCCGGTGCCGGCGAGCCCGTTTCAAACTGGGACAATCTCGATGCCCCGTCTATACATTTCATACATACATATTTATTTTATCTCTTGTACGGACTTCATCATCTTTTACAATACAATTCAATATATTTTTGGCAATGTTGTTTTTCGTTGGACAATAAAAGATATGGAATATTCTATGCCCAAGTAAATTAATTAACACCGAAATAATCTAGTTTCGCAATTATTCCAGATAATCCAACAAATACGGTATTACGATATGATAAAGGCAATGGCAGTGATAATCTATATAGTGCTCTTAGATAATATAAAACATACCTTTGTCACGTTTTTTCGTGCTAAATTCACATTGTCCTACACGTTTTCTCACATATAACTTAAACACACGTTTCTTCTTCTTACGCATATTACGCACCGACCCACTTCGTCGTAATATTTCTTTGACCATGTGAATTCGTTAACGCTCCGTTCTTCGCCCTCAACTTTGTGACAAAACATCCTATGCACAGGCCTTGGAAAAGCCACGCTGTAGACAGTTTTGTCTACAGCATGATTGGGCCGGCTCAACCGGATCATTACCACTGTCTCACAGAAAACCGATGTAAAGTAGCAGCTTCCTGCTGCGTTTCGTACGGTGAGTGAGATATCCGGAGGTCCAAACACCCCTCCTCTTCCCAAACCCTAATTATCCCTTTCCTTTAAGGTCGGCAACGCGCCCATAATTCTTCTGATATTGTGGGCGTACATGGGCGGTGGAGATCACTTACCATCAGGTGACCCAGTCGCTCGTTTGCCGAACTATGCTATATAAAAAAAAAACAGCATCATGGGGTTCACCATCAGCAAGCTGCTGGACGACCGCGGAAGGTGTACCCGGTTCTGGACTACAAGTTAGTGGGACAGTTTTTACGCAGACCAATTATTTTGTTTTGCACGCCTAGAGGAACATTTAGATTCTGCTCATCCGAGCATTGATATCATTGTTGGATTATTTACACGGCTGACTATAATTTTGGAAAAAAGCGAAATACCATTCACTTATTGAGCGACTGATTAATTACGATATTTCAAAAACTACTAAAACTAGGATTATAAAATTTGGTCAGATGATAGTTTCTGTAACAAAAGTTTTATGGAAATTTACATTTAAAAAGCAAAATAGGATTACTCCGAATAAAGATATTTACGTCAGCGGAGCCACGGGAAAATGTAGTATTATAAATATAACATAATATCCAATCTACAAAAACATCTATTGATTAATACTAACAAAAAATAAACCAATTATCTGATTAAGTTTAACCCGAAATTCCCATTAATACTGATTGTACAGACTGCACCCGATAATGATAATTGTAGAGATATTTTATATGTACATAGATATAATTATAATTGTTAAATTCTGAATCGAATCATTAAGCAGTGTTACAAGTACTAATAGTACCCAATAATGGCACCATGATTAGGAAGCTTTATATCGCCGACTAATAATGATATAGCTTCTGACTTTTAATTTAATAAAAATAAAAATATTATATTTAATCATTTAGCATGTTGAAACATGTTCTTCTTTATTTATATAATTACTGATTTGGGTATACTGGTTACACCTTTGCCTACTTTAAATTGTTTTAAATTTATTAATCACATTTAAGTTGCGATAGCAAAAACGAGCCACAAGAGCATTCATCTCTGCCTTATCAAAGTTACATGTATATTCATTTTTAACTATCGCTTGCTTTAACGTTGAAGGAATCATTGTGAGGAGACCTACATACTTGAGCAGTTATCTATTAGAATTTTTTTTTTTATTTTTTTTTATTGTGGGGCTTTGTGCCCCACTCTCGTACCCCTGATGTGTGTCAAGGCCCTTGTATATCCGATATTTATTTATTTTTGAGTTTTCGCTCAGTGTTCAATTTTTACTACTAATCCCCTACATCTTGTACATATAATCTTGTTTTGTCCTTTAACTTGATTTTGGTCTCTTTGGTTTATTTATTTATTTATTATTATTATTGTTTATATTATTTAATTATTTATTATTATTTATTATTGGTTATATTATTATTTATTATTATTATTGATTATATTATTATTATTTAATTTATTATTATCTACATTATTTATTATTATTTAGTACTATTACGTATATTATTATTATTATCATTATTTTTAATTTATATCAAGTGTTCCTTCCTTCTATCCGTTTTATATATGTACATTCCTATGAACTATCCGTTGTGTCTTGCTCTTCCAATTTTTCTTGTCATTCGTGATGGTCCGACGTTTCCTGGCTACAGTTTATTGGCACTTTTCCTTAATTCCCTTTTATTTCCTTTCTTCCTGTCACGTACATCACCTTCCTGCCTCGTACTATCATTACATAATTCCATATTATGTATTTTAGTACCATTCAATCCTTTTTTATTCCTTCTTTTGCAACTCATCCTCGACTTTCCTATGTTGGTCCGCCTTCAAAAGGTAGCGCCAACGCAACCTTGCCGTTCCCTTTTCAATTCTTATAATTTTTGCAGCGACCAATAACTGTTTTACTTTTCTTTTGTTGGCCAAGGTGTGCTCGAAATGCCATCCGATGCTCCTGCGCTCATCCTTAGCAGTATGCTATGCTAGATCTAGCTAACGTGTCCCATTTTCGTCTTATTGGACAGACCTCACTGTAGGCATTGTGGCTCACGTCCGCAAGTTTCGCCCTTTGGCAATTGCAGCAAACCGATGGTTTTGCTGCAAGCCAATCCGCACATTCGGATCTTTTATGCGGCCCGCCGCAGTGACTGCAGGCCTCCAGAGGGGCGTGGCAGAAACGTCTCCCGTGTCCGTATCCCAAGCATTTTGAGCACTGGACAAGCGGGGACTGATCTTCTACCCTGACCCTCTGGACGCCCACAAACACTGCGCCGGTATCTGTAAGGATGCTCCAGATTTGGGGCGAAACTCGCAAGACGACATGGGCCAGCAGTGGGTTCCTCGTTCTCTTCCTAAAGGTGACCTCCATCCTCTGCTTCTCCCTGTCCACCTTGTCCAATAGGTGACCGTTCTGCTTTAGGATGGCGTTTGTGATATCTTGGTCGGTATGGCAACTCATCACGTATTTAAGTACGACAAGAGGGTCCTTATTTTTTATATCATCGACATTTAGGTTATTTTCATATTTTTGTATGTTTTTTCTAATTTTTTCCAGTTCCTGTTTGTCGTGGCATCCCAAGATAACCTTTCCGTCTTTTGCCTTTCTTATATTATCTATTCTCAATCCCTCTTCCTTCGCTTCTATTAGAATTTCAAAGGTACATGAAATATGTCAAGTCGCCTTAGACCAGCGTGATGAACTAATGCCTGACCCCTCGCGATAACAGAGTAGGCTCGTGCCCAGCAGTGGGATATGTAGTAGAGAGCCGGTATTATTATTATTAATTTAGCTGTGAAAATAACCCAAAAATGCGACAAATATACATATAATAATATAATATAATAATATCAATACATATGTTTGAATATAATATGCAATTAGTATAAAGACAATGACGTCAGCGGCGAAAATACATTTTTGTGAGATGTCGCAAGTTGAATCTCCGTAGAGCTAGATGAATAAAATAATGAGAATACTGATTTAAATTTCACTATTCAAATATTTAATCAATACAGAGATGAGAGGTCCAGATTTGCGGTAAAATACCCATGATTCAAACCCTCACCCACGCAGTATACCCTTTCTTGCCAAAACTTTGAGTATTGTAACAGTACATAATAAATCTATTACTTTACAAACTTCATCTTCATCACCTATATTACAGCATAAATTTGTGCAAATTTAAGTAACGTTGTTAAGACAGGTTGAAATCCCTATAAAATAATGTTTCATATCAAATAACAAATATACAAAAAGTAGAATTCAGTTAGGAGGTGTCAAGGGCCACGCTGGCCGCTCGCACTCCCAGCGGATAAGCGTAGAATACTTTCTGGGTCAATATTACATTAAGTTATTTCCTTATTTTCTTAAAATCTTTGCAAAGCTGGCAATTATTCACGATTTTCGTAACCTTTTTAACTTTATTTAAATAAAAGGGCCTATTTGCTCTCCTAGATGTATATTGAATGAAAGACACCTTAAACCTAGAAAGATAATCATATTTTTAGTACATTATAGAGCGCATAAGAACCAAACACAAGAACCAAGTATGTTTCGGTCTACATATTTTGGATTGTGTATATTATAATTATGTTAAAGCATAAGAATATTTTTATTATGTTATGAGTATATGTAAAAAACAGGTATTATTGTGTTTTCTTTCTTCTTCTTTCTTTCTGCCTTGCGTTATCCCGGCTTAGTGCCAGGGTCCGCCTTCCTACTTAAACGCCTCCACTTCGCCCGATCTTGAGCAACCTCTATAGTAAAAAATAATCTCTATATATAAATAATCAGAAATTTAAATTTCTTACTCCATTCATGTAAACATTATTGAGATCTCTGTCAATATTTTATTTTTTAGGATACACTTTCAAAAATCTTTTTATTTATTTATGAATATAAAAAAATATTATAAAGATATATATTTTTAATCTCTTTATTTGATATATGGTCTAACGATTTGTTTTTTGCGTTGCAGTCCACTCATCGCATTCGGACATCCCGCATGAAGGTTCAATTAGAGCACAGAAGCGTTTAATCCGGATTTGCTTACCAGCCAAAAGGATATTTTCGGCATTTTTTAGCGATTTCCGACGACGCAGTATACAAAATTCTATTTTATATTAAAACAAGATATATTTACTTATATTTATTTTCATAATTAAGTAATTTTTGTTAAAAATTCTATTAAAAAACCAACATAAAAAACTGTGAACTGTGTGTGTGACTTGTTAACTCATAAATAGGATTAATATTCTATTTAAAAATCTAAGACATGTTTCTCGTCACCACAATTATAAGTACAGACCAAGTATCGTAAATTCAAACCATTCATATGTTACGTAATGAAATTACATAAGCGACCGTTGCGCCCAGTCGTAAATTTATCCAAAATACGCCAACTTAATTGACTACCAACGTATTACTTTGATTTACAACCCTTTAAAATAAGTTTTACCCCGGGAGGGGCTCTCGCCGCAGCCCAATTTAAAACTTAACTTTTGGTTAAACTTTGCCATATCTTCGCGACTTGAGATTTAGATTATGGAATAATTGGAGTTGCTTACGTAACTAAGGCCGTTGAATATAGTATTATAAACAATGTTATGAACATTAATGTACGGCGCAACTCGTGATCATAATTTTAATTGTTCAATGACAAATGTCTACCCCTATTAAATTGTTTAAAGTAATGGTTTTAATTTATAATTGTGTTATGTTTAGTCCCTTAGCAATTCGAACAGTAGTAATAAAGTACTTTTATAGGCTGACAGCCTCCATGGGCCAGCGGGCGAGTAGCCAGCTGAGAAGCGAGAGGCCGCGGGTTAGATCTCCGCACCGAGACAAATGTTTGTATGATCCACAAATTGTTGCTTGACGATCAAATCCAGAACCAGTTATTAAAGTGCAGTTATTTAATTTACTAGCTGTCCGTCGCGTTTTCACCGCAGATAGATTACGGCCCGGCTCCCATACACCTATAAACATCCCATACAAATATAAACCTTCAGTGAAAAATTATCCGACTGACGGTGAAAACCGCTTTAAAATTCGTTTCGTGGTTTAGGAAGAGTTAGCGGATATACAGACAGACGTAGCAAGCGACTTCGTTTTATACATACGTCTAGTAGTAAACAACATAAATATAGTTGAAAAGATCATTGACAAATTCAAGGCTACTTAAAGAGTCACGACCGCACTGAGTGATTAAATAGACAAGTAGATACAAAAGGCTCTCGGTATAACTAAGTCAATCTCCGACTGGAATTCACTAAATATCTTATTTTGTAGCCATACACTTATAAAGTTTTTGAGATATTAGACAAAAATGAGAACTATCTAATCGCTATCTATCTCCATCTATTATAAAGTAAATCAGAAAAAAAATCTATCTGAGACTTAGTTACATGACTAGAATTACCAACTTTCTTATAAAGTTTAGCTTTTGCTCGCAATTCCGCATGTATGATTTTTTTTATTGCAAACTCACTTACATCTGAGTAAAAACCTACAGCATTCAATGATACTGTATTTGCCTATGCATGAATCTATGGATGCAAGTATTTTCAAAACCGAATCAGTAGTTTCAGAGTTTATCCCCACAAAAAATATAAAATAACAAACTTACAAACTTTACCTTTTCAGTAAAAAGGATAGCCACTCAACTTAAAAGGTTCAACCATCTTGTCTTTTAAACAAAGGAGCTATCAGATTTTCTTTAAATAAAACCTGACTTTTATAAAGAAACAACTTGGACATGGCTAAACTACTATATTGTTTTAAGTGATGCAAAAATAACCAGAGGCATATTTTTATTACATTACAATAATTTCTTGAAATGGCCAGTGGATATAAACCTCTCAGACAGCTTAGACTGAAATATCACAAGAGGGAATTAATGTTAATAAAATTGAAGAATAAATAAAACTTTTAGCAATTAAGGATACCGTCACTGTGTGGGATGTTTTGCATTACTATGGTCCAGTCAAACGATGAGGGGCTCAGCACCTTTTATTTGCAGTGATTAATCACCAATAACCGATGGGACAGAAAGGTTCTGGAATGGAGGGCATGTACTGGCAAGCACAGCGTTGGAGGTCCACCTACAAGGTGGACAGACGACCTGATAAAGATCGCAGGAAGTCGCTGGATGCAGGCCGCTTCCAACAGATCGGTCTGGAAATCTTTGGGGGAGGCCTATGTTCAGCGGTGGACGTCTTGTGGCTGATAATGATGATGATGATAATTAATTAAAACTTTGGTACCTTTGAACACCCGTAGCGTCGTATGACATGGGTAGGCCGTGCTCAGTCCAAAGCTCGGCTCGCGCCACCACGTGATGTTTAACTGTGCTATTAGATAATTCATTATTATATTTCAGTCAGTCATTTCAGTCACCTCATACGTTCAGTAGCGTACTAAGGCTGAGAACCGTGAGATGTTGGATTTAATTCCCAGGTCGAGTGATCAGCTTTCGTTTCTAAGTTTTCGTTTAGAAAATTCACTCATAATGCGCTCGGGATTTGAAGCTATGCCCGGTATGTTGCACGGTTGCATCGTTGGAGCCGGCCCATTCATGCTGAAGACAAAACTGTATACAGCGTGGCTGTACCACTCATAGATGAACACCTTCTAGTTATATATCAAGCTATATAAGAGAAAATAAAATAGCTTAGAAAAACTAGAGACAGAAGATAAAACAGTTGTGTATGTGTGTGCAATGCTGAACTGTCAACAATGTAATCTCCAAGACAAATAATAGATAAGCAAAGAACAACGCAACTGGTGCCGCAAAACTGACAAACAAACTTTGGAAATATAAAAATCTGTGGTAATATTTGAAGGCTATAAACGCTACATCTTGCAAGCACTTATCTGATGAGAGCACTTCGGTCCAAACCTGACCCAAATAAAACACGTCGCTATCTGGCGTCAGCGGCACGGATTTGTTGGCGGAGTAAAGAATTTAGTGTTCACCCCTGTCGGGCGCAACCTCACAGCGTGTGCCACTACCGCTGGCTTTCTTACATATTAAATGAATACTATATAGCATTATTATATCCTACTATCCTACTTCCTACTATAATATTATAAACGCGAAAGTTTGTAAGTATGTATGTATGTTTGTTACTCTTTCACTTAAAAACTACTGAATGGATTTTAATGAAACTTTACAACAATATAGCTTATACATCAGAATAAGACATAGACTACTTTTTATCCCGGGAAAAGCAGATCACGCGGGCGGAGTCGCGAGCAAAAGCTAGTTACGTATAAAACCACTTGTCAGCTTAGACTAGCTTTGCCATGTATGTAAAATTATTTTTATCTAATTCAAATAATTTCTGCAAAATGGATCATAAATATCACTTTTATATGTCAATGATTTTTTAAACTAGATTATATTTACATTTGCATTTCGTGGCTATTCATGAAAAGAAATGCCGATACAAACTCATGGGTTATTGCCTCTTCTAATGTCTAGATTGAGTTTATAGAATTATGCAAAAGTAATGTACAGTAATTCCTAGATTGGCCTTTTGAGGAAATAGCCATGAGTATACCCGAAATACATGGCACTCGCACTCACACATAAAAAACAGATTTATAACAAAAATAAAATAACATATTTTTAAAAAATATTAAAAATGTCAACGTTACATACCTTATTTACTTCTAATGCACTAATAAAGCAGTCAATCAAGTCAAAAACAAATATAGCTCGCCTGTGGTTGTAAAGACTTGACACATTGATATATCCATTCAAAGCTATCTTGATAATGTTCTATTTTTTTTTTTTTTAATCTTAAATATCTTTATAGAGGGTTTTATCACAGACGATAACGCCACCCTCATAATATACATGCATTCTTATAATCTACGCTTATTGTATAATTTAACAAATCGGTACAACATCTTAGCTTCCTCCGACAGTGGATGAGACAAAATATAATTACATACTCCGAGCTGTGACAGATCTATACCCCGCTCATATTTGAACAGACTCCGCTCTGTTTCGATCCGGACACATTCCACCAATACATGGTATACATCTTCTCTCATGTCGCACTCACGACAATTCGGTGAATTTATTTTGCCCATGAGGAATGCGAAACTGTTTAGTGGCATATGTCCGGATCGGAGCCTAAAAGCAATTATTATTTCTAACCTCGACAAATCAGAACCCGTAAACCAAAGGGAACGGGTTGGACAAGGTTGTATTGTCTTGTACCAGATGCCCTTGGTCCGTGATCGTTCGTCAAAGTACTCTTTCCAAATTGATAATGTTCTACGAAGAAAACAATTGAATTATACCCAAATTATTTCACATAGGACAAGGTCAAAATTAATTGAACGATTTATACCGACCATCGCAAAATGAAATATAATAAAAGTAAAAATATGAAATATACTTTTTAGGCAACAGTATTCCATTTATAATGTCTTTTATAGTCGAGTTATCATGCAAATGGAGTTTTGGAACATAGGCAACGAGTTTGCCATCACGTCATGTTTACAACGTCCGAGTGTGAACATTTAACAGCCCCGGTTGCCCGCACAACGTAACAACCAACTTTTGTTTGCCCTGTTGGAGCACACCTGCAAAACGTAAAAAATAAGAGTATCAACATAGAGGATGGGAGATACAGAAGGGTCAAACCGCTGATCATATTCGCCTGAGCTCGTGTGCTGTTGTTTGAAACATCCAGTGAGATAGTGAAGTCGTAGAGTCAATTCCTTAGTCTATTACATATTATCTTGACTTTTTATAATTTTAAGCGTCAATAATAAAAAAAATGCGTGAAATCTTAATTATTTTTATAACATACGGCAGCAACCGAGCAAGTGGGTCACCTGATGGTAAGTGATCTCCACTGCCCATGTACGCCCAAAATACCAGAAGAATCACGGGCGCGTTGCCTTCCTTAAAGGAAAGGGACAATTGAGGGATTAGGATGGAATGAGGGATTAGGGCCTCCGGATATCTCACTCACCGTACGATACACACAACGATACACAGCAACAAGCTGCTATTTTACGTCGTTTTTCTGTGGGACAGTAGTAACGACCCGGTCGAGCTGGCCAATTCATACTGTAGACATTTGTTTACAACGTGGCTCTACCATTCAAAACATTTGACAACTTCCGTGGCGCAGCGGGCGAGTAGCCGGCTGTGAAGCGAGAGGCCGCGGGTCCGATCCCCGCATCGAGACAACGTTTTTGTGATCCACAAATAATTGTATCGGTGTCTGGGTGTTGTGAGACCGAAAGTCTCTAATAGTTTCTGATACCCTCGACACAATACTCGTATCTCACTGTGGGGTCAGGACTATGTATGACAAGGACTATTGGGTGTATTTATTGATTATTCAAAAATTATATTTGTAATATACAAGTATAAATGCGGACTTAATACCAAAGGCATTCTCTCCCTGACTACCCTAAATGATGCAATGAAGTATAAATCTGCAACATATCTGCGAAACATGGAATGTCTCAAGGTGATATGACTACATTTATTTTAGTTACTTTGATAATAAAAAAACGCACTGGTTTCGAAAGAATGTTTATTTATTCAATTTATGGCAAAATAATAATGTAGCACAACGTTTCTTGTGGAATGTTAAACTCAACTAGTCAATGTACACGTAACAAACAAATATTTCTTCTTCCTCTTCTTTTACAAGGTGGTAGGTGCCTCGTATGCGAGAGGCCACCACCACCACCAGTACCACCGCTTTGTCTATTTCTGCCGCCAAGCAATAGTTTGTAAGCAATGTTGTGTTTCGGTTTGAAGGACATTGATGCCAGTGAAATCACTGGGCATTATGAGACTTAACATTATGTCTCGGGATGACGAGCGCAATTCAGTGCCATGCAGTGCTTTGTAATTCAAAGTTCTGTACGGTGTTGCTTGTGTTTATGGACAGGCGTGGCGCTTACCATCATTCAATCAAATAATAAAAACTTCTATTATATATGAACGTGTATGATTTATTGAATAACCTTAACAGTCTTTTTAAGACTATGCTACAAAAAAATAACGATCAGAAAGGCGTTTAAAAAAAAACATTTACAAAATATTCTCTTAATACCAACCTTTATAACGCAGTGAGCAGCCAGCTGTGAAGTGAGAGGTCGTGATTCCCGTCTGGATGCGTTTTCTCCCTTGAAGCATTGACGTCAGGCAGGTGGCCGGTCGTAAAAATTACAAGCCCAACATTTCTGTAACATGTGTTAAAAAGCATGTTGCGCCGATCCCATTCCGAGTGGGGTAGGGGCAAGTGGGAGAGGCAAAACATTTTAATAAATACGAAAACTTATAACATAGATGTAATTTTAATTTATATAATATGATGTATTTATTTATTGCATTCACCTTTAATTGGATTTGTGTTGGTATATCTGTTATAATTAATATATTTGTTAATATAATTGAAGCAGCGATAGCTCAACGGTAAGTGGTATAGGCTACCGAAATGAAAGTGGCAGGTTCGAAACCAGCCCCAAGAGCATGCACCTCTGATTTATATAAGTCACATGTGTATTTATTTTGAACTCTCACTAGCGTTAACGGCGAAGGAACTAAAGTAAATAAATCTGCATAGCTAAGGATTCTCCATGAAAATTTCGAAGGTGTGTGAATTCTACTAATCGGTTTAGGCCGAATGGTGGAACAAGGCATAACCCCTCTGCTCCGTAGAGGCGGCCCAGCAGTGGGCTACAGTGTAAAACAGGGCTAATTTTATATTAGTATTATTGACATTTATTTATTTAATTATATATTTATTTTACATAAATGTATAGGTGGACTTAATGCCGGAGGCATTCTCTGCCAGTCAACCTAAAAAGAAAGCAGCGTTAGAAAGCAAATTACTTGTAGAACGGAACACTATGTTACTAGTCACTTGAAGACTAGAAACAAATAAAATAAACAACTTTTACCATGTGTAATCCAAAAACCCACAAAATACATGTAAAAGTAAGCCTACTGTAAGTTTTTATTTTGTCGCTGGGCAGTAAGTCACTGGAACCGTGATATGTTAGCCCCAGCTAGCTGAGTAATCACATTTCATGTCATCCTATTGTTGGCCGTTGGTTAGGCTGGATACAAAAACATCGAGATTTACCTGCCCTCGCACTCAATATACGACATTCGTTTATTGTAAACTGTATTACGGCGTCAGTAGCTCGCCCACCTAGTACGAGGTGTCAGTTTAAAAGCAATATGTTTAGAATGTTTATTTCATTATTTTATAATTTATAATTACTGGAGTAAATTTTTCAGTGGTAGAGCCACGCTGTAGACAATTTTGTCTACAGCATGAATGGGCCGGCTCGATCGTTACCACTGTCTCACAGAAAACCGACATAAAGTAGCGGCTTGCTGCTGCGTTTCGTATGGTGAGTGAGATATCCGGAGGCCCCAATCCTCCTACCCTTCCCAATCCCTAATTATCCCTTTCCTTTAAGGTCGGCAACGCGCCCATGATTCTTCTGGTATTGTGGGCGTACATGGGCGGTGGAGTTCACTTACCATAAAGTGACTTGCTCGATTGCCGGCCTATGCTATACAAAAAAAAGTGAACTTCCCTCCGCGCTGTTTCCTCAGCGTTATGACATGTCCTTCTTCAAACGAGGATTAAAAAGGTACTTTCATGGTAGGCAGTGTCTTGGCTGTGCCCCTGGCATTGCTAATGGTGTTGTTTATGGGCAGGAATGACGCTTACCATCAGGCGAGGGATCCGCTCATATCATAATTCAAGCTAATAAAAAGAAAACATTTTTACATTATTTGGAGTCAATAATTTTCCCATAATTCGCAATATATTGCGTACAGACATAACTCCGTTGACTCTACTCAAATCACTCTCTATTAAACGAAGACAATTATTATTGTCTTTGTTGTTATTAAAGACAACCAAGACAAGACGCATGACCTCAATTAAATTTAAAATTCAAATTATTTATTTTTAATTATTTATTTGTTTTTTTTTTCATTGTATTTAAGGTGTAGTTTCTACTCCATGCATTTCTCGCTCCAAGCATTCGGAACAGAGGCGCATCTACATCGACTACTGTCGGATTACGCCCGCGCGACCCCCCTGCCTTAAACGGAATCTTTTACCCTTTATTCGCAGCAACTTATACTTGCATTACGTAACCTGTTTGAGTTATTAACCAAACTTTTATTTTCCTATAACATGTTGATGGAAAACCATTTATAGTATGCAAAACGTACTTATTATAGAACTCTACCTTCAAGGAGCATTCAAAATAAAATCGAAGGTATTAGAAAACCTATATCACTATAAACACTTTATTTTACATAGAACCGACATACACTTTTTTATAATATTTCAATGGAATAGAAAGTCTAGTATTAATTGTACCCACCCAGTATAGTACTAATGGGTTCTCGCCTATAATAAGAAAAAAAGAATGTTCTTATTATCGGCTTACCTATGATAACTTTATTCTAGCCTGCCAAAAGACCATAGATAGCACTAATGAACATCTAACATGAGTAGGTAATTAAAATGACACGTTATTTTAGATGATCAAAAAATTAAAACCTTAAAACTCAAAGGTACTTTTCTGCTCGACGTGAATGCAAAAGAACGTAATTTCTGCTGTAAAAGGGGTAAAAAGACTTATAATACATGGGAAGGGTCATTACACGGCTTTTGAATTCACAGCACACGTGCAAAAACAACCTCTAAATGAAAGTATAAAGCGTTGGTACTGTGCTTAGTCTCGTATGGATATGAGTAACACTTATCACTAGGGCTGCTACATTATATTCTTAAAGTGGTTAATTAGCAACTCATATTTTGCGAGAGAAGATAAAAGCAAAGTTCCATCATTCCCTGCGCAAATACACTTATTCAGACTTAGAAACTGGATCAATAAAGAGCGAAGTCCATAATTAAAAGCAAATAAAACTTATAATTGGGCGAAATTCAACAATTCTGTTTAAAGTAACAATATTTTATGTACCTAACGCGAGGCGCTCTTAGCCAGTTGCACTCACTGATCGGAATATTATTAACGAGTTAAACAACCCTTAGCGCGAGCAGGATATGTATGGATGAACGCTTAGTAGTGTCACCCATTGTGCCACTAATCATTCGATATAGAATGGAAAAGAATATACCTGACAACCCTAGACAAATATCTAGAAACTGTAATGTCGCAATGTCCTTACGAACACTAAACAAACAGTACAACAAAAAGTTGAAACATTAAAACACTCGTTTGAATTACGTGACAGTATAATTATCTACTTGTAGGCTATATACTGTCTCGATTTCTAACTTTGCTTCATTAACATATCAATTGCAAAAGTTACATATCATTATAAACTCGTATTGAACGTGCAAAGAGATTTTGGACAGCAAAATACATAAAAAAATTGGTGTGTGTCGTGGGACACCAGGTAGGAACGAAGTTCCTTCGGCTAATGTACAATCGACACAAATTGCAAAAAATTCAAATTATCAACTAAAATAACAAAATATGTCTCTTTATTTTTGTTTGACAACATAAAATTACATAGAAATAGAATAGAAAAATAGAAATAAAAAAAAGACGTGTGGCGCTCGGAGACTGCCGCGGTAAAGCTATTGTATAGCATTTTTTATCAACTTATGTAATTATAAATAATAACGAGCTAGCGTAATCTTTTAAAAATCGAAGGAGTATTTTTATATACTTCAATTATAACTGGCTGAATGAATTTCATTTTAAATATGTCTCTTTATTTTTGTTTGACAACATTAAATTACATAGAAATTACTGACATTAAAATTGACACATTGACTGTCGCGCCTGCGCACTTCTCATTTAACGCTTTTATTCCACGCATTTTTTCCACGCATTTTTCTTACGGTTTTACTATCACATTTTTTTCAGTTCGGTCACGCAGCGAAATCCCTATCCCCTCCAAGCCTGCCGTAAGGAACTTCGTTCCAAAAATACAAATTATCAACTAAAATAACAAAATATGTCTCTTTATTTTTGTTTGACAACATAAAATAACATAGAAATAGAATAGAAAAATAGAAATAAAAAAAGACGTGTAGCACTCGGAGACTGCCGCGGTAAAGCTATTGTATAGCATTTTTTATCAACTTATGTAATTATAAATAAAAACTTATTAATTTAGACTTAGACTGGCTACTAAACGGTGGACGGCCGTGTTCTATAATCAAAAATTCAAATTCAAATTTCAAACCGCGTCTACATTTCCAAATGTCACAAGTTCCACACCTATCTGTTTTATTAACGGAATTTCGACTTTAACTTTGTGTGCTAGATATCAAATTAAGTTTAAAAAAAGTCTCATTTAACGGTTTTATTCCACGCATTTTTTCCACGCATTTTTCTTACGGTTTTACTATCACATTTTTTTCAGTTCGGTCACGCAGCGAAATCCCTATCCCCTCCAAGCCTGCCGTAAGGAACTTCGTTCCAAAAAAGTAGAATTGTTTTCTTATAACTAACATATCAACAAAATAGTATAGCTATGTTAAACACGTACAAGAAACAAGTATTACAGATGATTGTTTGCTTCTACTAGATAATTTCATTTATAATCTAGTGTGTTCTTTAATATTTCCTATATACATGTAGGAATGAATTTCATAATATACAGAAAGCTTTTTTAGAGTAAAGATTGAGAAAAGAGCAAAGGGGCCACCTGATGCTAAATACATAGTAAGCTACAACCACAAAAAGGAACGGGAAGGAAAATCTTCGATTTGGTCCTACAGCTATGAGAGCCAATTCACGGTTTGTAAAATTTGACATTACGAAAAACACGTGTAGACCTAGTGCTAATGGTAAGACTACTCGAAATTTCGTGGATCAAGCGATGTCCACTCGTTGACCACACGACTTCAACTCGTTGGCCACGCGAGGTTCACTGGTTGATCTCGCGACGTTCACAAGTAACAACGCGTCGTCCACCCGTGGACCACCTGGCGATAACGTGTTGATGCCGAACGACGAGGCGGTGCTGGTCGGGTGCCGGGTGACTCTAATGAGCTATGACCCTTAATCGTTTAATAATTAACTATTCATAAAATCGAAGTAAACTATATACATAAACTATAGTAGCAATAACACTCACAGCAGTGGCAAAAAATAATTTGATCCTAGTTATAGACTCCATTTCAAATAAACTTAATCCTTGAACGTTTAATAAAATATTGAAGTACTCAGTTCAATCCGTCTGCACCGCTTCTGGTTATGATAGGAACTAATGGCATAATTAAAGTAGTCAAGAGCGGGTGTACCTTTTGAACCAGAGTTGCTGGAAATAACATCAGAAATTGAGAACCATCAGTATATCAGGTTCAGTAACAAAACTATTGGGATGCGGATGTTCTTATTATGATGGTCTTATTGGTAGACACATAAATTTAAAATTGTCGTTGTGCGAAAAAAAATTACTTATGTGTCAGAATCCATTAAGGTCGACTTGCACAACGTGTGTAAAGAAACTTCAAACCATATGAAAATTTGACATTAGTAAATATTCAGTTTATTTATATCTGCAAAAACAAATTAATTTTGAGCACCATGCGAATTTCCCTCAGTGCATAAATATCAACGGAAGGGAAAGCCACATAGAAGAGCGTCGCCCACAGCTCTCAAGCGCACATGCAACTTAAACCTCGCCTCAAGTATGATTTAAAAAAAGGTGAAAACACTGACGCCTTTGTGGGGAGAAAAATAAATTACAAAATTATTTTGTTACTAAATATTGCTTTTTATAACTTAACTAGCTTTTGCTCGCGGCTCCGCCTGCGTGAACAGCCTTTTCCGGGATAAAAAGAAGCCTCTAACAATCACCAGGGCCTTATCCTATCTATACACCAAAATTTATCAAAATCGGTTAAGCGATTTAGGCGTGAAAGCGTAAAAAACAAACAAACAAACTCACTTTCGCATTTATAATATTAGTTAGGATTGTATAAGACTTAGCAAGTGTTTAGACAAGTTACGTAACTTCGACAATAATAATACGACATCGTGGAATACCACTGAATATTAATTATACGTATTACGTACAGTAATGACAGCCTCTGTGGCGCAATGGGCGAGTAGCCGGCCGTGAAGCAAGAGACCGCGGGTTCGATTCCCATACCGAGACAAATTTATGTGATCCGTAAAAAAATATTTCATGTGTAGATATGTTTTCTACCCAGAGAGGTTGATGGAAGAAAGACGGCCGGTCGTAAAAACTACAAGCCAAATCTTTCTGTAACATGTGTTAAAAAGCGTGTTGCGCCGACCCCACTACGAGTGGGATGAGATGGCAGAAAAGAAGATTACGTAATATATTAAAAAAATATAAAAAGCTAGCTAGCTAGAGTAGCTTTCAAAACACGAGTTCGTCAACTATTGTTGGACGGAGTGGCAGAATCACATTAATTTGTTCTATATATGTATTATATAATATATTTATTATATTGTATTTAAGTATATTTTATTATATTTAGTTCGGTATTTTAATGTTTAATATTTCTATAATATGTATCTTCTCTTCTTTTTTTTGCACCTACTTTGTTCATCTCTGCATTACCCTAAGGTTGACTGGTAGAGAATGCCTTTGGCATTAAGTCCGCCTTTATACATTTGCATATAAAGTGTAAAATTAAATAAATAAAAAAAAATGTCTGACATGTAACACTCCTATGACATGACCTGTGCCTTAAATATATAAATAAATATGTAATCTTTTTTCAGAAACTTCATAATGGAACCCTAAAACACACCGTTCCATTCAACTTTGAATTGCGTCACAACAGCAAAACGCGAATATATCTCGGACCACAATACACATTGAAGTCGTACAAGTACATAAAGCTGGTTGAGATTACCGCCCAGAATTTATTAAGCAATTATTTCGCGCCAACTAAAGCGAATACGTGGTGGTCTAAACAAACGCTCTACAATTTATGTTCAAAAATTGCATGCTCTAACTTAAAATACTGAGTGGCTAAATCATTTTGTATAACCGTACGTGATGTGTTGTACGTAGTAGCTGTGTTTTTATTATTATTTGATTGAATGACGAGACGAGCAAGGCGCTAGCCTGCCCATACACAGAAGCAACACCAGACAGAACTTTGAATCACAAAGCACTGCATAACACTGAACTGCACTCGTCACCCTGAGACATAAGATGAAAAGTCTCATAATGTTCATGTTTGTAGAAATAGAAACCACTTTCCATGTCTGTTTAATAATAATAATAAATATATCAATTGGTGGGCAAATGGGACTCTTAGTCAGCAAATGATCGTTGTTTAAAGCCCAGTGACACCTCTCCATACTGTAGCCATTCATCTGGTGTTGCTCCCTTGTCACTTTTTGGAGCGACTATTTTGGGAAGCCCATCTACCTGAGTATATTCAATTACATTTGTCTAATATGGTTTGGCCCCACGCACACCTATCAAAGGTCCGGGACTCTATTGTCCCGAGATATGGTAAGAAATACATGCAACACACATTGCCCTGACCCCATAATAGGTAAAACCTGTATCGTGAGTATCAGGAACTGCGAGGGACTTGTGGTCCCACAACACCCAGCCCCGAAACAAATATCTATGGATCACACAAACATTTGTCTCAGTGCAGGAATAGAACCTGAACCTCGTTTCACGGCCAGTTACTCGCCCGCTACGCCACGGAGGCTGTTAGAATAAAACTTAGGAAGATTAACAGAAATCAAAATATTCCCGAAATCTCATTGTATTCCATAAAGTACCTCGGATAACTCGTAGGGTGTGGGTGTAGGGTAGCATGCCCTATGATCGTGGCAGGTCCTGTTTGTATGGTCTAGTCTGCTCAGACTGTTATTGCTTTCTTTATCTCATAGTTTTTATTTATTTAAATTAGTGCATAAATATCATACACAAAAACCGTTATAACTTTATTAATTCATATTATGAAATAATAAAAATATTAATCCCAAATTATATTAATGTAGTGTAAATGAAAATAATTATTTAAAAGAGTAACGTTAGAGTTTCTTGCTCGTTCATCTTTAATGTAACAACCTTCCAAACACACAGTACGTTAAAATTGTACTGAATTTAAATAATGTTATAGCATGTTATGGCTTCCATAAATATTTTGATTTCATTTGGTTCTTTTTTATTCCCCTGAATGACAAGATGAAAAAGATGTTCTATAGCTTAATCATTAAAAATATATTTTTGTATTCCAACATATTTCTAATAAAATATGTTATTAAGGGTGTATTGTTTCAAAACGTCAGTAATAGTTAAAACGTTCTAAATATTAGACAAATAGATTAAACGTATTGTTAGTACTGAAAGTAAATAAAACAACAGATCACAAAAGCAACTTAAAGTAAACCCAAAGGTTTATAGACGATTTGGACAGCACTAATCCGAATACGAGATCAATCAAATAGCAAATTGAATAAACGGGTCGTTTAGAAATGTCAATAAATTACTCAAGTTAGTAAAGCAATTAGGAGAAGTTGCGTGGGACGCGGACGCCGCAATATCCAGATTCATTTTGATTACGGACAGGATTAGGAAGTAAGATCCGTGGGACAGCACACGATGACGTAGGGCCCTTACTTAATCCAAGATTAAATAGCTCACCTCCAAGAGTTACTTTTAATTATAAACCCTGATGCTTTTACAAGCCTGGTTTTCTTTGAAGCCCTTAATATGTAGAATTAAAGACATATAACCGATGTAATTGGATAACATTGCTCAAATGTAGCAAATAATATTTGCCTTTGATCTTTGTTTTCGAAAGATTTTTTTTTGTGCTTCTGATATTTCTTTTATCTTGGCACGGTAAAGCTACTGCAAGGAAACTGATGTCAAATACCGTACAGTGCAGAAATACATTGCTTTCCTCGACTATCGGTAGAATTATGCCGCCCTGAAATTTCTGGACATATTGTGTGATTGGTAAAACATTGAACGTGAACTAAAATTTAACAACTGTCTCCAAGAAACATGGGTCAAATAGTGAAAAAAAATCGGTTTGCGGAACAAAATTCCATCAGTTGCTTACTGTTTTCTAAGGAAAATCATTTTTTTATATTGACCAATGTTCCTCGGGGGAAGTTGTTCAATTTTGTAAGAAGAATACACCCTTAGCTCATGTTCAACGTCTTACTAATCACTCTGTATACATCGGCTGACCACGGAACACGTTTCGCCTGAATGAGCCACTATAACGGGTTTTTCACTATAAAAATAGTGTTAGCATTCGGGTACAACAATGGGTCAGGTACATTGTGAAATACATCTAGTGAGTGCCGACTACCCTAAAATAGAACTGAATCCCATATATATCTAGCAAAAATTCTATAACAGTCAATTTCCATGGGTGGCTCAGTCTGCCAATCCCAGTTGTTTCTAACTAGCAGCAATATTATCAAGACAGGAAAGAATGAAAGATTTTTTTTCTTTTAGCGTTCTATTTTTTCTAGCAAGTCACTCGCCTGATTGATAAACCAAAGGAACACTAATCAGAATTTCGAACTATGAAATAATGCACGCCACACTAAACTGTGCTCGTCAACGTCAACAGTACATACACACTACTGCTTGGCAACAGAAATAGACAAAGCAGTGGTACCTAACCCGATGTCCTCCCGCATACGAGAGACCTTCCGTCTAGAATGAATTACCTACGATTGAATGAATTAATAAATATTAGCAAAAGAACGAATGAAACGTCTATTCAGTATTCATTGTTTATAGGGAATTGAAAGCGAGCAGGCGTAAATGCGTACCACCGCATGCTCGCTCGCCGCTAAACAAGATACTTACATAAGCTCCCGTACCCGTAACTACATAAGAGGTTTAGGTTCATTCTGCGGCCACATGTGTAATGGAACTACATACAATTTGAATGCTATCCTCGTGTAGGCACTAATTACAAGTTATCAGTTTAGGTTAGCCATTATATAATAATAAAAGTATTAACTAGCTTGCAATATAAGTTTAGAAAAACGGATCTCATATATCCCGGATATTAGAGTGTGGTTAAATGACAGGGTTTCAACACTTTGTAAGCCTTTAAGTGCTATAACCTCTGTTTCTATTTAAAAATAATCTAAGGCTGATTATTAATGTCTAAAGGATTATTATTTTTTAGAACAAATTCAAATTACAAAGCAATTAGGTACATTGTCATTCATATACCTTTATAGGGATTTAAGCGAAAAATAAAATATCAAATTGTAATATTGGTTGTATTTTATATTATCTAGCGGTTAAAATTTATTTGCTTAATGAAAAATCGGCATTTATAATAAAAGCCGGTAAAGTATATGGTCAGGGGTCCCTCATACCTATTGGAAGGAGGGGCTTCCAATAGGTATCGATAACGAGGTCATAAGAATGATTACTAACCAGCAGATTTTTTTGTTTTTACTTAGTTAATATTTATATAATTTAACTGTCATATTGTCCTACAAATAAAATAATAATTTTTTGAGTATCATCAAATCGAAATATTCTATCCTTGCTACCTCTGTTAGCTACCACAATAGAGAATTTTCGCATAGGGAATTGTTGGTCGTCTCATCGAAACGAAGCTACTCACGGAAAATGAGCTTGATAGTAATCAAGTGCATCAGCTACCCGAGGGACCCCTGACCAATATAGTTATGTCTGTAAATTATTTTTTTCTAGTTGGTAAGTCTCTCATATGGCACACAGGTGCGCATGCGTGCAACATATTAGGTGCGGCTTCTGGTATCATCCGTCGAACATCAACTTCACGGGTCCAGATGAAAACCAACTTCAAGGCTTGAATGCTTGGCACATGCTGATCTGGATCCTATTAGCACGCTCGTGGTGAAACATACACCATCTATAATGGTACACACCCGCCTACCACTTACTAAAATGTTCCACATAAAATTATACTTGTAGGTACCACCTAGTGACTGCCATAAAATTTTTTCTTCCTTTCTTTCATATGCGAAAATTCCTCTGGGTGTTGACCACAACTTTGTCTACTTTTGCCGCAAATAATCTGTAAGCATGATGTGACGAGCGACAAGCCTGTCGCTATAACACGCACTATATCCATTCCCGAAATCATGTGGGATTTTTCGAATTTCGAATTTCGAATTCGCGATCGAAAACTCAAACCCAAATTGTGATTGACCGACCAGCGGATTTGAAATAAGTTGCCATTAGATCAATGAGGCGAAAAAAACAAATTCAAACCTTATTTATATAAACCAATAAAATGAAATCTATATTTAAACCGCTCGCATTAAACCACATCGAGATTTGAAAAAGTTTAGATGAAATTCCCGGTTTTAGCGCTATTATTCTTCGAACAAAGGGAAGCTCCGCTTTCATAAGAATGCTTACAATAGTGACCCGGTATTTCACCGTAGATTTGTCGTCGGAGTCGAAAATTTAGTGCGACCCCTTTTAAACTTGACCTCTCGTTCGAAACAAAAGTAGAGCTTTGTATATCCTTTCAGCTTTTGCAAAAAGTTTGCATTATTCTAATTTACGGTGGATCTGATATTAAATAATGGAATGTTGAACAGAGAATATCTCATTATTGTTCATGTGATAACATACATTGAGATTAGAGCTGGTAAGATCCCGGATTCGATACGATAGAAACTTAAATTTGTTACTTTTTTTATTTTGTAACAAAACTGGGTTGCACGGACTTAGAATTTGTGCCCGATAGCCTTGCCCCCTAGTCACATCATTGGACATAAATATATTCAGCAAACATGCTTCTCTGGCTACCCCTCCGAGAATTGCGTTAGTATATTTATGTTGTATTACTTGCTTGACTAACTTGACTTCCTGTCCAATTTTACTTTAAAATTTTAAGCGCTGTAAACAGTTTTGTCTACAGCGTGAATACGCCAGCTCAACCGGGTCGATACCACTGTCTAACAGAAAACCGACGTAAAGTAACAGCTTGCTGCTGCAATTTTTTTGAGTGGTAGAGCCACGCTGTAGACAGTTTTGTCTACAGCATGAATGGGCTGGCTCGACCAGGTCGTTACCACTGTCTCACAGTAAACCGACGTGAAGTAGCGGCTTGCTGCTGCGTGTCGTTCCATGAATGAGATATCCGGAAGCCCGAATCCCCTCCCCTTTCCAATCCCTGATTATCCCTTTCCTTTAAGGTCGGCAACGTGCCCATGACTCTTCTGGTGGTGGGGGTACATGGGTGGTGGAGATCACTTACCATCAGGTGACCCACTTGCTCGATTGCCGGCCAATCTCTAAAAACATGGATAACACTAGGTGAGATGACCAAATGCACGATTAAATCTTCGATAATTTTACTAATACTATTTATGTCATGGAATTATTTCTCTATGCTCAGAGATTCGATTTGTTATATGGTATCACATCGAAGTATCTTTACGGTAAGAAAAACACTAGGCGCAATTAAGTACTTCGATGACAAACCTTACTAAAACCATAAAACAATAATTCTGATATGCATGAGTACGTTTTTAATACAGACTAACAAAACGTTAAAGTATCATGATATTCAAAACTAATTGCCATAACAATACTATCAAACAATTAATAAGTGAATACGATTTATCATACCAAATAATTAAGACCACGAACGACTGTAAAATTGAAAATAGATACCTCTTTTCTTTACCGAATGATCATATCTATATATGACAACCTCCGTGGCGCAGCGGGCGACTCGCCGGCTACGAAGCGAGAGCCCGTGGGTTCGATCATGCTGGCTTGTATAAATGCTTCTTCACGCTCTGAAGAGGTAAAAAACCAATCGAGAGGTCTAACAGTACAGGCGGATGACCGGTGCAGACACAGAGATATAAGGATGTACCCTTATACCCTTTTTTTTTTTTTGTTTTCGCGGGGAAAGCCGTTTATTGCTACCGCCCCACTGGGGGGAGGTGGAACGGTTATGTTGGGTTCTACCGGCCTTACGACCCAGCCACCCGACCGCTGGGCCGAGTCCCTAACACTATATACAACCTATGCCGGTAACTACCAACTAAAACCCCGCGGTGACCATCTTCGGCGCATTAGGGACGGCCCCGGGTTTCCCGAGGCGAAAAGCACCCCGGATTCAGCCGGAACCGCCCTTGCGCGGTGCCGCCTTGCGGCGGCCCGTCTCCAATTGGGGGGGGCTCAGAAGCCCCCGCACACCGAAGGACGCCCTCGGCGTCAACGGCAGCGTCGAGGCCAACCACCCGTGCTGCCATCCATCCCGGGGGTCGATGTACCCTTATACCCGCTCCAACCAACCATCAAGTCATGTCGCAAGCCTCTCAGGAGAACAGGATATATAATGGCTGATCCCGAAACGCAATCAACACTACTTTATTATTATTATGCCTGGGATAAAAACACAGACTTCGTTCGCCAGGGTTTCGACTACCTTTCAAGTTATAACTAACATATTATTTCATTAGTGTAAAGCTAACCTTCTATCTGATAAATTTCGTTGCGGGACAAAAACGTTGAGGCATTCCCAGAGGGCAGAGTCTCACCGAGCTTCACGGGATAGTTATCCCACCCACAAACCCGCCATTGTAACTTCTGTGCATCAGGATCAACAGTGGCACGCATATTTGTTGAAACTGAGCAGTGAAGCTCGGCGAGTCTCTGGGAATGCCTCAATGTTGCCTTGACTTCTAGTGTAAAGTATATAGAGTAACCCTGCGGCCTTACTTACAGTAGGACTTATGAATTTCTATGGCTGTCGTTATATCGAAAATCCAGTTACACTTTGATGTCAATAATAAAAGTATACTACAAGAAATAAATGAACTTACTATCATTATTTCATTACTGTTTTTGTAGATGCACATTGCACATTGTGTTTGGCACAAAACATTTCATTAATAATATTTCAATTTCAACCTGAACTACTATTATTTTGTTACGATTTGCTGCATAAGATTAGTCTTTATCACAATCAATACAATCATTTCAATAGACGTCATTAGCAACGCGTGACACATCATTACAATCTTTTGTGTATTTTTGCCATAGTATAATAGGTATATAATTGAAATATTTTTGTAAAAACCAGTGTTTATAATCAACGAAAATCAATAATCGTTGATTTACAATCTGTTCATATCATTTTTATAATATTAGTATAACTGTACCGGTAGATTAGATTATAATGGAAATATAAGTGAAATCTTCGCCAAATACGAAATCATTTATCACAATGAAGGCAGCAGTCGCCTTAGTTTTGTTAGTTGTTGCAACTGGATACAGTAGAATCTCTGTATCAGAGATAACTCTTAACAACTATCACGATAAAATTGGCGTGCCCAGAGCTGCTAGTATCAAGGCATATGAAGAACAGCTCGAAAAAGAAAATGCCAATGGCCAAAGAATTACTGGTGGCGTCGTCACTGAGATATCAGCGCTTCCATTTCAGGTAAGAATTACTTATTGAGGTTTCACTATTACGTAATATAGAAATGAATCGTATATTATTAATTCGCAAACATGAAAATTCAACACATTGAATATTAATCTTTTTAGTTCCACCTGCTCTTATCCCACTCGTAGTTTCAAAACCGAAACAAGTATTTGTGAATAACACAACTATTTGTCTCGGTGCGGGAATCGAACCGGCGTCCTCCCACTTCACTC
Source organism: Amorpha juglandis (assembly GCA_949126905.1). NCBI lineage: Eukaryota > Metazoa > Arthropoda > Insecta > Lepidoptera > Sphingidae > Amorpha > Amorpha juglandis. Next base: position 7,577,654 of record OX421380.1, read on the forward strand.
GCCCACTGCGCGAATCGAAGCGATCCACTCCCTTTGTCGTTACGATGCAAACATTTTAAAATGATAGTACCTACCACGCTATAGACTTATTTGTCTACAGCATGAATGGGCCGGCTCGATCAGGTCGTCACCCTTACCTCACAGAAACTCGAGGTAAAGTAGCAGCTAGCTGCTGCGTTTCGTACGGTGACTGAGATATCCGAAGGCCGAAAACCCTTTCCCCTTCTCAATCCCTTAATTGTTTCTTTCCATTAAAAAAAAAAAAAAAAAAAAAAAAAAAAAAAAAAAAAAAAAAAAAAAAAAGATCGGCAATGCGCCCATGATTTATTAATTTATTAATATTGTGGGCGTGCATAGAAGATAGTGATTACTTGCCATCAGGTAACCCATTTGCTTGTTTGCCGGCCTATACTGTAAAAAATATATATGCGAAACTAGTTCATTTGGACAGTGTTCTCTCTCGCGCGCGGCATTTCATAAATCGTGAACATATGCTATGCTGCATGGGATTGGAGTCCAGTACCTTATCGGTCTCTCAGCGTAAACCAGTTGTGGTAGGCAGCGGCTTGGTTGTGCCCCTGGTATTGCCGATGTCCATGAGCGGTGGTGACCGCTTACCATCAGGCAGGCCGCTTGCTCGTCTGCCATTATGGTCTAAGATCCCGCGGAACATTGACCTTCACCCATCTGTTTACCGGATGAAAATAATATTTTAGGGTATAAAAGGTGTTGCTGAACACGTACAAATAGGGTTGCCTAAAAAAATATAGTCAAGGATAGGTTTTGCGAATTTAAAAAAAAAAGAGAAGATATTATTTCACTGACTTGCTCACCAAATAAATGAACCTTCAATGAAAACCTACAATGTATACTACCTGCAAAAACTAGGAGCTAGATGAGCGCAATTACCACTTTTTAGTTACCTCTTTGCACACGGCAACCAGGTAGTAGTGGCCAGAAAAAGGTAGGCAACCTATTTTTTGCAGATAGTATACATTGTACACTTTTCATTGAAGGTTAAATTTTTTTGGTAACCATGTCAGGGAAATTATAAAAAAAAAAATTTTTTTAAATGTTAATTAATCATATCCTTGACCATATTTTTTTAGGCAACCCTATTGGTATGTGTTCAGCAACACATTTTATACCCTAAAATGTTATTTTGATCCGGTAAACAGATGGGTGAAGGTCAATGTTCCCCGGGATCTTGTACTATTAAGGCAATAAAAAAAACCAAAGGGGCAATTTCATTCAGTTCATATAGATACGTTATATAACAAAAATTGGTGTGTGTCGTGGGACACCAGGTAGGAACGAAGTTCCTTCGGCTAATGTAGAATCGACACAAATTGTAAAAAATACAAATTATCAACTAAAATAACAAAATAAAAAAAAAAGACGTGTAGCAATCGGAGACTGCCGCGGTAAAGCTATTGCATAGCATTTTTTATCAACTTATGTAATTATAAATAATAACGAGCTAGCGTAATCTTTTAAAAATCGAAGGAGATATAAAAATACTTCAAGTATAACTGGCTGAATGAATTTCATTTTAAAAACTGATTGAGCTGAAATTCGCACACAATTTTGGTGCAAGCAAAAAGGAACTAACGCTGGCTGGTTATGCGGCGCTTTTAACGCTTTTTTCTTACGCTTTTTTCTTACGGTTTTACTATCATATTTTTTTCAGTTCGGTCACGCAGCAAAATCCCTATCCCCTCCAAGCCTGCCGTAAGGAACTTCGTTCCAAAAATGTTTTCAGTAAATGGAAAGGTGCAATTGTCCATATCACACGGTCAAATCTGTAACAATCTTTGTTCAAACTAATTATGAACCTAATTGCTGATAACAGAAAGCATGATGTTTTTACGTAATACAAAATGAATAATCAATTATCTAACGTTTTCACCGTTATCGCGTATAATATACAAAAACAATTGGGCAAGATTGCCAAAAATACTATATTTTTTACATATTATGTTACAATAAATTTTACACTTGATGAATTCGAAATCTTCAATACTCCTTTTTGGATCTTTAACGCAACATACCTCAAAGAAGATTTTAATATGTCCATGTGCTACACTATAATACGTAATTAAACTCAATTTTGACAGCCTTTGTGGCGCAGTGGGTGAGAAGCCGGTTGTAAAACGACATGACATGGGTTCATTTCACGGACAAACATTTGTGTGTTCCACAAATAATTATTTCGGGTCTGTGTGTTGTGGGAACTTAAAAGTCCCTCGCAGTTCCCGATACCCACGATACAGGATAACCTATTGTGTGACGGTTGGGTGTATTTCTTTATTTATTTTCTATTGCTTTTATTTTTCCAGGCTGGCCTCATCATCACTCTCACAGACTGGCGCCAGTCAGTATGCGGCGGATCCCTTATTTCCAACACTCGTATCGTAAGCGCCGCTCACTGCCAATTCGACGGTGTCCACGCAGCGAGCTCTTTCAACGTGGTCCTCGGATCTGACGTGCTATTCAGTGGTGGCACAAGATTCCATACAAGCGATGTTGTGATGCACCCACAATGGAGTCCCATTACTACGGCCAACGATATTGCTATACTTCGTTTCCCTGCCATTGCTTTCACCCGTAAGTAAAAAAAAACATAATAAAATTACTGTGTGATCATTTTTTTTATCCGAGCACGGCAAAGTGACTGCACTACACCTGATGCTAAGCGTTGTGCAGTCCAAAAAACCAGCAACTACCGACAAACTATGAGTTTATTGGTGGTCACCAGAGTCATGCCGGGCTGTATAAATACTTCTTCCCTCTTTGGAGAAGGTAGGAGCAAATCGAGAGGCCTGCAACAGGACAGGCGGATGACCGATGTAGGCACAGTAATACAAGTACCCCTATACCCGCCCCAACCAACCATCTTATTTCCATTTATACCAGTTAGGTAATAATAATAATATTAGCCCTGTATTATACACGACCCACTGCTAAGCATGGGTCTCCTCTACTGAATCAGTATTAAAGTTGAGTGGAGTTGCCCCGTTGAGCTATCGCTGCTTATATTACTGCTTACATGCGTTTTATTTTTTCTTTTTCAGTTCGTATTCAGCCTATTAATCTACCTGACGCAACCTACGCCACCGCCAACCTTGTCGGCAGCATTGGTGTCGCTTCCGGATTTGGATTGACCCATGATGGTATATGTCAAAAAAAATTAACCACAATAAAAATATAATACTTATACAATAACGCTCATTGGTCTAATGGCAGCGTACTTAGGCTGTGAAACCCCAGGGTTTACCCTAACCTGGGTTCGATTCTTAGGTCAGGTGATCAAAATTTATCTATGTCGACTAAAAACAGTCTTGAGTTTTTGGGATTGAATTTTTTATTGTCTGTGCTCGCTAAATAGGCACGTCACTTATCATATCAAAGAACGGAAATAAAATTTGGCGATTCCCCATGAACTAATTTTAAAAGGCATACAAAAGCATAAGTTAAGATTGAAAAAAACGTGTTGGACTCCTTATTCTATTTATTAATTGATTATTAACAATGTTACCATATTCAATGTTAAATTGTTCTTGCAAAACCCATGGCGTGAAAATAACTTGATTTCAACTTTAATACAAAAGTTTTTACACATTATTATATATGCAGCTGTGTGTGCCTAGCAACCGCGTCGGTACTCGTCGTCGTGTGCCGATGTTTAACGTGGTCACAACGAGGACAAACATCTTTATGCCCCTTTATCGCGTGTCATACGATTACTCAACATGATTTCAAAAATTGAAAATCTAACGCCACGAAGTATTCTCAAGACAACAGATACTTCGTGATTACACCAATTTTTTGTTTTACTACGTTTTAGGTGCCGGCATCAGCCTAAATCAACGTCTCAGCTCTGTGAACCTGCCGATTATTGACAATGCAGTGTGTACCGCTACTTTCGGAAGCGCCGTTGTCCACAACACCCATCTTTGCACCAGTGGAGATGGTGGTCGCAACATCTGCCGAGGTGACTCCGGCGGTCCTTTGGTGATCCCCAGTGGAAATAGGAGAATTTTGGTAAGCTGTGATACATTTTTTAATAGGTTTGTACGTTCAGGAATTCGGTATATTCCTTATACCGCATGATCAGAACTTAACGTTTATATGGAAACTTCTATTTGAAGAACTCTATGGAATTCAAAAAAATATATCTATATCAGGCCACCCTCAGCGGACATATCGCGTAACATACATAAAAAATACCGACGTATAGTACTACGACTTACTTTAGTTTTAAGGTAGGTAAATAAAGAAATACGTTTATGAATTTTGATGCAACTAAAAAACAAGCACAACGACTACAATGAGTAATTAAAGTAGATTCTAGAAACACAGTTAACAATATAAATGAATTAAACTAAAACCATTAAACTGAAATGAGAAACAACTTCTGCATTAGATACCTACCATGCTAACTAAAATGAAATTGCTCTTATGAGTGTTCACCCAACAGCCACCTGTTTGTTTATTTTCATAAACACGCTAGTTTAAAATAATAAATACGTTAATATCACTAAAGAATATGTTATGATAATTTCTTACTAATAATATTTGATGTCAAAGTGCTCAAATCAGTGATGTTAACAAACATTTTTAAAACCAACGTGCATAATTCGATTCTATATCTGACTCCATTTAGTTTATTTACAATTCATACCGTAGACTTTATAATTAAGTTGCATTGGCGGAGATTAGTCCGGTGGCCGAATTTATTTTTAATTTAATTATAATGTTAAAACAAATTTTGAACTACTTTGAAAAAGTAAAAATACTTAATTCGAAAGTCATTATATAAAATATTTAACTTCTAATATACACAAATTGACAGCCTCCGAGGCGCAGCAGGCGAGTATCGTCGGCTGTGAATAGAGAGGCCGTGGGTTTGATTCCCGCATCAAGACATATGTTTGTGTGATTTAAAAATATTGGTTTCGGGTCTGAGATATGTGACCGTAGTCCTTCGTAGTTCTTGATACCTACGATACAGGATAACCTAGTGTGGAGATCAGGACTATGTTGTGTATGACTGTTGAGTGTATTTATTATTTATTTACTTACAGGTCGGAGTGGCGTCGTATGGTGCCGCAGCAGGATGCATGGTCGGTCTGCCGTCAGCTTTCACTCGTGTTCCTTCCTTCTTATCCTGGATTTTGTCCGTCTAATAAATTCCGAAAAAAATACTTTTACTGACATGGATCTTTTTTTATATCTTCTACGTAATGCTACACGTACTACTACACTACTTTACCATACTACATATGTATGCACCCACATCTGTAATCTTTGTAGGGGTATGCAGAGGTGTAACCCGTACACCCATATTTCAACGAGCTTATTTCCGTCCCATGATGTGAAAGGGGGCGAGCAGCATCGTCATACCGGGCAGAAATTCCTGTGTATTGGTTTATATTGGGCATTTCGAGATAGAAAACCCCAATATCACTTTTACCCGAATCGGGGATTAAACCCAACACCTCAGTACAGCAGTCGTTCTCGTACGCAATACAACTGTGCCACTAAGAAAATTTATGTACCTTCAAAATTCTTAGCAATATTATGTGCCAGATAAAATATTTGGGTCAGCATTATAAACAAAAATATTCATGGGTGTATCTCCACAAAAGGAAATATGTAATATAGAAATTCACTATTGGCATAAAAAGCCTGGATTATGTCCATAGCAGACAAAACCATTGCATTCTGTTTGTAACAACAACTAACGCAACACTAGAAAACTAACGTGAGAAACATAATTATGTCTATTATAAATTAAATTAAAATGTAACATTACACAACAAACCAAGCACTCAGGATTCATGTTACCCTTTAGCAATAATCAAAAACGTTACATTCAGAGACGCACCGTTGAGCAATAACAGCGGGTAGACAAGCGTGACAATTTACGAACACCTCACTCCTTTGCGCATATGAATGGAAATGTGAAGATATGGAGTGCAAGTGTGAACTTGTAACTGGGTCACGAAGGCATCTAAAGCGCGCTTTCTGAGGGGGAAGGTTCCGTGCGACGCGAGAAAACCTATTCTACGCTATTATGTGTTTAGTAGCGAGCATTTTTGTTCGTTGTGTGAGGATTTTCCACTTTATATCACATCTGGTTTTGAGCATTTATCATGAAATTTTAAAAGCTACTATTTATTTTTATATGGTGACACAGTTTTAAAATATCACTGTTTTAAGAATCATGATAAAGCAATAATGCAGAATCACTTTATAAATTCAAGAGATAAAAGCGACGATAGCCAAGAAGTGATTAGAATGGACTTCTGAGACAGAGGTCGCGGGAACGATCCCAGCCCCCACGGTGTAATACCTCTAACTTTTTTAAATTAGTATTTTTATTTTTAAATTATCGCTTAAATCATATTGGGTTTACATGGTTCAATTGGAGTTGATCAACTGGCTTCAATCAACAAAACCTGATCGATTTTTGATCATCAATTCGATTTGAAGTCTGTTTTCTGTCTGTCTGATGCAAGCATGCATGCAAGTTGATCAAGTAAAATCGAACTTCGAAACAAACTACAAAGACAAAAATCGTGAGGAAGCCTGCTTACCTGATAATTCTGCAATATAAATTCAATGGTGTGTAAAGTCTACCAAGTCTGCATCAGACCAACGTGACGGACTAATGCCTATCATCTCTCTTTAGTAAAACAGACACAGGCCTGCTTTGCTAAACAACTGGGAACGGGTCCAGCAGTAAAACAATATTTAAATAAGGTTGTTATTATTACTTCATCATTGGTAAAATGACGATCGTTTGAATTTTATGCATTCTTAAAACTATTAGCGTTACAAAAGTAAAACAAAATTATATAATTCGACAGCCAATAATTATATCTACCGAGATTCGAGATACAATAATAATAGACTTTTCCTAGACCACTGAAGCCTGATATATTAGAACACCGTGTGTATATGTTAGAAGTAACCTCAAGTTTGTGCATACATTATAGATAGCACTAAAAGCAACTGCACTTAGCGACTGAGTCTGTGCCGCAGACTCCTGCCCCAATTACACTATCTATGAACAGTTTTGAATCATATATGGCCCATTTACTATCGAAAGCTTTAGTACATTAACATTTCATAACAGAGTGGTAGAAATTTTAACTATAATTAGGACCTATTTCACAATATTCGAGTAACATTTAACCTGCCTTCTTTCTTTTCTTTCGCCTTCATATATACTTTCGAGATTACTAGTATGTATGTCTATTGCATTAAAACCTCTAACCACACAACTGACATTATCTCATTACCAAGATACTATCCAGATCCCTAGTTTGCTATTGAAGGTTTTCACACCCCTTGAGACTAAAGAAAGCTAAGGAGGTAAAAAAGTTGAAATTCTTTGATCTACGAGCTCGTGCTTTTGAATCACCAAAAATTACGCAAACATGTGAAACTAGTTCTTATGTCAAAGAGTCGCAGTTCTTTGAAAATGAGCCTTTTACCACACTGCCTTATATGCTACTTTAATATGTACTATGCATATTATAAGCATAACGGCTACATTAGGCGCACTGTACGATGGCACTTAGATTCACTTAAATAATTCTGTAGATAGTTAAAGTTTTGTAGTTTCAATACTTTATAGATCCAGCAGTATGTCACCATGGCGGAGAGGCTACAACTATGAAGTACACCAATAGGGTATTTGACTATGTTTAATTTTATACATTATTTTGTATTTATTGGATAATAATACCAATTATAAACTATTTTGCGAAAACAGAATTGAAATTGGTTAAGAATGAGGTTGTTGTTCATGTTTTAAATATTTGTATGAGCAAAAGTGGGCGTGTAGTGGGAAAATCTCACTATCTCCCTCGCACGCGTGCATCGTAATGGTATACTATACCTTTACTGTGGTAATGGCGAGACCTTGCTTGTGACGTAACATGCTATGTCGTGTATCCTTTTTCCGTCATGCGATAACTAACCCTTCCAGCAAATTGAAATGGATTGTAACTTATTTATTTTTTACTTAATTTATATAATTCTTTCATTAATAGATTTCGGGAAACGTAACTTATTGGTTAAAATAATAAAAAAAATCTAGTCAAATACCCTATTGTTCTTTCACACGTCGTAAGTGTCAATATTTGCTGATCTTCATAAGCGTATACAATATACGTATACGATATCGTAGTGCGCTGCTCTGTACTCCATAGGAATAATTTGGAGGTGTGTAACTAGCCCCTCATAGTTTCTGATACTCACGATGCAAGTTTAACCTACTGTGGGATCACGTTTATGTGTTTGAATACTTAGTGTATTTATTTATTTATCTTTTAACAAAATAATAAGAAACCTGTCAAAAATTTCCAATGAGAGCGTAATCTAATTCCATTTTTTCCATTCAATTAAATCCATGATATTAATTTGTCATCATTGGTAGCAATCATAAACTGCTCAGTACAAAGATAACCAAACTGAAGATAATAATTATCGTTATCAATATCCACACACGAATATTATTACATAGCTTTTATCAGCAACATCATTGCCGTGATGGGTCTACTCAATAATTGCTGTCATGTGACTGGGATTTCCAAATTCTAAGAGTCAAGGCGGGAAAGTAATAATTAATGTACCTGACAGCTTTAGGCGACAATCATTCATATGTACTGACATAATATTCCTGTAGGTCGTTCTAATATTGTACAATGAATAGTCAAAATATATGATACATGTTTACGAAAAAACACTTATTAGGTTGCGACACTCTCGAACGCTTAGTTACTCTTGGTTTCAACTGATAAATTATTGCTAATCGCAGATTATGAGTACGTAAGCCATTACCCACCTCTCAACCAATTTTAATAAATAATTAAATCAAGATTATCATAATTACACGATAAACGACAGCATGAACTAATCAATCAACACCCGGAGTTCTTTAAAACAACATACTAGTTGCCATTCCTACTGTTAGCATAAATTAGACGGCGTGATGAAGATTATTCTGCCGTCTGTAATTTTCTTTGCTGTCGTTTGCGCCGTTGAAGATGGTGGAGTACCATCGGAATATAGTGTTTACGACTTTCACAATAGGGTCGGCATTCCCGAAGCAGAGCGGATATGGAAGCTTGAAAATGACATTGCTAAAACTGGACAGAGGGTCGTTGGAGGATCCTCTACCACCGTTCTCTCTGTGCCGTATCAAGTAAGTCGTTGATTATTATTAAAATTAATCTACATTATTTGCTTAATAAAGATTATACTTTAGGTACCTAAATAAAGAAAATAACAATCCAATTCTGCCGTCCTGTTTCGAAATAGCGTTCAACCACAACACTTTCCGTGCCAGGAAAAACATAGTGGGGACAAAAGTGGTATTTCGAGTGCATCTTACCTCGTAAGATTATATTACCGAACATTTTATAATTATCGAAATTGTTGATCGTCGGCTTCGTATTCTAGAAAATTAGTTCTTGGTGATGAATCAAGGGAATCCATAGGCTAGGCTCTTGCATCTTAGTTTAATATTAACACACCGCAAATATGTAATTAATTATGAAATCGCATTTCTAGGCTGGATTAATCCTCACAATAAACGTAGTACGTAATTCAGTATGCGGTGGCATCATCATCGCCGACAACAGAATTTTAACTGCAGCTCATTGCCGGAACGATGGCAACAATATTGTAACCTCCATCACTGTGGTCCTCGGCTCCAACCTCCTGTTCTCGGGTGGCACCAGGATCACAACTAACGATGTCGTGATTCACCCAGGGTACAACCCCTGGATCGTTGCCAATGATGTTGCTGTTATTCGTATCTCTAGAATAACTTTTTCAAGTGGGTACTTTTTATTTATTTTTCCCGAATACAATGCTAGAATAACATTCAAATACGCTTTTTGTTATCTAATTATAGCTTTCTTCTATCCCACCAACTAACTAAAACTATTTGTTAATTTGTTTTTACAGCAAGTCGATTGAAATAAACTCTTTTTTTAATTGTTGTGTTTCAGCACTTATCCAACCCGTTAACCTCCCATCGGGTACTGAATTGATTAACAATTTCGTCGACCGCACTGGAGTAATTTCTGGATACGGTATAACTCGGGACGGTTAGTTTCATTGTTAAATCTATGGTTCTATTAAATTTGATCTTTCTTTAAAAATTTCATTCATAATAAAAATATCATTCATATTTTAATACTACTATGGCGTTATATTTATAATAAATACAATAGTTCATATAATATGGTGGATGTTATTACTTCTTCAATTTCAATTCGTACTACTTGATGTTCTTTAATTGTACCTCTATTTTCACCAGATTTTGTAAGTAGAAATAAAAAGTAACATTGTACATTGATTCGAATATCATGATAATAATATGAATATATAATATGTAGATAATCGAAACAATGTACAATGTTACTTTCTACTTCTACTTACAAAATCTGGTGAAAATAGACGTACAATTAAAGAACATCATTATATTGACAGGGGATACCGTCGGTCTTCTACAATCGCTGACCTCAGTAAATGTGCCTGTCATTGCCAACGCTGATTGCACAAGATTATTGGGCAACTTTATCCAGAATCATCACCTTTGTACGAGCGGAGCTAATGGTCGTGGTGCTTGTGCTGGTGATACTGGAGGACCATTGGTAGTGACGATAAATTTCAGAAGAGTACTGGTAAGATCTTATTAATCAAAATATTTAAACAATGTTTACTTAATGCTTGAAACTCTATTTATTGTATTGAGGTTAGTGCACATTTATATGGGCTTTCTATTGTAGCAGTTGTAAACCTCAAAATGAGAAATTAAATATATCTACCAAGGTGTCTCCGACGTAAAGTCCCATATAAGTGGGTTAGCAGTATGTAATGACTGTTCTGATCCGGTGTAACGGAAATCGAAGGCAAAAATTATAGCGACTAAATGTATGTCGGGGGGAGTCTAAGCTATCACGGCTTTTATAATAATATTATTTTTCAGATTGGTGTTAGTTCTTTCTTCTCGTCTCGAGGATGCCAAGCCGGTGAACCATCAGGCTTCTCAAGAGTAACATCTTTCCTGTCCTGGATTCGCTCTGTATAATTTGTTTCTTGTAACAATAATACATCAATAATAATCTATTATATTACTATGCTCTAATTTAAAATTATGATCTTTATAATTTTGTGAATTTCCCTAAGAAAATAGAACACAAACATAATCGCTCCACACCGAAAAATCATACTCATAAATGTAATCGATGGACGAAAAACGGCCGCCAAACAAGCCGCTTGAAAAATGAATCAAGTTATCAATCCTGAGAAGGGAATAATTGAGAGCGGGGCACAATCGAGATATGATAGATCTCACACCTCGACAGCCCATCAGTTCGCTCTTCAAAGGGTAAATCTATATTTAAGTGGTTCGCGAAGTTCCCACTTGTAATTACATTTTTATGTTATCGAGGGTCCGGGTACTAATGCTCTTTACAAATGGGAACATAATAGAGCTCGCGGTTTGCACTAATATTTCTTTCAGGGTACGCGCGCTGGCTTTCTATCCACTCACTGTGGGACAGTTGAATTTCCTTAGCATCGATATTTTGAGAGAAATCATCAATCATTTGATTTCTATTGCTATAATTCTAGCTATTGCTATGATTTTTGTTTTTTTACTTCATTTACATAAGGGATGCTAATGAAGTAAATTCGAAAGCTTGTAATAAAGAAAATTTTAAAGGTGGCAGGACCACGCTGTAGACAGTTTTGTCTACAATAAATGGGCCGGCTCGACCGGTTCATTACCACTGTCTCACAGAAAACCTACGTAAAGTGGCGGCTTGTTGCTGTGTTTCGTACGGTGAGTGAGATATCCGGAGGCCCAAATCCTCTACCCTTCCTAATCCTGTAATGATCCCTTTCCTTTAATGTCAGCAACACGCCCATGGGTAACCATTTGTACCAACCAAGTGGTACTAACTGGTATTGTGGGTGTACATGAGCGATGGAGAACACTTTACCATCAAGTCACTCACTTGGTTCTTTGCCGGCCTATGCTGTAAAAACCACAGTACTGATATTCAGTAGAAGGGGTAACTTTATCCACTGTCTCGGTTAAATAAGTTTACACGGAAATAACAACGCGATAGGCCATAATTCCTGTTAATCCAACAGTCTGGAATTTTTCCGTTCATTTATAGGGCTGTCAATATTTTTAAATCATAAGTGTTTTTTTTATGTTTTAAACCGAAGCTTATAAAAAATGTTTCTTGCACCGTAATATATCTTCATAAGGTTTTAGATCGTCTAACTAAAGTTAGCTATTATATATTATTTGCCATTGTTCAAAGTAGCTGGCGTGTTTGGCAATTACACGGATGCGCCGCGTGCAAGTGCGGTCCAAAGTTGTTACAAGTTCTCTTGCAATGCATAGCAGATAACAAGCTGCAACTGCAATAAATACAATGTTCGTGTATGTATTTCGTTTATACAAAACTAACTTGTGTGAAAATAAAAATATGTAAACGGATTGTAATTTGCAAGAGAGATCATACATATCGTTCATATTCAACACCTATTCTAAGACATCACTTATTATTATATACTTTATTTACATTATGCCAAAGCACCATAGTAAATTGGAATATTCCCTTTTCAATACCACCAGAGTAAAACATTACTTAAAATGTGTCACCTACGCTTTTATTCGATAATATATTTTGCCATTACAGTGTACTTATTATCAAGTCCATTTTGCTGTACCAAGATAAATAATAATATTACTAATAATCGTGTATGAAATGTATATAATGTTTGTGTGGGTGATGCGAGTAACTAAAAATATATTTACGGCTTTAAACAAAAAAGTATGAACAACTGTGTATTTGATAACCCTGGTAATAGGAAACCCTACGATAGTGTCTCGTCGTGGCGTCGACAATGCGAAATGTTTTCTACACTCAACGCCAGTGACGTTTTTATTTCATTTATACACTGACAGACTTTTTGTTTGCATGTAGAAAACAATAGGGCGTCGTGTGAAAATAACGCACTGGAGAAAAACGTCATTAATTAGAGGGCCCTCTTTGTAAATTAAATTTTGCAATTAGAAAAAACACTCTTTGCTGTATTTTATTCCATGAAACTATGTATAAGATGGTAATAGGTAAATTTTATTAGGCATCTATCTAAGATATATAATTGAATTATTATACGACCTTGATTTTTGTGCTGAATCTAAACAAAACTATTGTTAGAAAAGAATCCGTATCTAAGATGGAAAAATATTTCGATGCTTAGCTTCTGCACTGTGAAACTACAATGTAAGTACCTACATCAAATAAGTCATAAGGGACACATTAATTAATTACCACCAATTATTAAGTAATAAAATACAATAGTATTACCATTCTTTCTATATGTATATCTATTGTGTATCAATCAAACTATAAAGCCATTACTACGGTACTTAATACTGCATCAAGCAAATTGCGACAATGATAAGCACACAATATGTGTGAACTTTGTGTGGTAGGTCGGGGTACTAGTCGGGAGTAAGCGATCTTTTATCCCAGTGAATCACTCGCTCAATGTATGGACTGTGGAGTACCAACTATGAGCCGTCAACAATAGTTAGTGTGTGTGCCTATTAACATGTGTGAACAATGGCGTGTAGTGTTCTATGACGTAACTTCGTAAGGTCACGCGCGGCTGCTTGAGAATGGTTTCCAGTCTGGCGATTCCTAACACAATGAATAAACACACAGATAGCTGTGTTTCCTCTTCTAATGAGGAGCCTATCAGTACCTAAACATATACAAAGTTGTACTAACCAAACCCTGTGTTTCAAACAACTTGTAATTTATTCTGCTTAGGTCTTTGGGTTGTTGTTATTAATACAATAATACAAAAGGTCTTCATTATACTGTTAAGCAAATACTAACCATATCGGGTATTTATGTTTATCAACAATAATTTGTTCTTATCTCTGCATAAGCTTCATAAGATATATAATATACTTATTTGCCTGATGTAAATCCGTCGACGTTTCTCATTCCTCATAATAAATCAAGGTCACAGTCGTATAGGTACATCATCGAATATTTTTGTCAATTACGAAACGAAGACGTCGTAAGCAAAATGATTACCTCACAATTTCCACCTATTAATAGCTTACTACGTAAGCTGTCCCACATTTACGCCCTAGTAACCATTTAACTGTGAGCCAACACGAACGTCCACATCGAAAATGACAAAACGCGCGGTTGTTCTTTTATATTTCGTCGCGACTATATTCGCTGCGGACTGTTACAAAATACTCGGAATATTCCCATCGCTGGACCGCAACAACTATTTGACTTATCGCGGCTTGTTTCGTGAGTTAGCGAACAGAAACCACGACGTAACCCTGATAAGCTACTTCCAAATGCCGGACGCGCCGGCTTCCTACAAAGACATACTTCTAAGTGATAAACAAGTGTACAAAGGACAATCTTTCGAGTCAGTGATCGCGAGTGAAGTATCCCGAGTTCCGTTTGAAACGCTAGTGGCGACTAAAGCCGGCAATGATGACTGCAGAACTCTAATGAACAATCACCAAGTGCTACATTTGATAAGAACGCGGCCAAAATATGACGTTATACTAGTGGAGTCGTATAATAGCGACTGTGGTTTGGCTTTGGCTGCAAATTTAAGTGCACCGTACATAGCTTTTAATCCCCAACCACTGCAATCGTGGCAGTATAACAGGCTGGGCATCAATTTCAATTCAGCTTATGTGAGCCAAGCGAACTTGCCTTACGGAAAAGAGCCGTGGTTTCTAGAACGTTTACAAAACTTTATGTTATATCACATATCCAATTGGGTGTATTACGTGGGTTCGCAAGTGACGGACCACGTGTATTTATATAAATACTTAGGCGATAATTTGCCTTCGCTGGAAAGCATCGCATCGAACGCTAGTTTAGTGTTTGTAAACACACACCAGTCCGTGTTCGGCGGTGTTGCCAGACCTGATAATTTGATAGACGTTGGTGGCATTCATATTCGCCCACCTAAAGTTATTCCTACGGTAAGTAAACTATTTGTAGATAAGATATTGATATTATTATAGGAATAATTTACGAATCTCGTTTCTACAAATATGAAACGTAAAAAGAACTAATCATATTATAAACAAAAAATAACCCAAAATCTTTTAATATAAAATAATCATTATAAATTATGTTATAATGATTATTTTATATTAAAAGATTACTAAAATTATAGTTTTCTTTTTATACTCAGTTATCAAGGTATAATGTAATCAAAATAAAAGGCACATCAAACACCAAATAAAATTAAACAAGAAATAATTGTTATACGTTTTTTATTTATTTTAATTACCTCAAAGTCAACATAATCAGGGTCTTGTATTATTCATGTTACTAGGACGTTCGTTCTTTCGTATGACTATTTACTAGGTACCTAGTAATTATGTTTTGTAAAGTGTAGTCACTAGTGATTCACTAAACTTAATAAATTACTAGGTGCATGGTCATGCTTTTTATTGCCTGGTTAAAAGCAACCGGTTCACTTGATTTTAAGGAGTCACCGCCGGTCATGATTCAGCAATGTCAGGGCCACAGAAATAAAGGGCCAGGTCACATCCAAGCCGTTGCCTTATGTAGCTACATAAATTACAGCACTACGATTTTATTTATGCTTCGGCAATGTTCTTAATCCTGTTACAATTTTAAGGACGTAATACTTAGTACCTAATTTTATAATATTCGTAGGCAGGGTAAAACAATAACATCTATTATAATAATATCTTCTCATAATTGTGGCTCCACAATACATCCAAAAATAATTTGGTTTTATTCCAGTTAGTAACTAAAGTGTCATTCGTTCGTTGATCCATAAAATTAACATTATTTTAAATAGTCACAAATTTGAATTCTTTAAATAGCACAGTACAGTAGTTCAGTTAGTAGGTACAATGCAATTTAATGCAAATGATTTACGTAATTTCCAGGAAATCGAAAGGTTCATTAATGAGGCAGAGCATGGTGTTATATACGTGAATTTTGGCTCCACACAAAAAGACTCCACGCTACCAGCTGATAAGTTGAAAGAACTTTTAGCAACATTCCGCACTTTGCCACTCAGGGTTCTTTGGAAATGGGACGGGGAAGAAATACAGAACCTGCCCAGAAATGTCATGACAATGAGATGGTTACCACAGTATGACATATTAAGTGAGTTATTTTATATATCACTAGCTTATGCTCGCGGCTCCGCCCGCGTGAACAGAATTTCCCGGGATAAAAGTAGCCTGTAACCGTCTCCAGGGTCCCATCTATCCCTGTAGATAAGTTCATCAAAATCGGTTCAGTGATTTAGGCGTGAAAGCGTAACAAACAAACTCACTCTCGCATTTACTTTCACCCCCTTTTTCATCCCTTATTAAATAAAATTTCCTAAATTCCTGAAACACGTATTTATTTTTTTACATCAATAACCGAAATACAAAATTTTGCTTACGTAACTTTCAAAATGACGGACTTTCATACATATTATCATCCCCTATTTTGACCCCTTTGGGGTGGAATTTTCTAAAATCCTTTCTTAGTGGGTGCCTACATAACAAAATGAATATACAGTCCGAATTTCATGCTTGTAGCGTTGATAGTTTGCGCTCGGCGATGATGAATCAGTCAGTCAGTCAGGGCATGTTATTTTATAAGTATAGATTAGCTATTGCCCGCGGTTCCGCCCGCTTTAATGTGTTTTTACGTTATTACTTTGTAACATATTCCATCCCACGAGAACGCAATGCCGTGATAAAAAGTATCCTATGTCCTAACCCAAGTCATGGTTTACCTGTGAACCAAATTTCATTCAAAACCATTCAGCCGTTTAGTTATTCATTAATATTTGATTGAATGACGAGACAAGCAAAGCCCCCGCCTGATGGCTGAAGCGCCACGACTGCCCATAATTAGAAGCAACACCACACAGAACTTTGAATTACAAAGCACTGCATGGCACTGAACTGTGGTCGTCACCCCGAGACATAAGATGTCAAGTCTCATAATGCCCAGTAATTTCACTGGCTTCAATGTGTTTCAAACCGAAACACAATGGTGAAAACACACTGTTGCTTGGCGGCAGAAATAGACAAAGCGGTGGTACCAACCCTTGTATACCTTGAGATCCTGGAATACCTTGACTGCTGCCCCCATACTCAGCCTTTGTGGCCCACTGCTTTGGGTAAACCTCACGCGCTTTAGATTTTTCTGTATATTACTAAATATAACCGTTTTTTTTCCAGAACATGACAACGTAAAAGTTTTCATATCGCATGCTGGAATATTGAGTACAATTGAAGCGCTCGATGCCGGCGTTCCCGTTATCGCGGTCCCGTTATTCGGTGACCAGTACGGCAACGCTGCAGCAATGGAAGATGCTGGCATAGCTACCTTAGTAGCGTACCAAGATTTGAAAAAAGAACGTCTTCTCAACGCAATCAATGACGTTTTGGACCCTATGTATGTGTTATTTATTTTATTATTATGTTGTGTTTTCAAAATATCCAAGTACTTATTATTAAATAAAATATGATACCAAATTACAAATTATCACGCTATCAACACACACTAAGAAACGTATATCAAATTGGTACTTCCTAAATTGGTCCTTTAATGCATTATTTGGAGGATACAATTTAAATGGTCATTGTTTTAAAGGCCCATAATAAAAAAGATAAAGTGGCAAGAAAGATTAACAGCAGGCAAACGGTCAGTCAAAACATTACTGCAAAACACGAAAAAACATGTAGTGTAAATCATGTTTCATTGTAAGCAAGATGAACTTATTGGTAAAAAAACTATTACGTATAATAGGAACACTAGAGTTTCCTCGTAGGGCGCAGTTCTGCCAACGTTTAAGCTCTTTTCCTACAGAAAACTCACACAAAAATCAGGGATAACGTAGCTTCATAATGGTGTAAAAATTCCTAATCCTTTTAGTAGTTCTAGACTAATCTAGACAGAGAGTTCGCTCTACAAATTCACAAACTTACCTTTTTA
Organism: Amorpha juglandis; assembly: GCA_949126905.1. Classification (NCBI taxonomy): domain Eukaryota; kingdom Metazoa; phylum Arthropoda; class Insecta; order Lepidoptera; family Sphingidae; genus Amorpha; species Amorpha juglandis. The sequence goes on from OX421380.1 coordinate 7,595,737, forward strand.
TAATATTTAACATGAGATAAAATGTTATTGCTATTTTTAATAGGAAATAAATATTATTATGTCAGTTTATGAATATCAGATTTTATAACTTGTACGCGCATGTAATAAAAACACGGTTATTGATTGCTTTTCTCCAAAATTATCCAAAATAAATGACCTACAATCATTTATTAGGAGGCTTTAACTTTTGTGTTTCTATTTGAAGGACATTATAGCGAGGGAAATTACTAGGCATTATGAGACTTAACAACTTAGTCTCGGGGTGATGAACACAGTCCAGTGCCATGTAGAGCTTAGTAATTCGGAGTTCGGTGTGGTGTTGTGTCTGCCTATGGGCTGGCACTTACCATCAGACGAGTGACCTACTTGTTTCATTATTCAGGCCAATAAAAAAAATAAAGGCTTGAACTTGTTCTGAAAACAAGGCAAAACTTATTTTATGTTGTTTATTTTGTTACAGTTGGCAACATCGCGCAAGATTAATTTCTAGGTTGTGGCACGACCGTCCCTTATCACCTCTGGAAACCGCCATCTATTGGACGGAGTACGTAGCTCGGTATCAAGGCGCGCCTAACTTGCAGTCGGCCTCTACAACATTGCCATTTTATCTTTATTATCAACTAGATGTCCTTACTTTCGTCGCATTAGTTATCTATGTGATGTCGTATGTAATCTACAAATTATTATCCGTCCTTTGCTGTTGTTGCTGTCAAAATGAAACCAAGTCTAACACGGATTCTGTAGACGAAAGAAGAGGAAAAAGAGTCAAGTTTGAATGATATTAAGAAGGTTAATTTATGGGTACGGATAGTGTATAATAATTTATCGGATGAATGTACTTATTCTATATTCGGTATACGCAAAGAGAATTTGGATGGCATACGGTTTATTTACCTTTGTATCCGACTGGAGTAGGGTTACCAGACGTCAGAATTTGTCCTGGCATGACAGAATTTTAGGCACAAAAAGTCAACTTCAATTTGACGAAGCAATAATCAATCCCATGAATATAATCCATATGATAGGAAAGGACGCGATTACAGCCAGCAGATAGACATATTTTTTTTTGAGGATATCAGTTTTTTGTCGGCATTTTAAAATTTTCGTCTGGTACCCTAGATGGCAGTTTTAGAGGATTACTATTGTTGACTAATATTTATTTTGATTTATTTAATATAACTATTTTTTTAAAAGATATTTAGTTTCATTTTATCGCAGTCCTCCATCGTCGCCAGACATACCTGTCCGGTACCCACAGGGTACAGGTTCACCCATCTTAGATCCTCATTATCCCCATTATATGTCTTTCCTCTTTATTTTATATCGAGACTACCTGCTACATATTATCAAACTAAGGATTTAAACAGTAACTAAATATGTTTAAGAGATACACAGTTGAAATGCACTTTATTAGGTTTCAAGTTGCAATAAAAAATTGAGACCCCATTGCTAAAATAAATGTTAAATATTATCACAGCCTCCGTGACTCAGTGGACGAGTAGTCGGCTGTGAAGCGAGAGGCCGCGGGTTCGATTCCTGCACCTAGACAAATGTTTGCGAAATTCACAAATATTTGTTTTGAGTCTACGCATGTGTTTCCTCCCCATAGGGGTTGACGTTACGCAGGCCGTCCGTCGCAAAAATTACAACCCAAATCTTTCTGTGACATGTGTTAAAAAGCATGTTGGGGCGATCCCACTATGAGTGGGTAAGGGTAGGTGGAAAAGATTATTCTGCCCCACTGTTGCAGCTCGCGTCCTCTACGAACGAGAGAGTCCAAGAGAGTCTATAATTCCAAAAATACCTATATGGTATTATATGCGACGAATCGCGAAACTCCTCAGTCTTTTATCGTTGGGTTTATTTTGGTACAAGCACAAGTTTACTGTTCAATAAACATAAAATACTGTTTGTTTTCTTTAAAATACTGTTCAATTTCCTTGTCCCACCTCAATTCTAATTATAGATACTTTATTTTTGTGCAAAACATTTAGAACCCTATGCCCTATTTATATTCGTCATACTTCTGTGGCAAGTAACAGTACATATATATAAAAAAAACTTAGCCCTCTGCATACCCATTGGGAAACAAAGGCCCATTACCCCCAGTAATGTTTTTATATATTTTATAACGATTTTTATTAATGTTTAACCTTGCAATTTAGCCCAGTCACTTTACTCGCTGGACTGGGCCCCGAGTCTGCTATCGCAATTGTCTCGTTATAATAGATTATTAGTTTCGTTATCTTCCCAGAATAAATAATATAAATGGAAAAGAATAAAAGGTATAAAAATGTAGGCTAAAGTGGGCACAACGCTCAGTGTTTACGGAACTCCCACGCGCTACAGTTCATAATATCACAATAATTTCGCTATCATGCATAAAATATTTATAATCAGTGTTCTCATTACAAATGTATACTCTTTGAATATATTAGGAGTGTTTCTTTATCCAGGCAAGAGCCATTTTTTCGTGTTCCAGCCATACTTAGAAGAGCTTGCGAGAAGAGGACATAACGTTACAGTTATATCTTACTTTCCTAGGAAAGAACCCGTAAATAATTATGTCGATATTAACTTGAACGAAAATTTTAATACGGTAGAAGAATCAATTCCAATAGAGGACGATCATATTACTCTCATAAAAATTGTCTCCTTTATCATCGAAGCGGCACAACAAAGTTGTAAATTATTATTAGAAAATGAAAAAGTGCAGCATCTTTACAAAAATAAAAGTAAATTCGACGTACTCGTTACAGAATTGTTTAATAATGACTGCCCTTTGGGGCTTGCGCATAAACTGGGTGCACCAGCTGTTGGCTTGACTTCCACAATAATAATGCCTTGGCATTATGAAAGATTCGGCATTCGAGATATATCTATAATATTTCCTTTACTGGGTGGTGGTCAACAACCGAGTTTATACCAAAGAGTAGAAAGAATGATATGTTATTTCTATATAAGCATTATGTTCAAATTCTTTGTATATAGAGTCGAAGAGAAAATGTTATCAGAACACCTGGAAAATGTGCCAACTTTGGAAGAATTAAGAGATAACATGAAATTCCTGTTGGTATATCAACATTTACCGCTAGGAAGGGCCAGTGCTCTACCACCTCATCTAAAAGATGTCGGCGGTTATCATGTCGCAGAAGCTCGAGAATTGCCGCATGTAAGCATACATTTGTTTCATATTACATATTTTTAAGTGCTTAATATTAATAAATATTCTAGATACATCAAAAATGTACACGTATCTTTTAATAGAATGAGTAGACGTTCTAAACAAGTATTTTACTTAAAATTTGAATCCACGTAAGATTTAATTTGCAGCTGTCAAAACTACAACTATTACCGATTTCAATTTTTTCGGATTAGTCCATTGAAAAGTTACATTTGGGGTTGCGTTTCTTAGAGGACGCAATTTTATTTTTTTGATGTGTAGGGGGGGTAAGTGTAAAGCTAAAATCAAGTTTGTGGGGTCGCCACCCTTGTCCCACGGCCGCCATCTTGAAAATAGGGGTTGAAACGGTTTTTACGATATATCTCTTAAACTATTTATCTGATAAAAAAAATTTGTTAACGTTTTTTGTTGCTAATTATATTCTCTACAACTTTGGTCCAGTAACTTTTTGTCGTAAAACTATAAATAAAAAAGTTATAAGTGAAAATGTAATAAAGAAAAAAATAAAGATGATAATTCTCTTGACAACCTAAGATACAAACAATTCGCCAAGGCAGTGACAAAAAGTACATTTAATTTATCTTCACTTCCTCCAACACAAGACACAGCTCGCTTTCATACTTTCCGAGTCTACCATCAGGTCCAGTCGTGGCTTGGTAATAATAATGATCCTGAAGACTGGGGCTGGAAAAAATGTGGAAAATTATTGATGCCAGTGCAGAGCTCTAAACCTCCAGCACCCCCTGAGCTTCTTAAATTGATCTTTTGTAAATGCAAAGGAAACTGTGGAGCGATGTGTGGATGTCGAAAAGCAGGGCTAAAATGTTCCGCAGTGTGCTTCCATTGTTCTGGAGAACTGTGTTCTGTGTCTTGTGTTGGAGGAAGTGAAGATAAATTAAATGTACTTTTTGTCACTGCCTTGGCGAATTGTTTGTATCTTAGGCTGTCAAGAGAATTATCATCTTTATTTTTTTCTTTATTACATTTTCACTTATAACTTTTTTATTTATAGTTTTACGACAAAAAGTTACTGGACCAAAGTTATAGAGAATATTTAATTAGCAACAAAAAACGTTAACACATTTTTTTTATCAGATAAATAGTTTAAGAGATATATCGTAAAAACCGTTTCAACCCCTATTTTCAAGATGGCGGCCGTGGGACAAGGGTGGCGACCCCACAAACTTGATTTTAGCTTTACACTTACCCCCCCCTACACATCAAAAAAATAAAATTGCGTCCTCTAAGAAACGCAAGGTGAGGCCTAAAAAATGTAACATTTCAATGGACTAGATGTTTCTGGTGGGTTTTCCTAATTTTCTTTTTTTCTTGAACGACTCCAATATTGAGGCGAACAAAATGATAAAAAAATATTCAAATTGGTCTAGCCATTTTCGAGCTTTTGGAAGACTAACACACGGCAATTTATTTATATGAACATATAGATATAAATGATGCAAGAAATCACGTGTAACTAATTCACCCACCATTTGCTGAACTTATTCTCGTACCATGATATGATAGAGAGCGAGGCTATCACCATCACGGTCACAATTCTAGACTGTTACTGAGCCTTTCGTGATAGAAAACCCAGTTTCAGTTTTACCCGAGCCGGTGATCAAACCCGAGACCTCAACACTACCAAGGCAGTCAGTCAGAGGCATAAAAGATATTATACAAGATCACCCTGCAAGTTCTATTTAAAATAATTGAATGCATATCCCCGATGCCTTCTAAAAATAAAGCTAACAAATCATGTTTGCCACTGTTGGACAAATTAGATATATGTACGCGGTCTTGTTTTACTTGCATGTGTTTTTTTATATTATAGAAGACTGGAAAACGTAGCAAGTAGATTACGTGATGGTAAGTGATCTCCACCACCCATTAACACCCGCAATATCAGAAGAATCGTAGAAAAGTTGCCAACCTTATGGAAAGGGATAATTAAGGGATTTACTATCCCGCCCACACACCCGCCACTGTAACTCCTGTGCACCAGGATCAACAGTGGCACGCATTTTTGTTGACACCGAGCAGTGAATCTCGGCGAGTCTCTGGGAATGCCTAAATGTCTTTGTCCCGCAACGAAATTAATCAGATAGAAGGTTACGGAGGAGTTGGAAATATTAATTGTCCACTTCCCTCCATAGCAAAGCGGGAGACAAAATAATGAATTGAGGAGGTATTAACCTCAAGTGTAAGGACATTTACAACTGGAGAAGCCAGATGCAAAGCATCACGGATGTCATTAAGTGGGTCCTATCACGCGAGCTGTTATACTTGATTCCAATAAAAGGTATGGCAAAAACGCCGGAAAGCACGGAAATTCTTTCTAGTCTCCACAAGATCCATATAGTATACAGCTCCAGATGTTATTTGCATACTGTCTAACATAATGTTGCGCTCTTGTTGCCAGAGACTACACTCCCAAAGAATATGATGTGCGGATTGCTCGTACCGGCAGTTAAGTGTAGAGCATGGGCACACAGGCGAATCAACCAACCCAAATGAAAACAGTTTTAACTTAAAGTTGCCATGACCCGTGAGAAATTGGGAAACACAATGATCAATTTCTAGCCAAATTTTTGTTAGACGATCGCGAACCGACGGAAAGTACTGATACAGATGCCGTCCCTTAGTAGAATTATCCCATCGCCCTTGCCATTCGTTTAGTAGATCGTTGTAATTTTCGGAGCACGATTTGAAAAGTCGACTGATTCTTAATAGCTCCCGCGACGTAACAAAACTTTTGTCCATATTTTCTTTCGTAGAGTAATACATAGCGGCGCGGCGCTGCACCTCCAGGTCGACTGGAAGTACACCCGCAAGGACAGGCAAAGCTTCGGTGCTAACTGTTCTATACGCCTTACACAAGAATATCAACGCCAGGCGTTGGCTTTGGAGCAGTTTTCTTCGTACGGCACCGATAGTAGCCCTATCAGCCCATACAGGTGATCCATAACAAATACATCCCAAGTAAGTAGCTCCATAGATGACTTTTAATGTGCTAAATGATAGACCCCACGTCGAAGTTGATATCCTTGTTAAGGCATAAAAATTACGTTTAGACTTTTCCCCCACGTTTTTAATATGCTCCAGAAAAGAAAAATTCCGTTCTAAAACTAGCCCAAGGTAGCAAACCGATTCTTTTCTTTTAACTAAAACGTTGTTAAATGTTATTCGCGGCGGTGATTTTAGAGTTCCCTTTAAAAGTAATTGGTATGTTTTTTGATAATTAAGGGATTGGGAAAGGGAATGGGATTTGGGCTTAGGATTTTGGAATAGTAAGCGACTATTTGACGTTAGGTTCTGTAAGACAGTGGTAACAACCCGGTTGAGCCGCCTCATTCATAGTATAAACAAAACTATTTACAATATGGCTATGTCACTTAAAAAAATATCCGAAATACCAGCCGGCAGAATGAAAGCCAGTATACCAGCTTATGGCAATATGGGTATTATTTATTTATTTATTTAGAGCATTAGACTAAAATATACATATAATCTATATATCTATCTATCTATCTAAATATATAAAAATGTATCGCTGTTCGTTTGTCTCGCTAAAACTCGAGAATGGCTGTACCGATTTGGCTAATTCTGATCTTGAAATATTTGTGGAAGTTTAGGGAAGCTTTAAGCGGTGAGAAACATAAATAATAAGTAAAGGAAAATAATAAAAACGACAATTGCTCAGATGCTCCGAAGCACCGAAGGAGAAGACGACCTGGCTTAGGTCGTCGAAGTCAATCAAATGTGCGACGGGCTACTTCACGTGCAATGGTGCACGTATCTTATATTTACACTAGCTTTTGCTCGCGGCTCCGCCCACGTGATCAAACAAACAAACAAACAATCAAACTCTACAGCTTTATAATATTAGTATAGATTTGGGTAGCTTAGCAACGGAAGCCTTCAAATAATATTATTTGGCTAGCTTAGCAACGGAAGCCTTCAAATATGAATAATTTTCCCCGTTTTTGCAACATTTTTCACTGACGCTTCGCTTCTAATGGTCGCAGCGTAATGTTATATATCCTAAAGCCTTCCTCGATAAATGGACTATCCAACACAAAAAGAATTTTTCAATTCGAACCAGTAGTTCCTGAGATTAGCGCGTTCAAACAAACAAACAAACAATCAAACTCTACAGCTTTATAATTAGTATAGATTAAGCGCATCACTGTGTTGCATTTAATGTAAATAAAACAATTGTTGTTTGATCACATTTTACACAAATATATGTAAGTGATACGAAGTTCACCGGGTCATCTAGTGTTATTATAAAACGATGACAACTGCAAAACTTCGAGTTTGTAGCGCAGTTATCAACGCCCCTCTTCGATGGCATACCTAGGTACAAAGTTCCTTAAGAAAGTTACGTTATGCTAACAAATTTACAATTATATCTATAATAGAGTTAGTAACAACTAAAAAACCTGTTTATAATTATTCATTATGACAATTACTGCATAAGTGAAGGTACATGAATGTGTGTTTGTGTATATTTACGAGCGAGCTTGAGTGTGAGTTCGTGTGTATGTGTGTTTGTGTGAACAAGACCTTAAATCAGTCGAAAGGTGATCGTGAGTTGCTTCCTATTACAAAGTGGGGGATTTATTTATTAATTTAGGTGTAGAAAAAAACTATATAATGATCTAAGATACAGTAATTTTACTTATTACATATTTTTTCAATATGTATATTTCGCGGTGTACTCCATGGAGGTGTGTCAGAGAGGAGGGTTTTACAACCCTTGGCTCTTTATTTGATGTAATCAGGATGTAAGGCGTACGAGAGGTCCCAATAATTACGCAGGATTATCACATTATTGTTTATTCACTCTTTTAAATTACCACCGGCTCGGAAAACAATCATAGGTGGCAAAAAGAACCGGCGACAGAAAAATCCACCCGTAACAATGCTTAGAATAATACAGACATTTTAACCCGATACACTTCGCGGTTATAAATCACAATATTTGCACTCAATTAATTATTTAACATTGACACTGTACTTTTATGACTCGCAAACGGAACTAGACTTGACTTGGTTTTTATAAACTAATAATCTTCACTGGACTTTAGTAAACTTCTTTGAACTTCAATGAACTTACTTTTTAAATGGCAAGGCGAGGGTCTTATATAGCGGCATTTTTATTCTCCCTACTACGAAAATGGAATTAGTCAAGTCAAATCAGTAACACATTAAAATCGTTGTAAATCAAATCAGCAACTTAATTATCAACTTTACACAAAATGGTAAAACATTCTAATTCATTAAACGATGGTCAAATTAGTGTCTTATTTTAATAACTGTAGAATATCTTTGTTTAAATAGGTCGTCAATCGAGTGTCCGTATTCTTCATGATCCGACATATACGTAAAACTAAATATAGGACAATACTTTATAATATAGTACAGTTAGCAACCCTACTTCCGCGTCTCTACATCGTATAGAGAGGAAATTAATGTTAAGAATAAGCATATCAGCTACTAGCAGAAACATGATGCGGTTCAGTTCTCGGGAATGAGCCGACACCAACCGAAAAACATCACACGTCTTTATTTTTAAAGCATCAATAGAGAGGGTTAATCATCTTTATAAATATTCCATCCTAAATTCAAGGAAAATCATCATAACATAATTTTCTAACAATCCAATAACCCACCCAACCCTCCTCCCCGTCCCAATCTCTTTCCTGTAAAGTCGGCAATGCGATCATGATACTTCTAGGATTGTGAGCGTTTATGGGCGGTGGACGCTTGCCGGCCCATGCAAAAAAAATCTCATGGAGTTTTTCTTACTTTTATATAAAGTGGAGGCTTTTTTTTCAAAAACAAAACAAAATTTATTCGTTTATTGATCAAATAGGCCACTAACGATACCTTTACACGTCAATTACATTAATATTACATAGAAAGACAGCACCGGTGCTGCGCAAATACCCACAGGTTTGAGAAGAAGCAGCAAGAAACACAGTCGCAGGTTTTTTTAATAGCATGTCTTACATTACTGTAAAATGTATATATCCTGTCGTTAAATAATATTATGTGTAGGCAGCAGTCAACATAGTTATATTTCTACTTTTTAAAATGTTTGCAAGACATCATAGAATGGGTCTAGATTTTTCCTAAGCTTCTAATAGTCACGTAAAAAATCTCTCAACAGCGAGAACAGAGACAAGCAAGGCGTTCGCCTGATGGTAAGCGCCATGCCTGCTCATAAACAGAAGCAACACCATACAAAACTTTGTATTACAAAGTACTGATGCCCAATAATTGCACTGGCTTCGATGTCCTTCAAACCGAAACACAACAGTGCTTACACACTTGGTGGCAGAAATAGACAAAGCGGTGGTACCAACCTAGTGGTACTAGCCCTGTATTATATACGTCCTACAAAAAAAAGGGGACATTTGACGTCAAGCGGACAACCAAAAAATAAAAATGAGGTCGTGAATTTTTGGTATTAAAATTAATAAAAAACCGCGATAAAATCCGTTGAAATTAGTTTTATTTCAATAACTTATAGTTATTATTTTAAAACAAGTTGCTCCAACATTGGGTTCATTCAGTTACATGCTGCAAAAGGCACGACCCAATCTAAAACACTAAAATTGGATATCCGAACATGACACGATCGAACCCAGGATCTCCCTGATTTCACAGCCATAGTTCACTGTTGCTAGGCCAACGAAACGACATGAAATTATTATTTTTTATTTTATCACGAAAACTGAAGAATTACATAATCTTAGTATCTTATCAACATTGGTGTTTTCGCCCCATTTAGAGATAGCATTCAGGAGCTGAATAGCATTTCTTAATAATAACATTTTACTGTCATCGATAATATGATTATCAGCTTTATCTCAGACAGTATGTGATTGTGTCGTGTCATAGTAATATGGGCCTCAATTTATAACGTAACTAATTAGATATGACGCGTAATGATCATCCAAAAACCCTGACGAAAACTACGCGTGTAAACTCGTATTCTACCACTAAGGATAATAAATAATAAAAATTACCTTTCTTAGTTATTAACATATTTACATACGGACTCACACCTGCAATCCACGAAGGGGCAGGCAGATTTCGCCGAGCGTATCTCCGTCCCATGATGTGATAGGGGGCGAGGCATCGCCATACCGGGCACAATTCCAGACTCCGATCTGACACTGAGCATTTCGTGATAGGAAAACCCAATATATCTTTTACCTGACCCGGGATCGAACCCAAGTCCTAAGCACAGCAGTCGTACCGCGTACCAAGCGCCACCGAAGCAGTCTTAGTTATAAAATGAAGAACCTTTATGTGTTATATTTAGAGGTACAAGCTAAATGAGTGATTGCAAACCACGGTGAGTGGTCTGAAGAATTGTTTGAACTTATCCCATCCCCACCTGCCCTTAACAGAACCACGCGTGCTGGCTTGCTGAGCCTCTTCTTCGTGGTCTCCTCCATCTCGTCCCGAAATTTTACTTTTGGCGGACCAGCAAGCTGCGGAATAGTTTGTCGGCACAGGTGTTCCGTCCTTCCTATAATATGGGGGGTCTTTTAAACGGAGTGTGAAGAAGCAGTTAGGCAGGCCGGCATGGTCTTGCCGACCACCGATAGACACACTGTTTGTCGTTGGTCGATACTATTCCTAGATTGCGGTACACTTACCACCAGGTACGGCGTAGTCACTTTGCCGAACCAAGATAAAAAAAATACAAAATCACTTAATGTTTATGATATTTTTTCTGAAAATTATATTATGTGTTTAACATCTATTGCCTAAAAGAATTAACGAACCAATGTATTTTTCATACATTGGTGAACGGTGAAGGAAACATCGTGAGGAAACCTGCATACCTGAGAACTCGATAAGATTTTCGAAGGTATGTGAAGTCTGCTAACCCACATTAGGCCAGCGTGGTGGACTAAAGCCTAATCCCTCTCATTCAGTAGAGGAGGCCCGTGCCCAGCAGTGGGACGTATATAATACAGGGCTAGTAAAAAAATGTATTTATTATTATCGATATACCGAGCTTTTAACTAAATCCATTGTACTAATGAGTCTAAGAAACCCTCAAAACTAAATTTAGAATATTATATAACATTAATCAAATACAACTTGCAAATAATATTACAACTCATGTCGTAGATAAAAGATACAAAAGTGCTTTCCGTAATCAGCGCTCTGTCGGTCGAAGGAATTGGACCGACATACGTAAAAAATGATTGGTAATGCTACATAAGATAATAGTGTTAGTATCTTAGTTATGTAAGAAGTATATTTTTTATGTTTTGTTATATTGTATCTGATATAAAAAGAAAGTTGTTTTTGTTAAGACCAGCTTTTGCATGGTAGGTATCTACTCTAATACAAAAACTAAAAGTGATACATTTGCTTTGCGCTACATTTCTTTACCTCATTACTTCAGAAACTACACGGGGCTTGCGGCTACAGAACACCCAGACCAACAAATATTTGTGAATCAAACATTTGTCTCGGTACGGAAATCGAACCCACGGCCTATCACTGCTGGTTACTCACCCACCGCGCCACGAAGACTGTCATAGCCTCCTATATTAATCTCAAACCAATCTAAAAAGAATAAAAAATTATTAACAACAATCAAAAGACAAGTTATCTTAAAATATTCAAAATCATCAAAATCGGTTCACCCAGTCGAAAGTTCTGAGGTAACAAACATAAAAAAACAGTCGAATTAAGAACCTCTTCCTTTTTTGAAGTCTGTTAATAAAAACATAGTCGGTAGTCAATGCTAATGTCATTTTATGTCAAATCTGTTTAAAAAGTATCTTATAGAGAGAGCTAAACTAGTTTGTAATTTAATTATGGATGGGCCAACTAAACCTACTATTATACTTAATACAGGTGTTTTAGAAAATTAATTAAGCCACATGATTTTACCAGTTGTGTTCAAGGCTACACGAAACGCATTCTAATGCTCGTTTTTGTATTGCTGTTTCGCTCATACATCTCATAGCTTCTCCAGTATTCGGTTTGTTCTATCGTAAATGTCAGTCATGCCAACCGCACGACAACGTCGCTGCAATATCGCTATTAGGTACGTACGGAAATGGTCGATATCAGTCAATATAGAAGTTTATAGTATGATACATAGTTTTTACAGGAGAGGCCGACAAATGAGCAGGTGGGTCACCTGATGGTAAGTGATCTCCACTGCCTATAAACATCCATAATACCTGCGGAAAAGGATAATTAAGGAATTGGGGAGGGGGATATGGGCCTCAGGATATCTCACTCATCGTACGAAACGCAACAGCAAGCTTTATTTTACGACTTTTTTCTCTGAGAACATGGTAACAACTCGAAAGAGCCGATCCATACATACTGTAGACAAAAGTACAGCGTGTCTGTGGTACACTTTTTTCAAAGATAATGGATATTGTGTCAATATATAGATATTGTATCTATTTATCATTTGTATCGGTCACTCCTAGCATGAATATAATACGCTAATAAGAATGACTCGGAAAATTTAGTAAAATATTTATCACATATATTTCCGTGTCAGTGGCAGTGTTACATGTACAGCCGACTGAGACAGTCACGTTACGCAGTCTTTACAAAATGCGTTTAAAAGTGTATTTTGCTCTATGTTTAGTATCATTATGTTTTTTATTAAGTGAAGTGCATAGTTTAAATATACTCGGAATATTTTCGTATCAAGGAAAAAGTCACTTCTTCGTATTCCAAACGTATTTGAAAGAATTAGCCAGAAGAGGACATAATGTTACAGTCATATCATATTTCCCTCAAAAAGACAAAATTCCAAACTACCACGACATTAGTTTGGCAGACAATTCTAAAGTTTTTGAAAATATGATACCGTTAGAAAGATCGTATCTTATACTCCTGGGCATCAGTTTTTTTATCGTCAATACAGCAGCAGATAGTTGCCGAAAACTATTAGCTAATGAAGAGGTTCAGCAGCTGTGGAAAACGAATGTAAAATTTGATGTTGCCGTAGTACAACAATTTAACAGTGATTGCGGTTTGGGCCTCGCATACAAACTCGGGGCTCCAGTAGTCGGTATTAATACCCATGTTTTGATGCCATTTCAATACGAGCGATTTGGCATCCATTACAACCCCTCCTACATGTCTTTCCAATTTCTTGAAGGTGGTACGAAACCAACCTTATATCAAAGAGTAGAACGCACAATATTTCATACGTATTTTAATATATTGTATAAATATAGATGCCAAAATGTCGAACAGAACATATTAGCTGAATACTTTGATGATGTTCCACCTTTGGAAGAATTAGCTAAGGATATAAAAATGATGTTGTTTTATCACAACTTCATGCTTTATGGATCTACGCTTTTACCTTCAAATATAAAGGAAGTTGGAGGATACCATGTAGCTCCACCGCAGGAATTGCCTGCCGTAAGTTTTTTTTATTTATATATCGCAGATGGGTATCAGTACCCAGTGAGCGTGTATTCCAATCAGGTTCCGTCATATATATTTTTTATAGCTTAGGCAAACGAGCAAGTGGATCACCTGATGGTACGTGATCACCACCGCCCATATACCTCCACAATACCAGAAGAATCATGGGCGCGTTGCCGGCTTAAAGGAAAGGGATAATCAGGGATTCCGAAGGGTGGGGGATTTGGGCCTCCGGATTTCTCACTCACCGTACGAAACGCAAGCCGCTACTTTACGTCGTTCTGTAAGACAGTGGTAACGACACCATCAGTATCACGATTGGCATTAGAATGCGCTCGTCACGCCGGGATATAAAATGTATAAAAATAGTATAGTATAATATAATTTAATGGATTCAATGGCCTTCAAATCGAAACACAAATGTGCTTACAAACTGCTGATTGGCGGCAGAAATAACCTAACCCAACCGACTTCTCGTATATGTGGGACCTGCCACCTGGCAACATGTTTTATAAATGTCCATAAACACAAATATTTGTGCATTTGCTATATAGAAAGAAGGGAAAAGTATGTAAGTTTTTGTAGGAAATATTTTTTTCAATATTTATTTGCCACTTGATATTAATGCTATTCGACATAGTTTATGAAATACATATTTCACTTATGGACACTAATTACTATCTTACGATTGGCAAAGCCGTTAGTTAAGGCCGAAAATTCTAACACAATTGAAAAGTTAACAAAAGAAAATGTAATCAAAGATGAAAGACCGATCACAACAAAATGTTAAATAATTGGATAAAAAAATTCTACAATAGGTATGTTAAACGATTGATTAGCTTTATTACAAAAATGATGTCAGGAAACTGAAGTCTAAAAATAAAACTCATCGCGTCATGATACGTGAGCAAGGTCGAAAGAGGCGCACGGTACGCTGTGTACCTACTGTGTACAGATGAAGTTATAGCAAAATGATATCAAATAAAATACTATACTAACTGTCTAGAATTCTTATGGAGAACTACATACTTAGATATGCAGATTTCCTCACGATGTTTCATTTACCGTTAAAGCAAGAGATCCTCATTTTATGAGTATTAAATAGTTAATAATAATTAACCATTAACATACATAACTTAAAAAGTCAGAGATGCATGATCTTGGGGCTGACTTCAAACCCGCGACTTTCGTCTCAACAGTTCGTACCACTCCCCTCTGAACCTATACTTAGAATGTTTTAGCACAATTATTTTAAAGTTAATAAAAATTAGTAATATGTATACTTAGCACAGCACCCACAAAGCCATTCTGGTACTTGTAGGGAATAGCAGTAATGCAACAATCTCTACAGCAAGTTAATCAGTCATTGAATTACTTAATTGTATTTTTAGGATTCCATTCGTCATAAGTATTAAACAGAATCTCATGGTGTCCGTTCGTATGTCCGCCTGTGAAGACCCATTTTCTCAGTCTATTCTATTCTATATCGAATGGTTAGTGGGCAACCTAGTGTCAAAGTGTTCAAGCTCCCAAAGAATTTTGACTTGGCTTAACGATCAGTTGATGACATCTAGGACCGACTTTTTACGTGCCCTCCGAAGCACGGAGGCGCTCAGTTAAAATACCCCTAGCTGTCCCCATCCATAGATTAACCATACCCATGAACATCTCCAATACCAGAAGAATCGTGAGTGCATATTATGAATTAGAAAGGGGAGAGCGATTTGGGTTTCTTTTACTGTATTGTTCGAAATACAACAGCAAGCTGCCAATTGAAGTCGGTTTTCTGACACAGCTGATTTCAAGCCCGCCCATATTTTTATATTGTAGGTCGGCACATCCATTAAACAATCACAACATATGAACTGTTTCAGTAATAAATAATAAAGATAAAACATAAAAAGGAATTGTATGTAATACACCACCTTTATTATAGGACATAAAAAAGTTTATTGAAGAATCGGAGCATGGAGTTATCTACATTAGTTTTGGATCCATGTTGAAAGCGTCTACAACGCCGAAGGATAAATTAGAAGCGATAATTGGCGCTCTTTCCGAACTGCCGCAAAGAGTCGTATGGAAATGGGATGAAAAATCTCTACCAGGCAACCCAAAGAATATCATGGTATCTAATTGGCTACCACAAAACGATATACTTGGTATGTAAAAAAATATACTAATGTTGTAAATGTTTGAATTTTTGTGAATTTAGATGTATGTTAATCAATTGGCTGTTCCTATTTAAATGTAATTTGGCACACTGGTAATTCATGATTTGGATAAGAATAGTGTTTATTTTTTATACCAGAAAAAAACATTCCGACGGAATCGCGACTAAAAGATATTTATGAAACTAAAACAATGTAGTAGATCTAGAAGTCATGTATTTAATATCTTTAAAACGCAATGTTATTTATTTTTAGATAAATAATATATTATTTTCATCCGTTCTGTTACAGCTCATCCAAATGTTTTAGCTTTTTACTCCCACTGTGGGCTCTTAGGAACGACAGAAGCTATTTACCATGGAGTTCCGATGGTTGGGATGCCAGTATTCGGAGATCAGCCGGCAAACGCAGCATCTATAGAAGAAAGTGGGCTAGGAGTACAAATACAAATAAAAGAACTCACTAAGGAAAATCTTTTAAATAAATTTAAGACTGTATTGGATCCAAGGTAAGAATATTATTAACGTTGGGCGCTAATTTGCCGCTAAACAAAAGCAGATCAATCATGTTTATAGAAATTTAAGTATAGCAAAGAACTCAATTATATTTCTTGAATATAGGATTTTTTATGGTAATGGCCGGCAAACTAGCAAAAATGGGTCACCCAATAACAAGTGACTTGCACCGCCCTTAAACACCCGTAATATCAAAAGAATCATAGACACGTTGCCAAGCTTAAGGGAAAGGGTTAATTGGGGGGTTGAAAAGGCGAGGGGGGATTTGAGCTTCCGGATATTTTACTCTTCATACGAAACAACAAGCTGCTTTTTCATGTTGCTTTACTGTGAGACAGCCGGCCCATTCAGGCTGTAGATAAAATTGTCTACAGCGTAGTTTTACCACGTGGCAAAGTCCCATTTTAAATGTTCACTTGTTTTTGACCTACTTATACTACTTTAACTTCTGACACTAAGTTTTTCAGTACATTTAAATACCGACCTTTCTTTCAGTTTCAGAGAGAGAGTCAAACAGCTCTCAGAAGCGTGGCAAGACCGGCCCATGTCAGCTATGGACAGCGCCATCTATTGGACAGAATTCGCGGCGAAATATCGAAACTTCACCTTCAGATCACCATCAGCTGATGTGCCTCTTTACCAATATTTGTATATAGATGTAATTTTGGTACTTGCTAGTATCCTTGTTATTGTTTTGTTTGTAACACGGATAATTATTACTTTAATTTTAAGGCGCATATGCAAAGATAGTAAAAATAAATTAAAGTCAAATTAGGTGGATGTTGAACAGAATTACTCGTTTATCGTAGCAAATAAAGGAAATTAAAATATCTTAATGGTAATGAATTATTTATTTTTAGATTGTCGCAATTAAAAGAATACAAAATATAATATATCTGATTATACTTTAGCTATGTTACGTAATTTCTATTAATATATAACTGCTATATAATTCCTACGGAACCCCCGATTAAGTAATGTAATAAATGAAAAGCAGACGGCTAGATTTGATAGCGTATTGGCAGCAATAGATAATGAGAGTTTCTCGGGATCTTGCCGTTTCCACACACTGTTCTGCTTGTTCTCAAATCAAGTCCTCGAACGCTTTTTTTTACTAGTTGAAAGTAGTTTTTACTGCATAGTTCTAGATGTAAAAAGGCTTGTTATACCAAACTACGAATAGCAGCTATCATGCCGCTTTATATTTCAAAAAAATAAGTATTCCATCCGCACCCGCTCATTTTTCGTCAATCAATAGATGCATTTCGTTGCATTTTTTTAATAACGCATCAAAATTGATAGATAGTTGAAAACGCGGGACTTTTGGCATCTCGTTGTGCCAACTCGCCACGAGTTGCGTGAAATCGCTCAACCAATTATTCGTTAAAATGCGTCGCACGCATCTGTGATCTCAGTCGAAACTCTTTTAACTCAGTTGTCATTGTTCGCATGTTGCCATTTTGTCAAAACGCATTAATATATGACTCACAGTAAATTGTAGTTATAACAAAGACATCCAGTATAAACGATTTTCAACTAGTAAAACTAGCTTTAGCAACTAGCTTTCACGCATAAATCACTGAAACGATTTTGATGAATTTATCTACAGGGTACCCTGGAGACGGTTACTTTTATCCCCGGAAATGCTGTTCACGCGGGCGGAGCCGTGAGCAAAAACTAGTATGTGCATATCATGTATAATGTGACTCTTAGAATCGCGATATCTCAGGAATGGTAACTCTTAGGAAAAATCATTAAGACCATTTTTGTAGAGAATTTTAAGATCTACAACTTTGATTTGAGGTTTTTTTTTGATAAAACTTACCGTTTTTGAGAATAATCCAAAAAACCTCAAATTTTAACCTTTGGCCCCTAATAACTTTTGAGGCACACATGAGATCGATGGGGATTTTTAAAACTTTATTTGTAATGGTAAACCCCTGCTCACCACCAAAATTTGGCTTTGTGGGAATTTTTGTTATTTGACCACTATTTTTATGTCTAAATTGACCGGACTAACAAGCAAAAAGGAGAAAGTGTAAAGGAGATGCCGTGGACATACGTATTACGTGAAAATCTGTTTGTAGTTGCATTATCCTGATTGAACCTAATTCAGTTGCGCGGAATATCGACCTCACACAACCAATCAATAGACACAATAAAGTTTGATACCTATAGATAACAGTAATACTAATAATGGAAATAAATATTGGACACACATAGTTAATAAATCAGACCGTTTTATTTAGGGCTAAAGTCGAATCATTACTCAGCTCCAACCACATCAGCACCAAAAACCCGTGCCAGATCTTCTTGTGTGCGGATACAAAGAACAGGTTTTTCATCTGCTTGTCTAGCAAGTATTCTGCCTCTCTTTGACCACACATATCTCCAGCCGAGACGCTTTGCGGCCTGCCGGGCACAATAGAGCAGATGTCTGTTGCTTTTAGTAACCGCTCATTGATGTAGAAACGCCGCGGCGGTGACGTGAAGCCCAAATCAGCAGATGTCGCGCCGCGATGCACCTGTGCATTTCGCAGCAGCTCTTCGCGCAGGTCTACGCAGCTAGACGCACCACGATGCGTCGTTTTTACGCCGTCAGTGCCATCTGGTACGGTGCGGACACCTACACGTTCAGCGAAAACTATGTCTCGTTGTGCTACCAGAGATATCCCAAGCTTAGAAGCGATCAGCCCCACAATATGGGTGGGGTTTTCACCTTTCTCCTCTGGCAGATTAGTTATCTCTAGATCGGAGGCCAGAAATTCCTGCTCCCGATCATTAAGCTGGAGTTTGAGCTGAGTGAGCGTCTGCTCAAATTGAGACACCTTGCTGGGGGGGGTAACTGAGGGACAGTTTTCTATGGCTTCGATGCTACTCTCCAAGCTATCGACTCGTTTGATACAGGTATCCAGTGAGAGCCGATGTGGCCGGTGGCCTCGCGCTGGAAATCTCTTAACTCGTCCTTCATTTCGCGTATTTCCGCTCGGAGCATCTGAAGTTCTAAACCCACGTTAATTTTGGGGGCTGAGAAAACATTCCCCTTCTCAGTGTCCACATCGTCGTCGTCCTCTGAGCCCAGCACGGAGGGTGTCTCGCCGTAATCACTGCAAGTGGGCCTCACCGGGGTACCACTATTGTCCCCTTTAGGGATCTTCCTCTTACAATCCAGACAATGCCAGTCTTTACCCATCTTGGTGGTTTCCGGCATACACAGGCAGCCTAGGTGATATTTTTTCGCACATTGGGTGCAAGTAGTGCCACTTTTTTCCGCCAGGATCTTTCCGCAAGCAGAAAACTTCGGCATCTTTTAAATGTTATTGCAAAACTTCGCGAGATGGCGTTAAATTTTAGTGTAAAATCTAATAGCACTAACTCCTCGCGAAGTAATTATTGTGGCAACCCACCACCACCATCACCGCTGTCAACTGCAACCGTAGGCAACTTTACGTAAAGGGGGGTACTTTCTCGTCATAACAATTATAAGTGACCACTTTACGAAAATGTCATTATTTATTCCAAATATTCAAAGTCGTAATTACCACTGTATGCTATGATGTATTTCAGCACAAACACACGCACATGAAATTTGCACTGTACATTTATGGTATGTAAATTTTAAACTTGAGGAGTCGCAGAACAAAACTGTCTAAATCCACTTTTACCCTCAATCGGTTTCTGATTCTTAATTTTCAACTACCGCCTGATCGTTTTGCTAAATATTATATTTCGGAAACAGCGAAATCCCCTATAAAAACGCCTTCAAAATTACGTTATGGATCATAAGCCATTAAATCCTGTATTTATTACAGGTAGTTAGAGTGTTGATGGACTTTTTTTGACATAACCGGACAAATCCCTTGATAAAATTCCACCTCAACATTGTTACGGAGCAAATATAGTTAAACCCATATTTTTGAAGTGATAACTTCTTATGGGAGGGTGAACCGAACGTTCCGTAACGCGAGCGGTCCATCGACCAGCCAGCGTTAGCCGATCTCCCTGGAACATCGATAATTTCGAAGTCCCAGGTGGCGTCATACAGATACCAGTCTTTGACCGAACTTTGACCGGGCTTTGACCGGGCTTTGACCGGGCTTTGACCGGGCTTTGACCGGACTTTGACCGGACTTCGACCGGGCTTTGACCGGACTTCGACCGTACTTTGACCGGGCTTTGACCGGACTTGGACCAGGTTTTGACCGGACTTTGACCGGGCTTTGACTGGACTTTGACCGGGCCTTGATGGTAAGTGTAGCGCAATCCAAGAATATTGTCGACCAACGACAAACAATGTGTCCATCGTAGGTCGGCAAGATCATGCCGGCCTGCTAAAGGGCCAAGGGGGGGGGAAGGAAAAAGGGATGGGAAAAGGGTGAGGATCAGGGGGCAAGCCCCCTGGGGAGAACCGGATATACACTGGCTGGCCCTGGAACGCGACCCACACAAGGTGGGCCACTATGGCAGGTTTTAGCACCAGTGTACGGTGGTCGCTATCCGGTCGGATACAAGTATCCTCCCACCAGCAAAATTAAAAAATTAATTAAAAAATAACAATCCACATTTTGTTTTATTTTAAATTTGTGGCTATTATTGTTCTACAGTTCTAACTGTACTAACTCTAGTGGATCAAATGTGGATAAATCCAAGTAGTCACGTAACAAAGCCGGATAAATTCACCGTCGCGGATCAAAACCGGACAACTCGTTTCTTCAAAGCTATCTATCCTGTACAGTAGGCAACGCAGCAATTCCAAAATATAGGTAGTATATTATTTATCACATCACCTTCCCCTTAATATATCCACTTTCATAAGAGAAATAATGAGAATATAAATAGGGTATATTATTATAAGTTTTGCGTTCTCTTTCGTAATGGATTTAGCCAGTTTTGTTCTGCGGCTCCTCACTTAATAAACGATTGCGTTATTGTTTATTTGGTCAGCTGATCAAAAATGTGCGCATACTGGCCGTGAGTCACTGAAACCTACATGTACATGTTTAAGGATATTCACAAACCACGGTCTATTGAAATATTAATAGTATCAGTCCGGTAAACAGTGAAGTCATTTTCTGTATATATTTTATGTACCTACCTCGTATCCTATTCAGTGTCAGTCAGTGTCGACGTTCAAACAGAATGAGATTCGGCGCGATCGTACTTTTGCTATTAGTGATTAATAAGTTTTGTGAAGTGGCTGCATTGAATATATTAGGAGTGTTTCCGTATGAAGGAAAGAGCCACTTCTTCGTATTTAAAACTTTCTTGCTAGAACTGGCAAGGCGAGGGCACAATGTGACGGTTATATCTCATTTTCCTCAAAAGTATCCTATAGAAAATTACCATGATATCAGTCTGGCAGGAACGACGAAAATAATAGAAGATATGTTTCCGATAGAAAGATCTTATGCAACTATTATTGGAATCGGTTTATTTTTAGTAAATAGTGGTACCGCAAACTGCAGATTACTATTATCTAACAAGAACGTTCAAAATTTATGGAAATCAAAGGCAAAATTTGACGTAGTGGTTACCGAGCAATTTAACAGTGATTGTTCTTTGGGTCTTGCTTATAAATTAGGTGCACCTGTGGTCGGAATAAATTCACATGTTCTTTTACCGTGGCATTATGAAAGATTTGGAATACAATACAATCCTTCATACGTGCCACATCTTTGCTTAGGGGGAGGAACTAAACCGAGTCTTTACCAACGCATAGAAAGAACGATATTCCATACTTACTTTACTGTGTTGTTTAAAATAATGTGCCAGAGGGTTGATCAAAATACGTTAGCGGAATATTTCGATGATATTCCGCCTTTGGAGGAGGTCGCCAAAGAAATGAAATTCATGCTTGTTTACACACACTTTACATTATTTGGCTCCAGTTTGCTACCTTCAAATGTGATTGAAGTAAATGGGTATCACGTAGCCAAGCCAAGAAAACTCCCTGACGTAAGTTAGTTACACTTATTCTACCAATACTAATAACATCAATAACATATCTACAAAACTGCTTTGCAAATTATAATTTATTTTCTCTCCTGTAAACGCATGTATGATAGGATGATAGTTTAGTATAATGGTTTCTTTTATGTTTACGTGACTATTATATATTGAAATAAGTCCACCCCGTGACCACGAAGGCTGAAAAGTCTTCGAAACGTGGGGCCCAAAAGAAAAAATAAAGCGCGATGAAATCCGTTTTAATTAATTTTTATTCTAAGATAGTTTAACGAGATATTACATAACGATGAATAAAAAACAAGTAGGTTACCATTCATTTATTTTAAAGTCAACTTATCATTCGGTGAAATTAACAAAACTTATTTCACTATCAATATCACCAAGATCTCTTATACTTTGTATGTAATAGATATCATTTTATACATCAACAAGCGTTATTATTATGCTCGAATCAATATACCAACAAATGATAATAGAAATAATTAATGTCATATTTCAGGAAATAAGAAAGTTTATAGAAGAGTCAACACATGGAGTAATTTATATTAGTTTTGGATCAATGTTGAAAGCTGTGTCATTGCCGCTAGACAAACTGCACGCCATCATCGAAGCTGTGGCGGAGTTGCCGCAAAGAGTTATTTGGAAATGGGACCACGATACATTGCCGGGCAATCCCAAAAATATATATCTATCATCTTGGCTACCACAAAATGATATACTCGGTACGTATCTATAAAATGTTCGTTCTAAAGTCACTTATCTTCACATATTATCCAATCAACGTTGTATCAGGCGTTAACACGTCGTTCCAGACCGACCTGTTGGAAGCGGTCTGCATCCAGCGACTTCCTGCGACCTTTATCAGGTCGTCTGTCTACCTTGTAGGTGGACTTTATAACGTATCTACCTAATGGAAATCTGAATCTGACTATTATGCACTTCAATCATAAATAGTTTTTCACCATGATCAATCAGATCGTTCGCCTGATGGTAACCGCCTACTTGTTGTTGTTGAATAAACACTATTTTATAACAACAACACTCAGGACTTTTAATTACAAGGTACTCCATAGCTCTGCGCTCGACACCTCGAGCCATAAGATGTTAAGTTCTTTATTACCCAGTTAGTTCCAATGACCAGAACACAACAGTGTTTATACCATAGATATAATAAAAAAAAGGTTTATACAAAGTAGTGTTTCTGCCGTCAAGCAGTGGCTTGGCGGAAGAGAGATATAGCGGTAACAATGCTACTGTAGCACCTATCCAACCTGTCTGTCTGTTGGCCTTTAGTCGTGGAGTTAGGCAGTCCCGTGGCCACAATGAAGGAACATACAATAATATGTATAAGTTTTTTTTTTATCCTGGCACGGCAAAGTGACTACAATGAAACACTGACTAACTGTAGAACGCGACTCACCTGAAGAAGCCACTATGGCATATTTTACCATGTGTACGGTAGTAGATATCGGGTCATAATACAATAGGTACATTAATGATCAAGACCCTTCCACCAGCACAGTGTGAATGTAGCAGAGGAATCCGGAAAAGGATATGGTCTTTGCAAATATTACAAATAGGTATATTTTAGGAAGTGGTAGGTTCTAAAAATTGATAATAACTTAATAAAAACAAAATCACCATAAACTTTACAGCTCATCCAAACGTGGTGGCATTTTTCTCGCACTGTGGGCTCTTGAGCACGACAGAATCGATTCATCACGGAGTTCCAGTGTTAGCTATACCTGTATTCGGAGACCAGCCGGGAAATGCGGCGGCTGTGGAGGAAAGCGGTCTCGGCGTTCAAATTTCCATCGCCGAGTTGACTAAAGATGTCCTTATGAAGAAACTCAAAACAATTTTAGATCCAAAGTAAGTTATTTACTTACATTGTTTACGTGATCTGTTTAGGTTTTATGCATTTGGATCACAACGCAATATGAAAAATAGTAGGATGTTTAAAAGAGCACATCCGTTTAACCATGATATGTCACTAAAAAGGTTTTTTGTTCTCGTAAATTAGTTAAATTACAAAATCAAATACTCTATGAAAACCTTAACGACATAAAGAAACATCTACAGATACTTTAAAATTATTGTAGATTGAAGTACAAGCAAGCGGAATACTCACCACTGTTTCTTTAGATTGCCTATAATACCTTGGTGAACACGGAATTGTATTAAACACGGAGTAGATTCCCGTGTATGCAAGTTACTCTATGGTAAACAATGTATTTTACAGATTTAAAGAGCAAGTGGAACGTCTTTCGAGAGTTTACCGGGACCGAAACGTGGCGCCTATGGATAACGCCATCTACTGGACAGAGTACGCAGCAAACCACAACAACTTTACATACAGAACACGAGCGGCCGACGTTCCGTTTTACCAATATTTATACTTAGATGTGTCGCTGATATTAATAAGTTTTATTTCGACATTTTTTTTAATTCTATGGAAACTGTTGGCTGTTATCATAAGATCTAAAAATCAACATAAAAGAAGTAAAAATGAATGATTTAAATATAAAAACGAGTTTTTGTCTTATAGGATAGACCGACAAACTCCAGTGAAAGTGGTCTCCACCGCCCATGTACACTATAACTACTAGAAGAATCATAGACGCGTTACCGACCTTAAAGGGAAAGGATAATTAAGGGATTGGTAAGGCGAGGGGGATTTGGACCTCCGGGTATCTCACTCACCATACGCAACGCAGCAGCAAACCTCTACTTTACATCGGTTTTCTGTGCGACAGTGGTGACGACCCGGTCGAGCCGGCCCATTCATGCTGTAGACAAAACTGTCTACAGCGTGGCTCTACCACTAATGATGCATATGACTATTATATATACTAGCAGAGCTGAGCTTTGTGAGGGCTCACCTAGTTTTTCTAACAGGTAATAAATTTTAATATATATATATATATATTTATTTTTCACTACATGGTGACCAAGATTTTAGTTGCTTTAGGTAAAATATGAATATATATGTGAATATATTCTTAAGGCAACCTCGATTTTCAGCTTGAGTAGTATCATTGACCATCAAGCTTTATCGAAGGCATCGGAGATGTCTAGAAAGATGCCAAAAACATATTTATACTAACCGTCCTTCTTACCGATATTGTTGCCTACAGTAGATTTATCTATAGAAAAACCAATACATCATCATCATCATCAGCCACAAGACGTTCACTGCTGAACATAGGCCTCCCCAAAAGATTTCCAGACCGACCTGTTGAAAGCGGCCTCCATCCAACGACATCCTGCGACCTTTATAAGGTCGTCTGTCCACCTTGTAGGTGGACGTCCAACGCTGCGTTTGCCAGTACGTGGCCTCCATTCCAGAACCTTTCTGCCCCATCGGTTATCGGTTCTGCGAGCTATGTGGCCTGCCCACTGCCACTTGCTAATCCGCTGGGCTATGTCGGTGACTTTCGTTCTTCTACGGATCTCCTCATTTCTGATTTGATCATGTGTGTTGCCAGTGATGACATACGGCACTGAGACGTGGCCTCTGA
This sequence comes from Amorpha juglandis, assembly GCA_949126905.1. Lineage (NCBI taxonomy): Eukaryota > Metazoa > Arthropoda > Insecta > Lepidoptera > Sphingidae > Amorpha > Amorpha juglandis. The sequence continues at coordinate 7,621,535 of OX421380.1, forward strand.
ATATGGGCCGTATAAGACGGCTCACAGTCACTCAGCGAGCTATGGAGAGAGCTATGCTCGGTGTTTCTCTACGTGATCGAAAAACCAATTGTATCTCATGAAATTTTAGTGCACCATACACCGATCAAAGTACAAGGAGACGATGAAGACGGTTATTTAACGATGGTAATAATGTTATCGATCGATTAGATTTAGGCTTATCGCCACTTTCAGATATTATTACATATGCCTATACCGATAATAATCCGAAAAAAACCACAACGCCAAATTTGGGGAAAATACTTTCAGCGATACATCGATTAGACCAGTGTTTCCCAAACATTGTTCTGCCATGGCCCGGTCATATTCACACTGCCCCTTCGTGAGCTACTTAATACTTTTAAACCCAAGCTGGTTCCATCAGGTAAAATAATACACATTTATTAACAGTAAAAAGGTTTTATTAGTACTACATACTTTGGTATCGCCTATTTATCCATAAAATGTTATGCGAAGTATGGAGCTGCTGCTTATTTTATACTAAAGAATCCAAGTTTGCGGAAAATTACGAAAGTTTTATCCCAAGGTCTGGTTCCACTTCAAGTTGGTTTCTATAATTATTTTTAAGGTAACTAGTATTCCAAACCCGAATATTAATGATGTATTAATGATAGTAGGAAATATTTTTAAAACGAGGCGGGAATGTTGCGACCCTGTATTTTATTTTGATGGCACGGTACCTGGTCGCGCCTCGGCAAATGGGAAACGCTGGATTAGACTATAAAAATAGAGTCAGCCGCTATATTCGTTATTTAAACCTCACCGGAGGGTTTAATGGCGAAGAATTATTAATATCCATAAACTATATGCTGGTGGGAGGATACTTGTATCCGACCGGATAGCGACCACCGTACACTGGTGCTAAAACCTGCCATAGTGGTCTAACTTGTGTGGGTCGCGTTCCAGGGTCAGCCAGTGTATATCCGGTTCTCCCCAGGGGGCTTGCCCCCTGATCCTAACCCTTTTCCCATCCCTTTTCCTTTCCCTCCTCCTTGGCCCTTTGGCAGGCCGGCATGATCTTGCCGACCTACGATGGGCACATTGTTTATCGTTGGTCGACACTATTCTTGGATTGCGCTACACTTATCATCATGTTAGCGTAGTCACTTTGCCGACCCAGGATAAAAAAAAAACTAGTCAAGGTAGGAAGGTACCGGTACCGCATCCAACATCACATTTGTATATGATACTCGTTATTATTATACCAAACATACAAAAGCGATATATTCAAGGGTCGCCGTCATCGAAATCGATGAGGAGGACTATATTATTGTATCGTCGTTATTAATGAATTGATTGTATAGTCGGCTCCTTAATACCAGTTGTATAAATGTTGTTAATTTCTATATTTTGTATATATGCTCAATTGATTGTCCTATTTGCTTTAAATTCATGATATATGGGAGACCACGGACCCTCGTCGTTACGTAATCGTTTTACAATTTTGCGCAATTATTCATTTTGTATTTCTGTACCACAGCCTCATATCCGCCTTGGATCTGGCAACTTTGAAATCGTTAAAAACGAGTATAAATGCTTCACTTGTTATACAACGTTTTTAAGTCGGTTAAACGTCCGAGGCGCTCTGCAAAACGTCCGACGCAGGTGGACTAGAAAGTTATTCCTTTACATGAAGTACTAGAAATAGTGCACCGGCCGATGGTAATATCCTCCAATAAGTAAACTTATCTAACATAATTTCTGCGCGCGTTTCAGTTTTCATATCAAAAAGAAAAAGCTAAACAAATCCCAATATTCCCATTTAAACTTATATATAAAATTAAACTTAAATCCAGGACCGAACTCGTACACAATCAAGCGATGGTTACTACACGACGCTAAAGAACGCGCCGCCTATCAAGAAGAACGTCTTCACTAGAAAGTGTCACGTCAATAGAAAGCTCGCGAACTAATGTGTCGAGAAAATAAAGAAGTTCCATTTTCCAACTTATGTTTATAAGGCCGCGGACTCGAAGTCAGCGGCAAGCGGCGGCGGCGCGGATGCGGCGCGTTCAAATGCATAGATTTAAATGGACCCGAAAGCAACAAAGTGAAAAAATTGCCGTTACCAGATCTGTAAAATTCTTAACAGCTATTTGACACGTTCATTCGCGAGACCTAATTGCGAATAAATATTCCCGCGACGTGGCTGATAAACTCCAAGAATGTCGCTTAAGGTGGTTTGGCCATGTTTTGAGGAAACCACAGGAGTACGTCGGTCGCAGGTGCCTGAGCCTGATCGTACCAGGGGTACGATCCCGTAGACGGCCCAAGAAGCGTTGGCTTGACGTATTGGAGGGAGACATGAGAGCCAATGGTCTCACTATAGAGGATGCTCAAGATCGGGCGAAGTGGAGGCGTTTAAGTAGGAAGGCGGACCCTGGCACTAAGCCGGGATAACGCAAGGCAGAAAGAAAGAAAGAAAGATTCGCGAGACCTAATTGCAATGATTAAATTTAATAACAAATTCGTTAATTTGGCTTAATGACTCAATTTGAATGGTATTAGGACATAGTTATGCCACTTGTTAAAGTTTTTATGAGTAATAATATTGAGCACTTACGGACTAAATTAAAATACTAGTAGGTAGATTAATTCCACAAATAATAAAAATAATTTAGAAAATACAACCATTTAAAAAATGGCCCATGGTACCCCAATTTTATTGCCTACTTTCGTATAATAATATCACTTTTAAGTAATAAGTAGAAAAAAAACTCGTACCCTACAACTTTTTTCGCTTATATTATCTTAATAAATTTGTTCCGCCCAAACTTTTTTATATTATGATTCACTACATGGCTATGTGCGGCGAAGCGTATCCAGCCCTTTAATGGCCATTTATCATTTATTGGACATTCACCATGACAATTTAAAAAACACTAAGTCCCGTTTATAAATAAATTATCATACATTTTATCAGTAGTCTACCACTTAGATTCATTGATATTAAGTATTAGCTCAAATTTTAATCTGATATTATATGTTATCCCTATTCGCTATATTAATATATTGATTGTATAGCTCCAATTGCTCTACAGGAAACTAAAGGCCAAACAACAAATTCAACCAACTGACCTGCGAGTTAGTGTTGCCAAATGTTATTTTCAAAAGTTCGTCGGTAGATCTACGGACTATGTTATGGCTATTTTAAACTGGACCGGCCTAGAGGCCGGCTAAATCTTTTACTAACTATAAACTAGGTTGTAACCTAGTTCTTAATTAGTAACAGATTTAAAACTAAATAACCCAGACGAAAAATACAACGCCTCGATGTTATGAAAATAAATATGACAAAGTAAAAATGTCACATTCTATACTACTATTCTAATTATAGATTATGGCTCCATCGATTTTTGATGACTTCGCCAATAGAAATAACTAAAAATAAAGATCTAAACGTAGATATTTTAAAACAATAAATCTAGTTTATCATATTTGTGGCGGCTTGCAAAACATGTTTACTGATGTCAAATTCTCTTACAATTGGAAATTATTCAAAACACGTTTAGTTGCTAAATACGATTAATAATAAACACGTAAGGATTTTTGTGCAAGTGGGCCGTACAGAACCAACTGTTGACAATTGAGTATTGTTCTTTTGATTAATAGAACTACATACAAATTTATAACAAAAGTAAATTCCGTTATATGGAAATACTTCAATCCAGCCGCTTAATGGACAAATTAAAATTTAAAAGCGGCAAGAGCTGCATAAATGATGCATATTATAACAAAATTAAATTCGTAGTTCCTTTAGAAGTTGGGTTCGGTTAATTTTACGCAATATTTATTGATTTATTTGAGTGGATGGAATTAAAATCCTTAGATTTGCCAATAATTTCCATATTTCCGTAAGTGAGCCCAGAATTCCGTAGGTCTATGGAAAAGTCCGTAGATCTGGCAACGTTGCCTGTGACCTCGAGTTGAATAACGAGTCACGCAGACAATCAAACCCAGCGCCACGCGCCAGCCGGCAACTAGCCATGCCAGTCAGCTCAGCAATCGCTGCATGACCGGTCGGATCATTCTACGTATATTACTATTTTTATTACAATGAAGTTCAGTGTATTACCGACGTTTCTAACCTGTGTTCTAATACAACAAGTCAGTTCTTTAAATATACTAGGTATATATCCATACCACGGAAAAAGTCACTTTCTTGTATTTAGAACATATTTACGCGAATTGGCAAACAGAGGACATAATGTCACGATCATTTCACATTGCCCAGAAAAGGATCCACCGGCAAACTACCATGACATTAGCCTCGCCGGGACCATGAAAGCCATTGAAGCTAACATGCCTCTCGAAAAATCTTATTGGACTATACTAGGAGTCGGCATATACCTCACTACCATTGGAAGAGACAACTGCAAAGTGATGTTGGCAAACAAACAAGTGCAAATGTTAATAAAACAGAAACCAAAGTTTGATGTGATTCTTGTGGAACAATTCAATACTGATTGTGGTCTGGGAATCGCTTACAAGTTGGGAGCTCCTGTCGTAAGCATGTCTTCACACGCGCTGATGCCCTACCATTATCAAAGGCTAGGCATCCCTTACAATCCATCTTACGTGTCGTTTCATTTCTTAGGCGGTGGAACTAAGCCCACTCTCTATCAAAGAGTGGAGCGAGTGATATTTGATATTTATTTTAGAACATTATATTATTTCATAACACAGCGCAGTGACCAACAGGCTCTCGCAGAGTATTTTGGTGATATTCCACCTTTAGAGGATTTAGCAAGGGAAATTAAATTTCTGTTGCTGTACCAAAACTTTGTATTGACTGGGTCAACATTACAGCCAGCTAATGTGATCGAAGTCGGCGGATATCATGTCAGCGATGCGAAACCATTAACAGGAGTAAGTTATACCGTGATTAAAATAATTGTTAGGTATTTTTGTTTAACAAAATTTGCACCCCAATAAATGAACTTGTTTTAGGATTTGAAGAAATTCGTCGATGAAGCTGAAAATGGAGTGATATACATAAGTTTCGGTTCTGTGATCAGAAGTTCTACTATGCCGGCTGATAAAGTGAGAGCTGTGATCGATGCAATCAATGAATTACCATATAGATTTATATGGAAATGGGAAGACAAGACTCTAAATGTTGACAAAAACAAACTTTACATATCAGAATGGCTCCCACAAGTAGATATCTTGGGTACGTTTAAAAAAATATATAAAAAGTTTCGTTGCATCTGACACAATGAGATTAATGAATTAGACCATTTTTTATCATTATTTCAAACTTGTTGAGGTCGATTGACTTTCAAATTTATATCTAGGACACGTTTTGATATTCGATTACAGTTCTAATGGTGGAAATGGTGACCACTATTCCAACATCGGATCTATCATCGAAGACCAAAACAACGCCTATATATCGATTTTGAAATCAATTAGCCTTAAAATAATTAATATAATCAAAATGGCGACCACATGTTTTAGTTCAAACATTGGATATGTCATCTAAGACCAAAACGCATGCCAGATATCGATTTCAAAATCAATTGGCTTCAACACTCAGTTTCAAGGGCTAGGTACCATAATGACTGACATCGGTTTCTTTGGATTTAACATCCAACTCGTCTGAGCACCCAGTTCACAAATTTCGACGTGAACAAAGTGGAAAAAATATTCCCCATATTATCAGCCACAAACACAAGCACTAGGTCAAAAAATGATAGATCCACGCTATAGACAGTTTTGTCTACAGCATGAATGGGCCGACTGGGTCAGGTTATTACCACTGCCTCACAGAAAACCAACGTGAAGTAGTAGCTTACTGTTGCGTTTCGTACGGTGAGTGTGATATCCGGAGGCACAAAAGTCCTCCCCTCTTCGCAATTCCTCTATTATACGTTGCCTTTCATTTAGGGTCGGCAACGCTTCTATTTATTGTTCTAACATTTCTTTAGGTATTGTGAATGTTCATGGGCAGGGGAAATCACTTGCCATCAGTTATCCTGATTGCTCGTTTCGGGCTTCTACTTAAAAAAACAAAGTGGAATGATCTGTTCACGTGTTGAATGTTTGTTTTATCTGCTATTAAATAATACGAGCACTGTTAGCATTGACCAACGTGCGTCCCTGTCATAATATGCTATAGAAAATTGACAACAAAATATGTTTTTGGCAAACTTTGGAACGCCTGCTTTTGAAAAGATTTTACAGCCTATATAAATTTATTTGTTTATAGTTTATTTAATCAGTCACCTGTGAGCTTAGCATGTGCAACACGAAATATCTCGCGTACGAAATAGATAACTATCTACGACAGATATCTCGGGTAAAAATGTCAACAACCGATAAAATTAAGTCGTCATGTTAAACTACATTGACAAAACACCACAGACAGTTTTGAAAGTACTATTTTCTCTACTTTTTTCAACCGAGTCAAGTATTTTTGCAACGATGTTAGCTTCGATATACAGATAGAGATAACCAGATAAAACTGCTTTTCACGACAAAACAATCCGACCAAATTATACCGTTTCGCATATGCAAAGCCCCCTGGTAACTAGTGCGTTTTATCGACAGAAAATTAAGTTTTAACGTTGCTAACTATGACATTACCTATAATTACAGGACACAACAAAACAGTGGCATTCATATCTCACGCAGGAATGGGCGGCACTACTGAAGCAGTTCACTTTGGAGTGCCAATCATCGCCATGCCGATAGCAGGGGATCAACCAACTAATGCAGCATCCATACAAGAAAGTGGCTTTGGAGATATATTAGATATAAATGACTTAAATAAGGAAAATTTACTGGCTTCCATCAGGAAGGTGTGTGAACCCAAGTAAGTTCACAAATATTAATTACGACGTGCTTTATCATCAACTCACATTATTAAAATGGAAACAGAACAAAAAAACACTATAATTATATAACACAGATAATATTAGTTATCTGTGTTATACATTAACAGAGATGTAATGTAATCATCATAATGTCTTCGACGTCCGAATGTGTCCGTTAACTGCAAGTATATAATGGTATCACGGTTAAATTATTTTGGTGCATGACCGAATATGGCACCAAAATGAGGAAAACAGTACTAAAACTTCTACAGTCACGCGGTAATTATTGTTATGATAAGTAAGTAGTTATAAAGTAGTGTTTTACATAGTACATATTATTACAAACGATTTCAAGAAGAGTTGATTACACCATGAATTTAATATGTCTTCTTTCTGTTTTACGAACGCGTCCACGAATTTGCTGCTCATGTGGCTTGTCCGTAATCCTATTCTTTATAGATCAGTTGATTTAGCTTGCAGCTTCACTCGCGTGGATGTATGACATGAAAAGGAAGCATATATATCCAGGTGTATATATGTTCTACCTGTTTGCCAAATTCCATCAAAATCCATTCAGTCGATAAAAAGAAACTCACAGACATCCAAACTCACATTTGTAATATTACTAGGAAGTCGGTACATACTACAGTAGTAGTATTTACATACCCTACAACTTATCGTAGAGTTAGTATAATTTTATAGATAAGATATTGTAGAGTTGTCTCATCTTACCGAACTTCTTGATCCTACCTTTAGTAGTCATTGAGATATTGTATTTAATCAGTCAGTCAGTGAGTAAGTGGTATTTCGTATTTGGTATTTAGGTGAAAAATTACAATTGCTACTTATATGTATATATGTTTGTGTGATCCACAAATATTTATTTCGGATCTGGGTGTTGTGGGACCGCAAGTCCCTAATAGTTCCTGATACCCACGATACAGGTTAACTTAGTATGGGGTCAGGACTATGTGTGACTCTTGGGTGTATTTATTTATTCCGGGAAAATTTTAGCCGGCTACCTACCTACTATTATTGTTCAAAAGACAGCGCTTTAAATACATTGACTTCAATGAATACTAGTAGACCGGCTACGCGGGACAGAGGAATTACGACACTAAGGTCAATTGACCGTAACACAACATTACCATCGCGCTTACTCTTAACTAGAATCCGTCTCTCGTTCTCTGTCTGTCAGCTGCCAAACTGCCGCATTATGTGACACAATTTTACTTCTAAACATCCCGTCTAGTAGTATACATTGAAGTCCTTGCTTATATGTCGGAAAATCATACAAACTTCCAGACATACAGCGCGACGTATGATTAGAAATACGGTTCCGTTGGCACACGTTGGGAAGAAATACTAAATACTAAACCAATTTTGACCAGTTTCTATTAAGATCTACAATCACCAATGACCTCTCCAACCCCAATAACACTTTTAGCTGTAGTGAAGTTGTAGATAATGTAATATAACTTAGATATTAATATAACTACGATCATGACATCAGACTCGCCGAAATGTGAGACTAAAGTAAAACTCCTGCCGCTCACTTGACGAATCACAATGACTTTTTCAGAGTTCTGTACCCAAAGACATTAACGAAATTCTTTACGGAGTCTGTCTGTCTTTCCGTCCATTTTTTCTACCTTTAAAACCATCTCTATCTATCTATCTATCTATCTTTTAAACCGTAATAGATATCCGGTCATCTTATATCTAAAGTTTCCACAAAAGAAGTGTTAATAGGAAAGCCTAACGAATACTAGAAAAATAAGGGTATTGGTAAGGAACTCTAGTTGCGCGAGTACTCACTCTTTATTATTTTTATACACGACAAAAATCACAGGATCGATACTAGCTGCCGTTCACTTTTGCCGGTTAGGCAATTTGAAGGCAGAATGTCATCGCGTTCTCAGCGTTATATTATTATTAACACTTATTATTTTTCTTTTTTCAGGTTCCGTCAAAGAGTAAAAGAAATAACAAACGCATGGCACGACCGTCCTCTCGGATCCTTAGATACTGCGATTTACTGGACGGAGTTTGCCGCCCGACATCCGAATTTCACCTTTAGGACAGCTGCAGCTGACACACCGTTTTACCAGTACATATTACTCGACGTGGCTGCAGTCTTCGTGGCTATATTTACAATAATATACTTGATATTTAAGGCGATTATTAAGATTTGTTGTGGATCCAAATGCAACAAAACAGTAAAGAAGAAATCGAAACGTCAGTAAATTAGTTTATTAATTATCAAAACTTCGATTTAACTATGTATAATAAATTTGTTACAAAAAAACTTAAATATGTATTGATTTATTCATTTTTTGCTTTATTTAAACGTAAAGTCTTACACATTGTTAACATGCAGGACAATATGCTGCAAAGCAAATACCTAATATAATATAAACAAAAACAGCAATTGCTATTTTTGTTTATTCCCATAATAAAATAAACATCTATAACTAGATATGTCGATAGGAGGCTTCATATCGACAGCTCCTTTGTATTTTGCCGCTTATTCTATCAAAAATACTTCTGTGTCCATTGAGGACACGGGTCTGTCTCTCCAAATACGTGATAATTGCTTTGCTCTGTCTTGATATCTCCAAAAAATACGACAAGTTTTATACCAATTGTTCCACTTAATGCAACTGAGTCAACAAAATTGAATTAATAATCAAAAACAATTAATTACGGACTGGTTGCACTATATAGTGATAGCTCAGCGGGAAGTAGTATGAATTGTCGAGATTAAAGTTTCAGTTCGTAACCAGCCTCAAAACTATGCGTCTCTGACTTTTCTAAGTTACATCATTAACTATCGGTGAAGGAATCATCGTGAGTAAACGTGAACAACCCGCATTAGGCCAGCGTGGTGAACTGGGCCTAATTTCTCTCAATCGTAGAGTAGGCCCGTGCCTAGAAATGGGAAAGTATAATAAGAGCTGGCTGATTGATTGTTATTTATCTTTTTATTACACCTGATTATAGAGAATACATAAATTACAACTACAGTTACCTACGATAATATTCTAATTGATTAATGATAGGTTGATATGAGTATTAGTATCCTCTAACTACGGATTTTTTTTTTGTAAACTGGTTTAATGAAACTATGGAAATGAAAATTTACTAAACATGAAGAATACGTAATTTAGTACGATGCCATGACGATACATCTATTATTTTAATCCAAAAGCCAGCTGACAACTGTGTATGATTAATTTACTAAATTACACAAAAAAAACAATCGATCCCTACTACACTACCCCAGCCAAGTGCATTATGTATGTATGCATTATTCAAGTGTATGCTATAGACAAAACTATCCTCAGTGTAGGCCTAACACTTACTATTTACAAAATAAATACATAATAGGGTTACTAACGATATTTAATAAGGTTTTTTGTCCGGCAAACTGACTACCTACACTGGTCCTGATGTTATGTACAGTGGAGTCAATTATAACATAGATCGTCAATAAGCATTACGTTCCTCGATAGTCGGCAGAATTATACCGTCCTAAAGTTAGGTACTGGCCGGTTTGAATCATGAAACCAAAGTAAAACTTACAAAGTATAGTTGGCTAGAGCCAGTCATTTCTTCAGTAACATGTCTTTGGGAACAAACCAGTCCAATCAACAAGTGTGTTGTGGTACCGGAATTAAATATAACGTTAGGTACATACGCTGGATTATTCGGTGCCTCTAGCCTTGAATATGTCCGTGATCGGTCATTCTCACTATCAGTACATTCAACTTGTAAGCTAGTGCTAAGCCACCATCCGTAATAAATTGCCCAGCTATTACCAAATCAAATACCTAGCCAGATTTTATAATTTCCTGCAGCTCTTTATGCGACATTAGCATTTAAGTTAAAATATCCTTACCATATATTTTAAACTAATTAGCATAGTATGCTTTGTAAAAACTAGTAGAAAAGTAGGCAAGTTGTTTAAAATGTAATGATCGTCCATATTTATACAATCACTGCTAATATCACTATTCTGGGTAAATTCATGTCGTAAATACTACTTTTTTTTACTAAATAATAATTTACCTATTACTGTGACATTCTGTTTTCTAACGATGAACACAAGACGTGATGACTACGACCGTTGTATTAAAAAACAGACAGAATTTTCTAACACAAACAATTTTTTGGTAGTATTACAATCTTGGAGATAATCATAAATATGACAGCCTCCGTGGCGCAACGCGTGGCTGTAAAGTAAGAAGCGCAGGTTCGATTCCCGCACCGAGACTAGTGTTTGTGTGATCCACAAATATTTCTTTTTTTTTCTATAACGTCAGGCACACATAACAAGATATATATAACAAATAGGTTGAGTTACATTCCTACAATTAATCTTAAAAAGAAAACAAAATATTCCAAGAACAAAAATTTGTCACTCTGTCACATAATTTTTCCGTCATGAAATGTAATACTAACATAAAACGAAATTCCTTTATTTTACCGTGAAATGACCATCCCTAATGCGTTAGCAACATGACCGGAATAAAAATGTGTTGTTTTCCGTAGTAACATCGACAAACGTAAGTTCAATAATACACACTTCAAATTATCGGAATATCATGATGGACTCTAATGATTTATTTTTATAGCCTGTCTTCCTGTCTTGTACAATATGGCGTGTTGCTGCAAACCTGGCAAATGTGAGTAAAGAATTGCATTGCATCCCTTGCATTGATCATTTGAATTTTATAGAAAATTTTCTTTTGCTCGCGGCTCCGCCCGCCTTAAAGTTTTTTTCCCGGGATAATTATAATAATTGTGATAAATTTGAGTCTTTGTTTAATTATCAATATTTATACTCAATTTTACAGCTGTACTCCGTTCCATACCTCTTAAAATATAACTTCTAAAATCCTACTTTATAAGTAGGCACATTGCCCAAACTATTTTCTGATCACATTTCATAAGTACTAGATTTATGTAGTAGTTTTTGAGATTTCGTGGTTAATCAATGAGTGGTATTTCGCGTTTATATATTGTATGACCTTCCTCTTGCTTTCTAGCCAATAAATCATCATCTAGTTGCTTGGGACGGTGTGACTTGCCTAAGCACAGATGTTTGATAAAGGATGAAATCAAACCAGGACCCGTGCCCAAACATATGGGATGGCATTACACCGCAAAAGACGCACCAGAACATCAAGTACTTATGTTTCGAATATGTATTTGGATTATTACTATTTACGTTATAGTGGTAGATTCAAGCGGTAGCCAGTTGTCAACAGTATGAATCTTGTATACCACTGTACCACACACAGACATATATCTAAACAGACATCGTAATGGTGCTGCCACACCGGTGTTAGAAAATGTTATATAACATTTTATAACACCGGTGTGGCAGCATCATTTAGAAACATTTCTTAACAATTTGTAACATTTTTTAACCGCGGGCGGCGGTACTTTTGAGAGCGGCGCCGTCAAAGAAGCCGTCAATGAAGCCGTCAAAGAAGGGCCGATTTCATGTTTTCAAATGTTATAAAATGTTAAAAAATGTTAAAAATGTTAGAAAATGTTTTTGTTAACATTTTATAACATCGGTGTGGCAGCACCATAAGGGCACTTACCTACTTAATTCGCGTGCCGAGACAACGACGCCACCACAGTATAATTATCAACGCCACGTATGAGATCTTGCGCAAGGTCTTGTTCACGCGTCAACCGATTTAGTCAGCAGTCAACGTTTTAGTAATTAGACAATAACCGTACCCTTCATGAACAAAGGATTCTAAAAACTCAAATCATTTCAAGGGCGTTTCTGATCACTGCATTGCTCTTATGGATTACTAAAAATATGAATGAAAAATATGAGGCTTGATGGTTTCATGCATATTGAAGTACACAGCGTTGTATTGTATATACTCGTATGTCTGATTTCACAGAAAACCGACACGAACTGGCAACTTACTGTTGAATTGCGTACATACGGTTAGTGTGATTTCCGGAAGGCCTCCATTGTCCTTCTTGAACTTCAGAAATGTCCTTCTTGAACTTCGGCAATAATCAAATAGCACTTACGAATTCTTCTGGTATTGTGAGTGTTCATATGCAGTGGAAATCATCTACCATCAGGTGATCCAAACGCTTGCCGGATTCCCTCTGTAAAAACCTACATGGACCAATTAATTTCAGTTAAGATGCGGATGGCGCCCCGGTCATATTTCCTGTCAAGTGCTCAGAAAGATCGAGCAGCACAACTGTTTTAAAGCTGGTGAATGTGGTCGGTGCCCCTCAACGTGTTCCCGACCTTCTTGCTCTAAACCGTACTGTGTGCCGCCAAAATGCATCGCTATTTGCCCCTCATCTACGTCATGCTGCAAGCCTCCCGTTTGTGGACTACCTCTCATAAGGATCATCCGACACGCCGGCCAATATAGTATCTGTACCAAACCCTCGAACATGACCAATGCCCCCTCAGGACCTTTTCCATTAAAATACGTTTTAAATACAGACGATGACGACAGCGAGGCACCTAACGCGAAATTCAGCGTAGAAGCAAAATTCAACGACTACCACTTTGACTACACTAGCTCACAAACATCTTTTGTACTGGATTTCTCACCGCCTGAACCAAAATGCTACAAACCATGTTCCAAAAAAAGTGTATTATGCATGTCTAGTCATTCTATAACCAATTGGCCTGCTAAATGATTTTCAATTGACAGATGCGATCTTAACGTTGTAACAGTATAATGTAATATTAAAACACAATAAATAAACACTAAGCAAATGCCATTTTAAATTGCTTTTTTTTTATATATAAAACAGACGTAATTATTTTGTAGTGGTAACCCATTATCCACCATACTGTTTGGTACTACCAATAGTGCTAACCTATATGAGAAGATTCTATTTTCCATGAAACTACTGACAGTGCCACACTGTCCAATGATAACAACAATTTCGTATAACTGTTCTATTCACTCTACTGCCACATAATGTGACCTTCAAATGCAGTAAAAATTTGCTGTTAACTAATACTGACAAAAGCTATCAGTCGCCTGGAAATTTGGATGAATTTGAATATTTTGTATACACCTGGACGCCTTTCAAGGAGTTTCAAGCTAGGCTCCAACGAATAAACATTTTTGAAATTTCAATGTGTTATATGCTCAACAGTTACTGTGTGCATCCTTTTCGTTAAACTACTTCCAACATGCATACATAATATTCAAATAATCTGAAACATAAGACATGTTACTGACATCATGCAAGAAATAAAAGACAGTTGATAGAGGAAAAATAAAGGAAAACACCTGCACTGCTTACATACCATTGACATTGCTTGTTTATGTACCAACCACTTTCAGTTTGCTATGAAATATTTGACAATGTGCATGCCTCGTTATAATTGAAAAACTGGGTGCTCACAACAATTTGAAGTTTTATTGCATAGATGATTATAGTCACTTTATTTCCATTTATGGACACCTGATTAGCTTAGCTACTTCTAATACTGACTGTACCTATCTTAGGGTAGGTTTGATTTATATGTTGGACTTTTAGTAACTAACTGGCTAACACATTATTTTTGAATAATATCTCAAATTATAAGCCATTATTCTCCTTTATCCATAAGTCGACTGAAAGGCAGAGGTGCAACTTGACGACAAATTGTTTTTTTGGTTAAAAACGTAAGGAAAATATCACAAAACAAAGGTTTTACAATAGGTGTTAGAATAGTAAAAAAAATATCAAAACATAAATCAATCAACAAATATTTATTTGCCAACAGTTACAGCAATATATCTAACTAAACATAATAAATACAACTTTATACTAGGAATAGAACTAAACTTAGCTTGGATTGCCAGATTTCTGTGCCAACGCCAGCATATTTTCATTTGCTATCATTTGGAACTCGTGAAATCTTTGTGAAACTCTCTGGTTCATCCTTAAATACTTCTCCATACAGTTGACTGTGCATTTGTCCTAAAAAAAGTAAAAAATCAATCCAATCCTATTCAGGAAAATAGGATAATTCCAGAAATCAAAACACATACATTTGTAAAGTGTTACAAAAGAGCTTTAGAAATATATTACCCCCAAGGAATACATATAGATGAAGCGTACAGCTTTTTAGTTCTTTGACACTTTTATTTTTGGTAGGAACTTTTTATTTTACTATTTATTAGTGGAAGAATGATCTTAAATAATTAAAAAATGTTGAAGTTTTAGTCTTTCATTCCCAATTTCACCCCCATTGGTGTGAAATTATTTCTTAAAATTTAAATGGGACCACCACTGATATAAACCTTATCGAATAAAAAGAATCATCTGAATCAGTCCACAATTGGTGGATTAATGTATAAACATATATAAAAAATATTTAAACAGATGAATTAAGAACCTCTTTGTTTATTTGGGTGGGTTAAAGTGTAAATTTATTCAGGTTAAGAGCATTAACTAAACAAATCAGCAATACCTTTTCCTAAGTAATAAACTCACCTCTGAAGGTTTTATTGATCTTGATGTGAAATCGTGAATGCAGTCATTAAAGCATAGTTCTGACAATTTGTTGTACTGTACCAGGAAATCTTTGAACTGAAAAAAAAATAAAAATAATTCAAAAGAAAGAAAAGATACAGACATGGTTGATGAACATGAAATTGATAGTTTTAGGGTTTTATTTGACTCGTCTATGAAAATGTTCCCTAAAAAGCAATGGTATTTGTTTCTTATAAAATTACTAATAAACTACTACTAGTTAGGGTATTCTCAGAAAATTTATTGAAGACTATACCGTTTTAATTTGATCAGCTTCACTCATTTCAGGAGATGCAGCCATGACTGATAATGTATTTTTTATCGGTAATTGTGTTTATCAAGGTAAACAATAATGTGTATATTATTTTATATTGGAAAATCCACAGAACTTTTGTATGTATTCTTGAAATGATTTTTTAGGTTAAAATTTTAATTTTTTATATTTACAGTCTGACAACCAGTGCTGCCAACTTTTTACATCACATCCACAATAGGTAACTGTTCAAACCACCGACCCCCAGCAGCTACATTTCTACCGTATTCCCTAAATTATCGTGGTCCCCCGCTTACGAATTGTGAACCCTCATTATTTTATGACGCCTACATAGACCCCCGTCGAGTCTCGCGTGTGGTCCACCTGGACCACTTTGGGAACTAACCCTGTTTTCCAATTACAGAGCATAATGCGACTCAGTGGCGCACAATGCCGATTGCCGAAGTGTGCTTAATGCTAATTGGAACGTGAATTAGTTTTCTAGTGCACCACCAGAGTGCGCTAAGTTCAGTGTTGAGAATAAAAATATAAATAGTCAATGTTTATACCTAAATCCATCCTTACATTTACTTTTAACAGGGTCTGAATTAACTTTTGAATATTTAGAAAACACTACGATAAGACGAAAGCTTAAAAAAAAATCTCAACAATAAACAATATTAATTACTAACGATAATATAAATAAAATTTCGATCAATGCCAACTTAAAGAAAAAACACTTGTTTATTTTCTGTTACTGAGATGGTATCGATTGCATGTATCACCCGAAAGCAGTTCTTTTGAGAGTGCTTGATTGTGCGTAGCGTTGCTGTAGTTGAAACATTCAACGTTGAGCATTATGCCGCATAAAGCGCTTTAGTGCTGTAATTGGAAAACAGGGTAAGGTTGTAAACTAAACCACTTGCAAAAACCACCAGTCACAAAAAATAAAATGTCTTCCCTGAAAGACGGGTCTAAACCTCAGTTTTAGTGAATGTACCTTAGATTATTATTTGATCTGAGGAATGTACGTACGGGTAACGGCGTAATACGTAAAGGATGAAAGCCCCAGACACGATTAATTGCAATTTCGGTTCAGTGGGACATTTAAACGCATGGTTCACCATTTCTATTTATCTTTATGTTCTACCACTTACTTATAATATTCATCTGTTTTTCAGAATCATAATCATGCAAAATATCATAATAACCTGATTTAATATCTTTACAACAAAAAATCTCCAGAGTCCATTTTCCCTTGTAGAAAGCTTAGCGACATCTTGTCTTGATTCTTAGTGAACATTTTTCTACATGTCTAAATAGCGAAATTTTAGCACTGACGAACAATGATTAAGGAATTTCTAAGCTGACGAGCGACTTAATATTTTATGCGATAGCAACACTGCATAAAACGTCAAATTTCGTTAGTTGCATTTTTCCCAGTTAGTCTTTTGTGTGATTACTTTTTTAATAAAATGGAAGAAATCGGGATAATTTTAACTGAGAAGGTAACGGAATATAGGAAAACTATGTCATATTGCTGTCGGTTCATCGGATTAAATTCACTTGATGTTCTAACACTCATTACAGGATGATCAAGTCACCGATGCTAAAGGTCTCCCATTTGCGGGTCCTCAAACTTTCGATGAGTTGGAATCTGAGGATTTATACACAAAATATAAGGTAATTCTTAAATACTTATTAACACACATTCAAAATTTCAAATACATTGTTAAAATAACCAAAAACTAAGAACAAAAACATCTGATATTTGACTATGACAAACTATGACTATTTTAACCAGATTTTAAGCAATAATTAATGATTATCAATTATTGCTTAAAATCTGGCTTATAACATGCTTTGTCAAATAATTATTATGATAATTATAACATTACATTTTGCATTTGGAATCATCACACAATATTCCCAATCAACTACAGTGGCTGAGGTGTCAATCTAATTTTGTTTTTAAAGTTTTAAAATTATATAATTAAATCATAGCCAAAATAATACAATTACATTCACTGTCAAATAGTATATTGATCATTTATCAACTTGGGATAGTAAAATTGGGACAAGATTATATAGGTTTACTTTATAATTATCTTGATATATGGATAGCTATTTATTGTAAAAATTTCAAATCCTGGTTGATGACTTCTTAACACTTATTACAATATAATAAGTAATACTAGCCCTGTATTATATTCGTTCCACTGCTGTGCAAAGGCCGCATATGCTAATGGCTTAATAGGCCTTAGCTTCGAAATTCTTATGGAGAACTTCTTTAGTATTCAAGTTCCTCATTATGTTTCCTTTGCTTTTAAAGCAAGTGGTAATTAACAATATATTTATACATAGCATAGAAAAGTCAGAGGTGTATGCTCATACAATAAAGAGACATTTTATCTTAAGAAAGATGTCTATGTTTTGATCTATATTTTCCTCAGATCAAATATGAACAAGATACGGCCATAGCGTAGCCTGTGGTGAGACAGAGAGACCCAGCGCTTGTGTTGTCAGAATGTAAAAAAAAATCCATAATTGCAATTTTTATTATATTTTAGTGAAGATTCTTAAAAGTAAAATAAAATACTATTAAAGGCTATTTATAGTATATTGCCCTATATCCTTATTTACACATTATTTTATATGCAACATTAATAAAAATAATTAAAAAAATCGCGTGTACCCTACGAATAGTGTGAATATCCTATTATTCATAATACCAATTAGTGTTATTAAAATTACGGTATAGTGAATTAAATGTTAGGTTTCACTTAATTTTTGTAATAAAAAGATGTGAATGGTTAATTTATTTATTAACACAAATTATGATACACGGGCTAATAACTTTCTAAGGTGTGGTCAAATTGAAGCAAATATAAGTACTAGTGTACGATATAAGTATTTCAACTGTAGTACCAAATCATGTGAATGCATTGCTAGGACATAAATAGAGCATTTTCTTTTTCCTCTAATGAGTAACATGTCGGCATTAACGTGATATTATATGATGTCTAGTTTTTAATGACATCCGGAAGCGAAGCTCCTGTTGTGCTCTATTACGACCCTCGGTGTTAGAGAGAGTAATAGCGCGTCGTTTTGCTACAACGCCCCTTCATTGACCTTTAAATTTAACTAATCTATACTTATAAAATAACATGTCCTGACTGACTGACTGATTCATCATCGCCGAGCGCAATCTATCAAGGCTACAAGCATGAAATTTGGACTGTATATTCATTTTGTTATGTAGGCACCCACTAAGAAAGGATTTTAGAAAATTCCACCCCAAAGGGGTCAAAATAGGGGATGATAATATGTATGAAAGTCCGTCATATTGAAAGTTACATAAACAAAATTTTGTATTTCGGTTATTGACGTAAAACAAATAAATACGTGTTTCAGGAATTTTGGAAATTTTAGTTAATAAGAGATGAAAAGGGGGGTGAAAGTTAATGCGAAAGTGAGTTTGTTTGTTACGCTTTCACGCCTAAATCAATGAACCGATTTTGATGAATTTATCTACAGGGATAGATGGAACCCTGGAGATGCTTACAGGCTACTTTTATCCCGGAAAATGCTGTTCACGCGGGCGGAGCCGCGAGCAAAAGCTAGTTTTGTATAAAAATTTCTGATACGTTCTATCTTTTGCGAAATCAGTTTTTAATTTTATTTTTTGGTGACTTGCATACTCCTTGAAAAATGCAGGTAACACATCTTAGCATTTTTAGTTGGTATCCAATCGATTCCACCGGTCGCTTGGATCCACCGATTTCTTTGTGATGGATCTTTAGGAAACCTGCAAATAAGACAAAACGGAAGATAAATTTCACTTCTTTCAGGAAATAAGTATTGAGTATTATATAACATATTATAAAAATGTATTATCTACTTTAATAATAATTTATCGGCATTTAGCTTTAGTAACCGGCAACACTATTTTTAGGTTATAAAGTTAGATTAATGCATTAAAATAAGATTTTCGTAACAATTTTACCAAAATCTTGTGAAAATACTCGCCAATACAACAATCTGAAACTATTTTAATTCCCAGAAACAGATTTTATAAGGTACTTACATGTGAAATGAGACACCAGGATTTTTTCGCTCGCTACGGCTTTTACACTCAAAAATACTACACCCAACCATCATTAGAATACGATTCGATTACTATTTTAATACAAACACTAATAATAATCGCTATAAACACCTTAAAAACGCCAGGAAGTCCAGAAAACAATCACGCTATGGTTTGTTTGGCAAACTTCGAACCGTGACAAACAAGAAATTATAGGCTACGCTGAAAGTGACAGCAATATTATATAGGCATCTTTGTCTAACACGTTCAATTACTTATATAACTATCTCGTTTTGCAGGGAAATCATTCTGTGATGGTCCTATCTATGGAATAGATAATCTAAGATATTTTCATTAATTGCTATTTAATACTTACCATTGGCGCAATCATCGAAAACGTATGAAAAAATTAGAACAGAATAAACATTTTATTTACCATTTGACAGAAACTCCAACGCATGTTAGAGTTCCTGGAAGTACAGGAGGAGTACATTAAGGATGAGCAGAGGAATCTCAAGAAAGAATATCTCCATGCTCAAGAGGAGGTGAAACGCATACAGTCTGTGCCTCTAGTCATTGGGCAGTTCCTTGAAGCTGTGGATCAAAACACTGGAATAGGTAATAGTTTTACCGTAGTATGAATTTTTCAGTTATTATTCAGTTATTTTTATTCAGTTAATTTATTTATTTCAGTTAAATTAATTAATAATTATTCAGTTTGTGTTGCCTTTTAACAGGATTTGAACTGTACTTTATAGGTTTATTTGTACTCTGCTATAAATAGGAAGGACAGTAGGCTAAACACTGATGAATGCTAGTTCAAATTTAGCTTCACAGTCATGAATTAAAAAATAAAATAAGCTTAGGTTATGGGAAATCGCGATCTCTCATTTGCAATATGCCTACCAGTCTTTGCTCAAAGCTGCTGCATTCTGCTATATCAGATGTACTGCGTACATGTTAAACTTAATTTTATAAATTTCAAGAAAGCCTTTTTAACTACCTTTTTTCATTCGAGTCATAGTTGGAAAATTTTATCTGGCAACAATTGTATTAAGGTTAAAGTAATATGATGAAGTCATGGTACAGTATGTAAAATCTTGTTTCAGTGGGAAGCACAACTGGCTCCAACTACTATGTGAGGATTCTATCAACAATTGACAGAGAGTTACTAAAGCCTTCAGCCTCTGTAGCTCTTCACAAGCATTCAAATGCTCTTGTTGATGTACTGCCACCTGAGGCTGACAGCTCTATTTCCATGTTGCAAGCTGGTAAGTGATATATTTTGATAATGCATAATAATATTAATGAAAGAATAATGGTCTTATTACAAAACATATAACTTTAAACTAGGTTTATCTCGGCCAGTTTATATGGGTTACCGTAGTTACTAGTTGTTAAACACCTAGTTTAAGTTAGATTGTAATAACACCGTAATTGTTTAACAAAGTAGCTTAATGGCAGTTACAATGTTTTTTAGATTTTCTTGGTTTAGCAGAAAAAATTAACCTATTCTATCACTTTACACATTTTGTTGAAATACTGCAAACAATAGAATGTAGCATTTACATCATATATTAGTAACTAATTTTGTTCCAAGGATACTGGATCTGATTTCTATTTTTACACATAACATGCCCTCAATTGTAATCAAAAGATCATGAAAATTTCTTACAGATGAAAAGCCCGATGTCCAATATTCAGACATTGGTGGTATGGACACACAGAAGCAGGAAATAAGGGAGGCTGTAGAACTGCCTCTTACACATGTAGAACTATACAGACAGATTGGTATCGAGCCGCCGCGAGGTGTGCTTATGTACGGGCCACCCGGGTGTGGCAAAACCATGTTGGCTAAAGCTGTAGCTCACCACACTACAGGTAATTTTTGTTTTTCGAACACATTTAGAAATATTTATTTTTTCATATTTTCTTCGTTGCATTAGAACTCTGTATTCAAGGTGAATTTGTCCTTGACAAAAATCATTGCCAAACAAGCGTTCTGAGTAGTCTGCAGTAGTACATCAGTTCCTACACAGTGGTATAAAACAATGATTTTAATTACCAATTTAATGAAATAAAATATGGATTTTCGCATAGATTAAGGTCATCTTTACTTACAGCGGCGTTCATCCGTGTGGTGGGATCAGAATTCGTCCAAAAGTACTTGGGTGAAGGGCCTCGTATGGTTCGAGATGTTTTCCGCCTCGCGAAAGAAAACAGTCCGGCTATAATCTTCATCGATGAGATTGACGCTATCGCTACTAAACGGTAATTGAAAATGCCATTTATTGTTCTGAAGTTCTGAAGTAAGTCACTTTAAACACTTATTTTTACTCACAGATTTGACGCCCAAACTGGTGCCGACAGAGAAGTACAAAGAATCCTGTTAGAATTACTTAATCAAATGGATGGGTTTGACCAAACAACCAATGTTAAAGTGAGTTCTATCAATTTTCTATGGATTCGAAAATGTTTTTTACATTTTTAATTAATGCTATGTAATAATTACAGGTAATTATGGCCACAAATCGTGCTGATACCCTGGACCCTGCTTTACTCAGACCTGGCCGTTTGGATAGGAAAATTGAGTTCCCTCTACCAGACAGGCAAGTCTTAATATTGCACTTGTAAACATATGTCACATTATATTACCCATAGGAACAATATTTTACTTTGTGTTATGAAGATGTTTAGAAGCCCTCGTTATCGTAGTCTTTGATGGCCATAATTTATCATTGTAAGGTTCAAATCATATAGTTTATATTCATAAAAAATACAGTATAGTCGCAAATCTCAAGGTGAGAGCGATGTAAAATCTCGTATCTGCGGCCCGTACTCTCTCTGTGGCTTACGTTGGAGCTTATGACCATACTACAGTAGTACTTTGTATGAAAATACATTGAAGGGTCGCGTATCCTTGTCCAGTCTATGAATAAGAATTTACTCTAAACTATGCCATTGTATTTATGTGGTTCATGTATAATGCATTGATTTTATAAAAATGATTTTATATTTATAGACGCCAAAAACGATTGATCTTCTCAACGATAACAACGAAGATGAATCTATCTGAAGAAGTGGATTTGGAAGAGTTCGTGGCGCGGCCGGACCGTGTGTCGGGCGCCGACATCAACGCCATCTGCCAGGAGGCGGGCATGCATGCAGTGCGTGAGAACAGGTAACGACAAAACTATACACACTGAAAATAGCCTATACGGAAACTAAAAAAAAACTCTACACACCGAGGTCATCACGGTACGCATAAATTTCATAGTGCGCGTTGCGCTTGGGTTTCGTCAAACAGCGAAAGGGGCGGGACGGCAACGTGACGCTGACGGGACGTGAGCAATTGTAATGCATTATGGCCGGCGCTCATAGACGGCATGGCACGGCATGGCATGGCAAAGGATTTTATTACTAATCAAGTTATTTTGAATCTTATTGCCACGAGTTTAGAATTCACGTTACTTTATTTCAATACCACAGTGCCGCGACGTGCCGCGGGATGCTATGGCATGACGCGACGCGCCGCGGCATGCCGCGGCGTCCCGTGGCATGCCGTTTCATTCCACGGATTGCCGCGGTGCGCGAGAGAGAGAGAGAGTGGCTGGGCATTCAGCAGGATGCCACGGCATGCCACGGGACGCCGCGGGATGCCGCAGCATGACCTGCCGTGCCATGCCGTGCCATGCCGTCAATGAGCGCCGGCCCTTAGTCAATATAGACAATGTCACACAGAACCGTCGCGCTCGACGCTCGACTATACGCAGTCCCGTCAACGTCGCGTTGCCGTCCCGCCCCGTCCGCTGTTTGACAAAACCCTTAATCACCTACATTCAATATTCGTGGTCGGTGACTATAGTCCAATTTCATAGTTTTGACACGTTTTGCATAAAAAGCAGCGATAGCTCAGCGGGGAGTGTTACCGACTGTTGAGACGAAAGTCGCAGGTTCGAAACCAGCCCCAAGAGCATACACCTCTGACTTTTCTAAGTTACGTGTATATTAATTATTAATTATCGCTTGCTTTAACGGTGAAGGAAACATCATGAGGGAACCTGCATACCAGAGAACTTGATAAGATTTTTCAAAGGTATGTGAAGTCTGCCCACTCGCGTTAGGCCAGCGTGGTGGACTAAGGCCTAATCCCTCTCATTCAATAGAGGAGGCCCATGTCCAGCAGTAGAACGTATATAATAATATAATACAGGGCTAATGACATGACATGTTTTACGATATGCGTCGGAGGAGAAATAATTAAAGCGCTAAAAAGGTAGCCAGGTTCATGAAGTTCGATTTTGGTAAATCATAATATACTAAATAGCATGCGATTTCAACCATTTCAACAGTTTCAATGATATAGAGTCCAACAAATTTCTGACAGATTTGATTGATTTGTCTCTTTGAAAGCAAGTGAAGTCGTCTGAACCTGTCATAAAATAGCTTTTATTAATGCACTAATAATAATGCGACGTTTGTAATTTTACGTCTTTCAGATATATCGTCCTGCCTAAAGACTTCGAAAAGGGCTACAAAAACAACATTAAGAAGGACGAGAGTGAATATGAATTCTACAAGTAATTTTCTAAAATATTTTAAATGTTTTATTGTGTATTAATACATCATAAATAAATATATTGTAAGAAGTCTACTATTTACTTTTCTACCTTCAAACTTAAATGCCACACTTTATCCAGGTACCAGAAGAGTGACTAGTATTATTTAATTGATGTCATGACACACTTCGCAAGTTTGTAGGTGATTGCGCATTTGAATTTATGCCTGGCGCCGGCATTAACATTTCATTTTCATGTCATTTACAAATATGTAAATATGGAACTACCTCCTATTTTAAAACATGGATACAAAAATCATCACAATCGCTCCTTTGGCGGAGATATTGCTGAAAATATACATAGATAAACGCGACCCTCTCCCCTTTTAGAAGGATGGTAAAAAAATAAAACAAGCATTATATTTCAAAAATCTATACTTCATAACATTTGTTAACAATGTGATATCATAATTATTACAATATATTTGGCATAATACCTTACACGAAATTAATGTTGATGCAAACAAATAAATTACAATGGGGTCTTAATCGGTATCTAAAGTATATACGAATGTTGTGATGAGTGACGTTAATCTTACAACAATTAATAATATCAGGTGCAATGAACTTAAATAACGGCTAATACGGAATAGGCATATAAATAGTGTGAAAGTTATATTCTACAATAACATTTTTATATTTAAGGCACTAAGATGTTGTCTCACAAATCTAAAACCAAGAATTTATCTCATATCTAGCTGCCTAATTCTTATTTTATGTAAAAATACTAGTAAAGATAGTTAGTTTTTAACTAATAGGTGTATTCGGACGAACAAAATTCTGAGTAACTGAGTTAGACACTCAGCATGAAGTTGTAAGCGACTCGTAAAATACTATCAATTATAGGTGCTGACATTTGTAGTTTTGATTAAAACTACGAACAATGATAAGATTTAGAATGTTGTACGTCCGAATTTGCCCAATATATAATATAAATATCCTAGCTGCTTCTGCTTAAGTAAAACCGCCCTTACACAGGTTTAAGGTAAATAACCAATGTAGAATTCTGATTTTATATCGATAAGCTAATCGTTGATCGTATTCTTACTGAATTATATTAAGTACACAGACTAATAAACCTACTAGACGCCAAATTAGGTACAACTGGCATGAAGTTTAGGCTTATGAATAAAACTCAGTATGATTAAATAGCAAGTTATTGCATTGACAAAAAGTTGTTGTTTACTTAACGGTCGTTACATTATTGCTATACTATTACAATATTCTGTGGTAAAACTTACTCTATAACTATGTCTGCAGGCATATTATTAGTCTGTGTTAACATGCAATATACACGCTTATATTTATGATCCGAAAACAAGGCATTTAACTTTAGCAACATAAAAATTATGTAGATATAATCTCACTCTGAACATATTAATAATTTAATAAATGCATAAACCACAATAAGATACCAACCTAATATTTGTGACGACATATTTATAATACGTAATTATCTGCGAGCAAATCCTATAATAATTTTGAATTATACCTTAGAACCTGCATAAGAGCATTAATTGTAAGATACAGTATAAATAAACTCGATTGAAGAAATCACAGTAAAGTTGCTAAGAAGGCCAAATATGAACAACTAACTTAGAAACGTCGCGTCGTTTACGTGTCACCCTTGAAAGGGTAAACAAGTTTTTGTGACACATCCTTTAATAGAACACTGATACACTAAACATTATATAAAAACGATAAGAATGCCTTTCAGGAATGTTAGGTGCCAGAGAGAAATAAGTACTAAACATCTAATTTAATATCTAAATATCAATAAAACAATTTCTCTTTATAAGTACATAAGCAATCTTAATACTGGTCTAAAATCCGTTTTAATATTTTTTCTGGCACATTTTTTCCAAAGTTCGAAAATGTAATAAATAGATTGTAAAGAAAAACAAAATGTTAAAAGCTCTTTTAGACACTATATTAATAGAACTCGATTTTTCTAACACTTGATATCGAGCGATGAATCGATAGGTGGTACAATCATAACACAAACAACTGGACCATCTGTATGGGTGACAAAGTGCACTCTATTTTTAAGAAACCCTATTTTTTATTATATAAATAACGTTGTATTAAATGGACGGGGAATAGAAGATATCCTACATATTATTATATCCGCAGTAATCTACAGATTAATAACCGTATTCTACAACAATGTTTACACTCAACAATTTTATGGCAATTAGAGAAAAACTTTCAACAATAAATAGAAAACATAAAATACATATAATTTGGAAAATTAAATATAAAGGAATGTGATAAATACTGTATGTCGAATAGCAAACAGCAAATAATATCAGTACTTTTGTTTTTATTCCAATATCATATTTTATAGATTCATATTTTTGTCATGATCTTGATACTTAAATATCACAGATCACGGGTAATATAATAGACATGATTTTAAGATGATTAGTCCCAATTTTACTGCGTAGATGGATGTTATCATCGCGTAGCGCATAAATTGTACAGTGCGCATTGGCTGTATGTTACGCTTTATCGAGGCACGCGAAAAGAGTACATATATACGAAATCTATATATTACCCGTGAACCATGTTTAATATCCGTAGCCCATTCATTGTAAAAGCTAAATCAGTTCACTGGTTATGTTAGTACTAGTTTATTATATATTTTAAAAAGTTATAACTACAAGAAGTTGCTCAGAAACAACTTTGGTATGTCATGACATTATTCATTACCATGTAGAATCAAGCGGATCGTACACGGAGCCGCAGTCGCTATTACACCTCCGAACAAATCACGAAAAATAAAATACGGGTTGCACTCTGGGAGTGCCGAAAGAAGTGAAAACTTACCAAACAAGATGCGAGAATACAAAATTACGGCGACATGCCCACTCGACATGATAAAAGTACATTCTACTCTCTTCGCGTTTATGCGAGCCTGGTACTTTTTACGGCAACATGTTCCAAATAAGAAAAAACCTAAAAAGTTTTTCTTTGTCCTAATCGTCATTTGTTTATTAATTACGGCTACTCGCCATGAAGAAAGGACCTTCTACTCTCTTCGCGTTTATGCGAACCTAGTACATTTTACGGCACCATATTCCAAATTATAAAATAAGTAAAATATGTATGTATTTCTTTATCGATCGTAATTTTTTTATCAACATCAAACACAAAATTACGGTAACATGTCTATTCGCCATAAAAAAAACGAACACAGTCCGGTCAAAGTCCGGTCCAATCCGACTGGTGTCACACAGTGACCACCTGGGACTTCAAAATTATCGAAGTTCCAAGGAAGTCGGCTAGCGCTGGCTGGTCAACTGGCCCGCGTCTCACGGAAGGTTCTCGAATATTCTGGAACCTTCCGCTCGCCGCCGCTCGCGTTACGGAACGTTTCGGTTCACCCTCCCATAAGAAGTTATCACTTCAAAAAAACAAGTAAAATTTTTTACGGTAATCGGTCGATCGTAAAATCTATAAGTCAAATTATTCAATAAGATGTGTAAAAAAAATATGTAGTGTCGACTTCATTGCGAGTGAAATAAGTGCAGGTGTAAGATGAAAATAAAACTTGCGGTGAGTAGAAACGTTTTATCGTATTTACGTGGAGATTAGTGATGCGACTCGATTCGTTTTTTACTCGAGTGAATTAGTTAAACTCGCATTCGAGTGAAAACAAATTCGACTCGAGTTTATTTGCACTCGAGTTACCGAGTCAACTCGGCGCGCCGAGTAGATTCGGTGTTTAAAATTGAATCTGAAATTCCTAGTCGAGTCGCATTTCTAGTGCCGGGTCCGTGTGTACAGTGTCAGCGCATGTCGTGTTGTGGTGGTGGTGGTGGCGGTGGCGGCGGCATGAGCGGCACGAGCAGCGCCGGCGGGCCCGCGCGCCGCAGGAACGCGTGGTGCAGCAGGCGCTGCGCCGGGTCCGTGTGTACAGTGTCAGCGCATGTCGTGTTGTGGTGGTGGTGGTGGTGGTGGCGGCGGCATGAGCGGCACGAGCAGCGCCGGCGGGCCCGCGCGCCGCAGGAACGCGTGGTGCAGCAGGCGCTGCGCCGAGTGGCGCGCGGCTGGGTCCCGCACCAGCGCGCACTCCACGAACGCCGCCAGGTCGGGCGGGCAGCGCGCCGCGCCGCGGGGGCGCGGCGGCGGCATGTCGCGGATGCGCCGCATCGCCTGAACACACACACGCAAAAACCTTTACTATACAAGTATATCACAATTACCACCACCGTTATACAAATCTTTTTGAAGTGATAACTTCTTATGGAAGGGTGAACCGATGCGTTCCGTAACGCGAGCGGTCCATCGATCAACGGAAGGTTCGAGAATATTCCGTGAGATGTCACGCGGGCCAATTGACCAACCAAAGTTAGCCGACCTCCCTGGAAATTCGAGAATTTTCGAAGTCCCAGGTGGCGTCACACAGTGACCAGTCGGCTTTGACCCGACTTTAACAGGACTTTCATCGGACTTTGACCGGACTTTTACAGGACTTTTACAGGACTTTGACAGGATGGGATTTGACCGGACTTTGACAGGACGGGCTATGACCGGACTGCGACCGGACTTTGACCGGTAATTTTATTTTATTCTATTTTTTTTAACAACCGCAAACATAGTTCTGACCCCAAGTTAAGACACGACACTTGTGACGTGGGTATCAGGAACTACGAGAGGCTTTCGGTCTCACAACACCCAAACCCTGAGACAAATATTTATGGATCACACAAATGTTTGTCTTGGTGCGGGGATCGAACCCGCGGCCTCTCGCTTCACAACCGGCTACTCGCCCGACTTTGACAGGACTTTGACCGGACTTTGGCCGGACTTCGACCGGAGTTTGACAGGACTTTGACCGGTCATTTTTTTTATTCTATTTTTTTAACAGTCGCACACATAGACCATGACCCCACTGTAAGATACGAGTCTTTAGTCTAGTTTACTTTAGTCTAGTTAGTCTAGTTACAAACCAGAAAGTAATTATTCACAATTTTTAGTAATTATTCAGTAATATTTTATTTTTAGTAATTATTCACAATTATATGAACATATAGAAATAAAGAAACAGACCTGCAACGGTGGTTCATTGAAGAAGGGTGGTTCGCCGTCGACCATCTCGACGACCATGATACCGAGCGACCACACATCCACCTCGGGACCGTACGGGAGTCGAGATATCACCTCTGGTGACATCCAGTACGGTGTACCGACAAGGGATTTCCGCTTCGGCAGTTCCTGGATATATTACCAATTAATATCAATTAATTGATAATCAGAATCATAAAAATATTAACAACAATAATTAACAATTTGGTATTCAAAAACAATTGATTTAAAATTATTATATATTTTAACAAAATTATCTATTTGAAAAATATCATAGACAAATAGATTTTTTATTCTTTAATAGACAACTTAGTAATAAAAAAAAATGTGTGCGTGTACTAGTGTACACACGTAGGAAGTGAAACTTCTTTATGACCTTATTTTTCAAAAAATGATCTACTATATGCAACTTTACAGAAATTGGTCTAATAAAGTTAAATTAGATAAAGTTTAAACAAAAGGCTTTTATTATCATAGACATGAATACAAAAAAAGTGTGCGTCTCGGGACGCTCGACAGAAGAAGTCCGGTCAAAATCCGGTTAAAGTCCGATCAAAGTCCGGTCAAAGTCCTATGAAAGTCCGTCAAAGTCCGGTCAAAGTCTGGTCAAAGTCCGGTCAAAGTCGGGTCAAAGTCCGATCTGTGTCCGGTCTATGTCCGGTCTATGTCAGGTCAAACTTGGGTCAAAGTCGGGTCAAAGTCCGGTCAAAGCCCGGTCAAAGTCCGGTCAAAATCCGGTCAAAGTTCGGTCTATATCCGGTCAAAGTCGGGTCAACGTCCAGTCAAAGTCCGGTCAGCTCGGTCAAAGTTCGGTCTATATCCGGTCAAAGCCCGGTCAAAGTCGGGTCAGAGTCCGGTCAAAGCCCGGTCAAAACCCGGTTAAAGTCCGGTCAAAATCGGGTCAACGTCCGGGCAAAGTCCGATCAGCCCGGTTAAAGTCCGGTCAGAGTCTGGTCAAAGCCCGGTCAGTCTGGTCAAAGCCCGGTCAAAGTCCGGTCAAAGCCCGGTCAAAGTCCGGACAAAGCCCGGTCAAAGTCCGGACAAAGCCCGGTCAAAGTCGGGTCCAAGTCCGGTCAAAGCCCGGTCAACGTCCTGTTCCAGTCAAAGTCCGATCAAAGCCCGGTCAGAGTCCGGTCAAAGTCCTGTCGAGGTCCGGTCAAAATCCAGTCAAGTCCGGTCAAAGTCGGGTAAACGTCCGGTCAAAGTCGGGTAAACATCCGGTCAAAGTCCAGTCAGCCCGGTTAAAGTCCGTCAGAGTCTGGTCAAAGCCCGGTCAAAGTGCGGTCAAAGCCGGGTCAAAGTCCGGTCAAAGCCCGGTCAAAGTTAGGTCAAAGCCCGGTTAAAGGCCGGTCAAAGTCGGGTCAACGTCCGGTCAGCACGGTTAAAGTCCGGTCAGAGTCTGGTCAAAGCCCGGTCAAAGTCGGGTCAAAGTGCGGTCAAAGCCCGGTTAAAGTCCAGTTAAAGTCCGGTCAGTATCCGGTCTATGTCCGGTCTATGTCCGGTCTGTGTCCGGTCTGGGTCCGGTCTAAGTTGGGTCAAAGTCGGGTCAAAGGCCGGTCAAAGTCCGGTCTATATCCGGTCAAAGTCCGGTCAAAGTCGGGTCAACGTCCAGTCAAAATCCGGTGAAAGTCTGGTCAAAATCCAGTCAAAGTCAAAAACGTGACGCGTGCCGCGTAACGGAAAAATGTGACGATTTTATTTTTCTAACGCCGATAAAGAAGTTTCACTTCAAAAATTGTAGTAATAATATAATATTTTAAATTAAATTCTGCAGGAGCAAACATTTGTTTATAAAAGTGAACATACATAAGTCATGTTATTACAAACCTGTGAAACTTGAGCACAGAAACCGAAGTCTGATAATTTGACGCGACCATCCGCCGTCATGAGAATGGAATCTGACTTGATATCTCTGTGGATTACGCCTTGGCTATGTAGGAATGCCAGCGCCTAAAAAATAACAAACACCAAGTATTATGCATTGCTATTATAAAAAGATGCATTAAAAATGTCAAGTGCATTGATATACAAAAAATCCCAAGATGCACAATCAGTGTCTGAAAAACGTCCGCAAAAAATGAGCGCACAATTCTAAAATGTGCGCTCATTTCAAATAGTCTCGCTTCGCTCTCGTCTAGACACACACGTCAAAAATGCCAAAGTGCTCTTTGAGAAATTGTAGAAATATCACGTCAATAAGGTTAAAAAAAATATGGGATATCGTATTTTCGGTAAGTAGAAAAGTTTATTGATTAGATTATGTTGTTTTTATGACTGAATATAGGAAGCAATATGTGATTTTGATTTAATTTGTCTAAAAATTACTCTCAGCAGTCGAAGTATAATACGGCAAATTTCAATGGCCGCTTTTATAGTTTATGAGCGTTAATTACAGCCATCTTTTTATTTTAGTCACATAGTAATAAGACTCTGTTCTGTTTTTAATGGAGTCGATTTTTTTTATTGTGTTTATATTTTATTTATTAATAAATTCATGTACTTTTAAACTTTTATGTATTTAGTTATTGACAAATATGTTTGCGTTATATAATATGATATAAGAGAAGAAGTAGTCAATTTGTTGTATTTTTTAATGTGCTTAAATATTAATATGTAATGTATATTGATTAATTATGGACCAACTTATGGGTTCGCGACATACGGCATGCTAAAATAGGATTAATATAATGACAGAAGTGTCGCGTAGTCTGTGAATGTCACTTTGGCGCAAAAAATCTAAATAAACTTCTTTTTAACACGCTTTTTTATTTTAGTTTTCCTTGTGATCTGATACGATGTGCAGAATGGATATCAATCGTCAGTCAACAAAGGCCTGATTTTTTTTTAAGTCAAATAAATCAAGCGTCGTTTGATCTGAGCATTTTTTGGACAAAGATATGTATGTCACTTCGAAATACTGGCTCCAATCTAGCTCTAAACACTACATACCTATAAAAAAGTTTTCATAACCTATGTATGTGCAGAATAAATCACTTTAACTTTGAGTTTTAAACATACCATTTTAACAGTTAATATTTATTTCATTCATTGTCCCATGTCTTACCAAAAATCTATTTACGCTTAGATAAAAGTATAATTATTAATTTCAAAACACAAAATTTAAGCAATAGCTTATAAAAAAAATAATAATGTTCGTCTCCACTCCATGCCTTGTCCTACCGACCACCCGTCGGTCGTAAAATTTTATTGCTTTTCGTACACTGCTTTGTAAACCAACTTTAAAACAAAGCGCGTAAGGTTGAATTTGCAATAATATATATTAACATACACACATGTGTTGTATAGGTATAATTGTTCAGTGTTCGGGGACAGTTTCGAGACTTAGTTTTGTACGGGACCGTGCATCTAGGTTTTTTTGTATATCAATGGTCAAGTGACATTGTTAAATAAGTTATTATAATAATAAGGCCCATTTAGACGGAGAGAGTTTCTCGTACGTTTCGGTACGAGAAACTATACGCTACTATCACAAGCAATAATCGCCATAACACAATAGTATCAAAATGTTTACACACAGGCAAGAACTAAAATCTCGCCTACAATTATGTCATACGAGATTCGCATATGACTTATCGCTAGGCGATAATTGCCTATGTTTGTTTACACAACGAAAGTATAGTAAGCAGATTCTTGCTTAAGAGAATCTCAACTTGTATAAACACGATCTCGTGTGACATATTTCCAAGTTCATACGAGTATCGTACAAATCAGTTTGAATCTATTTCAGTGCGAGTTTTGTCATTCGAGTTTAGTGATTACTAGTATATTGTTCGTAAAAATGACACAAAAATCTTTTAAATTCGGAACTGCCGACAATACTAAGTTCATTGAACTGTATAGAAGTTACGAGTGTTTGTGGAACACGGCGAATGAAAATTATAAAAACCGTGAAGCAAGAAATGCAGCCCTGAATTATTTTGTTAAAAAATTGGGCATTGAGGAATTTGGCACTAAGGAAATTACTGCAAAAATTAAAAATATGCGACGTCAATATCTGCAACAACGAAATCCATTTTTTAACCCAACACCTTTTCTTATTTTTCCGTTTAACTAATTCTTGCCTTAGAAGAGCAGATATAATTAAAACACCCTCGCGCACTGCACTCATGGTAGCAAGTGGCATAAAATCTCGAAATACGATTATTGCTTTGAAATTCTGTTTACACGGACACAATAATATTCCATTGCGAGGCAATTATCGCCCAAGGCAACGAGCGAGAAGAGCGAATGTTTAGACGAAAAAAATGTTTTATATTCCTTCGATAATCGTATCTTCGAGACGAGAAACTCTCTCCGTCTAAATTGGCCTTTATGCTGTATCAATTTTCTAACAGTACAGTACAGAGTTACACAGATGTTAGATCAGTCTTACGGTATTCTTTGACTGCAAGTGAAAATCTAATAAAATATTTTGCAAACTTGATTCATTTTGTCTGAATATGATCGCCTCATTGTCTTATTAGCGGATTGCTTAGGCCGAGAAACCGTTAGATCCTAGATTAATATCCCAGGTCGAGCAATTACAATTTACGATTGTTTTCGATTTGAAAAATCACACATGTCTTGCCTGGAATTGAAATTTGTTCGCGGTATGGCGAAAGATTCGCCGTCACGTCATAGAATGGAAATTAGCTCGCACCTCTGCCTACGCCTTCGGGAATACAGGCGTATACTTATGTTATGAAGATCGCCTAACTTATTGTCAAAAACATATCATAAACAATGGAATTAAACGAAATGTTAAAATACCTTCAGACACTGTTTGCAGACAGTGGCTATTTGTTCAGGGTCCATACGTGCTCTGGTGACGATGTCAGTCAAGGCTCCGCCGGCCATGTATTCCATGACCACCCACAGCTCGTCGCCCACTAAGTACGACGCGTGCATCTCCACAATGTTCGGATGTGGGTAGTCGCGCATAATCACCTGTTACATTTACATATAACATTTCATATGTTTCTATAGCTAGTGATTGTTTAATCTAAAATAATTAGTAACAAGTTTTTTAACCTTACTGAACAGATAACTCAGTGGACCGATAATACCTTTAATAGAGCGCGTCACTTAGTGTTTAATGATATTTAGTTAACAAATACGGTAGACAAATGTGCAAGTGATAAATTTAATTGCAATTTATCCTATATCTACACTATGTTCAAAGTAGCAAATTATAAAAATCATATAAAGATATATACCACAGGTGAATATTATACCGAATGACGCCAACATAGCGACATTAAATCATACCAGATTTACTTTCCAACATTGTAAAGCCTTGCCAAAAATCAGTTAAGTAAAAAACAGTAGTGTGCTCAGAGGATTGATTGATGATCCTTCATCTTCTCAATTTTATTATATGTTGTAAATCCGAAACGTCCCCTGAAGCAGCTGATATTAGCGATCGAAGATTGGTAGGTACATACTATAAATTAAGCGACATAACGTTGCCATTCCGCCACGCACTTGGACTGAGAGATGCGAGATGCATCGCCAGAATCAAAATACAATATAAGTGACCCTTTACTATGTACCAAAACCGTTACTTTAAATAAACAGAAATACTAATGTAGGTTTGATACTGATACTGACTTTTCTAAGTTACGTGTATATTAATTGTTAATTATCGCTTGTTTTAACGGTGAAGGAAACATCATGAGGAAACCTGCATTCCTGAGAACTCTGTTCTCTGCCACCAACCCTGCAACTGCCCTGCAACCACCAACTCTGCCAACCCGAATTAGGCCAGTGTGGTGGACTAAGGCCTAACCCCTCTCATTCAGTAGAGGAGGCCCGTGCCCAGCAGTGGGACGTATATAATACAGGGCTAGTGAAAAGTAAAAGAAAAAAAAGTGTGCGTCTCGGGACGCTCGACAGAAGTGATAACTTAAACTAATGTGGGTTAAAGTGAGAGCCTGCCTACTGCTGCCGTATGCGTGAGAGAAAGGGAAGCCAGACAGAGTGGCGCCGTAACGCGTTACGTTACGAAGCGGTTTACCTCCCATAAGAAGTTATCACTTAATTAGATCTTAGATTATCTCTTTGTTAATTGTTTATTATTATTGTATTTCATTTTCAAATCCAGTCAAAGTCCTGTAAAGTCCGGCCAAAGTCCTGTCAAGCTCCGGTCCAAACTGACTGGTCACTGTGTGACGCCACCTGGGACTTCGAAATTATCGCAGTTCCAAGGAGGTCGATGGACCGCTCGCGTTACGGAACGTTTCGGTTCACCCTCCCATAAGATGTTATCACTTCAAAAAAAAATGTAGGTCGGATAACTCACCACTTCGTTGAAGAGCAGCTCCCTGCGCTGCTGCTTGCGCAGGTTCATCATCTTGACGGCGAGTCTGCGGCGCGTGCGCGTGTCGGTGGCGGCGCACACCACGCCCGTGCTGCCCTCCCCTATCTTGGTGAAGCCGCTGAGAGTCGCGCGCGGGTCACCCTCGCTCACCACCAGCCGCAGCGCCGCGCGGAACTTTACACCCAACATTGGTTATGATACTGGCAAACTAACAACTTAGTCAGCTGAGGATTAGTGATGTTGACCCACTTATTGGTAGAGTAAATAGTTTGCGATTAAATCATTGTTTAGAAAGAGAATTTCTCATACGACATAGATGAGAATATAACAGAAATATTTGGTTATGATACAGAATTATATATCACATTGCATGATCCAGCCTTGTATACGAGTTTTCTCTTATATCTCGCCTGATCGTGCGATATATTCTCACCGTGTAAATTGAGCATTATATGTATTTGCTTTTTTGCATTTAACCAAATGCATATAACTCTGTACCTAGTTTGGCCATAAATACTGTTACATAAAAGCTTCCTTTTTTACTTTTTAATTATTTTGAATTTGGAAAGCGTTTATTATGTTAAAACCGTCTTTCTATTTCCCACCATTTCAAACATTTTTTTACGTGTTTATTATCAAATTACAATATGGAATTGGGTGTTAAAGAAAATTTGCTGTGACTGCCTTGCCTTTGGGCAAAGTGTTTGTGTAAGTGTGCAAAAAGTGCGTATGGAGCCGTCGGTCATATTTAAGACATTTCAAAAGCTTGATATCAGCCGTATGCTCCTATCGACAGATCTACTAACACATCCTCTATTAAAGACCATTAAAGTTCGGGTCGGCCGCGTTCTGTTAGAACTATAAAAGCCAGAATTCGCCGAAACCCCATTAGGAAACAAAAAATCTTATGGCGAGAAATGATGATCCCAGCTAGGATTCTGTCGCGTATAATAAAACACATGAGAGTGGATCGATCTAAACGCCTTCTATTACGATACGCAGGTGAAGGGTACAGAAATATCCTCTTTACTAATGAAAAAAAATCGCGATTGAAGAGCACTACAACAAGAAAACTGGCAAAGTGTACGCTCACAGTTCTAAAAAAGCCGCCCAAGTGGTCGGAAATGTACAATATGGTCATCATCCTGCGTCAGTAATGGTTTGGTGTGGTGTCTTATCAGAGTCACAAAGCTTCATTTTTGTGAAAAAGGAGCAAAGACTTCAGCCAAAATGTATAAAGAGACTGTCTTCGATTATGACTTTTTAAAAATGTAACGTGGACTTTCCAGCAGGACTGTGCACTTGGTCACAAGGCACGAACTACCCAAGCCTGACTCGAAACCAACGTTCCGGACTTTATAAGAGCTGAAGACTTGCCCTCGTCTAGCCCATATCTGAAAACCCATTAGACTAAAAATTATGGTCAGTTTTAGAGGACATTGTGCCTCTTAAGAAATCTCGGGACCAAGCAGTGACTAAATTTCCCATGGAAACAGTACGGAAATCCATAGATTCGTGGCCAGACAAATTAAAGGCCTGTATCAAAACCAAGGGTAGCCGTTTCGCAAATAATCATTTTTAAGACTACAATAAATATTTACATATAAGCATATAATCCGATGTCTACTAATAACCAATGTTGTAGCATGCGCTTCAGCACTAAGCTGAAATGGGACCTATTAGGCTTTTCTAAAAAGAAATAATAGCAGTAATATTTTTGTTAAATGTTTTCTTTTATTTGCACAACAGAAAAAAAGAAAGAAAATTGCATTCTTTCTTTAACCATCCATTAACACCCACATCACTTATAGAATGATGGGAGTATTGACACCCATTAAGCATAGGAACAAGAGTTTAAGAGGCCAATTTACAACACCATTAAACCAATGAACCAATCTCATCCATATAAAGAGCGACATCGCAAGAGAAAATTAATATGCATAACACATAATATTTATTTTACATAATTCGAAGTTTGCAATAATAATTATTGCCTCAATTACCGGACGTAAATACCAGGCGATTACGACAACAAACCTACAAACACGCAGCTTAATGTTGTGCAACGTACCTGTTCATGCGTCAACCTCAGTTCATGTTTGGATGCGACGAGGGGAAGGTGCGGGGTCGCACCCGCCGGCGTCGGGTGCTGATGTCTTACGGGATACCCTTCGCCTGAATCAATATTTATAAGAATAATTTACATATAATTAAATAATAACTATTACTAAATACAACATGTAGGTATATCACTTTTATTAATAATTATCTGTATTCAACTGTATATGTCGTTTGGCATTTTCTACTGATAAGTTTAAATTGGCCAACCATATCAGCTTATCACTCTCATATTTACAAAATTACAATTGGGTCAGGTAAAAGTTCATTTAAAAACTATTTATTTTTATTTTAACTAGACATTTAAAATTCTTCTCTACAATGCATACTAACTAATTGGACCAATACAGCATACTATAAGTTGTATTCTAAATTTAAGTAACAAAATTATGTTTGCAACCTGATGGGATATCTGCACTGTATATCATATTTCTTATGAAGTACAAAAGTTACTTGAATAAGCAATAGAAACTTACCAATGTTCACATTGTTTCCATTTATTCCTTGGGGCATTCCATGTACTACTGGAGGTGGGGGATGATTGTGTTGGTAAGGTACATTTGCATTTTGAATATTTTGAAAGTTAGCATGATGATTATTATCGTTGATTTCCCCAACAGGTCTGACTGTTGCTTCATGTGTTTGTTGTGACCAGTCTACTGGGGACTCTGGAATTGGCTTATTTAAAGCATAATTACTTTGCTCTCTTCTCAGACTTGGATATTGCTGTGGAGCTGGAGGCACTAGAGGTGACTCCTCTGGTACTGAGGGTGGGACATTTGGCTGGTTACGGAAATCTCTTCTTATCCTAGGTGGGCTTGTACTTCTTAAAGAATTAGATCTAGCGACATTGGAAGTTTTTGGTAATATAACCCCATTCTGCACAGGCTGTTGTTGTTGTGGCACATTTGAAGAAATTGGGCGTGCTATTGAAGAAACTGAAGTAATGCGGTGTTCCCCTCTTACAATTGTTTTCAAGTCTAGAATCTCGGTGGGTGTTATTTCTGAGGGATCAACTAGAGGCAGTGGTCTATTAGTTGATTTTAATATCTGAAATTTCATATGATCACATGAAACACAACATTGTTACGTAAGGTTTGCACTTGTTCAATATCCATGAATCAAAGAAAATCAATGAATTAATCATAGCAGCTTCAGTGCGGATCTCCAGTGGATAAACTTATACCGTCGATAAATTGTTTTTATATATTGAATCCTAATGATAACCTGTGGCATGGATTTAGCCTTGAAAACTTTTATTGAGGCCTGTCAAATTAATATTTTGTGGAAAATTTTCCACAGCATACCGATTTAAAAAGGGCACTATGGAATCTCGATTCAATCTTTATATTTAGTGTTGTGTGTCAGTCCTTAACCTATATTGAAATAATAATTCAGCGCGTAATTTTTTGCACCTAAAAATTAATTAATACTAAAAAGTACCTGGAACCATTCTGTATCCAGGTCGAAAGGGTAGTGGGTATCACTTAGACATTGTCTGTTTATCCTTTCATTATCCCTTCAGGCTTTTAATATTAAAATACCGCCAAAATCCATTTCAGCTATATTATTTACTTGACACAATTTAAAATATCTTATCAATCAACTTTGTACAGCCGATAAAATATTTGTTAAAATTGATAAAAATA
The DNA here is from genome assembly GCA_949126905.1 of Amorpha juglandis. NCBI lineage: Eukaryota > Metazoa > Arthropoda > Insecta > Lepidoptera > Sphingidae > Amorpha > Amorpha juglandis. The sequence continues at coordinate 7,661,062 of OX421380.1, forward strand.
ACTGATGACAATTCATGTCAAAATTAAGATCTATGCTAAGTTGACCAATAAATTTGTCGAGTTTATCGAAACGTCGAGTTATTCGACTAATATAAGACCCATGCTATTTTTTTTTTTTTTTCTTTTTTTTGTGGCTCTGCCCTTTTGGACAATTTTGCCAACTTCAAGTGAGGCAAATACACGTTATAAACTAAAGAGTTTGATCAGCAAGTAGAAAGATGACCGATTATTGCAGTTGAAAAATCTAAAACAAATAACATTCAATAAACATACATAGGTACATATAATTTAATATGATAGAAACATGTACAACACCATCACCAAGATATTATTAATATTATTACTACCAATGGATAAGATACAACCTTAAATTATTCTGATTAGGAATTATAACTTTATGTTGTTGATAAGGATAAATTTTGATAGGATTTCAATAAACTTGGAATTAACATACGACAATAAACAATTTAAATTGGTGGGGCGGGGAATATAAGAAGGGATTATATCATATAAGGAAAAAGCTAGATTTGGACAGTTAAAAAATATATGATCAGTAGTCCCGTCTTCTAAACCACATTCACATAAAGAATGGTCCCTTACCCTAATTTTGGCAAGAAAAACTGGGGAGCAGACATGACCTAATCGTAACCGGATAATAGTAGAGGTAACCCACTTGTTAGCATTTCTATATTTAAAAAACCATGGTCTAACAGGAATATCTGATTGAATGTTACCATAATGTTTTCCCTTAACAATTTTCGTTCTATGCCATAAGTTATTCCATTTATCAGAAAGTCGAGGTTTGGCAAGAGTGCGGATATCTGATGGGTAGGATTTCAAATGAGTGTTACATCCCAACCTAGAAGCCTCTTTTGCATACAGGTCTGCAGTCTCATTACCACTGATGCCACTATGACTGGGGATCCATGCTAATGCAACTTCAATGTTAAGGCAATGAACTTTATATAATAATTCTTTTGTTTTTAAATTCAAGGGGAAAATGTTTTTAGAACGGAGGGGAAACTTAGAAATATCCTGAAGGCAACTTAAAGAGTCAGAAAAAATTATTGACTTATTCAGTTTATGAGATTCAACATAGGATATTGCCTCATAGAGGGCTATTGCTTCAGCGGAAAATGTTGTGGAAGAAGGAGGCACTTTAAAGTTCAGGATTATTTTATATTTAGGGATCCATACAGCCGCCCCGACGTAATCCATGGAAGAGAGCTTAGATCCATCAGTGAAAATATTGAGCCAAGCATTCCATTTCTTATCAACAATACTGTTAAACAGCTGATTAGCACATGCACAATCTTTGTCTATACCAAAGTTTAAAATTATGTTAGGACTGAAAAATAGGGCATCAAATTTAGTGGAAAAAACAGGGTTAATTGTAAACTGGATAACCGGATGGGGGAGATCAGTGAATGTTTTATAACTATTTACAAGACATGGAGGGTCCTTGTGGAGCCAATAATTGGAAGAGAGTGTGAGTTGATAGAGAGAACTAAGTTTTAATGCAAGAGGGTGATGCGAAATCAGAATGGCATTGAAAAAAAAACGGTCAGAGAGATATTGTCTGCGCAAATTAAGAGGAGGGTCCACGCATTCCACTTGTAAGGCATTTATTGCGGAAGATTTCATTGCTCCAGTGACTATGCGAAGGCATTTTGACTGAATTTTGTCCAACTTGCTTAAGAAAAATTTATTACAAGGTTCTAGTAAGAATGTACCATAATCCAAGTGGCTTCTGACAATAGCATTGTAGAGAAGTTTCTGGCAGTAAGGGTGGGAGCCCCACCAAACGCCAGACAGTGCCCTTAGAACATTTACGTTCTTCTCACACTTATCAATAATGTAGCTTAAGTGGGGAACTCCAGTCAATTTCGCGTCAAGAATAACCCCCAGGAATTTTGTTTGATCTTTCAATGGAAGATGATGGTTTTGAATATAAATATCAACATTTGGAACAAGTCTTTTTCTAGAAAATACAACTACATTATACTTTTCAGGAGATAAATTTAAGCCATGCATTTCTAACCAGTCATTAAGGTATGATAGAGCACTATTCAAACGAATGGCGGCATCCGAGATTGAGGGCGAAATAGCATACAATGCAAGGTCGTCTGCGTATTGTAAAATTTCACAAAACGAATCCACTGTTTTATCCAAATCATATGTATATAGACTATAAAGAATAGGACTCAGAACAGAACCTTGGGGTAATCCCTTCCAAATCATACACGGTGGCAGTAAAGAGCCTTGATGACGGACGGAAATCATACGAGCCATATGTAGGTTGCAAATGATATTGGTCATCCTCTCAGGAATACTCAGCTGAAGCATTTTCTGCCTGAGTAATGGAAGATCGACACTGTCATATGAGCTGATGTCCAGAAAGACTCCTATAACATGCTCATTTCTGGAGAAAGCCAGTCTTATATCCGTAGTTAACAAAGCAAGGCTATCTATTGTTCCCATACCACGCCTGAATCCAAACTGAGTCCTAGGCAGAATGCCTCTGTTCTCCACAATCCATTCCAATCGGTTTTTTAATAAATATTCTAATATTTTTGCCATAACTGAAGAAAGTGCAATTGGTCTATAGGCTGAAGGGTCTTTGGGGTCTTTACCGGGTTTTAAAATTGGAATTATGATTTGGGACTTCCAGGATTCTGGGAAGATACCAGAGAGAAATATCTGATTGATAATGTTTAAAAAAAAAAGTTTGGTAGTGGCTGATGACTTGCAAATAAATGAGTATGGAATTCCATCCCCACCAGGGACAGAATCCCTAAGATTATTTAATACACATGATAATTCTTCAAAAGAAAATATTTCATCCATTTTGTCAGTGCAATTTAGTTGTGAAATTGGAAGTGGGATGCAGTCAGCGGAGGGAACAAATGGGGGAGCTAAATTATCCATAAATGCGTCTAACCATGAGGATATTTCATTACAGGAGACATTATGGTTACCAGCAGTGGCTTTCCGAAAGAGTTTTAGATTTTTCCAAACAACAGATGCTCGAGTACGAGGAGAGAGATTTTCACAAAATTGTTTCCAACCCTGTTTCTTTTTTAGAGCCAAAAATCTACTACATCGTGCTGAAATCTGCTTAAAGTTAAGGAAGTTCATCATACTCATGTTGCTATTGAATACTGCTTCAGCCTCTTTACGTTGTGTTACAATAGCAGTACATTCGGAGTCCCACCAGGGGGGAGACTGCACTTTATGGCATGTTGAGTTTTTCAGAGGTATAGTAGAATTTGCTACAGACAAAAGAGCATCTGTCATTTCAGTATACAAAATAATAAAATTATGAATTTTATGGTCAACCATCATAAAATTTAGGGGGAAGTAAAGAAATTTTTACATCTACTAATTCCGAAAATCGGTCCCAATCTGCCTGATCTAATTTGAATTTTAGTAAAGGAGAAGGAACAGGGTATAAAATTGGAGAATGAGGGTATGAAATTACAATGGGGAAATGGTCACTACCACACTGGTCACTGACAAAACTCTCCAAGATAAAAGAGAGGCCAAATTTGGAGAAGCAAATGATAAATCAACATGGCTAGAATTTTGGGTTGGGGAGACTCTGCGTGTGGGAGCGCCATCGTTTAAGAGGCACAAGTTTTCAGAATCAAGAATGTCAATCAATACTGAGGAGTTAGAGGATGAAAAATGTGAGCCCCATAAGCGGTGATGGCAATTGAAGTCACCCAAGATAACTACAGGACGAGGGAGAGCTGAAAAAATTAAAGACAATTCAGACATAATGGAAGGGTTAGGATAAGGAATGTAAACAGAAAGAATAGAAATATTGTTAACCCTTACAGCAACAACATTGAAATCAGAACTATGTGTAGGAAGGGAAATTTGGTTAAACGATAAATTTCTATTGACAAGAAGGGCACATCCACCATACCCATCTATCCTATCATCCCGGAGACAAGAGAAGCCAGGCACCCTAAAGGAGGAACCAGGCTTCAGCCATGACTCAGAAATTGCACAGACAAAAGGGCAGAATTTATTGATAAGGTGAATAAGTTCATGTTTTTTGTGGTTAACACTTTTAGCATTCCATTGTAGGAGACACTGATTGGTAGCCATTTTTATCGATTTCAGAAATCATATCCTGAAGCTTTTGTATGACGTTGTACGGTATGGCATCATTAAATTTGGACACAATGTTTATAAGAAGATCTGACAAGAGTCCAATAAGGCTGTCATTTTGTGTAGGGTTTTGATCCTGGCACAGAGAACTACCATTAGGTAAAGAAGAGGGAGGGGTAGAAATTATATGATTATGAGCAACGTGATCATAAGCAACACCAAGTGATGGTCTGGGGCAACGTGTAATGGAAACTGTCTTTCTATAGGAAGACTGTGTGGAAGTGGGAAGGTTACCTGAATTGGGAATTCTGGAAGGAAAAGAATTATTAGGGAGTTGGGTAATAGGTTGGGATTTGGTAATTTCCGAAAAAGGTCTTCGGTAAGTCATAGGGAATCGTTGAGAAGCCTCAGTATAAGGTACATTGTCCTCTGACATAACCATCTTAATGGATTTTTGTCGGGAATGTTCTGGGCATATTCGGTTGGAGGCAAAGTGGGAACCTGAACAGTAAAGACAAGTAGACTCGGACTCAGGAACCTCACAGCTATCTCCTGTATGCTGTTGGGCACATCTATAGCAACGAGGCTTTGATCTACATTGGTTCTTAATGTGGCCGAAACGGCAGCAAGCCAAGCATTGAATTGTCGGAAGTAAGTAAACGTTTACAGGTAGGGAGGTATTAAAACAGAAAACCCTCGAAGGTAAGATTTGACCGTGGAATGTTAAAACAACTGTTTGGGTTGGAATCCATACCGGAGCATTATCCTGAATTGTTTTCCTATTTAGGCGTCTTGCTTTTATGACTGGACCACAATTTTGTGGGCACTCTATTGCCATGACTAGTTCTTCCATGGACCACTCTACCGGAACATTTTTTATAGTACCCATACGGGTAATGTGAAATTTTGGGATAACTGCCGCATATTTATGTTGATCAACAAGTTTGTTATCTAAAAATGCATTGGCTTCAGCCATAGACTGAAACTCGACAGAAACCCGATTACGACCAATGGGTTTTATACCATCAATCTTAATACCAGACACAGAATTCTGGAACAAAAGCTGTCTTAATTTGAGAGGTCGAATAGTTAAGCCAGCAGCCGGATCCGGTTCAACCCTCGTAATGTGAACTACGTATGGACCACTGTCACCTTGAGTGTATTTTGGTTTTGAATTTTCAAAAGCGGGGTTAGTGAAAATATGTTGAACTGAAGCTGCCGGGACAACTAAAGTTTTTTTAGGCACGGAATTAATTTCAGAGTCCGGCTCAATGGAACGCTTTTTAGCCACATTTCCCGATATCCCGCCATGCGAGAGCACCGGTTGAATTTCTGACAGAGGAACATTTGGGGGGTCAGGAGGGTCGGGTGGTATTTTATCCATTTTGGATAAAGTTAACACATTACAGGACAACACAAATACTTACCAAACACACACAAACACTTAATAACAATATACAGACAAATACAATGATAATTCAACCACAGATTTAGAGAAAAAACAGAAAATCGCTCGAATATGTGTATCCACCTTCACTCCGCAATCGAGAAAAAAAAACAGACCCATGCTACCAAGCTTGTTTTATCAAGGACTTAAGTCAAATTTGACATCAAGATTCATTAAATTTATCCATCAATGAATCTATGCTCACCTTGCTGATCAAGCAATTTGACATAAAATGCCCTAACCTGTCAAATAAATAAGACTAAATACATAGTTTAAGATGAAAAAATTCAACACATTTTATAAGTAGGATACCTACTTATACTAATGTTTACTTACTTATTATTATATTGTTATTATTATATAGCAGAAGCATATATAATATAATTGTGGGTCATAAAAACTGAAGATGGACATTTTCAGTTATGTAAAAATGGATTAAAACAACAAAAAAAAACACTGTAGCATTAGAAAAATGTCTAATAATTCCAAAGAAATTAATTGTTATACTACACAACACTAAGAAAATGTCTGGTTGTGTAGTAGGTAGTGGTAAGTTGTTAGTGAACAATCAGTGCACATAAGTCATTTAAAATCTAGGCCAAAAACACTTTTATGTCCTCAGTATGTGGACAATATTAATAAGTTACAAAGTATGTGTTAATATAGTTATATGTATAACTAGGTATTCACAGTAATCAATTAATAACAATGTTAGGTATGAAATCTAAATATACATTTTTTAATTAAATCATTTCTAAGGTTAATTAATAAATAGATGACAAATTAATATGAATATCACAACAATATTAACTATTTGGAAACTACAACGACATAGGAAAGCGATTAACTTCTAGAAATCAGTGATACTTTACCTGATTATTGCCAACGAGCGATGCCCATTGTAAAGGAAGTCCAACAAACTTTCCCTCTCGTTTATCGAAACCTGTATGTACTCTGTGTTCAAAGTTACTGGGCGGCGAAATCAATGGCTTTTTCTTTTTCTTAGAAAACATTATTCACTGCAACCGAATTCGTTAAATGTAAAGATATTATTCAATAAACTCAATTCAATTTGCGACTTGTTTATTTTGATAAATAGAAACATCGATTAAAAAGCTTACCAACACTTTCTTTTACAACACACTGTAAAAACATCAATTGGATACGATCGCAGTTTCTAAAAACTAAGAACAATAATAACACACTGCCATCCGAACACTTGTATTCGAAGTTCTAAGTACTCGTGAACACAAACTGAATACCAAATCTACTGCATAGTCAGACATTCCTTGAATGCCATTATACATACATGCTTTACGACACTGAAATTAAATTAGCGTAATAACATTATGCACTTATTTTAGGTTTGTTTTACTTTTACACTAATCGATGGTAGTTACGGGAAAAAATATTAAAACAGTCATGACTCCATGAGCTTCATTAAAATTTCTTCTTGCGCAGCAACACAGTGGTGAATGACAGTGTGAGACAGGGTTCCTGAACTTGAAGTGAAACAGTTATCGTACTAACAGCGTAAAATTATCGCATCTTGGGCCAAAATTATCGTACTTTTACAAAAAGATAAATTAATTAAATATACCATATTAAACGTTAGATTTACATTTTTGCAAATTCACATACTACTCGAAAGTCGTAACCAAAAAATATAATACTCTCTACGAGAGTCGTAACTCTTAAGCAAACAGTACTTTTTATATACCTATAACACACAGAAATCAACTTGGCACCTCAGTGGAATGCGCGTCCCCTCCCACCACACCCCACCGCCTATCACTCTCGCCACTGTACTGTATTGTAAGTAACTCAGCTGAATTTTAGAAATAAATGCCTACCAGTGTTACCAGAATATTTTTTTCTCGAATCGCCTCGCCAGAGCGCTCGTGTAGCCCCGAGATAGCCCCATCATGGCGCACAGGTAGTTAAGGCGGGAAAGTTTAAATAAATTCGTGAGCTTATTATTGCTTTTATATTTATTTATACATACAAGTATACAATTTATACATAAAAACTATTAAAACTGATTGTTGGTGTTAAAGTTTTATTTTCTGCATAAAAATGATGTTTTAATTAAATATTTCTGAAAAAAAAATATAGCCAAATCGGCTACCTGTAGCCAGCGGATAAAATAATATCGCCGCTCGGTAAGGGAGATAGCCCGATTGGCGCTAAATAGCCCCATCTGGCAACACTGATGCCTACAGCCGCGCGGTACGTAAACATGCAATAGGGCTGCCCGCCTCCAGCATTTTAATTACATTTGCCTACTTTGTGATTCCATTTAGTTTTGTGATTATAAAATACTTTTTTATGGATTCAGTTAGAGCATTACACCCATTCTAAATAACGACAACAACTAAGTAATAAAAAGTACCTTTTAAGTTGCCATAACACAAGCGTACCTACCGTACCGCATCAACAGCCTATACAACACGCAGAAGTTGACTAGGCACCTCGGTGTAATGACGTCATAGGAATGTACTAACTGCATAAAAAATTCAAGTACCCTTATGAGACCTATCAATACAAGTGATTGTGACTGCGAATGTGGATGGGCACGTTTTCAAGCGAAGTTCATAGGCGTGGGTTCGCGTGCGTACCTAATAAATTGGGTTACTAAAATATGTTTTGTCTCATTCTCACTCTCACAGATGACAAATGTGTGATTGACGCTAAACATATAATAATTAATCAATAGATACCTATTCAGCGTTTGAAATGAAATGAAATGAAATAATTTATTAATCATGTAGGCAATTGAAATAGCGCTTATGACAAGTCAGTACAAAAGTAAAAAAAGAAACTTATATTACATAGAAATCAGTATCAACTAATGTATACAGACATACATAGCATCATCAAAATACACTCGGCAATTACACTAAAACTATTTATAATTATTATTTTTCCATATTTTTACTATGGAATAGTCCAGAATCATCATATATTTTGGGGGGTCGTCTATATGGACCATAGGCATTATCGAAAACGGCACGTGTTTTAAAACTACCACCGGATCCAAAACGACCCACCTTGAGAAGACCCGGCGAAACAAACTCAAGTGGGCTTCCTTTACCGCTGGATTTAACGCGGCGCGACCCGCGTTTATCAATAAGGGGGTTAAATGTAGGTATATTTTTTGGTAATAGTTCTATATCCATAAAAATAACAATAACAACGAAAAAAACACGAAGGAGGCGCGTGCGTAACGGTAGTATTTAATTTACTGACCGTAATGACGCGTCGAGGGCGAGAGCGGTAGGCGGTGGGGTGTGGTGGGAGGGGACGCGCATTCCACTGAGGTGCCGAGTTGATTTCTGCGTGTTATAACTACCTATTTCACTCGTGCCCATCACTTTCATTTAATCTATTCACTTTATCAATTAATTCAGACATTTATGTTCGGGAGTTAAAAAGAAATACTTATCCATTAAAAAACACACATTATGTACCTACCTACTAGTAAGTAAAATTATTTTATAGTCTTACCTTTCACAGTTTCCACATTCCACTGAGGTGCCGAGTTGATTTCTGCGTGTTATAACTACCTATTTCACTCGTGCCCATCACTTTCATTTAATCTATTCACTTTATCAATTAATTCAGACATTTATTTTCGGGAGTTAAAAAGAAATACTTATCCATTAAAAAACACACATTATGTACCTACCTACTAGTAAGTAAAATTATTTTATAGTCTTACCTTTCACAGTTTCCAGGTAATGTAAAAAAAGTTATCCCTGGATGCGTTATTGACGAATTCATACAACCAAAAACAGCACAATACATCCTACTCGTCATTATAAATATATTGTACTTGATCTTATTTTTAGTGAAAAAATTGCGTGGTTATTGTTAAAAAAAACACACCGTCCGTTCGTCACTGCGGCACAGTCGGGACTGTCTGCACACTGAACGCACACGAATAACGAGTCACGTAGGCATAGCTCGCGATTCATCCTTTTCTATGAAGATGGAATACTGTAGATAATTATACTGTGCTCTCGCCCTCGACGCGTCATTAGGGCGCGTTTATATGACAAGGAATCCCACCGCGTTGCGGCCGCGCGGCGGCCGCGCGGGCGCCTCGCTCCAATCACTCGAAAATCTAATGTAAACTCTATTGACTAAGCCATAATGTTTAATTCTTCGCAACGCTCCAACCACGCGGCGACTGCGCGATCGTGTAAACGCGAGCGTGGCCGCCGCGCGGCCGGCCGCGCGGTCTGTTACTCACAAAGAATTTCAACGTTAAGTCCTAGTTAATAAGACATACATTTGCTATGACTGAAAAATTTCGCGCAGCCTTCGCGCGGCGGCCGCACGAAATTTTTCGCGTCGTCTAACCGCAGCCTTACGGTCAGTAAATTAAATACTCCCGTTACGCACGCGCCTCCTTCGTGTTTTTTTCGTTGTTATTATTGTTATTTTTATGGATATAGAACTTACCAAAAAATATACCTACATTTAACCCCCTTATTGATAAACGCTGAATAGGTATCTATTGATTAATTATTATATGTTTAGCGTCAGTCACACATTTGTCATCTGTCAGAGTGAGAATGAGACAAAACATATTTTAGTAACCAATTTAGTAGGTACGCACGCGAACCCGCGCCCGTGAACTTCGCTTGAAAACGTGCCCATCCACATTCGCAGTCACAATAACTTGTATCGATGGGTCTTATAAGGGTACTTGAATTTTTTTTGCAGTTAGTACATTCCTATGACGTCATTACACCGAGGTGCCTAGTTAACTTCTGCGTGTTATACAAACATTCTAAAGCAGGGTTCACAATGTGAAGCGAGATAAACATTTTGGGAGGCTTTTCTCTACATTATTATCGGAAGAATAAACCTAACATTTCAAATATTTAATACCTAAAATTTAAAAAAAAAATAGCGCAAAATTTGGGTTATTTTTTAAAGGTTTATTTTATTGAATTTTATGATTTTTTAGTGTTATAGGTTTGTCCTTCCCGTCAATATCTTATAAAAAGTTTTTTTTTGTTTCAGTTAATGTGTGATAAATGGAGCACTTTTGAAGCTCGCGAAAAATTATCTTTCTTTCTTTTTTATTAATGGCTTTCGCAGTATTATGCATTTAGCCAGTGTCAAGTATAATGTATTCTCAAGTATTTTTACAAGAACGATGAAACACGGGTGCGGACGATTTCAAGGTCTTGTCGGAGTTATGGTGTTAACTCCTTTCAGTACGATTCTTAATTCACTTATTTCAATGTTTCCATATACTGTTCATCACCGTCAATGTTTATTGAACAAATCCACATCACTTTTATACAACAAACACAACTCTAAACTAGTTTATGAAATAAATTAAAATAAGCGATGAACTGTACTGTCAGAATTCCCGCCAAAACTCCGAAAAATTATCGCTTTTGGACGAAAAATTATATTGAGCCGCCATTTTGGAAGGAAAAAACAATGTTATACTTTAGTAAGGTTCAATAAAGTTATGTTAAAAATTTAAAACGATACAATTATTTTATAACCTACTAAAACATTTTAAAAATATAGCTGATTTTGAAGCGATTACGCACAAAGTACATTATTATATAACTGAAACGATTACGTTTCCGTTTGCAACACTGGATTTGACAGAACGTAGTACTCTATTTGTGACCCTGTTTACGAATACAATTTCCAAAATTACAACTTTTATAGAAAAAGTATTGTTCAGTGTTTTCGGATTTGAACATCAGCTTTTAAAACAATTATTTCCATTTTTAATGCATTCTCTAACACCAATGTCTAAAGTTACACAATAGATACCTTAGAGTATCAACAGTTGTCCTGAACTACGCTTTGGCGAAGACTGTAATATTCTTTGCTATGTTTACTCCGAATTAATGGTAAATTCATTCGTGTTATTAATTTCAGTTAGCGTTTCTAGCCTCACAAATACAAAATGAAATCAAAAAAACATAAAAAGGAAAAGCATAGAGAGAAATCCAATAAATTAAAAAAGCACAAGTCAAAGAAAAAGGAGCATAGGAGCAGAAGCGTAAGTTATTCTTACCTTAGCACTTATTGATGAACTCAGAAGCTGGCGTAAGGTGTAAAGAAAATAATATCTACTCTCATACATACTACTCCTTTTAAGAATATGTTTATATGTTATGAATTTGAATATTTGTAAGTATGTGAATTTGGAGGTTTCACAACAATTCTTATTCATATTATGTAGCCACTAAACATGTTTACAAAATATTAAAATTTAAGATTTGTACATGTCTCAATAGCCACTATTCATCATCACAGTGCCTAAGGTTGTGTAAGCTGGCCTAAACCTGCAGATCCATATTTGAAATGGATGCATAACAAATAATCATTAGCTATTGTGATCAAGATCTTATCTCACTCATAGTATAGGAGGCATGTGGTGATCTAACATTTCCTAGATCAGTGGTGGTCAAACTGGACAATAATTATGCGGCCCACGACACATAGCAAACAATTTTAGTAGACAATGACAATATTATCAAAATTGATTTTTCACATTAAGTTAATTAAATACAAGGAGGTGAGACAGAAACATGTATATCAACTCATAACAATATGCCAATTGATTGGTGGTGTCAACTACCCGACCCATGATTGTGCGGTCTGCAGTGATACTTTAAATTGGCCCTTAACAAGGAAAGTGTGACAACCAGTTTCCTAGATTATAGAGATTTTGAAGAACAAGTTTTTTAGTTTAAGTTGGTTATTTTTATTATAGGTATATACATTATGTTAATATAACTGGTGAAGAGTGAATTTGGCTGGCTCCCTTATAGTCCTGTATTATGTCTTGTTAATTAATAGATTTAAAAAAATATATTATTTCTAGTCTTCAAGTTCAAATACATCAGATTCGGATGAATGGATAGAAAAAAACGATAATTTACAAAAACAAGATACTATACAACGGGAAGACTGGATGTCAATGACTGGCATGTTAAAAACATATTCCAAGGAAGACATCAAGCCAAAGCATGAAGAAAAAAACAAAAAACACATCGACTCCTATAATCCAAGTACAAGTACTAGGGAACTTAATCCTTACTGGAAGGATGGAGGTACCGGACTCCCATTGACATCAAAGGAATTTCACAATACTAGGGATTTCATCAAACCTACAGATGAAGATGATTACTACAATAAACCATCAAGGAGCTATGTAAAATATGATAAAGATGACTCCCGACAAACTAACAGTTATAATAAATCTGATAGAAATTGGAAAAATTGCAAATCTAAACAAGAAAGTCATTCATACCCAATCAAGTCACCTAATTGGAAGAAAAATGAAGTTCATAAAATTACCTCAAGGCCTTGTGATACCAACGCAAGTGTTTATGATCAAGACCAAGCACCAAAAATTGATAAAAATACAAATATCCTATCAAATAATGATTTTGAGGAAAATGTGAAGGATACAAAATATCTGAGTGATGATAAAATGAATAAATTAGCAGCAAAAATTGTGAAGGCTGAAATAATGGGCAATAAAATAATTGCTGATGAATTAAAAGCAAAATTAGAAGCAGCAAGAGAATATAGAAAACAGAATCCTGATGCTGGCAGAGATGAGGATAATGATGGTGTAATGCTAATATCAACAAACAGTGTAGGCAATAGCAGGCCTTTAAAAACAGCTGAAAAAGGTGACTCAAGAAGCAAAGGTGGAAAAAGAAAAGCTGAAACACATATTTCTGGAGAGAGAGCAAAATATTTTGGTAACGATGATAAATACAACTTATCGCAAATGGTATGTATAATATTGCTATTTAATGTTTTTAAACACTTATTGAGATGGCAGGCTCCATGGAGCAGTGGGCGAGTAGTTGTATGATACACAATATTTGTTTCTGGTCTGGGTGTGTTGTCTCTCTAAAGGCGATGACGTCAAGCAGGCGGCTGGTCGTATAAACTACAGGCCAAATCTTTCTGTAATATGAGTGGAAAAACAAGAATCACTTTATTAGGTACATGTCGGCGACGTATCAGAAGGTACCTTCTAGATGGATGGTAAAATGGAAAACACTTGTCCTTTTAAAGCACTTATTTGTAACAACACAAGTTATAAAAAATTGCTCTCTACTGCTGATCAGCAATGGTTTAAATAGCAATTCTTACAATAGAAATCCCTTCCATATTATTGATGATCAAACATATATCTGATTTTAATTTGAAACTAGTTTGAAACAAAACAAATAAATATTATAAAAATTAAGAGTTCTTTACATATTTAATTGAACAATTATTAGAAATCACAAATAAATTACTACTGTTTTATGACATTTATTCAAAAGTAGGGAATGTTCGCAAACACTGTTTTACAATATGTGATAACAATATAATAAAATTGTTGTTTAGTAGTCTGCACGAAATATTAAAATCAAACAAATATTATTTAAATCACATTAGAGTATTTGAACATTGAACAAATTTAAGATAGTTAATTAATTAAACAATTCGTAATTTTAACACATTTCCGGTAGTTGATGTTAACTTTGTAACATAGCAGTATGAACAAGTAAAAATTATGAAAACATGTAGATAAATTGCCAAATAATTTGAAATGATTATTGAAATCCTTTAATTACAAAATTGTATCAATATCAATACTTTCAGCTAAACAATTTTATTTTTATTTCACATCAATAGAGGGCGGTATGAAAGTGCGCCCATATACGCTATGTTAAATTCAACTATTTCGTTTTGTAGTTTGTTGAAGAAAAGTATGGAAGTAATCACAACAATGTGGCTGAACTGGCTAAAATTGCTGGCAAACATAAAAATCCCAATGATGATCTCGAAGATATCTTTATGGATGAAATATCAAAGAACAGAAATGAAGCAAGAGATAGTGAAATTGAAAAGCAAAGAGCTATTAATCAATACAAAAAAATTGAAAAGTCTTTGGATGGTTGTGAATATTGTATAGACTCAAAGAATATGTTAAAACATCTTATGGTTAGCTGTGGAGATAAAGTGTATTTAGCTGTACCACAAAAGAAGTCTCTTATAAAAGATCAATGCATTATTACTACAATACACCATTCTACATGTGTTACTGCTTTAGATGAGGATGTTTGGGAAGAGATATTGGTAATATTATACTTAACATATTAATTCGCCTTTAAAACCTTCACCTAATCTTGATTTTTCAATGGTTATTTTTAGAAATGCTTAATACATACATACACATACATGCATATACATACATAGACTCTTCCCTGTCCTTCCTATAGGGGTAGGCAGAGATAGCAGCTTTTCACTTGCTATGATACTGCACACCTCTTTGGCCTCCAAAAGTAAAATTATATAATTTTTAAGCATAAACTGTTTTGTTACATTTAAATTTTTTTTTTTTATATATTTCAGACATACAGAAAAGCTCTCACACGGTTCTTTAACTCGCGAGATATGGATGTGATATTTTATGAAACAGCAACTAAATTACATAGGTACCCTCACATGGCCATAACTTGTGTACCACTGCCAAGAGATGTAGGTGACATGGCTGCAATATACTTCAAGAAAGCTCTTCTAGAATGTGAGACTGAATGGTCTATGAACAAAAAAGTAGTGGAACTAAAAGGAAAGGATATAAGAAAAGGGATACCAAAAGGCTTACCTTATTTCTGGGTAGATTTCGGGATGGATCCTGGATTTGCGCATGTTATTGAAGATCAGCATCAATTTCCCAAAAACTTTGCTGAGGTACAAATACATTTTTTTTAAACAAAACTTAAGTCTGTAGCTACTTACCTTCATTTTTTAACCTCTATTTTTTTGTTATTGTTGTTTACAGGAAATAATAGGAGGAATTTTAGATTTGGATCACAGTTTATGGAAGAACCCAAAGAAAGAGAGAGGTGATGATCAGAGAAAGAAAGCCTTAGACTTTATCAAAGAATGGAAGCCATTTGACCCTGTCAAAAATAAGTAGCAATAAAATCAAATAAATAATCAGGTCATTTTATCACTAACTTAAAATAGTGGTAACATGTTTATTTATCTTGGTTACCCAGATAGATAGATTAGCGGTAACCAAATTCTTAAAAAATAACCCTATTTCTTTGAACCGTAATTTGTATGGGTTTTGGTCCCTGGTAAAAAAGATTGTTTAGGCTTAACTATACGTTAACAATAAATAGCTCCAAATACATATATAAAATCTTAAAATTGCACACGTACTTCGGTACTTCGATATACGAGTCGATATTGCATTCAAAATATCAGTAACTATTTTTTAAATAAATCTATCAGAACAATAACGTCATTTATAATGGGAAAATAATTTCCTAATATGGCAACACTGATCATTTGACATAAAAATAGAAACAATTGTTTTTATTTGCATTAAGAAGAATAAAGAGGTTTCTTGTGTGCTATTATTCTACGTAAAATCTGTAAAATGTGCAGTATTTAATAATTTTGTTATTTCATTGAGGTTGAAAGAAGTCAATTAAACAATTTAACTAGTTTCGAATTTTATTAACTATCTTGTTCCTCTTTCATCATTTCCTCTATAAGCTTTTGCCTTTCAGCCGCTTGCTTCATTTTTGTTAATACTAATGATTCATAGTCTCTGTCTGATATTAGTGATGGTCCACTATTCCTTGTTATTATTGGTTTTTTATTCACCCATTTCAACTCTAATGGATTCTCTGGTAAACCTGAAACCAAAAACATCATTATTTATTATAAACGACTATTGGGTTCACTGATTCGCCAGTGATAAGTAATATATTCTTTATTACAGTACATACCTGATTCATTTAATTTTTCAATAATTTGAAAAACGGTTTCAATTTAATACGTATATGTTATTTTTTATGTTTGTGAGATTGATATCTCAACCAACAGAATGTTTTGGATTTAGTGTCATTTCAATTTTCAGTTGACACTAGCCTCAGCACTAATGCCCATAGTCACAAACAACACACCAATTTTTTTTTGTTTACAGGATGTCATTGACCTTTTACAAAAAAATTATAACTTCTAAATTACTTATGGGCAAAATCTTGTACACACTATGGCAACAAATATATTTAAAAAAATAGTCTATTTTAACATTCAATAATTATAATATCTTTTATCAGCTATGCATTGCCCCACTTGAATGTACATCAACAAGTCTGAAATAGCTATGATCAGAGCAGCCATAAAGTTTGATGAGACCTATATATGATGCAACTTATACTATACTGGAGGAACTTCATATACACACCCGATTGTCAACAGTGTGCAAGAGGCGAATACTCTCTTTCTTTGGACACATTTCTCACAAAAACCCAAATGAGAGTCTTGAAAAAGATATTTTGATGAGAAAAATAGAGGGCAAGCACTCTCGAGGTAGACCACCGGCTAAATGGAGTGAACAAGTGACCAAACCCCTGCAACTTAAACTGCAAGATGCAATTCACATGGCTGGTGATAGAACCAAATGGAGAGCCCTTATATCCTCGGCCTGCTGCAGTCACAATCCTCAGCATTGAGGGAACGACAGAATGATGATATATGATGCTATTTACCTTTTTCAAATTCAACTGCCATTTCTGATGCATCTTTAGTAGAAAATTCAACCAAAGCACTACCATTCTTCTTCGGGGACATAATCAATGCCACAACATCACCATATTTCTTTAAAAACCTTCTTAAAGTTGGTTCATCATAACCACCATTAGTTGGGTCATTTTTGTCTGCTTTCCACTTAATTTTAATCCTATTCAAACTAGAATCCCATAGTGGTGTTATGACATCACCCATTGCTCTCTTTATTTCGTCCTTCATTTTACGTTGTTCTTCTTGCAAAAGGCGGCTCCCTTCATTACGAAGCCTTTCGATTTCTGCTGCAAGTTTCTGTGCATCGGTCAAGTGTGCATCTTTTCCTGACAATGCATCTCTCTCCCTTCGTTCTAAATCCTCTTTTAACTTTTGCCTCTTGCTGTCTAATTCTTGATGTCGTAATTTTGCTGCTTCTTTAGCTTTAAGAACTTTGTCATATGCAGCCCTAGCTGATAAATCTGTGAGAATCTCCAAGGCTTGGGACAGTTGATGAAATGTTTCGGCTGCTTTAGGATCATCTGGATTTTTATCAGGATGGCACTGTAGTGCTTTCTTACGATAAGCTTTTTTGATCTGAAAAATAATGTTATATGCAAATTAGCATGTAACTTTATCTCATGGAATAGGTACAATAATACTTTTAATAGAATAGTTCTAACTTTTTAAAATCCAAAATATTACTAGTATTGGTTCTTGTTTATGTATATCATGAAATGTATAGCATAAAAATACTTAAAAGTGAGGTAAATTATAGATCTACCTATTTCAAATCAAATAAAATGACCTAGAAGCACGTGACTAACAACTGGAAATAATTATAAAGATAGTTATTAAATACAATAGTTTTTTTTAGTTTTAGTGCAGTAAAAAAAACAAATACCTCTGATTCTGTGGCAGTGATTCTTAAGTCAAGAATAGCGTAGAGATCAAGATCCTCGATACTTTTCTTCGCCATTTTTCACTGTACAGCACAGAATTGAACAGATTGAGAATAATTACAAAAATGTTTAAACAATATTGTATTTTTGATGCAATTACTAAGAAAGAGGAATGTTTTTGGGTTGATAATGCCCGTATTCACAAACATCAACATGAAATAAGTAGAGATGAATCCAGTGTATCGTGATATTCTAATATTCCATATTCACTATAATCATGTCACGCCCACTTAATATCTGTCGCTTAATATTAGTATTCATTCGATAAACATCACATATCTGGGATTCGACGAACAGTAATATGCTAATATTCCTATTCCTTAATCATTGTATTCTTATATATTGGTCGCATAATATTGCTCATCGGATACGTGGTAATACAATAATTGAGAAATGAGAATATAATATTCGTTATATTCACATGTAACTTAAATATTATAATATTACATGATGAATATACTAGCAAAAAGCTGAGCTTTGTGGGGTCTCGTAGTTTTTCTAACGGGTAATAATTTTTAAGACAGTTTTTCAATTATTAAGTCAAACCAACAACGATGACATAAATTGCACTGTTTTAACTCCAAATTTTTCTAGGCAGTTAATGAAAGTTAATGGCATATTCTAGAAAAATCAAATTTTCGCGATATAAATTTGATTCTGCCCTTCGTGCTCTTTTCTGAGGTTCTCTCGCCTGATTCACTAATAAACGCTTTTGAAGTGATAACTTCTTATGGGAGGGTGAACCGAAACGTTCCGTAACGCGAGCGGTCCATCGACCAGCCAGCGTTAGCCGACCTCCCTGGAACATCGATCATTTCGAAGTCCCAGGGGCGTCACACAGTGATCAGTCGGCTTGGACCGGACTTTGACCGGACTTTCACAAGACTTTGACCGGACTTTAACCGGACTTTGACCGGACTTTAACCGGACTTGGACCGGACTTTGACCGGACTTTGACGCGATTTTGACACGACTTTGACACGATTTTGACACGACTTTGACACGACTGTGGCAGGCTCCTCCGCTCTCACTTTAACCCACATTAGTTTAAGTTATCACTTCTGTCGAGCGTCCCGGGACGCACACATTTTTTTTTCACCTTCTTCACGACCATTTAATGTGTGTTTTCACGGCATTTTAGTGTAATATTTGTACTCTTTGTTTCGGTATAACAATAATATTAATATACTTAGTTAACATTATAATACTCACTCTGTCTACAGCGTGGCTCTACCACTTGTAGCGCGTCATGCGATTGTGAAATTCGGCCGCTGGTGTTAATGTGCACAGTTCCTCGGAAAAATTCCCATGGTTTTAACTATAAAAAATCCAAAGAGGCGCAACGTCTCTTCGCAGTGCCAATGAGACGAGCCGATCGGTTAAACCCGGTTACTTAGTTTTTTGAATATGTATTTACTAAATGTAACTCTTTCTTTAAATAAATAGAAGAATTGAGGAAGGTGGGAAGGCCACCTTCCCTTTTGTCGTCTCTCGTGCGATGGTCTGTTTTTATTTAACGTATCTGCATGTTGGACTTTCGTGTGAACGCTGGCGCTCTGAACCCTTATACCGTTCCTCGATTTGCGCTCGTATTTAAATAAGGCTACCTGTTAACAGTTGTTATATTTGAAAATATCCCATCGGGCATCATCGGTGATACGAGCGCAAAATAATCGTAATACTCAATATAAAAATAATTGTAAATTACATATACTCGAAAAATATTGTTAAAATTATTTTTAGAAATCATATAAGGTTAAATGAAGAATTTTTAACAATATTAAATAAGCGTTTAATATAAATCGGCCGATACATATTGATTATGGGATATTATTAGGATTATTAATGATACCATGATTCGTTTGATTACTGATACAAGAATACATTGAATATTACTAATATCTTATGAAATCCTAATCTTGATTATTGGTTTCATCTCTATAATTAGACACTATTTACACTATATTTTCTAACCAGTGTTTATAACCTCAAATCAATGTCAAACCACAAACTTCAAAGGACTAAGATATAAAAAATACACATTTTTTTGCATACTTTCAATGATACAACTTACGAGCTGTATCAACACGTTATTGTTTTGAAACCCTTGATAAAGCAATAATATTTATTATTAAGATAATTGATTAAGATAAGTTATCATGTATTTTTGTTGCACAAGTAAGTTTCACAAATTTACAGTTGTTGCTTACAAAAATAAAGTGGAACTTAATCCATAACAGCTAAAATAGTGCCCACAATCTAATCATCTTTGACAATATTGTAATATTAATCGGATTTTTTGCAGGACCCATACATTTAAGGCATGGATTAAAAATATTACGATGCAATTCTACAGCGCCACAGCTTGCTGCAGAGATTATACCAGAAGGTATTTCATTTCTACCAGTTACTTATTAATAAGTACATAATACATATAATTTATAACAAAAATATTGTGCCCATTCTGCAGGGCGGTCTTTGGCCATGAAGGCACATACTGAATTGGTGCATCATTAAAAGTACTGAAAATCCTGGAATTATGAGTCCTTTTAGGCAGTCTCGGCATCTGAGCTCAATGATGAGCTGAATCAACCCACATCAAGTTAAAATTGAGATGTTGATTTTATTTTGCTAAATTTATTAGGTATAGCTGTTGCCCGTGGCTCCACCTGTGTGAATGGTTTTTTCATAAAAGTAGCCTACGTTTATCAGTGATAATGTAGGATCCTAATGGTGAAAGGATTTTTTAAAGCGGTCCGGTAGTTTCAGAGCTTATTCAATGCAAACAATCAAATCTTTCCTCTTTATAATATTAGTTTAGATGAATTGGTCAAATTCCATAATTTATAAAAAATTCTTAAATGAATCATTTCCCATTTACTAATGTGTACCATTAATGTGCAAAATAAAAAGTCCCAGTCTTGTATCTGGTATGTATGTATGTAGTAATGTATATTGTATCCATTACCTGTTGTTTTGTTGTCTCTCTAAGAGAGATCTATACTAGAGTAGAGCACATGTTTGCCCCACTGACTGTTTGTTAAGTTAAAGCAAATCAAAATCGTTTTTTTTAATTGAGATGTTGAATTGAACCAGGCTTGTATTATTCCCCGGTCATATCTGAAAATGCTATTAAAAATATCATGTTCATAGTTTTATGACTCAGGTTCACAGACAGCATGAATCTTTCCCGGTGTCCCACAGGCCGTCTTTGACGGTTAAGGCTCTACATTATTGTACAGAAGTTCATAGAATTTACCATTCATATAATATCTACATATTGTATAGTGCCAATAGTCTCCAACATACAGATAGCATTTTTTTTTGGCGTTGTACTGTTAGCCTGACTCGAGTCGGCTTTCTACAGCTTCACTGGACTTTCGAGCGAACGCTTTAGGCGCTCTCAACCCTTAACAGATAGCATGGAACTTTAAGTTCTATGTTATTGCTATTTGGATAGAGATCTCTTAACAAGTTGGGTGGATTAATAGTATTAAGCAAATAGCATGTTTAGTGTGACAATTTAAATATCCAGGATATTGGGGGCAAAATGGACCTACAGTGTAATGTGTTCACAGAGGCAAGACTGGTCGCTAGGCATTTACAGTGTTTAGCCAGAATTTGAAGTTAATAACTACTTCTTCAATACGCACATTTCCTTGCTAATTGTAGTTTTACGACCGGCCATGTCATGTGTTGTCGAGTCCATATCCCACATATTAGTAACCTTGTGTACCAGGTCTAAAGATTTCGATATTTTGTCTTTTTTGGCTTTAACGAGCTTTCGTCATGCGGAATGGTGACATCGACAAGCATTGCCCGGCGCGCTAATCGATTTACTACATTATCAGGCTTATTGACAACAATAGTCCTGTCCGCGATAATAGATCAATCCCAGTACAGCGTTGCATGTCCATTTTCGAGAAAAACTACATATTGGTGATATGGGGCTTTTGTGCTTACCAGCCAATATTGAAGAGCAAATTGCTGGTTTATAATCTTGACTACAAAAATATGTCTATGCAAGTACTCGCGTTAACAAGACACAAACAATCCTAAATAACATGCCTGATTGACTCTCCGGGACAGTGGCATGCCTGTCATTTTTCGACCGTACCGTCGTGTTCGTCTCGATGACCTCGTCCATAATTGCAAAGACAAAACCCTCGGTGTCCCCGAAGAGATCCACCGAAACGTAACCAAGACATGGACACAAGTTGGCCCCCCCGGCCCCGTTTAGAGCACAATAAGGTCGCCTGTATCCTAACCCTGAATCTAACAGCAAAATGCGAGGATTCAGAGCCAGGAAAAACCACAAGGGACTCAAATTAATGAGAAGATGTGTGACACCTGTTGTCATAAATGCCTGGAGAGATCCGCTCTCAAGCGCGTCCTGGAATTATTACAAACATCATAATAAATGAAAGTTAAATATTACATACTCGTATTATGTAGCATAGGGTACACAGTGATAACCTCTCAGAAAGATAAAGTTTTTTTGCACACAACGCTATGCTAATATTAATTTATTCATGCAGTGCATCAGACAATTGTATATTAAAAGAAAATATTTTGATTTCAGGAGAAGTTCAAGTCAAAAAATCTCCTTTAGACCATCCTGACTTTTTCCAAGTACACAATTTATTCACAGTTAAAGATTTATTCACCGCCAGAGTGCATTATGGTCATAAAGAGGGTTCTCTCAATGATTACATGAGACCTTACATCTATGGATCTAGACTTGGGCATTTAATTTTTGACTTAGATGTGACTGCAGAACATTTACGCAAGGCACTTAATTTCACTGCACACATAGCCTACCGAGGAGGAATCATTTGTTTCTTCAATAGAAATTCTCTAAATGCTCATATAGTGGAGAAAACGGCACAAGAATGTGGGGAGTACGCTCACACCAGATTCTGGAGAGGAGGTATCTTCACAAATGCTAACCATCAGTTTGGAGCTATAACAAGATTACCAGATTTGTGTATATTTTTGAATACCCAAAACAACATCCTCAACCAACATACAGCAGTAAGAGATAGTGCTAAAATGCTGATACCAACGGTTGGTATTGTTGACACCAACTGCAATCCAAACTTGATTACATATCCAGTGCCTGGCAATGATGATTCACCAGTAGCCATTGAGCTTTATTGTAACCTATTTAAAATGGCAATACTCAGAGGAAAAGAAGAGAGGATGAAGTTTTTACAAGATAATTAGTAAGATAATATTTCTTTAATGTGTAGCTTTATATTGGATAATTTCAGTCAAATAAAATACCACATATTGGTATAAACATATATTGGTCCCAATAAAAAAATACAAATCCACAAAATTAGTGACAAAAATAACAATAAATGTTGCAAATAAACTTTCATGTTTCATACAATAACAAAATTCAACAATATTAATATAACAATAACATATTCTGAATTCAATGTAATCATATTATTTTCAATGTTATAATCACAATCAGGGTGATTTATAGCTGCCCTAATCACACAGGGCATTGTTCTACCATGCCCAAGAATAGTTTAACCTTAGGTATATCAGTTGTTTTTTGGAAATAAAGCCCTTGGTAAACAAGTTTTTTTTTATAATAAAACTGTATTGTTCAATCTTATAACCATCCGAGGGCATAGTAGTTCACAGCCAACATACACTATTGTAAATCATCAGTCAATCTATTTCGCTTTAAATTGAAAAGTTTCTTTATGCCTTGTTAATATAAAAATACATTAAATTAATTTATAAAATATTAATATTTCATTCGGAGTGCAATACTTTGGACCAGTCACCGAGGATGTCACAGTAAGTGACTCCGATATATATCCGATATATATAAAGTTTGATATATATCCATTTTGTATGAAAGCCATATTAATATTTTATTGTATTATTTATGAATACTGTTTGCATATTGCAAAATCTACTTTTAGATAAGACATAATCAGCTAAAAAACATAAAATCTTCTTTTAGGACAGAAGTATTACCATTAATGGACTAGAACTTACCATTAGGGAGTATGTTTTAACTCTACTCCCACGCCATCTACATTTGGGAAGTAGAAATACAGTAACAAACGCTAAAAATTACTTACTATCAATTTATTTAACCATTTTTGTATTGCAATTATAAAACATCTGACATATATGTTCATTGATATATATCATGAAACTCAGTCTGATATATATCGGATATATATCTTGATATATATCCATTGATATATATCCTCGGACCCTGGTATATATACGTCTGTCTGCTGGGCTAATGCGGGTTGGCAAACTCACATACCTTCGAAATCCGTTGAGGTATCGCTGCTATCTCTGGTGCTATTATATTATTAAAGTTATAGATGTTTTTCTTCAATTTGCGTCGGGGGTATGTTCACATAGGTAAATTACAAGATAAATGGGCGTATAGCGGTTGAGATTAAAACATTTTTGATGTAAACTGAAATCTCATTATTGAGTATTTATGTCTGAAAGGTCGAATGAAATAAAGTCAGATTTTTTTTAATTTCACCCGAGTAAGACTTTACGCATCATGTGTGGGTGAGGATTATTTTCTGCCTCACGGCTCTCCCAGCTGCCAGTAATGCACTTGGAACTGCACAAATATTGAAGTAATGGAATGCGGTATTTGCCGCAAAAGTCGACGAATTTTATGTGCTCCACGCGATTATCGAAAAAGACACCTGTAACGAAATAAATAACATTACATCCCTAATTAGTGTAAGCGGTTTTTAATTTCCAAAGCGTTTTTAATTTTCTAGTTAAGTTTAAAGCCTATGTACGCCAAATCGTAAAATGCGCAATGTATTAAGGGCCTTCCGTGAGCAAACGACCTTGACTGACTCGCGCCATACTAAATCGTGTACTTGGTGTGTGAGTTTTCGTGCAGAATATGCACGTATTTAGCGAATAATTGATTTAAAAAATCAGGTTTTGGTCTTTTCGACAATTTAAAACGGGCAAAATATTCGTTATTAAATAGCCTATCTAGTGATGTTAATCTCATTTGAAAACATTCTGTACTTTAAAAGGAGACGCACGGAATCTTTGCATTCTTCTCATTTTTATGGTTCATTTATAACGACAATTTAAAAATATATATCAGCATTAACATGAATTTGAATCGAACAAAGTAAAGCTGACAGATTGTAGAAATATATTGTATATTTTTTTAATCAATATTTATTTTAAGTAATGACTAGAGATAGCCTCTAAATACATCGATCGCGCGGCGTTTTGCTGGTGGCATGGCCTTAAGTATGTCGCATGTATTAAGGTAATAATAAATTTTTTCTTTCTTTCTAAAAGTATTAAATATTTTGAAAATCTGCCAACATCGCTACATTAAAATATTATATGTATTAATAAATTGTGTATTACAGATTACATATACTACAACTTTTAATCTTTATTATTACTGTGAATCAACTTCCGATTTTCCCGCTTTGATGTACAACGCTGATCGCGAGTCGATGCGATATTAATAAGGGTTTTCGGGATTTTAACGCCAACCGGTTCCTTTACGTAAAATTGCTGCGGAAGACGCATGCGGCAAACGTTTTTCAATTACCACGTCTGTTGATGTGTCGCGAAGAGGTAGTATTTATTTTTACGTTAAAACGCTGCGTGAAGCGCATTTCATTTTTTATTTGCATTAAAACTATATGGAGCAACCTTATTTTAAGCGGACAACACAGCGTTACGGGCTGCGTTTTACAGTCATTTTATTCATACTACACGACGTTACTGTACGAATGATATACACTGTACAGTGGTTCAATATTATCGTTGCTATCTTAATATAAACGGAATACGTTATTCCTTTACTGTTTCTTCGCCGCTTTGTGCGCAATTTCTATGTATCACAGACTAGTTATAGAACTGACGTTCTATGTACTGCGAAGCCGGTTTAGTAGTTGTAAGTCCATTCAAGTCTTTGACGATTACCGCTGCGCTCAACGTAAAAATTAATGAGCTCTAAATATGTAATGATATATTGCGCGTCAAATGCGTTAACCCCAGCGAATGCCGCATAAAGGAACTACGCGCTTTAGTATAATTTGTTAATGATAACAACTTAGGGGATTGTATATTTTACTTCATAATTTTGCATTGTAATTGGCAGCATTCGTGGCGCAGTGGGCGAGTAGCCGGTTGTGAAGCGAGAGGCCGTACAAATGTTTGTGTGATCCACAAATACTTTATTTCGGGTCTGGGTATGTTTAGTCCCCAGAGCGATTGACGTCAGGCAAGCGGCCGGTCGTAAAAACCACAAGTCAATCTATCTGTAACATGTGTCGAAAAATAAAAATCATGTTTCGCCAACCCCACTGCGAGTGGAATAAGGGCAGGTGGACGAAGAAGAGAGGATACTTGTATCCGACCGGATAGCGACCACCGTGTACTGGTGCTAAAACCTGCCATAGTGGCCCACCTTGTGTGGGTCGCGTTCCAGGGTCAGCCAGTGTATATCCGGTTCTCCCCAGGGGGCTTGCCCCCCTGATCCTAACCCTTTTCCCATCCCTTTTTCCTTTCCCTCCCCCTTGTCCCTTTGGCAGGCCGGCATGATATTGCCGACCTACGATGGACACATTGTCTGTCGTTGGTCGACACTATTCTTGGATTGCGCTACACTTACCATCAGGTGTAGCGTAGTCACTTTGCCGAGCCAGGATAAAAAAAAAAAAAAAAAACAGAAGAGTGAATTGAGATACCGTTTTCATCATCCTTTAGATTTTTATATTATTATTATTTATACTTTCTAGTGAATGGTTTATGTGTATAAAATAGATTAATACTATCATTATACGCTAGTACTCGTATAATAATGATAAGTAATTGCTAGAGTGCGACAATGCCAACTTGATAACTTACCCTTGCATTTCGGGTTCACACAACATTGAGCTGCGTTGAGATAGTATAACAATGTATACGGCACGTCGCCGGTTTCAACTGGTATGTCGTGCAGTTTTATTGCACGTCCGGCCAATTCCAATAGCGAGGGTGGTTGCAATGTCATGTCTTTCACGAACCTCACTATCAGCGGGTTCTCGCGAAGACTTAACTGCGAAAATAAACTTGTTAATCTTATCCTGCAATGGCATGACATAAGCTTTATAATTAGCATTATAATATTTTTATTTACACTAATGTCATAATATATGCAGACTAGGGGTGCATATGCACAAGCACTTGTCTACGCATGAGAGGAGTTGCGCGACGCGTTTAGCTGGACGTGCACTCTTAGATATTATTTACCAGTCAAGGTGGTGCAGACTGCAGAGATATAAAAATGTAGGTGCGTACGACCAGACCAGGAACCAAGTAAGTAAAAAATAACATGAAAAGTATTTTTTTATAGGCAGCAAATTAGCAAATGGTTTACGTGATGGTAATTGACATCCATCGCCCAAGACCACCCAAAACACCAGCAGAATCATGGACGCGTTACAGTCCATAAAGGAAAGTGATAATAAGGGATTAATAAGGGTACGAAACTCGATAGCAAGCTGCTTCTTCACGTCTGTTTTATGTGAGACAATGTTAACAACCCGGTCGATCTGGCCCATTCATGCTGTAGACAAAACTGTCGACAACGTAGCTCTACCAATAATATTAATGGTTATATATTAAGTTGCATATGTAAGGCACAATTAATTAAATTTTGCACAATAATAAGACGGATTGCTCAATGTTTTTCATCGTTCGGAGATACTATTAAAAATTATGGGATGATAGAACAAAAATTAAGACGAATTTAAATATTATTGCACCATATATGTAGTTTTTATTGCACCGATATAGATTAGTTTTGTCTAATCGAAAACGAAAAATAATACCGAAATATAATACCTAAAAGTGGCGATAAGCCCCCCCCGAAGACCCAAAATCTTATCGACCAATAACATTTAATATTTTAATACCTTAGTTCATTATTTTGTCTCCCGCTTTGCTATGGAGGGAAGTGAACAATTAATATTTCCAACTCCTCCCTAACCTTCTATCTGATTAATGTCGTTGCGGAACAAAGACATTTAGGTATTCCCAGTAAATGATCGTTTGGGATGAAGGTGAGATTCAATATTATTGTACTATTTCGATTTAAGTCTAGTGCCTGCCTAACAAAACAAAAATCTATGTTTAATTTTAATAAATAGTACTGACAAGATTGTATTCCATTGTCGTTTTTTTTTAATTTGAAATAACGTGATATTCTAAGTAAAATTCGCATTACTTAGTGTTTGCCTTATCTTTAAATTGTTATGGAATTCGGATACAGCACGGCGTTGATACAGGACATTGCAGTCCAAGAATGAGATGCGAGATCGTGGAACGAGGGCTGATGACACCACGTTTAGACGACGGAGAGTCACCTTGATCCAGCAGTGGGGGGAGTGATCCTGATAAAGATAAGATAAAATGATAATTTCGTAACAATTTCATTTTTAGTTTTTGTAAACTTACCTCCGTAAGGCATTTTAATTTTATTATTTGTGTCGGCAAAGTTTTTAATCTGTTTTTGTGGATTAGTAACGATCGCAATTGATTCAGGTTCGCAATGCTTGCCGGCAGTTGTTCTATTAAATTATCACTTAGCACCAACGCCTGCAGAGATGTTAAATGGCCAACACTTTCTGGCACATCGACGATTTGATTGCCTCCTAGTGATAGAATTTGTAAACTGCGAAAGAAGATGTACACATGACAATGAGAATATGAAAATATATAATACAATCTGTAGGGTTTGGTAAGTAAACAAGACGGGCGTGATAATTGATGTATGGAATTGTATGAGAAAGTTATTAAAGAAAGTAATTATTGATGTTCTTATTTAAATATACAAAGACACATCATTCATAATAATATTGTAAATTCCCATAACTCTTGTAGAAACTGTAAAGTAGATCTACTGTAGTAGTAACATTAACATATACGATACATGGTTTAAGAAGCCGCCAGGCGGCATTTCCGGTTGCACAGTTGACATTAAATAAACAATTATGACATTATTTATATTTTACTGACAATTTCATTTAATCCACGGACGGACACGTTCTCTTGGCGCTTTCAGTTTTAGTTAAAATATAAATGATAAAGTTCCGATAGCGGTTAAATCGGAGGTCTCTCTACTTCAAAACTAGGTCTGTAACATGTCTTCGGGGTTGCTTTAGTATCCGGTTGCAAGCGAAATAGTGCGGGAGGGGTGGGACGGGGTTGAGGGGGGAGGTATAACTCCCCCTGAAAGGGGGGAGGTGCGGAAACCAATAGTTTAGGAGATATGATTTTTTTAAATTTCCAGGTGTCTGCTTACAATATTTTAGCACATATTGATATTTTCGATGTGTTTGTTATTTTTCATAGGGAGAAGGAGGAAAGTTAGAATAGGTAGTAGTTTACTTTATATTCAATGTTAAAAAAAAAATCTATAACAAAAATTGCTTATGAAGCAAGTAATAACAACAAGGCGTAGTTGCCGGGGCTACTACTTTTTGGGTGGTTTAAAAAAAAAAATAACCAATAAGGGGATGGCAGGGTCTGTTCGCTCGCTTCGCTCGCTCACTGACCCTGCCATCCCCTTCTAACCTAATTTGTCCGAGTCGGGGTGCTCCAAATCCCGAGCTCACTTCACTCGCTCACGCGTGCATAAGCCAAGGTTTGTGAAGTTCCTACTTCGAGATGGTTAAGAAAAAAATAACCACCACCAATGTCAATAAGGTAAGCAGGTCGAATGGGAGATAATAAGATCACAATAAAAACACAGCCGGCATTCAACAATGAAAGTAGGTAGTTGTGAATAGGAAAATAATAATTATAGTAGTATTGTAAAAAACGTTCCAGTAACGCGAGCACAACATATTAAGCATTTCGTTTTTATATAACTACTTGTCAGAAAGAGACAGAATTAGTCGCGTTCCACGTTCAATGACATTTGTCTCTTTCTAATTCAATATTAGTGTGTTTACAACTGTAATAACCTACAAAACTTTAATAATTAATTTCACATAAACTATGCATTTCCGCATAATAAACTGCTAGCATTTGTTAATACGTACTAGTGTCTAACGTTTACTATAAAAATTATCAGCAAAATCCTGCACCCGGATACTAAAGCCAACCCAAGTCTTCTATCAGAATCGCTGCGAACCTATCGAAAATACATGTTTGACTCGAACCTGTGATCTCTATTTCCCTTAAGTATCTGATTTATAGCCAGTAGAAGCCGAAAGGTAAAGTTAAGTTAAAGTGCTTCACGACGAAACGACGGATGTAAAAACAAACAAAAATGTAATAATTATCCTCGTCCATCCGAAGTGATAACACGATAAAGACCAATGCAAAACAAGATAAAAGGCTGATAGTTTCCCAAAACCAATGATTGAAGACTAGAGCCCAAAACGTACAGATAAATTATGCAGATATATCGGTGGGTAGATATATTTGTAGACGTCACAATGACATGTATTTTTTAATTATATGTTAAAGAAAAATAGCTGCGATAGCAACTTCATTATTGAACTTGATTTAAATTTTTAACAATTTGTGCGACTGCCTCGGTGGTGCAGTTTTATTGCGTACGCGGTACGATTACCGAGTTAAACTGTTGTCTCGGGTTTGATGCCCGGGTCGGGTAAAATGATAACGGGTTTTTCTATCATGAAATACTCAGTATCAGCTCGGAGTCTGGTATTGTGTCCGGTATAGCTATAGGCTCGCCTCCTATCACATAATGGGACGGAAATACGCTCGGCGAAATGTGGGTGTACTTGTTACACCTCTGCCTACCCCTTCAGGGATTACAGGCGTGAGTGCGTATATATAATTTATGCGGTAAAACGAAGTGAATAGGTAGTAGTAGGTAAATCTGTAATAGTTTTTTTTATATACATTTCAAACTGATAGCAGTTAATGTCAACAAAAAATGAAACAAATATATTTTGCACATATATTAAGCGTGAGAACTTGGTCGATCAATTTATTTGTGTTATAATCTCTATTAATGTTTCGACCCGATTCACCCTTGCATTCCTATTTAACCTGTTTACAATACGTAGGCTACCTGACAGAACAATCAGTTTACTAAGTTGGTACGCAATACCAATTTCAAATTTTCTATTACGCACAGACCATTAAATCGTATTACGTCATTAAAGTCCTAATATTTATGACGTAAACAGGTTAATCTGGTGTACTTTATCTCTTACACATTTTATGTTAGTATAATTAACTTATTATTTTAGCACGCTGTACAAAACTTGTATTTCTTAATTGATACACATTAGTCAAAAAAAGTTTTTGTTCTTTACAAACTTTGTACTATGGGTATTGAACAATTATATTTACATACTATGTAAACAATACTCGTAGTCTGAAGTCCGTATCATAACAAGTGACCCAAATCGTTTACTTGATAGCCGTAGTTAATAAGTAAGTTATTAATTTGCACGAAACAAAGTACCTGTTAAGTTTCCATATGTCCTTTGGTATGTTGACTATACTGTTTCCGCCTAAGTAAAGATATCTTAGGGTTGTTAGCTCTAGCACTTGTTCTGGAAAGAAATTCAACTGGTTGCCGCTAAGGTTGAGCTCTCGCAGGCTATTTTTAATAGAATTAAATGATTTTGGTAGTGATTCGTTAGTGAGTTGATTGTGTTTGGCTGTAAGAGATGTAATTTGGCAGTTCTTGAAAACGTCGGGTAACATGGTGAGTCTATTGTTGCTCACGTCTAGTATCTTCAAGTTACTAAACCTGTTTAGTGTATCCGGTAGAGTCTTTATTCTGTTGTTGTAGAGCAGTATTATCTCGTAGTTGTCAGCGCAATCTTTCTCATCAACAATGCTCTTTAGTTCCGATGATAGTAGAAGCGTTTCCATTAACTGCCCTGAGAAATCAAGAGTTTTTTGCTCCCTACTGTCGCTGTCACAGCTGTCCGACGAGTAGCACTCCATTTTAGTGGTGTTTGTATAGCGGCCTTTGTATCATTTGGTGTAGTTATTTTTTTTATAATCACATTATCAGCAACGTGAAATTAATTCAGACAGCATACTGCCCAACCGAGCTCGTCCGCGGCGTACGCGCAACTAACTGGGGAAGTGGGAGTCGGTAGACTCGGCACTCTGATAATACGCAATAGCCAATAAGTTATATCGTAAAGGACTGCAGATAAAACGATATCATATTATTTTGTTTTATCATTACACAAAAATTTAAGTAAGCATCAAGATCGGGTGGAGAAATGACCAAGTTTCAGTGCTTCATCCCCGATTTTGCCCCCTCAGGGGTAGAATTTCTGCTAAAATGTTTAAATGTTACCATCTGTAGACTATTCCCTTTTTATAGAAAAAAACATTATAAAAAATGGGATGACTGAAAATTTGTGCGTGGTTCAATACACACTTAAAATTAAAAACACGTTGAATTGAGAACCTCTCGTTTTTCTTTTCGTTGGTTAATTTTTTTAACACAGATTAATAAGGGAAGTTACCGCATTGTTATAAATCGCTATAGCGAAAGCCAAAATTTGTACAGCCACTTTGAGTTGGTACCCTACTTACATATTACTATATTAGAGAATACCATAATCGAATAATTAATAAATTACTAATTGGGCTAGAGGTTAAAAAATGTGACCAGAATAGGCCAGAGCATTCAGTATATAAAAAAAAAAAACAATTTGTGTTTGTTGTAGGAGATATTGGAACTTCATCTACATCTTGATAGAATCATGTTGGAATTATTGTGGGACAAAGAGAATTTATGTTTATTTAATCATATTTTTTAAATAAATAAATCAATCAATACCAGCGCTGTAATATATATCACATTGCTGGGTACGAGCCTCTACGAATTCGTGCGGGTGGTCCACCACGCGGGCTTATTCGAAGTTGGCATACCTGCATCACAGGCATGAGTTTAGGACACTGTTTTGGTCTGACATCTCTACAGACTTTGCATAGCGAATAGTCACAGATGTTCTAAGTGTAATCAAATTATCGCTGATTTGGATCATGTCGTGCGATGCGGTGCTCTTTTTGGAGTACTTCTTCTTCTTTTTAATTTATGTCTTCGCATTATTATGCATTTCGCCAATGACAAGTATAATTTATTCTCAAATCTTCACAAAAACGTTGAGATATCGGTGTACCTTGAAAACGAGGTCTTGTTGTGGTGTGAATTCCGATGAAAGTACGATGCTTAATACACTTATTTCAATGTTTCCATACACTGTTCTTCACCGTTAATGTTTATTGAAGTGAAATTTTAATACTAATGTGTAATAAATTAAACTAATGTGGGTTAAAATTAGAGAGGAGGAGCCCTGCCTACTGTTGCCGTATGCGTGAGAGAAAGGGAAGCCAGACAGAGTTGCGCCGTAACGCGTTACGTTACGAAGCATCATTTAAAAAATGCGATCTCAAACTTTCAAATTTAAAATATCATAATAATAAATACACCCAATAATATATGCTCTTCAATATCACCTTGTGATCACTGCGGTACCATATTATCAATATGTCCCCCAACCGGTTCTCGAAAATGGTCATGCAACGCTGTATTGGGATCGATCTGTCATCACGGACAGGACTATTGTTGCCAATAATCCTGATATTGTGGTGATAGATCGATTAGCGCGCCGGGCAATACTTGTTGATGTCACCATTCCGCATGACGAAAACCTCGTCAAAGCCGAGAAAGACAAACTGTCCAAATATTTAGATCTGGCACACGAGGTTACTGACATGTGGGATGTGGACTCGACAATTATTGTTCCGATAGTCGTAACTGCTAATGGGTTGATACCAAAGAGCCTTGACCAACACCTTCAAAGGCTCTCGATTGGTCGTTGGGTCAAGGGCCAGATTCAGAAAGCAGTGTTATTGGACACGGCACGCATTGTGAGGAGGTTCCTCACACTGGGGTCCTAACCACTGGTGGCTTGGGTCCTAGACCTCGCCACTGGAGGGTGATATTTTTTATATTTTTAAATGTTTTATTTTTTACAAATGCTATATTTAAAAATGTAAAAAAAAACCTTTTAGAATAAAGAGTACTGTACAATACACCCAAAAGTCACACACATAGCCCTGACCCCACAGTAAGATACGAATCTTGTGTCGTGGGTATCAGGAACTACGAGAGACTTTCGGTTTCATAACACCCAGACCCCGAAACAAATATTAGCGGATCACACAAATTTATATCTCGGTGCGGGGATCGAACCCGCGGCCTCTCGCTTCACAGTCGGCTACTCGCCCACTGCGCCACGGAGGCTGTCGAAATGTTCTATAAATGGCGAGAATCCTAAATTACTGACAGTATGTACGGTCGATCGCTTATTTACATTATCTCATAACTATTACAAAGTTGTGTTCTATAAAATTGATGTGTTTTAATGCAATTAACGATTTCGATTTTTTTTACATGAAAAGATGTTTCAGAAGTGTTGTACTTTTTTTTTATTATACATTTTTAATTAAAATGCTTCGTTTAATCGCACTATAATAAATAATTTAGTCAAGGATCGTAACACAACAACCAAAAAATTGGCGGCCAAGATCTGTGATTTTGACGGCAGATACTATTTTTTTTTTCTTAAATACATCTGTTAGACTTTATACCAGTGTCAATTTAGGATGATACTATATTTTGAAATTTGATTTGTATTATTTATTTTCTAGATAGCATTAACTGTCAAACAATATTCGTTCATTAATTAAAAACCAACGATTCTAGCATTGCGACCACGCAATTTTTAAACAATACGTCTAATATACTGTCATGGCTGCCAGTAAAAAAATTGTTTATATTGTTAAATAGATAAAGAGCTTAATTCGCCATCAATTAATTGTGAGCGTATATTTCCTCAACACATCTATTTTTTGTAATATTTTTGAAGTTATACTTCTTTAGGCGCGTTATGAAAAAATGATGAGAGTGAAATTTTAAGATGCGCGCGCACCTGTGACACAAAATTAACAGTATGAAGTTAGGCGCGTTATGAAAAAATGATGAGAGTGAAATTTTAAGATGCGCGCGCACCTGTGACACAAAATTAACAGTATGAAGCTTAACCGCTCATTAAGTCTCGAAAAAAAAAGCCACCAACAAAATAGGAATTGAACCTCGATATTAGTCGCGCATGTTGGTACGCTCGTCACCTCTGATCACTGTTTTCATATTTATAATATTTATCAACATGTCTCTAGTTTATACATTCACAACACGTGTTTGAGTTTCATACAAGTGCGAATTATATATGTGCTAATAAATTATATTCAGTAGTGATTTAAATTGAATATTTTGATTGATATTACTTACTATTTGTGAATATTAGTGAAAAAAATTATGCTTATATACTTTTTCAAGTGCTCCAATATAATTGAGGTTAACTATCCGTATGTATTATTTATTGATATAAATTAAAATACTTTTATTTAATATAATTAACACTAAATATTATTAAATTATTAATGTTAAATACTTATTATTGGTTATTTAATGATGCCAAAGAAGTATAACTTCTCACGCGCGTACATAAGTACACGCACCCATTTTTTGAATAGTGTACATGGCCCAAAATGCAACATCTACTTTGGGTGAGTTTCGAGGGAGCGAGTTAATCGTCAATGTCCGATTGATCCGCTTCGACAAAATCGTTTATGAAGCATCGTGCTGGAATTGATTCAAAACAAAATTCCAACAAGATTTTGAAATCGGCCTCACTCGAGTTTCATTTTCGCAAGGCTGTATGGCTGTAGGGCGAATACCCACTGCCTCCTAATAAAATCGATAATAATACAGTCAACCTGGGTAACTTTAGCTTTCAATGTAACATTGACTCACTAACTTGTATTTGAACGTTTATTTTTTTCTCTGCTTACTGAATCACTGTATAATAAAAAGTTGTTTAATCTATGAAGGTAAAAAGTGTTTTTGAACGAAACCTGCAGTGACATTTGACATTTGTCAAATATATATTTATTTCTCATCATTCAAAATGTTGGCGGTAAATAGAGTTAAAAATAAACTCGCTAAAAAGTTGTGTATAGCAGTTACTACAGAAGAACTACAGAAGGCGAGTTCAGTTTTATGTTGAAGAATCATATGTTTTTTATGTAATAACACTGAAATATCCCGCGATATTAATAGATTTTTAAAAAAATCTTTAATTAATCTTCGATCCGTTTCATTTTCAGACCATTTGGGGTAACATTAGCTCGGGGCGAGGACAGACAATGCGTGAAAATTTCAATTATGCAAAAGAGTTGAAGGGTGGAAGTGGCCATCAAAGCTTGACATGTTTAATTGTCACCCCCGAAATATAGTTAGTCGATTTGGAGGATCTAAAATCACAAACCGAGGCGATTCTTATGCGATTGATGATCAATTTCTATACATGGAATGGGGGAATTGAGAGCCGATATTATGTTTCGTTTTTAAATATAATTGAGTTTGTTTTATTATTTTTTATTATTTTAGGCATTGCTCAATGATTATAAGTACATCAAAACCTGATTAATACAATAATAACTTGATTTAAGAGGTCCATAAAATAGAAGTTGATTTCGATAAACCAGGCAGTTTAATATTGTATAAATATGGCAACCCTACGTTGCCACTAAAAAGGAGATAGTGATATAAACGAAATGTATTTTTTTTATCAATATGACAAGCTAATCTTACCGAGGAGTAAAAAAAACTACATAAATTAGAGATTTTCTTCATCAACTCCTCATACTTGTTAATGTTACCCAAATGTCAGTGTAACTTTGGCTCGCCAAATTTTTGGTAATTTAAGGGTCTTTTATTTATCGTTTTGATAAATAACACTGGAATTTAGATTATAAAGGCCAATATCCCACTAGAAACACTCATTTATGACAAATAACAATAAAAGTAAATCCGTACTACTATAAATTACCTCTAAAGTGAGCCAAAATTACCCAGGTTGACTGTAAATAAAATGTAATGTAATATCAATATAATTTAGTACTGTAAATACATACAATAAAATATAATGTTCTAGAAAGCAAATCATTGAGGAGTTTTGGCGGGAATTCTGACAGTGCGGTTCATCGCTTATTTTAATTTATTTCAAAAACTAGTTTAAAGTTGTGATTGTTGTATAAAAGTGGTGTGGATTTGTGCAATAAACATTGACGGTGATGAACAGTGTATGGAAACATTGAAATAAGCGAATTAAGCATCGTACTGGAAGGAATTCACACCAAAACTCTAACAAGATCTTGAAAACTTCCACACCGATATTTCACCGTTCTTGTGATGACTTGAGAATAAATTATACTTGTCATTGGCGAAATGCATAATAATGCGAAGCCATAAATAAAAAGAAGAAGAAGAAGCAAATCATTACGGGTCGATTTTTCAATCTCGAAACAAACGCCATTCACCTCATAAAATATAATACGACAAACATACAAACACGATGTCAACAATTTTATCACTGTATATTTATCGAGAAATACCCACAATTACATAATTTCTATTTTAAGTACATCAAATTCGTTAATCTAAAATTGGCCGGCTAATACAGTTAAAATGTATTCGAACATTGATAATAAAGTTGAAAGTAGATAAATACTGCCATGCTGGAATATTTTGTTAGAGGAATAATAAGCAAACCACAAACTAAGAATGAAAACAAACAAAATAGTTATGTTCTGTTATGTTTTATTCAAAAAGAAACTTACCATAGATCCCCGTAAATGTTTATGTGTACCTACGTGATCCACTCAGTCGGACAAAATCTCACTTGAAAACCTTTCTATTATTAAATTGTATTTCACGATATATACAAATAAACTTATTAGTTTTACTTAATTAATGAATATTTACGTTCCTCAATACTTACCTAGTACCTACATAAATTAATTAACTTATTACAATATAACTAGATGACCCGGTGAACTTCGTATCACCTACATCATATATTTGTGTAAAATGTGGTCAAAACTTAATACAAATGTTTTATTTACATTAAATGCAATTAAGTGAGGTACTGCGCCATTGCACGTGAGGTAGCCCGTCGCACATTTAATTGACTTCGACGACCTAAGTCAAGTCGTCTCCCACCTCCCTCCGGTTGGACAGTCCTGTCCCCGTCCCGTCCCCGTCCTGTCCCCGTCCTGTCCGCGTCCCGTCCCCGTCCTGTCCCCGTCCCGCCTCCAGTCCCTGTCCTGTCCTGTCTCACTGTCCTGTCTCACTGTCCTGTCTCTCTGTCCTGTCTCACTGTCCTGTCTCACTGTCCTGTCTCACTATCCTGTCTCACTGGCCTGTCTCACTGTCCTGTCTCACTGTCCTGTCTCAATGTCCTGTCTCACTGTCCTGTCTCACTGTCCTGTCTCACTGTCCTGTCTCACTATCCTGTCTCACTGGCCTGTCTCACTGGCCTGTCTCAATGTCCTGTCTCACTGTCCTGTCTCACTGTCCTGTCTCACTGTCCTGTCTCACTGTCCTGTCTCTCTGTCCTGTCTCACTGTCCTGTCTCACTGTCCTGTCTCACTGTCCTGTCTCACTGTCCTGTCTCACTGTCCTGTCTCACTGTCCTGTCTCTCTGTCATGTCTCTCTGTCCTGTCTCACTGTCCTGTCTCTCTGTCCTGTCTCACTGTCCTGTCTCACTGTCCTGTCTCACTGTCCTGTCTCACTGTCCTGTCTCACTGTCCTGTCTCACTGGCCTGTCTCACTGTCCTGTCTCACTGTCTCTCACTGTCCTGTCTCACTGTCCTGTCTCACTGTCCTGTCTCTCTGTCATGTCTCTCTGTCATGTCTCACTGTCCTGTCTCACTGTCCTGTCTCACTGTCCTGTCTCACTGTCCTGTCTCACTGTCCTGTCTCACTGTCCTGTCTCACTGTCCTGTCTCAATGTCCTGTCTCAAAAATAAAAAAAAATAAACATTAAATAAAAAAAACATTGTCCAGCGGACAAAATTGTGAATCTAAACCATTCTCAGATCCCCTTGAACACACACAAAAAATTTCATCAAAATCGGTCCAGTCGTTTAAGAGAAGTTCAGGAACATACACACTCACAGAAGAATTATATATATAAAGATATGCAACACCTTGCAGTTTGCTTCTTTTTTGAGTGCATGAGTGAGACAGCGAGACGAATTAGAGCGAATTAGCTGTTAGTTTTGTTCTGTTTGCCAACTGAACAAAATTAAATTCGGGCTGCATCCATTTCACCTAATACTTTGTAATTTTTGTTATTCCAATCTTTGCGAAAAGTAACGCTAAAGTAATGTTTTTTTTTTGACACGAGAGTACGCATCAGGGGCACAAGTAACGTAAAATGATACAAAAGTAACGCACTGGCAACGCTGATAAAATGTTTTTATGTGATAGTGCTACAAGTGTAAATAATGCAAATGAAATTATTTAATAGCCAATCGTCAAACGTACACACATTTATTATGCGGACTCTTATGAAATTTAATTGAAGCAAGAAAGAATTACAAAATTCTTTCAACCATTGCCTAAGCCTGAAGATAATAATTAATCAATATGGTCAAAAACTTCAATTAAATTCATTTTCTTATATACTTCTTATATTTTGTCACCTAGGAACGTATCCCTTATAATCCCATAAAAAATACCATTCCATATTCCCGCGAATTAAGAGCTTTTACTGTATAATATCGCATAGGAAAATATTTTTTACCTATGGTATTTCTGTTTTACCGATAGAAGTAAGGATTACATAAAAAACTATGTAGGTGGCAGCACAGAGTGGCAGTATAGAGCTACCGTGACGTCATCTTCGTTTGTCCAGAGATCGAAGGCCCGAATAAATCCGAAACTAGCCGAACGAGCGAGCGAGTAGAAGTCAAGTCTGAAGAAATTAAAATCTCTCGAACATTTTAGTGATGTAAATTTTGAAAAATTATCAAAATGATATTGTAAAACTGTAACAGGACAGTCTTATTTTGATTTTTATCTTGTCTTAGTGGTATTGTTTTATCTATCCCATCAAAACTTAATATTTCGTCAGCGTAGTGAGTTCAGTGCGAGTGTAAGGGTGGTAACGAGAAATGTGAAATATCTATGAAGTTCAGGATTCTAAGGCCGTTTATTTTATATCTATAATAATGAGCGGACGCCCTAGGACCACGTCATTCGCCGAGGGCAACAAATCCGTTCGAAAGACATTTGAAAATCCACCGAAACCACCTCTAGGAGGCGTAAAAATTAGCAGTAAGTACCTACCACCTAACCATTCTTTTGTCGGCCATCGTGATTTCTTACGCCTGTGACGTATCTCAATACTGACAATTTTAAAAATGGCTGCAAACTGCCACAAATCTACTTCGCAGCATGTAACTTAGTTTAATTTGTGAACAAATCAATAAAGATTTATGTCAGTATCGTTTTAAAAATGGCCACAGGCAAAGGCTTAGTTCTGCCACATAAGCTTCGCGTGTGACAGATAATCTTGTCAAAAATACAAATTATATGGGAAATGCGTCGCATTTTCGAATATCCTAAGTGACTTTCTTATAATATTGAAAGTTTTGCAATGGACTTACATGTGTTTAACTAGCAGAGCTGATAAATTACATGACATAAGCTTATTTCTTGAAATAATATTGGAATGTAATTTGTACTAATTTTTATAGGTTACTATCTTTGTGACGTAATAAATGATTAGTTTCTAATGAGAGTATTGTGGCAACTACCTGTTTTCATGCTTCTGTTGCTATAATTTTTTAATGCCAATATTTTAGTGGTATTGGCATTGTTTAAAGGCTAGGAGTGGTTACTGAAGAATGTTGAGTAAAAAATTTAAATATTGGCATATAATTTATCTTACTAAGTAAAAATTAACAAATCCAGGCTGTATTTCTTTCATGGCTACTGACATATACCATTGCAATTACTATAATAAATTTAAGCCTGTCAAATGCGTTTGGAAATTAGAATATAATACTTAACAATAGTAGTAATGTATCATTTTAAGAAAATTATTGTCTACTGTAGGTTACAGTACAACTAATTTATGGAACTATCATATCAGAGTCTATTCACCTCAGAATAACATTAATGTCTGAAAAATATAATAAATCTACGTCAAAGTTAATTAAACACCTTTTCAGGTCATATTTTCCCTTACAGCAGCTGCTTGTAAGATTACTATTAATTTCTTTCATTAATTACTTTTATAGACTTCCATTCAACACACACCTTATTAAAAATGGTACCATTTAGGAGCTGTATAGTTAATATGGTGTGTAGCATATTCTCAAGTTATTGTCTTATAGAAATTTTCTAAGTGGTATTTGAACAATTGATTTAAGGGCCTTCCGTGAGCAAACGACCTTGACTGACTCGCGCCATACTAACTCATGTACTTAGCGTGTGAGTTTTTCGTGCAGAATATGCACGTATTCAGCGAATAATTGCTTTAAAAGATCAGGTTTTGGTCTTTTCGAAAATTTAAAACGGGCAAAATATTCGTTATTAAATTGCCTA
Source organism: Amorpha juglandis (assembly GCA_949126905.1). Lineage (NCBI taxonomy): Eukaryota > Metazoa > Arthropoda > Insecta > Lepidoptera > Sphingidae > Amorpha > Amorpha juglandis. The sequence continues at coordinate 7,702,677 of OX421380.1, forward strand.
TCTAGTGATGTTAATCTCATATGAAAACAATCTGTACTTTAAAAGGAGACGCACGGAATCTTTGCATTTTTCTCATTTTTTTGGTTCATTTATAACGACAATTTAAAAAAATATATCAATATTAACATGAATTTGAATCGAACAAAGTAAAGCTGACAGATTGTAGAAATATATTGTATATTTTTTTAATCTTTATTTATTTTAATTAATGACTAGATAGCCTCTAAAAATCTCGATCGCGCGGCGTTTTGCTGGGGGTATGGCCTTAAAGTGTAAGTTATCTAACAACTGTCAAAATATATTTTTGAAATTGTATTATTAAAATACTGATATCATCACCCTTATCTCACTCAAATGTGGGTCAGCACAACAAGCCTCATGTAATTAAATGATTTAGTTTAATTATTTTAAAAGACTAATTGGCTTCCTGAGACCTAACCTGTACCACCAATTCCAATAGCACAGTGTATTAGATTATGAAATCCTAAACTGGGAATCAGTACCCAGGACCTCTTTGTCTGCAGTCATGCAATATGCAGAAGCTAGATCAAGGAGGTACGTACAATAAAATAATAGCCATCATTAATCTTTTAGTGGCAATGAATTAAAGCTATTTCTGGATATTGGGTGTACATTATTGACATAAATTACTATTTAGAATATCTGTTAAGTTTATCACATTTTGACATAATAAACCAGCCAGATTTGTAGTTGCATACTAACAAACACGGTGTTTTATTGAGCTAATCAAAATATCAATAAATACCTATTAAATATACTGATAGAGATTAGCTTAAAATTAAGTGAGTTAATCGCAATGTTCAATTTAAATTGTTGAATTTTAAAACAGCATTAGCTTAATTCATTAGAACCAAGGTCAATCTTTTTTATAACAACATAAATTCATTAGTTGACTTGTACAAATTATCCTAAAATGTTTTAAGTTTTAAGATAGATGGGTAGCGACTATTTTGATAATACTAACTTTTGTTTGCAGCTCACAAGCGGAGCATGAATGACTTTTCCAGGGTAAAAAAAATCCTATGACCTAATCTTGGTCATAGTCTACCTATGTGCTAAATTTCATTCCAATCCATTTGGTTGGATGTGATTTATTAAGAAATGTGTAAAATCACAAACTCATATATTATATCCATAGTCACAAATATCCAAATTTTCACATTAATAGAATACAGTTCCTTCCTAGTCCAGCCATTGAATATTTGAAAAAAAAACATCTGAATTCATAATCAGAAAGAATATGCACTAATCAATTTTAAAGTCTTAAGATAAGTTCATCTAAAATTTAAAAACTGACTTCAAAAATTATTATATTGTATAATAGCCATTTTTAACAATAATTTCTTCCATTAATTATTGTAGAGCACTCTGCTCTTCCTAGATTCTGTACTGGTACCCGTCAAAGTAAATTAAATAACTATCAGACTTATAATAAAACATATTCTAACTTTAAACTAGAATTATATTATCAACAAATTACTATGGGTTACCATAGCAACCAGTTGTGTTTTTTGATATTAGTTTTTATTTTTTTGTTATTTTGCAACTTTGTCATGTGGGTTTGAACTATTGCATGAAATTTATAATATAAAACACAATTCTCATCGGATTTTGAGTCAAATGGGAACCAGCTCGAAAAACATACACCTCTGACTTCTTTATGTTATGTTTGTACTTATTGTTAATTACCACTTGCTTTGACAGTGAATGAAACATTGTGATTAAATTTGCATATCTGAGAACTGCTTAAAAAGAATTTCAGAAGTATGTAAAGTCTGTCAATAGACATGAGACCAGTGTTTTGGACTAAGGCCTAATCCCTGTCATTAGAACAGAAGGTCTGTGCCCAAAAATGGGCCCAAATACAGGCCCTGGCATTATTATTTTTACCACCAAAGTAAACTTTTGAATACTGAATAAAAAATAATAATTATAAATGGTCTACATATACCAGACATAAAGGGAGAAGTATTTCTTAGCATTCAAGGGATTTGTGCGGGTGCCGGGTCCATCATGTGGCAGAGTTAGGATCTTGGAGGAGTGCCTGCGACTTGCAATCCAAGTGTTGGTTTACATTAATACTCTACTTTACTGCCCGCAGTCCACTCCCTGCCTATCCAAATTTGGTAAGAAGCCATTAGTGCTGTTAGAATTATTTGTTTTAATAAAAACATGGATAAAAAATACAGTTGAATAGGAAAGCTCTTGCTAAAAGTCTGTAAAAATGACCACATGGAGTATTTTCATCAATGTTGTTGTTAATTTGATTTATTCCACAGTTAATTGTTATGGACATATGCAGAAGATCTTGCGCTCTTGATCCATATCATTTGCGTGGTTTCAGTGCTAGAAGTAGTGCATAATTATACATAACAATAAGTTTATATATAGTATACGTAAATACTAGATCATTTTATTTAATAATAAATAAGATGGTTTGACGTGGGCGCGGTGCAGCTTCAACGTGACGTGCTGCACGCGCGCACCTTCTGACTTGGGCATTGTTATAGTGTTTTTTTTAAATATTTGAACGAATATTGTCTGACAGTTTATTTATTTTTGTGCGATTAAACGAGACATATCTATTAAAAATGCTTAATATAAAAACATTTATTGTATTATTGAGCACCATTTCTACAAGTGTACAAGGACCTGACCCAGGCCCCATATATACTTCTGAAACATATCCTTTGCAAATACAAAACTTCTTTGTTATCGGTGATATCTTTCGAGCGATAGCTAAATGCTCGAATGTAAAAAGATGTTATTAAAATAAAACATTTCTTTAGAGCTTATATTGTGTGTTGTTCTCTTTTTTACCGACGAAAAATGTATTATTAACTTGGAATGCAAATTCCAATACAATACCACAGTTAGTCAGTTCTAATACAATGGCTAGCCTATAAATAAATTCGGCCGATTATCGTTAATTTGATCCTAAGAATTGAAGAGTTCCGTTACTTTGTCATGGATCTCATAATCAGAACCTAACCAAACTCATCAAACTACCCTTGAAGTACATCCTTTCCAATACTAAAAGAATCATCGAAATCGGTTGGCATGATATTGAGTTATTCGTTCATTTGTTGCGCACATACTTAATGCAAATTTAAGACTTATATGGTTTTCTCATGGATGCCATTGTCAGAACTGGACCAAATTGAAATGGGACCACACGGGAAGCACCAACTTTCAAATAAAAAATAAAAAGAATTATCAAAATCGGTTCACCCAGTCAAAAGTTCTGAGGTAACAAACATAAAATAAAAGCGTGTAAAAAACATATAAAATACAGTCGAATTGAGAACCTCCTCCTTTTTTTGAAGTCGGTTAAAAATATTAAATTTCCGAGTCTGATATAAGTGACAACATCGTTTAGTAACTTCATATCAAAATATGTAGGGTGACCACGCTTTTCTGTATAATGTATAACTGTGCACTAAAAAGAGACTGGAGAAAACATTCTAAATCCGTTGTAGCAGCTTAATAAATAAGGTAATGATTATACCAGAACCCGGTTAGGTTAGAGGTTAGCGGTGAGAAATTTAATATGTAATAACAATAAATAAATTACGGTTACCTTTAAAAATGCTGGTAAAATTATTATAGGTTGTAACCGAGAAATACAGGTATTTGTCATACCGGTTTCGGTACCTGATTTAAAGTGACCGCTGGAGTTTTGTTAATGCAATAATACCGTTTATTCAGGCCCAATGCGGAGCTATCTGAGGCAGTATCGTAACAGAATATTCAAATTGGTAAACAACAATGATCCTAGGATAATCTAGCGGGGAGGGTTCAGACTACCGAGACGGAGGTCACGGGATCGATCCCATTACTCTGTGTACACACCTATGACTTTTAAGTTATATCATCGCTTGCTTTAACGGCGAAAGAAGTATAGTGGGGAAACCTGCATATCTTAGAATTCCCCATAAGAATTTCGATGATAGGTAAGTAGGTAAAGCAATTAAAGTTCTACCAACCCGCATTTGGCTAGCGCGAAAGACTCCTTAGTTTGGCCTTCGTAACCCTTGTGATAAGTTGAGTAGGCCCGCGCCCGTGCTGAGCAGTGTGACAGTGTGTCTATATAATGCAAAGCTGATAATAATATTATCATTATATGGAAGCAGATATTGCGTATGATACCTTAGATCATGTCGTGGTGTTTAGTATATTACGAACATAATATTGCGCTTGTAACCCATAGAGGTAGGCAAAGACTAGGAATTTCACTTTACGCGGTCCTGACATGCCACTTTAGCCTTATGTACTATCATTAATCTCTTCATGCACTCGTCGGTTACCTCTTTAGTATATGACAATATTATAATCGTGAATTTACCTCCGTAGTGTATAGTATATAGTTTCTTGCGAGGTGAGATGATTTTTTGTCGGCCCGTTCAGAATTTTTATCTGTTTATTAAAGTTTATTATGTGCTTGTTCACATTACCAGTTTCGCGCCGCTGAAGAATGGCTTAAGGAAAATGTATATAAGAATACGGAACGTCGCTAGTTTATGATTTGTAATGTTTGTATCCAATTGTAAATTTAATTAAGTTTTATAAAATACGGAAAAAAGACAAATGTGCAGCAAACGCGTTTACACTACTAGTCTCTCGTCTTTTGATACAAGTCAATGAAATAAATAGATCCATGTGATCTGGCGTTCCCACTTTACCATAGAAAGTTCCGTTCAGACATAGAATTTAAAAAGTGGGAAAGCGTCTTTTTAGAATTCCCAACAATTTTTTATAATAAGACAATATATGACTTATCATCTTAATCTGTTACATATAAAGGCTTAGTGTGTGGGTCATGGCTCATTAATGTATGGCTGCCGGCTTAAGCACGGTAATGGATTTAATTTCAATACGGATAATATTATTATGGCGTTTCGTGTTGTTTCAAATCATTCTATTAATTTTATTCTAATAATTGTGATCCACAAATATATTTTTGTTATTGAGCCTGGGTGTTACAGGACTGAATGTTCCTCGAAACTTCTGATACCCACGATACAGGTTCAACCCACTATGGCGTTATAAGGCTTATTACCCGAGATTCCGTTCATATGTATATTAGTACTAAGGAAGATTATGGTTACGGAGACCGGCAGAAGTATTCCTAAGTTATTGTCGTAGAAAGGAAGTTGCAAATGTCGCGGCTGGACCAGCCCAAAATTCTGTCCGGCAATCACGGGAGTCCGCTCACCACCTTACAGATGTCCAACTGTCTATTGTTGGGTGTGGTAGTGTGGTTACGTACTAGAATAAACGTATACCTACGTCATTTCCCAGATATGGTCTTATATTAATATAAAATCAAATCCTCTATTCTTCGATCATAATCAGATAATACAAGATATTTGTTCCTTACCCAAAATCCATGGTTAAATACAAAATTTCCCATATCAAGTACAGAGGAATCATTGTGATTGGCGCGGCAGCCCACCTTGGTTACAGAACTTACATGCTTGTTAACGCTGGGTATAGCAGTCCCTTGTGTGATAAAGCTTTAAAGTATGATTCCGAGCTAGGCGGCTAACTGCAGTTCGCAGCGACGCAACGTTGTGGCCCAACCGCAGCGGCCGCGGCATTACTAGTGTAAATGTATTTCGGCAAGCGACAGTGTCGCCGCCTTTATAATTGATAGAAATACATTATCCATATAAACTAGTAGTTTTGCTTCGGTTGGGCGACACTGTCGCTTCAGCCTGCAGTATGCATGCCGCCAAGCTCGAATTCATACCTTTATAGAACGTCAATAAATTAGTCTCATTCTTTGAGCGACGGGGTCTTCTGCTCCTGTCCAAATTATGATGCGGTAGGTATGTGACAGCCTCCGTGGCGCAGCGGGCGAGTAGCCGGCTGCTGTGAAGCGAGAGGCCGCGAGCTCAATTCCCGGACTGAGACAAAATATTTGTGTAACTCACAAATATTTGTTTCGTGTCTGGGTGTTGTAGGGCCGTAAGTTCCTTGTAGTTCCTGATACCCACAATACAGATAAACTTAGCGTGGGGTCAGAACCATGTGTGTGACTGTTGTGTGTACTATAATTATTTAATTTCGATATTATCATTTATGCTCTTCCAATCTGTAAAACTGAACACTACAACACAATATGAACATTTAGGCATACCTACATAAAACGTCATTGGGCTAAAAAAGTGCGTTGTCAGATAAAATGGATGTTCGCCATAATTTTTAGCTGTTGCCAATAACTGTGGATCAGAATCGATTGTATTCATATTTGCATGTATGTTTTGCACTAGTAGATTACATAGTTATATGTTTGTATTAGTTAGTTGTCCGTTATCGTCGGCGTTATCAGTGACTGTCGTCGATCTCGCTATCTCGCGGCCGCGGCCGCCGTGACCGCGCACCATCCTGTCATTCGCGGAAGAACCGTGCCAACGCACTCTCGGTTTTCGATTCGCCTTTCGCCAAACGGCCCGGTCACAGTCGATCAAAGTGGTCGCCGGAGTCGGTGCATGTTGCAAAATTACCAATTGGTTCGTTAACCCACTTCCTCAGTTGTACGCCGCCCGTTGCGGCCGCTATCCGGTGCGCGAGTAATGTGAAAACAATCTGGTTTCGTATGTTTCGCTTGTGACGATCAGTGAAAATCACTACCAATGTGACAAATTTTCGCGTGTATTTAGCCATTTTTTTGTAACGGATGTGCGAGTTTCTGTGGAAAAAAAACGAGTAGCATGCCAATTTTTTGTGCAGTGAGGTTCATTCGTCATTATCTTATGAATTTTAGAAAACAGGTTTATAAAAATGTTACGACGTCGAGGCACATACACAGTTAATGCTGATCCAGACAACCGGCACAGCAGAACAAAATATATAGATCCTGCTACGTTTGTGGTAAAAAAGATAGGTAGGAAGTTTTAGTCATTTAAGAAGTCGTCATACATTCTCTTGTGATATTTTTACTGTAGGTAAAGAAATAATAAAAAATGTAATCTTGAATATTATATCGCGACACGTGATGGTGCTCCTAAAAGATCATATACTGTGTATATCATTGATAGTCTAATATCTCAAGTGTAGTACGTACAATTTATGACACTTTAAGTGCGTTCATTGCTGACTTTTTTGGAATATTTATTACAAATGGTAGTGTTGAGCGTGAAACGCCTGTAACATATTAACTTTTATTGTTATTGTATTGACCTCTGTTTTTAATTTCATACTAATTTAAGAGAATTGGTACTTCTAGCTTAATACAATATTCAGTATTTTATGATTTTATTTACGTGGATTGACGATAGCAGTTGAAGGTAAGTTTTTTATGACAATTATAAACTTTACGTCAAATTATTTACATTGTTATGGTCTGATAAGATACGTCAATAGGTTGGTTACCCGTTACTTGACAAAATTCAACAAAACAAATCACTGATTCATGTATTTTGAGAATTTAAAATTGCGAACTTAATTGCGATTTGCTGAATAACCTGTAAATTCATGAAGTCATACCGTATTCAGAAGTGTGACTATAATTCTATAATTATTCCACCTTATTTATAAACTTTTAGCTATAGACCAATTTGTAACTTTTAATTTCATAAATAATGATAAAATGACAGAAATATAACACGCCATAGTTAAAATGAAAATTTTAAATAGTATAATATGGGTGATTCTACGTTAACAGGTACTCTCGATGGCTACGATAAAAACACATACTTTTCCGATACATTTTTTTATAAATAATATGTATTAGTATCTCATAATACACTGCGAATTCTTTATTGGCAACAATTTGGTTACTTAAATTTACTTAATTTGTTAGAATTGCACCTTAACTGTCAAAAATATATGTCCCCTGGTCTGTCCCTTATCTATTTTGTCAGGAAATCAGCAGTTTTAAAATCGCAAATTAATTTAAAAAACGTAAATTTTGTTAAAGTAGCAATAATAAATTAAAATTGTAATAAAGTTGATTCCTAAACAAAAAGTATGTGTTTCTTTTAAAAACCCATACTAGATTCCCTCCCCTTAGTATATAATATCCTACCCTATACATCTTGTCTCTCCCCTGTATAGAGTATATGGTGTCCCCTGGTGTCTTCTAAAACAAGGACAAATGGATAAAATGACTGGTCCGCTTACAAAGCACAAAAAAAAAAACAAAAATGCACAAAGTACATAGCTGTTTGAATAAAAATATGCCATTAGAAGATTAAATATTGAACTTTTTTGTCGTGCCGCCGTTCCGTACAAAACATGAACTCTTAACGCAGAATAACCCATATATGATAAGGCCGTTAGTACCTACATCTATACATAAATATTATCATGCATTAAATGTACCTCTAGTCATAAAAATGTATTAAATGTAACAATGACATTTGTTTTTATTCGGCGTCCCGCGTCCATGTATTCCTCAAAGACATTTCGGTGCGTATAAAAATGACACTAATTGTACCTTGTCATATCCGTGGCCTACGTTGGAATTACGCCCAGGAATATTTACGTGCACATAAAACAACACAGTTATTATTAGATCAGCGTGTCATATTTAAAAAACCGAAAACCTCACTACTTATATAGCTAGATCGGATCGTTTTTGCACGTCTTTCTTACGTGTGTGTGACTCGGCGTGACCTTGCATATATTATATAGTTTTGATGTGTATGAACAACATTACATTCCCATAGCCGGGAATCACCGATTTATACTTATTTTAACAAATTGTCACTATTTCCAGAGGTTTTTTGTAGTAGGTTTAATTTAACTTGACCGGTGATTACGACAATTAAACTGACTTCCACAACGATCCTTAGTCGTATTTAACCGCTAAACATGTTTATGAATGTCAACTTTTCATACTATTTGACATAAATGTGTTTAGCGGCTAATAATCCAGTCATTTTAGTAGGTTCACCTCGGAATTCGAGATACCCGGCTGTAACTCTGTAAATACTTGTGTATTGACACCCTAAAAGTTGTCTCAAAACCTACATATGGTAGGGTGTGCGCAACTATTAAATTTCAAGGTCAAAGGTCACTAAAATCGCTTTTTTTGTAAATATCTCATTTCCTATGGGTTTTTTGCTATTTATATCCATTATCAATATTGTAGAATACAAAATTCTCTACAAATTTTGTTTAAAACTTTTTTTCATACGGTGAACCGTTTTCGAGATAGAGGGCGGAGAGCGCGCGGTCACAAGTCCGTCATTTTGAAAGTTACATAAACGAAATTTTGTATTTCGGTTATTGACGTAAAATAAATAAATACGTGTTTCAGGAATTTTGGAAATTTTATTTATTAAGGGATGAAAAAGGGGGTGAAAGTTTTCACGCTTTCACGCCTAAATCACTAAACCGATTTTGATGAATTTCTCTACAGAGACAGATGGAGCCCTGCAGACGGTTGCAGGCTACTTTTATCCCGGAAAATGCTGTTCAGGCGGGCGGAGCCGCGAGCAAAAGCTAGTATAACATAATAGTTAATAAAAATTGACAAATATTTATAATCATTGATTTATGGATAGTTCATCAACTATATATGGCGCGTTTTCGACCGGAGGCACCGTTTGACCTGAACTGATCCTGTAACCGCGCGCTCTCCGCCCACTATCTCGAAAACGGTTCACCGTATGAAAAAAAAAATTAAACAAAATTTGTAGAGAATTTTGTATTCTACAATATTGATAATAGATACGAATAGCAAAAAAACCCATAGGAAATGAGATATTTACGAAAAAAGCGATTTTTGTGACCTTTGACCTTGAAATTTAATAGTTGCGCACAACCTACCATATGTAGGTTTTGAGACAACTTTTAGGGTGTCAAGACACAAGTATTTACAGAGTTACAGGGTATCTCGAATTCCGAGATTCTTACCTAATTTAAGCTAAAATGACTGGGGTATAAGGGCTTTACTAATAAATGTTGTATACGAGTGTCATACTTATACAGTGTTTTGTCTCGCTTCTTCTTGTAATAAATGTCACTCAACATAGCAAGACAAAGTATTGTATAACTATTACCAACATATACAATGTTTATTAGTAAGGGCTTAAATATTTAAGCATTTTTGTGTAAGTGAGCCTTATACAATGGATAACATTTGAAAAAAAAAGCCTACATATTAATTAGAAATGATTGTATGCAAAATTTCTGTTTTATTATTTTTTACACTAGTAGCTTATATATGTATAATTTGTATGTAATTTAGAGTTATTCGTTATGATATGTTATGGGCGGTGGATTTATTTATTTACTATTGGCCGTTTCCGATAAACGATCTATGACGAAATACTATATGAGTGGAAAATACTTGGTAGTATAATATTTGAATAATATAATATTAATTGAATTTTTAATAGATCTCAAATAATATAATAAGCTTACCACAATAATATTGCCATTACTAGACACTAGGCTTCACTAGAAAATTATGTAATTTTAATTATTTTATTGCGACTTCATCGATCAGTATTCAAGCAATATAGGTTTATGAGTTCTTAATTTTATGGCACGTATGCAATCGGTATTAGATTTTTATACTGCGCTAAAAATGACGTGGCAGTTTCTACCGTCACTACTTACTCAGTGTCACGATTCACGACTCATGTTGATAATTTTGGACTTCTTTGTTACCAACACATACAACAACAACATCCAACATACTCTCAAAAAAACTGATTATATTACGCGTTCTATTTTTTTACGTCATTATACTTGACAAACAGTTAACAGCGTTTTTAGAATATGGTAATTGTAACTTAGCATCCGTAAACTGGTTAAAATTTAAGTGCTTATAATGTTGGTTAGTTCGTCCACGTTTCTGTATATCGCTAAGTGTTATATTAAAAACTGCAACGTCTCGATGTTACACTAGAGCCTTTGGAACATAAATAGTTTTTTCGTGCATCGTTATTCATTTCACCGTCCTTTCACTTTCTACAAATGTAAGTATACTTTTTATTTCTGATCACTAACACTGGTGTATTTTACAGTGGAGGTGGCTTGCGTCAAATAACTTTATAAACACAGTAACACGCAGGTATATATTCTAAGGTAAACGATGCGTCACAGAGCTAGTGAGACCGGTTACTCTATTATCTGCGGTTAGCCTCTTGCGACAATAGGGTCTTGGTCGAATTCAAAAGCGGCAAGCGTGCGCGTCAGCCGTAGAGAACCGCAATATGGTGTCGCTTTCAACGTACAATAGTAATGTGCACCGGGTTGTACACGCAAAAGTAAATACTTGGCTGAAAACCGTCCAATTCTATGTCAATGCGCGTGCCCCAGAAAAAAACGACAGATTATGTTTGTAGAAATATGGTCTTAGAATGAATATATATTATTTTTACCTGAAACGTGATATAAACCGATACGCTGTAATTGGTGTAGGTAAATCGATAAGTCCGCCCATTCTAAAGCCATTAAATATTCCTATGCTAAATTATATTAAGTGATTATTGGTTATACAATAAAGAGTTTTGTGTCGTATTTTTGTTTATCAGTTACCTTATTCATTAATTGGTGTCAAAAATGGTATACTAAAATTGTGTATAGCAACAAGCACATTCTGTTTTCGAGGACATTTTTTCTGTTTGACAAACTAATATTTTTCTGTTAAATTGAGCTTACGCAATGAACTGTGTAGCTATGTACTTGGTAACGTTATTGATTTTATTTTGTCAATAATAATTGGATAAAATTTTCACACTGTTTCTAAATATATTTTTCTTGCAAAACAAATTGGTTACGCTTCATGTATTTTCGACCACATTTCATAGTGATGTTGATAATCAATTATTTAAATAACCGTTCCTAATCTATGGCAAAAACTTTAATCGACTAAATCGTTAGTAAAAATCCAGGCGGAGGCAAAAGGATTTGGTAGAGTTTTTGAGTCCTTGATAACAATACTGTCCTTATTGCTGGTTTTAATCAGACGAGTTTGTATACAAATTTATTATCACAGACACAGACACAGATTTGAGTTGGGATTTGTTTACATGCGGAAGAAAGATTCTCTTGGATGCTGCTCGTCATCTGAGGGTGACGGAATATGTTGGATTATCACCGACGAAAACCCTCCATAATTGTATCCATCAGCATTATAAAAAGGCTGCAGACCTTCAATAGAAACATGCCGGAACAATGTAAACGCTGCTCGCCAAGGGGAGAGCGTAGATTTACTTTGCAAGTTCTTATCTTGTTTGTGGCTGGACAGAGGCTGAGGAAGTAGTATAAATTCTACTACCTTCACGTGTGGTGTCTACAGCTACGCCACGCAAGCGGCATCAGCCCTGTATCAGCTCTGCAACCTATAGAAATATCTAGTAATGACAGTTTCACAGAGGCAGAGAAGATCCCCGTCCATATATATACCCGCCAAGGGTGGCGCGAACATGGAAATACCTTTGTCCAGCAGTAGCCTAAAATATATAGTGGACGAATTCAGGCTGATGGATGATACCCGCCACTGTAACTCTTGTAAGCCAAGAGAACAGTGGCACCGGGCACGCATATATTGACACCGAGCAAAGAAGCTCGGTGAGTCGTTGGGAATGAGAATCTGTCTTTGTCTTTTCTGAATTTGTCTTGTCTTGAGACAGGGAGGAGTTGGAAATATACACAGGCTACAGTATCTTTCGCGTTCGCGTGCCGAAAAACCATGCACACGTACTGTGATTTAGTCCGCTCTAAAGCAACTATCGCACTAGCAGCGTCAGCAGAACACAGGCAACATGCCTTGCCTAAAAAAAATAAAGAGATTTGTTGTTAGTTGAGTTACTACGGCGTTCTTTGAGACACTACGAAGTTCTAGTGGAAAATTAGCGCCAGGTAACGTACTTATTTAGGTACTTGTCTGGTATTACGCTGAACCCTTTGAGCATCATTAGACACACTGGCTACTTCTCTTTTTGTTGTTGTTTCTTTACCTTGTTTCTTTTTCCTATAGTATCTATTGTGTGTTTATCTAGTTGAATAAATGTTTTTCTTTCTTTCATTCTCTTTCCTTCTTTACTTCTATTTAAATAATGTCCTTCTCGAATCCATGACTCGGTTTTCCTTACGTGACGACTTTGGAATGTAAACAAACATTTTACTTGTATTTTAGATAATACATGAAAACGAAACCTTAGTTTAAATACGAATTGTTTGTTTACTTATTGTAATACATTTTCAACAGTGCATTTTTTCTTTGTGCTTACACTCTGTAAGGAAAAAGGATATAAGAATAGTTTATCTTGGTTGAAATATTCTTTTAATTGATTAGGAGTCCTGAACTGACGATTATTATTTCTATCTATTTACCTTTTTAAACTTTTTCGGTAAATTCTACTGCCATAAAAAAGTTTTTGCTGAATACAATGTTGCGGGATTAGTAATTAACTTATTTTTTCCTGGTGTCTTAGGGATAGTAATTAACTTGTTATACTCGCGAATTTTACATTTCATAGCAACACGGTTTTGGTTATTTTAAATACAAACAGGCTGTTGTTGCACATATCAAGGACGGTTAATCAATGTTACCATTCTAAATTTAAATGTTTGCAGGTGTTTTATGAAAATTTCATTAGAACCTATTTTGTTAATGTTTTAGTTAACACTTACTAAACTACTTCCGGCACGTCAAATTACGTCTAATCGTGTTAACGCGAAAATAAAATAATAAAAGTAATTACATTATACACAAAATCAAATTTTCTATAAGTAAAATTATACAAATGTTAGTGTGGACGCCGTTATAGTATAATATATGGTGTCTGATCTAAACACGATTTTCACCCGAATGTTAATTAAATATTATAACTTTTTTTGTAGTGTTGGCCAAAATTAAAACCAAAACTTAAGTTGTCAAGTTTTAACCTTAAGGTTTAGACCTTTTTAAGGTGTACAATACTGTAGGACATTGTTTTGATCTATCTCGCAGGGTATAGCCAGCGCTTGCAAAAAAAATGTATTTTTTTTACCACTATCACATTAGAAACCTCAAAATTTATCAGTGTTTCTCTACTATACTATGCATATATTATACAATATATAAACCTTCCTCTTGAATCACTCTATCTATTAAAAAAAACTGCATCAAAATCCGTTGCGCAGTTTTAAAGATCTAAGCATACATAGGGACAGACAGACAGCAACTTTGTTTTATACTATGTAGTAATTATAGCCATTGATTTAAACTTCATCTTTATTATGAGACAAAGTCATACGTAGACGGCAGTAACAGAATTAAATAAAACCAAAGTCCGCCTAAAATAATAATCCAATTGTTGCGAGTCGATATTATTTAATTATAAGCTAATTAACCGAAATGAGTAATACCTACTGTTATTGTTTTTTAAGCCTGAATAGCGAAACGAGCAGGTCGCTCGCCTTGTGGTATGCACAACGCCTAACCATAAAAGAAGCAATACCACACAGAACCTTAAATTACAAAGCAGTGTGTTATATAGTATTTATTGGTCTGTTATCGTCGCCCCGAGATATAAGATTTTGTCTCATAATGCCCAGTAATTTCATTGGCTTCAATGTCCTTCAAAATGAATCTGCTTACACAATCACATGTACCACGCCTGGTTTGGTACCACCGCTTTGTTTGTTTCTAGCGCCAAACAGCAGTAAGTAAGCATTGTTGTGTTTCGGTGTGAAGGAGATTCAAGCCAATGAAATTACTGGGCATTATAAGACGTAACCAGGCAAGAACTTATGTCTCGGGGTGATGAACGAAGGCCAGTGCCATACAGTGCTTTGTAATTCAAAGTTCTGTTGGCGCTGTATGTTTATGGGCAGGCGCTGCGCTTACCATCAGGCAAGCGATCTGCTGATTTCGTCATTCAAGTCAATAAAAAGAATACCCGAATTGAACCGTTCTCGAACTGCTGGCCAAACAGAAAAATCCGTTAAGAGAGCATTACGAGTGTCCAAGGTCATTTGCACGTGTGTTTGTTTACAAGGGGATTTTTATCCGGTCGATATCAGTGTTGGATGCATCCATAATAAAAACGCTCCGTCCGTTTCTTTATATGGTTCTTGTATTATATGGCTACAACCTCGTTATATAGTAACATCTTTGCAAGTAGAAGAAACACGGTATACAAGGTGGTAGGTCCCTCGTATGCGAGTGGCCGTCTGGGTTGCTACTACCGTTTTGTCTATTTCTGCAGCCAAGCATCAGTGTGTAAGCACTGTTGTTTCAGTTTGAAGGACATTGAAGCCAGTGAAATTACTGAGAATTATAAGACTTAACATCTTATGTCTCTGGGTGACGAGCGCAGTTCAGTGCCATGCATTGTTTTGTAATTCAAAGTTCTGTGTGGTGTGGCTTCTGTTTATAGGCAGGCGTGGCACTTACCGGGAATTTTGTCTCCATCATGGATGCATGGGCTTGGCAGGATTATCACCACTGTCTTGCAGTATACCGACGTGTAGTTACGTGTGTTACGGTATGTGAGATTTTCAGAGGGCCAAACCCATTTGCTCGTTTTTCGACTTATGCTAATAAAAATACGATACACTAAGATCTTATTTATAACACTGTGATGTTATCGGTATTTGGACATTGATCTTTCATTGTATTCCAACACAGGCCCGTATCAGGTACATACTACATTTTCCGAGTCAACAACTGGTTTTGAAATTACTTATTACTATTTTTATACAGTAAGGTCTGTGTGAAGCAGCGGTAGCTCAGCGTGGAGTGGTACGGACTGTCCAGACGAAAGTCGCAGGTTTGAAACTAGCCCCAAGAGCATGCACCTCTGACTTTTCTAATGTACGTGTATATTTATTGTTAATTATCGCTTGCTTTAACGGTGAAGGAAACATCGTGAGAAAACCTGCATACCTGAGAACTCGATAAGATTTTTCGAAGGTATGTGAAGTCTGCCATCCCGCAAAAGGCCAGCGTGGTGGACTAAGGCCTAACCCCTCTCATTCAGTAGAGGAGGCCCGTGCCCAGTGGGACATGTATAATACAGGGCTAGTAAAAAATAAATAAAAAAAAGGTCTGTGTCCTCAAATGCTGAAGTCGTAGGCCGAATATGTTGTGTAAATATACGTTTATTTCGTAATGTTTACCTAGGGAAGTTTCGTGGATTGCACCAGTTTGATAGTGTTAGTGTGTGTACACAAACGTTTAGAGTCACAAATTATTTAGAGGTGGCCGTTGGTGTGACGTCACGTCTAAATTATCACCGGTTGTATAAAGTGGTAAACACGCGTGGACATGTGCCGTGATGCTAAATGTAGTGTATGATGCGAAAAGGAGATCGCAAAGCTTATGACCTATGGCAGATCTGCTGTACGCCTGTATCGTTTTGAATGTTGCTATCGACTATTATAAGTGAATAATGTTTTTGATAAACGCACATTCCTCCTCCAGTCGATCGGAGATCGGATAATATATTGTGGAATTTTCTGACAACCATTTGTTTTTATTAAACAGTCACACACAGTCCTAACCCCACACTAGGTTAAACCTGTATCGTGGGTATCAGAGACTCCGAAGGACTTGCGGTCCCACAGCACCGATCCTAAGTCCCACAAGACCTGAAACTAATATTCGTGGATAACACAAACATTTGTCTCGGTGTAGGAATCGAACCCACGACCACTCGCTCGCAGCCGGCGCATATTATTATTCTAAGTAAATACTAAACAAATAGGCAGAGAATAAATAAAGTTATGTTCATTTATCAGGCACTCGTATGATAGGTATAGGATTCATCTTATGTCTAGACATGGATAAAAAACCTGCATAATATGTATTATGCTAAATATAGTCACTGGTGTAATTATGTTAAAACGTCGTATTTTATAACTGCCTTTAAACTTTGCATTAGCACCGCGTGCTGGTGTATAGAGGACGATTCGGGGTGGGGCGCCGCGCCGGGGCGGACACGTAGCACTGAAGTATCGGCCGGCAGTCTACAACACTGCGCGCTCGCGTGTGATTCTCTGCAAAGCTGGAGTGTTCCGCAGGGCCAGTATGCTTCGACAATGTAAGAGTATCGGACGGCACGGCCACGGCCTTGCGTCCCGTTGGAGAAGTAGCTGCTCGCTCGGAACCCTCGTTACTCCGTTTACTTGACACAGAGAAAAGTGGTCAATTGAGTCGCGCCCGCGATCGTATCTCCTCCTTCTGTAAAAAACTGCGGCGGACCATCAGTAGTGAGTTTCTGTATATACGTACAACAATAATGGATACATGGCTCTATACATTTATACGTTGTGTTGGTGTACATCATGCCTGATGTGACAATATGGACTATTGTGCTTGTATCGTAATTGTTAGCTCACAGTTCAGACGTCAATGTTCTAATGCTGCTTTTGTGTTTTACTGTGACACGCAGGCGACGTGGATACACCTAAAAAGACCGAGCTGGCTCCGGAAAAGAAAGCTGCCTCCTCGCATCGTAAGTGCTAGATGTGGCGCACGACATTAGTTCATGTGTAGTATCCACTATTTTTGTTTACCTGTCATTTCTCTATGGAAAAAGCGATTATCCTCTTCAAGCTACTCTTTCATATTGTTGTGATTGTAAGCAATGTCAAGGGAAGGCAGTGAGGATATTCGCCAAATTGTAGTCATTTTCACTTTATTTTTTTCTCTAATGGGTGTGTTTATTATTTGATGAGTGTTGTATTATGGAATATTATAATTTTCATGAATTCATTCGATTTCCTTCTCCTTGTTTGTACGTACTACGACCACTTTGTGTAATATTTATTATTTAAATATTTTAAATTCAGTTGGTACTCAAAAAAAGTATTGACATAATCAATAATGTTATTATCACTTCTGCCACAATTTGAGGCTATGTTGCTCCGATTTTACTAAGACACACGTAAAAGATCTGAAGTTAATAAAAATTATATTATCCTACTAATATTATAAACGCGAAAGTTTATAAGTATGGATGGATGTATGTTTGTTACTCTTTCACGTAAAAACTAGTGAATGGATTTTAATGAAACTTTACAATAATATAGCTTATACATCATAATAAGACATAGGCTACTTTTTATCCCGGAAAAAGCAGATCACGCGGGCGGAGCCGCGAGCAAAAGCTAGTACAACATAAATGGTTCCCAATATAGCACTAATAGATTTGCCTAATTAAGTAGAATTATTAATATCTAATCTGTTATAAAAATATTATACTATGTTTGACTATGATAGTTGAACGGATAAGCTCGTTATAATATGGTGATAGGAATGTACTTATTACATACTAGCTGTGCCCGCGAACTTCGTTTCGCCATCAAAAAGCTTTCATACAAACTTTCATCCCCTATTTGGGTCCTTTAGGGGTTGAAATTTAAAGAAAAAAATACCCTATGTTTAACCCTGGGTCATCAACTATATTTTTGCCAAAATTCATTGAAATCGGTTCAGCGCTTTAGATTTTTCATACAAACTTTCATCCCCTTTTTAAACCCTTCAGGGGTTGATTTTTGAAAAACATAGTAGCCTATGTCCTATTCAAATGTATAAGCTATATTATTGTAAAGTTTCATTAAAATCCATTCAGTAGTTTTTACGTGAAAGAGTAACAAACATACATCCATCCATCCATCCATACTTACTTTACTTACCAACTTTCCCTTTTATAATATTAGTAGGATTTGTACCCGATTGGATAGAGACCACCTTACACATTCCGAAAAACCAATACGAGGCTCGTTTCGGTGTCAGTGTTCAATCAGTAACTTTAGGCAGCGACCGGTATAATTCTGCCGACTGTCGAGGGGCGTGATGTCTTTACTAGGACTAACTTTGAGGTTATAATAAATATCACATTGAATAAAAAAGAATCATTAACATCTATTAAGCATTTTTTTTAATTATTTTTATTTGGTTCACAACTTGAATATACACACAACTAAATGTTACATACTATTAACACTGGTATACATTGTGCTATTCCTAAAAATAGTGAGCACAGCATGTATTTTAAACAGGAATGCCGGATATACGGGATAAAACATACAAAATATTAACCAAAGAGGTGAACATTTAATGCATATAACTGGCTACATAAGGATTAAGTATTATATACTAAAAGTCCATCCTGAAAGTATGTATTATAGAATTATTATCCAACAAAATAATCGTAAATTTTTGAGAAAAAAGCGAAGCAATTTTCGGGTTGATTACAGCACTTCTTTTTTAGGTCGAATAAAATCTGCATAACTTCTGGTACTTACGAGAAAATGGGTGGAACTTGAAGTTTTTTTAGCGCCAGATTCAAATTTAAATCATCTAAGAATCAAATAGAAACGAAAAATAATCAATGAAATAAAACCTTGTATACTTGCGTAGTTATATTGTTAATCGAAACGAAACGAAGTTCGGAAACGTAGAAAACAATGTATAAAATAGAACCACAACAACATTAATTCTAATACAAATTAGTATCTACTCTAATAAACCCGGAAATAAATCTGTATATGAAGTCATTTGAGAATTTTTAAGGTAAAAGTGACAAAATAATTGTTATGGATATTTTATTGAATACTACACTATCACCCGTATTCACAAACATCGCTATGAAGTGCCAGGAAGCGCGCGAACGCATAGGGGCGATTGGTCCATTTGCCACTATACTACAACGTAATAATCACGTATAAATACATAATCTGTACTGCGATGAGCTTACTTTCAGTAATTTACTTGAATACGAGCGTTAGTTTATGTAGTAATCAATAAATGTGATATAAGAAGTAGTTACTAAATTGCGAGTCGTCACTTTGTGATGTTTCATTATTGTCACATTGAATTTTTATTGACTTTATTACTATACATTCTATGTAATATAAGATATCTAGGTATTGCATTACACAAAGTGGTTGATATTAGTTCAAATGTACTTAATAAACGGGGGTGGAGTGCACTTGAGCTTACGTCATTAGGGGTTGTTTGGGTGTGGCGAGTTGTATTACTACTTGGCAGCATACATTCTTTTTCAAGTGTATATTTACATCTAACGTACGCTTTCATCCTGCTTTCGGCACTTACAATAATTATTGGTAAGTGCTAAGATACAATGCAATGAATTAATAAAATTATAACGCTTAGGATTTCGCGAGGTTGTCTAACAATATTACTGTATACTATAATAACTAATAAATAATTGAATCATTGATCATTTAATTTTACTATCATAAGAATACAAAAATATATATTTTTGTAGAATAAAGCGAATGAAAGTGCAAGCAGCGATATGCCTAGTGGCGAGTGGAACAACTGTCGAAACGCAGGTCGCAGATTTAATCCCAGTTTCCAGGGCACGCAACTCTGACTTTTCGAAGTTATGTGTTTATTCAATGCGTATAATAATTGATAGTGACCAATTATTATACGAATTATTATATTATACAAATGAGAGAGAGGTTAAGAAAGAAAAGCATATTTAATTATATTGCATTTGAGCTCACATGTGAAAGAATTATCGATTGACGTATCTAATTGGCTGGTCTGGTGGGTAACCTTAGTTATTTAAAGAGCTTAATAGTTTAAAAAGTCCGTTCAAAAAAGTAAACTACTTAATTTTTTAAGATAAACCTTCTTTATTGTTCAGCATAGTCTCCTTTTAGGCTTATACACTTCACCCAACGCTGCTCTAGTTTATTGATCCCTTTTCTATAATAGGATTTGTCTAAGTCTGCAATATAGCCATTCGTTTCTGCAATCACCTCCTCGTTTGAATTTTTTTTTTCCCGCCAGCCAATTCTTCGTATTGAGGAACAAAAAATAGTCCGCGGAAGCCAAATCTGGAGAAAAGGGGGGATGTGAAATGACTTGGAACTTCAGTTCCATTAATTTTGCGGCGCCAACTGCTGAGGCGTGAGCTGGTGCGTTGTTGTGATGGAAAAGGACATTTTTGCGGGCTAATCGTGGATGTTATTCTTGAAGCTCGGTTTTCAAACGGTCCAATGTCCATGAATAATATGCTCCCGTAATAGTTTTACCTTTTTCCGGATAGTCTATGTAAATTATGACTTGCGAATCCCAAAAGACAGTTGCCATAACCTTCCCGGCCGAAGGAACGGTCTTTGCCTTTTTTGGTGCTAATTCCCCCTTGCCATTTGCCCATTGTTTAGATTATTCTTTGGTCTCAGTAGTGAAGGCTCGGTATCGGTTTCGTTTGGAAATCGTGTTTTGGTCGATACTTCACAATAATAGACGTTATTTCCGTGTATGCGGCGGCACGGCGCCGAAATCACCAACCAATGTAAAATAAGTAATCAGTGCTAAATTCAAATCGTTCTCGCATGACGAAATTAAAGTACGTAAAATACGAGAGCCCTGACAACACAATAGACATTGGACAGGCTTCAATAAAGTTACCAAATCCGCCGTCAGGTCAAGGCCTGTCTATGCCGATGGTCTATGAAACGAATTTGTACTGTTATAGGCTAGGTAGGGCGTGTACAGAGTCTACACGTATTGATATACATCACGTTTATGTGGTTTGTTACAACGATCTACCGATCAGCAAACTGGAATAGAATTCATTTTCTACTATTTTTTTATGTATACTTGGAATTATGGCCGTATATAATACTGCCAGTAACGGGAACCAATAATTGAAAGATGATTATTTACAAAAAAGGGAATACGTATTCATATAGTCCCACAAACTTCCCATAGCGACCACAGTACACATAGAGTTGAAACTCGCCCTAATAACCCACGCACGTTGTGTGGAACACGTTTCAGGATCAGCGAATGTATATTCGGTTCTCCCCAAGATACTTGGAACATAACTTGTATATCAGTGCCTGCATCAGTCTTCCGTCTGTCTTGTCACAGGCCCCTAGATGAGATTTATTCTTCTTAGGAGTGAGGAAGCTCAGGCGGCTCAGGCTCATTTATTTTCGGTAGTCGCTTGTTTTTTTGGATTGCAGCGCTTAACATAAGATGTAGTGCTCGAATAAAAAACATACATATCTAAAGTCTCAATTTATCACGTACCACCGGATTCAGTTCTTGAAAAACGATTTTTATGAATGAAAACGCTCGGGCCTCCATTCTATCGATGTGGAAGCGTGTAATCAATAGGTCAATAAAGGGACCATATTCGACCACGACCATGCCTTTATGTTCTTAAAAATATTATTTTTTGTTCCTTTTTTTAACTAGTTTTTTTTTTAAAGTTTATACGTTTCACAGCCTATATTAACTTCCAAATGATAGACGAGAGATGGTTATCAACTGATGATTTAGGCTGCGTTTAGACGACGCGAAAAATTTCGTGCGGCCGCCACACGAAATTTTTCAGTCATAGCAAATGTATGTCTTATTAACTAGGACTTAACGTTGAAATTCTTTGTGAGTAACCAACCGCGCGGCGGCCGCGCGGTCGGCCGCGCGGCTGTCGCGCTCCCGTTTACACGATCGCGCAGTCGCCGCGTGGTTGGAGCGCTGCGAAGTATTAAACATTATGGCTTAGTCAATAGAGTTTACATTAGTTTTTCGAGTGATTCGAGCGCGGCGGCCGATACGCGGTGGGATTCCTTGTCATATAAATGCGCCCTTAGTTTCATCCATTCATAATATTATTATTTACAATATTCTATTAACCTACATATTTTTAGACCTTAGTCTTTCTGACGTGAGCCCAAATCATTGAGGCTAAAACAGAGAAAAGTATAATGACGTTGTTTCTTGTGCTTTTGGTCTCTATAGAGGGTAGTATCAAAGGCTTTATGTAATTGGGGACAGTTTTTCTATTTAGAAGTGAAGCTTTGAAGCATGAATAACTGTGTTGGCAGGCGTATAAAACATGGTTACAGGTACAAAACTCTTAGCCATCGCCGACCCCTGCGGTACACTACAATACGTTTTAGTAATCCTTGACGCGAAAATATTATAAGTGCTATTCGTCTGATGGTTTTCGATAGGATATACCTGACTCTCAAAGTAGATCTCATTAAAATTTGAACAGAAAATTCAATCCCTATGGGGTGACATCGTGGATGAAATAACTAATTCTTCGGCAGCATATTGTGTGCACGGATTTTTGTGCTATCGATCATTGATGAATAAAACCGCAATAGCACTGGCGTATTGGTAGATAAATTAGATTTGGGACTAATGTTGTTTTGTTGCTTTTCAGTTTTGTTGTCCGTTTTAATGCTATTAAAATTAAGCAGTTATTGTTGTATTCATTTTCTTTTGTGTAACATGTATAAGAGCCGCGGATCATAGTTAATCAAGATAGCTTTCGTTTCAGAATGTAACTAATGAGTTTTTATTAAAAACTCGTTTTTCATTCAATAAAATTAATGTATTTGAATGATTACTATGAATAATCTAAACATAATATATTAAGATAATTATAATGTATTTTAGTAACTAAAGGTGTTTTTCATCTTTATAATCATCCACTAAACATTAGCTCACGGTATGTAGGGTAGACTGGGTACGATTGTGACAATTTAAGTTTGACCGCCAATAATTTTGTTAATTTACTAGTTGGTTGAGACAAAAATTACTTAAATCGTAGTTTGTACATTTGTCTACACAAAAACACTGAAATTTTGTCTCAAAATATGCTGTATTAGTTATAGCATCAAATTTTAAAAAAAAAGGGAAAATGTCACAACCGACCACACCCCAAGGACGGTTGTGACAGTGGCTGAAGTCAGTAGTGAAAGACGTAAACATTCATAGAAATGGTTTATAATGACTTTTATTGTTAGAAATGTTTAACATAACACAAAATACTTTTCTTCTATATAAAGTTTACATTTATATATCAAATTAAATTAAATCTACAATCACTTCTACTTTTATAATTTCTCTTATGATTTTATTATAACCATCTTCTTTAAAATCATAAAATCAGTCAAAGGTTTCTACTCATGAATGAACGGAACCATTCCTCACCAGCCATCTCATTCTCATCCCAAGTAGCAGGTCGGTTCATGTTGTATTTAGTTGTCAGTTCAAAGGCCAGCTTTTGTAGTAAGGCCAACATATATTTCCGCGCAACGTGTGATATATTTTGATAACAGCTCTTCTTGCTCCTTAGAAAATACTTTGTTATGAGCTGCATATCCCATGCTGATGCTGTTTACATCGTGATTCGCATCGGCTTTATCACGTTTATGAATATATCGTAACAACGACATGTGATTAATATTATGCATTTCCGCAGCTCTCCGTAAAGAAGTGCCACGTTTTACGTCATCATAAGCATCCTTATTTTGACAAATATCAGACCGTGCTCTTTCTCTTCTTTCCGCAAGCGTTTTCTGCGCATCTAAAAGCAAAAACATAAAAAAATATATGTCACAACCATACCCACTACATTTGTCACAACCGTACCCAACGCATGCTTTTCAAAACAATAAAACACCATGACTAAACTAAATTATTTATGTAAAAAGTAATCATTTGTTATTAACTACTAATATTCAATTCACAACAAAAAAATATTTGCTATAGTATATCTGTATACCAATAAATGTGAATATCCAAAGAGTTAGCACAAAAAAACTTACTTTTGGCTGTTGAAAAGCAATGTGGCCTCCTGCTTTTGTTTACGTCGCGCACCGGCTAACGCAATACTGGGCAACATGTGTAGACATGTATCGCGCTTCTTTTTCCCCTTACACTCTTCCCCGTATTCCATATAGTTTCGCGATTATCACGGCTGTCACAACCGTAACCTGTCACAACCGTACCCAGTCTCCCCTATAAGCGGAAATGAATTGGATTAATTTACGCCATTACTCAATTGTATTAGGGAGACCATTCAAAATGCTGTTGGCAAGAGCATGTATTTTTACTTTCACAGTACCATTAATCTACCACATACAAACATACATACGCACTCACGCCTGTAATCCCCAAAGGGGTTGGCAGAGGTGTAATGAACGTATTTCCGTCGCATGATGTGATTGTGTATCTACCACATAATTTATATAATCTTCTGTATAGTGTTTCAAACGATGTTTGTTGTTGTGCTCCTTAATATCGTAGTTATATTTAAAATAAGATAAATGAATATTTACAACCTGGTTTAGAAGGTTAATGTTGTCTAATAGGGTTATAATGTTAAAATTTGAGTATTCTATTTCGAGACGAAAATGTATGACGTACGCAGGTAGAAGGAGTGGATCAATTGCATATTTTTCTAGACAAATAAATGGCCGAGTTTTATTGTGTTACTCACAGTGTTTGGTATCTTAAATTAAATTTTCTTATGATATACCTACATATTGTAATATGCATTAAAGTCAGTCTTATTCAGTGAGCGATATAATAATATTAATGCTACTTCTCCCTATAGAGAGTGTGAGCTTAATTTTCGCTTATGCAGCATTGTGTGACACAGAAGATGCACCTTCTGTGTCACATAATGCTGCATTCAGTTCATTGATGAACTTCAATTTATTAGAGATGTTTTATATAAAATCTTAAATCTAAAGCACCCACCTAGGCTGCTGACACGTCAGGATCAATCACTCCTCTGTTACATAATTACGTCGGTCTTCTTGATTGAATTAGACAAATCTGGGCTAAAGCATTTAATGTAACGTTACAGGCAAGGACGGCTCAAAGGTGACGACTGTGGTGGCGACGCCGGGGCAGGGCCCCGACCGGCCGCAGGAGGTGAGCTATGCCGACATGAAACTCATCGGTAACGGCAGCTTCGGCGTCGTCTACCAAGCCAAATTATGCGACACCGGCGAGCTGATCGCCATCAAAAAGGTGCTCCAGGACAAAAGGTTTAAGGTGAGTTGCCTATAGTATGTGACAAAGTATTTTATTGTTATTTATTTTCTAGGTATATTTAGGAGAGTTCTTCAGTGATAGTTTGGTTATAAGTTTATTTTACATGAAATACTTTAAAAATATTATTTTTATTGCAAAGTTTAATCATTGTTTAAAATCAATGTGCTTTGTCTATTGTATAGGTATTTTAACAGTAAATGTGTATATGTATTGAACAATTTAACATTGTGCTTTATAAAAAAAATATATAAAAATTATGTATTTTATTACAAATCATACCAACAATTTGAAATGTGTAACCTACACATATTAAAGTTGTGTGGACTGTGCTATTTATAACATATTAAAAAATCAGTCATTAATTAATTTTAATTTCATTACAGAACCGAGAGCTTCAAATCATGCGACGACTGGAGCATTGTAATATTGTTAAATTGAAATACTTCTTTTACTCCAGTGGAGAAAAGGTAAATCTAAATAACGACTAGAAACGTTTTAGTTCAATTTATTAGTTGCTTTATTATTGGAGCCATTTTCATAGTTTGAATATCATTGTCGTAACTGACATGATTTGTAATAAAAATGATGTTTGAACTGGAATGGAGATATCTCTTTCCATGCATGTTTTTGGAAACATCGTCCTTTATTATATATTTTAGTTCCTGGCTTTTTCTACTTTGGTAGCTTCTTGGAAGTAAAATCATTAACAACCTATTTTAAATACCCACCATTATAGTCAATTTGTGTATCTTGTACCAGTAACCCAATATCTAAAATTGCCTGCGTGCTTTATACAGGGTTATTTTTAAAACACTGACAACCTCGCAGGAGTAGATTCCTAAGGTAATTTGCTACTACTTTTGTTCTACGACTTTTCATAATTTGTTAGATTTTATTTTCATACAAAAATAAGTATTCATTTAATTTCCGTCTTGAAAGTTACAACGCGCATCGCAGATTACGTAAACAAACACGCGAAGCGTGGGGAACCGGGCTAGCGCATGTGACCTTGAACTCCCGCGCCGCGCCGCAGTCTACGAAGAAAAATACGACACAACAAAACTTGTAAAATCATTTTTTTTTAAATATATTGAGTTATATCCAAACTCGTAGAACAAAAGTTGCTCCGTATGGGGTCAGCTATATGGCCCTGCGAGGTTGTCAGTGTTTTAAAAATAACCCTGTATAATATTGTTTAACCACAATATTTAGAGTCACTGTATTTGACTATATACATATTATAATATAATATCCTTATAGCAAAAAGTGTTGTTCTTGTATAGCCGAGTAAAGTTAAGATTCTTTTTGCCTCTATAGTATGAGATATCTCCAATTTGGTATAATATACTTGTGATTGTTTTGTATAAAATATTTGAAGTTGTTATGTTGTATAAGATACGTTGTATTAAGGGTTATATTATTTTGTCTGTTTTATTTGGGGGAAGGCGGCAGTGCCCGCAGCAGTGAGCTCTCTGTTAAACGCAATGCAGTCACTTGATGTCGCAGTATGTTTATGAACCAATCAGATTCTTGCGCTAGTGTGCTAACGCACAATTTAGGTCTGCCAAATTTGACTGCAGTTACCGAACAATATTTTTACTATGGAATTTACTGGATGTCAAATTGTTAGCACATGGTTTTAGGGTGTCTTTGTATCTAACCTACCTTGTTCAGCTCCGTATTTCATTATGGCATAATGTGTTATTTTATACATTTCTCATTACATTGTTGTGGCCATTTCTAATAATATATTTTCACTATTCGTTGTGTATTTATTTAAATAAAAACCTTTGTGTTTGGTGTTCATGGTATGATCACTCCATATTGCATTATTAGTTGCATAATTCCTAACTGTATGTGCTTACAATACTTGCACTGAGTATTAAAGTGTAATGTTAAAATATTGGTCGGTAACTAAAACTGGCATTCAAACAGTGTGCATATTTATTTGAGACCAGGTGTTAAACATATCATGAGTTATGAATCTATCAGCCCAGAGCTTATACTTTTGAATCGATTGAAGCTCACAATGTTCTTGCATTTTTTCGTATTTTTTATCATTAAAAATCCAATACTTTTTTGAAATCATCTAAGTTGTGTGTATTAGTTTCTAACAGTCGCTCGCTTCTCATGTTTTTGTTTTTAGACACAATACTGCTTAGCGTTTCACTGCAATAATTCATTTGCACTTATAACGTGCTTCTGGACTTCTGTCAGTCAATTCATTAATATAAAAAAAAAATTTGAGAGTGAAGGAATTTAGTTTTGAGAATTGGGTTTTATACATAAATACAATGCTTACATTTTAAAATCAACCAATGATTACGCAGACACAAAAAAATATTAAATTAAGAATTTTACAATTTCATTTGTATTCTAATGTTTGCGGAAAATCTCATTACTTAAGTCTAGGGCAAGTACGTAGAGTAAATGACACTCAGTTTTATGATCTCTGAAAATTCATTCGCATTTTTTTACTTGGTAGTAATTTTTTCAAACATTTCACTGCACTTCTTTTTTTCATAATTTTTGTACATAAATTTTCATATAGTCATAGTCTACTTTCACAACAATTATCAATATTAGGGCAAATATTATA
Organism: Amorpha juglandis; assembly: GCA_949126905.1. NCBI lineage: Eukaryota > Metazoa > Arthropoda > Insecta > Lepidoptera > Sphingidae > Amorpha > Amorpha juglandis. The sequence continues at coordinate 7,731,041 of OX421380.1, forward strand.
CTTACTGCATTTTTATTAAATGGATATTTTAAATAAACATTAAAGTTTACGTTAAGATTTCTCAAAAACAATATAATTAAAGTCATACTGTAGTATGTTATATGACTTAATGTATAAGAATTCAATTTAATTCCAGGCTAGGGTTATATTATTATATAAATAATATGTCAATTGTTCGTTTTTATAACTCTTAATAGAACAATTTCCATTTCCAGAAAGACGAAGTGTACCTGAATCTGGTGCTGGAGTACATACCTGAGACCGTGTACAAAGTTGCGCGTCACTACTCCAAAGATGAACAAACCATACCCATTAGTTTTATAAAGGTATTCACTTTATTTTATACTTACTATAGTCTAATCTGTATCCATGTGGTACAATACAAAGTTATTCATAATATGAGTTTAAAACCTTTTAATAATTGAAAGTTACGGCTTATGAAAGCCATGCTGTATACATAGACCAAACAAGTGTTTTCTTTATAAAACATGCCCTTTCTCTAAATGTGCCTAGTATTTGTGCATATATTTTTTCAATAATGCAATAGAAGTGTGATCTCGAGGCTGAGTGTGAGTGTGTGTGTGTGTCTCTGTTTGCAGCTATACATGTACCAGTTGTTCAGAAGCCTCGCGTATATCCACTCATTGGGCATATGCCATCGGGACATCAAGCCACAGAACTTGTTGCTGGACCCGAAGACGGGCGTGTTGAAGTTGTGCGACTTCGGTTCCGCGAAACACCTCGTTCGCGGCGAGCCTAACGTCTCGTACATTTGCTCGCGGTACTACCGCGCTCCGGAACTCATTTTTGGCGCCATTGATTATACTACAAAAATCGGTAAGTGCAAAACATTTTACAATCGATATATTCTTGCTATTAATGTACTGCCAAAATCGCTAAGTGCAAAATTTATCGATTTATACTTGCTACTAATGTACTAAAAAAATCGTTAAGTGCAAAACATTATAATCGATTTTTTCTTGCTATTAATGTATGTACTACAAAGATTGGTAAGTGCAAAACTTACAATCGATTTATTCTTGCCAATAATGTACTACAAAAATCGGTAAGTGCAAAACTTACAATCGATTTATTCTTGCTAATAATGTACTACAAAAATCGGTAAGTGCAAAACATTACAATCGATTTATTCTTGCTAATAATGTACTAAAACAATCGGTAATTGAATAACATTACAATCGATTTATTCTTTCTATAAATGTACTGCAAAAATCGGTAAGTGCAAAACATTACATTCGATTTATTCTTACTATTAATGTTATTTGTATATTGACTGATGATAATGTCAGAATTACGTCCATCAATGGACTTATAAATAGATAATGGTCGATAAACACTTAGGTCTACAGTAGATACAAGAATTCCATTAAATATTACGTTTCATGTATTTCTTTATGGGCGTTTTTCACGATTTGTGAGTACATTTTAAGCGCCAATTAATTAATTTGACAGGTAATTTAGGAAGTCTGATCACACAGCCAGTTTACGAAGTAGCCATAACATATGCTTCACCATGTATATTGACAACATAATGACTTCGTATTTTGCTGTTATATATTTTGCTTTTCTTTAAGTACACTAGTAGTCACTTCTACTTAGATATAGTGGAATAAGCACTGAGTAATAGTGATTTGTGTACTGCACTGATATATATCGACTTTAAAATTGACTAAGCAACATAACTTCCTATCAAGGATTTTTTTTATCTCGGCGCGGCAAAGTGACTGCACCTTGTGATAAGCACAGTGCATTCCAAATATAATGTCGTCTGTCAAGAGACATTGCCTCCCTCTTACTGGATATGCACTGGCTGACCTTGGAACGCGACTTGCCTAAAAGAGCCACTATGGCGGGTGTTTCAACATGTGTGTACGGTGGTCGCTATACAGTCGGGTATAAAAATATCAAATACCCTCGCATATGTCCAAAGTGTGAAAAATCGCATGTAATTTGGATTAATTAAAGAAGCTTTAGTGTATTAATCCTCATATTAAAAATGTGAAAGTGTGTTTCATTGGTTGTTTGTTAAGCTGCCACGCCTAAATCACTGAACATATTTTGATGAATTTTGGTACAGAGATAGATGGGAACAGATGTCTAATAATCGTGAATATTAAATGTAGCTGTAAAGGTTTACTCTTCTTACAGATGTGTGGAGTGCAGGCTGCGTTGTTGCCGAATTGTTATTGGGTCAACCAATATTCCCCGGAGATTCTGGAGTCGATCAGTTGGTTGAAATTATCAAGGTAATTTTTGCATGTCCTTTGGTTTTTTTAATAATAAACAATTTATTATTCAATAGGTAAAGATTAAGGCTAATGTTATTATTTAATAGGAATGATATTCTATTCGAAAATATGAATACTATAATAAACGTTGTATATGTATAGTTCATAGTTATATACTGTTTTGTGTTACTTCCTCTGGTGTTAAATGTCACAAGATAGCGAGACGAAACCTTTTACTAGTGTTGGCACATACGATCCACTCATGGCGGTCACAAAACACCGCCATACTGAAAACAGCTACAAGTTGTGGTCGGTGGTCGACACAAGTTATTGGTGGGTCTTGGGTATCGTTGATTTTAAGGGCCCTGCCGCAGGAAGTGAGAAGCAACGTTTTGTGGCGTGTAGCCACTGCTCGCAGCAATCGAATTCATTTAAAATGTATGAAAACTAAAATTAGTAAAATATAATTGTGATTTTATTATGATAATTTTTCAGGTTTTAGGTACACCAACACGAGAACAAATACGAGAGATGAATCCAAACTATACTGAATTTAAATTCCCTCAAATCAAAAGTCATCCCTGGGCGAAGGTAATGTATCAATATTTTTCATATACGTACTATTGAATCGATTTTTATGCGGCTTTTATCGAATAATAACATACCTAGTTATATAGCACTTGTGTCGAATGCTTCAAATCATACAGTCATTTCTTCGAATGAGGGCTTTGCTGGGATGTTGTCATGTGGAATAACAATTATAAGATATTAATGAATTGGTGCTCTAAGAATCATGGCGTAGCAGGCAGGTAGGTTGGGTGCATTACTGGCTCAATGCTCATTTTAGGATGGAGTGAGATCTAAATGTCCTTTTTTTTGGCCCTTATTTAGTGTCGTTTGGTATAGGCAAAGTCTGAAACCTGAAGAGGGATGTGCGGATATGTGGAGGCGCGTCCGCTCTTTTCCGGAGCTGCGAACATCACCTCCATTCACCATACGATAGGGCTGGCCATTGCCAGGTGGCCATTTCTATCTACCTCCATTTTTGTAACCGGGAACAATATTTTTTTATTTGGCCCACCTCAGAATAAGCTTATTCCTTAAGTCATTGTTAAGATTAAAGCTTTACCATTAAGTGGAATTAAATTTTAAATGTTTTATTATTTTTAGACCATAATCAGTCACTGAAATATTTCGTGTCGCATGGAATCACCCAATTTATACTATAAAGTTATCGTCTCAGTGTTTTTGTGAGCGTTTTTAGAAAGTAGAAACCAGCGAAAGTTTTATCCCCAGGCTGAGCAATTAATAGTTTGTTTGCTTCGTAATCCACACGACACGTGTAACGAAATTTGTGCCCGATATAGCGGTAGACTCCCTTGTAAATATATTATGATGGGATTAAAGTAATCTCGGCGAACAGCTAGTGTTAGTTCCACCCATGACTTACTCTTCGAGGATACAGACGTCAGCTTATGTTATCCAAAATGATCTCAAATTAAAGTTGAGATCAAAATGGTCTTAGAGCTTTAGTGGATAGTATTAATTACTGTTATGTTGATTGATGATTAAATCGCGCGCGTCATTGCAGTATATGCTGGAGCGTATGACCATGCCCAAGACTGCCACTGACCACCAGCGCATCCGAGTAAGACAATGCTGTATGAACCAACTAAATGCCTTCATTGGTTTATTAAATATAGGGTGACATTCGATGACGATGACGATATGTTACCGTGAATTACCGAAGCATAGAGTATCAAAAGAACTTGTGTATGTTACTATCCAGTATTCGCTGTAGTACAAGATACTTGGTGAATGTCCGAAATTTTGTTTTCGTTATGATTTCGGTTATACACTGGTGAAGGTTAACATACACGACGACTTGGTGAATATTTGTTGAAGAAAAATAAATTCATAGCAAAATTTCGACTCTAGCGCTCGTCGGACGCACTGATTGCCCCATTTCTGATCTATCATATGGCGTCTATAATTTAAACTTATTTTTTTCCATTAACTATTGTGTTACGCTAAAATCAAAGTCATATGAATTTTTCAACTACGATAATTCACTAATTCGCTGTTATGGTGTATGTTATACATTCACTGGTGCATTGGTAATGAAGAAAATAATATTTTGGACATTCAGTAAATTTGTGATTGTTAACATATACTAGTGGATCTTAGCATCCACCAATTTGAAATATTGACGGTAACTATTAATTTTAGTAGGTAATAGGAGATTAGTGGCGGTACTTTATGAGCTAATTCATTGAATTGGAAATATAAGTTTTAAAATGAGGGCATTTTAAGGTTTCCCAATAATGGCGAGTTTATAAAATTGCCTTTGGCATGAATTTACGACTAGAATGTCAAAACACAACTAATCGGTTGACGCTGTCTTTTACCGCAAAATGATTGTTTGTTGGTGTTCAGTGTGCATTCTTTCTCGTACCACTTTCGTGCGGTTTGTTTTCCTTCTTAAGATTTATATGTAAAAACATCATATTTTGCTTTTTATGTAAGTTTCGCAATCAATATTGTCATTCGTAATCATGGAAAACAAACCGGTCGCGTGGTGTCATTTGCAAACATCGAGTTCCCACTTCGATGTCACTCCACCGTCATGTCATATCACGAACTGTACCGTCCGTTTGTTAACCATTAACATTGTAAATATTTCGTTAACGTTTCGCCACGTAACACGTCATGTCGCACGGCGCCGTCATTCGAGTGTGTACAATGTACAGTGTACACAGTCGAGTGGGTGAGTGGGTGTGTGTGTGAGTGAAGCGTTGTCGTATCGCAGGTGTTCCGTGCGTGCACACCACCGGACGCCATCTCGTTGGTGTCGCGACTGTTGGAGTACACGCCGGGCGCGCGCCTGTCGCCCCTGCAAGCGTGCGCGCACAGCTTCTTCGACGAGCTGCGCGAACCGACCGCTCGCCTGCCCAACGGACGTCCGCTGCCGCCGCTGTTCAACTTCACCGAGTACGAGCTCAGCATCCAGCCCTCGCTCAACGAGTTCCTGAAGCCTCGCGGCGCGGCCGGCGGCGCGGGCGGTGCGGGCGGTGTGGCGGGCGGCGCGGGCGGCGCGGACACGCCCGGCGCCGGCGCGTCCGCCGCGCCGCCGGACCTCGCACATGACTCGCCAGGTACTGCCGGAGCGGGGTCGGGTGCGGGCGCGGGCTCGGGCGCGACGGCGGGGGCGGGCGCGGGCGCGGGGGCCGGGGCGGGCGCGGCCGCGACGGGCGAGGCGTCCGGCACGCGCGCGCACTGACCGTGCGTGTCTGCAGCAGACGCGGCGGATGTGTCGGATGTGGCGGATGTGGCGGATGGTGCGGTGTTGGTGAGCAAGAGCGAGGTGTCGTCGGGCGCATCGTAGAGCGACGACGCGTCCAGCTGCGACGCCCGGCCGTATGTCAGTAGAGAGCTCGGAGGGTGGGTCCGCCGCAGATTCCGACCCGCCGTGTGATCACTTTGTACTTTTGTAAGCTCAAATTGTCTCCTTGTGTACATACCTTGAACGCGAGTTTCGGTACATTCGTTCGATAAACGACAGATTATCGTCTGGATAAATTGTTCTGTTCGTTTTCCACGTCGCGTCACGATGTCGTCCGCCGTCGCTTCGAGTTTCGACCGGTCGAGAGTCGGCCGTGAGGTGGCCGCGTGATCTCCGGTGAGAAGTAAGATGCGACCTTCGCTTGAGCCGTGTAATCAGTAGGGAAGACATATTCAGTAGTGCATTAGTGTATTTATTGTTGGAGTCGTATCACTAACTCGAGAAACTTGTACGAAACGTATGCCTAGTGTCATTTCAACGATAAAACTTCTTAGCAGATTTGTTTTTTTTTGCATACATAGAAAACATACTTGTAAATTTTTATAACTAGTATAAACTGATCTCTCAAGATAATTTATAATGATAATATCTCAGAATATAATGTATTTGTATAAACATATTTCAGAGAATATAAATTTTTAGATTTACTGCATATAGATATTTGATTTTTCGGCTACTTCTGTCTTAGAATGTTTCCTTTTGCGGTTTGTTTTGTTTATCCAGCGCTGGATAATATGTGTATTGTAATTTGTACCTATGTAATAGTACTGTCAGTGTCCTAAGGTAACGAGATAGTTTTTCGATAATATTGTATTCTATATTCAATAAATGATATTTCTATTATATAAAATTTGTCATTGAAAACACTATGGTTATTAGTAGTCATTTACGGAAATGATGATAAAGTAATGCTATATTTCATTGTCATAGTTTTAAGTATTCAAATAATTTCATTTTGCACTTCAATTTGGCATACAAATTAGGTGTAGACTAACAAGATGTTTTACTCATGATATAGAAGTAGCCTGTCGGTGTGACCTTTCAATGCCCAATGCACCATTGTTCAATGCAACAGAAAGGCAGCCATGAATATACATACTAGTTGCACTTGCTAAATGCAGAACATAGAATATTATATATAACCTCATTTGGACCAAGGCGCAGATTTGCAAATATTCTAGTGCACAACAAGTAGCTAGCTCGTGTTTTAAATTTTAAGGTTTTTTGTGGATCGATAATAAATATTCAATGTTTGCAACTTAAACACACACTGTGCTGTCCTGACGTGTCTTGGATAATTTAGCATTCGCATGCATAGACGATTGTATGTGTTTTATTCCGATGTGATGACATAAAGTTACGTCCCGGTCGCGATCATGGAACGATATACCTACATACATGTGTATTGCATATTATGTACCAATGTACTGCTAATTACTTATAAATTATTGTATCGTTAAGATAAGCGCTCGGCGCATCGATTTGAAATCACACATAGTGGAGCTTAGTTGTCGTCGTTAAGGCTATTGGTTTGCTGATACACCTTTATAATTCGTGTAAATATATTATAATTATCTTTACGGTATGACTCTGGGTGGTCGCGGTTAGTCCGTTCAGTGCGCATGTGGTTCCACAGTGTGTTTACAGAGTGGTTGCACAGTGTGGTTGCAACAGTGTGGTTGCAACAGTGTGGTTCCAACAGTGTGGTTCCAACAGTGCGGCTCCACAGATCGGCCGCAGCGACCTCAGTAAGAGAGACACGGTAGTTTAGATACGCATATTTTTATTAAATCTATCTATGTATATGAATTTTGTAATCGACGTTGCTTCTAAAGACCCTTTGTGTAAAAAGTTATAAGACAAACTAGTGACCTGAATGTTCGAAGCGATGTTTGAACATCTCTATCCCACTGAATTCTCACTTCACGATTTGCAAGCACATTTGCTACATGAGAATTTCGCGTAAAAGCATAGATCGAAATGGAGTTATGACTTATATAAATTATTTAAAGTAAAAGTTTTCATATTACTATAACTGTAAAATTAAATTTAATAGTGAGTGAAATTTGTATTTTGTTTTAATATTTGTTTTACTGAATTTGAATACGTCGTAACACCCATATCGTTGTTAGTTATGAATGAAAAATAACATAATTATAAAAGTAAATATTAAATGAATAGCAATGATGGCTTTTTAATTCCACATTCACCACAACCTCTCCTATAGTTTGTAAGGAAAGTTCAAATAAATTATGCAATGTAGAGAAGCATAATAAATAGGAAAAACCATTTGGATGTTTATTTTCACTAATGACCTTGACATAAAAATTCCTATCAAGTCTGAGACGATTAGTGTAGATCAAAAATATTGGCCCTAAAAAAATTAATTAAAATTAATCGGTTTGTTTTCTAAAGGGTGTAAGGGAAATGCTTCCCGTATACTAAAGGGGTAGACCTGATGATTACGAAATGTTATAAAACTTTTTTTATTTGATTGAATGACGAGACGAGCAAGGTGCTCGCCTGATGGTAAGCGCCATGCCTGACCATTAGGACTGCCTCAAATTAATTTGTTCCCTTTCAGGTGGACATTTTTTCAACTTGTCCCCTATACAAGACGGTCTTCCTTAGTTTTTACCCTCCATAATAATATACATAGAAAAGTGCACTCTTTCTTTCTTTTTTATTTATGGCTTTCGCAGTATTATGCATTTAGCCAGTGTCGAGTATAATTTATTCTCAAGTATTTTACAAGAACGATGAAACACGGGTGCGGTCGATTTCAAGGTCTTGTCGGAGTTTTGGTGTTAACTCCTTTCAGTACGATTCTTAATTCACTTATTTCAATGTTTCCATACACTGTTCATCACCGTCAATGTTTATTGAACAAATCCACACCACTTTTATACAACAAACACAACTCTAAACTATAGTTTATGAAATAAATTAAAATAAGCGATGAACTGCACTGTCATAATTCCCGCCAAAACTCAAAAGTGCACTCATTCAGATAGGTACTTCTTCGTTTTTTTTTATTTATGGTTTCGCATTATTATGCATTTTGCCAATGTCAAGTATAATTTATTCTCAAGTTATTTTTACAAGAACGATGAAACACGCCCTGTTTTCCAATTACAGAGCATAATGCCGAAGTGTGCTAATGATTAATTGGAACGTAAATTAGTTTTCTAGTGCACCAGCAGAGTGCGCTAAGTTCAGCGTTGAGAATAAAAATATAAATAGCTTCATCCATCCTTACATTTACTTTTTAACAGGGTCTGAATTAACTTTTGAATATTTCGAAAACACTACGATAAGACGAAAGCTTAAAAAAAATTCTCAACCATAAACAATATTAATTACTAACGATAATATAAATAAAATTTCGATCAATGCCAACTTAAAGAAAAAACACTTGTTAATTTTCTGTTACTGAGTTGGTATCGATTGCATGTATCACCCGAAAGCAGTACTTACTACTTTTGAGAGTGCTTGATTGTGCGAAGCGTTGCTGTAGTTGAAACATTCAACGTTGAGCATTATGTCGCATAATGCGCTTTAGTGCTGTATATGGAAAACAGGGACGGGTGCGCTCGATTTGCAAGGTCTCACCGGAGTTCAATGTTTCCATACACTGTTCATCACTGTCAATGTTTATTGAACAAATCCACACCACTTTTATACAACAAACACAACTCTAAACTAGTTTATAAAATAAATTAAAATAAGCGATGAACTGCACTGTCAGAATTCCCGCCAAAACTCCCAGATAGGTACTTTTTTTATAGTTCTTCTTTTTTATATGGAAGGCAAAGAGATCAAGCCCAAACAGCCTCGATATATGTGAGGTATTTCAAAAACCATGAAACACGGGTGTGATCGATTTCAAGGTCTTGCTGAAGATTTTGTGTTAATTTCTTTCAGTTCGCTACTTCTTTTCTATAGCGAAACGAACACATGAGATCGATCATTAATACACTTTGTCAAAAGTCACCTAAATTCAGTTATTTCAATGCCTTTATACACGTGATTGTGATGAATCACAGTCAATGTTTATTGCGCAAATCCAGCACCTTTATACAACAAATAATATTTTAAACTATTGTTCTATAGTTGAGGATTTAATTGAAATAAGAGGTCAACCGCACTGTCATAATTACTCGTAATTACTTATGAGAAAACATTGACAGCTATCAGAACTGACAGATGACAATTGTAACACGACAGCTGATTAATATTTTAGATTTTGGGACTTTTAAAATTATTTGTTTTATTCAAATGTTTGTAAGATTTTCGCCTAAATATAAGTGTGTACGGTGTCTATATACCCAAAGAAAAATAACTTCTGCTTGACTATTTAAACGTGAAACGTCGTAACGTCACGTTTATCTTTAAAAAACTAATCTACGAAGGTCTAGGGAGGAGAGCCATTGTTTTGAAACATATAACAACGTAGTGCTTATCCTCTTTCATATTATCGTCTGTATATCAAAAATGCACGAAGCTTACGAAGTATCTCATCTGCTTAATGCAACTGTGCAGATCGAGGCAATTGCCGCTTACGGTAAGATATAATGATTATTTTTAATATAAGACAATACTACTTTACGTAAATTTACGTGTTTTACTAGCCTGAACAAGCCTGTCGCTCGCCGGAAGATAAGCGTCATGCCTGCTAATAAACAGAATCAATGACACAGAACTTTCAATTACAAAGTACTGCATGCCACTACAGTTTGCTTGTCACCCCGAGACATAACATGTTGTCTCGTTATGTCCAGTACTTGTAGTAGGTTCAATGCTTTTCAAACCACATAATCTTGCTAATGATAGCATACAGGGCGAGAATATGTCTGTGATGTGAAAGGGCATGGGTTTGATATAATTGGCTTTGTCCTGCACTGAGACAAATGTTTGCATGATCCACAAATATTTGTTTTTGTTCTGAGTGTTGTGGGACCACAAGTCCATTGTAGTTTTTGATATTCTTAATACAACTTTAACCTAGTGTGGGGTCAGGACTATAAGTGTGACTGTTGGGTGTATTAAATTAAATTAAATGCATATAAGGAATACCTATATATGTATATGTATATGTATATGTATATACTATACCTACCTTTTCCATTTTATATAATCTTTTTTTTTAATTTGGCTTTGGTAAAGGGACTATGCATCACCTCATGGTAAGTACAGTGTAATCTAATGACTGTGTCAAGTAACAACTGATAGGTCATTAGAATTATGCAACAAATAATGAATAATAATTAATCACTTATGTGTGCTTGCCTAATTGCTTCTTTACACTTTATTTAAAGGACCTCATATTAAGTTATATTGTAGTAAGGAGGGAATGTGTATGCTGGTAAATTATTCTAGAGGTTAATGGTCTCGCACATGTAAAATATTGCAAACTTCTTAGTTTAAGCTGCAATTGAAGGGAACACAAAAAGTGGTTTCCTAAGTTAACAAGAATGATTCTGTATAAGAAACTTATAAATAAATAAAAAATCACAAGATACATTTTCTTTGTAGTTTTATTTTGCTAATCCTACTTGAATTTCATTTCAGATAACAACCTATTGTTGGGTACAAGACAAGGGCATTTGTTAATGTACTCATTGTCTGCTAACAGTGGCAACCAAAAGTATCAGGTGCAGCTGTTAAGATATAGGAAAAACTTTAGTAAGAAGCCTATACAACAAATTGATGTAATCCCAGGTTAGAAGTCTAATAGTTAATTATTATTTTCAGATACCAAATAACAGTCCATAGGCAATATCATTCATACCATATGTACAGCATCGCATGCCAATATTTAGCGCAACTATACTATTTGTAAAAAACACCCTGTTGGGTGTTTTGACTGTGATATCAGAATTGATATTCAAACCTCAGGAAATAACTCACATATGAATATGGTGTAATAAAATATCATATCTATTTTTTTAACTTTAATTAATTTATTGTTTGTTATTAATAATTCTCTCTTAATTGTTATTTATTTCGATTGATTACCTCTGCACGAGCGATGACGCATAGACATAGCGAGATAGCAGGTTGCGGTGTCCGTGTAGTATATAGTATCAGCAACACTTTTTTTCTCCAACTGTTATTTACATAGTTACTTTTCGGTTTAATTAAACATGTCATGACTTGACGCTGGCAGTTATATTCCTCGATTTAGTGGAATCAGTTGCCAAAAAAAAAGGGCCAACAGTTTTTTGTTACATAGTCTATGAACATGAGTCAGTTTCAGATTCAATAAAATCATATTTTATTACAGATGAGAGCTTGTTGATATGCCTGACAGATTCTATTGTGGCTACATACAACACCAACGGAGTTAATTTCCCATTGGTGAAAACATTTGAACAAACCAAGGGTGCTTCATTATTTGCTTTAGATAAAAAGGTATTTCTTCATATCTTTAAAATTGCAGTAGTATTGTACTGTAGTATTGTTTTTTTTTTTATTATTATTTGATTGAAAGACGAGACGAGCAAGGCGCTCGCCTGATGGTAAGCGCCGCGTCTGCTCATAAACAGATGCAACACCACACAGAACTTTGAATTACAAAGCACTGCATGACCCTGAACTGCTTTCGTTACCCTGAGACATAAGATGTTAAGTCTTATAATGCCTAGTAATTTCATTGGTTTCAATGTCCTTCAACCGAAACACAACAGTGCTTTCACACTGTCGCTTCGGGGCAGAAATAGACAAAGCGGTGGTACCAACCCAGATGGCCTCTCGCATACGAGGAACCTACCATCTTGTAAATAAGTTACTTATTAATAATAGAACTTTTTACAAGTTCAAAGCTTTCATCTAACTTCACATGTTAGTATGTATTTTCTATTTCTACTGACCAATCAAGCTGAAATATTGGACATATTTTTGCTGATGACTATAAAATCTGTTACACACAGTTATGTAATTTTTTTAACATGGCTGCTGCCTCTAAGACCTAGGACGCAGGTATACCTTCATTTCTTTACAATCTTGATATGGTATCAAATGAAAGGGTTTGATGAGTAAAAACAATAAGAGATGTCCATAACTTAATATTACACACACTAGTTTGTTAAAGCTTGTTTTAAAAAGGATTTTTTAATATCCATTTAATTTTAGGTTTTCTAATAAATATTACAAACTCTGACATATTTACTGTCCTCTAAAAAGTTATGTATGAGAGAGCCATATGTAATAGGTGTATAATCATAAAATATGAATATATTTTATGATTATTCCATCAGTAGTCAACTCACATCACAGAATATATAGTCCTGAATAGATGCCGCAAGCTCTTCAATCCATTTATAAAACGAAATATCATATTTTCTGTGACAGATGTAACGTCACAAGAGCAGTGTAGTGAAAATTACATTTGGACCACTTTTGAACAGTTTTTACTATACTTTACGGCTCGAAAAACCATTTTGAGGCATTGAGTCTGGACTTAATAATTAGAGTATGTGTATCCAAGATTATGTGAGGAATTTAGGCATGCGACACTTGCGGCATCTATTACTTTTCAGCAAGCCTATGTATTTTATATTTGCTAGAGAATTTCACTTTTGATAATTCATAATGTTCATGAATACAGTAATCAATTAACAAATATAATTTTGTACATAATGCGAAAAATTATTTGGCCATCCTGAGGCCATCCTCAAACATCAGTGGCCTTATAGTTTATATTTATACAGGGTTAATTTTAAAACAGCAGCAACCTCGCAGGACCAGATAGCTGACCCCATACGGAACAACTTTTGTTCTACAAGTTTGGATATAACTCAATATATTTAAAAAAAAATGATTTTACAAGTATTTGTTGTGTCGTGTTTTTCTTCGTAGACTGCGGCTTGCGCGCGCGACTCAAAGGCGCCGCTCAGCTGCTAGTGCGTTGACCTTCAAAGGCGCTAGCCCGGTTCCCCACGCTTCGCGTGTTTGCTTACGTAATCTGCGATGCGCGTAGGTAACATTCAAGACGGAAATTAAATGAATACTTATTTTTGTATGAAAATAAAATCTAACAAATTATCAAAAGTCGTAGAACAAAAGTAGTAGCTTATAACCTTAGGTATCTACCCCTGCGAGGTTGCTGGTGTTTTAAAAATAACCCTGTATAGATTAAAGGGTAGCGGGAAGCCTGAAGAAATTAACTTCAGCCAGGCTACGTTATTTGACGTGTATTGTATACCTATAATATTTCTTCAAGGTGATCACATCAGATAGCAGTAACACAACATTATGTGTTCGTCTTTGTGTTGCTGTGCGGAGAAAACTTCAAATATATGATGCAATTAGTGGAGAATTTAAGCTCATATTGGAATTTAATGTACCGGATGTGCCCAAGGTGATGTCGTGGGGACATCAGTATTTGTGCGTGGGATTTAAGGCAGAGTACATGTTGTATAATGTAAGTTTTGATAAGTGTAAGCCTAAGTAGTTTGTACACTACATCTTATTGGTACATTTGCGGGATCGAATACGAAACTCAAATTAAGATCGATTATTTAAATCTGCCATTGTAGTACATACTGCAATTCTATTGTAGATAGAAGTATGGTCGTATACTAACATCTATGATTTTTTTTTTCAAGCACAGCAAAGTGTTTGCACTACACCTGATGGTAAGCGTAGTGCAGTCCAGAACACCAGCGACCACCAAACAAACAATGAGTTTATCGGTTTTCTTCCCTTTTCGGAGAGGAAAGAAGCAAATCGAGGGGCCTACGATAGGACAGGCGGATGACCGATGCAGGCACAGTAATACAAGGATACCCCTATGCCCGCCCCAATCAACCATCAAGTCATGTCGTAAGCCCCTCGGGAGAACCGGATATACACTAGCTGATCCTAGAACGCGATCCACACAAGGCGTGTGGATCACTATGGCAGGTATTAACACCATGTGTACGGTGGCCGCTATCCGGGCGGATATGAATATCCTACCACCAGCAATTAATCAAATAGTGTTACATACAATGATAAAAGAGGTTTAATTTAGCTTAATTAAACGCATAAGAATTACATAAGAAATAAAAATAACTTTCGCAGTAAGTCAGTTATTGAATGAAAAGATTACTGTTTTAGGAGTCGGATGGAAAACCCAAAGAATTGTTCCCTACAAGCAGTTCTAAGTCATTAGAACCAACTATTGCCATGTATTCTGAAACATCATTCCTCCTGGGTCGTGACCAAACCTCTGTCCTTGTGGAGGAGTCTCAGGATGTGAATATTGATATAAAGAAGACTATAAAATGGAGCGAAGCGCCTATTGCTGTTGGTAAGTTACAAGTTATTGTTAAAATTATTATATTGATCCTTAATCATTTGCAACTGGTCCATAAAGGGAATGCTAATTCCTTGACAGTCATAGACCAAACATCTAAATAGAGACCATATGTGTACATACTTCGCGTATGCATCTAATGCGTAGTTGAAACCGGCCAAGTGCAATTCAGACATGCATACTGAGAGTTTTGTGCCTACTTAAAATTGTCACTTTTTGTATGTTTTAGTATTAATTGTATCTGCTATAATACACTATTAATATATCGATGGATACCTAATCGATTAGTTTTGAAGGTATGATTTACCGACAGATATGTTTAGTAATAGGGGTCATTGGTACCCTTTGAGTGTACTCAAGTGTCTGTTTTAGCGTCTTTAGAACGCTAAAACAATGACATATTTATTTATAACCCACCTTTTACTAGTTAAAATAAACTTTTATCTATCAATTTAAAAACATATTTTTTGTGTTATCACTTGTATGTTATTGTAATTCGTAAATAGAAAAATATTAAGCTAATTTTTAGCTTAAACCAAACTGCTCCATTGGCTATTAGATATTGGTCCTTGGAGCCATCTTTGTAGCAGTAGCCTCAATACAATACAATCCTTTGTAATAATTACATACTGGCGAATGTAATATTTTATTGGTGCTTATTGTTTTTTTTATAGTATGGGACCAGCCGTTTGTGTTAGGCCTCCTGCAAGACCAAGTTGTTGTGCAAACTGTAGAGCCAGCATTGTTCATACAGACTCTAGTTGATTTGAATAAAGCAAGACTGATGTATAGGTAATTATAATATATATTTTTTAATTACTAAACAAAATATTGGTACCACCGATCGGATAATATAATATAATTTGCCGTAAACACTACATCACGAGCCTACATTTAGCGCAACGTTTTGTGTAATGCGCCAATAGCCAAAATAATCCATTCGCACCGCGATGCCACACGTCAGTCTACATCAGTGTTTCCCAACCTTTTTCCCCACCTTAACATTTTTTTGTTAAATTTGTCACCGATATCTAGCGTTGCATTTAAATAACCCAAAACGATAGCGTTAAAGTCGTATCGAGTCCATTTTTAAATTGCCCCCCCCTTAACTATCAAATTGCCCCCTGTGAGGCGTGGCCCCCACGTTGGGAAACACTGGTTTACATAGTAAATATTGGCACGCTTGGTTTAAAGCATTTGTTAAGATGTCTTCCCTTTAGTCTCTAAAAACAATATCTGCGTGTTGTTACGCTTCTCGTGACTAATTTCAGGCCAGCCAAAATGAATTGTGTGTATTATAAATTTGTCTAATAATATTTTATTCTTTTTGTCTTTTTTTATTCGATAGAATGAGCAAGGCGCTCGCCTGATGATAAACGCCACGCTTGCTCATAAACAGAAGCAACACCACATAGAACTTTGAATTACAAAGCACTGCATGACATTGAAATGCGCTCGTCACCCTGAGACATAAGATGTTAAGTCTCATAATGCCCAGTAATTTCACTGGCTTCAATGCCCTTCAAACCGAAACATAACAGTGCTTACACACTTGCTTGGCGGCAATAATAGACACAGCGGTGGTACCAACCCAGACTGCCTCTCGCATACGAGAGACCTACCACCTTGTTATTCTTCCCAAGTAAGGTATTATATACATTGCAATTGTTTCATTTCAGATGTAAGCAAGGTTTGATATTTGTAGCGTCAGTTGGCCAAGTGTGGTGTTTGAGCTCTGTCGACATCACGAAACAAAGGCAGCAGTTGTTAAAAGATAAACAGTTTCAAATAGCTATAGATTTAACGGTAAGTTTTTTATTATTTATTTATTTATTTAAACTTCATTGTACACAATTATATAGAAGTACAATTGGCAATTACAATTTTATTAATGTTCCGTACTCCAAGGGTTATTATTTTATTTTCTATTACAGAGCTTATTTCGTCTGTCTGTCCGTCCCATTTTCAACGGGCCCTCTGTATAAACATAAGATGTAGTCGGCTACTACTTTCACAGAATATGTGTTTTTGGCATACACTCTCTTAGATTGATTCTCTTTCTTTTTTTTATTTATGGCTTTGCATTATTATGCATTTTGCCAATGACAAGTATAATTTATTCTCAAGCTTATTTTTTCAAGAACGGTGAAACACGGGTACGGTCGATTTCAGGGTCTTGTCGTCGTTTTGGTGTTAACTCCTTTCAGTACGATGCTTAAATCGCTTATTTCAAGGTTTCCATACACTGTTCATCACCGTCAATGTTTATTGAACAAATCCATACCACTTTTATACAACAAACACAACCTTAAACTAGTTTATGAAATAAATTAAAATAGCGATGAACTGCACTGTCAGAATGCCTACAAGGACCTAGTTACGCAACCAGGAACCAACCCACAGCAAATTCAAATGGAGATACTGATTTTGTTTTACTAAATTCAATAATTTAACAAATTTTATTTTTAAACTAATTTTATCTCGTAGTCTTTTTTGGAAAATCGGGCATACTCCATTTACGAGTTTCCAAAAAAATACAGTATTAAAATATATTTTTGTATGTATAGCTACGCATAATTTCGCCAAATAAAGATCGATTTTCGCCAATAAATTACAATAGAATTAGCTACATACTAGCATCACTCATTATTTTTTATAAATCAATACCATCCTAAAATACCGACAACTATGCAAAACAATGACAAAAAAAATACGGGTTGCACTCCGGGAGTGCCGACAGAAGTGAAAACTTACCAAACAAGATGCGAGAAAACAAAATTACTTTTATCATGTCCACTCGATATGATAGAGTACATTCTACTCTCTTCGCGTTTATGCAAGCCTGGTACTTTTTACGGCAACATGTTCCAAATAAGAAAGAACCTAAAAAGTTTTTCTTTGTCCAAATCGTCATTTGTTTATTAATTACGGCTACTCGCCATGAAAAATGGACATTCTACTCTCTTCGCGTTTATGCGAACCTGGTACTTTTTTACGGCATCATGTTCCAAATTATAAAATAAGTAAACGTCATTTTATTATCAATATCAAAAACAAAATTACGGTAACATGTCTATTCACCATAAAAAAAAATGAACACAGTCCGGTCAAAGTCCTGTGAAAGTCCGGTCAAAGTCCAGTCCAATCCGACTGGTCACTGTGTGACGCCACCTGGGACTTCGAAACTATCGAAGTTCCAGGGAAGTCGGCTAGCGCTGGCTGGTCAACTGGCCCGCGTGACGTCTCACGGAAGGTTCTCGAATATTCTGGAACCTTCCGCTCGCCGCCGCTCGCGTTACGGAACGTTTCGGTTCACCCTTCCATAAGAAGTTATCACTTCAAAAAGTCATACACAATTTGAATCTACATAATAATATATTATTATGGTTTTTAGTTGATAGCATAAAATTTCATACTAAACTTAAACCTTCGGCTTCGACTTCGGCCAAAATCTAATCTTTGGTCGGACACTATTTATTATTCGCACGTACCATATTTATTTTCCCCATTGTTATCATTTGTACTTTAAATCAGTTGAAGCATAGAACATCAGAATTAACTCGTATTAAAATTAGTAAAGTTTGTTGCGATATGTTCACGAGTCGGCAGTTTTGTATTTGTGAGTTTGTTTTATTAATCTATTAAATAGTGTTTATATAAATAACCAGTATCAAAGCTCGTGAGTTACACAATTTTTCCTTTTTAACAATAGAGGAACAAACCCAGGCAAGTTGATCACCTGATAGTGAAATGTCGTCTTGGTCTATGAAGTGAATGAAGTGATGAATTAGGTCATCTTTTATAGAATCCCTTATTAAATTTTACAGAATCGAACTAGTTACGGATAGCATCAGCCTATTTTCTCGGTTTCAATTATTATTCGTTACGTCACGGACCACTTTTTTACAATATTGTTCTCGACCACAATACTGATTAAAATGCTTCTCGCTTCTCTTTGCTAGTCGTTCTTTATTAGTACTGTTAAATATATAATCAAATATGAAATAGGAACATTATTTATTAGTATGCAAGAGCAGAAAATATATTTTAAAATACATACTATCGTGGAGTATAGACCGAACCCCTCCCACTTCATAATTATCGGTTTGTTCAAATCACAATTTACTAACAGGAAAATCATTAAAATAATATTATTGTTGTTCATTAACGACTGATCAGTCAACTTGTATGTTATATTTACAATAATGTCTAATGTAAAATTTAAATATCGTAATTCTAAAAGTTTAAAGAAACTTGTAAACGTAAGTATAATTTTGTATTTCTAGTTTCCTCCTAAATACAACACGGTCGGATTGCGTGAACATGCCGTTTTCTATAAAAGATCGTAAAGGCACCATAGCCTTGTTGTCAAGTGTAAGTTACTATTTACCTAATATTGTTAATTAATATCCTTTGGAAACATTATGTTGAAAATATTTTCCCATTTATTGCTTCTAAAAGTACGAAACAGGTGTTCTTATTATGTATAAATGAATTTTTTGTCCTTTATTTTACATTTCCAAATGACCTAGTCTGGTCGGCTGAAACACACTAGACTTTTACCGTGGGCTACAACGTTCTGCGCAACGCAGATTTTGTATTCTATGACAATGTTGGACAATGGATAGAACTTCGCGATGCACGAGCGTGTGATAGATTGTAGTACAAAAATACTTATGGGTTTTGACTTCAGTGTTCGCAGTGTTCTTCAGTGCGCACCTTCGCACCTTTGTCTGTCCTTTGTCAGAATACGGCCACTATGGAGGCTGTCTTCCAATGGTCGAGTTAAGCGTCAGTGGCTGGCGTCAGTGACGTTTCCATCTGTCACCCTACTAAACGTCAATTTGGCTAGTGTTGCTCTTAGTTAATGATGCTCTCGTCGAATGGTTTCCATAGTTTTACTAAGTGCTTAGTATAATTACCGGAACAAGTTAAGAGAGAATCTGATAGACCAACGAGTATCGACTGACCACCCAGTCGCATGAAGCGTCGGCGTCTGGCGCTCTTTCGCTCCGCCAAACATACCTATGGGCTAACTACTGCACAGGTGAAGTTTGTACTCACGCCTTATGACGGTAAAGTTGAAAAAAACTGGCAAAGTTGTTCTGCGTCTTAACTTACATAATTTTCATCCAAATTATTTTGCGTCGATACATATCTTATTTTTAATGTTATTCCTTTGTACAGAATTTATCAGATTGTACACCGGAAGAGAAAAAACAGAAGATACATTCCATACAAGTTCTATATGCACTAGAACTATTCGACAATAAATGTTACGCACAGGCAATGAAAGAGTTTAAAAAATTAAACACGGACCCGGCAGATGTTATCAAATTGTTTCCGGAATTGGATAACAAAACTGATGGTGAAGCGAAAAAGAGCAAATTGAAAGGCAAAGATCTGGAGACAGCTTTGAATGCGCTCATAGATTATTTAGTTGATTTACGGTCAAGGATTGATTTGCGGCGAAGCAAGGGAGCGACGCCGGAAGCAGGTAGCAGTAAAGACGAAGGAGGGAGTCAGAGGAACGTTACTCAGCAGTTAGAATTGATTGATACTACGTTATTGAAGTGCTATTTGCAGGTAATTATTTTTATAATCAGATATTTATAAATAGTTACGTTTGTAGGTGAACGTTTACCAAAAACTGCAACATTAGGGAGGCAATTCTCGCGCATATGAATTCGAAAAAAATCTTGGGCACGAAGATTTTTACGAATGACATTTAGGTTGAGCTATTCTGGAATTTCCGGTTGCGATATTTCTCGCAGGCTAGCTACTTGAGGTATTTTAACTGGTGGAGAGCCCTCGAAACATAATGGTCGAATTTGAATGAACCGTATTAAACGGTTAACGTAGTAAACTTATAAACTTATTTTAAAATCTTCTCTTTTTGATTATATTATTAGTTGTGTTGAATAATTTAATTATGTTTCTTGTAACACTTTAAATACATAAAGATAGTTTTAATTTATAGTAAATTAAATAATCGCATGTGATTAATAATCCCATTGCTTACATTGCATTGAGCGCCTTGCGCGCTGTTTTTACACGCTTTTTATTAACTTCACCTGTATGTTTGTTTGTATGTTTGTTTGTATATTTGTTTGTATGTTTGTAACCGACTCCTTTGGGCGCGATTTTGACCCACTTTAAACGGCCAGATTTCGTTCAAACTTTGTAGATTTATCGAGGACCGATGACAATACACTAATTTAATAAAAAAAAATTAAAATAATAATAATAATAATAATTTAATTTAATTAATTATTGATATTCGAGTTAGGAATTAAAATTGTACACTCTGGATCTTCGTTAATTATAGGGAATATCGTAGTATCTTAGAGCGTCAATAGATGGCGCTTTTTTGATATTCGGGTTTAAAATTAAAATTATACTCTCTGCTACAATATATTTTTATTTTAACTAAAAAATGAAAAATAAATAATAGTTTAAAAAAACTAAAAACACGCTTTTATAGAAAGTCTAACTAAAAAATAGAAAATAAATTTGAAGAAAACAATGTATTTTATTGTAAAAAAAGCGTGGGGTGCATGGTGCCTATAGTTATAAATATTGTACCTATTGACAGATATGAGAAGAAGGATTATCATTTAGATAGTGTCTTAAAAAGCATCCCACGCTTATTTTACAATAAAATACATTGTTTTCTTCAAATTTATTTTCTATTTTTTAGTTAGACTTTCTATAAAAGCGTGTTTTTAGTTTTTTTAATTAAGGGCATCATTTTACTGCTTCGATTAGAGATTTATAAGAGTTTTATTCGATTGTTGCTGAGTGGGTGAGAGTGTGTAAGTACTGTTGTGTTTCTATTTGAAGGATATAGAAGCAGTGAAATTATTGGAGATTATGAGATTTATCTTTTGTCTCTGGGTGATGAGCGCAGTCAAATGCCTTATGGTGCTGCCACACCGCTGTTATAAAATGTTATAAAATGTTTACAAAACATTATTAAACATTAATTGTTAACAAAAATTTGATACATTTTATCACAATGTTAGAAATTAAACATTTTATAACACCGGTGTGGCAGCACCATTACAGTGTCATTCAAGGGTTTGTGTGGTATCGTTTCTGTTTAGTGGCAGGCGTTACGGTACCATCAGGCGAGAGACCTGATCGTTTCGTCATTCAGACAAAAAAAGAATCCCAAAAATTTACGCAGTGCATAACTTAAATATACTATACTTCGTTAGCTCTCATATGAAAGTATGATATGTATTTTTTTTTGTAGACAAACGACGCATTTGTAGCACCACTTTTACGTTTAAACAATATTCGGTTAGAAGAAACTGAAAAGACGTTGCTGGAGCACGGAAAACATAGCGAATTGATTATACTGTATCAAACAAAGGGACAACACACCAAAGCTCTACAGTTGTTAAGAGACCAGGCCAAACAACCCGATTCCAGCCTCGAAGGTTACCGAGGGACGAAAAAATATCTGCAAAATTTAGGTAAATTTTATTCTACGAAAAAAACGGAGGAGGCTTTGAATTCGACGCGTATATTTTTATAATGATTTCTTATGTTTACGCGAATATTACTCATTGAAATAAAACTAATTTAATCAGTTCCCCCCGTGACCACGAAGGCTGAAAAGCTTTCGAAACGTCGGGATCTAAATTAATAAAAAACCGTGATAAATCCGTTTTAATTAGTTTTATTTCAATGCGTATATTTTTATTCCTTTTTTAAGCCCTTATAAAAAGAAGGTTGTATAAATTTAAAATTTCGTGGCAGCGCGGCGTAGCTTTTAATAGAATGGGCCCGATTTGAACGTTTTTTTGGAAGCTGGTGTCATCGAGATGGTTTTTAGCTATGTTTGAAGATAATTTGTTTAGCCGTTCAAAAAACAGATGCTTTTCTAATTGACGTCTTTGTTTCAGGTGCTGAACATATCAACTTAATATTCAAATTCTCCGATTGGATTTTAAAAGAAAACCCGGAGGAAGGTTTGAAAATATTCACCGAGGACATTATTGAAGTGGAAAATTTCCCGCGTCCTAAAATATTAGACTTTCTTCTAAGAGAACACGAGACGCTAGTGATACCGTATTTGGAACATGTGATATACACGTGGAACGACACCAACTCACTGTTCCATGACGCCTTGATCAATATGTATAGAGAAAAAATTACAGACAAAAAGGCGAATATAACTGAGGAAGAGTTGCAACACACGAAATCTAAATTGCTGGCGTTTCTAGAAAAATCCACACACTACACGCCGGAAAGAGTGTTGTTGCATTTCCCAACAGACAGTTTGTTCGAGGAGCGAGCTGTTATATTGGGGAAGCTTGGCAGACACGAAAACGCGCTCGCGATATATGTGTTGATATTGGGTAATGTTTTTATTTATATAATAACTGTTACCCGCGACTTTGTCCGCGTGGTTATTGTTCTGTTCGCAGAGTTTACTTTTTATATATGCATAGTCCTGACCACACCTTAAGATACGAGTCTTGTGTCGTGGGTATCAGGAACTACGAGAGACATTCGGTCTCACAACACACAGACCCCGAAACAAATATTTGTGGATCACACAAACATTTGTCTCGGTGCGGGATTCGAACCCGCGGTTTCGCGCTTCACTACCGGCTAATCACCCGCTGCGCCACGGAGGCTGTCAAATACCATTAAGGATTGTTGTGCAAGTCGGTCTTCGATTATTATTTCGACAGCAAGTCGGTTATGACCCTATCGACTGTTATGACGCATTTGGTTAATACAGTTTCAGTTTTCAGGTGAAGTAGAAAGAGCGATACGCTACTGTGAGGATGTGGCCAAAATCCCCGACGATAAAAATCAAGACATATACGTCATACTTATGAGGATACTTATAAATCCAGAGCAAACTAGTGTACTCAGCGGACCACTGGCCAATGTGCCGAGACACCCGAAAACCGCCGTGCCTGATCTCGAGACAGCTCTAAACATACTGGACAAACATGCAGACAAGATATCACCTCTGAAGGTACGTGTTGTCAACCGGTTTTGGGTATTTATTCTGTTTATACGTGCCTTCAGCGGTTGGGCTATGCCCGTGCTCATGTATACTTTTGGCATACTCAGATCGACTCAGACTGAGCTACATACTATCTCCTATCCTACTACCTATCCTACTATTATCAAACATAGCAGGAATAGCAGGACGTCGGCTCGAACTAAAAAGTTCACTAAATCTTACTTCTGCCGGACCATTAAGCTGTTGAACAGTTTGCCGGCGCACGTGTTCCCTCCTTCCTATAACATGGGGTTCTTTAAACGGAGTGTGAAGAAGCAGTTAGTCAGGCCGGCATGATCGTGCCGACCAACGATAGACACACTGTTTGTCGTTGGTCGACACTATTCCTGGATTGCGCTACACTTACCATCAGGTGTGGCGTAGTCATTTTGCCGAGCCAGGATAACAAAAAAAAGAAGTAGAAAATACTTGATGTTGAATTGTTTGTATTTTTGCAGGCTTTGGCTGTGTTGCCGGACTCTGTGCCGCTCAATCGTGTCACACACTTTATTGAGAGCGCTCTAGATGGACAACTTACGGAGAAGCGGCGCATGCAAATACTTAAAGGGCTGCTGTACGCAGAACATATACAGGTATCTTATCAACATATTGTGTTATTCTTTATTTTGTGCATTGGCTACACTGCACCTGATGGCAAGTTCTTTTGGTGCCTAGGTGTTTACCTAGGGAGGAAGTTTATGGTAAGCGGTCACCGCCGCCTATGGATGTCGGTAATACGGTTTCCGCCATGTGTACGGTGGTCGCTATCTAGCCGAGTACGAATATAAGTTATTCTTCGTATTTTTAATTTATGGCTTCGCATTATTATGCATTTGGCCAATGACAAGTATAAATTATTCTCAAGTCTTCACAAGGTTTTGCTGGTGGGAGGATACTTGTATCCGACCGGATAGCGACCACCGTACACTGGTGCTAAAACCTGCCATAGTGGCTCACCTTGTGTGGGTCGCGTTCCAGGGTCAGCCAGTGTATATCCGGTTCTCCCCAGGGGGCTTGCCCCTTGATCCTAACCCTTTTCCCATCCCTTTTTCCTTCCCCTCCCTCTTGGCCCTTGTGGTAGGCAGCGGCTTGGCTGTGCCCCTGGCATTGCCTATCTCCATGAGCGGCGGTGTCCGCTTACCATCAGGCGGGCCGCTTGCTCGTCTGCCTATTAAGGCAATAAAAAAAAAGCATAAAATATCGGTGTGGACGTTTTCAAGGCCTTGTTGGCGTTTTGGTGTGAATTCCTTCCAGTACGATGCTTAATTCACTTATTTCAATGTTTCCATACACTGTTCATCACCGTCAATGTTAATTGCACTAATCCACACCACTTTTATACAACAAACACAACTTTAAACTAGTTTATGAAATAAATTCAAATAAGAGATGAACCGCACTGTCAGAATTGCCGCCAAAACTCCCAATATAAGTTATTTGTGTAAATTCAGCAAACGTTATATGAGATTGATAGGATTTGATTGTTTCAGTTTATTTGAGCGTTCATGAGTAGGTTGTTTTGTCAGATAATTTAATGCCGATAAAAAACACCTACATTTTATATAGGCACTGACTCAGCGATGCTATAGCACATTTAAAAATAGTCTCGTAGCGACAAAATTAATCGATACATTTAGACTTTACTATTGTCATTCCTGAGCTAATTGAGATGCTTAAAAAAACTTTATTTTTTTTTCTCAGGTACAAGAATTGAAACAGTACCACGAATCGAAGAGCGTAGTTATAAACGAATGTGATGTATGCCAAGAGTGTAAGAAACGGTTCGGCAACCAAAGCGCGTTCGTTCGATATCCGAACGGTGACATTGTACATTATTCTTGCAGACTCGACAAGACGTAATCCTCTTATCTTCCGTACGCCAACGTCATCAAGTTATATAGAAAAGGTTTTATAATCACATGCGTATAAAATTAGATTTTTAACGTAGTTACAATCAGTCGATAAATGCTATCGATGGGTATATGTTTTATTGTTGTAGTGCAAGTATTTTTATGCAATTTGGTAGTGTACACACACAAGCTATAAAATACTCGCACGTAAAACTATAGTACTGTACTGGAATAGTTACGCATTTTTTTTAACGGGAGAGACATTAAAGGGCGTAGGGGGGTGAGTGAACTGATTGACTTCGGGCTTGCGTACCTCAACGGCCATGTTTGTAATATAAAAACTAATAATCTGTATTTTTCATTTACGTTTAGTCTTAAGTTTAATTTCCTTTGTTTATTTATTCAGATGCATATGTATATTATTATGAAAATATTGTAAACGTAATAAATTAAAACATCAATTTTATTTGACTGGTGTGTTTTTTCTTAATTATTGCACACTTGATATTATTTCCGTTGGGCTATGTCGGTGACTTTCGTTCTTCTACGGATCTCCTCATTTCTGATTTGATCACGTAGAGAAACACCGAGCATAGCCCTCTCCATAGCTCGCTGAGTGACTGTCAGTCGTCTTATACGGCCCATATTCAGAGGCCACGTCTCAGTCCCGTATGTCATCACTGGTAACACACACTGATCGAAGACTTTGGTCTTCAGGCACTGAGGTATTTTGGGATATTTTTTAGTATTGCTTATTGAAGCAGTAAGGTTCTGGAATGGAGGCCACGTACTGGCTAGCGCAGCGTTGGACGTCCACCTACAAGGTGGACAGACGACCTGATAAAGGTCGCAGGAAGTCGCTGGATGCAGGCCGCTTCCAACAGGTCGGTCTGGAAATCTTTGGGGGAGGCCTATGTTCAGTTTTGTTGCAGTGGACGTCTTGTGGCTGATGATGATGATGATATTATTTACTTAAAGGTCGTCGATTACGAAAATTGCAAAACAATTAGCTATTCGGAGATATAATTGAGAACATATAGCAATTATAAAACCTAAATTATCAATTCTAGCAAACCACAACCTATAATATAGAGTGGTAGAGCCATACTGCCTTAATTATCCCCCTATATAATTATTATTTTTTTTAGGGTCGGCAACGCGCCCTTGACTCTGGGTATTGTGGGCGTACATGGGCAACGTTTGTAGAGTTAAGATGTCGCCTAACCCCTGTGGGTTTTCCACCCATCCTTGTATTACTGTGCCCGTATCGGTCATCCGCCTGTCCTGTCGCGCCTTCGATTTGCTTCTTCCCTCTCCGAAGACGAAAGAAGCATTTATACAGGCCGGCATAACTCTGGTGACCACCGATAAACTCATTGTTTGTCGGTAGTCGCTGGTGTATTGGACTGCACTACGCTTACCATCAGGTGTAGTGCAGGTCACTTTGCTGTGCTCGGATAAAAAAAACCTAGTGTGAGGTCAGGACTATGCGTGTGACTGTGGGGTGTATTAATTAAAGAGAAAAAATATATAAGACATTAATTATTTTATCATAAGATAATTATTTTATGGTATAAGCTGGCATACGACCAAGTGGGTTACTTAATAGTAAGTGATCATCACCGCCCATGTGCAAACACAGTACCAGAAGATACATTGGCGTATTGCTGACGTTGATGGGAAGGGATAATCAGGGGATTGAGATGAGAAGGGAATTTGGGCTTCCGAATAGTTCACTCACCGTATAAAATGCAACGGAAAGCTGTTACTACACCTGGGTGAGTGGTAACAATCCGTTCGACCCGGCTCATTGGCACAAATTAAAAGTAAAATTATTAATATACCTCAGCTATACGAAGTATATATTTATAAGAATATAAAATTATTTAGCTTTTATTATTAAAAAGTGCATAATGTTGTAGTTTGGTTGCGGGTTTAGTTTTTTACTAGTTCACTACAAAGTAGATAACGTGATAGATTGGCGATGTGTTGAAGATAAAATTAGACTAGTTGCTGCTTCGAAAATGTATTTTCGTTAGTGGTACTTGTGTACGTTATTAGCTAAAGGCTAGTGCGTAGTGACTTTTTTCAGTCAACAGAGTTTTAATAAACACATGTATAACATTACATAATGAACTATGGGTGTGGTTGCACTATAGCTCACTATACAAAAGCTACATCAAGATTTATTGAATATTAAATTAGATAACGGTAGTATAAAGTCTTGTTCGCCGCTTGTAAAGGTGGCTTCTAGTTTATTCTGCGTTCTTACATCGCACATATGTGATACGTCACGTATTTATTGTAGGTACTGAAAGTTATAAGAAAATAAGTAGGTATACATGTACATATTTAATGGGTTTAGTTTTATGATAGACTATTAAGTAATCATTCTTTTGTTTTGTCTGACAGCATATATATATAAGTACCCGTACGGTCTACTACACATTTCTGGCATCGACTAACAACTTGGGTCAACCATGAGATGTTTAAGTTTTTATTTATATTGAACTGGAGGGTTCAAGGCGAGGATGACGTAAGACAGGAGGCTGGGTATAAATCTAATTGTGGGAATTTCTACTACGTGAGATATTGGCAGAACTGTAATGACTATTTTATTTGAAGTCTGTGTGGACACAGCCGCAACTAGTGACGTGCTGTGACGCAACGTCGTCGGCGCAGTGTCGAACGGGTGCCGCCACGAGCGCCACTTCACCATTCGCCTCTGTGGCCCAATGGATAAGGCATCGGCCTCCTAAGCCGAGGATTGTGGGTTCGAGTCCCACCAGAGGTAAACATCTACAGCTTTTTGTGAGTAAATTGTTGAAGTTTGAAATCATCAATACGAGTGTAGACGATATAAAATTCTGCTGAGATAGACACTAAAATTCTTTTTCAATAACATTCACATTATACATATACCTGTTTATAATTAGTTATGCATATGTTAAGTACATAGGTTGAAGAAAAGTATACGTATCTACTTAGAACATTATTTTTAATAAATTACCCCTTTGATGATGAAATATATGCAGGGCCGTCTTAGGCATGCACATGCTGGGCTTACAAGATTGTCTCAATCTTTGATAAAACTTCTTTATCATCACCAATATAGCAAGTTACTGGCGAATTGATTCGATAATTTAAATTTAAAAATAAATATGTGCTACTGGGTTTTGGCATTTGGGGGGGACATGCAATTAGGGTCACTTGATAGTATGTGAACTCCACCGCTTCTGAACGCTCATAATACAAGAAGAATCATGGACGCGTTCCCGACCTTAAAGAAAGGGGATTTGATTTGGGGCGTGTGGGTTTATTACCTAGGTGCCAAAAACATTTTGTTTATTTTGGTGGTTGATATCAGACGCATGAACAAGATAAAATATAATTGTGTAATATATAAAGGACGGGAAGCTTCGGCCAATTCCCATCATATCCTAAATTAATATTTTTATTTTTCGTTCTTTGATATTTCTTAGCAAAGACTGTCCAAATGTTTAAACCTGGCACACGACTTTACTGACATGTGGGACGTAGACTCGACAATTATTGTTTCGACAGTCGTTTCTGCTATTGGGTTGATACCGAAGAGCCCCGACCAACACCTGCAGAGGCTCTCGATTGGTCGTTAGGTTAAGTGCCAGATTCAGAAAGCGGTGTTATTAGATACGGCACGATTTTTGACGAGGTTCCTAACTTTGGGGTATTAACACTGGTGGCTTGTGTCCTAGGCCTCGTCATTAGAGGGTGATGTTATTTATATCTTTAAATGTTTTATTTTATAAAATGTTATATTTAAAAATGTAAAAGAAGTCTTTTGAATAAAACAGTACTATACATTTTAAGAAATTAAATTATGTATAAAGTCTGTGATCTGATACAAAAACTCTTAATTCGCCAGATATTCATTGGATTTAAATTCAATTTGGCAATACACTTTATTACGTTGTGAAAATTTGTGCACCACTGCTTATCCCTTCGGGAATATGGGCGTTTTTTTTTAATAACATAGGCCGGCATACGAGCAAGTGGGTCACCTGGTGGTAAGTGATCTCCACCGCCCATGTACGCCTACCACCAGAAGAATCATGGGCGCGTTGCCGACCTTAAAAGAAAGGGATAATTAGGGATTGGGAAGGGGAGGGGATTTGGGCTTCCGGATATCTCACTCACCGTACGAAACGCAGCAGCAAGCCGCTACTTTACGTCGGTTTTCTGTGAGACAGTGGTAACGACCCGGTCGATCCAGCCCAGTAATGCTGTAGACGTGGCTCTACCACTCAAAAATTTATTTTTATTAAAATATAGGGTATAGATTCGTATTTATAAGCAGTGTATCAGTAGCATAGTGATGACATCGGCGATACATTATCATGTATGTATAGACAACGGTATCAATATTCTCAGTCAATCATCGCATATTGCAGGATTTGGTAACATCATACGTTCGACAGTGGCACGATTTGCTCGTACACATTTCATCTGACACATACAACTAGATAGTTCAGATATACAACAGCGGCATCGGTGTGTTGTCGACTCGCATACGTATTATAAAAGTCCCATATCACGGGGGAAAGCTGTTAGATATGATAACGATACAATTTTATTGATAAGGGCCGATGAGGCATCGATCAGTCGATACCGTCGGGCGCAGTCCCTTCGCGGCTGTGCACGATCGCGCAAACTTTATCACATAAATAATTAAGCCCGTTGTGATAGCGAAGATTTGATGCAATAAACAAATTAAATCTGGATTATCAGATTGTTAAAATCTTGCCGTATTTAGTGTCAGTGTGAGAGCGCGGTTTGACGTGTAGGATGAGAATGATGGGAGAAGGGGACATGGGTTACGGAGATTACTATAATTACGAGAACGGCTGGGCTATAATACCGCCGGACTACGGCGCTGACCTCGGCTACCAGGTTCGGCAGCCGCAGATGGAGGAAGACTACAGATACAATTCGTACGCGTAAGTATTATGGATTATTGAATTCAGTTTGAGGTGTACAGGGGACATGATATTCTTATGAAATGTATTCTGTTAATTTAAGCTGTTTAGCTGTTTTTAATTATTAATTTTAGCCGCTACGTTAAACCCCACTTTTACTGCCAAGCAGCAGTGTCAGCGCTGTCGTGTCTCGGTTTAAAGAATATCGAAGCCAGTTAAAATATTGGGCATAATGAGACTTAACATCTTACGTCTCGGGGTGACGAGTGCAGTCCAATGACAAGTGGTGCGTTGTATTTCATTCAGTCCTGTGTGGTGTTGCTTCTGTTCATGGGTACGCAGTGGCGGTAACCATCAGGCGAGCGACCAGCTTGTTTCGTTATTTAAGCAAATAAAATAAAATATTGAGGGACAAAATAAAAAAATGGGCAATTAAACTAATAAGTCGGTTAAAATTGCTTTTTTTTTGTGAAAATCTATAGAAATAATTAGACTACAGCACAAACTAAATAAAATTTAAGAACAAGGAAAATTCTTGAAAAAAATTGAAATTTAACAAAAATGAAATGATGTCATTAAAAAGTTATTGAAAGAAAATGTACTCTATTCTATGTGGTGCGGTATAGTATAAAATAAAATAGGTGCCATTATATTTACCTGTGCATATCTTGAAACAAATATCACCCATTTGTAAAATTAACCTTTTCGTTATTAGAATATAATAACAGGCTGATTTCATACAGATGAATTTTATTTATTACTAATTTAGCATTGTTTTTAATTTTGTTTGATAAGTTATTTGAATAAATTGAAGAGATTATAATGATCTCGTTTGACTTATGCGACTAATGAAATATTTTTTATACTGGAAAAAATTCAAAAGCTGCAGCTGGGCTGCTACAGTTCTAAGTTACTAAAACCACTAAAACATTACCTATAATACAGCGGATACGTATTATACTACGTATTATTTTACGTATTATACGTACCGGATGTACCAGAAATCATTATTTTCTTATACATTCGAAAAAAGGAAATTATTCACAGCGCAAACCAATATGTGTAAACTGAAAACCTGAATTCCAAACCTATAGATATGTAGGGTAACAAGTGCATTGTCAGTCTGCACGCGATCCTAACCAATGTTGTCAGTAAACATTTTGAGGCCAGACTTGAGAGCTTTATAGTTTACTAGCTTTTACTCGCGGCTCCGCCCGCGTGAACAGCATTTTCCGGGATAAAAGCCTGTAACCGTCTCCAGGGTCCCATCTATTCCTGTAGATAAATTCATCAAAATCGGTTCAGTGATTAAGGCGTGAAAGCGTAACAAACAAACTCACTTTCGCATTAACTTTCACCCCCCTTTTCATCTCTTATTATCTAAAATTTCCAAAATTCCTGAAACACGTATTTATTTGTTTTACGTCAATAACCGAAATACAAAATTTTGTTTATGTAACTTTCAAAATGACGGACTATCATACATATTATCATCCCCTATTTTGACCCCTTTGGGGTGGAATTTTCTAAAATCCTTTCTTAGTGGGTGCCTACATAACAAAATGAATATACAGTCTGAATTTCATGCTTGTAGCCTTGATAGTTTGCGCTCAGCGATGATGAATCAGTCAGTCAGTCAGGACATGTTATTTTATAAGTATAGATGATTCTTTCAGAAATAATCAAGAGTCTAAATCTAAATAAATAAATACATATGTAAATAATGTGTAATTATTACACGTGGTTGGTCGTAATATAATTAGCCGGTGTCTTGTCATAGAGTCAGGGTCCAACCCTTTTTTAAATCAGATAACATAATAAAATTAGGACAGATTCTTACTTTAGGGGCTTAAAGAGCATGGTGAGGCCTATGATCTACCAACCTCAACAAGTTTTCTGCTACAGCCGAGCCTGGTGTTTTGCCAAAGGATATTTGCGGAATTACTTATAACTTGAATTTGCTACCAGTGGATCTTATACAGGGTTAATTTTAAAACACCAGCAACCTCGCAGGACCAGATAGCTGACCCCATACGGAACAACTTTTGTTCTACGAGTTTGTATATAACACAATATATTTAAAAAAAAAATGATTTTACAAGTTTTTGTTGTGTCGTATTTTTCTTCGTAGCGTTCGGCGTGCGAGCGCGACTCAAAGGCGCCGCTCAGCTGGGTCGGGCGATGACCTTCAACGCTAGCCCGGTTCCCCACGCTTCGCGTGTTTGCTTACGTAATCTGCGATGCGTGTAGGTAACATTCAAGACGGAAATTAAATGAATACTTATTTTTGTATGAAAATAAAATCTAACAAATTATCAAAAGTCGTAGAACAAAAGTAGTAGCTTATAACCTTAGGTATCTACCCCTGCGAGGTTGCTGGTGTTTTAAAAATAACCCTGTATATATTAATGGGAACTATATTCGATTAAATTGAATTACGAGAAGAGCAAGCCGCCACGCCTGCCCATAAACAGAAGCAACACCACACAGAATTTTGAATTACAAAGCACTACATGGGACTGAACTGCGCTCCTCACCCCGAGACATAAGTATCATAATGCCCAGTAATTTCACTGGCTTTAACGTCCTTCAAACCGAAACAAAATAGTGCTCACACATTATTACTTGGCGGCAGAAATAGACAAAGCAGTGGCATCAACCCAGACGGCCTCTCGCATACGAGGGACCTACCACCTTGTATACGAATCATACTCTTATCGTGTAAAATCAATTCACCTGCACCTACTTATGGTTTACGACAGTTTTTATAAACGTATAGGTAGTTATAGTGGGAGTATCAATTCATAACACGTCACAGTCGAATGGCTGGTTTGGCTTGCGTGACCCACACTTGTAGTTCCGTCGGCAATGAATCGGCGCACTGAGTACCATCGAGTTCGTGGTGCCAGCTGCGCAATCTCCCATGCCTTCGTGGAGCCTTAATTGGTTTGGAAGCCCTCTTCGCAGGTTGGCGTGCCGCCGCTCATTTAAGCTCATTGGGTCTAACCAGATTGCCATAACGGAATATTCGTGAAACCCCATCGACGTCGATTCTTTTCGCTTGCAAACCCATAGAAACTTGTATAAAGTAGTTTTGTTTGCCATAAATTTCGCTTAAGTATCATAGGTGCTGAGTGACGTTTAGATGTTTGTTTTGTGGATGGGCTCGTGGCTCAGTTGGTAACATGCAAGTTGTGCAACTGTTGCATTAGAACAAAGGATAATCTATTCTTGGTTCGAGAGCACAGACGTTAAATGACAAAAATGTTGGACTACGTCATGTCCTAGAAGATGCATTATGCTTTCTTCATGTTTAAGTCACCTTATGGATAGCTAAATGGTTTAACATTTGCGTTGCCGCAAATCATATTACAATTTTTTTTTCAACGAAACTAGGTCGCGACATTTTTGTTAGCCAAGTTATGGCTTAAATACCCTTGAAATGGTAACACAAAATTCAATTACGTTTGTCAGTTCATAAATCCGTGGCTCATGCAAAAACTTACGTCGTTATTTGTTGACAGTGCTCGGTACTGCGGCGAAGGTAATGGCATAGAGTTTGGTCACAAGGTAGTTTTTTTCTCGTGGTGTGAGCGGCGCGTGGTACGAACGGCGCGGGTTCCTCAATACAATATTCCACTTTTACACAAATTACGTTTCTATCGTGCCTACTATCAGCCCCCATTATTTTATCATTAACCAATGCGAATACAAAACGCGAGACTTTTAAATTCCGCGCGGTTTCCTTTATCCGGAACGATACGATCAATTAGAGCTTTGGTGCGGTCATTTAACCAAACCTTTTTATACTTATTTGTAATCGAATCGATGAACATCAACAATAACTCATTAAATATTTTACTTTGCCAGATCCCTTTCGGCATTGAACACCTGGTAGATTGATCGATAGAGTGTACTAACGTTTGGCTTTTTATATTGTCTTTGTATTTTATTTCGTAACATTTTAAGCATCAATGACAAAAATAGACAGATTAAAATGAGCTATGAAAATAATCTAATAATGTTATGCATTAATTGAGTGGGAGGTTACAGTGTGTGCCAGTAGTGAGTAAATGGTCCGTGTAACGGAGGGCGATCGCACCTGCCGGCAGCCCCTCACAAATCTGGCCCTCACGCTCTATAGTATAACTTAAAATTAGACATACCGACTCACTATTGTATTAAACTTGCTGCGTATTAGTTAGCTGAATAAAGTTACTTTAACTATAATATTTGATTTATATTTTAGCTTTTAAAAAAAATCATTAGTATCTCGGCGGATGCCTATATATAATATTGGTATACAGATTTTATTCTGGACTTTTAAATTGAAAATTTTAAATGTCACTAACTTTAAGAGTACTTTTGAATAACTTTGAATTACTTTTAATTTAACTTGAAAACACATTTCTATAAGACTCGCAATTGTATAACATTTAGGTCATTGTTGGTGAGTTTGGGTCTAATGTAATATATTTCCTTCTGTATCTCTCTTCTTTTCTCCAACTCTAAATATAAGTTGTGTCTAATATGTCGTTTATAATTTAAAATTCACTATGACTTCTGCGATTTTTTGATATAATACAGCTGACAACAGTAATGCAACAAAGTGATGAGCACGCAGGCTGATGTTACGATAGATATTTTAAAAACTCATTCTCAATAAGTCAATTAAACATTTCGTGAACGTTGCACGCCACTTAGGGGTAAGTTTCCAATATAAATAATTGCCCTTTGTTATTGCGGCCCTTTGAATAATACTGATGGGTGCACATTTAAGTTTATCGCTCTGCCTATGCTTATTACAAATGTGTTGTTCTTTTTAAATCAAGGTGGCCAGTGTTTGATTTAAAAGATTCTGATGATTTTTTGATAAAAATGTACTTATAGAAATAAAGTTTTAATAATATGGTAATACACTGCAAGACTCGTTGACATTTTATTTTAATAGGTTATTTTTAATACTTACATTTGATAATATTAATTTTATATGAATTAGGTCGATTCCCCGGCGTATAAAATTTGAATTACATGAATGGCAAAACATTATACACAATTAAAATTTTTTTTACTTCATTTTCCCAATTTCACCACATATGCATTAACTATAGACGTCATGGGTATACAATCTAACATTGTTAATTGGGCATTATAATTTGTGTTCAGTTATTCGATTCGAAAAATCATATATGAATTGCCCGAGATTAGAATTTGTGTCCGATATAGCGGTAGGCTGGCCCCCTATCACATCATGGGATGGAGATAAAATTGTCGAATTGTGGTTGCAGCACTCGATGCAACTCGGTCTACCTCATCGGAGCTATAGGCGTGAGCTTATTTTGATATGTCGTCTAATAAACACTATAATATATAATAAGTGCAATTGTTATGACTTTAACTTTCGCTAAGTCAACCCATATATTATTTAATAATACTAAACCGTCAATTGCACACCTGCAAACCATATTATAAATAATCTATTGTTCTGAACACAAGAAGATTATGGTTTTTGAAGTTCAATAACTTGCCGTTAGAAGCTTAAGCTCATCTAATCACCTTTACTTTACCATCTGGAAGTTTTATTTATAAAATACCTTGTTCATGTCAATCAGGAATATTTTACCACTATTGAGTACAAATAAATAACTAGTACGCATAACCGCCACATCTATGTAGTAGGTACAAGTAATCCGTACATGGCAATAGGTACAAATTAAAATAAAATAAAAATATTGCAAAATAAACATAATTAATTTATAATTCGACGTTTATAAATATTTGAACAGTGTAAATCAGAAGTTTCAAAACTCATGCTACTCCGGTGCGGTATCACTAAGAATATAATTCAGTATAAGGTGCATTATACTTACAAGTGCAACATTTATTTATTCGAATGAGTGACGAAACGAGTTTAACTAAGCTGAACTGATTCCGAGAAATAATTTAGGTATATTCTTTAATTACTCAATTAAATTAAAATATTGCGGATCCCTTAACTCTTACTTCAATCTTATAAATTAATTGCGCATCTCACTAATTAACTACAAGCATGTTATTATATTAGGATTCAAGTACACGGGAGTTTCGGATTAAAATAATAATTATTGAAAATATCAAACTTTTAATTATGATGTTATAGTATTCTTAATACCTATATTTAACATCAATATGTTGTTGTTTCTCAATTATTTTATGATATTGTATCATTATTTGATAAATAATGTTATGAATTCGTTTTTTATTTTTTATCAAGTGTGTCTCTATTAAGAATTTTTTGTAGAGATGATAATGGTGATAAGTGAGTTATAGGTAGTCATATTAGATATTAACTACAAAGTTTATCAGGATAACTGATAGTATAAGCCGCGTTCAAAACATGTCTGAAATATATTAATGAAATAGTATCATCATCATCATCAGCCACAAGACGTCCACTGCTGAACATAGGCCTCTCCCAAAGATTTCCAGACCGACCTGTTGGAAGCGGCCTGCATCATTATTTCATTAATGAAATAGTATGTTAGTAGGTAATAGGATACAATGTTGCTATAAGGTTATTTAATCTCTATTTCGTCCAAGTCAAAACCTGTTTCAACCAGTATAGGAAAATAACACTTACCTAAATCCGAAACACCTGCTTTACAAAGTCTACAATCGATATTGCATAGAATGATTCTATTTATCGGTATTTTGGGACAATTACATTAATGAGCTGGGATCTGGCGCCTTTTTCAATAACAATGGCCTTCTTCAATGAGTATAATAGAAACAATAACCAACTGCACACGTGCAAGTCATAAACCGATAACTGAAGTTTTTACTGTTCGAAGAACTTTGCCAAAATTATGTATTGTTCAACACAGACTCTTCAAACACGTGCAAAGGATTTTGAGGCATATTATAAAGTGTACTTTATAAAGATACTTTAAAACTAATTTCATTACTTTAAAAAATCTATAATAACAAGCAATAAATAATAATTATCAATTATTTATCGGTAATGTTACAAATATTGTCTAAAAAAGTACATGTGATCCCTTCATGTGCCTATTGTTGAGGATGTCGAAAACATTTCAAATATTCTGCAAACATGGACTTACACGGACTTAATAAAACACTCTAAATGAAAATCGTTATCCGGGCATTTGGAGCGGCGTCCATAACGAACCCGGCCTCAACAATGGACTTAATGCTCGCACTCATTACAAAAAGCGACATAACGTAACGCGCCACGTCAAAAGCTTCTCTATTCAAAGTGTATACTCCAGTTTTTTTCGTTGTGAAGGCTGTAGCGACGGTGCTATTGGCCGTCGGGGATCCCGCCCAGTCAATACCGGCTCGCTATTGGCGCGGCCCGGTGGAGCACCCTCGAGGCTAGTCCAGAGCTGAGTAGGCTGTCGAGGCACGAGGGCGGCGCGGGGTGTGCTTCACCCCGAGGACCACTCGAGGGTTGTTTAGTGTAGACGCAGCGTCGCAAGGCGCAGCACGTGTTCACGCGGGTATTCCTCTAGCCGCCAAGATTATTCCGAAAGCGAGTTCTCCCGGTCTGGAGATGAAGTGTGAGGAGGGCGAGAGCGCGCGCTCGCCGCCGCCTCTGCTGCCGCCGGCCTCACTTTTGGCCTGGAGTCCCATATTGTTGCCGCCATGGGGCCCAGCGTTCCTACCAGCTTTGTACCCGGCGGCGTTTCGTTCCGCATTTCCCGGGTGAGGATTGATTCAGTGATATTGCATGGTGACATATAGAAGTGATTAATTAGTACTTTATTAGGTAAATATCTTAGAATTTGATATTAGGTATCATAGGTGCTGAATGTGAATGAGTATGTTTATGTTCATTTAAGGGAAAACTTGTGTAACGAAAGGTAGAGGACATTAAGGGTCTGACCAATGTAATAATTTTTAGTATACGACCTAATGATGAACATCTTCCATATGATAATACAAATATGGGTCAAACTAAAATTTAATGAACCAGTGTGCTACGTCAAATCATACCTATTTGTGTACGATTTTTGTTAGCGTGATGAAGGAAATAGTCAAATCTATATGACCAATATTTGACCAATACTTGTATCAATTCTTTATAAATATTTGTTAGCAGTTAGCACTGATCCGGCATCCGAAGAATCGTGACATCCTCTGTGACAGTTTTTGCACCTTTTAGTGAGAGCTCGTTAATAGTAATGTTTACAACCTGTTAAGGCCGTTGTGAGTGCCGCCCTTTCATAGTGTCACGTACGGGATTGCGGGAACAGTTCACGGGTACATGTAATGGGTTTGTTGTATTGATAGATAGACGGAGGCCGCCTCAGGGTCACTATTTAGACATGTTCCTTTATACGGATCACGTTTTCTCGAGAGCTCCTATTTAAATGTTTGAATCGTTGGAATTTGAAATGTTTTCTTTCAATTATATGCCATCCAGACGTGCTTGTAACTTGTTAACTTGTAAGGCTTTTGAGTTTATTTAAAGTGTGAACGTACGAGTGGTTTTTGAGATTATAAAGCTCAGATGGTGGGAATCTTTGTGTCCTATGACTTTACAAAAGTGTTATATCATCATTTACGTGTTATTTTTAATTATTTATGAATTGTTAGTTTAATCTATTGAATAACAGTTTCTGTGAGTATTAGAAATAGTATAGTACTATATGACTAATGTTAGCGCTTAGATATATATTATAATAATACAGATATGCGGATTCTCGGACCTTATCATAGAACATCATGTATAGAAAACCTGTAACAATCGTGTGTCATAACACCTATGTATTTGATCATCATCTTCCTTGTTTCACAAGATAAGTCAAGATTGTTGGAGCTAATCATTTAAATTGTAGTAGATACTTTACCCAGTTAGATATTGAAGTGAAATGCATGGCTGATCTTTTTAAACTAAGGCATTACCGCGGTTATTATAAACTTTTTCTATTCAGGTCCAATTAAGTACTGTTGTTGCATATTCATTCAATATAAATATATATAAATGACATGCGCTTTTGCGGGCAATAAGGTTATTGTAATGGCTTTTAAGATATCAAGACTAATATGTATTGATAGATAATCGATAAATATTTGAAGTGTGTGGAACAGGTTTATCTCCAAATAATGTATTTTACTAAGTGACAAACAAAATATTATGAAAACAATATTTTTTTTTGATCAAAGTTACCTTTGTTCTTATTTAAGTTTAATAATAAAAATAAATTAATAATTTATTAACTGAATTGTAGGTTATGATTTATAAACGCATCTGTATATTGTTTTAATGACACAAATGAAGCTTTTTAAATTTAAATAACAAAATAGTACAGACGAATGTTTTTGCTTAATCTTAACCAACTAATTATGTATAGAGACTTCTAGCATGCTTTGAATTATGTATTTATTGTATGTTCTTTATGAAATTAATTAAATTTCATTAAGATGTTACATGTTACGTCAACCCCACTGCGACTAGGATAAGGGCAGGTGGAAGATATTAAACTAAATTAAAAGTAATCACAAGGTGGTAGGTCCCTCGTATGTGAGAGACCGTCTGGGTTGGTACCACCGCTTTGTCTATTTCTGCCACCATGCAACTGTGTGTAAGCATTGTTGTGTTCCGGCTTGAAGGACATTGAAGTCAGTGTAATTACTGGGCATTTTGAGACTGAAAATCTTATGTTTCGGGGTGACGAGCGCAGTTCAGTGCCATGCAGAGCTTTATGATTCAAAGTTCTGTGTGGTGTAACTTCTGTTTATGGGCAGGCGTGGCGCTTAGCATCAGGCAAACGCCTTCCTCGTCTCATCATTCAATCAAATAAAAATATTATTTAAATTTTAGGATATCTTAAGCATTGTATAGCGAATAAATAACTAATA
The DNA here is from genome assembly GCA_949126905.1 of Amorpha juglandis. Taxonomy (NCBI): domain Eukaryota; kingdom Metazoa; phylum Arthropoda; class Insecta; order Lepidoptera; family Sphingidae; genus Amorpha; species Amorpha juglandis. The sequence continues at coordinate 7,771,634 of OX421380.1, forward strand.
ATAAATTTATTTTTCTACAGACTTCTGGATAGTATGAAGATGCCAGGTCAGAGGCCTGGTTTTCAGATCTCGGATATCCTGGGTCTAAACGAAGGCAAGGGTCTGGAAGCGGCACCTGCGCAGGGTGGTATCGGAGGGTGTTCGCTCGAGCTGCCGCACTACGCGCCGCCTCATCATCCTTATTCCCATGAGCTGCTGAGGCATCACCAACCTTGGCTGTCCCTGGACCATCATGAAGGGAATGGTGAGTTAAGAAAGCTATTAGTATAAAGCCCCATTTACACGGAAAGTAATTAATACCTCGCTGGTGCGGTTATAATGCGTACACGGTACGACTGTTGTGCGCAGGTCTCGGGTTCGATCCCCGGGTCGGATAAAAGTAATATTGGGTTTTTCTAGCATGCTCAGTTGACACTGAGCTGATGCTCGAAGTCTGGAATTTTCTCTGGTTAGGCTCGGCCTTATTATATCATGGGAAATCTTAGTCGTATGAATACCTCTTTCCTTGTAAATGGTGGTTATTTGTAGATCTTTTAAACGAAATGGTCCAGCATCTTTTCATGGACATGCACACAGTATAAATAAACGATTTAGCGAGTTGTATATATTATCTTGGCTTTTATGTTTTAAATTCATATAATTATGCAGTTTAAGACAAAAGAAAAGAAAAGAAAAGAAAAGTCTGAAAAGTCTTCGAAACGTCGGGATCAAAATTAGAATAAAAAACCGCGATAAAATCCGTCTAAAGTAGTTTTATTTCAATGTGTAACATTCGCGTAAACGTAAGAAGCACATTTTTTTCAATGTCCGTAAGTTCTTTTTAAAAAAAATACAAGGTATGCTATTTGTTTGTGAATAGGTTATTGAAATGCGGCTTTTAGGTTTTTTGAATATCGTACAAGTGCCGTTAAGGATTTTACGTTATGGATTGGCAAGTTTTTGTATTCATTATCTGTGAAAATAAATTAGTTACTATGTACTTCTGGACAGGGAGCCCTCGGGTAGCTGATCCACTTGACTACTATCAATCTCAGTTTCCGTGAGTAGCTTCGTTTCGATGAGACGACCTATGACCTCGTTATCGATACCTATTGGAAGCCCCTCCTTCCAATAGGTATGATTACTAACCAGCTGATTTTTTTGTTTTTACTTAGTTAATATTTATATAATTTAACTGTCATATTGTCCTACAAATAAAATAATAATTTTTTGAGTATCATCAAATCGAAATATTCTATCCTTGCTACCTCTGTTAGCTACCACAATAGAGAATTTTCGCATAGGGAATAGTTGGTCGTCTCATCGAAACGAAGCTACTCACGGAAAATGAGCTTGATAGTAGTCAAGTGGATCAGCTACCCGAGGGCTCCCTGTCTATTGTGGTAGGACTTAATTTTAATTACGTTTGTCGTCTAAAAAGGTTGACTTTCAACTGAAATCAAACTAAACTAAAAATTACTTTATCTGATTTTCATTTGCTTTAGTTTAGTCGGATGATAAAAAATAGCTACCTACCATTTTCTCTCCTTTTCAAAGAAAAACCTATCAGTGGAAACTTTCAATTTAGGTATCCGTCACGTGTGCTACAGTATTTTTATTTACTATAACTTGGTTCGCATATTGCATAATCATTGTTACAAATATGATACTGTTATCGATTCTCCACGCCTATCATCCGCTTCGGTTGTACTCTCCCGCCAAATGACATTTTTATCCGAAGATAAGTGATAAAGGTGACAATTGTACCGATACACGGTTTTGGATATGTATATACTTACCACCGAATGTTTATGTCATTCTAGTTATTTAATGATGAATAGGCGCCCATATTTTAATTATTATAATCAGCTAGCTCATAAAGCTAACTTTATCGAACACGTTGTTTTTTAAATGAAAAGTGACATGACATGAATTTTCTTTGAATGTTTATAATAGAGTTTGTAATATTTTCTACTTTACTATATACACTATGCTGTAGATAAAACTTAGTACTTTTTAACGCAAGTTTAATTAAACATTCATTTGACATATTTCGTAAATACTAAATATGTCAAATATGGTATGGTATAAATACTAAATATGGTTGTTACGTGGCATTTTTTTATCTCTATCTTTTTGTAGACCACTAAATAAAACTGGAGATGTTTCCGTCGGCACATCAAAGTAAACGCCTTATAGATAGTATTTCTTTGTAGTAAAGAGCATTAAATACTCATATTGGTTAAACTTGAGGTAAAGTGCTTATTGTACACAGTGAAGTACCTATCTATTAAAAAAGTCACAAAAACTAAATCGATATTACATTATACATTTGAATACTTGAACGATTTCTAGTTTATCACCAAAAATATTGTCGAAAAAGGTTGTTAAATTATCGTATCCAAATAAGTTAACCCACTCGAAAGTAATGTGTATTTGGTAGTCGTGTTCGAGAGGCTGAGATTATTTTTTGAAATGCTCCTCCAGTTGAGTGCCTTCAACCGCTAATCTGTTGTTGTCATTAATTATTTTTATCGCTTATCTGTAACAGTTTCGGCACTCGGCACACTCGCGCTTTCAATTGCTTGTACTACAACTCTTATATCTATCGGTGATCAATTTCACATTTTTGACAGCTAGAAGAAATACGGCAAAAATACGGTTACTATTGCAGATATATATTTTGTAAACGAGTAAGTCGCTCGCCTGAACCTTGAATTATAAAGCACTACATGACACTGGTATGCGTTCGTCGCCCCGTGACATAAGTTGATAAGTCTCATAATAAATAATAGATTCCTTATCCTAATAAGATGTTCCTTATCAAATTATTTCAGAACAACGAACTTTATTGTATCTATAACATTACAATATTCCCGAATGATTTTTGATTAGACATAAATAGTCAATTACAATTAGTGTTGTCACTTCTACAAAATGAAATCTCACGCGTCTTTAAAAGCATTAGGGTTTGTTCACGCCCAAAAGGGGCAATTTGGGGTCGCTACCAAGTTGATCGAATAATACGTGGGGTGCTGGCGAAACGAATTTGTCACCAATAGACGTAGGTGATGCCCTTGTGAGCGCGAAAGCAGCTGCACCCTGAGGGCTGCCAGCTATCAATTACACACTGTTTGCGGCTGTTAGCGATGCAATTTGTTCATTATTCGACGACAGTTATAGTGCTTATTGTCTCATGCCTTTTGTTTAGTTTATGTTGTTCTTTAGTGGGTATTATTTTGAAACTTACTATTATAAATAATATCTCTTTCAGAAAATTCTGTTTCAGAAGTTTCTGATGAGTATAAGCGAAATGGCAACTAGTATTAGTTGTCATTGTCGCCTAGACGCTGCTTAAACCATCTTTCGAAGATGATAAAAGGCCAAAATATAGAGTTATACCCTATCATCTTTAGATTTAAATATCAATTGTAGAGTTGCATTTTAAGTATTAATTAAATCATATATAAACTGTGCAAAATACATGTAATATAATTTACTTATATAATGGAATTATTATAAGACTTAAAAAAGCTTACGTCATTTTAACTGAATAGGCCGCTTATTGAGCTCTTCGAACGCTCAGATGAAGATAATATATACATTTGTAAAACGCGGGGTTATTATTAAATTTCCTGGATGGTGAGGTAAGCAATGGTTGAACAATGCTGCCAGCTGCCAGGGGGTGGGTGTGGCGTGCTCCCGTGCGACATTCCCCCCTCCTCCCCCTGTACTGTCGACCCCACACCCCGCGCGCCCACTGCTATGTCCACCACGCCCAGATGAGCTCCCGCCCGCTTCTATTACCATCGCATTCGTGTGAAACTAAATGTTCGAGGGGTGAATAAGGAACAATGTTGTATTTGGCGTGATTTTTTCACGTCCCATTATTTATTTGACGGTTTGGCATCTAGTTGTAGTTAAATAGAGCGACCCTAACTGAGATTAAGTGGAGATTTAGATGTGAGTGTCTGACGCAGTGTTACAATTTTGTTTAGCGGTTTTATTACAACTTGTTTTTGCATTGGGGTATCAATATAACATGTTTTTCTCATGGCCTAATTTTCATAAAATTTTGTTTTATCAATAAAAGTATGTTTTAGATATTATTTGTAACCTTATCAAATAGCATTTACAATATAGACATGCTGAACATATTTTAAGTTATTTTATTGGGTTTTTAATTGAACTGTATAGTAAACTGCATAGCTTTTTAACTGATGTATGACGTTACAATAAATTGTATTTTTTTGTATTTGTTAATTGAGCATTGTGTTTATTTGTCGTAGGTGCTTTGGGTCAGCAGGCGAGTCCGGACAGCACATCCCGTGCCTCCGAACTCTCTTACGTAGGTCCGTCGGCCGCCTCGCCGCCGGTCACCGACCCCCGCACCGACCACGAGCATGACCACGACCACGATGATGACGTCGATCACGACGATGAGACAGAGCACGATCAGCCGCCCAACACTGTCACTGACCCCTCTCTAGCGCACAAGAAGCGCAAACGACGCGTCCTCTTCTCCAAAGCCCAGACTTACGAACTAGAGAGGCGCTTCCGTCAGCAAAGATACTTATCCGCCCCCGAACGGGAACACCTCGCCAGTCTAATCCGCCTAACGCCCACACAAGTTAAGATATGGTTTCAGAACCACAGGTACAAAACCAAACGTGCTGTTCAGGAGAAAGGAGCTCACGACTTGAATGTCGGTGGCTTGAATTCTCCCAGGCGGGTCGCTGTGCCTGTGTTAGTGAAGGATGGTAGGCCGTGTATCGGGAAGCCTGATGGGCTCCCGCCGTTGGGTATGGCCTTGCCTCCGTATCATCAGGCCATGCATCATCAGCCCCCAGTGTCGAGTCACGGCCCACAGCCCAACGGTTGGTGGTAGGAACGTATTACGATTCCTGAACTGTACTAGTCCATACATCGCGGTTTATTTACAAAATCCATTTTAATAGAGAATTTGGAAATCAACCGCGACATTTAAATTAAGCAGAGAAAGTAATTTGGTAGTTTAGAAGTTTAGGTTTGAAATTGTTGTGAGATATTCCAATGAGTAAACGACTCGAATACTTGTACGGTACCTAAATTGCTTGATCTTTCGGGAGTTCCTATTGATGAATTGGCGAGGGAAGAGAATTATTTTGGTGTCTATATGAGTAGTGTTTTAGCTACAATGAGCAGTGATGAAATGCATTCCATCTTTATTAATGTTTTGTATATTTCTGTATAAAGTATCTGAAATTTTAAATTAGCTAAGTAACATTTATGAGAAATGACCAGATTTTATCAGAATGCAATATCTAGTTGTTAAGATTCAGTATTATCATATTCGAATATGCTTAGTGAATAGTTATTTATGTATATTCAAGATGACTTTTATATTAATATACGTAGTTTAGATATAATTGGATGTAAGTGTAAATTGTGTACATAATTTGATTTGTGTGATTAGTTACCTACAGTGGAAAGTATTGTCATGAAAATATTATTTGTATACTTATTTACATATATGTGTCTAATATAAATAGTTGATACAGTATGTACTGTAAACACATTCCGTAAAATGTATATTCCATATTAAACGACAGTAAAGAGATTAAATTTTTTATTGATAACTATAATAATTGTACCAATTGATGGTTGTAAAACGTATAAATTATTATCATATTATTAAATTGATTGAAAGTAAACATTTTTATTATTTTCTATTCCTGGGGATTTAGAGTTCCCTTTCTATGACTTCTGCAGGAATAACTGGTGTTCATTGTTTAGGACAGTGATTCTTCCTTCATATGAGAAATGTTTACTAAAAACGAGCTAACAGTATATTATTTATTATTTTGCTTCGAACCCATTACTCCTTTAAAAGTGTATGAACACAGATGTTTTTTTCCTATTTTGGATTGGTAAACGACGGATTAATTGTTAAAAATATTGGTTGGATATATTAAAATTATCACTTTCCTTGGAACGAACGCAAGTAGAAAACTGTTTATCGGCATAATCCCACCTAAGACTTAATATTTTGCAGTCGTATGTAGAATACGATATTATAAACTTTTAAAACAAAATCTCGAGACGTTAAGCACTTGAGAAGTACTTAACATGCCAGACGTATCAAATTTCGCTGCACAGGAACGATTTATGGCAGTTAAGCCATTGTTTGAATTTTAAGAATGTGTTAGTATTGAGTTAGAGCATGTTTCAATAGAAGTAGCAATGATCAATAATTAGATGTTCACTTTGCAAATTAATGAATAATCTGAGAATTAAACCATGAGGTATAACTTAAGATGTCGTAAACAAATACAAAAATCGATGGTCAAATTAGGCTAAGATCCATCTATTAAAGCCTTCCTTGCATATACAGGGTTATTTTTAAAACACCAACAACCTCGCAGGACTAGATTCCTAAGGTTATAAGCTACTACTTTTGTTCTACGACTTTTGATAATTTGTTAGATTTTATTTTCATACAAAAATAAGTATTCATTTAATTTCCGTCTTGAATGTTACAACGCGCATCGCAGATTGCGTAAACAAACACGCGAAGCGTGGGTAACCGGGCTAGCGCATTTGACCTTGAACTCCCGAGCAGCTGGCCGGCGCCTTTGATGTCGCGCGCGCACGCCGCGCCACGCCGCAGTCTACGAAGAAAAACACGACACAACAAAAACTTGTAAAATCATTTTTTTTAAATATATTGAGTTATATCCAAACTCGTAGAACAAAAGTTGTTCCGTATGGGGTCAGCTATCTGGTCCTGCGAGGTTGCTGGTGTTTTAAAATTAACCCTGTATTAAGGGACATACCTTTAGCTGGGCTTATAGAGCTTTTATAAATTAATTTTATTCTATGGCATTAGTTTCGAATCGAGTGCGAAGATTATGTTTTGGTATATTAAAGGAATATTTTCTCACAATATGCACGGGTATGTTTGTATGTGTGTAACGCAGCGATAGCTCAGTGGGGAGTGGTATGGACTGTCGAGACGAAAGTCTTGTTTGTTTTAGTGTGTTTCAGTTCTTAATATTATGTATTTTAATATTTATTGCGCTACATTCTATGGTTGTGGTAAGCAATGTAATCGATATTAGAATCAAGAATATCTATTTCTGGACATGTTAATAAATTTAAATAACACTCATTTATACGGATTTTATCGCGGGTTACTTTTAGTATATACCGACGCCGCGACGTTTCAAAAGCTTCTCAGCCTTCATGATTACGACGCGGACCGAAAGCTTTCGAAATATTGGTAAATGAATTGCGAGATTCGTTTCAATTAGTTTTATTTTAACGTGTAGTATTCGCGTAGAAATAAGAAATCATAATGTACATTAGACTCGAAACAGGGCTGCGTGGTTAGACGCTGATTTAAAACACGCCTCCACCGAGTATCAATTAGTATAGTAGTGAGGCATCACATCGTACATGAGTCGGTGCTCAGTACCTAGATGTGGCCAATCTTTGTTTACCAGTTAAATATTTATTGGTCCCGAGCGTTTATCTAATCGCTAGCTGCCAACTGCGATAGCTTGCGACCCGATTACTGAAATACCTGTGCCTTCGGTGTTTTCTTTAACCTGTTCTATTTATTGCAAGCATTATAGATATAGTGTCACGTCTAGAATTTTCTACCCTTGCTTAGAAAATATTAACACTGTACCATTGATAATGCTAGGTGTATGACATATGACCTGATAATATTACTGGGTCTAAATTTTAAACCGATATTATCGGCGTAATAAAAAAGGTTTGCATATAGAAATTATGTTTGCAAAGACCCTACTTACGTTTCCCTAGCTAATAATTGTTTGTACACATTCAATGTTCTTCACTATTTTTCTAAAAGTTGTAAAACTCATATGCTTAAATAAATCGTTATAATCTAGTGTGAATGGGCCTATTGATACGCGCGTTGTATTTTCATAAAGAGTGGAATCAAACGCCTCCAGCGAGCATTGATTGAAAACTTTTCAACAAAGAGTGTCGTTTATTAAATAAATAACACTCACACACAATGGGTTCAGAGTCGTCGGTAGCTTCACAATAGCCAAACAAACTGAGAATTAATTTCTATAAATTCTCGAAACGCCTTCGTTTCTGTCGTTGTGAAAGGGCCCAATGGAGGCGATTGAATGTAGCGGTTAAGCCGATTAGCGATATACAACAAATACAGTGTTCCGTTTGGCGAGTTGGTGACACACGTGAGATTCGCTGTTTGTTCATCTAAATGTTCATAGATGAAATACCATCGTGTGACTGAAGTTATCAAAGTGGTGTCGAAAGAGGTTTTGTAATTTGTAAGTCCAACTTTATCTACACTAATATTATAAAGATGAAAGATTTGTATTTTTCTATGTAACGAATAAACTTAAAAACTACTGAACCGATTTCAAAAATTCTTTTGCCGTTAGAAAGCTACATTGTCACTGAGTAACATAGGCTACTTTTTATCCCCTAAAAAGCAGATCACGCGGGCGGAGCCTCGAGGAAAAGCTACTAGTTCATAAAAATAGTCCTCTGAAATTAAGTTTAAAAATTGATTACCTAGTTACCGAGTCTTATAAAGGCTTCCAGCTACTTTGTGATTAAGTCTAATATTCGACCCGACTTATCACTACCCCCTCAAGTTTTCGTTTTATCTCATCAAAGTTCGATTAGTAATTAACGGAGATAAATTTCTTGAAAAAGCAATTTATTTAAACTATTTCCTTATAAGTTCTATTTACATTATTATAAAGTATAAATTACAATGATAGCTGTGCCGTATTGTGTAAGCCTCGAAGTTACAGTTGCGGCTATGGGAGCTATTGATTTTGTGTCGTTCTGTTCTACACGATTTTGAACCCTATTTCTTTATATTAAATTCTATAATAGACTTGAGTGGAAGTAGGAAGCAAGAATATGAAACACAATATTGTCGATGTAAGCGCAATATCGTTATGATGGACGAGCGCGGGGCGACGCGCGACGGTCAGCGTGCAGTCGACTTGAAACGATGATAACACGGCAAGCATTAGTGCACCTTGCAACCGACAATGAAAATGCCACTTTACACCCCCGTCGTTCATAAACAGACCACTGGAGTTTAGGTGCCTAATATTTTGGCCAGATAAACAATTGTTATCAATCCCTGTAACCAGCGACATACATATTATCATTAGCAGCTTACTCGTACGAGTGTTGTAGATCTATATTGAATATTTTCGTTTCCAGAAGGGCATCAGCAATAGAAATGTAGATTGATATCTTACACTCCGTCATATTATGATTATGTAGAACGTCAATGGAAGTTATGTATTCGGAGTTAGATGTTATCTTCAATAATTATAAATATGCTTCCTTCGTCCAAATTTTTATTTAAAACGTATATTATTTTTGCGTTTTTTTTTTATTCTTTACATAAAATATTATACTTCTTACATTATTTAGATTTCGTTAATATCTCTACCGCCGTTCGGTACTCTATTTTAGAGAAGAACGGACAACAAACTCTCTTAATTTTGCTACCTATTAGGATTTGTGTCCTATCTTATGTATAACATACTCGTGCACTGGACGCATAATATTATGTATGAATCGATGTTACAAGATTTCATGCTTTTGCCGAGCCTCACAAGCCGATTTAGGTAGGAATGGAACTTGAGCTATGAAAATTTAGATTTTGACTCATGATTAATGATGGACTGGATTTGGATGCTAATCACGTTTAGATGTATGAAACGAATAAATGAATGATGGCGCCCCGGTAGGATAGTTTTGAAGGGAAAGGATTGTATGTTGTATAGTTATAACATGTTATTGGATAAGATTGTGTAAAAGACAATGGGTTTTACTTATCTGTATGCACGTGATAATGCAATGTATATGATAAAACGGCTAAAGTAAGGCTATTTAGACAATTGCCGATTCAATTTTCTTAATAGCTAGCTGCGCCGTTCCGCTTCGCGCCGCTTGGCTATGCTGGGATTTTGTTTTAGTCTATGATATAACTAGTTATTTATTGTAAATCGTTGTTAAATATCTCTTTGGTACCTTTTATTGTTAGGTTTGTCTGTTGATTAACTAACAATAAAAAAATAACTTTGAGCATTTTGTTGGTTTCAATAGATCTCCGTTTAAGTTGCAACTTTTAGCGATTCTGCATATTTTATGAAAATTCTAGTTGCCGCAATATTTACACGTACACACTTTACATACGTTGAGGGATACGATACTGAATATTTTTTTTAATTGTGTGTAATTTATCAAACATTTTATTAGGCACATTCGTTCAACCCCTGCGTGGCATTAATCCTATAAGTAAATCAAACTCGTCAAATATTGTAGCAGGATCTGAAGAACATCGTTAGAGCTTTGTCGGCACGCGTGCGAGCCATTTTGCGGGTAACCGTGTGCCGCCCGCGCCCTCGGCTCCCGCGGCCCACCACCGCTGGATTTATTACTGTTACTCTAATAAACACGTTGTGTTGTGGATCTAACGAATATTAATAACTCATTTCCTGGAGCGCCCGATGATTTTCATATTTATTGCCGGTTGTCGTCACGTTGCAAGGCTTTGTTGGGATTACACGAAGTCTATATGACTGTATTCAATACTCTATGATCCCTATAAGTCTGAAAGCTATATATTCAGTTGACGCTTATTGGAAGTTTAATCTATAGGAATAAACTAAATTCAAGTAACATTTTGATACCAAGATAATATGATGTATGTAGATGTTCCTCTGACACATTTTTTCCCCAAAATTATTGAATTTTTGATTCTTCAAACTAAGAAGAATATGTCGTAATCAACGTACCTCAGTGACTCGTCGGCGATCACAAAATTTATGATCCAAATTTTATGTTATTTTGTATCGAAAATTCTACCAATATCCAACATTCGCAAATATGTAGTTTCGGTATGTGTATCGCGCGGGCCATTTTTCACGTGTCAGCTACAACGCACAGGCATAAAGGTTTACGACAAGCCGTCATATTTATGGCGCTGGTATTGTGATATATTTTTTGTTGTGCGCATTAGGTTTTATCTGACTTTCCGCTAAATCAAGTAGCTACTGGCCGGTGTCAGGAAATACCCTCGCATATATCATCGCCGGCGGATGCGAGCGTTTTGGGGTTATGCATCGATTCCGCGGGGCGAGCATCTTTTATAATCGTTTGTCTTATCCGTTGAATTAACTGGCAATTCACTTGTTTTGCACGTCCATCGTTTGATTTCATTATATTTTTATAATACACTAGATGACCCGGTGAACTTCGTATCACCTACATAATATATTTGTGTAAAATGTGGTCAAAACTTAATACAAATGTTTTATTTACATTAAATGCAATTAAGTGAGGTACTGCGCCATTGCACGTGAGGTAGCCCGTCGCACATTTAATTGACTTCGACGACCTAAGTCAGATTGTCTCCCACCTCCCTCCGGTTGGACAGTCCTGTCCCCGTCCCGTCCCCGTCCTGTCCCCGTCCGGTCCGCGTCCCGTCCCCGTCCTGTCCCCGTCCCGTCCCGTCCCCGTCCCGTCCCCGTCCTGTCCCCGTCTTGTCCTGTCCCTGTCCTGTCCTGTCTCACTGTCCTGTCTCTCTGTCATGTCTGACTGTCCTGTCTCACTGTCCTGTCTCACTGTCCTATCTCACTGTCCTGTCTCACTGTCCTGTCTCACTGTCCTGTCTCACTGTCCGGTCTCACTGTCCTGTCTCACTGTCCTGTCTCACTGTCCTGTCTCACTGTCCTGTCTCACTGTCCTGTCTCACTGTCCTGTCTCACTGTCCTGTCTCACTGTCCTGTCTCACTGTCCTGTCTCACTGTCCTGTCTCACTGTCCTGTCTCACTGTCCTGTCTCACTGTCCTGTCTCACTGTCCTGTCTCACTGTCCTGTCTCACTTTCCTGTCTCACTGTCCTGTCTCACTGTCCTGTCCCTGTCCTGTACCTGTCCAGTCTAGACGCTATACGACCCGTCATCACGGCAAGCTTCGCAACGACAACTCAACAACTACTAATAAATTAAAAATTAATTAAAAAAACATTGTCCAGCGGACAAAATTGTGAATCTAAACCATTCTCAGATCCCCTTGAACACACACAAAAAATTTCATCAAAATCGGTCCAGTCGTTTAAGAGAAGTTCAGTGACATACACACTCACAGAAGAATTATATATATAAAGATAGAAAAATACTCGGAAATCCGCATCTTGAAATCAACCCGACAAGCTTTTTTTTCTATCTCGAGGAATGCAGTTGAGTAATTATTTTTATATATTATCATATTTCTATTTAAAAATGTATCATGTTGTATATAAACACTGACTAATAAAGCTGAGGCCTTCTCTCAAAAATATAACAAATACTATTCTAACAGACTCTACATACTTTCACTTGTGTTCTATAATAGATCCCTTTAATTCGACAGACGTATCTGCAAACATAATGTTACTACATTGACGGTAACATGATAAAAATGAATGTGTGTTACTGCGTCGATCGTCGTGTGTTCTGAAGTCCACCCTCATAGAGTTCGATTAAGACGTATCGTGCCCTTTTTTTCTGTAAAAAAGGGAAAATGAATAGTGCCGGGCGGAAATATTACGCAGTAACGGCATTTCCGCACAATAAATCGGCGTCCAATCAAAGGAACCTCTGCACTTTGCCCTCGTATATCTTGATTAATGCTACTTTATTTTATTGGCGCTTTTTATCGTTTGTATTGTTAGCGTTTGTGTTAATTCATGACACTCGTAAGTATTCCCAAGATGAGTTGAGCAAAAATGAATAATCGAATAATTATTAACAGTACGCTGCCTTTGCATATCAAAATATATATTTTTAAATTTGTTTTCCTAAATTAAAAGCTAACGATACCATCAATCACTAATAGAAATATAAAATGTTTAGAAATAAGGTAAGATAACCTTACCTACATTGTTTTCTAAGTATAAAATGCCACAAGATATAGTAACATAATCGTGTAAGCTGGCCTTACCTGGCGTTGTTATCTGTTGGGGGAGGCTAAATCAGAAAATCGATATGTGGACGGAGCACGATGCGTTTATTACGCATCGCCGCCTGTCCGTTCCAACCAATTTCAAACTTTCCAATTCTAACTAAATGTTGGTCAACTTCGACAGTTTCTATTCAAACTTTACAACGTTTCAATTTTCTTTACTTTTTCGTCTTAAGATATCGGTGATAGAATGTTGGGTTTAGAAATTTTGAAATGATAGTTCTGTTTTTTACTCTACTACGATAAAGAGCTAAGGCTAAGCTAAGCCGGAGTTAAGTTATCGAATTTGATGATATATTTCACGTATAAAAAATATATATTTTCGCTTATCACACATTTATTTTTGTAGATGGTGTTTTTCCATAAATAGTGTATGTATTCAGGAATTATATATAATAAAATATTCATGATTAAATAATTATGAAACTATTAAGTCTATGTTTATGTAATGAAATTGCTATTGCACACATTAACCACGTCCACTCACAAATCATATCTATTGTTATCTACTTATTAAATCTTTTAAATAGCAGGTTTTTGTAAATAAGAAATTCTAATTTCTAATTTTTTTTTCGTTCCCGTTATAACAACACACGTTCTCTGTATGGTAAAATTAAGTAGCACAATTAATTTTCCATCGTATCTTATTTAGTGTTTCTGTATGGTACCAGTAATGGCAGGAAGTGCAGAATTGAGTCGTCAATATTGACGCACTTCCGGCAGCGACCGCAATATGGCGCCCTGTCGATTGTTGTGAAAGAGCTGTCAGACGTCTTCAATTAATGACCACGGACATTGCTATACATTTGTAGCCAGTATTGGACCACCTACCATCACCACTGGATACAATTTATGACCATAAACAAAATTACTAATAACAATTAGAAGTGCAACTTGAACGCACGAGACTATTGAAAAAATGGCAGCTGGGCTTCTAAATAATGACTCAATTTGGGCTTCACAGAGACATATATTTAAGTAAAATATTAAAGAATCGTCGTAGAGATTTGTTTGAAATGTAAACCTTAAATCTACAATCTTGACCACCTTAAGAGATCATTTCAGCCCACCCACAAGTATTTCCGGATTTACCGAAGCCTGTTACAAGCTTTAAGATGAATTAACTACAAATCAATTTAACTTATTTCTACGTCCTTGAAATTTTAATACTACTCTTTATGCCTCAACAAAATATTAAAAATCGATACACTGTAACTGGCCGTGGTAATAAGTAAACTATATTTAACAAGCAGTCCATTGAATCGAAGCGTTTAAGTCTTGTCGACCACCGGCACTGAAAGCATGAGTCAGCGGTTATGGCTAATGGTCACTCGGGACCACGCCTGGGCCATGATTAATTATCCTTATCAGAACACGCCGGTGCCTGATGGGCGATGGCGCTGATGGCTCAATGATGAGAGCTGGATATGTGAGGAAACCAAACGTCTATTAGTGCACGTTTACTGATGAGTAATATCACAGCTTTGCTTTTAACGGTGATTAAAGCTTCGTACACACTTAGGAGAGCAATGCAATGCGTAATTTAGCTGTCATACAATCAGTTGTGTGTTTTGCGTTGTTGTGAACTTTTAACCACTATTGTCTCATAATCTAGGTAATGATATTTTAAAATATAATCAATAATAATTAAAGGATTTTATGAACTATTAAGTATAACATTTAGTTGTTCTTATAACATATGACATTACAACACATACAGTGTTTTTCTAAAAATATAGATATCCAGGTTAAGTTATTCAATTTTTTTAATTCATAGACAGTTTAAAATATCATGTTCTAACTACTAACTCAACATTGTTAAGATATCCTTATGCGAAAGTTTTCTGAAGTAAAACTGTATTAGTTTTTGAATTGATCGTCCAGTAAAAGAGTAAATTGGATTACCGCAGGGGGTATCCAATCTTCTATCCTCTGACAAAAGCACCCGTTCAACTCCACAACAGTGATTATAATAAAAAGTTTCTCCAGAATAAATTGTTTTGTTTGTTACAGAAGCTAAATGATATATCTAATAAAATGTCTAAGGTTCTTTTATAAGTTTTTGTAAACACCGGTCACTCAATCTTTTTTACTATTTTCAATTCGACTTTTATTTCCATAAATAAATTTAATAGCGCTAATCCTTCATCCATTTCACAGCTTTAAAATTCAGAAGACGTAGTGTCAGTTTTTTGAGGGGATATCAGCGCGGACCTAGTTAATTCTTATAATTGGCTCTTTTATGTGAATTGCGACCGGAAAGGAGACCCTTGTCAAAGTATCGCGCCTCTAAAAGGATTCCGCGTGGCAAAAATGAAGTGGGAATATTTATGTGTGTCTAAAATGGGCGGCCATGCGGCCATTCACACCGACAGACAGTGTGTCGCCAAGGACTGAGATCTATGGAAACTATAAATTAGGTACAAAGGACAATGCGAATTGTTTTTTCACGGAGAAGGTCACGGAGGAGACGTTTTATATGATTGTACGATGATTGTGCTTATAATACGCACTAAATGGTATTTAATTATTTACACGTACAGTGTACATCTATCGCTGTTTATAATTTGAATATAAATATGATGGGGGTATTTGAAACGGTCCTAGGTAATATGTAGATATTGTTTTGATAAGAAGTACTGATTTTATCTTTACTGTGAAGTGTCTACTTCTATACAGACAATATCGATAACAATAATTTACTGTTTAATCTATTTGTATTGTTTGATAATGGTATCGCAATATTTGTAATTGGCAATAGGTATGATTCTGATTACAAGTCTGCTTTGCTACCTACAATAAAATACTTAATAATTATTGACCAATAACAGCTATACACCACACAAAAGCATTTCCATGAAGTTTCATAAAATGTACATCGTTTCTATTGAAACAAATTCAATTGGAATTAAATAGCCACATTACATGCTAGGGGTTTCATACAATGAAAATACATACGTATATAAACTCGGATGACATTTTATTCGTTCGAATAGAGTAGCACACTGAAGCTGCAATTTTGGGTAAAGTTTATTCTTCGGAGGCGTTCATTCATACAATTCGTTATTTTCTGCAAATCGTAGCGCAAAAATTCAGTTTAGCTGTGGTATTTATAAGCGTTGTTTGGGTTAGAATTTAGTTTTATGCAACGGCTCAGAAGCGTGAAATTGATTCAAGCATGCTGTATTGAAAAGACGGAAGACACCGTGCATAGATTTCTGATTGCCTCCATTCATAAATAGTGGTCATTCATAAAAATTTACAACTTTACGTACTACGAGCAGACTCCCAAGACGCAGGTAGGCACACGAATGAATTTTGTCAACCTTATAAAAAAACGTGACCATACTCTTTCACTTATTTGAGAACTAATGTAAAAGGGTCAAGAAAATGAATTCTATTTCAATGAGTAACATTCGCGTAAATGAATTTTAATTAAAAAGAAAGTATCTTAATCTCCCACTGCTCGACTTATCACTTTTGAGTATTTAATTCAGAACCCACATGAACGCCATGTAAGAAGAAAGGTTTATGTCTAGCACTCGGATAAAACGGCTATAAATTATATTTATTTTATTTATAGATGATGATTATTAATTGGTTCATGGAAGGGTAAATATCCTATGTTATTTTATAACAAATAAGATTATGGTATATATGTAGGTAACGATAATTCACTCACTCATTTAAGACTATGCACACAATGAGACATGCTATTTTATTTATAATAAGGAACTCTCACCTGCCTCAGTATTATACTAATTGAAAAAATTAACGTACTTATTTATAACTCGTACTAGACCTACCGATGATGACTAATTTCGTGAAGTTGGACTCTCCATTTTCTTAAATGAAAGCCGACACTCCACACAGAGGACTCATTCAATGGATACCCATTTACTACAAGTGTTTTACTACAGCACGCAAAAAAATATTGTCAGGTACAATCCGGATGCGAATGCTTCGGACACTCGGTTCCCACGAGTGGACTAGAACAGTTACTTATTATCTATGAATAGTTTATGAAGTGACAAATCCGGCACCTATTCGTTTAGTTTTTCAATTGTAAATGATTTGAAGAACAATACGCCACGTGTTTTGGTTTGCGGCGACTAGGTGATTGTTTGTAGTAACAGATGTTGTTTGGTTTGTTTAGGATTCATTACTAAATGCACTAAAGACAACAAATACATTTGAAGTTAATGTACGTTTCCTTTTATCGTTTTTAATAGAAATATTAAGTTTAGGAATCCAATTCCTTATTTCAAGCTGTTTAGTTTATATCTGCATAATTTCACTCAAATTCAATTTGTTTTCATTCATAAAGTGAAATAGATGACCACTATTTCTTTCGAATACAAGTACGACAATAGTGTGTGAAACATCCGCTCGGAAGTGTCCGGTATAAGGAAGGATCCCGTGTGGTGTGCGGTGGCCTGTTTACACTATCTGTGCTACACAACTCATGAATGAATCAAATGGCACTGACCACCCATTGAGAACGATTGCTAGGATCACTCAACGTTTGGCACAGTCGAGAGAAAGTGCAACTTTTGCTTAATGGCTAGGTAAGTGTGATTTTGGAATATTAAACATTAATAAAAATTTGCCTCGTTTAAAATATTATTTTTCAAAGCATTTGATATTTTAATTGATCGTTTCAATGTCAAACTGTTTGAACAAGTTACGTGTCTGTGTTCTCAATGACGGCGGTGATGCGTGCCAAAATTTCTTCGGCCTTTGCTTTATAACATTGTTCCAAATTTTTGACGGTCGAATTATTTTTAATTTAGTTGTTCTTTTAATTACTAGTGTGAAATAGAATCCAAGCCCACCTTTTCGACGAACTTATGTATCTAACAGGATGCTGATTTGAGTAATATACTTTTGTTTCTGCATTTGTAAAGTATTTTGCTAAATATTTTGAGTAGGAGAATTTTCCAAAGCTCGTATTTAGCCACTAAATATGTGTTAAACTATTCTATGATATGTACGTTTCGTAAACATTTTTAGAGGCTGAATTCGAATAATAACGAAATTAATTGAATTATTCAACAAAAATTATACAACTTTTATAGATTAAAGTTAGTCATTAACTAAAATCGAACCGTCTGAATCCGCCAAAAGGAATGCTGTGAAATTCGGCCTTAGCATTCCTTTGATCAATGTTAACTTATTTTTTAACTTCATAATTGCTAAAATAATTTAGTAATATCTACACACTATTGAAGATATGTACTTCGTTGTCGCCATACCAATAGATCTTACTCGTTTGTGTCCATTTATCACGGCACCTTTAATTCCCGGCCACATTTAGCTATTGTAGACAGGCGTTATTCTGTAAACGGTTCTCATTATAAAACCACACTTTGTATAAAAATATGTGCTCGAGTATAAAGGTAAACATTGATTTTTTTTGTCGTCCTGAGAGAATAGATGTTTGGGCGGCCACTGACGCGCGGACAAAAGGACAATGAGGAATGATCTTGAATGGCGACCGCACACTCGGCATACGCCCAAACTTGCTGAATATTCCAAGTGCACCAATAAATTATACATGCTAATGTTTTATAAAATATTCTTTTTCCTTTTGAATATTAGAATTTTCTCCACGCGCTTAATTGGGAAGATGCAGTATTTCGGAGAGATGGTTGCAAACCCTCTTGTCTCTGAAAATATGTTTTTATTTATAAGTGTGATTACATGTACAAAATATCTTGTTGTTGATATTCTCATACCCCTTAAAATAAATGTAACTGAATCCGTCATGAAACTACGAATAGCTGGATTATTCAATATGACGTCACAATTAGTATCTAAATAACCATTAAGTACATTCATAGTTCTTGTCAGTCCTAAAAGCTAACAAACGCTAGCATTAGCATTGCCTTCTTGTCTATGTTAAAAACATATATTATTGCATTATCTGTGATGGTAACAGTAAAAACCATTGTCGACGTCGAAAGTGGGTACATAAAGTGCAAATTCTTTACTGGCTCTCGATTTTGTGTACCACGTGATTAATCATAGCTTATTCTTGTGGCATCTATTAAACGATTACACCCACATCGGTCGATGACTTTGTTGTCTTGTAGAAGCTATGCAATAATTTTCGCTATATATTTATACCAAACAATGTAAGAGCGAGGCGACAGCTGGAGACTTTATTGTTAAACATACGTCATTACATTTTTTTATATTTGGATGACCGCTTTCATGATATCAGCTATAATATTGGTCAGTAAATCGTAGATGTTAAAGGTGAAATTGACTATGATATCATTTTTAGTCGTACGTTTCAGTGAGTGAACGTTTCGGTGTGCAAGATCACAAGACAAGAACGAAATAATCAAAAGCGCCTATTACATTTTTTGTTGTTGAGAATACTTTATCAAACCCATCAAAATGTATGTGTTATGTGTAGTTACACATCTCAAACACTTAGCTAGAGTTATTATAACGTCAATTGTAGTGTTCACACACTGTTGCTTGGCCTCAGAAGTAGACAAAGCGGTAGTACCAACCTAGACGGCCACTCGCATACGAGCGACTTACAACCTAGGTATAACCGACCTCTTAGTGATAATAATATATTTTGGCTCATGCCATAGATACGGCACGTGTTAGACGCTGAGAAACGCTCGGCAACGATCTTAGGGGTTTTATGTTTGTATGATTTTTTATAAGTTATTGGAAATTGAACATGACCGATAGTATATACAGTAAAGATAGATAGACCATTAAGTATTTTGGGCTATGACAAAAATAAACTTTAGATATATCTATTTTTTTGAAGTATATTACTTACATGTAAAGTAAAAGTGCGTAAACTACTATATCGTTCGTTACCACCACCAGCCCGTAGTGAAATGAAAGGATGTATTTACCCAGCAGTGGGGAAAGTAGGCTAATATTTAACAGTTTCTTTTCCTAATAATTATATAAATATTAAAAATATACAGCCAAATACATGGGGGCACTTACTTGACAAGAAGAAAGATTGTCGTTTCTATTAGCTACCAAACGTATTACGGGGCGTATATAGTGGTTACATGCAAACTGAACAGAGCTTTCACAAAAGGTCTAGTTTTGTTTTAAAGTAGAGGACGAAAATCAACCAAATGGATCGCCTGATATAGGTCTCCGGAAATCTTAATCACTGTACGCAATGAAATAAAATCCATAACGTTATTTTATCACATGTTATCACAAAGCATGAATCTATGAAGGGACAATGTTTTCTAGGTATTATATATCGTAATACAACTAGGTATTCTGTATAGGTACGTAGTCCCATTTCGGTGACCTCCACCGCCCACAATTCACTAGTGAATCATGGGCACGCTGCCGTAGGAAAGGGATAATTAAGGGATTTTGAATGGGAGGGGATTTAGTCCTCAGGATATCTGACACCGTACGAAACGCAGCAGCAGCAAGTCACTACGTCACGTCGGTTTTATGTTAGATAGTGGTAGAGACAGGCCCGGGTTAGCCGACCCATTCATACTGTAGATAAAACTGTCTACAGCGAGGCTCTACCACTCAAAAAACTTCTATAAAAAGAACTTAGTTCTATGATAACACAATATTGATCTATCATCTTTGGATGTTATTACAATTCAATGGAGGCATTTTTTTTTCAATGGCGTGTTATCGAAATAAGGAATTCTATAATTATAAATACTTTGAAATATCTACTTCTATTAAAGTTATTTACGTTACTATATCTGGCATGTTTACTGCACTATTCTTAAGTAATTTATCTTATCTTTGTACATATACTACGTCGGGTGATGTTATAAAGCCCTGAAAATCCGTCTCGAGTAAATTGAAATTGAAGGGAGACAGCACGTTACGGCTGCACCGTCTTTCAGCACAAGTGAAAAAGGGACAAAGACAAAAGGAGTGAGAGTCAATAACGAGCCAGCCAAGGGTTGGCTGTTTCTCTTACGGGCCTGGATACTAGAGCGAGGCAATATGTGAAGATTTATGTAGGTACCTCCTACACGCGGGGGATACTTAGGTGGATGTCTTACGGCGCAACTTATTTCTATTCTTGCTAACATAATGGCCGCACTCACATTGTTTCAATATATTAAAAATGTTTGAGATTGGCTACGTTCCGTGACGTGAAATATGGTTCTTTGCATAAGTAATATTGGTTAACTGTCGTGGAGAAAGAAACGGAATACATTTGTCTTGGTATAAGTCAGGACATTCCTTCTCGGAACGTGTTGAATCAGCAAAGGGTTCAAAAGTGAATCATATGATTTATAAAAAACATTCTATTAAATACTAGCTTTAGCTTGTGACTTCTTGCACGTGGACACTTTTTCCCAGTATAAAAATTAGCCTATCCTAATTAAATTCATGATTTACCTGTGAGCCAAATTTGATTCAAATCCGTTCAGCTGTTAAGGCATTATTTATTAACAAACTTCTAAATTCACAAACATCCAAACTATGTTATTTTTTATAACAAAAACCTATTAATATTTCTGAAATTGCTACTTTCAATAAGCTTACTTCGGCAGTACATCTTGTTTGATTTAGTTTCTAAAAGAGATTAAATTTTATTGGAAAAATCAAGGCGAGACGGAAGGGCGGTCGCGGCAGTTAGACAGTAAACTAATGACGATTGATAGATCTGGATATTGCACGCCGATAATCCGATTGGATGTTCCACTCCTTTGCGTTACGACGCGACGATGTTTTTTTAAATACATTCTTCATTAACCACTACTAGTTGTTATGCTCGTTTGTATTCGCTGACGTTAGTTCGATAAAGGTAGAGATAGCCTCCTCCCACGTACGCTATGTATGTAACACATTATCGCAGCATTTCATTTGTATTTATATCAAAGATTAGTTGAATACGAAATTAGTTTTAGAGTATGAATTATAAGTGTGACACTTGGACACAAAGAGTTCTATATACCTAGACATGATACCATTGCTTCGACAATAGTACTTAATTTTATACGAATTCTGTGAACGTATTTGTAACTCGTACTAGACCTACAAGACACTTAGTTTTGTATGAAAACCTAGGGATTAGAAACAATTTTTTCATACGAGTATGTAACACAATCTTATGTTCCATATAATAATTAATATGGTTGACATCATATAATTCTTCAAGTAATTCCACCACATTTTCTCAAATCCCGTGAACACTGAGCTAAGTCCAATGTCACGGTACACCTGTAAAAACCTTTTGTGCCTACCTATCTAACATTTATACAGTACAAGTAGCGCAACTCTTGTGTAAACAAACAGAATAATTTATTTAAAATAATAAATTTAGACACGCGGATATATAAACGAGAAATTCAGTCCCTCCCACTTAATACGAAAGTATCGCTAACAAATTTAATATTTACTCTCGTGACTTATCCTTATAAATCGTCGACAATATTAAAACCGCCAGTACATTTGATTGTCGTGTTACAGTCACCCCTGCCTGCTTAGCTTTTCGTCCCAAAACGTAAGACGTGAGCGATTCTCTAACATTGTCCATTAAGGGACGCAATGGAATAGTATACTTTTTATTCGCCATAATGGCGAGATAAGCAGGTTGCTCGCCTAATAACAAGCCCTACACCTACCCACAAACAGTAGCAACATTTTTTTTTACAAAGTATACTTTGAATTACAAGATATTGCGTAGTACCGTCCTGGGCTTGACAAGTGATCTTTTATCTTAGATCTAAGAATAATCATAATACATTTTTTTAAATAAAACCTATGACACAATAGTCCCAAGCATGGTCCTGACCCTACAGTTATCAGTACCCCTAATGTGGAAGGTTATTCGCCCACTGTGCCATAGAAGTAGTCAAAATATAAGATTATAGACAATTATTTTAATTATTATAGAACCAATAAAAATGTATTATATTTATATTCCATAATTTTATATTCTATCGCCAGTTCGGAATGCAGTTTGACGAAAGAAGAAGAGGCAAGAAACTCTATCACCGCCTAATCTTATGGCTTACACTATACCCAGTGGTTGTAGCGCCCTCATTGTATGCGAGTCCATGCATGGATTTACGCTAATCCGAACCTATGTCTATCGCCCTCTGATAGTTTATACTGACGTTAACTTTATTACAATGACACGCTTGTCCGTAAGCCGAGAAGTAGTTATAACAACCAAATAGTGTTTTAATGTTTGAAGTTATTCATTAGCCAAGTCTAAAATTGAAAAAGCGACTTCAAAATTGCTGCAAACAACAATTGCTATTGTCTACTATGGAGTAACTAATTTTTCCTTCGAACTGCGTTATCAAATCTTATCCATACTATTTTGAAATAACACTAATTTAAACGATTATTATCGCAGTTTATTTTCTCTTTTGGTCCTGCGCCCTTCGTGGTCACGGGGCAGACTGAAACGAAAGCTTTATTTTATTTCAATGTGTAATATTTGCGGAAACATAATAAATTATTACATAGTATGTTTTTTTTACTCTTGAGGTTAATCCTTTCCACTGCAAAAACAATAATTAAAATCGGTCTAAATAATATACCACGTAGCCAAAAAAATACAGTCTAATTATGAAACGTCTATTTTGAAGTTGATTAGTAAAGGGGTTTCAATTATCAATTTCATGTTTTTAAATTATCTAATTCTATTCATGAATGAATCAGTCCCAAGCTCAATTATATAGCCAATCCTACTAATATTATAAATGCGAAAGTTTGTAAGTATGGATGGATGGATGGATGTATGTTTGTTACTCTTTCACGTAAAAACTACTGAATGGATTTGAATGAAACTTATATAATAATATAGCTTATACATCAGAATAGGACATAGGCTACTATGTTTTTCAAAAATCAACCCCTGAAGGGCTTAAAAAGGGGATTAAAGTTTGTATGAAAAATCTAAACCGCTGAACCGATTTCAATGAATTTTGGCACAAATATAGTTGATGACCCAGGGTTAAACATAGAGTATTTTTTTCTTTAAATTTCAACCCCTAAAGGGCCCAAATAGGGGATGAAAGTTTGTATGAAAGATTTTTGATGGCGAAACGAAGTTCGCGGGCACAGCTAATACTATATAAAGTAAATCAATTTATAAGAACCCTATAGATTTTAAGACCGTCTCATCTGCTCTTGTCACATTAATTATTGTATTAACAACTCTATTGCAAACGACGTGTAATGCCAATTTGGCTTGAACAACATGCAGGCGTTGGAGTAAAGGCAAGGATTTAATAAAGTTCTCCGTTGTAATTAAAAGGATATTATGAGGCGTATGCCGTTGCCTCACATTAACGACTTGCTTGAAGTCGTGAACAACGCGTTTACATAACACTAACGTTTTTAATTGACTATCATCGTTTAGCAGCGATAGCTCAGCGGAAAGTGGTATGTACGGACTGTCGAGACGAAAGTCGCAGGTTCGATACAATCCCCAAAAGCATGCATTTACTGTCGAGACGAAAGCCGCAAGTTCGAAACAATGCCCAAAAGCATGCATCTCTGACTTTTCTAAGTTATGTGTGTATTCATTGTTAATTATCGCTTGATTCAACGGTGAAAGAAACATCGTGAGGAAACCTGCATACCCGAAAACGCCTCTATGAGAATTTCGAATATATGTGAAGTTTGCTAACCCGAATTAGGCCAGCGTTAAGACCTAACCCCTGTCATTCAGTAGAGGAGGCCCATGGCCAGCTGTGGGATATGTATAATACAGGGCTAGTTAAAAAAATCGTTTTAGACGAAAAAAGGGGGTGCCAATAAATTACCAAGTAGGCCACTTGGTGTTAAGTGATATTAACCGCCCATGAACAGTTATAATTTCTGGCGAATTATAGACAGGTTGTCGACCTTAAATTAGTATTTTAGTGGGTAGGAATTTAGCCTCCGAAAATCTCACCATAAATATTGTCTCACAGAAGACTGACGCCGAGAAAGAAAGCAGCAGCTGGCTGCTACGTTTCGTACAGCGAGTGATACATCCGGGGGCCCAAACCTCTCTCCCTCTACCAATCCCTTGATTGTCCCTTTACTTTGGTATCGGTAGCGCATCCGTGATTCTTCTTGCCATCAGGAGAACCACTAGCTCGTTTGGCGGCTTCTATAACAAAAAAAACCCTAATCCAATTGATAAAAATACAACAGATGCGTTGAGACACTGTTTATAAAATGAAACAGTAGGTATCAGTCAACTCTCGGGCGTCGACAATGACAGTGTAATTAAGCGCGTAAAGGGTGACACCGCAAAGCTGGCGTGATGGATCCCTTTAATATCGTGCTCTGATTCGTACGGGCCAGATTACATTGTCCACAGTTCACGCAATATTCATTTAAATTTTGTTAGCCTTAAATATAAAGTAGCGATAGCCTAGCGGGGTGTGAAACGGACTGCCGGGACACTGGTTAAAGCCTAGCTTGCAGGGCGCATCCATATATCTCAACGAAGTTATGTATATAATTCATTGTTTATAATTGCTTGGTTTTACGGCACAGTAAAAATCGTGAGGAAGCCTACGTATCGGAGATTAATTCATAAGAATTTCTTAGGTGTGTGAGGTAAATTAGGCCAGCGTGGTTAGCTAATTAATGAAGACTTAGTGGAAATACTGGTACTCCAGGGCCAGGTAAGAGTCCTAGAGGCAGATCCCAACTCGCTGGACTAACACGACATGTAGTTAAAGAAGACAGTGTTTACTTTATCTGATTATGTCGAACATCAAAAGCTAATATTGTATTCGTCGAAAATCAGATGTCCGATCAAAATAGCTCGGGCGCATTAAGTAAGATGTAACAGCAGGGGTCGGAGGGCGAGCCGGAGGGTTCCGCAGGATATTGCCTAATCATTCCCGCCTTCACACCCTACTAACTGCCAGTTGTTTTAGTATTCATCGCGTTTTATATCGCACCCCGCCACGAGGAGATTGATTTCCCATTGTAAAGCGCAAATGTTCCTCCAAAAGAGATTTAAAACTCGGAATTTACTCTACAATTTAAGCGTAGTATAAAGGAAATTATTCTTCGAGGTGCATACTTAATTCGGCTTCTTTCTATTGTGGAAAGGTGAACCGACAATGTAGCGGTATTTTAATTTTCGGCTGGCAATTATGCTGTCAAATTAACCCGTTTTACATATTTTTACGAGCCCTACGAATGTTTTATCTTCGATATAATCTACGTAATTGAATTGTCAGGTTAATAATGCGTGAAACAATCCCGAAATCAGAAAAGTCGCAACAGTGTAGGTACTGTGAAGCCCCGAGCCGCGTTCACGGGTTATTAATTCTGACAAAGTACCGCTGGAGGTTGTCGAAAGGGTTACTGACAACGGACCACTAAAATGTTGTGACATATTATTGTTATTGTTTTGGGTATAAGTTACGTGTATTTTTTTCATACAATAACGGTAACAAAAATTCAATACTTCCAATTAAACGTTGAAAGCCATTAATTAGGTCAGACAGATCATAATGTTCAGTAAATATCGAAGTATTGTACAATGACATTACGAAGGCAAATACGAACGGAAGGAACGGTACGCAACAAAACCAGTCCGAGATCATACATCATTCGCTCAATGAGGCTACAACAATTGAACAACAAGCCATTCAATGTAAGTCTCATTGTGTGACGTAATTTTATCAAAAATATCGGACACTACAATGGGACGCGCCGACAAAAGTCGGAAGAGCGGATGCAATTCGCGTCGTCTGACCAACAAACGTAACGATTTTTTTACGCAATTCTTCGCAACAAAGAACTCTCGTTTGTCGCGAGGGGATGTTTCCACCCACAAGTCATCGGCATTGGCTCATCGGTCATTACGGACAATCGGAAATGACTTCACGAACTTCGGAACCTTTGAGCCACTTGTACACTATAAGTTTCACAAAGACGAGCCTTGTTCTGCGGCGTGTACACACAGGTGTGTGGATCCTTTTCTGTTCCATTCCTTTTTCATTATTAACGATTATGTAAGTATTGTACAAATCATACGTTATCTATCATTTTATTATCTGTCGATGTCCTTAATTCTTTTGGTATTGTTAGTCTTGCTGCAGAGATTTTTTTTACTTCGTGAATTCATTGACAACACTTTATGAGATGTGCTAAGTTTTGCATACTTACATAATACACGTATAAGTAGTACTTACCAATTTGCAACATTCTTTTGAGATACTCAAATACATTGTAATTTATATTAAACAAAAGATAAAGACCCTTTCTACAACCTAAATTGACAGCTATAAAACTAAAATAAAATTTATATCAACCAGATCAATCCTACACCGTGAACCATTAATACAGAGTGACAAAGTTTACACAATATGTGCGGGTTGTACCATTAAAGTACATTTTACTGTTATCGCGAATCGTAACGACCGCGACACATCGTCCGATTTGACAATGGGGAACCGGCTTATTACTGGAGCAATTAATTTGGTTCGTGCGATATGAGGTAATTTTGTTACACATTTACCATTGCCTACGTATATTATGTTCTATTTAACAATAAAAGTAGAATGCAGCAATGAAAACTATATTAATTACGATAACTTAAAGATAAGGAGTGTCCCATTTTCTCGCTTGCTCATTAGATCATCTACTTCTTGGTCGTACTCTTCATTTCTGAAGGTCGTGTCCGTCCTGAAATTTCTTTCGCATTTGTTGGATTATTTCTTTCCAGGTTTGTCTGTCCTTAGCATGTCTCATTGCTGTTGTTACTGAGAGCCCCGTGAGTAGTTTTATTTGGTCAGACCAACGCCTAGGTACGCGCCCTCCGATCGCCTTCCCCCCACCTTTCCAACCACTAGACGTCGCTCAAGATTGGCCGGATCCCTACGAGCTACGTGCCCAAAGTACTGAAGGATCCTTTCGTAACACGTAGTAGACAGTCTTGTTGAAATCCTCAGTTGTTCATAACTAAATATTAGATCATAACTACATTTAAAAAAATCATTGGCTGAACAAATCATTGGCGGAGATATCGCTTATCACATAAAACAATAAATT
This sequence comes from Amorpha juglandis, assembly GCA_949126905.1. NCBI lineage: Eukaryota > Metazoa > Arthropoda > Insecta > Lepidoptera > Sphingidae > Amorpha > Amorpha juglandis. The sequence goes on from OX421380.1 coordinate 7,799,638, forward strand.
TTACGTATGAGCTGCATTTATTTTCCAGAAACTTAAATTATGCAATTCTCGGTGTTTAATAAGTTCTAATTAAGTTTGCTGAGGCTGAAATACTTGTTTTTAATTTATTCTGATATAAGATCTTATACTGTCCACACCTAAGTTCATTGCAAGAACAAAGCTTTGTTTATTATGTGTTGGTTCCACTGACTGCTGATTAAAGTTAATGTTGTAACAACCCATAATGTTGTATCATTCGTTTTCAGTAGATACTATCAAAATGTCATAATCTGTAATATCATCAACCATTGTTTCTTACAATCATTTTAGGACTTATAATTTCTCGGTTATACCATTAAATTTGTTACTCGTAATATAATGATGACAATTTCCTAATTAAAGTTCCTAAAAAAAACCGTGCGTAGATACTACTAGCTTCTATTCGTGGCTCCAACACCATGAAGGTCTTTTCTGGGATATATTTTTATTCTCCTAAAGTCCATATGTTTACTGGTGATTTGAAATTCGTTCAGCAGTTTTTACGTGTACTGGGAACAAATTAACATACACAGCAGACTAACTACTGTTTTATTAAATTTATAGATTACTAGCTTTTGCTCGCGGCTCCGCCCACGTGATCAAACAAACAAACAAACAATCAAACTCTACAGCTTTATAATATTAGTATAGATTTGGGTAGCTTAGCAACGGAAGCCTTCAAATAATATTATTTGGGTAGCTTAGCAACGGAAGCCTTCAAATATGAATAATTTTCCCCGTTTTTGCAACATTTTTCACTGATGCTTCGCTTCTAATGGTCGCAGGGTAATGTTATATATCCTAAAGCCTTCCTCAATAAATGGACTATCCAACACAAAAAGAATTTTTCAATTCGAACCAGTAGTTCCTGAGATTAGCGCGTTCAAACAAACAAATAAACAAACAAACAATCAAACTCTACAGCTTTATTATTAGTATAGATTTTAATATTGAAAAGTTCTTCAGCTATTACAAGATATATAAATTAAAGGTACTTTTGAATTCATTTGTTTTCGAGCATTACGAAGTCTAGCATCTTGTGTATTTTTTGTAAAGGGGAATGCCCATAAAATGCCTGGAAATGGACAGAAACTTCAAATAGTCATATAATCTATTTAGATTAAAATAAGAATAGTTGTATTATTCTCAAGTTTTACACACTAGGGGGAAAGTATTATAATTATTATTATAGTATTTAATTTGATTGTCGTAAATGTACATGAATGTCGAATTTGACATTAGTAAATACAAATCGTATTTGACAGATAGTTTTTCTGTTTAAGTTATTCGTAAGTACCAAACTTTTTGCTTCCGATTCGACGTCCGCTCCAATATAATATCTCATTGTTTTATCTATGAATTATGATGTATCCTTAACCTATTTAAATTACCGATATTTGCACTTGTCAGATCCTAATTTCAACACGTAAAATATATTTTTGGCAAAATGTTTTTAACCAGCTTCCTCCAAGTTTTTGGATAGACATTTTAATTGTAATAGATTTACTTTGATTTTAACTACAAATTGGTGTATAATTCATTTTTGTTCATCTTAGGCATTTTTTTGTATGGGAGATGGGCATTCCCCTTTCCGTCCAACCTAAAAGTCACGCGGGCGGTTCCACGAAATAAAAGGTAGTACATAAAAATAACTTTTAATATGGTTAAAGCTAACGAATCAAAATGAAGTAATTCCACCGAAGTTGCAAATGTGAATTCTAGTTTTGACGGCATCACGGCTACTCACAAGAGCGAAGAACGCCCTTTGCTTCCATTGACCAATGCGTACAATAGACATTCTTCTAAATGGCTGTAGGAAGGAAGTGAATCATATTTATTCAATTAGTATCGGCAGACGACGTGGCGGCGATGCGGTAAAAGGTGACTTAACAAAGCTGAACGCTACCATTGATTATCACATAAAAAATGCACACGGCTTGCTTACAACCACAGTGACATTTAATTCGACTTAGGGCTGATGTTTAAATCTCCATGTAAACGCTTAACAGATAAAATATCAGGCGGCATGTTACAAATTAATCCCGCTGCAAATACATACGAAGAAGGGTACCTTGATGTTTAAAATTCGTATTTTCAATATTGACTGTTTAATGCATTATGTGGCATATACAATTAATTTAACCCTCAAAGTCACTGCTTATGTAAATGTAAACTGGGCTTTCCTCAGAGCTAAAATTACTCTACTACTGATCTAATTTCATAATTACTACACATTCTATGTTAATCCTATATATTGCTATTCTTAGGTCGTTGCCTCGCAACATTAAATCCAATTATAATTTAACTAATGTAAATACCTACTACTGAACGTGTTCTAAATTGAATCAACTGAAAGTGCAATAGGTAATTATAGTCCGACTTAAAATTAGTGTCACTTCAAACGTCAACGATGTCATTTGTCTGGTCACGATCGATCGAGAGAGTGACATTACGCCACTACCAGCTGCCACCTAATATCAAAGGTATTCCGATTTCCTTGATATCAATCTGAATTAGTTGAACAAAGTGTGACCAGAAATAACACTGTTTTTCTAAATAAAGTTCGGGGAGTTTCTTGAAGCATTGGCCATCAAGCGTTCACATAGGTTGGTGACATTATAACCATGCTGGTGGAAATTGGATGGGATGGCGGAAAATGGTTGGTATAATTACAAGGAGGCTTAAATAAATTAATATACCTACTCAACAGATTTGAGTTTGTGAATTTGCTGAATTTCCATGATTGTTTAGTTTCTGAAATCGGAATTAATACTAATATCCATTTAATGTACTTAACTATTGTGATCGGTTTTTATTTCTGAAAAATAAAAAAGTTAGGTACATATTGTACGTACATATAAATTTCACTTATAATTATAGTAGATATAGTAGATTTGTTTTGAAATCACAAATTGAAGCGTCCCTCATTAACATTGTTAATACGATACTACGGTGGAAGGTAAATTAATTTAAATGCGTTTTCGTACATAATATATAAGTTCATAATTATTATATTTAATATTAGGATAAAAATATGATTCAATAAATTATTACTTATACTGAAAATATCCATTACGTAAATTTATATGAATTTTTATCGTAAAAAAAAACAAACTTTAAAATGCTCTTCCGTAAAGTTGACTTATTAGCACTTTAGTATTTTTGCCTTTCCACTGACGATAATTTCTATCATAGTAGGTACTGTATTATACAATACTGTGTATACTTGCCATTCGTTTTGTGTTTATAACTGCATACATAATAACCAAATACAACATAACACACATTTTCACACATTTCTCTGACTTCCTACGCACCTAATTCTTGATTATATGCTTCAAAATTCAAACAAACAGGTCAAACAGTTACAGATTAAATTTCCCTTTTCTGTTCAATAATATTTCCAGTTAGAGAAATAGATAGATAGATAAAAGTTTTATTTCGGCTTATGTAACACATCACATAGTGTAATATAATCATAAAATAAAATAAAGAATATCATAGTAAGAATAGGTCTATACGTTATATTTTTAAAATTATAACCGATTTTAGTTGCTTACAAAAATGTACAAACAGCTATGTATTTTCATAGTCTGGAAAAAATGCCACTAATAAAACATGGTATCAACTAACATTTTGAACATTTGCCCTAACATTACTTAATATTCTAAATTAGAAACGTAAGAGCACCATACTCGATGGGCCGTATTAATTCTGTTATACACATATATGTTGTTACAATATGTCTCTACATTCTCAGAGTTCTCAGATAATAATCCGTAAATATTTCATTGTATTAAAAAACAAAATGAAATCCTGATATATAACACACAAAGGGTTAATTAAGCTATCAGAATGTTATCAGATCAACCGCGCTGCGACGTTAATTGTTCGTAGGTAACGCGTTAAATAGACCGCCATGCCGAGAGACTCCAGCGCTACCGATAAAGTAATAGCGTACCCTGAAAGGTAATTACGTCTTCATTGAAAAGCAAAGGGATCGATAATCCTGCGATAAATACTGCTGAGACACTGGAAGATGGATTGAGGACGTGTAGTAGATTGCAATCAATCAGCCGGTTGTTGCGGTTGTTTTCGATATGCTGCTATGTGAGGATGCTATTTCCTGAAGGGTATAGGAATGGGTAAGTGCTATAATCATCTTGAAATCATAAATTATTCTTTTCTGTATGTTTGTGTAATATGTTTGGGAATTCGAAATAAAATATTTTTCTTAAGCTCACAATATGGTTGTTTGCACGTTACCAAAACTCAAACACGCTCTTTAAAAATCTGTCTGCCCGAGCTAACCTCTGAACGGCTGAACCAATTTTAACGAGCCTTTTATCGGCAGATTCAGACCTTTTCAGCGAGTAATTTAAATTTTATCCCAGAAATATGATGGGACTGACATTCACGCGGGCGGAGCCGTGAGCAGTAGCTATTTAATATTAAGTGTGCTCAATGTATCAATTCAATTGAGAGACACTGAGTTATATAACTGATTATTAACTCATGAGACCATGGGAATCAAATGGCTTTATTTTTATTTTAACCGAAGAGAAAATATCGGAGATTCAATCAATTAGATGCGTATATTTGATAATATTGAGTCCGTATAACCACTGTATATAACCATGCATATTTTTCACAGAGTGAACCTATATTAACCATTTTTTTTATTCAATAGAGTTCATACAGTACGGTTCAAGGTTGCTGACATTAAAATTAGACGAATAAATTTGGTGTGCGTGGCCCTAAAATCGGAGATGAAAGACTAAAACTTTAAGATCTATGCTCCGATTTTGATGACTCTTTCACTAATAAATTAAACTTTAAACAAAAACAAAACCGACTCAAAAGAACCAAAAAAAAAAACAATTTTGAGCCCTTGCTATCAAATTAGACAATAGCTCGTTTTTATCCAACTTATAAAAAGTCAACTAGGGTTATCGTAAAAAGTGTCGCACTTTTATCTTTTGTACTAAAATCCGGCTTCTCAAAAATACAATGATAATTTGTCATCACGAATGACTTACCACCTGGCATACACGCGACCCCAGTTCTATAGAAATTATTACGATTCGCAACGCACATCCTTTTGTAAATATGATTGTATAATTCACATTATGTGATCTTCAAAATATCATTTAATGTTTAAACATACGCAGATGGGTCGGTAGGCGGGTTTTACTAGCAGATGTTCGATTTTTATGCGGTTTATGTATTTTGGTTTTCAATAGTTTAGAAGTTGCCTGTTTTGTGACAGCTCTTTAGCTACACTAGAACATATAACTGAAACCATTAGGATGTTAAAATAATTCTACATAAATTCCTTGTTATCTTTCATTCTTTCCTGCCTAGTGTTATTCTGGACTAATGCTTTGTTATAAGTAATAACTAATATATTGTCGGTACGGTTACGTAGTAATCTTTAAAACGGAAAATAAATAATATTAATCATGTCACATTTTGTCATTTTCCTTCACTACAATACTTGAAACATACATACATTGTCCTTGACAGAATATTCTTTGTTTTAAGGTATTTATGGATAACAAACAATTTGCTATACTTAAGTAGGTAGGTAGGTATACGTCTACAAACGTGTTTATGGCACAGCTACAGACATCACATTGGCAAAGGTTATGTCCACTACGTATTGTCAGATAAAGTATGCAAATATTCTCTTATCTGTGTTCACATAACGACATGTTATTGGTTTTGAGGTTTTTTTACATATAGAATGTTTTTACAATGTTTTTTGTAGTACCCTTGCAAATAAAGTAATCAAATAAGATTATTCGTAACCCGGCCAGTCGATGTGCTACAGTGGCGCCGACAGCATTCGCGGTCTGCGAATCAACTTCCTGCGCAGTTTCCCGCCAAAATGGATCGCTTCCGGTGCACATTTGTCATCTCCAAATGCGAAGTAGTCAGATAGTTTTATTGTGAAAAAAATATAACGCTGCCAAACTCATTATAAAACTTAAAACTATTTAAGATTTATCTCATTTAGAAACCGTTGAAAACATCGCTTAAAATATTTTTCTTATTCCTGTACTACCAAAAAATTGTTTATACAGTTATAGATGAATTTAATATAAGTAAATGATTTTAACTTCTTGTAATTTTTTACTTATTTCCCATCTCAATGGAAAAGGGACCGGCAAAGCAAACTAAATCTGTAATAAAATAAATATAGATATTTAAAACGTTACTTTTCATTAGAGCGGAATTGTATTTCTTAAGTACATTTTAATGCTCCATTATTGTTTAATAAACATATAGACCGGTGATTATCCGGTTGAAAATGCTAAAAATAGAAACAAATTTATAGTAGAATCAAACCCATTGTAAAAGGAAGAGAATACAACAAAATTGATAGGAAAAATAAATTAACGGCGATCTGAGGTCGGGAAGTGGGAAGGGGGGGGCTTTTAAGGGTAAAAAACGGTTTATCTCGATTTCCGGAAAAACTACAAGTCCTATGGAAAAAAGTTAAATCGCAAAGTTGTAGGTAATAAAAAGATCTACAACTTTTGTATACACACTCTCTTCACATAACCTCAAAATATATGTGAAAAATTCAAATAACCAAGTTTTTTGTTTTTATTTTTATCTATTATAATAAATCATTTTTTTACACGAAATTTGGTGAAAACTTACCTTTTTGTATCCCAAATACACTGTAATTTTTTTGATTTAAAATATTTATTTTTGCACCTTATTTTGACTTAATATCGAAAAAGCAGCCTAATTTTCAAACGAAAATTCTCACGTCAAAATATGAGCTTTTTTATAAAAGTCTGTTGGTTTCTTGTTCATTGAATTCTCTACTTTCTGATGGTGTAAAAAAATATATACATTACTACGGTAAATGTGCTCAGAAAATGCAAAGAAACGAACTACTAAATAACAGGTAGTAAGGCCCAGACCCACCTAGCCCCTTCCCCACTTCTTTATGATGGGCTAAAATTTTCCGTAGATCACTCAGGTATATAAGTTATATTAAAATAACAATAAAGAGGCATCTACGCATATAATTTAAAGAAGATTCTACAACTTTCTCAATATATTGTAGATATGTCTTATTAAATATTAACTTATTACTTTACATTTTCTGAGCACATTTACCATAGTAATGTATATATTTTTTTACACCATCAGAAAGTAGAGAATTCAATGAATAAGAAACTAACAGACTTTATTAAAAAAGCTCATATTTTGACGTGAGAATTTTCGTTTGAAAATTAGGCTGCTTTTTCGATATTAAGTCAAAATAAGGTGCAAAAAAAATATTTTAAATCAAAAAAATTACAGTGTATTTGGGATACAAAAAGGTAAGTTTTCACCAAATTTCGTGTAAAAAAATGATTTATTATAATAGATAAAAATAAAAACAAAAAACTTGGTTATTTGAATTTTTCACATATATTTTGAGGTTATGCGAAGAGAGTGTGTATACAAAAGTTGTAGATCTTTTTATTACCTACAACTTTGCGATTTAACTTTTTTCCATAGGACTTGTAGTTTTTCCGGAAATCGAGATAAACCGTTTTTTACCCTTAAAAGCCCCCCCCTTCCCACTTCCCGACCTCAGATCGCCGTTAATTTATTTTTCCTATCAATTTTGTTGTATTCTCTTCCTTTTACAATGAGTTTCATTCTACTATAATTTATTTATGTTTCAAATTGGAAAATCACCAGTCTAATAAGTTTAACCAAAACTTTAAAAACTACTTGCAATTCATATGTTGTTGTTATTAATGGGGTTTCCAATTTTTCCCTCGTGCTTCGTCATTAAATCCTAACCTTTATAAGGGACCATCTTCGTTTAAACTCTATCGACTACAAAATTTATTATCCAAATGGGTTCGCATTTGGCGAAAATATCGCGTAATATACATCTAAAGGTATAGGTATGGTATGGGTGTGGAGTACTGTTCGCACCTTTGGGACGGTTCCGCCCAATACTTACTCGATGCCTTGGACGGATTGCAGCGTCGGGCTGTCCGCATTGTGAATGATGCAGGCGTCACAAGACACTTAGAACCGCTACAATTGCGGAGGGACATTGCCTCACTGAGCGTCTTGTACCGTCTGTATCACGGTGAATGCTCCGAAGAATTGTTTGACCTTATCCCATCCTCGCCTTTCCTTAACAGAACCACGCGTGCTGGCTTGCGGAGCCACAGCTTCGTGGTCTCCTTCATCTCGGCTCGAACTAAAAAGTTCGCAAATTCGTACTTCTGCCGGACCATTAAGCTGTGGAATAGTTTGCCGGCACACGTGTTCCCTCCTTCCTATAATATTGGGTCCTTTAAACGGAGTGTGAAGAAGCAGTTAGGCAGGCCGGCATGATTGTGCCGACCAACGATAGACACACTGTTTGTCTTTGGTCGACATTATTCCTGGATTGCGTTACACTTACCATCAGGTGTGGCGTAGTCATTTTGCCGAGCCAGGATAAAAAAAAAAAAAAAAAAAAAAGGTACATCGTATTGGAAACCTCTTTTTTGAAATTGGTTAAAAATAAGTGTGTTTGTAAAGAAACACTGACCATGTTACCTGTTTTCTCTTCCCATTGGTATCAGAGTAGATAATTCATTTGTCGTGTGCAAACATTTCCTTTCTGGCTAATAAATTTAGGTTTAGTTTTAGATTCATCAGGAACCCCTCGTAGTACTTACGGTCCATTTGTGGATCTTTAAAACAGTAATTATGATATTAGTGCCAGAATCAAACCCGCGGCCTCTCGCTTCATAGTCGATCGCCAGCTGTGCTTTGAAGGCTATCATATGGGTCAAACTATGATACGCTAGCGACACGTATTCAATCACAGGTAAGATATGAGTTCTGCGTAATGTTTGTATTTTATCACGATCCGCATTGAGGGTGAGGTGTGGGTGGTGTCACGGATAATTGTGAGAACTGATTGCGTAATTAGCGCGACGAGTCACAGAGGGCGCGGGAATGACACCCCCGCCGGCAGTCACCACCGTTCGACTTACAACACCCGTGGGACTTTTTAATTGCTGTTTATTTTATGTTCGTTTTTGGGTGTTTAGTTACCAACCAGTGATAATTGATAAAACAAACAAATTAAACAAAACGGTACGATACGTTTTTTATAGCGTTAGCCGGCAAACGAGCAAGTTGGTCACCTCATAGTGAGTGATCCCCATCTCCAATAAACGCTCATAATACTAGAAGAGTTATGGATGCGTAGGAAATTTAAAAGTAAGGGCTAATTAAAGGTGTGGGGAGGGAAAGGGATTTAGGCTTTCAAATATCTTATGCACCGTACAGAACCCAATATAATGCTACTTCACGTCGGTTTTCTGTGATACAGTGAAAACAGCCAAGCCGGTCCAGTCCATTCAAGTCATAGGCAAAATATCTGGTGTAAGTAGAGCGTGGCTCTACTACTCTAACATGAATTTTAGAGATTCGAAGCATTCGATTATTTTAGTGAATTTAGGCAAATAAAACCAAGAATATGATATTATTAGATATGTTAGTGGGCGAGGACTGAGAAATCAACAATGGAACGGTTGCATAAAATAATTATTTTAGCGTATTCTATGCTTGATGCGTGTTGCGACAGAATTATTTGAGACATGAAAATAATGAACCTTTGACTAGTTAGAATATATTATGTTGTTAGAATCAAAATATTCACTAAAATGCCTGCGCAAGAACTGTGTAGTGATAAAAAGATTTTTATAATTTATGAATTTATAAACGAAAGCCTTTTATTTTGCAACATTTCCAATGATGATCCGTGAAAGTCATCGTAAAACTGAACAATGAAAGTGCATCAATTTATTTCAATTTACACGATAGTATTGTTTTGGCGGGCGAGGGCGGCGTTCCCGCGCTTCCGGGCGTTGCTTCCGACACGAGCGAGACACGTGCCACGCCATCTTTGGATTGCACCCTACAACTATTGACGTTTTTCACTCTAAACACAAAAGTTATGAAACCTCAAGAATCCGACATCAATTTTGAACCTAACTGCAACGATATAAAGATTGTTTTACTATACGTTGTTTTGGTATGTCAGTACATTTTGGAATTATTGCTCCCATTGTGATTGTTTTATCTGTTGCGTTAATGTTGTTTAATAATTATCTGGGACATGGCTTTCGTGTAGTGAATGCATTATTGAACGACGATCATTTTGTGGATCACTATTATTTGTTGCAGTCAGTGTGCTATTAAAAAAATGTGGTGACAAGTAAAGGTGTAACTTATTTATTTTTCCTCAAAGTTCCTCAATGATGTTTATTTTTGGAGTTACCTATCTAAAGGCCAAAAGGTACTCTCTCTCTCTCTCATTTTCTCTCAAAAAAACTTGTTCATGTTTGAGTGTACGGTAATAGCATTTCGGATTTTGTCTGTTCCTAGAATAATCGACGCTTAGTGATATAGTTCATCATACGATCTCAAAAGTATATTGTGAAAATGCCAACACGTTTACTGTCGACATTTGTAACTTCCCCATAATTTCTATAAACTTTACGATACTTAATGCATAGATATGAGCACATAAATTGTTATTGAAGCTAGTCACACGCTTCAAACAATATTGACCTTACAGAAAGCAATTAAATGATCCATTACTGTAACAAATAATACAAACATTGATGTGAGAACGTAAACTAGCGGTCGGACAACACGCGTGTGGCATCGCGTCCCCCGATTCCGCGCCACACCTTGTGTGCTTTCCTTCGTACTACTTGTTTGTGCATATACATGAAGCTATACTTATGATAAATTATTTTAATTTATTTTTACTCTGTTTAATGGTATATACATACATCATACATACGCACTCACGCCTGTAATCCCCGAAGGATTAGGCAGAGGTACACCAGTACACCCACATTTCGCTAAGCGTATTTTCGTCCCATGATTTGATAGGGGGCGAGCCCATCGCCATACCGGGCACAATTCCAGACTCCGGGCTGATAGTGAACATTTAGTGATAGAAAAACTCAATATCACTTTTACCCGACCCGGGGATCGATTCCTTGATTTTCTGGATCGATCTAAAGAATCAAAGTGAGATCTTTAATTGAAATCGGCCATAAGCAATGAGTCGAACTATGTTTATTGGGATAACCCCAAGCAGGAGGTAAGCATAAAACGCTGAAAATTGGCACAGTCATCAAAAGAAGTATCTAGATATTTGTTTATTAAATCTAAATTATTCTATACAAGACACTTGAATAATTTTATTGGTTGTCAGTTTGCCAACGATGATGTTCTTTAAATTTTGTGGTGTTGACTGTAGTCTAAGAAATTTCGAATTGATATTGGTAATTAATTGCGAATTCTTTCACCACTTTTCTTTATTTTGCGGTACTTTATTAACATAATGTTTGATTTATTTTAGGTTGAATTTACGTGATGTCTATTTTAATCACCTCAGCTTGTTGCCGTCCATTGTTGGACGTAGCTCTCCCCAAGTGAGCGCCAACCATTCTAATCATCATCTATTTTAATAAAAAATATTGATCGTATTTATATCAAATACCAGCCTCGGTGGCTCCTTAATTACATTAAACCAATGAAATTACTGTGCATTATGAGACTTAACAACTTTTTCTCGGGGTGACGAACGCAGTCCAGTACCATGCAGTGCTTTGTATCTAAAAATTATGTGTGGTTTTGTTTTCGTTTGTAGGCAGGTGTAGGCCTTACTAACAGGCGAGCCACCTGCTTGTTTTAAAAAAAGTAAGTTATTGCAAACTATGTTATCGGAGGTTAACAGCTATCTCTACTCGTCATAATACTAATACACAATGTATTGTGTCAATTAATATAATCGACAGTTTGCTGTCCAACAAACTGTCGACTGGTCGAAAAAGTACATCGAAACAACATTTCTGTCTGTCGAACAACTTGTGAAAGAGGAAGCGACTGAAAATTACAACGTTGAAGTACCCGCGCAGTAGAGGGCATTACGCTAGAAAAGTTTTGTGTAACAATGTGTAATGTTGCCATTTCTATGCGCAAATCTCCCGGCCGGAAGTGGCGGAGCGCCCGCGTCTCTCGCGCAACTTTCCTATTGTGACGCCATCTACAACTGTCCGATCCACTGACGTGTTTCCGGCTGCTTCTTCAAAAAGTCTCGAGCTGTCAACTGGTAAGGGGATGGCTGGAATTTCCTTGAGGGGCTTTTTATTCATTCACTAAGAGAGATTTATTTGTTGTTCACAATCGACGTCCACTGGTTCGATGGTTTTATCGGATGTTCCATATAAATAAATTTAAAAAAATACTCATAAAACATGACTAACAAGTAAATCTTAGATTCCGAAATAGCGCTATGGCATACAAGCATTATCGTGTTAACAAAAAAAAATAGTGATTTTTTCATAAATACGTGCATACCTTGTATGCATATGGGTGCGGCTCGAAAAATTGTACGTTTTGAAAAAAACACTTCGTTATGTTGTTTGCCACGAGGACGAGGTGTTGCTTAGCATTTCATGATACATAAACTCAATATCACTTTTACTGGACCCGGGAATCGAACCCGAGACCTAAGCACAGCAGTTGTACAGCGTATGCATTACAACTGCGCCATCGAGGCAGTCAAGTTGATATATGTTTATGTGCAGATTTGTTACCCAGCATGTAACTATATACTTACATATACTCAGCCAGTAATATAATTAAGAAAGCTTTTAACAATACAAATATGCAATATGAAATCGCGCATAAATCTCTTTAAGCGATTTTGCAGTAATTAACGTCAAACAGATATCGTCCTCGGTAGTCGGTAGCAAAACACTTCAGACCGTTTAGGCCATGGTCAACAGCGGCTAAACGCGTTTCGACCTAATTTCCCGGCTTACTGTGTATGATTCATTTAATTACTTATAATGTGTTAATTTATTTTTGCTGGTAAGAGAGTACCTGATATTTTTGTACCCGACTGGATAGCGACCACCGTAGACATGGTGAAAAACCTGCCATAGTGGCTAGGTCGGGCGAGTCGCGTTCCGGGATCAATGTATATCACTTAACTTCATAATTCTGCCGACCGTCGAAGGACCCAATGTCTCTTGACTGTCGACATTATGTTTAGACTCCACTATACCTAACCTCAGGTTTACTGTAGTCAATTTACGGTGCCCGAGTAAAAAAATACATTTACAAAATTCTTATTTAACGAGAATATCGCAAATTCTGGAACAAATATATTTGAGCACTACCTATCTAGATCTACACTAATATTATAAATAGGAAAGATTTGTATTTTTGTATGTAACGAATAAACTTGAAAACTACTGGACCGATTTGAAAAATTCTTTTACCATTAGAATCCCACATTATCCCTTATGAACGTAGGCTACTTTTTATCCCGGAAAAAGCAGAAAACGCGGGCGGAGCCGCGAGGAAAGCCTTAGTGTATCATATTAGAGACAACCAAAGTAGTTAATGAAATTATTTTCACAGAAATCCGAAGTAGCTATTATATACGAGTATCTATTGTACCTTTGATTTGGATACGCATGTTGATTAAAATTGATGACTGAAATCAATTGCACCACCTCCGTAAGTCTGCAAGCCATATAAAAGTGTTTGAACCTGAGTTGAGAAGACCGAGATCGGAATTTTGTCCAAAATGGCGATAGATTTGACACCTATCACATCATGGAACGGAAATAGCCTGCCTACCTCTTCAAAGATCCAGTCGTGAGTTTAGTGTTATTATGCAACGTAATTACGTCATATAATGAGATTAAGGCATGATGAACGACGGCCTTATTAGAGCCAAGAAGCTGGTATGCATCAGTGAAAGCTAATTTTATGCTTGATTCTACCACGAATAATGTACGGTCAGACCGTTTGATGTGTTTATACACCACACAAATAAAACATAATTACTATTGAAATAAAACTAATTTAAATGGATTTTATACCGGTTTTTATTAATTTTTGATCCCAACGTTTCGAAAGCTTTTAAAATAAAATCAAAACAAAATAAAAGAGTTATGATCAGATAAATATTTTGGCTTTGGTTCTTCAATAAACTATTAACACTGGGTACCGACTTACAGAACTCTTCCTCTTTGTTTTCTTTTCTCTTCCTCTTACAGTTACTTGTATTTTGACCGTATAAAGGCTTCGTCACACAGGACGCGTTCTTAGCGCTGCGTAATAGCGTTAAAGCGCCGCGTTTTAACGTCGCGCTCTTTTCATGTCACATGTTGACTAGAGTCCAACGCTCCTTAACGCAACGTACCATTCGCCAAAGCACAGTGTCTATCGATAAGATGTCGAGTGATTCAGATGTGGAAGAATTGTTACTTTTATATGCTCTATCGCGGTCTTACCCGTTTAATTTATCTGATTTCCGATTTAAAAATATAACAATTAAATTGAAATCGTGGGAAATTTCAATTTAATTGTTATATTTTTATAACAATTATCCTTTATATTGTACAAACATGGGTTTTTTCGTACTAATTCAATCAATTTTTCAGTCATTATGCACATTCACTTGGACGCTAAAATAAAATTTGTAAAAAAATACAACGCCCGACGTCAAAGCGTCCTAACGCCGCGACAGAGCGTCGCGTACTCTAGCGCTGGCGCTCTGTTTGACGGTATATTACTATAATAGTACAACACAACACGGCGTCATAGCGCGACGTCAGGTTAGCGCTCTGACGCGCGCTAAGTACGCGTTCTGTTTGACGAAACCTTAAATCTCGTTTTTTTCATATACTTCGTCATGACTTTATATATTATTAAGTATTCCTTCTTTTAACATACAAAATCTTATATAAATTACAAATGTCAATTTGTTAAACAAATGTTTCACACGGTTCATGGATATTTCCGACAACATTGATGAAAACGTGTAGAATATGCTCTACTTTCAGATGATCTTGTACATTAATTATATTTTATTGCAATATAATGTATGTTTTTTTTATCTCTACAAGCATTTTCCTTGTCGCAAGAAGAATTTATTTAGTATTAATTACTATCATTATATCAGTATGACTATTACGTTGCATTAAAAGTTGTAAGCAAGGAAATAACTGTTTATTAGTTTTGAGGAGTGATATTATTATTTATTTGACTAACTAAAGTCTTATACATTATAATACAATAAATGATAAATATTAATACATAGTAGAGCATATAGCAAAGTCAGCGCATCACATTTTAAACGTAGGCGGGCACTATTCATAGCAAGGTCAAGCCATATTATATTACAAGTACACATCCATTTTCGCAAGAGCCGTGTGATGTCTTGCCGTGCCCCCGGCGTAGTCTATTCTATAAGGCATGATAAGAAACAGGGCGGCTCAGTTTATAATGGTCTAATGAGGTGCTCTTCAATGGTGTGTACGCCGGCCCACGCATATCGACACTCACGTCACTCGGCGGATAAACAGACGCGTCGTTGTTAGCTTTATTTTGTAATAAAACATGAAATTATTCAATTTTGCTAGGTAAACGTAAATTACTTTTCAAGAAAGTCGAATCTAAAACTGGAAAAAACAACAGGAATAGGTTTGATTTACTCCAAAAACATGGAACTTTAAATACAATTCGCGTAAAACAACTTGACTGGGTTGAAGCTAACCACTGCACCCGCCGTTTATGGCTGTCACCAGTTCACCACATGCCACTAAAAAAAGATAGCTACAACGCGACCCCACGCCGCTCGTAGCTAACTTCAGGCCGGCTAAGTTATTTTGCTTGAATTGTACTGTGTGAATGGCTGGTGATAGGATATATACCTGGATAACGACAACCGTACACATAGTATTAAAACCTGCCACAGTGACCCACATACCTTCTGCAGATTGCGTACCAGGATCAACCAGTGCATATGCGGTTCTCCCGAGGGGCTTGCGACGTAACTTGATGATTGGTTGTGGCGGGTATAAAGGTAGATCCTTGCATCACTGTGCCAATATCGATCATCCGCCTGTCCTGTCGTAGGCTTCTCGATTTGCTTCTTCCCTCTTCGGAGTGTAAAGAAGCATTTATACAGGCCGGCATGATTTTGGTGGTCACGGAGATGAGTTTACTCATTGTCTGTCGGTGGTCGTTGGTTATTTTGGGTTGCACTGCGTTTAGCATCAGGTGTAGTGCAGTCACTTTGCCGTGCTTGGACAGAAAAGATAAAATAAAATGGAACTAGACATACATATACATTTCTACAAATTAAATCAGTGGTAGAGCGATACCTTAGCTAGTGATAACTGTCATATGAATAAAGCGGCTCGATCTGTGATGTGATCTTATCACCGTGGTGGTGTCCCACGGTCTTATAAAAGCGGCTTGAAATAACAGCTTGCGTTATGCGTGTTCATTATAACAAATAAATCCGACACAAAAAAGCTAAAAATAAAGATAATCAAGTTTGAGTCGGTGCTCTTGCAATTTAATGGTTAATTAGAGGGAGAAAGTGCCGAATTAAATTTGGTTATTTTTAGCTTTTTAGATTTGTTTTAGTCAAATTTATTTTTGATATAAAGTTTTACTATTTTTTCTGAAATAATTATCAAAATCGGAGTACAAATGACGATGTTTTAGTCTTTCATCTCCGATTTCAACCCCTTAGGGGTAAAATTTCTTGAAATTTTATTAGCACCAACTTTGAGCTTTGCTCATGGGAAACATGAAAAATAATATCCAAATGGATTCACATAAAGCGGAGTTATGCGAACAAACGTCGAATTGTGAACCCGTCAGTTTGCGTCGGTTAAAAATTGTAGCATGCCTAAGAATCTTATTTTATATTATTCTGGAGTACATAGAAGGCGGTGAACGCTTAATAACAGATGACCTTCTTGGCAGGGCCGGCCTTGCCATATGTCAAAGAAAACGGCCGCTCCGTCTTATGTCCGTTTTCGGAGTTCAGGATTTGTATATGAGACAAGGAGCTATATTTAGATGTCGCTTCATCCTAAACTAGCCTCGGGCTAGTATGGCTTTCTCTTTTCCTTTTTTACTTAAAACGCCTCGATATATGGCAAAGTGAAAATAATAGGAACATATAACTTTACTGATTATATCAAGACTGCAGAATGATTAAACCAAGGATTGACACGACAATAACTTTGCTTTGCTTGATAAAGGCGATATTCGTTTGTAAATAACATTGATTGAAGTGATGAAAACGCAGCTATTCCGATTGCCATATTTTTTTTTTATTCTGGCTCGACAAAGTGACTACGCTACACCTGATGGTAAGTGTAGCGCAATCCAAGAATAGTGTCGACCAACGATAAACAATGTGTCCATCGTATGTCGACAAGATCATGCCGGCCCGCCAAAGCGCCAAGGGGGAGGGGGGAAAAAGGGATGGGAAAAGGGTTAGGATCAAGGGCAAGCCCCTTGGGGAGAACCGGGCATACACTGGCTGACCCTGAAACGCGACCCACACAAGGTGGGCCACTATGGCAGGTTTTAGCACCAGTGTACGGTGGTCGCTATCCGGTCGGATATAAGTATCCTCCCACCAGCAAGTCAGCAACAATATGAGAAGTATTTATTATTATTGCGCAGATGCTAAATAAATACACCCAATAGTCACATACATAGTTCTGAACCACGTCCTGAACCCACAGTAAGATACGAGTTTTGTTTTGTGGGTATCAGGAACTACGAGAGACCTTCGGTCTCACAACATCCAGACCCCGAGACAAACATCCGTGGATCACGCAAATGTTTGTCTCGGTGCGGGGATTGAACCATTTGTTTCTCGTTTTCTAAAAGTTATGTATAAAATTAAATATAGTCAAATACCCTATTGTCTAGGCCGGTAATCAGTAGGGTGCAGGTGAGGTTGGCTTTGAATCAAAGACGTTGGTGGCCCACTTACACTGCAACATCGTAATACATCGCAACTATTATCAAAGTTAATACGTACTTAATCATGCTCCGAACCAAAGACGTAAATTTGGATTCCTCGGTTAATGTGTCACGGAACTTGGCTATGAAACTCCTGTTATTCGAACAGCAAATAACTACGATGTTCGCACTTTGTACAGTAATATAAAGTGTTGGCTTTACCCTTAACAACCATGTAAATTACGATGTCGTGAATCTACTTTGAGCTATAGATCGTCACCGCTATTCTGCTCGAGATCGGTGAACACTTTGGCAACATGCGACTTGTGTAAATCAACACAAGTATCGCCTTTATTGATCTTGAAGGTACAGTTGAGATGGCTCAAATACAGTACTTTGTTAGAGTTATTTGTAAATGACGACATAATATTACCATGTTAAAAAAACAGAGATTGCAATTAACTAATTTTCATTTCGAATTATGATGTTCATATTACATGTTATGTCTTACTATCTAACATTTCCGCTATATATACCTATATTGATACCTGTAGTGTATGTAGCTATACATGTATAGTACTGTGGCTGCGCCACGCCCCATTCTACGTCGATTAAACAGTTTGTCATTAGCAAGCAAGCCTTTCACTCGTTCCTGCGTTCGGCTACTTAACATTGGCGACGAGTACCCACGTTATAGTAAAAAAAAAAGTACAATGTCTTTCTGCGGGATTTTGCCTAATTTCGACCATAGTATCCAAGATTGGAAGTCGTGTAAACATCGAATCCTACAATGGTTTATAGCCAACGATATAAACAATACATCGGACCCA
This sequence comes from Amorpha juglandis, assembly GCA_949126905.1. Classification (NCBI taxonomy): domain Eukaryota; kingdom Metazoa; phylum Arthropoda; class Insecta; order Lepidoptera; family Sphingidae; genus Amorpha; species Amorpha juglandis. The sequence goes on from OX421380.1 coordinate 7,818,327, forward strand.
ATTGGGACGAAGAGGCGAGCAGTCTTGCTGACAACACTCACGGACGGTACTTACAAGCTTGCTGCAGATCTGGCGTTGCCTAAAGAATTACAGGAGGTGCCCTACGATGACATCATATCACTCTTGGATGCCCACTTCACGCCTAAACGAAACGGGTTTGGTGAGCGTCATAAGTTCCATACGGCAACCCAGCAACCGGGTGAAAGTCACCAGCAATGGGCAGCGAGGCTTCGGGGATTATCCGCGGACTGTGGATTCAGTAATGTGGAAGAGGCATTACGAGACCGGTTCGTCATTGGATTGCTAGTAGGCCCCGAGAGAGATAAGCTGTTCGCGCAGTCTACGGAGTCGCTAACACTAGCAAAAGCAGTGGAACTCGCAGAGAGTGTGCGGTGTGCTCGAGCCGGCGCGAGCGCGCCGGCGACTACGGGTCAACAAGGAAATCAGCTGTTCAAGATTGCGCAACACGGTAGCCGCAAGGATTCCGGCCGTCCCAACTCAGAACATTGTGCAGTGTGCGGTCGTACCAATCACAAAAGTGTTCAGTGTCGTTTTGCGAAGTTCAAATGCAATAAGTGTAACGAAAAAGGACATTTGCGTAAAATGTGCAAAAATGTTAATCACTTGGGGGTAAGCGACGTGGATGCGGGCGATGATGGTAAGTGCTTTAGTATTCGGACATTGCGAGGCGAACCCATGACAGAGTGCGTATTTATAGGTGATATATGTATTCAATTTGAAATTGATAGCGGCTCCGCAGTAACGGTAATTAACGAAACCACATATAAAAGATATTTTAGTAACTTTAAAGTTTCACCGTCTGATAAGCGATTACTATCTTACACTGGTAATCCGATGAAATGTATTGGCGTTATTCAGTTACCAATTACGTATATGCAGAACACTCACGAGCTCGAAGTGTATGTTGTCCGCGACGGCGGGCCGCCGTTACTGGGTAGGGACTTTTTGTCATCATTTAAGTTACAATTACTGCCATGTAATTTCCTCAACAGTACGAATACTATAGTTAACGAGCTTCAAACCCAGTTCCCTGAATTATTTTCAGACAAACTAGGAAAATTTAATAAATATGAGGTGAAATTACAATTAAAAGATAACGCTAAACCAGTGTTCTTTAAAGCTCGCCCCATTGCATTCGCGCTGCGTGATAAAATAGATAAAGAAATTGATAGGTTAGTTGATTTAGAAATTTTGAAGCCCGTAGACCACTCGGAGTATGCATCACCTATTGTCCCCGTTTTAAAGCGAAATGGTTCAGTAAGATTGTGTGTAGATTATTCGTGTTCGATTAACAAATATTTAATTATAGAACAATACCCGCTACCAACGATCCATGAGTTGTTTTCTAAATTGCACGGAGGATTGCAATTTTCTAAATTAGATCTCTCTATGGCATATAATCAATTTGTGCTAGATGACGAGTCTCAACGTTTAACGTGTATTAATACGCACCGCGGACTATTTAAATATACGCGAATGGTGTTCGGGTTGGCGAGCGCGCCGGCTATATTTCAAAAAGCGATGGATATGGTTTTATCCGGTATGGACGGAGTGTTATGCTTGCTTGACGATATATTAATCACAGCCGATAGCACTGAATTACACCTAAAAAGGCTGCAGGAAGTCTTACAAAGACTGCAAAACGCGGGTCTTGTGTTACAGAAAGAAAAATGTGTTTTCTTTCAAAATGAAATCAATTATCTCGGGTATGTGATAGATAGACATGGTCTCAGGAAATGTAATGATAAAGTTAAAGCTATTCTAGATGCCCCGGCGCCAAGTGATGTACATAAGTTGCAATCATTTTTAGGGCTTGTCAATTATTATAGAAATTTTGTTCCCGCTGCTTCGACTATACTTAGTCCCTTATACGACCTGTTGAAAAAAGGTACCAAATGGTCTTGGGATAAATTGCATAATGATGCTTTTTGCAGGATAAAATCCATATTGGCGTCGGAACAAGTATTGGCTCATTACAATCTAGATGAGCAAGTTATATTGACGGTAGATGCGTCCCCATATGGGTTAGGGGCAGTATTATCACAAAAATGTAAGGATGGAACCGAACGGCCTATCTCATTCGCTTCTCGGACATTAAATGCAGCCGAGAAACGATATTCACAAATTCAAAAGGAGGCTACAGCCATTATTTTTGGAGTGAGGCGGTACCATCAGTATTTATATGGTAGGACACACCCATTTGTTTTAAGAACAGATCATAAACCGCTTATTGCTATTTTCGGCCCATATCGGGGTATACCGGAGATATCGGCGAACCGTTTACAAAGGTACGCAATGTTTCTCAGTGGGTATAATTATACGATTGAGTACGTACGTAGCGAATCAAATTGTGCGGATTTTTTGTCCCGCGCCTGCTTGCCCGTCACAGGTGCGCCGTCTGGGGTGTCCGCGCGGGCGGACGTAAGTACGCATGGTACCGTGGTTGAGGATCGCGCCTCCTATGTGAATTTCGTGATCGACGGGGGCTCGCCGATCACTGCGAAGGTTCTGCGTGGCGAAACCAGAAAAGACGTAACCTTGAACAGAGTCATCCAATATATTTTAAGGGGTTGGCCGGAAAAAATTGTTGACTTGCAGGTTAAGCCTTTCCACGCGTGCCGAACGCAGCTATCCTACGAGAATGGTTGTGTTATGCGCGGCCATAAAATAGTTATTCCGGTGGGGCTGCGTCACAAAATTTTAACGGAACTTCATAGGTCACATTTAGGCATTGTAAAAACTAAAGCGGAGGCCCGGTCACGGTTCTGGTTCCCCGGAATAGATAAGGAATTAGAAAAAATGATTGGCGCATGTAGTATTTGCACTCGATTGCGGCCGACGCCACCCCGCGCACCATTGGCGCCTTGGCCATACCCCCCTAAACCCTTTTATCGCGTTCATATAGACTTTTTAGGCCCTATAAACAATCGGAACTACCTAGTCATTGTTGATGCGTACTCTAAGTGGGTGGAAGTCTATGATATGTGTACAACAACTTCTGCGGCTGTACTCGATAAAATTTACGACTTTATGTCGCGATTTGGTGTACCACACACGATAGTCAGCGACAATGGGTTGGCATTCGTGTCACAAGAATTCCAAAAGTTCTGTTTATCCAATGGGATTTCACATATTACATCGCCGGCGTATCATCCGGCTAGCAATGGCCAAGCCGAAAGTTACGTTAAAATCGTAAAAAAAGGTATTAAACGCAGTATTTTAGGTACAAATAGTATCAGGGATAGTAAACTTATGTTACTAAAATATCTTTTTGATTACCGGAATTCCATACATTCTGTTACCGGGTTTTCGCCGGCCCAACTTGTTTTTGGGAAAAAACTCAGATCGCATTTAGACTTGATTAACCCTATAGAAACAGAGTCGCCGGCATCTACGACGCTTACTCACACAGTGGAAACGAAACAGTGTTCACAGAGTAAGAATTATGGCGGGAAAAACAAACAACATTTCGGCACTGGTGATCAAATTTTGTATAAAAGATTCAAAGATAAAAACAATTATTATTGGAGTAGAGGTACAATTTTAAAACGACTAGGTAAAGTCATGTACCTAGTAAAAGACAATTTGTCCCTAGCGCATATAAGAAAACATAAGAATCAGTTAGTACCTTACAAAGGTGATATTGATATAGGCGACCGCATTCGCAAACCCGACTACGACGTCTATGATGACATTGAACTACAAGACGGAAACGACGATAAGGGCGGATGTAACCTAGACCTCGCAGGGGAGGAGACGGGCGACGGCCAACAAACACGTGACACCTCGATCGTGGAGTCAGACCCCGGCGAGGCGACCTTGTCTTCGCTGGCATCTAGTCGGTTCAATGACAACAGCGAAAGCGATTCACCGTCAGTGGACCCTGCCGCTCCAGAAGAACCATCAACACTCTCAAGACATACGTCGAGACTATTACGTAATATGCCAACAATAGATTATAAGAGATTTTTTTGAGATGATTATTTTAGAATAGATATAGTGATTTAAGAGTTTCGAGAATTGTCGGGGAGGGAATGTAGTGTATGTAGCTATACATGTATAGTACTGTGGCTGCGCCACGCCCCATTCTACGTCGATTAAACAGTTTGTCATTAGCAAGCAAGCCTTTCACTTGTTCCTGCGTTCGGCTACTTAACAATACCTATATCTATATGGATAGTAAGACATAACATGTAATATGAACATCATAATTCGAATTCAAAGAATTGAGTCTTCGATCGTAATAACTCTATATTTGGGTATTAGAAATGGAAAATGAATTTAGCGGAATGTATCACTGCGGAAAGTTTCAGCAACGTCGGATGAGCCACATCCATAAATATGCGTCGATGACCAAATCAAGTGGTTGAAGAGATCAGATGCGCTTTGGAGAATAACAGAATGTTCGAAATCTAAATATAGTTTATACATTTACATAATAAAACTATTTTTAGGAATGAAATAAATTTTATTTACTCAGCTGCTACTTATATCTTCACCAGCTAAATATATTTTGACTATTTTCATTTTGTTATTCACACATTACATGTCATGAACAATTCCATAACGGCATTTTCAATTAAATGATAGGTGATTATAAATTCTAACTAATTTTCCTGAAAGTTAGTGACTATAATTTTGCTGCTATCATAATATATACTAAGTAATTAATTATAAAAATAATTAAGTTTATAAGTAAGGCCCAAAGTATCAAAGATCTTCGAAATGATTGACCAGATAACAACAACTAAGTATTAATTAAATGGCGCATTTGCAGACTGAAACTACATACATAATGTATCTATAATTTTAATTATTTATATACAATAAAGAGTTATCTCTTTAGATATCACTTAACACATGCAGTGTGATATCTATCTACATGTATCGTTTTTGTAAAGTAACACCTATTTAGCCTTGTAATATTCAAGTACCTTATCCTGATAAAAGTTGCAACAAGTACCTTTGGGTTTCTACAGTTACTAGTTTCCTGATTCATGGTTACCTAGAAATAAGTAAAAATAATATGTAATTTTTTGAGTTGAATTGAATTCTTAAAATTATATAGTTTTATATAGCTTAAAAAAATCCCGAATCACCTCTCAAACATAAACTTTAGCTTCGAAACTCTCTGTATTATTAACGATAACAACTACGTTTGTTTTCAGAATTTGATAGATATTGCATTTATTTGTAACGTTAACTTTGTAATTCAACTTATTTCTGTTTTAATAGAAATACCCCTATCCTCCTAAATCTCCACCGTGAACTCGCAGAGCTATACGAGTTATAGCTAGCTATATTCTTAATAACTTAACTTATTTATTATTCGAGTGCATTCCAAATCGTGGTCGGACCTTTACTTAAAGATTCATTTATAAATACTTAATGAGTTGATTACGTAAATTATAAATTTGGTTCTTCAGAGTAATCTTGGAACTTGCCCTGTAATGGGCGAGGTTCCGCATAGCAATGAATATTTATTCGTTAACGAAGCTTTTGATAGACTTTTATTGATCGTAAAGCGCACAGTTGTCGTGTAAACAATGTAATCTACATGAAGTTTGGTATCTAATAATAGTGATATTATTCGCTAAATATATGTATGTTGGATCCTGGTAGAACAGACTTTATAAACAGGGAAGTTATTGTTAGAAACGATTTAAATTCTATAAATTCAGATATTTTTTTTATATCAAGGCACGGTAATGACTGTGCTTTATTGTACATTTTAATTTTAACGATCATACATTGTACTTAGTAAATTAATGCCATAAGGATAAATAACATCAGTAAATTTGGGCCATATTTTCAAGAAGAGATAACTGGTAAAAACTATATATTAAGTACTTGAAAATTTTCATCAAAATTATACTTTTTAAATCACAATTCCAATGTAGGAAGAAACATTGGAATTTATACTTAAAAATTAAAAAGTCTCGACATAGTTAACTTAAAATTGAATGATGAAGAAACTATTGTTAATAACAGTAAAATTTTAATATGATTGATTTGACGTGTCACGACATTATACAGAATTTATGACATAGGATAGGAATAGAAATGTAATAATTCGGTACACTGCACAAAAGCATAAATTGCAATTCGTGTTTATAATGATCATAAAATACATAATTAATTACCTAAGTCTTATAATTTATAGTATTTCGTAGACTAACGAAATGTTTATATACTCTCGTATCTCCAAAGAGATGAAGAGAAGTACAACGTGAGCACCCATTTGTGAGCGTTTGACTTTCAGTATTTCTGTCTCATGGTTTAATATAATCAAAGCCACTCAACATTTTGGCGTCAAATCTATTTCCGGAAATATAATTGGGATTTTACCCCAAGACAATCATTCCAACCAATGATTAAAAAACAATATTAATGATATAGATGTAAGTACAAGGTCTCAAAACACTTAGAAGAATATTTGAAAAAATAAATATTATGTTATAAGTTAAAACAGCAGATGTATCATATTCAACAACAAAAATACAATAATCTGTCATTTTATTATTTAGTGCTTCCGTCATTATACTCGTAGTAAACGATGCAAGTAATTAAGGTATATTTAATACGATTTTATTGTTGTTCTAGGAAACTCTAGGGTTTGGTGCCAACTCAGTTTTGTTTAACGTTTTACATTGCTTTGAAAGTTATGTTTATTTTATTCTGTACTAAATCTTGTACTGATGTGATAGAGTTCTATTTTTAGTGATATATCAAATTTTATGTTATGTAAAATTAAATATTATAGCACAGGTAAAAACCTAAGAATACATCACTTCGTCAACATATGAGTATTCCTCATCTCTGATGCAATGTCACATGTCTTTGGACGTTAAATTTTAAAAATACACCTCAACATGACTTAGTATAATTCAGTGATCAGTCTATTACCGTGTTGTGCAAGTATGCACCAGTCGATGGCGGCTGGTTGGCCGATAGAGGTTGGTTTGGATCAACTTTGGGTAGCCCGCATCTTTTCACTACCCACCACTTTTTTAATGCCGACGACTTTAGTTCTCTATACTTTACTTAGCAGTTATTTTTTATGGTATAGACCGACAAACGAGTAAGTAAGTAAACCTTAGGAAGAAAGAAAGCGATAAATAATAATTATTATTATATATTATCGATCCTTTAATTATAAATTAATATATCTCACTCACCATATGAAACGCAACAGCAAGCCGCTATTTTACGTCGGTTTTCTGTGGCGCAGTGGTAACGACTCGGTCGAGCCCATCCATGTTGTAGACAAATCTGTTTACAGCGTAACTCTAGCACTCAAAAAGTTGTAAGTAGCAGCTGATAAAATCTACATATCAATTACATCTTTTTAATTACATTATTAAGATATCATTACCTCAGATTATATACACATTATAGTTACCATTAATTTGTCAGTTAAATAATTTATGAACCTAGTTTATACACATGAAAATAGCAGCTTTTTGCACGTATGAGACTATTATCGCGCCGGTATATAATTAATGAAGGGATTTAATGGACAAAGTACAATGAATAATGAGCTGCTAATGACAACAAAGTGTAATGTAGTTTTGGCTCTTGACTCACCTGTATTTATACTAATAATAAACGCAATTAATAATGAAAAAACTATGTCACTGTCAATATGTTATATTTCTATTCATAGTAGAGGATCCCGGGTAACATCGACCTTCACCCATCTGTTTACCGAATGAAAAATATAGTTTAGGGTATAAAATGTGTTGCTGAACACATACCAATAGGGTTGCCTAAAACATATGGTCAAGGATATGATTAATTAAAATAAAAAATATATATATATATAATTTCCCTGACTTGCTTACCAAAAAAATGAACCTTCAATGAAAAGTATACAATGTATACTATCTGCAAAAGTCGAAAAAAATTATACATTTAATCTTTTAATAAAATTAAGGAAATCGATTTACCGTAAAAAGAGTAGGTAAGTGGGCTTCCAGCTGAAGAACAGGATTAAAACCCCATTCTTACAATATTTTTCCATTTATTGAACCATTCCCCAACCACCGTAATTAGAGTATAAAAATCTTTCACATTACTTTTATAATAACATTATTATGTTACAAACGAGGGTAGACAACAAAAGAAACGAAACATCGGAAGTCATTTTAGTCGGTGTTCTTCAACTGTTTATAGCCGAGTTATTTATAGAGAAGTTGAATACGGGCCAAAATTCGATAAAACGTGATTTTCAGGGTAAGCACGTGGGCCGCGTGACGTTATTCGGTCAGACAGCACCAATACCTAAATAAGTATACTTGTACAACGTAATAATGTAAACGATGATGACACCGATTATAAATGGCGAATGTTCGAACAACCCGCACGATTGAATGAACAACATATTAATAATAACATATCCAGCTAACAGTGAATAAACAACATATCTTTGGAAGATGGATCCTAGATTTCGTTTGTTGGGATTTATTTCTATAATAAATAAGACCTAACAGCCACACCTCACAGTAACATACAATTATGTTGTACTGTGGGTATCAGGAACTACGAGAGACTTTCCATTTGACAACCCTCAAACCAGAAACAAATATTTGTGGATTACACAAACATCTGTCTCTATGTAGGAGAACCAGCTCGCGGGCTCTCGTTTTACAGTTAATGAATGAAAACTAACTGATAAAGGAATTAAGTAAAATTTCAAGTGGAGAAAATTGGTGCAAGTATTGGCTATTTGGCTTTTAAATTAATTTGGCTGTGCCTTCACTGAATAACTCTGAAAACACTACCTAAAAAGTTTATAAGTAAGGCAGTTAGAACTCTAACACAGATTTTTGTCTCTATGTTTTTTTTGTATTATGATTTATATTGAAATGAAATGATTTTAAATATTTGTGTGTGGTAGTTATTAAAGATTCAAAATAAATCAAACTAGTCATAATAAAAGTTTGTTTACCATGACCCTCTTTAATAGCTATTATTTAGCTCTCGTAAATAGTTTTAATTAATGATTATGAATGAGAGTTTTCACTTTATGATATTGGAATGATTCAAATTAGTGAAAGATCTAGGTCAGATAAAATACAAACCTGGATTAAATTATTAAGAATGCTGAAGAAAGAGTGTGCTAAAATGCGTTCGAAATACCTAATACCGAGGTCAATATACGTCACCAATGGCGCCGACCTTGTTATCATTTTCTCGCATACAAAAATAAGCATTTGCTTATTTGCAATGTGTACAAGATCTCGAAAAGTATTAATTTCGTTGCCGTTCTTTTCGATAAGAGACAAATCGCTATTACGTACTTATTTATCAAATAAAATGAAAAAGTTCGTTAATTAACCATACATAAGTCTGCTTTCGTTATATCATGTCTGCAACTGAGAATGAATAAATAGAAATAAGGAAAATATTTTTATTGAGACGATTTTCGCACGTAACATAGCCAGTTTTTATTTTGATTGAGCAACTTCCTAGGCAACTTTGTTATAGTAGAGCCGCACTGTAGCCATTTTTGATTATGATAGCCAGTCGTCGTAGCCAGTTACGAATATGGTAGAGCTCCGTCGCGTAGCCTATTATGACACAGCGGCAGCGCCGTACTGTAGACAGTTTTTCAGCACGAATGCTGCCTGCACATTATACTTATGACTAGGGTAGTACCACTACACACAAAACAAACCGAAAGCTGGCGTAAAATAATGTTTGCTGTTAGTTAGTGATATTTCTGCCGGCCCAAAAACCTTCTAAGGTCGCTGCAATGTATCGATTTTTTATATGGAGTTTAGGCGTTAACGTTTGTATTTTTAGGTGGCGGTAATCAGTCTATAAGAAGACCAACCTCTTTGTTTCATACTGTATAACCAAAAAAGAACTTTCTGGCTTAAAGCGGTTTCTGTGTGTTTAATGGTTTTTGTCAGTGTAAAGAAATTAAGGTCATTATGATTTCCGCAATAGTATAATAGCTAAATATAAACGGTAAATACTCAGGAAGAAATTTCATCTATAAAGATACTATTTGCTCGTGAAAACCACGAATTTGATTTAGTATACAGTAGTCCTGAGCATACAGTATGATAATATTTAGATAGGTTATTATTGTTTTAAGGATGTACACTTTCTTGTACTAATGATGTTAAGAAGTATTTGGTCGCCTGGTAATTTCTTAAATAAATACACCCAACAGTACATATATATAGTCCTGCCCCCACAGTAAGATACGAGTCTTGTGTCTTGGGTATCAGAAACTACGAGAGACTTTCGGCCTCACAACACCCAGACCTCGAAACAAATATTTGTGGATCACTCAAACAATTGTCTCGATGCGGGGATCGAACCCGCGGCCTCTTGCTTCACAGCCGGCAACTCGCCCGCTGCGCCACGGAGGCTGTCGAAATGTGTTAAATATCTCTAAAGAATTTCTTTCTATTTTAAAACTGGTGCAGTATTTATAATAGTGACATTAAACAATGTCACATTTAATATAGAATCTCAATAATGACTTTTCTGAACTTTAAATGTCACTTTCAAAATTTATTTCGAGACTTATTTTAACAAGGTTATAGGATGCATAATTCATTTGTCATTACGTTTCACTCCAGAGTCTAAAGGATGAGTAGGTTTCCTTTCTGAAAATAAACATACACGTACATACAATGTCTCGTAAAAGCTGTTCGAAAATAATTTTATTAATAATTGGGAATAATTATGTAAATTATACACAGAACATTTTGGAAGGCAACTAAATGTATTTATGCAGCTTATGTAAAATTAGATCTTTAGCTTATAAAATGTATGCATTGTTAATTTCCATCGCTATCTATATATTTTGGTCATTTCTGTGTATCGTTTACACGAGTTACACGTAAGTTTACACTTTTAGAAGGAAAAAGATCTATAACACAATGTCGAATACTGTATTTATTATAACCAATATACAAAAATACCGATTAGTGGGGAAAAAAATCTCAGAAAGGTAGAATAAGCAACGGATTGTATACTTGTTAATTTTCCATTTTAACTCACTGAGTGTTTACTTATATACGAGCCACAATAAGCGTAATACCTATTTATACAAATAATAATATGTATATTTATATGTAAACAAATGCCAGTCACCGGTGCGGAATCTTGCGAGCGTGGTGGCCACCGTCTGAATCACCGGCGAACTTGGATAATCTTAACCTCTCAGGTGAAGGCGTGATACTGTGCTATTTCAGTACACTGTCGTTTCACTGATTTTACGACCTAATTCAGTAACATTTACCTCGATTACTTTAATCACGGTCTTTTGTATCACTCAACTCAACTCATATGACAATGGTGTTAAAGTTCTAAATGTTACTGTTCTTTATGACTGGTTACTGTTGGTTAGTTGTTGGTGGTTACTAAAATGTCTGTTTGAGAGTTCTTGAAAGGCGTTGAAACTTAAATGTTTTTGAATAGTAAAAAATTATTTCAGGAAATGATTTTATGACGACGAATGCCAAAAATGGATACCTAAGTAATTTTCAATACTATTGACCGGTTTATTGCTGTACTAACATTTTAATCGATATTTCCAATCACGGTCGCGTGCATAACGAATTTATGAAGCCCAAATCCTCTTTGGGTAAGAAGTGCAACAACGTAAAGTAGTAAAACATGGGCAAAATAAAAAGTTAATTGAATAGTTTGGGCGGGCGGCGGGCGGGCGGGGGGCGGTGGGGGACCGACGGAGGGCGGCGGAAGGCAGCCGGAGCACGGCCGCCCGCGGCCAGTGCGCGCCCGCCCCGGTCCGACACTCGACGTCGGCTCGTCAACGAAACCACACAACATATTTATTTAACGACCATTATTTAATCGGTAAGATACTGCCCAGTGCTCTAACGCTAAGTTTGTAAGGGTTGTGCCGACAGTGTGCCCGTCCGAGATTATTTGCCCTTCGCGCGTTAACCACCGACCACCAGTGCTTGTCGTCTCGCTCTAAAGTTGCGCAATTGTATGTCGCTCCCGTTCGCCTGAAGTTCAGCTTGCACTCTCGTCGATCATTAGTCGAGATAAGCGGGTAACATTTGTTCACCAGACACGTAAGTTTTCAATCTTATTGACAGAGATGACGGAAATTTAATGAACAAATTATTCAATTCAACATTAACAAAACGTTCATTATTTTAATTTGTTGTGATTAAAATTTAAAGTTGCGTCGACTAAACTGAATTACTTTTTAGTGTTTTGATGTACATAAACCTTGAGATATCTTTTTGTTTTAATTTCAAAGCACAGGTACTATTAAATTTATTAGTGGTAGCTATTCATTATTCAAATCTTGAACCAACTTAATTTGTTAAATTAAAGTTTAATTTTTCTTTTCGTTATTTAAACTTAGGTGTTGTGTTGAATAAAATGTATGAGCCGTGTCGTAATGTGAAAAGTTATTATTTATATGTATTGGATGACGCTTCGTGTTACATGAAGGTGTAGTACGGCGGGTGGCCCACCTGTCGTCGACAATGCTTGGGATCCGGGAATGCTGTGAATCCGATCCGGCCGCCCGCGCGCCTATTTTCGGCCGCACTCAACGCGCGCCAAATTTGCAATCCCGCTAAATCGACGCGCCTTCGTATATTTTTGTATCCGTTTCACAACTAAACATTTTTTACTAGTGAATTTCGCTTTCTTCGAGAATTCGACCTTCGATTCTTGAAATAGCTTCTGCGTGCGGTGTGATAGCAGATTCAGTGTGAACATATATTAAGTTTGACATTGACCTTGAACGTTGACCAATTTACAACTTGTATGAATATCAATTAATAATTTCATAAATACTTTTTATTTTGTTTGTTTCTAATTTAAATATTTTAAATAATTGAACCTTCATTACAGTAGATGTCTAAATAATCACCATTGAAAATCTTGATTTTCAAATTTTTACTGATTATGAATTGAATACTGAATTGTTATCGATCTTAAACAAATTAGGTGCAACTCTAATTATTTACTGTAAGAATACGTAAAGAAAAAATATATCATTGGAAAAGTTATGTAGTAATAAAGATATTTTATTATATTTTGGTAATATAACACTATTTTTTAAATGTAAATATTGGCCATTTCCAACGAAAAATGGCAATGCTTAGAATACATTTATACTTATATTCACAACAATATTATTATTTAAAACATTAACCAGTCCTTCATATACAGAGTATGTTGATGCTTAGGCGTGTGGTTCAATTAATGTCAGACTGACATTAATTGAACCACATGCCTAAGATCCCGTCCCTCATTTTGAAATACGCGCCCACAATTTGGCACAACTAAACGGGATTGTATTTTTCTATACAATTGAGATGATGATTTCATTAGGTATAGTATCTTGAACGTCAAACCCTTTAATTATCTACATTCGCATCTGAAATAATTGAAAAGTCATAATGATAAATAAATTCAATATGAACTGAATGTATCGTCAATCGATTCCAAATAGCTTTATCTTTACAGGCGCCGGTTTTCGTTTGGAGTCTAGTTAATGGTTTTCTGTTTCTCTAAATATAACAGTGACGCAAATCAAAGAGTAAACTGAAATTTCAATATCTGAATATCGATCGCCACATTGCTTCATGTCTAGAATAAATTGGAAGGAAAGTTTACAGAAAGCTATAAATTACTAGCTTCAGGTAGCAGGCCAGACTTTTAGATTAAAATGTAGGTATATCGAATAGCTAGACAGTAAAAAGTAGCTCAGTATTTAATTTCTTCATAACAACAAATATTTAAAACGAAAGAAAAGGCTCTTCATATAGTTAATGCAGTCTGCAGAACCTCAAGCCATTTATTTAATTATATTTCGTTAAGACTTTCTGCTTAAATGTCATCGGTTACTCAGTTGACAATTATTATATAATACAATTGCGCCAGGCCGCTGACATATCGATTGTAACAAGGTCAGTAGATACTCGAAAATAACTAAGGAGCAAGCAGACATTAGTAAAAACGGCCGTTTTCAAATTTCTCTCTGATACCAGTTGGATTGGCTTGTGTCCAAGTCCTCGGCCATTCGACACGGCAGCCAACACCGTGACGGCTATTTGCGGCTGTGCTGCTAACTCTGCATACGTCATTGCTCTATTTATGAGGAACGGGCACGCTATTGTACTCAATTATGTCACCTGGACATAGCATCAGAATATATGTATCGACAAACTCAAGGTTAACGTGGCGTCTTGACATATGCTATCATGTTAACATTGTAGGTGGCACAGAACACAGGAATAAAGGTATTCTGTGGTCGGTGACTCTCATACGTGATTATAAATGCAATGTTACGTTTGTTACAGAATACGAGCACGACATAAACCGCCAAAATGTTTAAAACTCATTTAGAAATGATTGGCAGAAATGAGACGCCATCGAAGAAAGCCAGATTTTGGCAATCCTTCGTGCGTTCTCTAAAAGGTGAGAAAACTACCTTCCTTCTTACAAACACAAATTTATCATTACTAGAATATTTTATTCTTTGAAAATACTATAGTTTAATTGAATTCGAAAATAATGGATATACTTAATAAGCTTATAATTCATCAAATTACAAATGATCAACACGAGTAAATTCTTAACGTAAAATGTATACCTCAGGATCAGAAGACATCAGAGCAGAGGAGAGGTACAGGCCCTCACGCCGCAGCGTGTTCCCCGAACTCCTGTCCTCTTACCCCTACTCCAAGTCTATCTACGATGATCCCATTGCCGCCGCAGAGAGGATCACCGTCCCTGGCTACCGTTACCTGCCAGTCCACCGTGAGATCTACGGATACTCCCCACGCCCCATCTATGCCCACAACTACCCTCGCTCTCTCGATTGGTACAGGCCAAGTAAGTAAACAAACACTTCCGTACGACGCCTACACTAATTATCTTGCCAATCACTGACTGACATCGAGGGCTTGGATCGAACAACTAATAAACAAATTATAAAGCCGAACGTTGAACCTATGGAATGAATCGGTAATTGATTGGCAAGAGCATCACATCAATCATTCGAAGATAAATTTTAATTTGGCAATCGCTTTGTCCTTTGACTGTTTGAAATTAGCACACTGAATTATGAACTTGGGTTATGTGCTTTGTATTATATCTAATTCTATCATAAACCAAGATAAAATGAAAGCCAATCATCTTGTAAATATCTACTGACACAACTTTATAAACATTGTAGATATTAAACAAATATATGTAACTAAGTAGGGAGATGTAGCTTAGCGCTTTGTTACTAAACGTTGTAAACAATCAAGCCTTGTTTATTGTCTACTGCATTTCAAAATGCACTTACTGGAACTACAAACATTTTGATTGTTTCAGCGCCAAAGGCTTAAAGAACTTCATGGCTGTATAATAATTAATTAATATTCGAAACATCTTTCATTAAACTGTATGCTGCAAATTATATAAACACTTGTGTTATTAATAGTATTTAAAATGGTTTTGGTCACAATTTGTATAAATTATGGCATCGGAATAATTATGTTATCGTTGTTCCATAGTTTATAAAAGATAAGAAACTACAGCAGCTGTACAGTTTCATTAGTTTTCTAAACACCATCGGATATAATAATTATATGTAATATTGTTATGTTTTGTATTAAAGTTTTATAAAGTATTAATAAATATTTACAACAAAACCATTTGATGGGACATGACCTGTCACAAGCTCGAAGATTGGATGATTTTCATATCATAGCTGTATTTGCTCAAAATTTTACGAGTCGATTTAACATTACATGGGAGCACACACATACAAACTAAAACAATATAAATATTGTACACGTGAAATAAAGGTATAGTTTTTAATGTGTGGCAATGTTTTCCATGTACTCATTAGGCACATCTAGGCATTTTATAGGTAAATTGTACTTGTATCGAAATTGTTCGTAAAAATAAATATTATGTGTTCATACTGCAATATCAAATAATTTTAGTCATGTTGGTTGGCACTATATGTTGCTTGTGCAGTTTACCACTTATACTAATAATCGCATGCGCCATTGGATAGAAATCACCTCTTATGTACATATCATGACTTCACACATTATGTAAATCCATGAATGTTACATCGACGTCACTATTTATATTCTATTCACCGATCTTCTAGTATTTGTCAGGTAATGCATTTATTATTTCGCTATCCCTAGTGATTGATGTTGGAAATGAGCTAATCAGTTCTCAATAATCTTATATTTTGCCAAGTCTCCCCAAGGATGTGATATAGAGGTGAGTTCTATGATCAGCTTCTTTAAATCTCATTATACATTGTTTTCCTTATGAATGACTATTTTATAAAGCTTTTTCCTGCAAATTAATAGCGCACTAACTTACTGTTTTGTCAACGATTTTTATTATTAACTTGTAAATAGTGATGAAAATATATTTCCGTTTATTTTAATTTGATTATTAATCATGGGCTAGTTGTGAAGTCTTTAAGATTTATTATGAGTATATACTGTATAGCCTTTGTTGTCAGAATCTCCTACTGAAAGGATGACATAATACTTACAACAATACTTCACCTTTTATAACTTACGCAAGGTTCCGTTAACGGATCAAAGGCGAAGAACATAAGTTATAAAAAGCAACCACAACTTAACTTTAAAGGTGTAGATGACGTTTAATTAAGTGAAGTCTGTGTGAGTTACGTTATACAAATTTATAAGTTCAAATGTAAATGATCACGTCATTGTCGGTAACAGTTTACCACGTACCGAGGCGCCTGCGACGAGGCGTCGACCCCTTCGATGCTCACAAGGCGTGGCAAGACCATCTGGACAGACTGGCCGCCATTGACCGGCTGTACCCCTCCCGTTATGGTCTCTACCTGAAGGACCGGGCATACCCCATCACCGACCTTAGCGCCCCCATTATCGACCCACTGAAGCCCAAGAGTCTTAAAGGCATCGAATATGAGCCTGACAACAAGCCCCACTGGGGAACAGGTAAATTCTAAGTCTCTATGCACGAACACATACTATAGGCTAAGTTAGGATAAGGCTGGGTTCGTCAGCTCGTTTTTTGCCTGAGCAATTTTTTTATAGTCTTCGCTTGTGTCTCACAAAGACTGATCGTTTACGCAAACGACGAGCTGACTGGCCTTTGTTTACTGGTTCACGTTATAAGCTAAGTACGGGATATTCGTTTGAGCAATAATTACGGGTATGTTGTTATTGTAATATTTTGCTATGATTTACGAATATACCGAGCGTAGCAGATCACGCTGATTCAGGTTATATCTATTAGGACTGCCTGCACCTATAAAATTCAATTTATTGAATTCAATTTCGTGTCAGGGCTTTGTCCGAGACAATGAAGATAATTACATTTAAGGCTTAAGCCTTTAGCGTATAGACATTTCAATAAACCTGCCTATTTGTCATAACCGTATAAACCTATCATATAAGTTCCATATTGTTTCTTCCTTTCAACATTGTTATAGTTTCAAAATTCAAAATTATTGTATTACAGATAAAAATAATTTGGTAGACAATTTAATTTAATATTTAAGTAACCTTTTGCTACCTTGTTGTAAATTCTTAAACAAGAAGACGCATTCTAAAATTCAAATTGTATATTTGTTACGTACATATTGTGTAGAAATAGGCTTTATATTTCTATAATTTTGTTGAATAGTACAAAATTTTAAACTTTAACTAACACTTCACCTACGAAATATTTTGTATTAAAATATAAAAGATCAACTCGTGTTTTGATTTTGTAGTTTAGTACCTTTCTGTTACTTTAAAGAATATTTACATTATCTGCACTGCTTATATAGAATTTCGTAGTGATGATGTTTTACGAAATATTCAAAACATCGTCATTCCGAAGTTGTTTGTATACTTTATGTATACATATCAGGAACCTGTTCACGTGCATGGTCCGCATTGTAAATATGAGCAAACCGACTTTCATTTCGGAATGTTCGCTGATGTAAATCTATCATAAGAACACTACACTCTTGGAGCCGATGATGGTTCATAGCCGTAACCGTCTCCGACAAAAATTCGTTTCACGCAGTAATCCACGACAAATATAACAAGACCTCGTTACACATTTGAGATTGGTACTTATTGTGAGACTTGCCGTGAAGGATCGTGGCCGGCGAGAGTATCGGACGTGTTCAAAACGGATCCATTTTTTGCTGAGGCTGAAAAATGGGCAGGTTTTGACCGCTCACTCCGAGGGAAGTCCCCGACGCCTGTGAAGCCGAGAATAAGCCCGCCGCGTGATTGCGAGGTCGCATATGATGCCGACGGTAAGGGCAACAGACCTCTTCACCCACTGTCTTCGTCACGTCCCGCTATCTCAATTGTAACTTATACAATCTTTAAATACCTGAAATACCTACTTTTTCATGTATGAGTGAAAATAAAACACCCGTAGTTAGCGTAACCTGTCCCTTTATTTTTTCAGTATACCTTTCCCAGTGAATAAGAAATCGGGACGTCTCTATTCACGAAATCTTTCCTGTTCTAGGTATTTGTAAATAACAGTGTATAGTAAATACATTACCAAATGAGTGTATGTGTTCTTTATCATAAAACTATAGTTACAGCATTAAAATGCATGTCACAATAACATACCTCATCAACTAGTTATAATTTTCAGTTTATAAATATATTATGATTGTTTTTTAGCGATAAATAGTAATTATAATAATGAAAATTAAACATTTGAAGGATATTAATATACGCATATTAATACGAGTAAACAATAAGTATTGTCTAATACAATTCCTAAAATAAGAGCCCAACGGAGATTCTTTACACTAAATTATTTTATGTTGTATAAAAATAAAGAAAGAAACCCATAAACATGGATATGTGTAATTCCCAAGATTGTAGGTATATATTTACCATCGACCCATTTGTATCTATTCTCTGCAGGGCTCTTAAATACGATTGAAGTGAACGTAACCTATCAAACGTGTGGCAAAACACAGTACGCTTGAGTTTTTAGTTTGTAATTGTGTGGACGTTGACGAAGTACAATCGGGAGCGTGAGTCTGTTGTCCCGAGACTAAATAAACAGTTGTGGCGTAGGTGCACCGTTGTACAACCTGGGCGGTCTGCGGCGCAGGCCTTGGGCTGACATTTTCAACCCGAGCCCCTCTCTACCTATCTCCGCGATCACTCGGGACCCCTTCTGGTACGACTGGCCGGAGCTGAAGCCCCTCGCCCGATGGGATCGCAGCCCTTCCTACATCCGTGACTCGTACCTGTCGCCCGTCAAACGCACCTTCCTGTGGGATAAACACCCGATCAGGCCGTTAGGTTAGTGGAACGCTGTATATACTGCCATACAGCTTTATTAGTGTCAGCTGTATAAAATGGCCTTTCAACTGCTCTATCATCGACATATACTTTCCGATTACATTTTTGAAATGATTTAATCATATTGTTATACTTTTTCATACCTGTAATTTCTGGTTACGGCAGATTTAATGGTGGCAGACGCGCTCACCGTGGGCGATATAAGCAAGACTTTACCATTTATTCGTAGTCTTTAAATATACGTCAGCAGGTATCTGGTGAATGCAGTGTACCCCCTATTTTAGAAGCAGAATTCCTTGTACTTAGACGTTTGTTCCTATATGTTTACCTTATGTTTCGTAATCATTGATGTCATCACATTGTGACGTATTGCAGTGGATTGTAAAATTTGCACCAATTTTAGGATTATCGCAATGTAACTTGAATACATTTCCTGTCTAATTTCGAAACTTGACCTATAAAAATTCTTATCGGAATCCATTTTATACTTTTTCTTTTTCACCAAATTTCCGCAATGCTTTGTTTCTTCACGCAGTGCACTTTTTTTCAATACACGCAAGTTTTACACCTGTCATTGAAAAATGCACAATTATATAACTTGTCATTAATCATCATCACATATCTATTAAAATTTTCTCTTGTTAAATATATCTTTAAACATACCTTTCGTTTTCATCGTGAGTCCGAATTTTTGGTATTTATGTTTTGGTACTTACCTATTGCTTTTCCACCATATCATCATCATCAGCCACAAGACGTCCACTGCTGGACATAGGCCTCCCCCAAAGATTTCCAGACCGACCTGTTGGAAGCGGCCTGTATCCAGCGACTTCCTGCGACCTTTATCACCATATCGTTCTTGGAATTAAATTTTTAACAATTCTTTCCACTGGATATAAGACATATCACATTCCTTTATAAAAAAATGTGTCCTTTTATTCTCATATAAATTTGTCCATTACCATGTCCATATATATATATCTCCTAACTTTATTTCGCACGGATAATGACACCAAACGCATTGTTTAATGAGTAATATAATACATACTACATTTTAACTTTAAGGCAACTATTATAATAAGATGAAAGATTTAAATAAGTCCAATTTAAAAAAGTCGGGATTACTAAAAGCTTCATTTATACGAAGAGAGTTTACCGCACGATAGTGGCTAGTATGTAACAGAAATCTGTCATTAACAAGCCGCGTCATGCCATGAGAAAACGAGAGCCGTAAATGCAGCCTTCAGCCTTGTAGATGATAGTTTTTTGTCACATTCTCACCTCTACCGTGCGAGTAACGTATTTCGATATAAATGGGACTTATGTGTGACCACGCACCCCGTCTACAATTATTTATAAGACCGTCTTAGGCCATTCTGGGGCCCTTTTAGAAAGTGACAAAAATCCATATTATTTTAGCACCGAATTTATTGCCAAAGAGTGATAAAGCAAATTCATTTTGTTATTACAATGACTAAAATACATAATTATAGTATCCTACTGGGTTTTGGCATTTGTCCAGCCCAGACCAGAAGCCCTGGGCCAGAGCTTTCGATGCCCTTATGGTAAAGACGGAACTAGTTATTCAACACAATATTATGCATTTAGGGTGAGTCATAAAGCCAGGCGATTAATAATGAAGGTGAATTATCTCCTTCTATTCATGTCTGAGTTATTATCAATTTTAAAATCGAGAATAATTGACTATTTAATCAGATATTGTAATACGGTCAGTTTCAGTATTATGTTTGGTTTTTGAAGATGCAAAGTTTTATGGAACAAAATTCCTTGAAGACGAGTTGCCAGAATACTTATTATGGTTTTATTTGGAATACTTCAATTGAACTAAAAGAATATAGGTACAGCAAACTACGAAAAAACAAAAATTCAAGTAGAAACTTTAAACATTACTTCAACGTTATTTTTCAATATTTTTATATTTATAACATTTATTATGGAAATTTCTTCTGATATACGAAATGAAAATATTTGACGCACAAATTAACAATGAGGACACATGCATGTTTTTTTTACATGCACAGCGAACTTTTACCACGTTTATAGGTACAAAACAAGAAGATATTTATCAACACTATATTTTTATTACTTATTTTCTTTTTCAGCCGCTGCTTTCTAAAGGGCCGGACATCGAACCCTGTTTATTTTAAGTTATTTACAACATTTAATTAAACACAATGTTTTATAAACTTCTCTGTTATAACTTTGACTATGTTAATCAAATAACCTAAAAATAAATCGAATTGTTAAAAATAAATTAAAATTAAAAACAATAAAAAGATTTTCACGCAAGATCTCAAAGACTGCTATAACATAGTCACTGCCATGGAAATGAACTTGTTACCAAAGTTTTGTTTTTATTACCTTTAAATATTTTTTATTTATTCCAAAAATAAAAAAATAAATAAAACCTAAAAAAACTAATATTCGTTTTATTATAAACCTCAACTCCATATAAATAAATACACCCAACAGTCAACACATAGTCCTGACCCTATCCTATGTTAACCTGTATCGTCGGTAAAGGAAACTACGAGGGACTTCCGGCCATACAACACCCAGACCCGAAACAAATATTGGTGGATCACACAAACATTTGTCTTGGTGCGGGATTCATCCCGCGACCTCTCGTTTCACAGCCAGCTACTCGCCCGCTGCGCCACGGAGGCTGTCAATATACTTTATATTAGGTACTCTACCTAATATCGTCAATCTTCATTAAAGTTAGTCACAAGCGGCGTCGTGCGGCGTAGCCATTCGTAGCAGTTAATTCAAGAGACTCAAGCGTAACATATTATATAGAAATACTGCCAAAGATAATATAATTTTAATAGTTCCTATAATGAAAACTATAAAATATTGTGTAGACACGGTAATTTATGGACTAAAAAGCTACTTCATAATAATATAAGTAACTGATATGAGTAACTAAAACTTATCTAACTATTGATTGTGACACTAAGAGGCGCCAGTTAATTTTAATTGTCATAAAACCATTCCTTAAAATTCATTTATTAAAGCTTCTTACACTCAATATGTACAGGCGGATCTTTTATTTCGACATTCACAGCAAGTTAATGTTTTCACTGAATACAGAAAAAGCTTTGTTCCGTCACTGGGTATAGAAACAGTATTAATTAACGTCTCTTAGGAACTATAGAATTCTAAGAAATGAGTAAACTACAATTAAAATTAATTAACACTTCTGACTGCAGCAGTAAGATATTTATTTAATAGTTAAAAACTAATAAATTATAAATATATTTTAAAGACATTGGGCACAAAATTTCAGAACCTAATACTGTCTAACCCAATCATAAGCTTTAAATTTAATTTTACTTTTTTTAATAAGCGAGCAACCGCGCCTTCTTCTTTCTACGTGATATCCACCACCCATGAATAACTACCCACATCAGAAGCATTACGGATACACA
Source organism: Amorpha juglandis (assembly GCA_949126905.1). Classification (NCBI taxonomy): domain Eukaryota; kingdom Metazoa; phylum Arthropoda; class Insecta; order Lepidoptera; family Sphingidae; genus Amorpha; species Amorpha juglandis. The sequence goes on from OX421380.1 coordinate 7,841,098, forward strand.
GCCGACCTTAAAGAAGAAGCATGGGTATTGTTTGATGGGGGTAATCTGGGGTACGGAAATCCCATTATCCGTATGAAATCCAACAACAATTTACTACTTCACTTCAATTTTGTTTGGGATAGTGACCATGATGAGTGATCCGTGTTGAGCTGACCCATTAGCGGGCCTTAATTTTAGAAACAGTATTTTTCTACCTGGCGTTATTCTGGCTTAATGCCGGGATCTGCCTTCAAATCATGATCTGACAAATGATTTGGTATTATGTGGGGCGACCTGCAGTCTGAATCCCACAACCCGCAATGGGACCCAAGTTTCGCCATTGCTGCGTCCGTTAATCTGCAGAATGTACCGCGTGCAGGTGAGGTAAATATCGTAAATGTACGACCATGGGCATATACAATGATATTTTTGGCATTTTTGATAAAAAAAAAGAAAAAAAGTTCAGTGGGCCTGGGCCAAAAAGATGGGCAGTAAGGCAGGTAGTAACAGCTGTACCTACGGTCTGTAATCCAGGTATACTAGAATTCCTGAGGCTGAAGTTTTAGTCGATACACGGAGGTTTCAGCCTTAATCTAGCATGAATTCGGATGTAAACTGGGTTGGAAGGCCAGCAAGACCGGTATAGTCGAAGGACTGGAAGAAGTTCCACCTCCGGGATTAGAAAGGTTTCGTAAGATATATTTTCCCTGCTGCAAAAAAGAGCTATTAGCCCGTTTACTTATAATATTTTTATAACCCCAAATTAACGGCAGTGCGATCGTGCTGAGTTGTGCTGTCGTAAAAAACGAGGCCGTCCATAAGCGCGCAGGGGCTGGTGTGACCCACCCAAGGAAACGAACCGCTAGACGATAACGCACTGGGTACATCACAACAGCAGTCGAAATTTATTTTAAGAGCCCCAGTGAGCTTTCCGAATCTGGCAAAGAAGAATACCACAGAGTTTTGCTTTGTCTGCTAGGGTATTGTATATTTTGATATGAACTCAGCTTAACGGTAGTTCGGATTACGTTATGTTACCCGGGCGGAACCATAGCTGAATCGTAAGGAGGCCATACAGGGACAGCTTGAAGTAGATAGTTATGACCGGCTGCGTCAAACTGCGACTGCATAGCGAAAGAAAATCTTCTATTCAGACTGCTTGACAAGCCGTGACCGCTCCGGACGGTCACCAACATGGTGAAATTGCATAGCGTGGTTGAGCAGTTGCAAGACCTACTTATACTGAATGCTTTTGACTTTTCAACTACTCTGATAAAGTTATTCCTTCTCCACTATTCTGTTGCTGTTATTCTTCGTCACGATGGGGACTTCACCCGTCTTGCCCGAACCCCGTTTTGTTGTTGTCTGTCGATTATTAGATAGGTATGACTAAAAATTAACAACGTTGAATTATCATCTGCTTTAGGGATTGAAAATGACTGCTCGAGCAGTTGCAATAAGCGGTCTCTATGAGTTGCTCAACCATAGACCGCTCGGAAAGCCGCTCGAAAAGAACGGCTTTATTCGTCTGTATAAAGCCATTCTTACACCACATAAGCAAACCTGGCCTAATATAATGATAAATCGTTGTTTCTAATACTAACAGATGATCTAGGTCAAGTTGTTATTTTAAGTAAGACAGAACGTTACCATAACCGTTTTGTAAACGCAACGACGAGTTATACTATAAAAATATAAATGAATATTGTGGTAACATAGTGGTCAAGATATTAAAGATACCGGGAAGTTTATATTTTAACCGCTTCTATTATTGTAAAAAGGTGCTGCGTTTTTTTTTACTAGCCCTGTAGTATATACGTCCCACTGCTGGGCACGGGGCTCCTTTACTGAATGAGAGGGATTAAGCATTGGATTAGAAAATTAAATATGATAATTTTCAATTGACATGGGAATTAGTGATTTGAATTATTAAATATTCGCATAATAGGTACAAGTTTATTATTAGCGTTAATGAAGAGACGAGATCTTATTCTGATGGATGTAGGCGAAGGATAGCTACAGAAAATCTGTTCTGGGGGACGTAGTCCTATCAGGTTTGTTTTTTTTACATACGCCTCGGTGACTACTCTAGTAGCATTGAGTCTGTCTAATCATGAATCGAAAAGACCGATATCTAGTAGATACCTATATAATTACTAGCTTTCGCTCGCGGCTTCGCCCGCGTGCATGTATAAAATTGACAGTTTCATACAAACTTTCATCCCCTATTTTATCCCCTTGGGGGTAGAATTTATCAAAATCCTTTCTTAGCCGATGCCTTCATCATAACATCTACCTGCATGCCAAATTTCAGCCCGATCCCTCCAGTGGTTTGGGCTGTGCGTTGATAGATCACTATGTCAGTCAGTCACCTTTAAGTTTTATATATATAGATTGCTGCTTACTGAGATTGGTCTTGTTAGAATAATATACTACTTTGGTTCTGTGGTACCAAAAGGTAAATAGGTCGTTTGTAAACTAAAAAGTCCTAGATAAAAATTATACCACAGGCTACTTAGAGATGTATGAATTATACTTATTCTGTGAATGTTTGCATCATTTGACATCTATCGGATACTTGTAGAAAACTATGGCAAATATGCTAATACTTTATGAATAAATGATAGATGGCTCTGTTTAGCAAATTACACATATTGTCTATAGTATAGAGTGAAGTGAACGCCTGTATACGCTGTGCATTGTAGAGGTGTGTACCGGAGCCAATTTTATCCTCCGGAGATTATGCGGAGATTTTATTGAATAACCGGAGATTCTCCGGTTATACTCCGGTTTTTTTTACTAGCCCTGTAATATATACGTCCCACTGCTGGGCACGGGCCTCCTCTACTGAATGAGAGGGATTAGGCCTTAGTCCACCACGCTGGCCTAATGCGGTTTGGCAGACTTCACATACCTTCGAAAAATCTTACGAGTTCTCAGGTATGCAGGTTTCCTCACGATGTTTACTTCACCGTTAAAGCTAGCGATAATTAACAATTAATATACACGTGACTTAGAAAAATCAGTGGTGTATGCTCTTGGGGCTGGTTTCGAACCTGCGACTTTCGTCTCGACAGTCCGTACCACTCCCCGCTGAGCTATCGCTCTACTCCGGATAGTCAAAATAATTTAAATCAATATAGTTTAAGAGAAAAAAAAACAATGCTTTCTGAAATATGAATTCACTTTATTAAAAAAATCGAATAGAAAATATCTAACCTACTAGGTAAAAGCAAACTATATAACTATATTTATAGTATACTAGCTGTCCCTCGCGGCTCCGCCCGCGTGATCTGCTTTTTCCGTAGCCTAACAGTGACGCCATGTGTCGAAAATTGATCGAACCCTCTCAGAAACGTTCGTGGGCTCATGTACAACAACTTTGCTAAAGATCATCACATGATCAAATGCATAGTTTTGTCGGGAAAGATTTGATTGTCTTGGTCGCGGCATTGTTAATGATGATTCAAAGAGAAAACAAATTACTGATAATATTATCAATTACGTTTAGCTATAATTTTTATAATTGTCATATTTTGTACCATACTTAACCAAAGACAAAATTACGTTTAGCTATCATTTAAGTTTTGTTATTCCACTGTCATTTGCCTTTTGTGTCATGTCAGATGTGTTTTTGTTATACGACGTTTTATAGTGACTTGACTGAAACGCGGTCGAACGGGATAAAAATTATCCTATGTCCGTCTCCTGGTTCTAAGCTACCTCTCCAACAATTTTCTGCTAAATCCGTTCATCCGTTCTTGAGTTATAAGTGGTGTAACTAACACCACTTTCTTTTATATATATAGAAAGTAAGATGAGATGAGATTATTATTATTCGTTTAGGATATTCATAAGAGTAGTATCGAACAAAGATACATCCGTAACCGCGACTTATTAATTCGTTCAGACATTTTTACCAATCAAATAACCGGTAGTTAAGAGAAACACCGATTAGGCTCCGGTACTCACCCTAACCGGTAATTATCCGGTTTTTTAAGAACCGGTACACATCACTAGTGCATTGAACGTTGAGATTTGACATTGTTGGTTGAAATTCATTCAATTTCAAATTTGAAATTAAGTACTTTGTTGTTAAAAAGAGAAGCGGTACATAATCAAACGTTTAAAATATTTTTTTCCAAAATGGATGAAAAGGATTGCATTGGTGAAGTCAATAGAACAGACACAGAAATAGCCTTCGATAACTTTGTGATTTTGAAAGAATTTGGAAATATAGTAAATCTAGTAAAGTAAGTATATATCGTATTTCTTTTTGAAGTTGTTTGTTTTGGTTACAAATGTCATATTGATTACTTTCACCAGTATAAAATATTATTTGGTTTGATTATTAAATTGTATCAAACTTTACAGAGATGAAGATTTCCTTGAAACAGTGCCTAAAGCCAAACTGAGACGAGTAAAGTGGGTTCCAATGTTTAGTTGTTTAAAACAGGGCATATTTGATGAAATGGTACAGGAACTGAGTTCCATGTGGGAATATGAAAATATGCCTGAGAAGTTTGAAATATTGGAAAAGCAGAAAGAAAAATATACGGAAATCAATGAAAACGCAGTTCTATGGTATGAATTTATAACCCCATAAGATATTAATAGGTGTAAGAACTCGCTCAGATAATAATAATTCATAATAATGGCCCTACAATAGTCGCCATTCCTTTCTTCTCCTTCTCTTAAAGTTTCGCAACACTCATATGATTATTGTGGCATTGTGTAGTAGTAGTGTAGTATTATGAAGACCTCCCTTCCCTGGAAACAGGTCTCGTAGTATGGGTAAGTTCCCTAACCTGCTTATTGTAGCAGTGCTTATTTATTACTTCGGCAAAGCAATCAATTTGTTAACACCAGATTATAACACAGATATGAGATTTCCCATCCATACAAATTCTCCATTTATGGCAATGGCACTTGCTAGTTAATGCATAGCCATTTTGTACAACTCCTGCCTTTTAAGTATTTTTCATTTGCTAAATATTCTTCAATCTTTGTGCTGATATTCATATTGCAATAAAACTGTTACAACTCTTTTAATATTATTTTAGGAGACCACAACTTGGGAATGTCAAGGCTCAATTAAAAGCCAGTGATGCAGCCAATCTGCGGAAACAAAAGATTTTGCTGGAGTCTTTGGCTAAAGAATATGAGGCAAGAGTTAATAGATTAAAGAAGATCCTTTCAGCAAGGCGAGGTTATCTCAAAGCTTTGCAAATGGACATCCACAAGTATCAAAAGAAAAATGATGATTTTATAATCAAAATAAATGAAAAATATGAAAATCATGAAAACTTACTTAAAACTATGGGAGTTGAAAAGGTTGATGAACTTGTTTGCTGGACAGATAAAGATTTGGAAGATAATGAAATAAACTGATGATGATATTATTTGAATAAAATTTATATTTCGGAAAAAAATGTACACACCTGTGAAAAACAATACATTTTTTTTATAATAATTTTGAACTCAATTATTTCCAAAAAAAACTTACTCATAGTAGATGAAAATAGAGCATAGATTTTGAAAGTGTAAAGTTATACCGATAATATTCTAAATTTTGCTATTGTATTTAGCTAAATATTATACATTTACAAAATAAGAACATAGATTTTATTTAATAAAACACATTCTCTATCAACAATAAATTCTATAAAGCAATAAATGTATGATGAATAAAAGTCATGTAAATATATAGCTGTGTTAGCAGATGCATAAATAGTTAAAATTCATATGAAGAAAATACAATTATTGTAAATGCAAACCTATGTGAAAATGAAACAAAAATAAACCTCTTAGTTTAATAGTAATATTTATTAATGAAAAATCATTTGACATTGTTAACATAGCTAAAAAATAAAATTGTACAATGCAAAATCTGCATATAATTTTATAATAATATAGCAATTGCACTATTGTTGCGAGGACTACACTGTTTCTACCACACTTCCAAAATTATACAATTAATTCCGAGGCTCATCAGACCGCATCAAGCCACAGGCGTAAGCCTCAGCAGGGAGAGATCATGTTCATTTTTAGCCAAATTTTGAAAACTACGTCGTAAGAATAATACTGAGTGCAAAATAACATTAATTTCATCAAGTATATTATCACTCCCTAAATATGATAAATGATTGCAATGGAGTCCTAAAATTGATAAGGAACACTTATTGCTATGACCGAATGAAGGTTAATATCATGTCTTAGGCCAGTTCCACATTGGGACCATAAAATAAATACATTAACTAAAAATAAACTACATATAACAGGAAAGTTATGGACGATGGTGCATGTCGAATAATTATTCCGCTAATTCAAACTAGAATTTTTCAAATTAACCAATTATCGTCGCTTACGAGACCTATATATAATTTACATTTATAGGCACATTAGTTACAGAATAAACAAAGCGAATGTGCTTTCGATCCACTACAACTTAATAAATAGATATGATGAAGATGTAACGACGCTTCTGTGTCCAATGCCCGCATCTTTAAGATCGCTTGCCACATCAAAATCTTTACAATCAACGAAACAATTTACTACAACATCAACATGTTATAATAAAACAACAGGGTACGATACTGGTAAAAAGGCTGCCATAGATCAGGGATCGAAAAAGCAATAGTCACCGAGGCATCGCCGAATACGTCATGTCTGTTCAACCCACAAAGACGGTAGAACTAAATTTATAAATTAATATCACTCACATCAATAATAAAAATTAAAAATAAGAAGGCACAAGCAAATCGATAAATTATTTTAACATTACTAGACACATTATTCGGCTCTGTCCAATGACCACAGTAACATAATAATTATAATACATGATATAATTAATTATTTGTAGCATTCCTCTCACTGTGCAGCACACTGGATACCAAACGTCAGTTATTTCTTCTTCGGAGGCGACCGTTGAGGCGTGGCTGGCCTCCCACTGTTGATTCCGTTGTACTGGTATTTTGCCTTTTTCTCAGATGGTTTCAGAATCTGCGGACAAGCACAGTTGATTAAGTACCTATCGATATCTAATTGCGATATATTATTATAATGTTAATGTAAGAGTTTACTTACCTGGAAAGAACACATAAGTGTTTCATCAACGGACATCATACCACCAGCATTGTCAAATTCCCCGCAGTAATTGGGCGCAGAAAATAATGTCACCAGTTGTCGCTTCGCAAAAAACTCATAACCATCTTCTACCACCTATAAAAAAAGAGACTAATTATTGACATCCGATTAAACACACACACACACACGTGCGGGCGCGCACATACACACCACACACGTACGCACACACACACCACACACGTACGCACACACACACACACACACACACACACATACACACCACACACGCACGTATACACTCCCGCAAGCACGTACACAGGCACAGGCACTCACTCAATCAGCCGCAGCAGACAAAGGGATTACATTTATAACACCTTTTACACATGGTTTAAAAATAAAGTTTTTCATCGTTTACATCCATAAATATAAATGGATTTATTAGGTTGGTCTACAGAGCACACCCACCATTTAGATATTAAAACTACTTCGCAGCAAAAATAATATAATAATAAGCACTGTAAATCATGTAGTAATACATACATTATCTAAATAAATATTCATATGTACAAACCTGGTGAGCTCGACAAATCAAATCCAAGTCGTGTCTGTTCAGGAATTTACTGACGACGTCCGGTCCGAATGTGAACGACACGCCGCGGTCGTTCTCGCCCCAACCCTGCACGTCCTTGTCCGGGTCAGACCACAACAGGTCACAAAGCAAACCTGAAACAAAAGGTCATTTCATTCATTAAATGAACAAATTGGCAGATTTTTACACAATCCTTTTGATAAAGCAGACTAATTCAATATTACGTAAAAAAGAATTGGCATAGCAATACCATTTTCGTTAACATAGGTATATAACTGTCACTGCTATTTCGGCATTAACATAAACTTTGTTAGTAACTGATATATCAAATACGGTTCATTTGATGCTGTCTTGGATTTATGAATATCATTTTTTATGTGTGCTCTACTAATAACGCTGCAAGGCTAAATATTAACAATGACGTTGGGTTACAAGAAAATTCCTCAAAATTTGCTGACCCAATCGCTTTATAAAAAAATAATAGGTATGTAAAATAGCTTCATTACGCTCTGTCGAAGCAGAATTTGTGCAAGTCCGCTCAGCTTATGTAAAAAAAATTAATTAAGTACTGTTATTTTATAATCCTCAAAGAAAAAAGGACAGTAAATCGACGTATCGATTGAAATCAATCCTTAACCAAAATCACTTTGTTTGACCCAAATTTTTGTGATATGAAATATATGTATACAATCCGTATGTACAAATAAATAAATAAATAATTCAAAATTATTCTTGTGACCGAATAATAAACTCGACGTAGCTATGTATGTACGCGTTAATCTTGACGATGCAATCCTCAGTTATTTCAAGGGATGTGAAAAGCAAGCTTAAAAATAAAACTTGTAAAACATGCATGAAATCCGAAAACAGTTTAACGCAAGAAGATAAAACTGTCTAACCATTAAAATTTACTTCAAAGCATCACACTAAAAATAACAACACAGGAAATGTAGAAATTTCGTGAAACATGTTACGTTGGACATTGACGAAATATAAATCTTTAATGACGACAACATAATAATATAAGCCAGCAGCACTCAGTATTATCATATTATGATAACAGATGACAAGTGTGATGCAAGATCAATGAATCACCAATATTTGAACCAACTCGGTTATTGCTCATAATGAAATGATCCAAAATATTATGTTATAGATAGACTGCATCAATGTTACACGTTTTGATTTCTGTAACAGTGACGCGTCATCCTATTTATGTCGATAGTGATAGTGAGGACGCTTAAAACATCTTCGATATACAACATATATGTACGGTATTCTTTATTTTAAAAGGCTTTTACATTTTTAAATATTAAATTTACAAAAACAATCATTTAAAAATATAAAAAGACATCAACCTCCAATGGCGAGGCCTAAACCACCGGCGGTTAGGACCCCAGAGAGAGAAACCTTCTCACAATGCGTACCGCGTATCACGACGCGGAACACCGCTTTTTGCATCTTGCTCTTGACCCAATGACCAATTGAGAGCCTCTGAAGATGTTGGTTGAGTCTCTTCGGTATCAACCCTTGGGCAGAGATGACTATCGGGATAATAATTGTAGAGTCCACATCCCACATGTTAGCAACCTCGTGTGCCAAATCTTGATATTTGCACATTTGATCTTTTTCGGCTTTAACGAGGTTCTCATCATGAGGAATGGTGACATCAACAAGCACTGCCCGGCGTACCAATCGACTTATTACCAAAATATCAGGCTTATTGGCAACAATAGTCCTGTCCGTAATAACAGATCGATCCCAATAGCACGTTGCATGACTATTGTCGATTATTTGTTAGGGACATACTGCATATATCCATATCGGAGAGCAAGTTGCTGGTGTATGATCTTGGTTATTAGGTTATGTTTATGCAAGTACTCGCCATTTGCAAGATACGAACAACAGGAAATCACATGCCTGATTGACTCCTCCGGGACGGTTGCATGCCCGACAGATGTCGACCATAACGTCCTTCATGATATATTCCCTATAGTTGTTCGACTTCGTCCATAATTGCAAAGACATAACCCTCGGTTTTCCCAAAGAGGTCACCAAAGCTTAGCCAAGCCACAGAAGGCGTGTGGTCTATATTGGGCCTATTAAGAGCTTGATAAAAGCGACAGTGGAGCTCTTTGTGCTTCCATAGTTCCATAGTTTTATAGATTCAATAATCAGTCAGTTGTTAACTCCCGGCTTTCATTAACGTCATATTAGCGACAAAAACGGTTTTTTTTTAAAAAAAATCTATCTTTTTGTGCAGCAGTTTATTACGCAGTTTTCGCGTCACAAAATGCCTATTGGGAAGTTAGAAGCATTTAATATAAAATATAGATTCTAAACAATGGCTGGCTTACATATGTAGAGTGAATTAATATATTTTGTTAAACAAAGTCCAAAATGAACGAAGAGTGCCGTCGTTAAGCATTTTAATTAATTATAACTATTACTTTGTTTTTTCACACCTATAGCATTCAACATAATGTAGAAAATATTAGCTAAAACTGTATTATTGTTTTCAATATTTACCTGTGTCAGGCACATCGGTGGGTCTCATTATTCTTCTGATTTGCTCCATGCCCTGTAAATCTGGTGAGAGACCACCATGACAGCAGAAAATCTTCTCGTCAATAATAGCAGCTATAGGCAAGCAATTGAAGCAGTCTGTGAATGTCTTCCACAGCTTGATGTTGTAGCGGCGTTTACATTCGTCATAGAAACCTATAAAGAAAAAAACGTATTCCAAACATATACCAACAGAATATCAGAAACCACAAACGTGTGTTCTTCACAGAGCTTGTTGAACAACTTTTACTGTGCTATTCTGTATGCACTTTCATCTATACTTATAAAATAACATGTCCTGACTCACTGACTGATTCATCATCGCCGAGCGCAAACTATCAAGGTTACAAGCATGAAATTCGGACTGTATATTCATTTTGTTATGTAAGCACCCACTAAGAAAGGATTTTAGAAAATTCCACCCCAAAGGTGTCAAAATAGGGTATGTAAGAAACTCCGTCATTTTGAAAGTTACATAAACAAAATTTTGTATTTTGGTTATTGACGTAAAACAAATAAATACGTGTTTCAGTAATTTTGGAAATTTTATTTAATAAGGGATGAAAAAGGGGGTGATAGTAAATGCGAAAGGGAGTTTGTTTGTTACGCTTTCACGCCTAAATCACATGTTATTTTTTTAAGAGAATGCCTTAAAGATTTTTTTTATAACATCTTTACATTATAATACACCATATTATAATAGTCATAATACACCATAAAGGTATCTTAGACCACTGCTGTCTTATTTTCACAAAATAAGAATGAAACACAACTTGATTTGTTGATTTATATAGGTTTCCATGGTAACTAGTTGGTATAAACCATATTTAAAGTTCCTCTATGTTTATAATAAAGTAGCTTAGGACTGTATCCTCATGCTAAAAAAAACATTTTTTTTTTTTTTTTTATCCTGGCTCGGCAAAGTGACTACGCTACATCTGATGGTAAGTGTAGCGCAATCCAAGAATAGTGTCGACCAACGATAAACAATTTGTCCATCGTAGGTCGGCAAGATTATGCCGGCCTGCCAAAAGGCCAAGGGGGAGGGGAAGGAAACAGGGATGGGAAAAGGGTTAGGATCAGGAAGCAAGCCCCCAGGGGAGAACCGGATATACACTGGCTGACCCTGGAACGCGACCCACACAAGGTGGGCCACTATGGCAGATTTTAGCACCAGTGTACGGTGGTCGCTATCCGGTCGGATACAAGTATCCTCCCACCAGCAAAACATTTAGTATATTCTAAATAAAATGTCATACCATAAATACGATTAATGCTGGCACATTCATGATTGCCTCTAAGTAGAAAGAAATTCTCTGGATACTTGATTTTGTAAGCGAGTAAAAGGCATATTGTCTCTAGCGATTGCTTGCCACGATCCACATAATCACCAAGAAATAGATAGTTAGCCTCTGGTGGGAACCCTCCATATTCAAAGAGACGTAGCAAATCCGTGTATTGACCATGTATATCACCTGCAAGAAATAGAGTAACCTGATTTTAAATTCTGATTTGTGAACTAACACTCAGTAATATCATTTGACAATATTTTGTCACTCTTAATATTATGATTGTATTCAATAAGAATTATACAGACAAAATACACAATAGGCAAAATGCTGTTGATGAGCATTTATGAAAAAAAAGTGTAGACTATAAAGTTACCAGCTGAATTCAAGGATTAAACCAAACCTCAGCTTGGAAATGTGTAATAAGATAAAATTTTGCTATTATTACATCTGGTATAAAAACTATTTCATTTGATTTAACAAACTACTTTACCACAAATTTTAAGTGGTGCCTCCAATTCCAATAATATGGGCTGTTGCAGGAATATTTCCCTGGACTTGGTACAGAGGCCGCGGACCTCTGACTCTGACATCTGCACTGTCTTCCCAGGTCTGCATCCTCGAACTGTGGCCAATATCATGGGTTATATTACACTTGGCTTTTGTATTGCCTTTATCAAATGAATAAAAAAATGTATGCAATGTTCATGACAGGGCGAGAAGGCAACATACACAAGGCTCTTAGCATCACATAGTGACACCTACTTAGGTCCCTTAATATAATATGAATACTTATAAAGGAAATACATTCATTAGAATGTCCACACACAATGAAATGTGATGATGGGTAAATGTGTCCAACGTACCCAAGCAATTACATCTGAAATTTTATGATAACTAACAAGCACTGTAGTGTTGCCATAAAAACATTTTGAATTTTGCAATACAAGCTGCCTATTCACACAATATAAAAATAATGCGGATTTAAAACATGCTACATGATATGACACAGCCTTACTAATACTAGCAAAATGTAAATTCGTTAAGTGTAAGTACACATCAAAATAGAAACATAAATAAATGTCTGATATTAAACATTCAATTCATGCTAAAATCTCATTTAGTAATTGGGGAAGGGTAACAAAAATAGTTGAATGAGAATGTAGAACCAACAACTGATATTTATAGTATCACCGTTTACATAAAAAAGTGTTTAAAGTATGCAAATAGAATTTCATGAAAATGTTGAATAGCAGAGTTTCACAATGTGTTGTTTTAATGAAACATATAAAACATACACTACAAGACCCTCCCATTCTATAGTTGTTTACTTTTCTTTGTATAGACTTCAGTGGTTATTTTTAGTTCCTACCTATGAAGAATCAACAAGTAAAAAGGTTAAATTAAAAATTATGAAAACAATAATTTCCAATGAGCACAAATTATCTGGCAGTATTGATCACTAAGGGGGAAAGAATATAACTAGCTCAATACTCTGGCAAGAATTCTGTATGGAATCATACATTCTCCTGAAAAGATGTCTTTCAATTTCCCTTTTCTCCTTGCGTTTTCCTGCTGCAGTCTGTACACTGTGGTAACCCATCAATAAGCAGCACAATAAAGTGAAATAAACATATTAAAATTAAGTAAATTAACACAAAACGCGAATAAAACATAACAATAGGCCTATGGCGGTGTTCCATGCTACGAAGCTGACATCATTTATGCTAGAGAAGATTGTCTAAATGTTCAGATTTATGTTGCCTGTAAAATTACGGATAACACTTCATTCCCGTAACCAAAATAGACGTCTGTGAATCATATAAAGATCCCATCAAACGTAGAATCAGATAAGAATTGACGATAATCGATTTATTTATGAGTTTGACGTTTCTATACCTACATCCTCAGTGATAATTACGCAACAAGAGCATACTGAGCGCAAACCCATTATGATGAGACAATAATTACGGACTCGATCAATTATTTAATACACAAATAAATGTAATAAAATGTACTTTACCTTCTAAAAGTCTGTGAATTAGACTGTCAACATTGAGTTCGTCAGCCATATTTACTACACGAATAATTTACGTCAAAAAGTCAAATCTTTCGACACAACTTGATGCCGATGCTTGTTTTTGGTTTATATATAGTGCTATTTTACGCATCTTGTTACCGCTTAAAAAAATCCTCTAAATATGCAAATAAATCAATAACAATGCAATATAATGATGACAGTGATTTTTAATTTAAATAATTTTAAATGTACATTATTACACTTACAATTCACTAGTAATATTTAATTGAAAGCTATGCAGTAAAAAAATATTCGCGTACTTCATAATAAATTCAAGGATTAATAAATCCATACATATATGTAATATTTGCGTACCTACACATTTCTTGTGGTGACAACACGTCTTAATATTAGCTATTCCGTCTTTAACCATTATAGGCCATATTAAACCATTATATTCTCTTTGGATCCTCATTATCTACGGTGGGCTCCCGAATGTTATGTCATTGACCTAGCTATAGACAATCAATACTGGAGTTTGAGCAAAGACAAACCCCGTTTTATTTTTAAATTCCATTTTACCGACAAAATGTCGCTGTTCTTGATTGTCAAGCTATTTTCTCGTCGCAATGTTCCGTTCTGGCGCATAGTATGTATGAAACATCGCGGTTTGGCGTGTGCGCTCAATTTTATTTTAGACAAGACTTGACGGCTGTTTAAAAAAACTTCATGGCTCTTTGTTCGACATCATTATACCATTCCTCGGGTTTTTCGTAAACAACTACTTCTAAACATCGTGAAAATCCAATGATTATTGGTCGGACAATCTATATTGTACCGAGTGATACGTCCAGCTATTGCATCACTGCTGCCCGAAATATTATATTTTCCGCCGCGTGATGGAAGAAAAGATGGATAGCGATCAAAGCTACAGTGACGACAGCAGCAGCTCTTCGGATTCCTCGAGCGGGAGTTCGGAGGGCGATGAGGAGGTCATGGAACCGGTTCGCATCCTTGGCCACACTTTGGAACTACCGCAGGAGCTATGTGAAGACTATGCTGTGTTTAAAGAGTTTTTTTCCATGAAAACCTGGGATTCATTAGAAGATAAACACAAGGAAGAGCTTTTAGCTTTGTTGCCAACATTCTCTGAAAACGACGAGGAAGAAAAAGAAACAACTATTAAGATGCTGTTCAATCATGAACCGTTCCACTTCACATCACCTCTTGGTGATTTTTACAATAATTTGAGACAAGGCAACTATAGACCAGATATTGCCAAGATGAGAAAGTTTTTAAAGAAAGCCAGGACTAAGCAACAGCGGCATAAGGTGTGTTGTTGGCAAACATGTTTTATAACAATGACAGTGTTTACAGAATGTTTGTTTGTGTGTGTGTGTGTGTGTGTTTTTGAGATGATACTCATAAGTTAGTTCTGAAAGAAAACATTGAAATGTAATCAAATTTTAAGGTCATCAATTGATATTATTCAGTAGTTGTAAACTTTGAGATATATTTTAAATTGAAAAAGTTATTCCACTAAAGTAGCAATGTCTCAACAAGGTTGTACTAATCAAACATCAATGGAAAACAAACTGGTAGGTTGGGTACTTCATTATTTTTGTACCTGATTGGGTAGATACCACCGTACACATGGTATAAAGCCTGCCATAGTTGCTTGTTCAGAAAATTCATGTTCCCGGTTCCGCCTGTGTATATATCAATAAAGCCAGGCTGACATAATTCTGCCCACAGCTGAGGGTCACAATGTCTCTTACTGATCAACATTATATTTGTGTAAGCCCCTTTTGTGCCAGGATAAAAAATGACCAAAATAATCAGGTTTATATGAAAAATATTATGAAAATAAACATAATAGATAGGGAGCCGTAGAGTAACCGATCCACTTGACTACTATCAAGCTCATTTTCCGTGAGTAGCTTCGTTTCGATGAGACGCCCAACAATTCCCTATGCGAAAATTCTCTACTGTGGTAGCTAACAGAGGTAGCAAGGATTAAATACGTCGATTTGATGAGTCCCAAAAATTTATTACTAACAGGTTATTTTTTTGTTAAATCTGATGATAACTATCTAAATTATTCGAAAAGATATTTGTCCTACAAAATGTATGGTTTGATCAAAGAGTCCCCCCCTTCCAACATGTATCGATAACGAGGTCATCAAAAATGATTACTAACCAGCTGCTTTTTTTTTTGTTACTTACTTAATATGTATATAATTCAACAGTCATATTGTCCTACAAATTGCGTGGTACGTTATCCCGGTCCTACGCTCAAAAGTAGTAGTACAGATCCTTGATGTAAAAATAATTACTATCAAGCTGAATCTTCGTAAATAGCTTCGTTTCGATGAGACGCCCAACAATTTCCTATGCGAAAATTCTCTACTGTGGTAGCTAACAGAGGTAGCAAGGATTAAATATGTCGATTTGATGAGTCCGAAAAATTTATTACTAACAGGTTATTTTTTTGTTAAATCTTAAGATAATTATCTAAATTATTGGAAAAAATATTTGTCCTACAAAATTTATGGTTTGATCATAGAGTCCCCCCCTTCCAACATGTATGTAATTATTTCGGATGGGCAATAATTGATGATAAATATGAATATTACTGGTTTGATGGTCCCCAAAGTCCATCTTTTGAAGAATTATCTTCTGGCATACAAGGTACTGGTCCGGAGTCCCTGGGCCAGCTGATCCACTTGATTACTATCAAGCTAATTTTCCGTGAGTAGCTTCGTTTCGATGAGACGCCGAACAATTCCCTATGCGAAAATTCTCTATTGTGGTAGCTAACAGAGGTAGCAAGGATAGAATTTTTCGATTTGATGATACTCAAAAATTTATTATTTTATTTGTAGGACAATATTCAAATCATTTTTTATGACCTCGTTATCGATACCTATTGGAAGCCACTCCTTCCAATAGGTATGATTACTAACCAGCAGATTTTTTTATTTTTACTTAGTTAATATTCATATAATTTAACAGTCATATTGTCCTGTATATGTATATGTATATATATATATATATATATATATATATATATATATATAATTGGAATCTCGGAATTGGCTCTAACGAAATTCATGAAATTTAGTATATAGGGGGTTTCGGGGGCGATAAATCGATCTAGCTAGGAATCATTTTTAGGAAATGTCATTTTATTCGTGTTTTATCAACTTAAACATAAACTTGGAAGAAAAAAATGACTCTTCCTGACATCTATTGGCAAATAATAATACTACTTTTTTGTGAGCACAACAGCAGATGGCGTTGTTAAGTAACACGAAGTCAATGAGTGTTTGCTTTGAGGTTAGACTTAATTCCTGACATCTATTGGCGAATAATAATACTACTTTTTTTTTCACCCGAGCAGAGCTCGGTCGCCCAGGTACTGTAATTTAAATTGTCATTTTTGTCTACGATAGTGTGTACTTTGACCGGACTTTGATTGGACTTTGACCGGACTATGACCGGACTTTAACCGGACTTTGACATGACTTTGACCGGACTTTGTTATGTAATATAAATTGATATTTTTGTGTACGATAGCGCAATAAATGAATATTGTGTTTAATCACATATGTAAATGATAGTACTTTTATGCTGATAAATAAAGCAATTCGTGTGAAATTATTCCCTCTTCATTCCAAAATATTCAAAAATGCACAACGTTAATGTTTAAGTTTTCACTTCTGCCGGCACTCCCGGAGTGCAACCCATTGTTTTTTTTATATGTAAATACATAATGAATTTTAAATAAATAATACATTTTTGTAGCTACTGTATTTATTTACTTAATTGTTGTACTAGTTTACAAAAAAAAATAAGTTATTTAAAAAAGGTGTTTTCACTGTCTCGTATGTTACAAAAGGGTATTTGACTAGATTTTTTTTTATTATTTTAACCAATAAGTTACGTTTCCCGAAATCTGTTAATGAAAGAATTATATAAATTAAGTAAAAAATAAATAAGTTACAATCCATTTCAATTTGCTGGAAGGGTTAGTTATCGCATGACGGAAAAAGGATACACGACATGGCATGTTACGTCACAAGCAAGGTCTCGCCATTACGATGCACGCGTGCGAGGGAGATAGTGAGATTTTCCCACTACACGCCCACTTTTGCTCATACCAACATTTAAAACATGAACAACAACCTCATTTTTTAACCAATTTCAATTCTGTTTTCGCAAAATAGTTTATAATTGGTATTATTATCCAATAAATACAAAATAATGTATAAAATTAAATACCCCAATAGGAAAACGAAAAAATTACAATTCTTGTCGGACTAGTGATACATACCTGTTTTCTTGTAGGACATTGTTTCATTTGGGTAGAGAACACACTAACCTATTATGTAATACTTTTGTCCTACAGTTAATAATGAGAAAAATGGTCTTGTGGTATTAACAATTTCTGAGCGTAGGACCGGGATAACGTACCACGCAATTTGTAGGACAATATGACTGTTGAATTATATACATATTAAGTAAGTAACAAAAAAAAAAGCAGCTGGTTAGTAATCATTTTTGATGACCTCGTTATCGATACATGTTGGAAGGGGGGGACTCTTTGATCAAACCATACATTTTGTAGGACAAATATCTTTTCGAATAATTTAGATAGTTATCATCAGATTTAACAAAAAAATAACCTGTTAGTAATAAATTTTTGGGACTCATCAAATCGACGTATTTAATCCTTGCTACCTCTGTTAGCTACCACAGTAGAGAATTTTCGCATAGGGAATTGTTGGGCGTCTCATCGAAACGAAGCTACTCACGGAAAATGAGCTTGATAGTAGTCAAGTGGATCGGTTACTCTACGGCTCCCTATCTATAATGTTTATTTAAGTTATCACCATATGATTAATGGATAATAAATTTACCCTTAGTACATCTTTTTTAAATTCTTAACCTACTTAGATAAAAACTTATAACTGTTCTTCTGATTTGCTCGATAAAGTTTTTCAATAAGTATGATAGAGATGTGTAAACTAGACATTCTCATGGCTATTCCTACATAAGACTGTTGTTAGAGTGGATTTTTTTTACAAATCAATACATGAGTGATTAATGGGCCATGCATTATTGACCCCACTGCAAAACCAAAGTTTCATTATACTCTCTTTACTCATCCTTGTTGTTACATTATGGCAGGGCAGTTGTATAGATGGGAGTAAGGATTGTCTCGTCACCATCTGAATCATTCAAGTCGCTATCTGCCCAACAACCCACTATGAAGTAGTATTTGTCTGCAAGCTGTTGTGCATTGAACAAACATGATTGGCAGCATGAACTAGGCTGAGACCGGTAATCCCCTGGGTACAAATCCAAGATCTGGCAATCACAATTTGTGTTTAAACATGTTGTTCTAATTTCAGAGAAAATCCTATTATGCAAAACTGTTACCAGAGGTGTTAATATCTCGTGAAAGGTTGTTAGCAGCGGCCAGGGCTGCACCACCTGGTCCCACTCCAAAATTATCACATATACCTCCAAAACCATCAACAAAGAACAGTTTCAAGCCAGTGTATGTAAGAGCTAGGCAAAGGTATTTTGAAGAATTAGCAGCGATCAGAAGTGAGGTGGGAGGGGATGAGACAGATGATGAAAATTATCCTGAAGGACCTCCTGAACAGTTTATCAAGAGGAGGAAACAACTGAATGCTGCCCAGGTAATTATAATGTCTATAACTTTATGAATTCTGATATTTATGTGTCACTGCTGTAAAGTAATATGACAATGTTTGTTCACTGTGAATCTGTTTTGCATATGTCAACTGTATTATAGATAATTTTTCCATTTATTACATGGCATTTGGGCCTACAGCAATAAGATTTGTTGCTTCTACTTGAATGTTCATATAATCTGATATATGTCCAATAAATAATCTCAATATGAATATACTGCTGATTTGCAAAAATTAGCCAACTAATTGGCTTATTCATTGTTGTATTTTTTTTTTTAATAAAGTCTGAATACCACCTACCAAAGACATTTCTAATTCGTTTATTTTCAGTATCAATAAGTGCAAATTGAATTATCAACTATTGGACAACAGTTATTGTTGGAACATTGTTATAAATGAGCATTATAATGTTTATATCAAATGTATCTTTCTTGCAGAATGCTGAGAGTATTTCAGGAACATTGGGTGGCTTAGATCAATCACGTCCTACTTCATTAGAATGCTTAAAGAATGTTCTTGCATCTCACAGAGCCAGAAGACAGTATAGAGAGGTTTGTTATTTTCTTTTTCATATAAAAGTAACCAGTTTTTTATCTGGTATGACAAAATGCATCTTTTGCCATTCACCAATATTATGCTGGATTGAATCAATTTGATGTACTCCTGTACATCTGCTGGCTGGAATATAGCTTGCTGGAACAAGGCATCTGAGGGGTTTCACCATGTGAATATATCCAGCTGGTTATCAATTTAACAGGGTTCGAAAATATCTGATATTTATTATAAATATCAAAATATCGGATATTTATGATATATATCTGATATATATCAAGTTTGATATATATCCATTTTGTATGAAAGCCATATTATTATTTTATTGTATTATTTATAAATAATGTTTGCATATGTTTTACATACACATACTAAAATTATAAAATAAAAAACTCGTGTTTGGATAAGGCAAAATCAAATAAAAACCATAAACTCTTCTTTTAGGGCAGAAGTGTTGTCATTTATGGATTAGAACTTACCATTAGGGAGTATATTTTAACACTACTCCCACGCCATCTATATTTGGGAAGTAGAAATACAGTAACAAACTCTAAAAATTACTTAATTACATTAATTTTTTAAACCATTTTTGTATTGCAATATATTATAAAAAAAATATTGATATATATCGTCAAACCCAGCTTGATATATATCGAATCGTCTTTTCGAATCGTCTCGAGCGCAAGTTAGATGACTTCCAGCCTCCCGAACAAGCCGGTTTCCGAAAAGGCTATAGTACCATAGACCACATTCATCCGCTGCGGCAAGTTATACAAAAAACCGAGGAGTATAACTTGCCACTTTGCTTAGCGTTTGTGGACTATGAGAAAGCCTTTGATTCGATCGAGACCTGGGCAGTGCTGCAGGCTCTCCAGCGGTGCCACATTGACTATCGGTATATCGAAGTGTTGAGGTGCTTGTACAACAACGCCACCATGTCGGTCCGAGTACAAGAACAGAGTACGAAGGCTATTCCACTACAGAGAGGCGTGAGACAGGGAGATGTTATTTCTCCTAAACTCTTCACTGCCGCGCTGGAAGATGCCTTCAAGCTCTTGAACTGGAAAGGATTCGGCATCAACATAAATGGCGAGTACATGACTCACCTCCGCTTTGCCGACGATATCGTGGTCCTTGCGGAATCGCTGGAAGACCTGAGTACAATGCTCGAAAACCTCAACAGAGTTTCTCAACGGGTGGGCCTCAGAATGAACATGGACAAGACGAAGGTCATGTCGAATGTCCATGTTGTGCCCACCCCGATTACTGTTGGAAGCTCATCTCTTGAAGTTGTCGACGAATATGTCTATCTAGGACAAGTAGTCCAATTAGGCAGGTCCAACTTCGAGAGAGAGGTCAATCGTCGAATCCAGCTCGGCTGGGCAGCGTTCGGGAAACTTGGCAAGGTCTTCTCGTCCAAAATACCTCAGTGCCTGAAGACTAAAGTCTTCGATCAATGTGTGTTACCAGTGATGACATACGGCACTGAGACGTGGCCTCTAAATATAGGCCGTATAAGACGGCTCACAGTCACTCAGCGAGCTATGGAGAGAGCTATGCTCGGTGTTTCTCTGCGTGATCAAATCAGAAATGAGGAGATCCGTAGAAGAACGAAAGTCACCGACATAGCTCAGCGGATTAGCAAACTAAAGTGGCAGTGGGCAGGCCACATAGCTCGCAGAACCGATAACCGCTGGGACAGAAAGGTTCTGGAATGGAGGCCACGTACTGGCAAGCGCAGCGTTGGACGTCCACCTACAAGGTGGACAGACGACCTGATAAAGATCGCAGGAAGTCGCTGGATGGAGGCCGCTTCCAACAGGTCGGTCTGGAAATCTTTGGGAGAGGCCTATGTTCAGCAGTGGACGTCTTGTGGCTGAAGATGATGATGATGATGATATAGCTTGATATATATCCATTGATATATATCCTCGAACCCTGCAATTTAATATTATATTTATTATGTTTTCAGAATCATCCTGAACTAAATGTAAGTGGGATCACATTAGACGATATCAAGCAAAGAGTGGCTGTTGTAAATGGTACCAAAAAACTCATGTTTGGCAGTCAAAAAACAGGTTCACCTGCACAGAAATTAAAGAGGGGTTCTAAGAAAGATTTAGGTGGGAAACAAACAAAATCTCAAGAAACAAAAGCAATGAAAAAAATAAAAGAGGAACAACATGACAGCATTGAGAATAAACCATTGTTGCCAAACATAAAAATAAAATGTGAACAAGATGATTCTGATTCAGAGAGCTCATCTACTGTAGATCCAGTTACCAGTCCAAAAATATTGAAAAAATCATTAGACCGTGTGGAAATTAAACGAGAAAGTATTGATGCTATCAAATATTCCACTAGTTTATCAAAGTGAGTTAAACATTTTGTATATTTGTTCATTCTATTTGTAACAAGGTTGTTACATCTTCTTTCTTGTTTTCAGCCTCAGCTATAGTGACACTGAACTAAAGAGTGTAATAAAACAAGAACCACCAGACACCATGATGCCAATACAAAATTCTAGGCATAATCACCCATATCCAATTAAACTGGAAGATTTGGATGGACTTGGTGAGTAAATGATTATTTTAACATTTTCAATATAAAATAAATCAAAACCTATGACTCTAAAATTGGTCAGCTTGAAGTATTTGCAGTTAATAGTGTATGTAACATTATGATGTTGGTGTTGCAGACATGATGACATTGCCAGTAGAGCTGGCCGATGAGTCGGGTGGGGTGATTCAAGTTGAAACTTCAACAGAGGGCGAGGGCGTGGTAGAGGGCGTGGTGGTAGAGGCGGAGGAGTGCCTGACGGAGACGACGCACGCGAGCTTCCTGTCGCTGGTGCGGGCGCTGTTCCCGGCGCGCGCGGCGCACCGCGCCTCCAAGCCGCAGCTGCGCGCGCGCGCACGCGCCGTGCTCGCCTCGCCCATCGCGCCGCTCAACACCTGGTACCACCGTGAGTACCGTACCCACTATTTAACAATATCATAAATAAATACACCCAACAGTCACATACATAGTCCAGACCCCACAGTAAGATATGACTCTTGTGTCGTGGGAGCACCCAGACCCCGGATTCAATTAATCAAACATTTTACAAAGTGGTAGGTCTCTTGTATGCGAGAGGCCGTCTGGGTTTGTACCGCCGCACCGTCTATTTCTGCCGCAAAGCAACTGTGTGTAAGCACTGTTCTGTTTCGGTTTAAACGATGTTGATGCCAGTGAAATTACTCGGTTTTATGAGAATTAACATCTTATGGCCCGGAGTGACGAGCGCAGTTCAAAATCAAAATCAAAATCTTTATTAATCATGTAGGCTAAGAAAGCGCTTATGACAGGTCATGTACAGAAAATTTGTCATTAAAAAGACTAACTTAGAATTAAGGGAACTTAGGACTAACCGCCGCGCTAAAGGCTGGCAGGAAAAGGCACACCAACAAGCATGGGAAAAGGGAGGGCATCCTTAAGTGAAGGGATTCACGGACTAGGATATGGAAATCGGGATAGGGCAAGACGGAGTAGGGTAAGTTTACATAAAATTTGTAAGGGTTTAAAAGGTAAGGAGATGTGTCGTGGACCTTAATGGCAGGAATATCCCTAGCCTAGCTAACCTACCAACCTTTCTCTAGCTGCCTACAGATGACGACCCGAAGAAGAAAGGCAGAAAGAAACTCCGGGCTTATTTTTTTCGCCATCAATTATATATTGCATACTTTTCCTTTTTTCTTTTAAATATGTATTTTTTTTAGCATCATTTACAATAAAAATCGTCATATGGACTTGTCCATTTACAATACTAAATTTACAAATATATAGCTGCATCATAAGTATGTAACAATCGTGATAATTTATAAAAGATGCATACAGCAATACATACTGTTACAGAAACAAATCCAATATAATTGAAGTGAAACTTCTTTATCGGCGTTAGAAAAATAAAATCGTCACATTTTTCCGTTACGCGGCACGCGTCACGTTTTTTACTTTGACTGATTTTGACCAGACTTTCACTGCGCTTGACAGGACTTTCATCGGACTTCGACCAGATTTTGACCGGACGTTGACCCGACTTTGACCGGATATAGACCGGACTTTGACCCAAATTTGACCGGACATATACCGGACAAAGACCGGACAAAGACCGGACATAGACCGGACACAGACTGGACATAGAACGGACACAGACCGGGCTTTAACCGGACTTTAACCGGGCTTTGACCGGACTTTGACCCGACTTTGACCGGGCTTTGACCACACTCTGACCGGACTTTAACCGTGCTGACCGGACTTTGACCGGACGTTCACCCGACTTTGACCGGACTTTAACCGGGCTTTGACCAGACTCTGACCGGACTTTAACCGGGCTGACCGGACTTTGACCGGACGTTCACCCGACTATGACCGGACTTTAACCGGGCTTTGACCGGACTTTGACCGGGCTTTAACCGGGCTTTGACCGGACTTTGACCGGGCTTTAACCGGACTTTAACCGGGTTTTGACCTAACTTTGACCGGGCTTTGACCAGACTCTGACCGGACTCTAACCGGGCTGACCGGACTTTGACCGGATGTTGACCCGACTTTTACCAGACAAAGACCGGGCTTTGAACGGATTTTGACCGGACTTTGACCGGACTTTGACCCGGCTTTGACCGGACTTTGACCGGGCTTTGACCAGACTCTGACCGGACTTTAACCGGGCTGACCGGACTTTGACCGGACGTTAACCCGACTTTGACCGGACGTTGCCCCGACTTTGACCGGATGTAGACCGGACTTTGACCGGATTTTGACCGGATTTTGACCGGACTATGACCGGGCTTTGACCGGACTTTGACCCGACTTTGACCGGGCTTTGACCAGACTCTGACCGGACTTTAACCGTGCTGACCGGACTTTGACCAGACGTTGACCCGACTTTGACCGGACTTTAACCGGACTTTAATCGGGCTTTGACCGGACTTTGACCGGGCTTTAACCGGGCTTTGACCTAACTTTGACCGGGATTTGACCAGACAATGACCGGACTTTAACCGGGCTGATCGGACTTTGACCGGACGTTGACCCAATTTTGACCGAACTTTAACTGGACGTTAACCGGGCTTTGACCGGACTTTGACCCGACTTTGACCGGGCTTTGACCAGACTCTGACCGGACTTTAACCGGGCTGACCGGACTTTGACCGGACGTTCACCCGACTATGACCGGACTTTAACCGGGCTTTGACCGGACTTTGACCGGGCTTTAACCGGGCTTTGACCGGACTTTGACCGGGCTTTAACCGGACTTTAACCGGGTTTTGACCTAACTTTGACCGGGCTTTGACCAGACTCTGACCGGACTCTAACCGGGCTGACCGGACTTTGACCGGATGTTGACCCGACTTTTACCAGACAAAGACCGGGCTTTGAACGGATTTTGACCGGACTTTGACCGGACTTTGACCCGGCTTTGACCGGACGTTGCCCCGACTTTGACCGGATGTAGACCGGGCTTTGACCGGATTTTGACCGGACTATGACCGGGCTTTGACCGGACTTTGACCCGACTTTGACCGGGCTTTGACCAGACTCTGACCGGACTTTAACCGTGCTGACCGGACTTTGACCAGACGTTGACCGGACTTTAACCGGACTTTAATCGGGCTTTGACCGGACTTTGACCGGGCTTTAACCGGATTTTAACCGGGCTTTGACCTAACTTTGACCGGGATTTGACCAGACAATGACCGGACTTTAACCGGGCTGATCGGACTTTGACCGGACGTTGACCCAATTTTGACCGAACTTTAACTGGACGTTAACCGGGCTTTGACCGGACTTTGACCCGACTTTGACCGGGCTTTGACCAGACTCTGACCGGACTTTAACCGGGCTGACCGGACTTTGACCGGACGTTGCCCCGACTTTGACCGGATATAGACCGGACTTTGACCGGATTTTGACCGGACTTTGACCGGGCTTTGACCGGACTTTGACCCTACTTTGACCTAGCTTTGACCAGACATAGACCGGACACAGACCGGACTTTGACCCGACTTTGACCGGGCTTTGACCGAACTTTGACCGGGCTTTGACCGGACTGCCGGACTTTGACAGGACTTTGACCCGACTTTGACCGGGCTTTGACCAGACTCTAACCGGACGTTACCCCGACTTTGACCGGATATAGACCGGACTTTGACCGGATTTTGACCGGACTTTGACCAAACTTTGACCGGACTTTGACCGGACTTTGATCGGACTTTGACCGGATTTTGACCGGACTTCTTCTGTCGAGCGTCCCGAGACGCACCCTTTTTTTTTGTATTCATGTCTATGATAATAAAAGCCTTTTGTTTAAACTTTATCTAATTTAACTTTATTAGACCAATTTCTGTAAAGTTGCATAATATAGTAGATCATTTTTTTGAAAAATAAGGTCATAAAGAAGTTTCACTTCCTACGTGTGTACACTAGTACACGCACACATTTTTTTTTTACCTAAGGCAAACACTGTTTTTATTGGTCGATCAGTCAACTAGTGTTATTATGATGTCAAAATTTTAATTATTATATGTCAAAATGTGAATAGTAAAATATGTCAAACTTACAAACTAGCATTGACAATTATTATTTATAAATTTAAGCATGATGTACTTTATGTACATGAGAAGGCAGATTTAGTGAAGGCTACAGTGTCTTCATGCAATGTGCAGGACTGCTTCCAAACTTCCCTATCATCTAAATAATTTGCAACATTATAATAAGCTTTAGACATCAAAGTGCGTTTGATGTGGAGCTTAAATTTATTATCTGGCATGTCAGTTATTTCACAAGGAAGTTTATTATAAAATTTTATACAGTTTCCCATAAACGATTTGTTAGTCTTACTGAGTCTAAACTTTGAAACTGCAAGTTTATTCTTATTTCTTGTATTTAGGTTGTGTATATCACTATTTTTTACAAAGTCAGCTAAATTTTTGCGCACATACATTATATTTTAAGTTCAGTGCCATGCAGTGCTTTGTAATTCAAAGTTCTGTACAGTGTTACATCTGTTTATGGGCATACGTTACGCTTACCATCAGAAAGCAACTTGCTCGTCTCATCATTCAATGTAATAAAAAAAAACCATAGAATGTATTACTTAGAGTTAAGGCGTGACGCAAACGCAGAAAGGGTTTAATCTGGTCAGAGAAGCATTCAAAAAGCTTAACAATATCTGGACATTTATCAATCCTAACTGTGCCGCCGTTACTTGATTCTTTCTGTCTGATACATTTTAAATATAAACTAATAATGGTACAATTTTGGGCGTGTCCAGACGAACAAAGTTTTGAGTAGTTACTCACATAGCTAGTGCTGAAATTTGACTTAATTCAGAATAGGTAACTTCAGGGCGGGAATATTGAAAGTTAATCAACTAGTGTTATGGTGCTGCCACACCGATGTTATAAAATGTTAACAAACATTTTCTAACATTAAAATTGTTACATTTTGTTAAAAATTGTTAGATGTTTTAAGTGCTCCCACACCGACGGAAAATGTTTGCAAACATTTTCTAACATTTTTTAACATTTGAAAATATGACATCGACCCTTCTTCTTTGACGGCTTTTTTGACGGCGCCTCTCTCAAAAGTACCGCCGCCCGCGGTTAAAGAATGTTCAAAAATGTTACAAATTGTTAAGAAATGTTTACTAAATGGTGCTGCCACACCGATGTTATAAAATGTTATACAACATTTGTTAACAAACATTTTCTAACATTTTATCACAATGTTAGATAATGTTAATAAATGTTTAATGTTAGAAAATGTTATATAACATTTTATAACACCGGTGTGGCAGCACCATTAAGATAGTCTAGAACTAGTTGTCAAAATTTCCGAATTATTACTATAGCGCGGACGCGAAGAAGGAAGAAATTCGTACTTTGACCTGTTACTACCTGTCTCTGTCACTCCCGCGTAAATATAATGAGTCTCGCTCGCACAGATGCAACGACCGCCGTCCTTAGGGATTGTAAACCTTTTAGTTGAGACTTTAAGGTTTGTTCTAATTTGCATGTGGTTTTCTGGTAAATGTGGTCTTTAACGTAAAAAAAGAGGAATCGAAATTAGATAGACTACACGATAATGTAGACAAAACTGTTGATTCTTTTGTAATAAATGTGACAGGAGAATACAGAGGAATCGAATTCTTTTGAATTTTCATTTTTTTTATTTCTGCCGAATTAGTAATTGTAACTTGTTTTTTATAACTTATAATTTAAAATCTAAATAAATAATTTATTTAATGAGTTTGTAAATTTTCTTTCTCTTTCTAATTATTTCACGTAATCCGCACATGATACAAAAATGTTTGTGACCACTGTCAGTAGGTAAAGAGGTCATTGTACGATATTCTTCGTGCTCCGCGACCGGACTTTACAGTGACTACGTTTATTTGTCTCTGGTGACTACTTCGACATTGGCAAATCACCACTGGAGCGGTGGAGCCAAGGATTTAAAAGAAGAAGAAGAGTAGTTACTCATAAGTTAGGCACTCACCATAAAGGTCTAAGCAACTCTTACTGATACGTCAGTGTAAAATTGAAAATAATTTGTATTGAAATCTAGTGCTGAAAACATGTTGGAGTTGGTGTTTTCATAAAAAACTTACTATACGGATTTATTCGAAATATAGCTATTTAAACTATTGGATTATTAAACTTATGCCTTTGTTTTTTATCTTTCAGTGTCTGATGATTGGTGTGCTGAATTGGATTCGGCGTTAGACTTTCTGGCTGGAGAAAGGGGACCACATCCAGATGATTTTGTACCATATTTACAATACATGCCCGAAACACAGGTAAGTAAATGATACATAATACTGGTGCTAAAAAATATATATCATGAACTTCATGCTTCATGGTTTAGATAATTTGGACCAAACTTCGTATTATCTTTTGAATATTATTCTATTATTGTTCTCTTCAATACTGTATACATAATATATGTTTGGGTCTCCGAATACCTCTACCATACCAAACGCAACAGTAAATTGCTACTTCACTCTGGGTATTCTTTTTTTTTTTTATGGCCTTGGCCGGCAAACGAGCGAGTGGGTCACCTGATGGTAAGTGATCTCCACCGCCCATGTACGCCCACATTACCGGAAGAATCATGGGTGCGTTGCCGCCCTTAAAGGAAAAGCATAATTAGGGATTGGGCAGGGGAGGGGATTTGGGTTTCCGGATATCTCACTCACCGTACGAAACGCAGCAGCAAGTCGCTACTTTACGTCGGTTTTCTGTGAGACAGTGGTAACGACCCGGTCGAGCCAGCCCATGCATGCTGTAAACAAAACTGTCTACAGCGTGGCTCTACCACTCAAAAGTCATTTGGTAACAACCGAGTTTTGACGGTTCATTTATCATGTAGGCTTCATGTAAATGGTCCATTAATTTAGGACTGAATGAACATCAGGTAATGTATACACTGCTTTCAGAGAATTAGTTATTTGATTCTATATTTTTGTAGATGTACCAATGGATTGGTGCGGGTCGGGATTGTGATGCAATATTGGGACGACTGTGTGAAAGATGGTTAAGGGCAGCGTCACCCGTTCAACCCACCTGTGAACCGCCACCTCCAAGGTATGATATTTACAATATACCCAAAATAAACTGCCTAGGCTGAGGTAAGTCACGTTACCCGCTCTCTAAACCTCCTGCCACGCTTTAATGTCAAAAAACACCGCTCGTAACTAACTTCAGACTGGCCAATTTATTTTGTGCGAACTGTACGTACGGATGTATGTAAAAGAGCGTAAGTAACAATTTATAATATGATAAATTCAAAAATCGTACCCAGCGTTGGGCTCAATTCCACATGTTTTTATTTCCACAGGATGTTTCAACGTTGATACAGTATTCCAACATGCTGGTGGGAGGATACTTGTATCCGACCGGATAGCGACCACCGTACACTGGTACTAAAACCTGCCATAGTGGCCCACCTTGTGTTGGTCGCGTTCCAGGGTCAGCCAGTGTATATCTGGTTCTCCCCAGGGGGCTTGCCCCCTGATCCTAACTCTTTTCCCATTTTTGTTTGTAGGTATCCAACATCATGGGTAGTAAGGCCACCCACCACTGCAGAAATAGCAGAGTTCAGGGCACAAGAGCGAAGAAGGTTTTCTTCTGCTGCTAAACCATTCACATATATTCAACACGGGTATGTAAATCTCCATGTTGTTTTGTTTATTAATAATATACTTTTTATCTGTACGGCGTTATCCCGGCTTAATGCCAGGGTCCGCCTTACCATCATGATTTGAGGGTGTGTTGGGTATTGTGGTACCAAAACCAGCAACAGGGACTAAGGTTCACCTTTGCCTCGTCCATTAATCAGCAGAATGTACTACATGCTTGTTAGGTTAGCTTTGCGCTTACATGGTGGCCCATGTTATTCCATCATTAATATATATTTAAGTAGTTTTATTTTACTTTTAAGTAATAATTAATTTTGAATGAAGAAGTTGTTTGTCTGTTTTGTCAATTAAATACTATCAAGCATTTTTGTTTTTGCTGTATGTAGAGTATCATGAATTGGTCTCAAATTACATCAACCCCTTCAAGCAGGTCACCACAGAAAAATATGATGGAGAATATGCCAGTACTTTGGAAAGTACAATTTTTTGTTTTCAGTTTTCTTGTCTGAAGATATAGACCGACATTATTCTATTGACCACCGATGAACTCATTGTTTGTCAGTGTTCGCTTAATTATTTGGACTGCATTGAGCTTACTGTCAGGTGTAGTGCAGTTACTTTGCCGTCCTCGGATAAAAAAGTAACTACGCACACAAATTCAAATTGTTAGTTGCGTCGTAGTCGAATATAATAATGGTTGAATATAATATTAATATAATAAATTTAAATAAGGCCTTCTTTTAAATGAATAAATACACCCAACAGTCCTGACCCCACAGTAAGATACGAGTCTTGTGTCGTGGGTATTAGGAAATATGAGAGACTTTCTGTCTCACAACACCCAGACCCCGAAACAATTTTTTTTTTTATTCTTAATTAAGGGCTTTTTCACTGCAGTAAAAACGTCGCCCTGATTATATAAATACATAAATTGACATATGCATAAATTAAACATTTACTAACATTATCTAACATTGTGATAAAATGTATAAAATTTTTGTTAACAAATGTTTAATTTAATAATGTTTTGTAAATATTTTATAACATCGGTGTGGCAGCACCATAAGAGGGTTAACAGTGTGGGTGTGGATTGCAGCTACCGGTCGGTGGTGGGTCCGTGCGTGCGCGCGTGGGGCTGTGCTGGCGGCGCGGGTGGCGCGGGCGGGGCTGGAGGCGTGGGGGGCGCGGCGCTGCTGGCGGCGGAGCGGCCGCGCCACGCCGCGCTGGGCGCGCTGGTCCGCGACGCGCTGGCACGGCTGCCCAACGGCGAGGGCACCAGGCACGACGTGCTCACGCTGCTCAGGTCAGTACACACACACGTATTGGTCCTCTTCTCCTTAACTAATATTAATAATCAAACTACTGCTGGCGTAGCTGGCTGAAATTTACACAGAATATGACACATATTAAGAGAATTTATAAAAAATGTATTTGTGCGCGCGTAATATAATTACATAGTTATATTTAATTTAACAATTTATTAATAAAGATTTAAAAACATTTTAGGAAATTATAAGTAACAAAAACACATTTGTTTCATTTTTATAACCAGTATGTAATGTAATTGCATTAACGCGCAATCTCAGAGTGGAGCCAAATAATACGTCATGTCAAATTCAAAATCTGATTACACCGTCTCTGATAATCTAATTTCTGATTTTGACGTGATAACGTCTTATAATTCGATAGAGCCGGCTGCACGCACGAAAAAACATGACTCATGCGTCGTTACCTCGCTCTGTCACGTTCCATTTAAGGCTTGAAGTGCAAGCGAGAGCGCGGAACGAGCGACAAAGAAGCACAATCAGCCTTTGCGTACGACAGCGTTCGAGATTTAAAAAAATTAAAACATAAATATTAAATCTTCCACATATCACAACAACGTGTCTGAAATGACAGGTTAGACCAGCCATCCGTCAAAGGGAACATTTTCTCCTATATCAAACACATTGAGGCGGGCTTTTTAAAAACTAGATTTACGAAAAGGACATTGTTCGTCGTCCATACATAGTTGGCCTAAGAACCAAAAGGTAGGTGAATTTACTTTTTGGGTTTTAGATAATGTAGGTATATATTTGATTGAAACTATATTAAAACTACGGACACTTGAGAATTCCGAAAAATAAATAAAATCCTTTGGGATTTTGAGGTTATAATTAGGCCAATAAATACTATCAAATATTAAACAAATGAAATTAAAATTTTCTTTTGAAAAATGCTACCATTCCATCAGTATTTTCTTAAGACGTTATCACGTTCAACTATCGTCAGTAAACCGACTTTACAGACAACCGATTTTTTTTTTTTATAAATGTAGGTGAATAATTTGTGGCTTATACATATTATTTATTTATAGAATGTCTCAATGGATAGCACCGTGCAGTGATCAAGCACTGCTCGCTGCAATATCAACGACATTGGATAAATTTAATTCTGTCAAGCGTGATCCAATCGTTAAATACGATCAACGCACGGCTGTTTGGACGTATTTACATAGACACAGGTAATTTTTTTATGATAATTACCCAGCGTGAATATAAAATTCTGTTTTTGTTAACATTAAATAGTGATTTATTAAATATGTGGAAGTCTTACCCAATGCAATGTAAAAGTTGAACAGTGAAGTGAAAAGCCGATTATTATAATGAAAATAAAATGGCCTTTTTCAAAATAGTTATTGACAGATTAGTTTATTTGTGCATGTACTATTATGTGAGCGTAAGCATGTAAAGTCGTCGTTTTATACTTGTTGACAGGCATTCATTTTTGTTGTGCCTTTATAAGCAAATCAAGCATACGGAATCATGTGTATGAATGTTGTGATAATTTCTGATTACTGTTTCTGTAGTAGTCAAATTGTAGCTAATTTTGTCTACAGCATGGATGGGTAGTCCAACCGGGGTTACTTCCCACAGAAACTCAAATCACTCCCTTCTCAATACTCATACATTTTCTCTATGGTTGATAGTGCACTCATCATTTTTCTAATAATTTTGATTTTTCAAGGGCAGACGATATATCTTTTGGTCAGATATTTAACATGGTCATTTGTCGGATTGTGCCAAAAAAATATATATATTTAGTGGTAAACATTGTTAATTGTTATAATATTACAGAAGTGAAGAAGATTGGTTGAAGGTGTGCGGTCGGGGTCGTAAGTCGGCGGCGTCGCTCCCTGCCCCCTCCCCCGCCGCTCCTTCAGCTCCCCCTCCCTCCGCTCCCGCTGTTACAATCGCACCTCCCCCCTCCCCCGCCCCCGCGCCCGCTCCCGCTCCCGCCGCCCCTCCGGTTCAAATCGCCGCGCCGCCCCGCCCACCGCCATTACTCTCCTCCGCAACACTCAAGGACCTCACTCTTCAGACACCACCACACTCGGTAATGTAACATGCTGTTGAAATAATCACAGACCTAAAATAGCAAATAGATACCGTAAAGGCGTTCACCTATGATTCGTAGTTTTACGGATTATGCCACACAGAGACAACGACCTCGGATAGCCACGCACCAAGGCCCTTCCCACGGTGCGTGGCCGTCCATGTCAAGTGATTCTAATCAACTTTGACATTCTAAATATTTGCCATGACATGTTAATGTAAAATACGTTCTGGATACATCGTACGTGTGTTCATAATATTGCCCAGAATGCTGATGCGCGACGTATACTTATACGGTATTTATTTAGATCTTTGGTCAATGCTCACAACCTAGTAGCTATAGCAGAATGTTCTGATATCAATTATTTCAACCGGTAGGTGGAGCTTGAAGTGAGCAACGTGGAAGAGATAGTTGAAGCGTCGGATAGTGACGTTGACGTCGACGACAGTAACGTCTCATCGTCCGTGCCTCAACTATCGTCCGCACAACTTCTCATGCAAGCCACGCAACAAACCAAACAACCGCAAGTGCCTCTACCCACTAAAACTAAAGGGAAACTCGTTGCAACTCCGCCGCAGAAACCGAAGGCAGCGTCGGCCAAACAAGGAGTCACGAAGCAAATCGGTGCGACCAAAGCGGCGTTGATGACGCAGTCGGTGAAACAAGCCAATTTGATGGCACAATCCATCAAGCAAGCGAGTCTTATGCAGGCGAAGACTGCCGCACAGGCCGTTAAGACCGTGCTCCAACCGCCTAAACCGAACGTGACGCAGCAAGGAGCGAAAGAGACAACGCAAGTCAAACAAACGACATCTCAAGTTGCCAAGCATGTTTCAGCGCCGGCCAGACCAACGACTGTTGTGAAACCCACGCCGTCCCCTAAACAGTGTAACTTGTCAACATTGTCTAAGAGTGTAGTGACTCAATCGCAAGTTAGTGTTAACGTTGCAGCGTCGTTGTGTCAGACTAGTGCGCCAATGTCGAAGTCAATGCCGTCTTTAGTGACAACGCCACAAAAGTCGCCGTTGATCAAGCAGAGGCCTTTGCAGAAGTCTGAATCACAAGTGAGTATAAAGTAAAACCGAAACATAGGCGCACATTATATGCGTTCTATAATGTGATAGACGATACCATCGAGCCTATCGCTATACTAGGCGCAGAATTCAATCACGGGCAGTTCATGCGAGTTTTCAAATCGGAAAATTAAACATGAATTGTAATTGCCCGACCTGGGAATTGAAACCAGTACTTCAAGGTTCTTGACTCCAGTAGGTACGCTGCGACAAACGACAAATTATAACCTACCTGTTAAACACCCCAAATATCAATTAAAGAGTTGAGTCTGATAGGAAATGACCATTCTTTTAACTTATAATCAGTCTGATTAAAACCACATTATTTATTAAAACCTGTATGATGAGCTGAATAGTAAGAAGTATGGATATTTATTTATTTTGCGAGAAGTTATAAATATGACTTATACATGGAGTATGCCTTAGACTCAGGTTTAAATTCAAATGTTTACTGAGTACTATGGTGAATGCTGTATACGCCATACTTGCTGGACATATCAGCCATTATCATTTGCATTAGTAATATATAATATATTCATAAATGTAGAAATATGTACAATGTGCCAGTGCCTTATTAAATAAATGAACTTAAATAAAATATTATAGAAAAACCATATTGTAAGTTATGAATTAGGTAATGTGCATTAAAATAAACATAAATAAAAAAAATGCAAATATTGTTGCAGGTCGTTTTAGCGAATCATTCACAAGTACAAAACACGACTGTTATACATCCTCTATCGACGACAACTGCTACGCAAAGTATCAACAAGGTTTGTTAGTCTTGAATAGTATCACAACATGATTATATAATTGTTTGTTTGTCTGTATGACGTAATGAAAAAAAAATAACCACAGAGGGGGTCCTCAAAGACGGGAAAATACGACGTGGCAGACCAAGGCGAAGATGGAGGGACGAACTAGATGCTAATAGTATGGATTGGCCCATAAAAGTACTTGATAGGGATGAATGGAAGAAAGATAGGGAGGTTTTAGCCCTGCAGTGGGGCATATCAGGCTTATAAAAAAAAAAAAATGACGTAATGAGCAGATCGCTCGCCTGATGGCAAGTGTTACGCCTGTCCATAAACAGAAGCAACACCACACAAAACTTTGCTTTAAAACATCTCCATGCGCGGGACTGCGTTCGTCACACGACGACATGAATGAGTTGTTACATCTCGTAATGCTTAGTAATTTCAATGGCTTTAATGTTTTTCAAACCGAAACACATCAGTGTTACATACATACTTCATGTCTCATTTAACGTAAATCGTTATTTCAGTTGGTGCAAGGCACGCGGTCTTTGTTAATAAGACCCCCAATGATCCCGACCACGGCATCCGCTTCTAGCAATAACTCTACCACACAAGTATGTTGTATTCTTTTTATTAATATATTTTATTCATCTGCAACTTAATGCGTCATGAAATTGATTGTTTTGACAGCCTCCGCGGCGCAGTTGGCGAGTAGCCGGCTGCGAAACGAGAGGCCGTGGGTTCGATTCCCGCACTGAGACGAATGTTTGTGTGATCTACAGATATTTGTTTCGGGGTCTGGGTGTTGTGGGACCGCAAGTTCCTCGTAGTTTCTGATACCCACGACACAGATTAAGTTAGTGTGGGGTCAGTACTATGTGTGTGACTGTTGGGTGTATTAAAAAAAAATACTCGGTTTCTAGGTGCCTCCGACCTCCCGCCGAGGAGTAGTCAGAGTACTGAGTCCAGCGACGCCGTCATCAGGAAAGTCACTGATATCGCCGCGTGCATTGATGCAGTCGGGTATTTATCCATTTATTAATCTACTAGCTCTTGACCGCGGCCGCGCCTGCCTTAAAAATACCGGCCTCTTTTTCTAATTTTCCCATCAGATTATCTTTTATCCCAGATATTGATTTTGCAATCGATAATTTTTGAAACAAAGACAAACAAAATAGCGGACACTTTTTCTAATTTTCCCATCAGATTGTCTTTTAACCCAGATATTGATTTTGCAGTCGATAATTTTTGAAATAAAGACAAACAAAATAGTGAACACTTATTCAGTTCTAACAATGGATGTGATAACAATGGATATAGGCGACACTGTCACGTC
This sequence comes from Amorpha juglandis, assembly GCA_949126905.1. Lineage (NCBI taxonomy): Eukaryota > Metazoa > Arthropoda > Insecta > Lepidoptera > Sphingidae > Amorpha > Amorpha juglandis. The sequence continues at coordinate 7,877,629 of OX421380.1, forward strand.
ACCCAAGTCAATACTACATACAGTAATACCCCGACTTACACTACCCCGTTTTACGCGAATTCGGAGATACGCGGTTTTTATTTTTGATGGCCGCGTGCATCAGCTCTCCCACTCTGCCCTGTTAGTGTTCTGTTTACGACAGTTTCGAACGTGTTCCGTGTGGAATTGTTTTACGTACGTTGCGTTTTATTGATAACCTCAAATTATGTCATCCTAAAAAACAAAAAAATGTGTCATTTGAACCTAACACAGAAAATCACTGTCTATTGAGCGTAAACTGAATGTTACCAAAGACTTCTAAGCAAAAATAAATTTTTGTGATATGGCAAAGAAAATTAACCTACCGGAATCGACAGTCGGAATGGTTATAAATAGTAAAGAAAAAAATATAGAATCTGTGAAAGGCTCTCAATTGTTGAATTCAAGCATCATTCGTTCGTCTAAATTAATATTTTCTTTATACTCTGGTCCCGATTAAACATACTTTATATGTATTTACATGCAAAGTTGTACCCCGACTTACGCGAATTCGACTTACACGGTTATCGCTCGTTCCCACCTATCGCGTAAGTCCGGGGTATTACTGTATTTACAAGCTTATAGATACGGAGGAAGGCATCTTGCATCATCGACATCTAATTTATATGTTAATCAATGTGAACTTAATTAAAAGTTGATTTTTGATATTATTGTTAAAATCCTAGTTTTGTTACAGGCACCCCAACGGCAAAAAAACGTACAAGCACACCAACCACATCTTCTGTTACTACTATTGCTCAGGTAAGAGCCATTTTTATTTGCTTGCAATTATATATAATAATGATATGCGTAATATATGTTACAGGCTATGCCTAATGTGGACACCATACACCCATATTCACATGGCTGCAGGCTATGTTTTAAATGTTGGTAGGAGTAAAGCTAGGCGCGTAGTGGGATGAATATCTTATGACGTCACACGACAGTGCATCTTTTATTCCGTCATATAACAATTACCTTTTTTCAGCAGATTTAAATGGCTTCTAACTTATTTATTTTTGACTTGATTTATATAATTGTTTTGATAATAAATTAACTGTACCTTATTGATTAATATGAAAACAATAGAGTCAAATACCCTATTGTAACATTAGACTAGTTAATTTATTGATATTAATTGATTTCAGACTGGTCCAAGTGTTACCACTGTTGTAAGCAGTGTGCCTACTGCTGTGACGTCATCGGTATCAACGAGAACTGTCCAATTAGCTGGTGGCCGAACTGTTCAGTTAGCAGCAAATCAGACAGTTCATTTGCCTGGTGGTCAAGCTGTGCAACTAACGTCCGGGCACACGCTACAGCTTTCGTCCTTGCAGTTACCAACACATAGTGTTCGGTTACCTAGTGGGCAAACTGTACAATTAGCATCACCTCAAGCAATGCAAGCTGTCAAAATGTCCACCACGGCTGTGAAGAACCCCAGCCCGCGTGCCCTTCAAACCTCAGCCACGATAAAAAATATACAAACAACCAGCCAACCAAGTGTACAAATACCTGTATCAACGGTGCAACTAGCTGGACAAACTGTTCACATCGGCGGACAAACTGTACAACTGGCAGGGCAGAGTGTACAGCTGACAGGACATACTGTTAAATTACCTAGTGGACAAAGTGTACAAGTTGCGAGTCAAAGTGTTATTCCGTCGCAAAGTGTACAATTACCGAGCGGGCAAACAGTGCAACTGTCTAGTGGTAACGTGCAAACTGTGCAATTAAGTGGAACTAACGTGCAATTATCGGGGCAAAGTGTTCAAATGGCGGGCGGGCAAAGTGTGCAATTGGGTTCTCAGACGGTTCAGTTGGGTGGGCAGACAGTTCAACTAGCTGGGGGGCAGACGGTTCAATTGCCTAGTGGGCAAACGCTACAGTTATCAAGCGGACAAACAGTGCAGTTGTCAAGTGGGCAAACTTTGCAATTAGCCAGTGGCCAAACGGTGCATTTAGCGAATCAAAGTGCGAAATCAATATCGCAGGTTATTCGAGGTCCAACACCTGTAGAAAAGTCTGCATCAGGGCAGCCAATAGTTGCCAAATTGCTCACTAATTCACAGGTAAGAAAACCTTTATTACTGATTTCATAAAATTTGGCCTTCAATTCGGCGCGTATTTTCTTTGCTTTTGTATGTAAATCGATTTCTCCCCCAATAAAATTGCGGACGTCATTTTTTTTTTTATTATTTTTCTTTATTTAACAACAAATAAAGTAACTAAAAGAACAGAACAAATGTAAATTATTCTAACAATGTGTAATTGCGGAGCTACCTACTTACTTGGGATGTATATGTTATGGATCACCTGTATGGGCTGATAGGGCTACTATCGGTGCCGTGCGAAGAAAAATGCTCCAAAGCCAACGCCTGGCGTTGATATTCTTGTGTAAGGCGTATAGAACAGTTAGTACCGAAGCTTTGCCTGTCCTTGCGGGTGTACTTCCAGTCGATCTGGAGGTACAGCGCACAGTGTGTTATTTGGCCTTACATGTGACACGCTCGTTTTATGTGTTTTTTGGGTAGCTAACAATCAAACAAAACTCTTGTTAAAACTCCGCCGGTTCTAACTACAATAGTTTAAGAGAAATAAAAAAAAATGAGAAAAAGCCATAGAAACCATAGAAACACAATATTTCATTTTTGGATTGGATTTTCACACTAAATGTTTTAAGGTATGATAGAAAATCGGTATAGGAACCATATTTTATTTTGAAAACTTTAAAAATCTTGCTTAATTAGGTGGGACAACAAAAAAACTATGATTTAGTCATTATTTTTTTTCTGGAGATTCTCTTCATGGTCGTGTTTTTTTTAAATGTCAAAATGGTGTATGCTATAATAACTATCACCACAAAAAAAACCAGATTCAACAAACCCAGGATCTCGGAAATATTGAATTTTAAAGTTGTGAGTTAGGGTTGTCAATTAAACCTGTATGCAACGTAAACTACTTATTTGAAACAAACATTATTCATTGTGGTTTATTATTTTTGACTGGGATATTAACCGGTTTAACTTATCTCGTGCATAGTTCAAGATTATATGGAAAAGTTGTGCTTTATGCACATTTTGTTTAAGTTTAAATTTTTAAAGTATTGGTTTTTCGAGTTTTCTAAAATCGTCATTCTTGGTCCAAGTGGTATTCCTCTCGTACGAGCTCCCTCGGAATATTAGGCCAGCAACGAGTCGGTTTACTTTTAAGCCTATGGCTGGCGAACACTTAAAGTTTTCAGGCTCGTCTCAAATTTAATGTATTTTTGTTGGTTTCTCCTCATTATCTAACTGTTATCTCACATTCTAGTTATATAATTTGTTATATTGTTAGTATGAATGTATTTACTGTTATTTTTTTTAGTTTAGTTCTCTGCATGCAGAAAATGCCCAAGGCTGTAAGTCCGCCTCTGTATAATGTTATGCTTAAGTTTAAATAAAGTAATAAATATAGTCCACTACTTTTATCCTAATCCTACTCATATTATAAATGTGAAAGTTTAGATGGATGGATGTTTGTTTGTTACTCAATTACGCCAGAAGGATTGAACGTATATGGATGAAATTTGGCACAGAAATAGTTTAGTCTGAAATAACATATAAGGCCGCCTTTTATCCAGCTTATTAAATTCAGTTGCTGTAGCTCCACAACAAGCGCAACGTAATTGTGAAGTTGTTCCCGTAATTACATTAAATACTTTACCATCTATTGCGGTTAAATATAATTTGGGATCTGATATTATGCTCTAACCCTCATCAGTTTCTCCGTAAAGTGATGTAAGTTGACTTACTTCAGCCTCGACCCGCATTTTTTCTTCGAGAATTAGTTGTTTTGTCTCATTTCGATACTGGATCTTCAATGGACGACAAAACCTGTAGGACTGTGGGCTTGGGTTAGACCACAACACAAAGCCGTCACTAGTTTTTAGTTGCAGAGGAATGTACGACGTTGTAAATAAACAATTTTCATTTTGGTCATCACCATCTAAAAACTTTTGTTTATAAAAAGACTGCTCCGTACTTCCATCAAACCCCCAAGAACCCTCAAATATACAATAGATAATGTTTTTCTGCTTTTGTTTGCAATATTGTGATGTTTTTTCGGCACATAATTTTATGATTCTGCGGAATGTGTGTAGTAACAAACTGTGAACTGAGACACTTGCTTCTCTTTCAGTAATAACTATATCTTCTTCAGGATAATACATTTTTTTGGCAATTTTGCAATTTATAGTATGGAGGATACGCTAAGAAACCTCTTTCTTTCAAATCTTTCTGTATGAAAGTGTAATCTTCCACAGTTAGTTTTCTATCGATAACGAAAGATAGGGCTTCATCAGGGGTATATGGTGTAGGTTCCACTTTCTCTTTGATGGATGTTGTAATTTTTTTAGGACGAGTTGGACTTTTTAGACATTCATTAATTACAAACTCTAACCCTTGCGCAGAGCTTTTGTTCAGTTTTTCACCGCAGATTTTGTCATTTACAATTTTGGACATAATTTTTATTATTTTTGACTGCGGCTGATCTTGAAGTGACTCTTCTATACTTTTTCGAATACGACATATTTGACGGGATTTTTTTCCAAAAATACTGATTTTCATAATTCCGAATGGTTCCAAATTCCTAATATAACAATTCCGATTTATCATTCATCCTATTTTTATAATGGGTACACTACAATAATACGACAAACTTTATTCCGACAGTCACAAATACGAATCTCAAATTACCGATTTTCATAATTCCGAATGGTTTAAAATTCCGAATATAACAACTCCGATGTATCATATATCCTATTTTTATAATTCCAAAATTTCAATATTCCTAACGTATACAGGGTGTCCCAAAAAGTAGTGTCAAGCGGAATCCCAGAGATAGAGCACCCTTTGGGGTATCCGAATCACCCCTATGTATGTTCCGCGATTTTGCATAGTTTTCGAGTTATGAATTTTTTTATGTGTTTTAAGAATTTTCCACCTGAACAACTTTAAAAATTTCTAAAACAAAAAGAAGAAGACTTTTTAGAATTTTTGTTTTTGTATCTGAATAGTCATGAGTTGGACCATTCCGGTTAAAAGATTCAGCTTTTTAAATTTGATGGAAATTATGAAAATTTAAGTGTAAAGTGAAAATTTTACGTTCTGAGAACTATGACTTCAATTTTCAACTTAAAATTAAAAATCTAAATAGGCAATTTTATGGTTTCTAAGCAGGGCTTAAAACTTCTTCAGAGTCTGAGCTTTCATAATCATAAAAGAAAAATGGTACTTAATGGGGCTACTTTTGCTAAAATTTGCCTTCAAAGACATCAAGGTGGAAAATTCTTAAAATTACCAACGTGAATAAAAAAAAAATATGTTCAATTTATTATTCCTTTAAGGTTATTTAGTTTGTTAACCAACCAAAAGATTGCAGGAAAACTAAGACCTAAGATTTAATAAACATTTGGAGGTTATTTAGGTTTAATAAATAAAACGAAAAGGTTTTCAAAATGCCGACCTTCGTTCTCGATACATGTTCTACATCGTCTTCAAAAGTTTTTTTTAGTCTTATGAATGCTATTCTGTTGTTTTGAATTGTTTCTTCTGCCTGTCTCAATTTTCTTCTTAATTCCGCTACGTTGCTAATGTTTTTAGCGTAAACTATTTCTTTATAATATCCCCAGACAAAGAAATCGATTGGATTCAAGTCTGGGGACCGTGGTGGCCATGCAATGGGCCCTCCACGGCCGATCCTTCTGTCTCTAAATCTTTCTGTTAAATGTTGTCTGACAATTCTTGCAAAGTGGCATGGAGCACCATCGTTTTGGAAAATCATGTTCCTACGCGTTAACAGATTTACGTCTTCTAGTAAGACGTGGAAGTCATTTGTTAAAAATTCCAAGTAGGCCTCGCCGTTCAAACGGTCAGGTAATTCGAACGGCCCAATCAGCTGTCCGTTTAAGATGCCTGACCATAAGTTTACGCTGAATTGCTCTTGAAAATTGGATTCACGTGTCAGGTGTGGATTTTCAATGCTCCAAGAATGATAATTGTGTATGTTGAAAATCCCGCATCGCTTGAAATGAGACTCATCAGTCCACAAAATAGTGTTAAAAAAAAAAAAATGTGTGCGTGTACTAGTGTACACACGTCGGAAGTGAAACTTCTTTATGACCTTATTTTTCAAAAAATGATCTACTATATTATGCAACTTTACAGAAATTGGTCTAATCAAGTTAAATTAGATAAAGTTTAAACAAAGGCTTTTATTATCATAGACAAGAATACAAAAAAAAGTGTGCGTCTCGGGACGCTCGACAGAAGAAGTCCGGTCAAAGTCCGTCAAAGTCCAGACAAAGTCCGGTCAAAGCCCGGTCAAAGTTCGGTCAAAGTCCGGTCAAAGTCGGGTCAAAGTCCGGTCTGTGTCCGGTCTATGTCCGGTCAAAGTTGGGTCAAAGTCGGGTCAAAGTCCGGTCAATGCCCGGTCAAAATCCGGTCAAAGTCCGGTCTATATCCGGTAAAAGTCGGGGCAACGTCCGGTCAAAGTCCGGTCAGCCCGGTGAAAGTCCGGCCAGAGTCTGGTCAAAGCCCGGTCAAAGTCCGGTCAAAATTGGGCCAACGTCCGGTGAAAGTCCGATCAGCCCGGTCTGTGTCCGGTCTATGTCCGGTCAAAGTTTGGTCAAAGTCGGGTCAAAGTCCGGTCAAAGCCCGGTCAAAATCCGGTCAAAGTCCGGTCTATATCCGGTCAAAGCCGGGGCAACGTCCGGTCAAAGTCCGATCAGCCCGCTTAAAGTCCGGTCAGAGTCTGGTCAAAACCCGGTCAGAGTCTGGTCAAAGCCCGGTCAGAGTCTGGTCAAAGCCCGGTCAAAGTTGGGTCAAAGTCCGGTCAAAGCCCGGTCAAAATCCGGTCAAAGTCCGGTCTATATCCGGTAAAAGTCGGGGCAACGTCCGGTCAAAGTCCGGTCAGCCCGGTTAAAGTCCGGCCAGAGTCTGGTCAAAGCCCGGTCAAAGTCCGGTCAAAATTGGGTCAACGTCCGGTGAAAGTCCGATCAGCCCGGTCTGTGTCCTGTTTATGTCCGGTCAAAGTTTGGTCAAAGTCGGGTCAAAGTCCGGTCAAAGCCCGGTCAAAATCCGGTCAAAGTCCGGTCAAAATCCGGTCAAAGCCCGGTCTATGTCCGGTCAAAGTCCGGTCAGCATGGTTAATGTCCGGTCAGAGTCTGGTCAAAGACCGGTCAAAGTCCGGTCAAAATCCGGTCGAAGTCCGGTCTATATCCGGTCAAAGTCGGGGCAACGTCCGGTCAAAGTCCGATCAGCCCGGTTAAAGTCCCGTCAGAGTCTGGTCAAAGCCCGGTCAGAGTCTGGTCAAAGCCCGGTCAAAGTCCGGTCTGTGTCCGGTCTATGTCCGGTCAAAGTTGGGTCAAAGTCCGGTCAAAGCCCGGTCAAAGTCCGGTCTATATCCGGTCAAAGTCGGGGCCACGTCCGGTCAAAGTCCGGTCAGCCCGGTTAAAGTACGGTCAGAGTCTGTTCAAAGCCCGGTCAGAGTCTGGTCAAAGCCCGGTCAAAGTCCGGTCAAAGCCCGGTCAAAGTCCGGTCAAAGTCGGGTCAAAGTCCGGTCTGTGTCCGGTCAAAGTTGGGTCAAAGTCCGGTCAAAGCCCGGTCAAAATCCGGTCAAAGTCCGGTCTATATCCGGTCAAAATCGGGGCAACGTCCGGTCAAAGTCCGGTCTATATCCGGTCAGAGTCTGGTCAAAGCCCGGTCAAAGTCCGGTCAAAACTGGGTCAACGTCCGGTCAAAGTCCGATCAGCCCGGTTAAAGTCCGGTCAGAGTCTGGTCAAAGCCCGGTCAAAATCCGGTCAAAGCCCGGTCTATGTCCGGTCAAAGTCGGGTCAACGTCCGGTCAAAGTCCGGTCAGCACGGTTAGAGTCCGGTCAGAGTCTGGTCAAAGACCGGTCAAAGTCCGGTCAAAATCTGGTCGAAGTCCGGTCTATATCCGGTCAAAGTCGGGGCAACGTCCGGTCAAAGTCCGATCAGCCCGCTTAAAGTCCGGTCAGAGTCTGGTCAAAGTCCGGTCAGAGTCTGGTCAAAGCCCGGTCAAAGTCCGGTCAAAATTGGGTCAACGTCCGGTCAAAGTCCGATCAGCCCGGTTAAAGTCCGGTCAGAGTCTGGTCAAAGCCCGGTCAAAATCCGGTCAAAGCCCGGTCTATGTCCGGTCAAAGTCGGGTCAACGTTCGGTCAAAGTCCGGTCAGCACGGTTAAAGTCCGGTCAGAGTCTGGTCAAAGACCGGTCAAAATCTGGTCGAAGTCCGGTCTATATCCGGTCAAAGTCGGGGCAACGTCCGGTCAAAGTCCGATCAGCCCGCTTAAAGTCCGGTCAGAGTCTGGTCAAAGCCCGGTCAGAGTCTAGTCAAAGCCCGGTCGAAGTCCGGTCTATATCCGGTCAAAGTCGGGGCAACGTCCGGTCAAAGTCCGATCAGCCCGCTTAAAGTCCGGTCAGAGTCTGGTCAAAGCCCGGTCAGAGTCTAGTCAAAGCCCGGTCAAAGCCCGGTCAAAGCCCGGTCAAAGTCCGGTCAAAGTCGGGTCAAAGCCCGGTCAAAGTCCTGTTCCAGTCAAAGTCCGGTCAAAGCCCGGTCAGAGTCCGGTCAAAGTCCTGTCGAGGTCCGGTCAAAATCCAGTCAAGTCCGGTCAAAGTCGGGTTAACGTCCGGTCAAAGTCCGGTCAGAGCCCGGTCTATGTCCGGTCAAAGTCGGGTCAACGTCCGGTCAAAGTCGGGTCAACGTCCGGTCAAAGTCGGGTCAACGTCCGGTCAAAGTCGGGTCAACGTCCGGTCAAAGTCCGGTCAGCCCGGTTAAAGTCTGGTCAAAGCCCGGTCAAAGTTAGGTCAAAGCCCGGTTAAAGTCGGGTCAAAGTCCGGTCAAAGCCCGGTTAAAGTCCGGTTAAAGTCCGGTCAAAGCCTGGTCAACGTCCGGTCTAAGTCCGGTCAGCACGGTTAAAGTCCGGTCAGAGTCTGGTCAAAGCCCGGTCAAAGTCGGGTCAAAGTCGGGTCAAAGTCCGGTCAAAGTCCGGTCAAAGCCCGGTTAAAGTCCGGTCAAAGTCCGGTCAAAGCCCGGTTAAAGTCCGGTCTGTGTCCGGTCTATATCCGGTCAAAGTCAGTTAAAGTCCGGTCAGAGTCTGGTCAAAGCCCGGTCAAAGTCGGGTCAAAGTCGGGTCAAAGTCCGGTCAAAGTCCGGTCAAAGCCCGGTTAAAATCCGGTCTGTGTCCGGTCAAATTTGGGTCAAAGTCCGGTCAAAATCCGGTCTATATCCGGTCAAAGTCGGGTCAACGTCCGGTCAAAATCCGGCCGAAGTCCGATGAAAGTCCTGTCAAGTCCAGTCAAAGTCAAAAACGTGACGCGTGCCGCGTAACGGAAAAATGTGACGATTTTATTTTTCTAACGCCGATAAAGAAGTTTCACTTCAAAAATTATCATCTTCAGCGTGGCGGCGCAACATTTCTTGACAAAACCCAACTCTTCTCGGGTAGTCTGCGGGCTTAAGCTGCTGAACTCTTTGAATAGGATATGAGTGAAAGCCCTCTTGTCGGAGTATTCGGTGTGCGTGTGATTTTGGAATTCCGATTCTGCGTTCTATTGTTCTCACACTAACTGATGGATCTCTTGCCACTTCTTCGCGTACTAAATCGACATCATCTGGGTCATGCATTTGTTGAGGCCGCCCGGATCTACTGCCTGGTAGACGTCCATCCATGTAATAGTGATGGATTCTTAAAATCATACGATGATCAGGCCAAATTTCGGGCTGAGGTCCATGTTCATTTTGCGCTTGCTCCCTGTACAATCTGGCTGCTTCACTAGCATTTCCTCTTGCATAACCATAAAAGTAATGCACAAGAGCATAGTCTCTTGACGTAAAAGACATAGCTCACCAAATTAATGTGTTTGAAAAGTCCGTTGAGTCCGTTATAAACTAATTAACCTTAAAGGAATAATAATATGAACAAAAATATTTTTTATTGAAATTGGTAATTTTAAGAATTTTCTACCTTGATGTCTTTGAAGGCAAATTTTAGCAAAAGTAGCCCCATTAAGTACCATTTTTCTTTTATGATTATGAAAGCTGAGACTCTGAAGAAGTTTTAAGCCCCACTTAGAAACCATAAAATTGCCTATTTAGATTTTTAATTTTAAGTTGAAAATTGAAGTCATAGTTCTCAGAACGTAAAATTTTCACTTTACACTTAGTTTTTCATAATTTCCATCAAATTTAAGAAGCTGAATCTTTTAAGCGGAAATGTACATCTTATTACTATTCTGATACAAAAACAAAAATTCTAAAAAGTCTTCTTCTTTTTTTTTTAGAAATTTTTAAAGTTGTTCAGGTGGAAAATTCTCAAAACACATAAAAAAAATCATAACTCGAAAACTATGCTAAATCGCGGAACATACATAGGGGTGATTCGGATACCCCAAAGGGTGCTCTATCTCTGGAATTCCGCTTGACACTACTTTTTGGGACATCCTGTATAATTACGATTCTCAAAATACCGAGCTTCAATAGATCGAATAACAAAAAGTCCGAATTAATGATAATTCGAAACATCAAAAATACGAATTCCGATTATTAAAATACCTATTAATTAAAATTCCGAAATAAAAACGCCCTGTAAAACTGAAAAGAAAGACAGATCAACACATAATTGCTTGTCAAAAAGAAGTATAATAGTATGAGGATGTAGAATTAAAAAACTAATGTCAAATGCGTTTTAAAAATATTTTCTTTAATATAAAAATATTTTTTTCGCCGGTCACAATTCTAACCTAACCCAAGTGATTCAACAACAATAGAGAGGATCTGGCGCTCGGCGGCCGCTGCCGCGGCACGCTCGCTGCGCTCGCTCGCCTTCGCGCTTTAATGGTCACAGTTCTAACCTAACCTAACCCAAATGTATGTAATGATTATACTAACTGAATCAAAATCCTAATTTTAGAAATTTATTCGGAATATTGAAAATCGGAATGTCGTTTTTCGGACCGAGAACCCATCGAGTATTTGACTCTTCGAACATATAAAGATCGGAAAACAAACAGATCGTATTTACAACTTTCGGTAAAATAATTTTCGTAAATTTGAATAACATACATTATAATTTTTAGGTATTATGAAATTCGGACTTTTGAACATCGGAACATCGAAATTCGGAATAAAATATTTCGGAGTATTTGGGTGTTCCCTTTTATAATTCCTAAATGTCAATATTCCTAACGTTTATAATCTATACTTATAAAATAACATGTCCTGACTGACTGACTGATTCATCATCGCCGAGCGCAGACTATCAAGGCTACAAGCATGAAATTCGGACTGTATATTCATTTTGTTATGTAGGCACCCACTAATAAAGGATTTTAGAAAACTCCACCCCGAAGGGGTCAAAATAGGGGATGATAATATGTATGAAAGTCCGTCATTTTGAAAGTTACATAAACAAAATGTTGTATTTCGGTTATTGACGTAAAACAAATAAATACGTTTTTCAGGAATTTTGGAAATTTTATTTAATAAGGGATGTGTACGGGACATCTATGCTTGATTGTTAAATGATACTAAATAATGTCTTTGATAAATGTTATATTGAATAATTGCTAATTCTATGATAATGCTTGATGATAATGATATTTGATGTGAGCACGCGCGGCTTGTTGCCCAGCGGTACGCGAACTGATACAATTACCGTTTTACACGGTAATGGCGTAAAATGCTGATACGCATATTTGTACGGTTGGCCCGTACATGCTCCCGAGGGAGAAGATGAAGGATGCTTTGTTATTATGGTATAATGATACAAGGATGATGTACATTTTGATTGATTTAAATCTAAGGGTTAGTAGATGATAACAAATGAAACCCGACAATTATCCTGAGTCGAATTCCTTAAAACTAACACTTTTGCTCACGATTGGCGAATTTGCCTTATCGACACTTGCACTAATTGTGTTATCACTCACAACACTTGCACTATCACTGCGACGACCTGGCCAGGATAGACTCGGCTGCGCAGTAGTCTGCACAGAACTCTTCTTCTGCTGGCACCTCCGGAGCTGTTTCCATACGACTGCTACTCCAAGCAGTGTTAATATTGCAAAAATAATATATATAGCGGTGTAATGATGAATGTCATGACTTGACACGTCATTGATAATAGGCACTTCCTGCTTCATGGTTTGTACCTGTTTTTCAATAATTGATAATCTCCTGTGGTGGTCAGCTATGTCAGTTGCATTGAGGGCATTTATATCTATATTAGGCAAAGAGACGTTAATTATGTGGTTAATCGGATTAATATTCGGTGCTAATATTTCTGGTCCTAGGACTAGGTTTGTTCGGCCTTGCTTATGTGTAAAAATGCTAAATTCCTTAGATTTGATGAGACAATCATGACCTACAGTCAACAACCCGGCGCTCGTCAGCTGTAGCCCGGTAACTTGATCGTCACATATCAGTTTCATGCGGCACTCACTACAACAAAAATATATATATGTTCCCGAAGTATGTAGTTGTGTCATTTTATCACTACAACTGTTCTTTATAGTGATGCATTCCGCATTTATCCCTGTCTTGCACATAGCTGCGTCGTCGGTCATATGATACTCGGGAGTCCTTATGTGACATAATAGTTTTTTAATTCCTAATTCTAAACATGATGAGATTTCTTTGTCAGTCATTGATAAAAATGTATCTCTTTTTAAACTGATCGCTGCGTATTCCGATATAGATAATACGTTTATCATCTGATCCCCTAATTTGTGAGGAATAGGTAAGATGTGAAATATTTCATAACTATCTCGGCTAATGAGAGGTATTTTAATTTCAAATATGATATATTGCTTGGTAATTCTAGCTTTTATATTCATAAGATTATATATTTGTATAAAGTCAACGTTTTCTACTGGCAGTGCGTAGTCCTTGGGTAGTTGTCCAGATATAACGTTTAATTCATGCCACAACTGATCTGGCGATAAAAGATGAAAATTCACCTTTCCATTGAAAATATTAGTAATAGTATCCACCAGATTTTCCTGTACATGCTTTAAATTATTTAAAATATCCTTTGCGATGAATGCTGTCATCATAAAGTCGTTTATTACTATGTTATCCTGTACTTTAGTTGTTGCACGCGTAAAACTGCTGTGTTTGCTAATCAATTCACTAAGGATATCTTTACCTGGATACGTCGAAACATTTATTTGTTTTAAATGTCTAATCTCTTCATTTGTAGTGAAAACAGGTGGATGATTAAGAACATTGTCATTGTAAGTAGGTAGCCATTCTGGTCCTTGCCACCAGCAGGACTGCTGGAGAAGTTGTTCCGCTGACAAACCTCGGCTTGCGCAATCTGCTGGGTTTTCATTTGATTTGATATATCTCCAACAATTCGCTGGTAATATTTTGACAACTTCTCTGACTCGGTTAGCAACAAAGGGTTTCCATTTGTTGGCATCACCTTGCAACCAGCCCAGTACTGCGGTTGAGTCGGACCACCCGGATAAGACTATGTTATGTTCATTTAAACAGTTTGTTACCTTTTGCGTTAATTTGGCTAATAAATGTGCTGCACTAAGCTCTAAGCGTGGCAATGTTATGGTTTTTTTTGGTGGCACAAGTCTTGATTTTGCTGCCACTAAAACGATTGATGTAGAGGTATGTCCACGTTGGTCTATCTTGACGATCTTACAATATATGACCGCCGCGTACGCTTTCATCGATGCGTCGCAAAAGCCGTGCAATTCTAAAGTATCATTTTTATGACAGCGCAACCACCTTGGTATATTAAATTTGGTAATGTTTGCTAAATCCTTCATAATTACATCCCATTCCTTGCTCAAGTCTGCTGGTAACTGATCATCCCATTGAAGATCTCTTAACCAAACCCTTTGGAATAAAAGTTTTAATTTAGTTGATATAGGTGTAAGCCAACCCAACGGATCAAATAACTTTGATATTTCTGATAAAAGTGTACGTTTAGTTTGTTTTCTTGATGACGTACATAATTTTGATTGGAATGTAAAATAATCAGTGCTGGGTTGCCAATACAATCCTAGTGTTTTCGTGGATTCTTGATACTTAAAATTAAAAACTTCGTCCGTGTTTTTTGATGAATCGTTTACATCCTTTATTAAATCTGGACAGTTTGACGACCATTTTCTAAGGTTCATTCCTCCTGATTTTAATAACTGAATTAAATCGTCTTTTAATTGTTTTGCTGATTGATAGTCATGGTGACCACTCAGTAGGTCATCCATGTAAAACTGCTCTTCTACGACCTTGGCAGCTTGGCTTTCTTGATATTTGCTGCTCTCATCTTTAGCCAATTGTCTTAACGTCATCATAGCTAAAAAGGGTGCAGCCTTGGTGCCATACGTGACCGTTGATAATTGATATTCGCGCAGCGGTTCGTTCGATGAATTACGCCAAATAATTTTCTGCAAATGCTGGTCTTCTTCATGAAGTAAAATCTGACGGAACATTTTTTCAATATCCGCTGTAAATGCAAACTGATACTGTCTCCATTTTAGGATTAAGGATAACAAATCCTGCTGCAAATTTGGCCCACGCCTCATTACGTCATTCAAACTATGACCTGTGGACGTTTTGGATGATGCGTCGAATACGACTCTTAAGGCAGTTGTCGCTGAATCAGAGCGTAGCACACAATGATGGGGCATATAATAACTGATTTGCGAGGTGTCAGTTGATTGGCACATGTGGCCTAGGTCTTCGTATTCTTTCATGAATGCTTTGTAGTCGGTTTTAATGTCAGATTTCTTAGAAAATCTTTTTTCTAACTGTAGAAACTGAGCTACAGCCTTGTTTTTTGAGTTTCCTAGCTTTTCATGTGCGTTTTCCACTAAAGGTAGCCTTACTCGGTATCTTCCGTCTTCTTCTCGAACTGTTGTGGCCTTATAGTACTGCATGCATCGATTGTCTTCATCAGACATATTTGAATCAATACTGCTGGATGAAATGTCTTCAACTTCCCAAAAGCGTTTAATCTGATCCATGTCGCTAATAACAACATTACAATGAAAACTTTGATAGACAACATTGCCACTTATAATCCACCCGAGGTGTGTTTGTTGGGCCACATATTGAGATGATTCGGGTTTTATGATACCTTCTAGAATTATATACGGATACACGTCTGATCCCAACAACACATCTATGGGGCCGCTGATATTAAAATTTGGATCAGCTAGTGGGATGTTTTCTATACATGACCATGATGGCCTGTGAAAAGACTGAAATGGTAAATTTTTCGTTATGTTGTTTATTATAAAAACTTCGGCCATGAATTGGTAATCATTGAGATTTGATGAACATGTAATATGAAGCATTCCCTTGCAGTTATTTTCTTTTCCACCGACTCCAAAGAGAACACCTTTACAACGTTGTCGTGGTAATTTTAATTTTTGGGCCGCATTTTCTGTTATTAAGGACATTTGTGCTCCTGGGTCCACTAAGGCGCGCATGACGTGACGAGTTCCATCCGCGGCCTCGATTTTGATTAAAGCTGTTGCCAAAAGTACATAGGGATCGTCCGCAGAGCTGACATGAGAGGTGCGATTACGTTGTTCCTTCGCAGTTATAGCTGGCCTAACGAAAGCCTCGTGAAGTAAAGTATTATGACGGCCATTGCATTCTTGACATCGCTTTTCAGAAACGCATTGTTTGCCTTTATGATCGTATAAACAATTTGTACATAAATTAAATTGCGCCACCGCGTTTCGTTTTTCATTACTTGGTAATTTGAAGAAGCTATCGCAGTGGAATATTTTATGCGGATTTTTGCATAGTGGACATATTGGTTGCGTAGTTGAATTAAATATTTTCGCTGTGGAAAATTTTGAGGTATTCCAAGCGTTATGAGGTGACTTGTTAAAATGTGGTTTCTTGCTAAACTTGGTGTCTGATATCGGTTGAGATGCCTTAGACGAATCCTGTTTTTTACGACCTGTTTCGAGCGAAGTAAATTTTTTCTCTAGAAAATCCAAGAAATCCTTTAATGTAGGCAGCTCTCGTGGTTTGGATAATGACGATGTGTATTCATTATGGGTGTCCGCGTCAAGTTTCTGATCCAAAATATGTACTACGAATGGATCCCACGTGGAAATATCTACGCCTAGGTTTTTTATAGCATATAGACTCTCTTTTGCGGTGTCATGCATATTCTTAATATGAAAATAAGTAGGCTGACTTATTGTAGGCAGATTTAAAAGAAGATTAACATGGGACGCAAAAATTAATTTCACGTTATTAAATCTATGATTAAGTATATCCCAACATGGTTGATAATTTTCTGAACTGATCCGTAAATGTTGTACTAATCTCTCTGCCTCACCCCTAAGTTTGCCCTTCAAAAATTGCATTTTTTGGGCGCTGGACATTGAAGGGTTATTATGTATGGACTCACAGAATAAATCCTTAAAAGTAAGCCATTGATGAAAGTTTCCACTAAATATGGGGATATCCATTTGCGGCGTTGATTGGTCTCTATGTTGGACTGACCACATTCTGCTATTAAGCGATTTTTTGATTGTATAAAATTGTTCTTCAAATGTAGCAAAAGTTTGTTCGTAATCTGAGTTTTCTGCTATCATTTCGCTATCGATTTCCCAATGAAGGGTATCAATTGCCGACCACCTAGCCTGAACATTTTTGAGCATATCTTTAAATTCCCACTTCTCCGATATTGCATCTAAGTCAATATTTTGAATTGTCCGCGAAAATGCCTTAAAGTTACTTTTTTGGCGACGTAACATTTCTTCTAATTTACTGTTCGTACCCTTATCTGTATAACCAAATGAAGTTGATGGCATGCTTAAATCCCCTGACTGCTTTTCTGCCCCTGGTACGTAAAGTTGCTGACCACCAGGCGACGGAGTCCTTGTAGGAAAAGGAGTTGCTGCCTTTAATATGACCGGAGTCTTAGGTTTTTCTTCGATTAAAGATGAAGCCTTTTTTATATATGATCGGGTGTCATTATAAAAAATAGTAGCTTGCTGATAGTAATTTTTAGAAAAATATTCGTGAGATTGATCATCTAAAGTACACAGTTGTTCGTGGTTAGATTGAAACTCTTGCCAGTATGACTCCAGCGTATCCAATCTCCTTTTCATATAGTCCGGAGTTTTGCGCTCAGGACCGTCCTTTTTAAAATTGCGGAGCAACTGTTGCATGCCCTCTAATATTTGAAACTGGGTCGTGATAAGACCTTCCATTTTTTAAATTGATTTTAATTGATAATTGGAAAGCTCTTACTTTGTAAGTTGATACTCCCAGTCGAGTTTTACAGCTACAGTGAGCTATGATGTGCTGCAGTCTCCACGTGCTCGTTGTCGGCGCCACGTGCACAAGTTACACTTCACAAAATTCACTCGCGACGTGATCGATCCGGCTCGAAGGACCATTAAGATGTACGGGACATCTATGCTTGATTGTTAAATGATACTAAATAATGTCTTTGATAAATGTTATATTGAATAATTGCTAATTCTATGATAATGCTTGATGATAATGATATTTGATGTGAGCACGCGCGGCTTGTTGCCCAGCGGTACGCGAACTGATACAATTACCGTTTTACACGGTAATGGCGTAAAATGCTGATACGCAAATTTGTACGGTTGGCCCGTACAGGATGAAAAGGGGGGGTGAAAGTAAATTACGGAAGTGAGTTTGTTTGTTACGCTTTCACGCCTAAACCACTTAACCGATTTTGATGAATTTATCTACAGGGATAGATGGGATCCTGGAGACGGTTACAGGCTACTTTTATCCCGGAAAATGCTGTTCACGCGAGCGGAGCCGCGAGCAAAAGCTAGTAATTACTATTCTCAAAATACCGAGTTTCAATGGGTCGAACAACAAAAAGTCCGACTTAATGATAATTCGAAATATCATTCGAATATTCGAATTCAACAATAGAGGCCATCTGGCGCTCGGCGGCCGCTGCCGCGGCACGCTCACTGCGCTCGCTCGCCTTCGCGGTTCAATGGTCACGGTTATAACCTAACCTAACCCGATATGGTTGGATTGATATGGATGATTGATATGGATTCACCAACAATAGAGGGGATCTGGCGTTAATTGCCACTTTTCTAACCTAACCCCAAAGAATTTAATAACAGTAGATGGTACCCGACGCAGGTAGATATAAGAAAAAGAAGAAAACACAAGAAATATTAATACACAAATATTAATACCAAAGTAGATGTTTTAAATTACATTAAACGTTACTTATAGATTTTGAATATATATGCGTAACTGCATATTATACTAACTGAATCAGAATCAGAATCCTAATTCTATAGTTATTCGGAGTATTGAAAATCGGAATGTCGTTTTTCGGACCAAGAACCCATCGAGCGTTTGATTCTTCGAACTTATAAAAATCGGAAAACGAACAAATCGCATTAACGACTTTCGGTAAAATAAATTTCGTAAATTTTAATAATAGACATTATTATTTTAAGGTATTATGAAATTCGGACTTTTGAAAATCGGAACATCTATTTCGAATTCAATTCATTTCGGAATTCAGTTCGGAATAAAATATTTCGGAGTATTTGGGTGTTGCCGTGTAAGTCATTAAATTGATTGACTTAATCAACTTAAATGTTCAATACTTTGTGACAGCCCTATTTCCATAGAAATTTAGAAAAAACTTAGAAACACGATATCTTCGAGATCTCGCTAGATACATGTTTGGAATTTTCTCAAGTTGAAGGTACTATACATAAGAATATTATGCAAACAAAAAAAAACACGACCATTAAGTAGTTTATTTTATATTAATTTTTTTCGTTATATAACAAAAGAATTATTTACCCTCGTTCTTGAAACGTTAGGGGCTCGCAATTTTTACACATAATATATTTCAAACCAACAATTTATCAGTATTATTACAAAGGGGGACAATTGCTTTATTGAAGAAATAAAGACGAAAAACTGTTTCATGGAGGTCAATGACCTTTCACAAGAATAATTTTATCTCTAAAATTAGGTGAAATATCAAAACGGGCATTTTTTAGAATACTTTATTAAGGTATAACCTATTAAGATAAAAAATAAAACTGGCATGTCCGCAACTAAGGCAAAATAACACATAGTGCAGCGTCGCGCCGCTATGTATTACTCAACGAAAGAAAATATAGACAAAAGTTTTGTTACGTCGCGGGAGCTATTAAGAATCGATCGACTATTCAAATCGTGCTCCGAAAATTATAACGATCTACTAAACGAATGGCAATGGCGATGGGATAATTCTACTAAGGGACGGCATCTATATCAGTACTTTCCGTCGGTTCGCGATCGCCTAACAAAAACTTGGCTAGAAGTTGATCATTGTGTTTCCCAATTTCTCACGGGTCATAGCAACTTTAAGTTAAAACTGTTTTCATTTAGGTTGGTTGATTCGCCTGTGTGCCCATGCTCTACACTAAACTGCCGGTACGAACAATCCGCACATCATATTCTTTGGGAGTGTAGTCTCTGGCAACATGAGCGTAACATTATGTTAGACAGTATGCAAATAACATCTGGAGTTGTATACTATATGGATCTTGTGGAGACTAGGAAGAATTTCCGTGCTTTCCGGCGATTTTGCCATATTGGAATCAAGTGTAACAGCTCGCGTGATAGGACCCACTTAAAGACATCCGTGGTGCTTTACATCTGGCTTCTCCAGTTGTAACTGTCTTTACACTTGAGGTTAATACCTCCTCAATTCATTATTTTGTCTCCCGCTTTGCTGTGGAGGGAAGTGGACAATTAATATTTCCAACTCCTCCCTAACCTTCTATCTGATTAATTTCGTTGCGGGACAAAGACATTTAGGCATTCCCAGAGACTCGCCGAACTTCACTGCTCGGTGTCAACAAAATGCGTGCCACTGTTGATCCTGGTGCACAGGAGGTACAGTGGCGGGTGTGTGGGCGGGATAGTCTAACAATGTGTAATTGTGTTTAGTCCGCTGAAATGTGGTCTGCTATATATTTGGATAAAATCTGATGCCGGAGTATGGAGTAAATAAATGAAAATCCTTAATAAATAACAACACAATCGTCGTGATTGTGTTATTGTATTGGAATTACCATGCCATAGCTGTATCTACTATTAAAAATCAATCCAGTAAATATTTTGATGTGTTTTTATAGTATAGCCTGGCAAACGAGCATGTCGCCTAATGGTAAGTGATCTAATATGGGCGGTCGATGTATGCCCCTGGTACTAGAAGAATGATGGGTGTGTTGCCGAGCTTGAAGGAAAGTAATAATTAAGGGATTTTTTTTTTTTTTTTCGTCTTTTTTTTTTTTTTTTATCCGGGCTCGGCATAGTGACTACGCTACACCTGATGGTAAGTGTAGCGCAATCCAAGAATTGTGTCAACCAACGATAAACAATGTGCCCATCGTAGGTCGGCAAGCTCATGCCGGCCTGCCAAAGGGTCAAGGGGGAGGGGGAGGAAAAAGGGATGGGAAAAGGGTTAGGATCAGGGGGCAAGCCCCCTGGGGAGAACCGGATATACACTGGCTGACCCTGGAACGCGACCCACACATGGTGTGCCACTATGGCAGGTTTTAGCACCAGTGTACGGTGGTCGCTATCCGGTCGGATACAAGTATCCTCCCACCAGCTAGATTGGGAAGGGGAAGGGTATTTGTGCCTCCGAACATCTCACTCGCCGTACGAAAAGCAGCAGCAAGCCGCTACTTTACGTCGGTTCCCTGTTAGACAATAGTAACGACCCGGTCGAGCCGGCCTATTCATACTGTAGACAAAATGTCTACAGCGTGGCTCTACCACTCATAACATATCACACTCATGTTACATTTTAATAATGATCTGAATTTGTGTGCAGGGTCAGATGATATCGCTGGAGGGCATGGTGGGGGGCGGCGCGGGCGTGGGTCGCGCGTTGCAGGTGGGGGGCGTGGGGGGCGTCGGCGGCGTGGGGGGCGTGGGGGGCGTCAGGGGGCGTGGCGCCGTGCGCGTGCTGGCGCCCACCTCGCGGCTCGCGCGACCGCTGCTGCTCACCGCCGCCAAGCCGCTGCACAACATCATACTGCAGGTACACATATCCCGGATACTTATTGTTAAATATGGATAATATTATATTATACAATATATAATATAATATAGGACAATCAAACATTTGGCAGTTGGTTACGCACTGACGTTTATTTGAAATATATGTGGCCAGTAGCTATGATACTCTTCCAAGAAGTCTATACTTAACATTTCTCCCTCTTAAATGAATAATATAATAACTAAACGATAAATCAAAAAAACACAACAAGAACAAAAATAAACATAATTAAATTACAACTACAGGTCCATACAAAAAAACGGTTTATAATCAACTCTTTGATTTCGGCGCAATAGCCTTCCCGACTGCCCCGTATTTTGAACAGGATCAGATGGCGACTCAGAGTTTTGGATGACCTGATGTTCTAAATCTGATGTAGCGTCAACGTTCTCATCAACCTCTGAATTTCCGGTTGATGACAGAGATGGATGTTCAGTAAGCTGAGTTTCAGAAGGTGCCACTCGCTCATCACACTCTTCCTCACGGACGCATCTTTGCGAATCAGACACTTGCTCCTCACTAGAAGACCCGTTTGTTCTGTCAAATTCGGGTATGACATCCAACACATCGCCGGCTGCAGCATCTTATTCAGAGATGGATGTTCAGTAAGCTGAGTTTCAGAAGGTGCCACTCGCTCATCACACTCTTCCTCACGGACGCATCTTTGCGAATCAGACACTTGCTCCTCACTAGAAGACCCGTTTGTTCTGTCAAATTCGGGTATGACATCCAACACATGAGTCGCCATCTGATCCTGTCACTAAAATGTCATCGAGCATACACAAAACACCATCAATACCTGATAAAATATTCTCCATAAGGCGCTGGAAAATAGCCGGCGCGCTGGATAACCCGAATACCAAACGAGTATACTTAAACAAGCCTTTATGAGTGTTGATAACAGTATACTTCTGAGACTCCTCATCCAAAACACATTGTGCGTATGCTTGCGAAAGATCTAATTTAGTAAACTGTTGGCCTCCCTGTAACTTTGTGAAAAGTTCATGTGCTGTTGGTAAGGGGTATTGATCAACCAATAGCTGTTTGTTAAACGTCTCTGAATAATCAGCACACAAACGAATGGAGCCGTCGCGCTTCAACACCGGAACCACGGGCGATGCATACTCGGAATATTTTACCGGTTCCAAAATGCCAACATTGACCAATCGTTCGATCTCTTTATCAAGTTTATTCCGTAATGCAAAAGCTACAGGACGCGGCTTGAAAAATATTGGTTTTGCATCACTTCTTAAATTTAGTTTCACTTTGTATTTACAAAATTTCCCTAATTGATCACAGAAAACCCGAGGAAATTCGACTTTTAACTGATTAACTAAATCTGAGTATTGTTCACAATAGTTGACGGAAAGCATCTCTAATCTAAATAAGGATATAAAATCCCTGCCTATGAGTGGTGGTCCACCTCCACGAATTATGAATACATTTAGGGTATAAGTTTTTCCGATATACGTAAAAGGTAAACGTGCAATCCCTACGCATTCAATATGTCGTCCAGTATACGTAAATAATCGTTTAGACGATTTGGACAATGCAACTCTTTTAAAATGTTCTAAATACGTTTGCTCAGAAATCGCAGTAACAGCCGATCCGCTATCAACCTCGAACTTCATTTTTTTGCCTAAAACGGTGACAACCTCCGTCATTGGTTCTCCGTTGTAAGTGCGAATATTATACAACTCACCGTCATCATCGCAAGTGACCTCATTTTCCATGAAATTAATGTTTTTACACATTCGACGCAAATGCCCCTTAACATTACATTTTTTACATTTATAGTTAGCGAACCTACATTTCGCCGAAGTGTGATTTTTAAAACCACAAACCGAACACAACACTTTTTCAGTTGCCTTATTAGTGGTGTCGATTTTCAGTAGTTGGTCAGCGGAAGTCGCTGCCATCGCAGCTGCCGGTGATGCCGCTGCGCCTACACGCGCGCACCGCACCCTCTCTGCCAACACTACTGCTTTCGTTAGCGTAAATTCTCGTGGATCTTGAGCAAATAGTTTTTCACGCTCTGGTCCCGATCTCATTCCCATAACGAAACGATCTCTAAGAGCTTCCTCCACGTTCAAAAATTGACAGTGACCCGAAAGTCCCCGTAGTCTTGCTGCCCACTGAGGATAAGCTTCTCCTTCAGCTTGCACCGCTGAATAAAACTTGTACCTTTCATGGAAACCACATACCTGGGGTACAAAGTGCCCGTCCAAAAGCGCTAATATGTCTTCGAATGGCACTGAGTCAAGCTCTTTTGGCACTGCCAAATTTGATGCGAGCTTAAAGGTAGGCTCGCTGAGTGCGCTCAACAAAATCGCACGCCGCTTCGTACCCGAAACGTCGGTTCTTTTGTCGACATCATTAGCGATAAACCACTGCATCAATCGTCCCTTGTACTCCGGCCATGTTTGTAAATTATGGTCAAAACTTGTGAGTAGACCAAATATAGTTTGAGCCATTGCGGGTTCCCTTTTTCTAAAGTAAAATCCTCGTCGCCACTGTTAAATATGGATAATATTATATTATACAATATATAATATAATATAGGACAATCAAACATTTGGCAGTTGGTTACGCACTGACGTTTATTTGAAATATATGTGGCCAGTAGCTATGATACTCTTCCAAGAAGTCTATACTTAACACTTATAGTTCCCTAGTACATTTTGCGACCTCGAGATGGACGGCAGCACGGGTGGTCGGCCGCCTTGCTGCCGTAGACACGGAGGGAGTGCGATAGGGCTTTCAAGGTAGGCCTCGCAACCCTACCCACATATCGAGAAGGGCTAATAGGCGGCACCGCAGGTGTTCAGTTTGGGCAAAAGCCAGGTGCTTTAGGACCATATTTTTTTAAGCAACCCTATTGCTATGTGTTCAGCAACACATTTTATACCCTAAAATGTTATTTTCATCCGGTAAACAGATGGGTGAAGGTCAATGTTACCGGGGAACTCATACTATATGAGTCCCATTGGTTAAATTAGATTGGCTGCCGCGAACTTATTTAGTACTTGTGTAATAAAAACATAATAAAAGTGAACCAAATATGAAACCCAATGTTTCCCAAACGCCTTACCACGGAGAACTGCTGGACCACATCCGTACCCCGTTTTATTGATTAGGACATCCGCTGTAAGATGTTCTGTGAAAAAATTAGACGGCCACCTACTGTGGTGCAAAATAGAGCTCATTAAAGGTAGGACAGATATATAGACGGCGTAGAAATAGGGTTATTTTGGACACCTTTTGGGTACGGAACACATACATTGTACATAATGTAAATCGTAGTCGTAGTCGTAATCGTAATCGTATGTAAAAGGTAGTTTTGTTGTTAATTACAGCAGAGCGACGGCAGCGCTATTCGTGTGACGACAAGTGGAGGTGCGCCTTCATCGCAAACGTTAGTTCTCGGCAATATCGGTATGTACTATTTTTTTATATAGATATTGTTATACACTACGTTACAGATAGATGTGGTCAAATTTAAGCAATGTACGATAGAAATATTTTACCCTATCCCCTGTCCCCCTGAAGTACCAAACATGATTGCATTCTAAATTTGCAACTTTAGACAACACTAAAATGAAATTATAAACAGCTGAGCTTTTGTCTCACTTCAGCATTGTTATTCTCACTCACGCACTTCACTTATTTTATAGAGATGTAATAGATTCCGTCGATCGTAATAAACAAGTGATTCAAATTTCCGTAAAATTGACAAGATCCGGTACATATACACTCATTATCAGGTGTATTTTGTAACCCTTTAATATGTTTATGTTAATTAACATCTTTCTGTAACGTTATGTAAGTGTTTAAGATGCTTTTTGATGATATTATATTGTTTAGCTTTACGATTGCGATGTTTTCATTTTAGATAAAAAAATGCTGTAAATTATCATTAGGACCAGTTGGTTTACATAATTTCTTATGTTTACGCGACACATTGACACGGATTGAATGTTACACGGATTTTATCGCGATTAAATCCGTTCAAATTAGTTTTATTTCAATAAGACCTGAAGAAGAAGAAGGTTGTATGGAATATTTTGAACCAAACAGAATCGAATGAAGCCATAAAAATGTGTATAAATCTTCTTATATATAAAAATAAGTCGGGTTTTCCTTCCTGACGATATAACTCCAGAACGCACGAACCGATTTCCACGGTTTTGCATTCGTTGGAAAGGTCTCGGGCTCCGTGAGGTTTATAGCAACGAAAATCTAGGAAAAATTTCAATAGAAAAGCGGGAAAATAGGGAAAATCATTTTTTAAATACAGCGCCATCTCTGATACATAGCATGTACTACAAACCAATATTTTTCTGGTGGCGAAACGGAGTTCGCCGGGTGTGCTAGTATTGTATAAATGTACACCGCTAGCAAAATGATGGCGATATTTTAGGTTTTTTACGCCTGCATCCCCAAAGGGTGGGCCGATGGAATTAGTGTTGCACCCACGGTTCGCTGACCTTATTGGGCGAGACTATCGCTATACCGGGCAACTAGAAACACGATTAATTGATTAACCAGATTTGAACCCGGGATCTCGTGGTTTTCAGGTTAAGCAGGATGCCTCTAAACCAGTGTTTCCCAACCTTTTTTAGACCATGCCCCACATTATTTTTTTTTGTTAAATTTGTCATCGATATCTAGCATTGCATTTAAATAACCCAAAGCGAAAGGGTTAATGTCGAGTCGAGTCCATATTTAAATTGCCCCTTTGTGGGGCACGGGCTTCACGTTGGGAAACACTGCTCTAAACCAATGAGGCGATATGTATTTTAAAGTATGTGTTGTAGTAGAATTTGGTCTACATGTTAAGAACAATGTTTTGGGAATATTGATTTGATATTTAATCGTCTCGAAAATGAGATTTCCATATAGACGTTTATTATATTATTTATATTTTCATTTTCAAAGTAAGTAATAAGTTTTTACTGAGTGCTGTTATTTTACAGGGGCACAAGCAATAACAACCTCGTCCTCATCAGCACCAGTTTTGAAATTGCAACAGGTATGTAGTTACTTCTTTTTAAAATAATTTATATATAGAGAGTATTGTTTAAAAAGAAATCTAATTTATATATATTGATCTCGTGATTAAAATATCTTGCCATAAATAAATAATCATTATGAACATGGTAACTTATAAAAATATGTCACTACCATGTCAATACGAAACTAATAGTGAATCCAATATATTTTAGGTGAATCCAATACAACAAGTAAAACTCGCACAGGGATTAAAAATTCAACAGGTGAATTATGCAGACTTGCATGTTTTGACAGAGTATAAGATTTATGGTTGCATGATGACACTAGATCGCACGTATAGGACGAAAACGTCTCATCACTAAAATATATCGAAAAGTGACCTGAGAAAAGGACTTCAATGTCTTATTGTATCTATATGTAATACAAAACCAGCTACATTCAGATGGGAAAGTAAAAAAAATAATATTTGAAATAGATCCGCTTTATCGTGTTATAGGTTTTTAGTATTTTTTTTTATGAGGATGCAAACGATTTTACATACTGTTGTAATAACTTCGTGAGTGTCACAAGAAAAAATGTACAAAAACAGAAATCGCAAAAACACTACGATAATATCGACTGAGCTCTGTGAGAAAGGTTCCACTTTAAGGTTTGGTAATTCATGTTAACTTTATGCTATTTTCCAAAAGGTACCTTTTGTATATTTGAGTGGTTTTCGTCCTAGAGGTGCGCGATTTGGTTGCACGGTTGAATCGATACGTAAATGGGTGCGTCCGGATTTCGGAATGAGTGAGCTACCTCGCGAGGCAGACCTATAACGGCATAGATATTTTTCTGGGCTGCGACAGGCTTTAATTGGGACAGGCTTTAATAGTTTAAAGCCTGTCCCACCGGGGTAGTCCCCGGTTACCAAAAATTTAAGTGGGTGAAGTACCAAATCGATGTAAATAATTATTACTATAGGGTCAACAATGTAATTGAGAAAGTCAGCAGTCGTTCAATAAGGCTTGTCGGAAATGGAATAATGAATCAGTTTCGATATACGAAAAATATCGGCTTGATACGGCCTTTTTAGATATCTTATAAAAATGTGGTTTTTGATATAAAACATATTAATATGATAAATTATCGCTATATCGATATTTTTCTGGCGTTCCTTATGTTGACTCCATCGATTTATTTATCGCTATATCGATATTTTTCTGGCGTTCCTTATGTTGACTCCATCGATTTATTTTTGTATTAATGTGTCCTTTAAAGTCCCTGAAGTTTTTCGGATAATTAAAATTTTACTGCATATGTTGACATCCGGGAGATGGTTAGTAGGGTTCTGGAATCGGATCATACGATTCTAGATTAGGTCAGGCTAATTCCGACCGCCCACTTGTTATGCCCGGCCGTGGAGCTTAAATTTGGTCTCGCGAGGATGTT
Organism: Amorpha juglandis; assembly: GCA_949126905.1. Classification (NCBI taxonomy): domain Eukaryota; kingdom Metazoa; phylum Arthropoda; class Insecta; order Lepidoptera; family Sphingidae; genus Amorpha; species Amorpha juglandis. The sequence continues at coordinate 7,905,219 of OX421380.1, forward strand.
CAGTCTAGATGCATCCAATAAAAAAATTAACTCACTAAACATATAACACAACACTTTCGAGATTAACACAGGAGTTTTCTAGATTCGTTTGACTTGAAGGGATATACTATGCTTCTCACATATGCCTTGATACTATATTTGATTTTATTATAAAATAGTAAGTGTTTGGTAGATTAACGGTGGCAGTTTAAAATATATTTACGACATTAAATGATAGTGGTGTGATTTATAAAATAAATGAAATTGAGATGTAATATTGGTCCTTTGAATAAATTTCAAATGTATGATAATTTTAAAAGGTGGTGCTTGCAATTTTGTTATGGATATATGAGTGAACTATTCTTTTTATTGTTCGTTTTATTTATAATCTGTTCAGAGTGGTTCGACAAGTTCTGTGGCGACATCTAGCGGCGTGCGCAGTGTACTAATGGACGGACAACAGTTGAAACTGGTCGGCGGGAGGCACGTACTAGCCAGAATTCTGAGGCCCGCGCATCCGCCACAGTAAAGATTTTTGCACATTTACATACTTTTATACATTTACCAAGTAACTCTGTGGTACATTAACGATACGAGTCGTTTGCGTTTGTAGTGGTAAGTAAATTATTCGAATATTTGATGATTTTTTAAATTCAACTAGTAACGGTTTATTTTGCGAGTTTGCCATCTGACAAACAAATTGACCGACTTCTATATTGTATACATGAATGCATATCACTACATATACAAAATACTCGGTTCGCTAATATAGCCATAGTCGTGTATATGTGTAGGGTTTACATGAAAACTAAAAATCGACTGCCAACACTCATCTGATTGAGTCGATTAAACGAAGCAATTCAGCATGATGTACTGTATCAGTATTTGTACTGAACATTATGGTTTTTATTTGAGGAAACATGTAACATTTTATTTCCTAACAGAATGACTATACTGTAGTTCATTTTGCTGTGTAAAAATTATTTTCTAGTTTTAATAATGTGACATTCATAAAAAATTGTGTGTATCAAAGGTTATTTATTGTAATTCTTTAAAAAGAAAATGTGTATGTCTCGGTCGGCAATAAGGTGACTCTTTAAGAGGTGTATGAAAAGAATGGTGTGTACATATAATTGTAGATAATAAAAAAATGGAAAATGCGTGCTTAGGTAGTGGAGAGATAGGTTAATATTTCATTTATTCTACTTATTAAACAGTAAAGTTACGATTTATTTGAAAGTATTTTGTGGTAAATAATAATTTATTTTGTTTATTTATCTCATTGACAATATATCGGAAGGATTCTGAAAATACGTTCGCAATATTGTTTCCAATAATTTTTATATACCTATAGGTATTTATTTTGAATTATAATATATAGAGGAGTCAAAATGGCGAAATATTGCGATACATATTTTATGATTGGCCCTGAAGGCATGTAGAGATCATTGTCTTTTTTAAGGAATTTACATTAAGTTCCGTATATGAATTTCTTCAGATTAGTTTCTGATGGTGTGATTAATTGAGGGTAAGTTCGGGTAAACCAAAAACGCGGGGTTTTCACGCCATGTAGTTTAGTAATGTAAGATCTGTCAAATGCAATAATAACATGTTTATTTTGTTATGAGTGATGGTAATTTTGTTACAGATGTATAATTTTTCATTTTAATGTAAAAAAAAGTATTTCTGTTATAGGCCTGATTAACTATAAATCATTGAAAGAAAAGTCAATTGCTTAAAAGATATTTCGTTTTATTTTTAAAACCTCTATCGATTTATAAAGTGCCTTGTTTCATACTTAACCGATCACGATACTAAAGCATGGTGTCGTGATGATACAAGTATTATTTTTAATATATTCCATGAGTGAATATTGTTCCATTTAGTTACTAAATTTTGATGAAACCCCAACGTGTTGGTATGGTTCACTAATTGAAAGGCAAAAATACTGTTTGAGCTCGGAGTAAGTGAGTTTTGATGGTATTTTGAACAGTTGATAATTATAGTCGCAATATTGTTTTATTGTAAATTATTTGTTTATTATATGACAAAGAGTTATAAGTATTTGAGAGTTCTATAAGATTCTAACAGTTGGCTGTGTAAGGTAATTTATCGGCTGGATTGAGTAAGTATCCAATAGATGGCGCATACTGTAATTAATACAATATAATTTAACTTATACCTTAGCCACAGCAACGCGTGGTTGGGTCTGCTAATTTATTTATATATAATACTGTTGGTTTTGATGAAACAAATCAAGTCTACCTGCTTTTGAGACTTTATGATTTAGAGTTCATCAAAGCAAACATCCAGTACAGGCTTGTTCTGTTCGAAATTATAAAGTTTTATTGCCCGTAGTCAAGTGCCACCCACGAAGCAGATAAGGGATTTTTTTTGGGGTGTTTTCAAAAGACTGTTTACTGTTTGGTGGTCGATACAAATAAAATTACAGTATAGGGTTCTACAATTTGATCCAAATAACAATGGAACGACTTTGTCATGTGATGTCTTAAGCTTATATAAAGGTAGGACATATATAGTACAGACGGCGTAGGCTCTGTTTATCGTAGCACTATACATATTTGTGAATAATAGAGGTATTGAGTGGGAAAACATAATTTATTTCACTTTTGAACATTGTGTGTTATAGCAAACATAAATCATTACAATGCTTAATACTTGGTATAACCACAGCGGCTATTATTTGCAGGCATTCTGGAACTTATCACTTATATTATGTTGATGTGCGAAATGTTGCATGATATAAAAAGATAGCACGATTTATGAGTCCTTGATACACATTATATTCATCACAGACAGCCTAAACGGAAAACTAACATTAAACATATAAATATTGTGTATACGTGATTATACAATTCCTTCTACACAGGGGGACACTGCCGTCTCAAGAACAAAAGGACATAAGTGACAGTATTTGTCAGTTGCGTCCTTTACCTCATGACCGATTCAAAACATACCACAGAGATGCAGTAGAATAAATGTGTATAATAACCTCATTGTAACAATAGGTTAGAAAACAGGGGTGTAGGTACATGTACAATATGCGTTAAATGACTTCGCCGGGCTGACTTACCTTCTTCACATGCCTTCTTAGCCTCTCGTCACTCGAAGTCTGAAAATAATAGCCGCAACGCCGCTCATGACCAATTTCAGCCCGGCCAAGTTGCTTTACCCGCTTATACACTTGCGGCCAAAATATATTATTATTAATCTTCAGTATTTAAGGGATGCCAAATTATTTGAAGTTTTCATACAGTAATTCTGTTCGCGACAAATATCACATTTTATTTCTAACTACCGGATACACCCGCTAATCCTCCATAGAGTGTTTTACGTCTTTCACTTTATAATCGCGGTTTGTTTGCGGTGTAATGTACAATTACCGGTACGATTCGTGAGCACAGACAGTGACGGGGGCAGTTGAGTCTAACTGACGACGAGCATCGACAGACCAACCAATCGTGTGCTACTACTGGCTCCTTCATTTCGACAAACAGATCTATAAACGAGCTACTTCGCAGTTGGAATTTATGCTCGATATAAAATCGAATGACAAAACCCCCCACTCTTGTATAGTCGTGATGCCTAACATCGAATATTATAATTACACGTTACAATGAAATACCAAATACATTTAATTCAAACGAAATAGTGCCGTTATAAGATATAAAAGCTACGAATTGCGGAAGTATGTAGATGTACCTACGCATACGTCACCCGAATAAATGGAGGAATATTCTGTGAGGTAATCATGGGATCTGTGCTGGACGTAATCCAGAGGTCCGGGCATGATACGCTATCCTGAAATCCACGCAAGAAAATTGCGAGATATGATTTTCGTCACTGTCAGAGCGTGATATGTTTGGTGTACGTAAGTTTGAAGTACTTGTCCGTACACGCTAGGATTTAAACCCCCGCCAAAAAACAGCACAGGCAACGGCTTAAATCATCTAAGCTACCACAGCTCTTACATTTATAATAAATGAGAAGCATTACTAATCCTACAAAACCCAATCGCTTATCAGTCTTATAAACTAGAATTTTTTAAATGATGAAATGTTAAAATAGGTAAGAAATTGAAACAGTAAGTAATCAAAGAGTGACGTCAAAACACATATAATATTACACCACGATTGATATTTCATCTTACCCTATCGCACTACATAAAAAATAAATATGCTTATTACATACATTTATACCACAGGGTTTTGTTAATACTGACGAGGCATACAATCGAAACTTTCAGAGATATGATATACATAGCATGACGTTTCCGATGATACAATCATGTGAATACAGTACCTACGGCTTTGTGAGTAGACTCGTAAAAGCTAATACTCTGTCTTATTCTGCAGCGTAGTTATATGCGCGTATGATCTATTCACTATTTATGAAATGAGTGATGATTTATTGCGCCCTGAGTGTACACTCTACGAAGCTCATGAATACATTATTAATATCTAATCATTATTATTATGCTCCATTACGTTGTTGAATGACGTTAATAAATACATTGTAGATTATATTTTTGTAACAAAAATAAATTTTAGCAACTTTGGCATTTGACACGTACGTACCTAATATACATTCGAATATCTAGTGCGTTTACAAAATATACTTACATATTATATCGTATCTCTGAACATAGAACCCACATTTTGACCATCGTTGGCGCGGACACCGGTGACCAGCCAAACCGTACATTATATACAAACAATAGGCACTGAAAGTTTGAAATATGATCGGCGTGAAGATGAACGCAGTTTGGTCTATCCACTGCGTTCTATAATCTCAAGGAACTACACTATGGCGGCTAAATCATTACAAAGTGCGTGGAATGCCTAATGTACAATTAAGTTACACGTTACTGTTTGTGAATGCAATCATTTTCTGCGCTGTTGTTCATTTAAAAGTCTTCTACTCGGCTTAATTGCAACCCTTGTTTTACTCTCAGTTTGAGACCAAATTGAGTTAATAAAGAGCTTTGTGTTACTACATTCTTTATTTTTTAGTTTGTATAATTTTTATTCCCTACGATATGAAGTCAAATTGTACTCAAGGCATTCCGAGATGGAGATTTTAAATAAGCAAGAAGCGTGGTGACCGATCACTTCACTCTTCAGCGTCTTCGGGGTTTTCTGCCGTCAGAAGGTTGGTGTTGTCATCCGCTTGAAGGTCGGCGGTCAGCTTCTAGAACAAGGGCATTATCTTTTTATACAGTAGAAGCCTGGCAAGCGGGTCACCTGTTCGTAAGTAATCTCCAACGCCCGTAACCACCTACAAAACTAGAAGATTCATGGGTGCGTGTTCTGGAATTCCTACTGATCGTACAGAACGGAACAGCAAGCTGCCATTTCACACGTCGCTTTTCTGAGAACCAGTGGTAATAATACGGTCGGCCCAGCCCATTCCTTCTGTAGATAAATTGTCTATACAATGCAAGCCTCATTTAGAGTGAGAGAATCTCGTACGAGATACGTGAAAATATACGTCAGAAAACTTATTTACAAGGGAACATTATTTTTTTTAAATAATACAAGTATAACTTAAAAGATAACTATTTCTAACGTAAATTGGTTTCTATAAGCTAGGTTATAGTATTTGAGATATGGGGTATTTTCGGTTACATTACGAAACCTTCACTGTGCGTGATCCGACACGCACTTGGCAGGTTTTTAAGTTTTACATTCATAAGGATTGGTGGAAGAAATATATATTGAGAGGCCTTTATTCGAACCTCAACTCTCCTAGGAGTGGGACACTTGAGGCTCGAATAATATTAATAACAATGCAGCTTTATAAACGAGAGTTTCTGTTATATTCGTGCCCGTGTCATGCGATAAATCTCTTTGCATAAATAGGTCTTAATGCTTTTTAAGGAAACACGTCTTTGCGGCAGGCCCGCAGCTAGAGACAAATTTAAGGTAGGGCAGCGGTGGTTTCGGGTGGAAGTTTTTTTATATTCAGAAAATGGGTATAGTGATAGTGCATAATATAGGGTTGAGCATGGAAATGAAACACAAAATACACAGGGACGGAGAAGCGAAACATTTCTTTTGGTTGTATACATTTATATAGTAATACATTTACAATGTGTTAAAATTGTCAGAAAATAACAGCCAATTAGAATAAAGCGGTACATAATATCGTTTCGATAACTGTATACAAAAACGTAATTAAAGGTATTATAAGCTGCAGTTAATTAAAAACTGTCCGAATCGATCCTGCATTCAGAAAAAAGTATCTATATAAGGATTCTTACCCCAATCTGGGCCGTCGTCGCGTGAGTTCGCTTGCGACGCTTGACCGCCAATGCGAGGAGCAGAACTAGTGCGACCGACGACAGAGCGGCCACCAGGAGTGGTAGTAACAAGTTATCGCCAGGGGAGTAACCCTAGGCGATAAAATTACTGATTAAATAACACGTTTTTATACTACAAAACACCAAGGGCCTGTCGAATGTGCGAATAAATTATAACCGCCAGTTATAATTTATTCGCACATTGGGCACTGAATTTAAAAAGCAGCAATTTCACAAAGGTCCTACATATTTATTGACACCCTGATGATGTTCTTTGCTGTTTTTTATTTTATTCGTCATTTGATGTTGACTCGTATATTGATAAACAGGCACATATCATTTGTAGCTGTGTTTCTATCTAGTTATACTATTAAACTAGTTACTAGTACGTTCTGAACCTGTGGTTTCGCAACAATCATTCTTAGCAAGTTGTACGCAAAGAGAAATTAGCTTCCTATTCCTATGGGTGTCATTTAAATTGTAATTTGACATTTACACCGTGGTAGGTACGGGTTAAAGGTGACACGACCTTTTGGCTTCCATCATTTAGAACTTCATAGTTTGGATGTATGTAACGGAACTGTAATTTTCTTAAATTGGAATTTATGGCACCAATACCTGCATTACAAGCCTATTTAGTCCCCATAACTCAGACTGTTGACGGTTCCTAATGTGAGAAGTACGTACAGTATATTGCACGTACTAACGCCTTAATATAATAGTCCATAAAAGAACTGGATGTTATTCGAACCAGATAGATCCGAGAGTCTTTAAATTAAATAAGTACTTTTATTACGTTCACTCGGTCGTTTGTTTAAAAGTTATGATATTGTGTAACTGTCTCTTCGTAATAGTTAACCGCTACTAATATAAATGGTACATTGCCGCAGTATTAACTAAGTTATATGATTATTATTGATAATAGTTATTCGGATATTAATGTTAGCATAAAAACAGTGTAAAAATTACTCTCAAATTGCGCCTTTTATAGTATGATTAATTGCATCAATATCAGTGTCTGTCCATTCATAATTTGTATGTGCTCTATTGTTACTTAAGATTGTATTACACAACTATTTAATTTAAATTTTTTGTTTTATTTGCAAGCCCTCCGGTGTTGCAGGTGTTCATGGGCGGTGGTGAGTACTTTCCATCACGTGAGCCTCCTGCCCGTTTGCCCCCTTATTCCACACAAAACAAAAAAAAGTGTATCGTTCACTAAGTTACGAATTGAATGCAATTAATGCGTTTTGTATGTAAATATTATATAAGACGAACAGTGTCGTTATAGGTACTTACGGTCCACTGGAAATACGACGACGTGTCCACAAATGGCCACCTAGCTCCGTACCACACGTTATCATTCGCTTTTAACACCGTCACTTCATCCGAATCCGAACTTATGTCGGAAGAATCCGGCTTCAAAGAAGGCAATGAGAACACTTCATCCACTTCCAATGATTCTTTAAAATCTTCGTCATCGTCCACTGACAGCATTGTATCTTTCAAATCTTTCAATCTAAACTTCTCAGTGGAAGTTGTAAATTCTGTTGTAACCGGAGGTGCCGAAGTCGTACTTTTTGTTGTTATAAGAACATCATCGAACGTTTTTGTGTTAGTCACGATCGATTTTTCCGCCGGCATAAATGTTTGTGAGTAATATTTGATCACACTGCGAAGTGTGATTGGTTCAGCGGTAACAGTAGGGCGGATTATAATATCTTTATCCCATGGTTTCATGGATATTATATCATTTTCTAAGTTATTGCTGTTAGATGTACCAAGCACTGGTGTATTTATACTGTCTTCAGTCACGTAAGGTCTGGATGTGGTAGAGGATGTTGAACTTTTCCAAGATCTCAACGCAGGCATGGTCCAAGGCGGTGTAGTAGCTTTTTCAATCAATATTGTTGATGTGGCCGTTGGCGAAGCAATGGTAGAGAGCTTCATGGTGCTTGTTTCTAATTTTGATATTAAAGTTGATACTATTTCCGGAGAGACTTTTAGCTCCTTCTTTCGAGATTTGACAATATCGCGGCTCGGAGATGAAAAGGGTGCAGCAGTAATCATATCATGATAATCTTGTTGGGACCTATGCGCGTATAGAGCCCCATTCATTACGTACAGAGGAACTGATGCAAGAGCTAAAGCAAATATAACTCCGAAAATTATAAGTAAAACGTATTTCACTGTGGATTTTCTTCGGGTTCGTCGCACGTGAATCGAGGGGCTGTAATCGCGTCCCTTTCCCTTCAAGCCGCTGTTACTTAGCACCTCCTCCGTCTGCGGTAGGATAGTGTACTGCAGACTGTTCTCGCCATGTCGCACCGTCTTGTACATGTTAGCCACTGATATAAATCACTACAAAAACTACTATTACGTTCTGTGTCCAATCGTAATTCTATCACATACTAGAGTTTTCACTACGGTGTGATGACGCGTTGATGTATATGTGTATCAGTATAGTGATTCATCAACGTGGAGAACAGTCAGTGCGAGACATCGCGGTGGCTCGCGCTTTGTGCAGCGTTGTCGTCTGGTGGCGGAAGGCCGAGGGAGGCGCATGCGCGACAACATTGAGCGGCTGCGCGTTCCCCCATCGCCAAGCGGCTCGTTGGCCCCAAGTTTTTGAGGTTATATGACTGAGAAGCCGGCTTCTATTCTACATCATTCTGTTGGCAATAACAATAACATCACGGACTCATTAACTGTCTCGCCTCGTTAGCGCGGTAGAGATTTTTTTCTTTGTACTTTTAATCCTTTAATTTATGAATGAGACTCTACGACTCGGGTACTTATTTGAAAACGTTGAAATAATTTGCTACGAAACTAGTTGCCATTAGTTCGTGAAGAAGGATATAATACACATGTAGTAGAGTGCATACTATTTAATCAGTTAATCAAGATTTATTTTGTAAGAACTACGATTCTTAAAAAAATAAAAGATTTTCATTGAGAGTACAAACAGTTAAAAACCAATATAAGATTGAGAATGAGTCACATTTCCTGTAGCTTTTATCGAAACGTTTTTTGTAAGCATTGATCAAATGACTTATAATTTATCACCAGGCAACGCAGTTACTACCCACAGCCTTGTATACCGAATCATCGACAAAAAAATTAGGATGCTTCACTTTTGTTACATCAAAAATTATAATACTGTACCGACATGTATCTTGCGTTACAAGCATGACGTGTATACTGCTTATATAAAGATTGAAGTAAAAGAACCATTTTTTGGTGTTATATTTTTTTTTTACTAGCCCTGTATTATATACGTCCCACTGCTGGGCACGGGTCTCCTCTACTGAATGAGAGGGATTAGGCCTTAGGCTACCACGCTGGCCTAATGCGGGTTAGTAGACTTCACATACCTTCGAAAAATCTTATCGAGTTCTCAGGTTGCAGGTTTCCTCACGATGTTTCCTTCACCGTTAAAGCAAGCGATAATTAACAATTAATATACACGTAACTTAGAAGAGTCAGTGGTGTATGCTCTTGGGGCTGGTTTCGAACCTGCGACTTTCGTCTCGACAGTCCATACCACTCCCCGCTGAACTATCACTTTTCTAAAAATGCAAGTAAAATAAACAAAAAAAAACCATTGGGTAGAATTCTAATCCTAGGTTAATTGGATAAATCAAATTTTACGATTCTATAATCTCAGCCATCGGATTGCCCGAAATTGATTCAGTTAACATTTGATGGAGGCTACTAAGTCTTTTTTAGGTAAGTTAAATAAATTTAACTGAAAATTAGGTCATCAAACTACGCATAGCTAACAAATAGAGCTAAAATGGAATTGTGACTATGTCGATAGGCTCGCCCCCTATCATATCATGGAATGAAAATAAGCTCGGCGAAATGTGGGTGTACTGATTATTACTGGTTATTAGACGTGAGTGCGTATGTACGTTTGTACATTAAATACAATAATATTATACTCTTAACGATTTCCTAGAGTGGAATTCTTTCCGGAGTTGATGCAGTAGAAACTCAAAAGTAACATTTCGTTCGCTAGATACAGTAGGTTCTATTAATAAACGATAGATTTTGTTCTGACACTGTTGTAATTTGTACTGAAAATTTTACAGTGTGAACTATGAAAATCCTTTGGCGCTGAGGAAGAAATATTTGAAACCTTTTTTTAATTTTATTTTCTTTTATAACATAGGCTAGCAAACGAGCAAGTGGGTCATCTGATGTAAGTGATCTCCCTGTGTGATGGATGCCTTGTCGACCTTAGAGGAAAAAGGTAATTAAGGGATTTGGTAGGGGAGGAGGGCATGGGGCTTCCGAATATATCACTCACCATACGAAATGCAATAGGAGGCTGGTTTTATGTGAGACAGTAGTAACAACCCAGGCAAGTCGGCCCATTCAACCTGTAAACAAAACTCCACAGCACGACTCTACCACTTTTGCATGCTTGGCGCGTCAAGAATCAAAAACCGTAAATCTGTTACTATATATTTTCGTCAGATGATAAAATATATCCATTATTAATAAAAATATGTACGACTATAGTACTGAGATATTTTGGCTGAGTTCAGTATACATGAATTTATGTTCCCTAGAATGAGTTCTAGTTCTAAAGCCCACTACAACGAAAGTAGAACCGTTTAAGAGACAAACAACTATATTAAATATTTTAATTGTATTTAAACAAATTAATTGTTATTACTTGTCGACCACGGTTTATCAGCTTTCGCAAAATGTGCGACGTATTATACTTAAAATAATAACTTTGTGATGTATTAATTAACAGGTCGGTCTGGAAATCTTTGGGAGAGGCCTATGTTCAGCAGTGGACGTCTTGTGGCTGATGATGATGATGATGATGATGATGTATTAATTAATTATTTGTTGTATTGTTGTTGTCATGTGTTGTATTAATTCATAACTAAATAACTTTTTCCGTTTCGACTAAAGACGATTATAATAGTATGTTTTCGTAAAAATACAAGAATAAAAAATAACAAATGGAATATACTACCATATTATGCAAATTCCGAAATATATATCTATACTCACGTAGATGAATCTTGGATCAGGACTGGCAGCTCTAATCAAATTTAGAAAAAAGTCTACGAACAATTCACATTAGCATTTTTTGTAGGCGGTCAAACAGCGAACACACCATACGAATACTAATTCACATGACCTTGGACAGAATCACGTTTCCTTTCTAAATTGGTTCGTGAATGCAATATTTTTAGAATAAAAGTAAAAAGAAAACGAAAGAAATAAAAGGGTTGGACGGCCGAATCGTCCCACTTTTTGTTGGTCGAGCATTTTTTTCTACATTTAATTTGGTGAGCGTCGTGTTAGACAAAGATTTCAGATATGTGTCTCTAGAACCAGTTCTATACGTTTTCTTGTTTTGCTATAGAATATAATGTTTATACTTTTTATTTATGCTAGTCTTATGTAAGTTTATTCGCTTAAGCACATAATTTTAGTACGTTCGAATTGTAATCAACATTCGAATTATAATTGGTGCTGCAAATATCAAATTATGGGTTTAGAATGTATGGAATACTCGTAAAATTACTTAATTGTGCACTTAAATTGTGTATAAGTGTGTAATTTGGTAGCAAATAGTGATTTTAATGGACCCATTCAAATTGATTGTAAAAACCTATGATTGAGCACTTTCATTGGTAGTGATAGTGAGATACAGTGGACCCCCGATGATAAAACGTAGGGCGTCGTTTGCTCTAGTACAATGACATCTACAAAGCGGCTATTTTCGTTGGCTCCTGGAACATGGCCAGCTCCGCGGGGCATCGCGTAAATAAACGTGCATGACAAACGCACGTTGCGCTCTCCTCGGACCGATTTCGACAAATTTAGTAATGCCCTGTAGGCCCTGGTAGGAAACAGTCCGCGGAAAATATTACTCCGACAACACGCAGCAGAAACTAGTGAGAAGGGAGGGGTAACCTTCACAAACCGGTGCCATAATAAGTTGAATATGTTAAGCGAAGTAGTGGAAATGTCGATGTTAATTAAGTTAATCGAGTTTTACTGGTAGTTGTATGCTGATTTTAGACGTACCAGGCGTTAGTTGCGAATTTACATCAACATACTTTATCATAATTGTCAATAATAAAATGACTATTTAAAGTAAGCTGCCCAACCTTGAGGGTTCAAAGCACATCCTGCCAGCGAGTTTTACGAGGTTTGCCTAAATAAACATTTTCACGAACACGTGTTTGTTCGCTAATGTTGGCCGTGGCTCGGCGCAGCGCCCCCAGCAGAACTCCTTTGTCATAAATACACTGCGAGTATTTATTGCCGCACGAATATTGTTCTTTCATCCACTTAAACAATTCTAGAGAAAAAATACGTTACTTTACTACCTGCTGTAAAGGTCTCGAAAGATTTTATTTTGGACCTTTTTGGCCAACGCTTTCTAAATATTGTTCCGTTTGGCCGTTCCCTAAGGGCTTAAGATAAGTATTCTCTTATCTTATCCACGAATGAGGCACTTTAATCTTGTGATAATATTTAAAATTCAATCTTGCACAAAGCCCCTTATTATTGAGTCCATAAGTTAGCTTAACGTAGCTGAGTTTTTTCTTGTTATTAGTTTTACACACAAGTTTTACGTACCTGTATATGTATATATCTAATTTTTGCCTTAATATAAAACTTGGCGTTGTTGTAGATTTTATCATTAATCAAGCCGTGTTTCATCAAATTGTTGGGAAGCGAGATTCCAATCTAATATTCAAGGCGTCCATGAGTATTTTGGTGATATGGGTGGATATTACTCGTTACTGGCTTTTTGTTCTAAAAAAGTAAATAGTATGTTTTGTAACATGGAAGGGAAGAAAAATGACATAAGATAGGTAATCGTTTTTGCAGTTTACAAAGGCTCCTTGATAATAATGGGTAGGAGTTAAGCTAAGGTGATGGGCTATTGGGCGCTCAGGAGTGCATCGGCCGCTCCTGACCCTGGCTGGCCCAATGCCACAGTGTATTTGCTCGACCGTACCAAACTGGGCACCATGCCAACGCCAGACCCTTCCGCATCGTTAATCAAATCATCATTTTGCACAAATGTTTTGAGGTGCGCGACCGGGTCCAGAGACCGCGACGAGGGACGACAGCGACACGTCTGCTTTGTATACAATTGTTAAATATTTTGAGGTATGCGACCGAGACAGGAGAATCCGACGCTCGACCATTTCCATACAATTTGATACAAAGCGGACGTGTCGCTATCGTCCGACTCGCGACACTCGTCGCGGTCTCCTGTCACGGTCTCGATGGCTATATCATTTGAATCTTGTATTTAAAGTGTCAGTGTCAGTGTCGCCGGTAAATTGGGGGCAATGTTTGGCTAAACCACAAATGTTTGTTGCGGGCCCTAATTCCCTAGATATTTCTTAGCTCTATAAGTATGAAAGGAAATATGCGGAATCTGGTATGTGTGAATGTTCGGCATATTTACCAGAAAGGCCGATACGCTAAATACATTTTTACTACCGTCGTATAAGTTTATGTTTACATTATGTTTATGTCTATCACATGAACCTGTGGACAGCTGCAAATGTCGATCGACTTTCCTATTAATATATGTTAAATGGCTGTGGTGATAAATTATTAATAGCATAGTCATGTCGGTACTGAAGAATCTGAAAAGTGAACATATTGGATTAAAAATATATGTTTTTTTTGTAACATAGACCGTTAAACGAGCAAGTGTGTCACCTGATGGTAAGTGATCTCCACCACCCATGTACGACTAAAATACTAGAAGAATCATAGGCGCGTTGCCGACCTTAAAGGGATGGGATTATTAGGGGATTGAGAAAGGGGATATTGAGCCTCCGGATATGACCGTACGATACGCAGCAGCAAGCCGCAACTTTACGTCGGTTTTCAGTGAGACTCATGAATCATGCTGTACACAAAACTATCTACAGCGGGGCTCTACCACTCATGAAATATAATTATAATTCAATTCTATTATTTACTTACCATGGCGCAGCTATTCCGTGAGTCAAATTTAGGTACAGCTCTATATTTACAACAAACTATTTCAATATTACATTGTGTTGCTTTTCTAAAATAATGCCCTAAAGTGCATACATTTATTACTATATGGCAACGACCATTATATTTAATTTGTGAAGTATTGGAGTATAACAGGATCCGAGTAACTGCGCTTTGTGTTTAGACGAATAAACCGAACGTTTATTGGCAGCAAGGAGTGTTGGCATTGGCATAGGTTCAGGGCGTTGAACCGAATGAAACACGTGTGGTGTGTCTAGTACAGGAGATCGAAAGTGCAAGTGCAATGTACGATCTTGTAACTAATGTCTATTGCAATTATCATAGGTTACAGTGTAACGCTATAGTAATAACTCAGGATGTTTCTGTTATCGTCTTCAATGAAACTACGTCGTCGATCTACGATGGAATTTACGTCGTGATATTTTTTATTGAGACACGTTTTGTTCTAATTCCATTTTTTGTTCAAAATCTTTTTACGTATCATTTTATTATTTATTACTTTTATCAATATTCCGGTACTTGTAGTATGCTCAATTATAACTTTTTCAATAATCCTTTAGACAACTAACTAATGATATTAAGCCTACAGTAGGTAACTAATTTATCTACGAGATACATTTATAACGGCATTGTTGTTAATCCACAAGGAAAATACTAAAGCAGCAATACTATTTTTTTACAATAAAAAATTATATTATTTATATTAGGAAAAAAATATAATTCAATAAAATATATCTAAGTTTTACTGAAAACTATTCTGTAGGTAAATTTATATGATTTGTTAACGTAAAGAAACAATTTTAAAATGCTGATTGGCGCTTTAGTATTTTTGCCTTTCCAGTTACGATATGAATTTACATTGCTTTTACATTAAACTGGCATTTATCTTTAAATTACCTGAAATCTAAGTAATTAATAATAATGTTGCTGATCATGTTTACTTTATACGTAGTAATTCTAAATGTAATGAAAGGAACCACACTTTCCTTGACGTGTAATATGTATAGGTGTGTAGTAAAATTCCATATGGATTTGGAGATCGGCCAGTTCCGTACATGATAAATCATAAATCAAAATATCTCGTGGTGTTCGTGACTTTGCCCGAAGACGTCACGTCTCACCAGGTAGAAACACTTCTTAGCCAAAACTTATTATTATTTGTTTCTGTGACATAATATTAAACCGGTATTGACGTTAACAGTCTGTTATTTATTATGAATGATTTGTTCTTGTTTAAATTAGGCCAGCAACGAGCTAAGTGATGTCATGATGTTTTAATAAGTAGAGTAGGTTACACACTCGATTTTATTAAGGTTTTAACACATAATAGGCTCGGCGTAATGGGCGAGCAGACGACTGCGAACGCGTCGCGGACTGATAAATGTTTGTGTCATCCACAGATTTCGATTCTGCCGTGCTATTCTGTAATCTTACGGAATAAAACAGCAGATCTGGGTGTTTTTTTATAGCATAGGCCGCAAACGAGCAAGTGGGTCACCTGATGGTAAGTGATCTCCACCGCCCATGTACGCCCACCATCAGAAGAATCATGGGCGCGTTGCCGACCTTACAGGAAAGGGATAATTAGGGATTGGGAAGGGGAGGGGATTTGGGCTTCCGGATATCTCACTCACCGTACGAATCGCAGCAGCAAGCCGCTACTTTCCGTTGGTTTTCTGTGAGACAGTGGTAACGACCTGGTCGAGCCAGCCCATTCATGCTGTAGACAAAACTACTGTCTATAGCGTGGCTCTACCACTCATAAAAGTCCCACGACAAGTCCCACGTAGTTCCTGATACCCACGATGTAGGTTACCTAGTGCGTGCTCAGGGCTATGTGTGTGACTGTTGGATATAATTGGGTGTTTATAATTGTTATTTTAGTCCAGTCTTCAGTTAGACATTTACAGGCAAGATAATCTAAAAAATAAATACATATTTCAATATGTACTGACATGTTAGATTATATTATATTATATTGTTGAAGTATAATTACTTGATATTGATATACACTTGATAGATAAATGATACTGACACATTTTTGACGTAATTACAAACCTACAGTGCAAATTATTATGTACACTCTCAAATATATCAGTAATATGGGGTTTAGAAATAGCAATTAATGTCAGGTGCTTATTAATATTTATTATGGATAACAGCTACAAAATATGCAAATGATTGCGCAATCTAATGAGTTTCATTGGGAAACATATTTTGTTATTCAATTGTTTTTTATGTATAAGTATATAGCATTATAATATCGATACCAGTAATTTCAAATGTCACGAGGCTTTAAATATCCTTTACGTCAATTGAAAGTACAGGTATCGTTATAACAATATGTAATATAATATTTATAATAATAATAAGGGGGAAAACTTGGATTATTAGTATAAAAAACACATTTAATTAGTAATAATTTTCAATTATGTGTTTAAAATTTCGATTTGAGAAGACTAAGGCGAATTAAAATATATATTCTATTTTTGGCAAACGAAAATGGGCAGAGCTTGGAGCTCGATCTTCCTCTTCAATAATAACTACATAAACGTCGATAGAACACTTATTCCCTAAACTCCTTTTTTGTATAGTTAAGCTATGCTTCCCATTGACATAATATATTTCGTGATTGTAAAGTAGACAAGAGCAACTTTACGGTTAGTTAGGCCTGTGTGTCTTATTAATTTTTTGTTCTCGATATAATGAACACGCCTCCATTTACACTTTTGCTGTTGTATATCAAATCAAATCATTTATTGAATCAATAAAATGTCAAACATCATTTAATTTCAGTCTAATTTTAACTCTACCGCCAGTTCGGAATGCTGATTCGTTAAAGAAGAACGGGCAAGAAACTCTAAAGTTGCTATACAAAAATTGTACACACAAGCAATAAGCTTCCCATTGACATAAATTTCATTAATGTAAAGTGCCGAGATGACTCGGTGGCGTAATTGTATTGCGTACGCTGTACGACTGCAATACAGAGGTCTCGGGTTCCCCGGGTCAGGTAAAGTGATATTGGGGTTTTCTATCACGTATTGCCCAGTATCAGTACGAAGTCTGGAATTGTGCCCGGTATGGCAATAGGTTCGCCTCCTATCACATCATGGGATGGAAATACGCTCGGCGAAATGTGGGTGTACTAAACACACGTCTGCCTACCCCATCGGGGATAGCAGGCGTGAGCGAGTATTTTTTATTTTGTAAAATTGATAGAACGACTGCAATTTTAGCTACAGTGTAAGTTATGGATTTCTGTTGTTTTTGTTTTAAACAAAAGCCCCCAATATACATTTTTACGGTAATATACAAAAAGATGATCAATCGATATATATTTAATTACTGTTGAATGGGTAGATCAACATGCCCATTCTCCTTTCCAGTGTTCGAGCAATACTGATTAATTCAACTATAAACAACAAACGGGTTGACAGCAGATTCGGTCATATAGGCGGGTCATAAACAAGCCAATAATGTTGTGCTACGTAAAAAACACATTGCGCAGATACAAGTAAATTTTAAATTACTACGCAGATTAAATACAAAGATTTTGAGTCACACGTGTATGGTCAGGTTTTTCTCAAATTGTAAAATATTTATTTTACAAATATAAATGGAATTATAAATTATATGGACTGGCGAGACGAAAGTCGCAGGTTTGAAACCAGCCCCAAGAGAATGCCCCTCTGACTTTTCTAAGTTACGTGTATATTAATTGTAATTAAAAGGAAATCTGCTTACCTGAGAAGTTCTACATAAGAATTTCGAAGGTACGTGAAGTTTACCAACCCGCGTCAGGCCAGCGTGATGGACTAAGGCCGTGGCTAGTAGAGGGACGTGTATTAACAATAATTGTCAGCAACTTTTAAATGTGAAACCTACTACAACTGGCCTTCAGGTTTTTAATAAAGCAAAGAAAACAACTCCTACTGTTAATAAAAGCACTCACTAGAATGTGATCGGACGACCTGATAAGTATCGCATGGCTATCCATGCTCAAATACGTTAATTTTAACCATGATGCAGAGCTGGAGCTTGTCATAACATGGAATTGTAAACACAGGCTCCTAACGACGTCGAACAGTTTATAATCTAAATGTGCAAGTTCGGTCATTATGAGGTCGACGTAGATCGTGTTAACTAAACGTTTTTATTATTATACACGTCTCGTAATATTGAGATAAAGCTGCGGTCCATATGTGCGCTGCCGTTCCCACGCTTCGTCCCCTTTGCCCCCACCGTGATACACCATGTGGCATCAGCCAGCATAAGCAGACCCATCGCATCAATCTTATTTCATAAGTAAAGTGTGTTGTTGGAGGTCAAATTGTGTTGGAAAGTTTTTACCTCCCGGGTTTTCTTTGCATGTTCGCGCCTAGGGCTTCAGGAGTGATGAACTGACGTTAATTGATCAATGGATAATTGATTAATGAAATATCTAAAGTAGTGAGTCGAGTAATGCGCCGTCCGGGGGCAAGGCGGTGATGACGACAAGGCTCAGCGTTGGTACAAAAAGTGCATGTGAGTAAGTACAGTGCGTGTGACAACTTGATGGGTTGATGATGGATTACATTTGTATGGGAGTGAAAATAACATGAGATTATCAGTACTTACATACATAGTTGCTTAGGCAGACAAAGTTAGGTCCGGTTAAATATACGCCGCTAAGGCATGGCAGACGATCTTCGTTTTGTTGCGTGTAATTTCTACAATTTGCACAGATTTATACATAAGTAAATATATTCGTATGTATACTGTATATGTTTGTAATGATATAATGACATGCAAGAAATAAGAGTACATTTAATATGTTATGTGACGCACCACGGGAATTTGGAACGTTACACGTTGATTAAAACACGGACATTTAAAGTATATGAACAAACATGCCTATGCTGTATAATCGTAATAAATAAATACAATAAAATTTATTTATTAATCTCGGTCACTTACAAGTGTTACTTACTGCCAGAAATGCTGTGCAGATGCTATTTGATAATGTGGAAAACGGCGCAATCAGACAATAATGTGGATTTATTCGTTGGTATGCGCCAAAACATTGCGAGGACGGAATCATGAATTAAATTGCAATAAGGTGAATGCAAGCCAAATACTGATTGTATCGGATAATCTTGGCAAACAACACGATGGAGTAAGGTGTACGCTTGTGTTCGAACTCAGAAAATTAAAATAATGTAAAGTTCAATTTACACGTGACGCAGTATCACAAAATGTCCCGATTCATTGGTACTGATTCATAGATGTGACGTTTTATGCAAGACTGAAGAATCGTCATAGCTGTGACGAATCAGTTACGTCAAGTATGACCTCATTAATTCACGTCACAAATAACGGAGATTTGACGTCATACAAAAATTACATCAATGGCAGATTCTATTGAAATATACTCTACTTGATTATTTTGTTGAGGATGTTACAGTACTACGACTATTATTAAGGGAATTAACAATTTTATTTTTTTACAAACTTGTCTACAATGAATTAGTGTATGTATGGCAGATGATCCTCACCCGGCCTGTCACTCTTACAGAGAAAAATAAGTACATAATTTTGTAATATGACTGTGTAACATCAGTTCCGAAATAGAAAATTTATTGAGCGCACAAATTTAATCGTAGTACCTACTGCACTTTTACGTCATAATAAAATAATGATTCTACCTACGTACAACATGAGATAGATTTGGCGTTAAACTTATAGTATAGTGCAACATTATATCTAACATTACTATCAAGAAAACTGTTTATGAATGACATAATATTTTTTATTATACGTATGGTCAATATTTATGCTTATAATGTCGGCTTTCCTTATTATACTTTCAAGTTTAACTTTCATAATTTCCTTGCACATGATAAAGGTTTTATATACAGGAAAATAAAAAACGTAAATGAACAAAATCTTGCATGTGATCGATCAAATAACTGAGGCATGCATCCTCTGCTCACGCCACTAGATTTGCAGATGGTAGAACATAAAAATCTCATCTAATTTTTATGGCTTCCTCGGTACAAATCACATTTGCGAACACTTGTTTTGTGTAACACGATATACGAACACGGTTATGTTGTCTGCTGTGAGTTGAAATACCATATCAGGCAATTGTAATTTTTGTGGAGCTTTCGTTTCGAAACGTCACGTAAGCGTTGCTTGAGGTTTGAATTTGAATGATGTCGATAGACAGGCCCTCTCTCGCGTTATGGGACGGATATAAACCTTACCATGACGCTTACCACCAGCGAGCGCCTTGCTCGTCTCATCATTGAAACAAATAAACTTGGCGAACTATGGGTGCACTAATTATACCCCTGCCTGCTATTGCCGGGCAAGGGTCTCCTCCATCAATGAGAGTCATTAGGAATTAGTTCGCCACGCTGGCCTAATTAATGTAGGTTCGGCGACTTCATATACTTACAGGCTTTCGAAAGTATTTCTTTTTTTAACGTACTCACTCAAGTATGCAGGTATCCTGTTTCCTTTACAATTAAAGTGATTGACAATTAACAAAAATTAATATACGCATAGCTTCGAAAAGTCAGAAATCATTTGGTACTCCGTTTTACTCCCCGATAGCATGCCATTTAGCTAAATTAATATTTCTTGAAAATCCATTAACAAAAGGCAAAAGCTTAATCATGTTTTAGAAAATTTTATAGTTCCGTATTAGTTTAGTATTTAACAACATTTCTAACTTAACATTTATCTATTGTTTTTATAAAACTCGAGTTCATAGTTCGAGTTCTCAAGATAAAAATATATTCGACACTTTCACTTTTTATTGTTACAACTTGATGTAAAATGATTTTTATGTAAAACAGCAGTAGGCATTTGAAAATGTGAATGTCTTCTCTCGTGTAGTGTAGTTCATGTCATCATAATAACATCGATTTTTAGAAAAAAATAATGTTACTTGTTAGAACTTGGAAAGGATAATAACAGTTCATATGTTAGTACTTATTTATCTTCATACAGACGGTGCTGTTATGTTCGCTAGCTGAATTGCTTTTTTTGGTTTCTGAACGCGAGTTTTGCACCGTTCAACCTCCATCTTCTTATTTTCGAAATTTGAATTTGAAAATCTTGGATTTAAGTACTTCTCACATGTCGCCATTATATCCAAAACTGTCTTACAGGAAAATTATATTTTTACTGAGTGTATAATCAACGTACTGTTGTTCTTTCAGATAAAAACAATGTACCATATTACATTTCATAATATGCGTAGATTAGTAATGAGAAAAATATGTTGTTCGCCGGGTCATGTAGCAAAGCATTGTTTGTAAGACACCAGCGGCATTTCGAGCTTGTCAAATACATGTGCAGTGGAGTGTGTCACCTGACCTAACCCAACCCTACACTTGTGGCTCCCGCGGGCAATAGAGATGTGCAACAATGCGTTTATCGATACCAAGGTTTTTCTATGACACTTTTAAGGATTAAATATTTTGAGTACTTGTCCTTGGAATAGACGTAACGAGACATGTTTTTTGTTATTCTTGCAGATGTGATCTTTTTAATTTATTTTTTGTTGGAGGAGAGGCATTAGTTGTTTTGAAGTTATTTTGTCATTGAACAGAAATATTTTTTTAATGTAGTAATTCATTGTAGGTTTATGATATACTATGCATTAAAAATCGTTGCAAGGGCGGGCCTTGTACTTAATGAGAACAGATTGATATTGATTTTTTATAGACATCTTTACAACGCCGCTACATTTAATGACATTATAATGATAAAAGATCATGCCCATCTAATAACTAGAGTGGCCGTTATTCTAAATAAATCCAAGGCCGGTTACTGCTGGTTTTTTTGTTCATCAAAGATTTTTTGGTCGTATATCATTTGATTTATATTTATTGATTGATTATATAAATTGATAGGACTATAGGCAGAAATTTTGGCATTAATTATTTATTTTAGAATTTCATCTGGTTGTTTTAATTATAGATTCAGTAAAACTAAAACTAGCTTGTATTATAACTTGATATAAGTTATATAAATAAGCTTTAATTATATACTTTGGTACAAAGCAAAGGGAAGCTTAAGCTTGCACATAATATGATTAAGATACAGATACAGAACCTTTATTTTTTTTAAGAATACTGGATAGTAATGCTACAGTTTATTCACAGCGTGGTACTTAGTAATAGGTGAGCATCCTTCCTGCCTCGAAATTTCGAGAGTAATTAAAAAACGATATAGACGAGTATCTAAATAAAAATATATATATCGATATTATGACAGTCATGTAAAGATTTTTGTCCCATCACTAAACTGTTTTGTTTTTTAAACTCAAAGTGAGTGGGGTTGACGGGCCCTACAAAAAATGCAGCTTCGTTGTGGTGACAACGGAATAATTTCTACGTCCCTTAAGGACGAACTTAAGAGAATTTTGTTATTGAATATCTCACCCTTACCACGGCCGTGGAAGACTTCTAATCGCTCGTAAATATGACTACTTCTTCCATAATAAATTCCGGCTTGACAACGTAAATGGCTTTGGCATTATGTTTTTGTGATATTTCTTCGAAAATAGATTGTGACGTTCTGATGGGCTGTTTGGAAATCATAATTATTGTTTTTTTCGTCGGCCATAAGTATTTCTATAGACACGTGCACTTTTCAATTTCACGATTATCTATTCTTTCATTAGCCAAGTTTAATTTGGATTTAAAAGTCTGAGTAAGTGATTCTATTTTTAATTACTTAAGGTTATTCACTCACAGATCTTAATCAGATCTATTTATTGCTGTTTACTATTAATTTGCCAGTCATTTGTATGGTGTTATATTTTTTCTTGTCGGTCATGATTAATTGCAAGTTCTGCCTTATATTTTTTATTTCATGTATTTATCATCTATTAAATACGCAGTTTGAAGCCTTTTTGCTACTTATCTGGGCGCGCTTTGTTAGTTACTGTATTTAGGTTTATCGTTTTGCAATGTGTTTTTATACTGCAAATACATAATAGCAAGAAATGTTAATAGATTAGATCACGTACAGAAACCACCTAAATAAGAAACTTATTTACATATAGATAAATAAAATAGCTTTTAAACATCTGACGAGGTGTTTGCTTTTACGTAAAAACGTAAATAGAAAATTCCTTTATAAATATCGTTGTTAATCCGTATTTACTGCTTAAATTAAAAATGACGTGTACGAGTATGAATTGAATACGGGCTTTAACAGGTTTCGTTTGTTAATGCGTGCCGATATCGACAAATTATAAAGGATACATAAAAATATATTTTTGTGAAATATTCTCACGCAAATGCAAGCGGATCTCTTTGATTATGTTGGTACGTTGTTTGGTTTGCTGTCGAAACTGACCAGGCATGTAAAACGACAGAAAAGTGTGAGGCAAGAACGCTTGATTGCCATGAAGTTGTGCCGACCGGCAATTTCACATCGCCAGTGCGATAAATTGTTTAAAAGATTCCATTTGGTTGATCGTTTTACGTAAACATCTTATAAAATTATATTTATTGCATTTGAATTTATAATTTATTACAAAGAAAATCAGATTTTTATTCAATATGAAAAATTTATTAGTTTCTCAATATTTAAATATATAAATAGAATGTAATTTATCTTGATGTCTTGTTTAAGCACATTTTATAAAGAAGACGGAAATTACTTAGGTTTTTTGTTTAAATGCGTATGAACATTTATACTAATGTACATTTCCTTGATGCCAAAGGTCTATCCATATTTAGTTATAATACCGGAATCGGTTCCACCAGTTACTGTACTTTTCCAGCGTTAATTTCTACCACGCACGGGCAAGCTCTAGAATGAACTCCCTGCCACGGTGTTCCTATGGCTATGCTATAATCTGTTGAAAATACTTTTCCTCCAATGGTAGACTATGGCATTGCTGAAATTAATAAGCGGCGGTGATCGCTTACCATCAGACGGGCCGCTTGTACGTCTATCTACGAGGGCAATAAAATATATAATTTTTATTAGGTATTTTATTATTTCCTTTTGTAAGAGCCATGTAGAACTTCTGTTTAGCAGAGGTATGTTAAGTGTACGCACTTATTGACCCTTAAACATAAGCAAAAAGACTTGTCGTTGGCCTTAAAAAAATCACGTGCAGAATGTTGTTCTATTTTCATTACTTTAAATGGTTAAACATGCCAAATGTTGAAACTAGCCACTATAGCGCTTATCGCACAATCGACATTGTCTATATTATAGTTGTATATAGACTTATATTTTTTTATTACTATCATGTTTGAGGATCTATCCTAAGGATCCAATGCACGTTGGTATTTTATTTTTAATAAATTAGATCGCGTTGTAACCATTACATCACAGAAGAACTACGTAAACACCTTTTTTTCACCACCTTTTTAACACGCTTTTATTAGCTTCAGACGTAAGTTAGTATGTTTGTATGTTGGTATGTAACTGAATCTTTGAACATGATTTTGACCTCCTTCAAAACGTCGGATTAAATCAAAACTTGGTATAGTTATCAAGAACCGATATGACAATGCAATATTATAAAAATTAAAAAGTATTGTAAATTGTGATTAATCCTACTAATATTATAAACGAGAGAGGTTCTAAGTATGGATGGATGGATGGATGTATCTTTGTTACTCTTTCACGTAAAAACTACTGGATGGATTTTAATGAAACTTTACAATAATGTAGCTTATACATCGGAATAGGACATTTTATCTTCTATCCCGGAAAAAGCAGATTACGCGGGCGGAGCCGCGAGCAAAAGCTAGTTATAAATAATTGTGATGTGTGTAAAGTTTACCTTATGCGTACGCTGGGTAGAGTTAGATCGCGGTATGGTTTACTATTTTGTTACCACTTTTTTGATATTCGGGTTAGGAATTACGTGATATCTAATTGTATTCACTTGTCTGGATATCTAGTTTTAGTTTTTGTCAGTTTTATTTTGCTAGTGAAAGAATCATCAAATTCGGTGCATAAAAAACTTTGACTCTTTCATCCTCGATTTCACTCCCTCAGGGGTAGAATTACTTCTTGAAAGTTATAGACCACCGCCACCGCAATAAACACTATCGAACACAAATAGGATCATACAAATAGGATCATCCAAATCGATTAATATTTGGCGGAGTAATAGATACATAAAAAAATGTCTAGGTGAATTGAGACTCTTTGTTTTATGTGTCGGTTGAAAATAAATAAATGTAAATTATTTTTTTGTCATGGGTGCTTAAAAAAATATTAGTTATACCATTTAAAGTCAACAAAGACACATTTATTCGGTTTATTTTGGCGCGTTTCATTTGTTTTAAACGTGGCCAAATAAATTAATAGTCAACAAATGTTATATTATTTATGTAAATAACGTGCTGCAATGGTTTAACTGTGAAGGTTGCTCAAAAGTTCAAAGTTATGTCGCCATTTAGGCTAACTCATAGCTTGATTTTATTTTATGTCGCAACATTTTTGACTAACAGCGTTAAGTCATCGCGTTATATATTTACATACATTAAGTTGTTAGTGGATATTGTATATAGTACGCTGTATTGTTTCGTAGAAGTGTAGTCGAACGTTTGGCCTTGCATGTAAAACGGGTGTTCCTTGCGTTTATAATAAACCATCCAGTCGGAGGAACGCTTCGGAAACTAATAAGTCGTATACGTTATTTCTTCAAATTCTCAATGGATATGGATGAAAATACGCAATAACATTTTAACCAATATCAAGCATAAATTAAGATATTCATTTTATTTTACTAAATTCGTTAACTTAAATCAATAATGGAAAGTTCTATTTTACGTAATCGTACGTGGGGATATTTAATTTATGATTATTAAAAGAATTACCGAATTTAACCTACTCAAATCTAATGAATTTAGCAAATTAAAATCAATACCTCAATTACTTGATGTGGCTTGAAATGGATGCGTATTTACATCCATATTTCTTTACAAGTGATTTTTGTATCAACGCGTCGTTTAACGTGTGAGTAATAGCAGTTGAGTATAGCTATTACCTATTTGACGAGATTTATTGACTGACTTGACAGTACGCATAGAACACGAACGCTGTAGAATTGTTTAAGTCTTTAATGTATATTATTTACATCTATAATTGACTATACCCGTGGGGTGCCAAAGCTTCGTTTATTTCTATAGAAATGTCGTTACGTGTAGCGACTGCGGCTAATTTTTTTTTATGTAACTCCCGAATCGAATAAATCCCGATATCAACATGAAATTGACTTTTATATCTCGCACAGTCATCTGCTTCAGTATTTCTTATAAGGCAGGATCATCACTACTGTACATTTTTTCAACACCAAGCATTAAAGCTGGACGAGGCTCTGTGAATACTAAATATATAAAAGTCAGTTTTAAGTCGATATCGGGATTTCCTTCGATTCGGAAGTTTCGTCGATAAAAATATTCCAAGCTGTCTTTTTCTCGCAACCATATCATAAATGGATGTAAGTATGCAATAACATTTCAACCCACATCAAGTAAAAATTGGGCTGTCAATTTTATTTTACTAAATTCAATAACTTAAATCAATAATTTAAATTGCTATTTTGCATAATTGTACGTGGGAAATGTTCAATTTATATTTACAAATTTAGGTTATTGGGTACACATCTTCAACTGTCTTATCTTCACAAATATCTTCCTGTGATCATTATGCACCATCGTATGGTATTTCAATGGGTATTCACTTCCGAAGAAGTAATTTATGCCTATCACGAATCAATGGACTGATTAGAATATTACCCTTGTTGTTTTAAATTCTTTGTATACAGAACTAGCTCTCGTACACGGGTTTGTTCGCCTAAAATGTTATTAAGGTAATTTAAGGCCGATTTAAAATAGTATTTGACTATTTAGATACATGTATATTGTATACGCTTTGACATTCGCTTCTCGGTACCTCTACTTTGACAGCGTGATACGTTTGTATTTTGGCTTCTTATATTTTATCTGCTAAATAAAGTTTACTTGGTGATTCAGAAATCGACGTATAGTAATCCTTATGTTCTATTTTTGAACTAACAATTATGCATATACTTGTATAAGCTATGCTTTTATTCTTAGGCATATTATCTTCAAGACCATATTACAAAAACCGAATAAATGTGTTAACATTTCAGTATAAAAAGCATAAACACATTATGTATTCGTCTGAATATATTTGTTTCTCATTTCTTAATATAGAACTTGTTTCAGTTTTTCCTGCACTCAAACACGCAATCTAGTAGTCCAATCACCTCCAACAATATATGTTTCAAGATATTATTAAATAAACATAATTCTATAGCGGGATTTGTAATTATATTCAAATATGAAACAAAACGTTTATTGATGCATGATTAAGATAGGTACTTACTTATTAGTATTTTCCCGATAGATAGTAAAGTCAATGTATGTAAATATGTACAGATGACGTCGAGTGATTTCCAAGAGGTGTACAATGCACTTTTATAGTATGCCAGCCGCGTGAGCCTCACCGCAATAGTGATGGGTCATTATCATTATTGCTTTATCGAGTTTTTAATTATAAGGTTTCTATATAAACGCGGCTAAGTAATTAATTGATTTATTTTTAAAGAGTTTTAGGGCTCAAGCCGTTTCATTTAATTGATTAATAATATCAGCCCGACGTTGTCCTGTTCCATTGATATGCATGGATTGCTAATGATAGCAGTTGGACCTTAGTTCATAACGTTGGTCTAATGCGGGTAAGTAGATTTTACGTACCTTCAAAATTATTGTGGAGAATTCTTAGGTATACTGGTTTTCTCACAATATTTTCTTTAACCATTAAATGAGTGATTTATACCCATATATAGAGGCTCGTTAGACAAATTTAATTAAATATTGTTATGACGTATAAAAGTATACCCAAGGGATAGCCGTCTGTTGTTGTAGCACTATAATATTGTAACAATCGATAAAGATGTGTATTGGTTTATTGAGTCGAAGTGTTGGTGGATTGGTTATCTGGGTTTGGAAAGGACTATGGTACCTACCCGATCTATACACGACTAATACACGAATGAGATTGGCAGATGGTTATTCGCAAATTCAGGCGGATAGGCTTTCAAGATAATCGCTAAAAAGCGACTAATCGCTAAGAAGCTAGAGTCCCATCACGACTTAAAGAAACGAGCAAGTGCTCGCCCTTTGGTAAGCGTCAGGCCTTCCCATAAACAGACACAACACCACACAGTTAAATTACAAAGCAACGCATTGCACTGGACTGCTTTAAGCTTAATAATGCTTAGTAACTTCACTGGCTTCAATTTCCTTCAAACCAAAACATAACATTGCTTCCACACTGTGCTTGGTCACCGAAATAGGCAATGCATGGTACCAACACACACGGCTCCTCGCATACGAGGAAATTACCACCAAGTTATTGACTTGAAGAATTTATCGATAATAAATATGGTTTATGTATCTAGCGCGTCCCTTGTCCCGACCGCAACTTGCAAGTCTGGTCACGCACTTCCCTAAACGTCCCGATGCATTGTCCCCCAGACGATACAAAATATCTACTGCTCGTGTTTTAAAACTAAAAACGAAATAAAATTTTATTATTAGAGAGAAGTCAATTAAAATGCGAAGAATTACACTAAACTTCGGGTGTGGTGCTTATAAAACATTTTTTATTTCTTCATTTGTTATTCTTTTTCCCCATTATATTGCTTGCTTCAAATAGACTGTTATAAACGGATTGTATACTACGCTTTGCCGGCGGGTACGTACAGTTTTGTTTCTTTATTTGGTTCCCTCTAACAACATGATTATACTGCAGACGTAAATCGTGAGTTCAAAGTATTTTACAAGGACGGTTCCGTCAAAATCATTAACATTTCGGCAAATAAGGCTAATAAGTAACATGCGAGAAATTGTACCGACAAATTCAAACATTAATTAAATGTTCTTGTTTAGTTATTCATGTTTTTTTAATTAGGAGTACATTATATACTTTTAAAGCTATGTTTTGGTAGAATATATTACTTTTATTATATAGCAATGGAATACATTCGTAACTAATAAAACCGTGCAAAGCAAAGCATGGTTTTATTATATTATAAGCACGGTTTATTACCTTTCGGTAATTAATAATTTATTTCTTTTAAATTATCATCATTATCATAATTAATCATAATTTGACAGCTTCCGTGGCTCCGTTGTGAGTGAGAAGCTGGCTGCGAAGCGAGAGGCCATGCGTTCAAAGTTTGTATGATCCACAAATATTTGTTTCGGGTCTGGCTGTTGTGGGACCGCAAGTCCCTCGTAGTTCCTGGTATCCACGATACGGGTTTAACCTAGTATTCGGTCAGGACTATTTGTGTGACTGTTGAGTGTATTTATTATTTATAATTTCTTCTCATAGAAACAGCCATGGTCTTGTTATTTACAGACTATGCGTACATTCAAGATATCATTCTACAATATAATTTTTTGCAAATGCATTGTATATATTGACTAACTTGACATTAAGTAATTAATCATGAATTAAAGTAAAACGATGTATTTAAATACAACAAAACCGTCACATGTAAACGAGTCTTTTAAATTAAGTCGTTTCATTATTTGGTCATAAGACAAATTGCCGGATCCGGCATTTCCTTATGTTTATATTGAATGTAATCTAAAATAATTAATTGGGTTTGTAGGTGACTGAATATTTCAATATTATTTGAATATGTTCTTTTTTTTAAATACTTTTTTAAACTCTCTATATCGGACTCTTTCTCTCTCTATTTCTATATATAACTTTGCTAATTAAAACTATTACGAGAGCGGTTATAACATTTGATTGTGTACTAAGTGTCTGACGAGGTCCGTAAATGCTAACATTATTATTTACTTCGTATGAAAGTAAGAATCAGTTGCTTGAATAAGTCACGTAAACTCTGAACTCTGTTTTAAATGAGGAAGTGCCTAAACTAAACAGGGTCTCGAGAAATTGGACAAGGAAATAATGTTCTTAGCTTATTATTCAGGAAGATTAGACGACCTCGGTAGTTCGTTGATCCGGATAAGGAAGAGCATAATTCATTTCCTACTGTATAAATGTTCTTTGTTGCACGCTGGCATGTGGAGGACAAAATAGTCAATGTACTGTGTGCGTTCATGGTGATTAATCTATAATACCATTCACTCACTGAATAATCACGGTATCTCAAAAACTACTGTAGCTGGGATCATGAAGTTTAGTCATATGATAGTAAATGTGATAAATGTAGGGGCCCTGTGAGAAAAAAATTTACATTCCCAAGGGAAAAGGGAGCCCCCCCGGGTGGTGGAGCCGCGGGCCACATTTCAATAAATATATTTCGCAGCTTCATTCTTAGCGCTTAATAATGGTTTACATTACTGTAATTATATATTCTGTATTACCTTCCTTGTAAGTACCTTATAAAATCACGTAGCATGAAGACGCTCATTTAATTGTGATCTTCAGGTAAGTCACCTTCAGTAAGTTCGTATTATCAAGTATTGTGTGCAATACAAATATGTAGAGCAAAGTCAATATTAAATTTGTTTGGAAGCAGTGATTAGTCAACGTGTGGCATTATTATATTACGATAATTGATCGGAGTCATTAAAATAGCCAATTGAATAAATAAATAAACTAATACATACATACTTTACAAGGTGGTAGGTCCCTCGTATGCGAGACGCCGTCTGGGTAGGTACCACCGCTTTGTCTATTTCTGCCGCCAAGCAACACTGTGTAAGCACTGTTGTGTTTCGGTTTGAAGGACATTGAAGCCAGTGAAATTACAGAGCATTATGAGACTTAACATCTTATGTCTCGAGGTGACGAGCGCAGTTCAGTGTCATACAGTGCTTTGTAATTCAAAGTTCTGTGTGGTGTTGCTTCTGTTCATGGGCAGGCGTGGCGCTTACCATCAGGCAAGCGCCTTGCTCATCGCGCCATTCAATCTATAAAAAAAAATCTGTTTCAGTCCATAGTTCGATGTATTTCTAAGCTTTTAAAAGAGTATGTGTTCGATCACCGGCTCTGCACATCGATTTATCTTCACATTTCGAAGGCCGTCGCTTAATATAGAGATGTTTATCCCACGCTTTGTGCAGTCGTCTGCATCGGTTAACAATAGTTTGGAAAATATTGCCAGCGGATTTATATGTTCTCAACAGCATTCTACGGTTTGGGATGAAGAATATGGTGTACTGGGAATATTTCCAATGAAAATATACAGGGTTATTTTTAAAACACCAGCAACCTCGCAGGGGTAGATTCCTAAGGTTATAAGCTACTACTTTTGTTCTACGACTTTTGATAATTTGTTAGATTTTATTTTCATACAAAAATAAGTATTCATTTAATTTCCGTCTTGAATATTAACAACGCGCATCGCAGATTACGTAAACAAATACGCGAAGCGTGGGGAACCGGGCTAGCGGCTTTGAAGGTCAACGCTCGAGCAGCTGACGGCCGCTTTGATGTCGTGCGCGCACGCCGCGCCGCGCCGCATTCTACGAAGAAAATCACGACACAACAAAAACTTGTAAAATATTTTTTTTTTAAATATATTGAGTTATATCCAAACTCGTAGAACAAAAGTTGTTCCGTATGAGGTCAGCTATCTGGTCCTGCGAGGTTGCTGGTGTTTTAAAATTAACCCTGTATATCGTGCATAATATCCAATAATACCATTGATTCATATTGCCCAGTTGTGTTGTTTCCAATGTTTGTTTATCAATATTATGTTCATTGATGTGAAAAAAGTTTTCACATCCATAGGTTCATGATTGTATCGTCGAAGGTCTAGGCAGAGATGAAACTAGAGCACTTCCGTTGCTTCGAAGTAATGCTTCCTATGATGTGATGGGGGCGAATGTATCGTCATAACGGGAGTAAATTTTAAATACGGGCAACTCATATTTAATTGTTTTTATCGAATACTCAAACGCAAATTGTTATCACCTGACCTGGGATTTGAACTCAAGACATCACAGGGCTCTCAGCGTAATTATACGTTACTACTAGACCAATGAGGGGGAAAAAATAATAATTTGAAAGAAACTGAATCATGATATACTTATATAAAACTCCTTCCCTCCTTCCCTCCTTCCACCTGCCCTTATCCCACTCGCAGTGGGTCGGCGCAACATGCTTTTTCTTTAATAAATACAACCTTTTCGGGGAGAAACACCCAGACCCGAAACAAATATTGAAGGATCACACAAACATTTTTGTCTCGGTGCGGGGATCAAACTCACGGCCTCTTGCTTTACAGCTACGCGCCCATTGCGCCTTGTAGGCTGTCAGATCATATGATGATATAATATATAAAACAACGAACACAATGAACTTGTTTTAATTCCAAACGTGAAAATGATAAACAAATTAGATTTCTAGCTAAAAGCATATTTTTTCAACATCGCAGCCTCGAGCAATTTTATTCAAACGAGTGGGGGATCTAAAAACTGGTCGTGCGGCTCGCGGCACTCTTTGATGCCACCTCAGAATGTGTGCACGAACTGCACGCTCGAAAAGCGCGACTCCCACTTTTTTAATCAGTTTTTTTTTCAAGCCGGCAAATTAAGCCACGGCCTTTGTTTACTAGGCTCTTCTTAACATACAATGAACATGTTCATAAGTTTTGAAAGTGAAATTCAGGCTTAACGGATACATTGGTTTAAGTATTTTGCAAGTGCTTTTTATACTGGTTGTAAATACATAATGCCTACAATGCTACTCTTGTCCATTCAAATCGCAGATCTTCTGCGTTAAAATATTTCTGAAAACACATGTGATACTTGTTTTGTATAAGAAGTAAAAACAACAATTTAAGACGGTTTGAATTAATTTAGTCCAAAACTGGTACTATATAATAAGTATTCGTGAGATCTCCGCCGTAACGCGAATCTTTATTGATATCTAAACGACTTTTATTTACTAGATCATATTTTTTTATACGTCCACATAGAAACTTATATAGGTGTAACATTGCAATGCCGTTTACGTACAGCGTATTCTAAAAACACCGTAAAATTATCAGATTTGGTAAAATTGCTAAAACGTGCCAAATTTTACGCCGCTAACAAAGAGCGTTGTTTCGAGATCTTGCGAATGAAATTAATTAGTAATGTGGCCTCGGGAGTCCGAGACATTTGTTTACATAAAAGCCAATAAAATTGGTGGTACAGTTAATTAAACACAAAGATACTTTGAAAGGTTTCTTTCTGTTCAGGACCTCCCAGGGAATCCTTAAAGGGCAATGCTTATCACAGAAATTTGCAAAAACTGAATATTTTTATTGCCAAACTTTTATTAAGTTGGTATAAGTATGGTATAAAATAATGATAAATCTAAACATAATATAAGCTCACGCCGTAGTATCTGCCGCCGCTGTATCTCCGAAGAGGTAGGCAGAAGGGAAGTGGTAGAGCCACACTGTAGACAGTTTTGTCTACAGCTTGAATGAGCCGGCTCGACAGCGTCGTTACCACTGTTACGATACGTCAGTTTTCTGTTTTTCACAGAAAACTGACGTATCGTAAGTAAGAAATCCGGCGGCCCAAATATCCCTTTCTTTTATAGTCAGCAACTCGCTCGTAATTCTTCTGGTGTGAGCGTAAACGACGCGCACGGTCTACTACGGTACTATTATCATCAGTTGACACTTGCTTGTTTGCAGGTCTATGTTATATAAAAAGGTGCAACTATTATTAGTGTACACCCGGTTCGCAGAGTTTATTTCTATCCCATGATGTGATACGTGGTGAGCTTATCACCATGTCGGGCATATATTCCATTTCCAAGCAACCCATGTGTGTTTTTTTTTTTTGCCTTGATAGGCAGACGAGCAAGCGGCCCGCTTGATGGTAAGCGGTCACCGCTGCTCATGGATATCGGCAATGCCAGGGGCACAGCCAAGCCGCTGCCTACCACAAACGGTTTTTACCAAACGTAAAATCCAAACACTTATTGCGATTCTGTTTCCCGCAAAGATGATGATAAATAGATGATGACAAATCGTATAACTCCAAAAATGTGCGCTATGAGTTAACAGCCTCCTCTTTTTTTGAGTCGGTTAATGATAAGAGTTGAACCTATTATGTGTGCATACATTACTATTGCATAGTATATCGTCACCAAACATTAATAGAATGACGGACTCAAACAGAACAGTACGTAAACGTGGGTGATCTTTATATGGGGCACCGACCGATGTGTTCAGGATCTGTTTGTCAATTATCTCACATTTTCAGGCCTAAAAGGTAATATTCATTACCTTAGTGACTATGTCAAAACTTGATAGATGTATCTATACTATATAATAAAACCACATATGACATATCGTATAACTACATCTTGTCTCTACATTAAATATTTTGTCCAATTTTTTTTTCAAAACAATGTTATAATTGATATAAAACACAAATTATATATTGGATATATTGTCTGTCTGTTTGTCTATTTGTTTGTGCGTCTAAAGCACTGAATTTATTAAGAAAAAAAAGTCCAATCCCGGGTAATTCATATCTGATTTTTCGAATCGAAAACTGAAATTAAAATTGATTGCCGTACCTGGTTAATGAACCCAGAACCTCATGGTTTCTCAGCCACCCTATCACTAGACCACTAGGCGAAGATAATACAGGATAATTATGTTTATGGCAATTATGTAAACGAACTAATTAACATCGTTTTCCATACCAATAAAATTTTTCCTTCCGCAGAATATTATACTCGTATTAATTTCGAGGTAAATATGTCGAATGACTAAACTTTGAAATCATCGTAAAGTACACAAATAAATGAAATAGTCAACGTTTACATTTTTTTTATTTTCTGGTACGGCTAAGTGACTGCACTGGACCTGATGTTAAGTACGGTGCAGTCCAAATATAATGTCGTAGTTCAGCAGAATTATGCCGGCCTGAAATTACTGGATATACAATAGCTGACCCCAGAACGCGACGGACTGAGCGAGCCACTATGGCGAGTTTTTCATCATGTGTATGGTGTTCGCTATCCAGTCGGGTACAAACATATCTGGTACCGTCCCACCAGCATATCTTATAGTCAGTGTCTAGTAAAGTGGAGATTTTAATTGTTAATTTATTTATTAACGTTTAGCAAAATTTATTTACACCAATACAATAAATATATAAATAAAATAAGTGCAACACTAAAATTACTGACAAGTAAACACTACATGTAGTATAAGATCCCGGGGAATATTGACCTTCACCCATCTGTTTACCGGATGAAAATAATATTTTAGGGTATAAAATGTGTTGCTGAACACATACCAATAGGGTTGCCTAAAAAAATATGGTCAAGCGGAAAAAAAATAAGCGGAGAGGAGATATGAGAATAATGGTATCGTAGGTTATTTACGAAACATCCTCTCCGACCATCTTCGCTTTGGATATCAGCCTTTGTGGTTGACTGCTTTCGTTTTTTTGTAATTAAACATATTTTCACCTGTTTCTATTCTATTCTAATTATAGATTATAACTATACCAATTTTCCATGATTCGATGATGATTGCTGCCTCAATTGTTTCCAAAAATTATGGATAAAAAAGTATAGAAGTCATACATCAACTCGTCTCCTCCGTGTTTATACTCCGGATAATACTCCTTATACATTTGTTTCACCGCCGAGGTGATACAAAAGGAGCCTTGTTCGTGAACCACCGAAGGCCGACGAGCTGTGTGACAACGAGTTTCCTACATACGCTAGCAATGTACACGCTCATATATTTCGAGAAGTTCATGGCTACTCTTATTTTTAAATGAGATACACTGAGCACGAAGGTCAAGGGTTTTATTTTTGGCGGATGTCTTACTCTGTTGATGCCAGCGACCTGTTTTTGATGATAAGTTTTGTTTATCTTTCCCTGAGAGGAGATTCTTCCATATTAATGGCCTGATGTATGTAAAAAGTTACGTTTAATGTAATTCGGTGTCGTATCTTTAATGAAATGTATTTCCTTTATTTTATTATTTTTTGCTTTAGCATCGTAACTGAAACGTAATGAATCGTTCAGTCACTGAGGTTGATTATTTAAATTATCAGATGCTTAGTCATCCATCTATCATAGAAACGCGTTCTTCTTGAAATCAATTCGTATCAAAATTATATACAAGAGTAATTTAACATTACGAATACTTATAAAGCGTTTTACGCCTTATTTGGCTTTGGCATTTTCCGTAGAGGGAGTATCTATAGAGAAGCTATCAGCGTATACTGAATAAGGACAGATATACTTTGCATACGATATGTGGGGCTGCTACATTCGTAAAATATTCCCCAATTTTGAAAAAATCCTGATACATTTTTTATATTTCTTGTTATGTTAAAATTCGGCCTAACAAAAATATACCTGGTTAAACCCCTTGAAGGTTTCGACTGATTTAATTAGTACCGGGTGAGAATATTACATATAAATAAAGTAAAAAAATCTCAATTATCTCATTGGTCCGGAGGCAGTGTTCATAGACCGATTGTACCGCGGATTACTAATATTGCCATTTGGTATTCCTTTTCTTAGTACTTTACTTTTTAGTTCTATGCGATCCGTTTATACTTATTCCTTTGTTTAAACTTTACTTCTATCTTTTTTAGATTTGACAACTGAGACATTACAAAATAAATTGTATCCATACGTTTTTCTTCTTTCCAAAGAAATAGACTAATATTTTAATTCATGCAGTCAGTTAAAAATAACGACCTTTTCTTACACAGTTATTTTATGTTTCAGCAGGAAAATAAAAGAGGTTCGTTTAAGTATCACAAAACAATTTTATTGGCCTTCAGATTGTTTTTGTATTTTATCAGCTAATTTTCACTTTTGTTGCAAATTTTAAAAGTTTCCTTTTCCGAGACGTGTATTCTAATGGTAGTTTTCTCACCGGGCTCTGCAAACATTGAAATAAAGAAGTATTAATATAGAAAAATAACCGGCCAAATGCGAGTCACACTCGCACACCGTGGTTTTCGAGCCAGAACACAACGGCGCGGCGTGATTATTATCATTCGGTGTTATAATATAGGGTTTATATTGTAATACTTCCAAGTTTGAAGCTTATGTGTATTATCTTTAAAGCGAATACAAAAACGCCAAAATAAAAACGTGTTTATTGTATGAACACCACTCCTAAATGTTGATATTTTATGATTTTTATTCATCAATAGATCCGCCATAATATTTATTCTATTACTAATTATATAAAGGGCGCTTATTACCCACGATTGTAGGCAAAATTAACTATACACAAGCTGGTATCCCTAAAATGTGTATAATCCTCCTTTATGACATATTGTTAAACAGATTGGCTATCTCATTTTTTCCCGGTGAAACGATTGCACGTAGGAGCAAGACATAAAATATAAGGTCATTACAACATTTGTACGTATTGTAGTATCAAAATAAATATCTTGATTTATGGAAAACATTGCAAAAATAAGTGAACAGAATAAAATTAATGAGGTTTATGATATAACCAAACAGTGTGCTTTTTATTACCACTTTATTTTACCGCTCAACATACGAAAAATTGAACTTACCTGTGAAAGGTTATGTTTTCCGTGGAACGTTCCGTTTGGCTTTTACACACTAAATTACTACAATTCACCATATTAAATTGTTTCTACGTACGTCTTTTTACACTTACGATCGAGTACGACACCGACCCACTCGTTATAGAACACAAAAGCAAGCAATAAAGAAAACTGTGAAAGTTTGTCTGCCTCAATTGTGAATTGAGGCAGACAAATAAAAGTGATACACTGAGTGAAATAAAAAATGCTTAGTGCGTCTCTTTCTGACTCTTATAAATACGCATACATGCATCCCGCTTTCGCAATTATTATTATTCTGATGACCATTCTATAGATATTCATTCTACGGCATTTTCCGATGGTGGCCACGAAACTATGTAGGTATGTATGGCTGTTTTTTTAAAGCGCATAAGGTATTCACCGTAGCAAACGAATTAGCATTTCGTACACAGTTCGCTGTCGGCGAGCCGACTGTCCTTGGAATAAGGATGTGGCAAATGGTCGTCTTATCTGGCCGTTTCAACTGTTAGAGGCTTGGAGTTTAAACATCGCCCTAAGGCTTGTCAGTAATTGTTGCGATAGCGCCTTGTACAATATTGGTTAATTGTATCGAGTTGTAATAATGTCCCTGTGATATTTATGAGTATATTGTTAGGCTTTGGAAACGCGAGTTGAATTGAGTTCGGCTTTAATGGGCTAGTCGATATCAGTTTACATTATTCCTTGTATAAATATAACAGTCGTTGGGAATTATTTGTAATGAAGTTATCCATACAAACAAATATATGCTAAATTTCAATTTGATACGGCTGCTTGGGCCGTTTGAATAATCACCATTTACTGGTAAAGAATAGGTACAATAATAAAAAAAAAATATTTACGAACAAACAAAGCACAGGAAGAAAAATAAAAAACATGATATCATTACCTAAACGTTAAAAATACCCGGTATCAATTAGGAAAAAATTGTGATTACGACATAACTCAGTAGATTTTCTTGAAATATAGCATATTTATTTAATGATTTCAATTACCTTTCGATTTAAAAAATTGCATTCAATACAGTCCATTCCCTCAGGAACTACGATGCCACATACAAATAATTAGGCGGATTTCAAACAATTAGCCAAGACAAATAAAGTAGATTCTAAGCAGGCTTATTAGTTCCAGTTATGGACTAAATTGATAGCGCATAGAAAAAATTCTCACACGTATTTCCCAAAGACGTTTTACCTCACCTTTAAAAACAAGATATGCTAATGTATAATGAACATTCAAAAAGTCAGTAGTGGACGTCACTTGAGAAGACAAGGGACCATCCATTAGGCTACTATAGTGATCCAAATTACCTGTTTTGTAAATAAAGTAACGAAGTTAATGGGAGCTGTTGAAGTAGTCTGCGGGGGTTTTCTTTTAATAAAATTAATATAACACGAGTCGGAGTTTTTAAAAAGGTTAACAATGGAATTACAATCACGGATCACGTGGTAATGTTGCACGATTAAAGAGCAGTATAAATTTTTCTTTTTTAGTCAATAAAATACAGCGAGATAGCATTATGATTAGCTGCAATAAATCATTTGAATTCATTAGTAGTTGTTTAACAATAAAAGGAGACGAAAACAAAACAAAGTAATTTGTATTCTTCAAGTAGGCATTTCATATTTAAGAAGTGTTTAATCGTTTTATCGGGGTTTTGTATTAAATGTACAGTAATACCCCGACTTACGCTACCCCGTTTTACGCGAATTCGGAGATACGCGGTTATTCTTTTTGATGGCCGCGCGCGTCAGCTCTCCCATTCCGCCATGTTAGTGGTCCGTTTACGACAGGTTCGAACGTGTTCCGCGTTGAATTGTTTTACGTACGTTGTGTTTTATTGATAACCTCAAATTATGTCACTCAAAAGTGCATGCAAAGTTGTACCCCGACTTACGCGAATTCGACTTACACGGTTATAGCTCGGTCCCACCTATCGCGTAAGTCCGGGGTATTACTGTATCTGTAAATGAGAGAGCTACCCTGTTTTGTCTTTAGCATAAATGGGATGGTTCGATTTGAATCGTATCACTGTCTCACAGAAAACCAATACGAAATACTATGTAATAATATTTTTGTAAAATATATTTCTACTACTTTTACTCTTATTTAAATAATCAGTTAGATCCGAAGCGAGAGTGGGATTGCCACCCAAACTGGTTTTTTTTTACTAGCCCTGTATTACATACGTCCCACTGCTGGGCACGGGCCTCCTCTACTGAATGAGAGAGATTAGGCTTTAGTCCACCACGCTGGCCTAATGCGGATGTGCAGACTTCACATACCTTCGAATCCTTCTGTTTCTTTAGTCGGTTAAAAATATGTAGGTCAAATGAGTACGGTCATACTAAGGTATTTCTTTTATTATAACACAGGTTTTGATGTCTACTGAATGTGCATTGAATACGATTAACGTGTTCCATCCACGTGCATGTTCACATGAGGATAAATATTTTATATATAAAAATTTGGCTTTGAAAGTTCAACGAACTGATCAAGTTTGCGCTGTAACTGCGCCGTGGCCAGAAATTTACCAAAAATATCAGATAAATATTTGTGCGCGTCACAGAAACAAGATTGCTTCGCTGAACAAAAATATGACGTGTTGTACAGTGCTATGTAATGAGTAAACTATGGGTGCTGTTTTTTGCTCTGAGCTAATACTAAATATCAGCATACAATTAAATGTCTAGGTATCAGTATAAAAGTAATTATGATCATGTGTAGTGTTTGTATTCAAACAATGTTCTAGTCTAAAGTGTGTTTAATGAATGTGTTGTAGATTTTTGCATGCCTATAAAAAATATGTATCACTTTTAAATTCCTTCGCAGGATTCAGTTTCTATATTCACTGGATATTCGTATTCAGGGTCCAGGATGTATATTGTATATCCTTAATTTTATGCAACTTTTGGCTCAAATGTGTGAGAAGTAGATTTCGTTGTAACTATATAACAATTCATCCGGTTGCATTCTTGGCTCTTGGTTTTAACAGCATCCTTGTTTGAGCGAATTCTTCTATCTTCTATTTATTCTATCTATCACAAAAGCTGATAGAAATAACATTAAATTACATTAGCCTATATATATTTCCATGACGCGAACATGCAGGTCATAGTCCACTTCGCTGGTCCAATATGGTTGGAAGGATTTTGTTTAGTAGACAGCACATAATTAATGAAAAACAAATGTGCTAAATGGGAATTGAAGCGCACATGTTCTTACACAAAGTATATTAAAAATAGTTTATTTTCCATGTGGTTTCAAAAAACTCGTACATTGATTACTATCATGTGTACAAATGGTTAGATGATATCTCGTAAACCCTAAAGTTAAGTCTTGTGGATCAAAACTTGTCACATGTCATTTAGCATTCCTCGTGGCTATTGTACGCAGATTTTTGCCTTAGATTCTTTCGTGTAGGTATGTTAACTTTAACAACCGAATGTATTAAAGCTTATTGAATAGTTTTTGCATTATTCATATACGTAGATTGTTGTGTTACTAACCCGTCTGACCTTGAATCGGCATGGAGATGCTATAATTCTTTTTCGATAATATAACTTGTCTAAACTCTAAAACGATTCATATTCGGATTACAAATATATAGGAATTGATTAATGAATAATGAACATTAAGGATGGCTATATTTGACTAGCATGTTATGACTTGATAAGGAGAAATCTAACTATATTTAAGGGGAAGGAAGCTGTTCTGGAGGTGTTTATTGCGATAGACAATATTTTTTTTTACGGAAATTACATTTCTGATACGAATTATACCAGGCCAAACTTTTAATGTTGTCTCAAAATGATCTTCACTAAGGACTAGGTTACTAAAAATTAAAATAGAAAATAATCTAATTGTATGAATATAATCGTCGTGGTTTGTTCCGTACAAGGGAGGACAGAGGCGTGCCCGGTCCAAGATCATGCACCTTTCGTCGTGACAATTGGTTCCTTCCTAGACTTGGCACGTAACGCAACCGTCAGTCGCGTCCGGCACAAATCACGCACATCGCTCGTAACGTTATTTGAATGATATGCCATTTTCCTCACTTTGTTTTTTTTTTATCGTAAAGCCCTGTTTTGTAGTGCACTACCGAGACAAGAGACTTCGACGTCGGTGTACAGCGTTTGCTTTATATGCAATTGTAGTACGTTTTGATGTACCTATGCGACCAAGACAAGGGCGATCGTTTCCATACAATTTCACATAAAGCGAACATATCGCTCTCGCATAATATTCGTAATCGTCTCGGTCCCGTACCTCAAATGAGGGTTATGGATTTTTGATGGTGCGTCAAGCGTCATATGCTGAAGTTGATGACGATCTCGTCTGTCCACACCCAATTAAACCAGTGACGCCGTGCTTTAGTAGCGCAACCGTCGATTGGTGTCTCATAATTTTACAAAGTGCGTAATACTAACGCGAAGATATGGCGTTACTGACGCTCGTGACGCTGGTCGCGTTGTTGCTTTTCCTTAATCGTGTAATAATTATTCTAGTTTCAGAAGAGTCCTCTACATAAGCCTGCTTTGTCATTTTTCTTGAATCATAAACTAGATTGTTTCGTTTTTTTTAATAATAAGGCCATTTATTTTTAATTAAGTGCAGACCTAATTCCTGCGACTAGCACCTGGAACTAACTTTCATACACATATTTTAGTTCCTACATTCGGCTGCACGATCTATACAAATGTTTGCCGATTCAGACATCACACTACGTTATACGTACACATCACGTCGACTGATGT
Organism: Amorpha juglandis; assembly: GCA_949126905.1. Taxonomy (NCBI): domain Eukaryota; kingdom Metazoa; phylum Arthropoda; class Insecta; order Lepidoptera; family Sphingidae; genus Amorpha; species Amorpha juglandis. The sequence continues at coordinate 7,947,906 of OX421380.1, forward strand.
ATATATAAGGAAGTAATCATTCTCCATTAGTTCATCATGTTTAGAATGTGTGTTGTTTCTATCTAGTGCATAACCTCCAGACTGGAACTGTGATTTATTTTATTACCTACTAACCTTTGCTTACAGCTTCCCTCGCGTGAAGTAAATTTGATAATAAAAATACTATTTCCCATCCAAATTTTGGAATCCTAATTTGGAATCCTTAGGTTTCGAAATCCCTACTAAAATAATGTCTAAAATATAAAATCAAAGCACGCAAAATTTTGAATTTCTTTAACTTATAAATAATCATTATAAAGGAAGCAAATTATTATTTATTTTCTTTACCTATTATGTTGTTGTTGTGATGGCAATTCTAAAATCTTTGTCATGTCTGGTTTCATTCAGGTGACATTTTTCCTACATTGATTAAGTCAGTTTTCATCCGAGCGGGATTTTGTTAGAGTCGAAAGAATAACGTAAAATCCAAGTATTATCGAATTACCAGCATTAACATTTGATGTTTTTTTATTGCATGTGATTCAGTAAAATTTTTGTGAGTAACACGTGAGTCAGTTGATCCAACAAAGATGTTCTGATAATTTAACCGTGCCATTTAGCTTTGAGAATTATCGTAGGAGATGATAAATGTCAGTAGTTTCCGGTCAGAAGTGAAACCCCGGGATCAATTGCGCCGTATTTATTGACAGTTAATGTTCTCGGGATCGAATGTGAAGATAATCTTGCACTAGGCACACAGTGTGTACATCATGTACATCTTGCACAGTGTGTAGTCATGTCGCAAGCCCCTCGAGAGAACCGGATATACACTGGCTGATCCTAGAACGCGATCCACACAAGGCGTGTGGATCACTATGGCAGGTTTTAACACCATGTGTACGGTGGTCGCTATCCGGGCGAATATGAATATCATACCACCAGCAAATGTCAATTTTACCTCCAAAGTACCGGTTGAATAGCAAGTTGCACAAGAGTTACACAACGCTTCATCACCTAATACACCATGCTGTTAATACCATCTTTCCCAATTTTAATCCAAATATGGTGTGATGTTGTAAGAGCGCGACATTAATATCTAGTTTTACGATCTTGTGTTTATTTAGATTGGATTTTGCATTATTGTGTTTTTATATAATATGTTAATAATCTGTTGTATTTTGAAAAATACGTTTAATAATATATTTGGAATTTTAAAAATCGCTGTTCTATTATATAATTCGTTATACCAAAATAAATAAACTATGAAGCAATTCATTTTTCTTGTATCATAATTCATGTAAATAAGGCAATGAAGATTTTTTTACTTATTTGTATGTAGCCCAGACAAGGACTGCATTTTTCGATGCACTAATGTGCTTTTATGATACAGAGAGCCGAGTAATAAAAAAATATTTCTCCGAAAAGAGGAACATAAGATTCTGATTTAGAAAAGCTAAAAGGTATTTTTATGCCCAGTTTATTCTGAATTGCTACAAAATAAGCAGTGGTAAAAACAAGAAAATATATTTTACTGCAAATTTTTAATATACGTCGAAGTATGTTTAAAAGTCTTAAACACCATGTCCTAAAATAATTACTGCGCAATACGCACAAAGTACGTAGTCACTGACATAAAAAATTCGAGCTACAACAATAAATATATTTTATATATTCGCACTCACGCCTGTAATACGAAGGTGTAGGCAGAGGTGTAACCAGAAACTCAGATTTCACTGAGCGTATTTCCGTCCCATGATGTGATAGGAGGCTGGCCATACCGGGCACAATTGCAGACTCCGCGCTGATACTGAGCATTTCGTGACAGAAATCTCCAATATCACATTACCCGACCCGGGGATCGAACCCGAAACCTCAGCTTAGCAGTCGGCAGTCAGGCAATACCACTGCGCCACCGAGGCATTCTTTCGTTTTCGTACATTTAAAATGCCTCGGTTTTGCGAGTAGCTGGCTATGAAACTAAAGGTCGTGGGTTCGATCTCTGCACTGAGACAAATGTTTGTGTGAATTAATATTTATTTTTTGTCTGGGTATTGTGGGGCCGTAATCGTTTAATTCTTTCACTGTTGGGTGTATTTTTTATTAGGTGCATTTAATAGAAAGACTATAAAACATTCCAGATGTTTAAAACAACTTTGTTAATAATGTTATAGTATGTTATGAATTTGAATTTGTCATGAATTGACGATAATTCCGATTCGAAACGATCCTCAATCGTATAGTCAAAGTGGTAGGTCCCTCGTATGCGAGAGGCCGTCTGGGTTGGTACCACGGCTTTGTCTATTTCTGCCGGCGAGTAATAGTGTTTAAGTACTGTTGTGTTTCGGTTTGAAGAACATTGAAGCCAGTAAAATTAGTTGGCATTACGAGACTTAACATCTTATGTATCGGAGTAACGAGCGCAGTTCAGTGCCATGCAGTGCTTTGTAATTCAAAGTTCTGTGTGGTGTTGCTTTTGTTTATGTGCAGGCGTGGCGCTTACCATCAGGCGAGCGCCTTGCTCATCTCGTCATTCAATAAAAAAAAAGTCTCGAAATATGTTTCCTCAAGTAAATTTTTCATACCATTTGACGTCTCGTTGATGTTTAGTGGCTAAATATGATCGTGGACAGTTGAGAAAGTCGGCCTCAAACAGAAATTTGTCTACCAGAATATTCACAGTAGTAAGTAGTTGTTATTTTTACTCTTAGATAAAGCTTCTTGGTGGTATTTTTAGGAAACTGAGATAAAGAATCACATTAAACAACTCTCTTTAATAAACAATATATTTTTATATCAGTGTTGTTGGATATGCACATAAACAGTTTCCAACAAATATACAATACAATACAAAACTCTTTATTGTATAACCAATAATCACTTATATATATTTAGAATCATCATCATCATCATCAGCCACAAGACGTCCACTGCTGAACATAGGCCTCTCCCAAAGATTTCCAGACCGACCTGTTGGAAGCGGCCTGCATTCAGCGACTTCCTGCGATCTTTATCAGGTCATCTCTCCACCTTGTAGCATAGGACTACTTAATAGTTTTACAATGGACGGTCTTACCACTACGAGCTATAACAATATAACATTTAGTTAGCTTTAATATAACGTAAGCCTTGATGCCAGTGTTTCCCAACGTGGGGCCCACGCCCCACAGGGGGGAAATTTGATAGTTAAGGGGGCAATTTAAAAATAGACTCGACACGACTGTAACCCTTTCGCTTTGGGTTATTTAAATGCAATGCTAGATATCAGTGACAAATTTAACAAAAAAATGTTAGGTGGGACATGACCTAAAAAAGGTTGGAAAACACTGCATTATGCTAATATACTCAACACGATAAAGTTTAGGGTATTTGAATGAGATATGTAATTAAAGCGGAACATCAGGTTGGCCTCGAGACCTGTGTCAGGAAGCCAGCCGCTTCCGACCGGAAGACGGTGCAGACAGTGCAGACGGAAGACTTACGTCACTTCCGACCGGCCTCAACTTGTCTCCTTATACGACGGCTGTGTTGGGATCTCCGGATATGAACTATGTCGAACATTATTGCTACTGAATAGATATGTATGTCGGCGTGTATGAACACGCCGTGTGTATGTTCCTACATTGCTTTCTGTTTATATCCTGATGTGTTTTATATATTTTCTAACATTATTCAATTTGTTGCCTTCGACTATACAGGCGTATTCTATAGTTGAATAAAATGGATAATTTTAGCACTCGATAAAACAAGAAGCATGTATAATGATTTCTTATTTTTACGCGAATATTACACATCGAAATAAAGTTGAAATAAAATTAATTGAAATATAGAAGCATGTATGTTACCTGAGTTTAGTGATTCGCCCAAGCACCCACAGGTCCGAAGGTATCATGGTTGCTGGTCATTAAGGAGTGAATAATAGTGGTGGTAAGTTTGGTGTTTAGTATCCATCCACTGAGGCTATGTAGAGAAAAGCCAACAAAATATATTGTCGCCATAATCCATTATCTTAGCTTATTTGTAGACTAGACGTCTGTACCACTACAAACTTCTTTATATTTTAAATACGATACCAACAGTATATAATAAATCATCATACAAAAGTCATATTATTTAATTTTGCAATTAAATAGGTATAGGATTTACTATTTATATTATCTAAAATAATATACATTGATGGTTTCGCAAATTAATTAAATTACTGGGCATAAATTTTATTTTTATTTTTAGAAGTGGTAGAGCCACGGTGTAGACGCTTTCGTCTATTGCATGAATTAGCCTGCCTGATCAGGTAAACATCATTATCTCACAGAAATCCGATGGGAAGTGGCATTCCCCGAGGCCAAAATCATACCTCGCCTTTCCAATCCCCATTTCGTTCCTTTAGGCCGGCAATGCATTTTTCTTCTGATATTGTAGGTGTTCATGGACTGTGGAGATCACATACAACAGGTATTAAACACAGTTGTATATTTGCCTGTGTCCGTTATAAAAAAAACAAGCATTTAATATATATTCTACCCAAAATTTTGAGCTCAGAACCGCTAACCGTTCATTGCAATTATTCAATCTTACAAGTTAGCAATATCTAAATAACATAACTATAAACCTTAGTTTAACAGCACCGTTAGCGTTTCAGATAAGGTAGGTGAAATATAAGGCAGTCCTGGCTGTTTCAAGGAAAAATACCGTCTGATGCAAATAGTTTGGCAACTAACTTGCGGTTATTAGGTGTCCACTCGGTGGCTTGCGCTTTAATCGAACAAGTTTACATGTTGAATTGAATACGTTTGCTCTTGTATTGTACAGAACCATTGCCGTTTTTGTTCTTGAGACATTACACTATTGCATTTGAAGCAAGCAAGGAAGCGTGTGGTGAGATTTCTGTTGTTTTGTGGTGGATATCAATTAGGAAGTGGTAGCGAGGCGAGTGACGTGGTGGCGGGCGTTGCGTGGGCCTGCAGAACGAGTGCGACCGGTCCCCAGGTGTCAGCTCCGGAGACAGGGTTGAACTCGGAACTTGTTATATCGCTGCTCACATTTTATAATGGGTGTATGTGATATTTGCTGAATTTATACGGCGCTAGTTTGTCAAAATTGTAATTTTATTACTTAATCACTTAGCTATCGTAATCGTAATAAAAACATGGTCAGGTTTGTGATACTAAGTGCCAAAACGTGCGTACTTTAATATATTACTCATTTTATTTTTAATGAACATGTTATGTATGCATGGGTCTTATTATTGTATTTTGGTGAACATACCTACGCATCAATACGATTCCACTTTACCGCCACCGATAAACCTGAATATAGTAAGTAAAAAATACGTTCTTTTTTCGAAGGCAGGCATACGTTTGCCGACAATCTCATTAATGAAACGACTCTTCATCTCCGTTTGCGCCAGACATAGACGGGGCACGTTGCCTTAAAAGATACTTGTTACAAGAGCCTCGAAAAGCACTCTACACCAAAGCGTTAATTTGGGACGAAATCAGACATATTTTTTACTAGCTTTTGCTCGCGGCTCCACCCGCGTGATCTGCTTTTTCCGGGATTTCCGGGATAAAAAATAGCCTATCACCCAAGTCAGCTCATACCCTGTCTGTATACTAAATTTCATCAAAATCCGTTCAGTAGTTTCAGCGTGATTGACGGACAAACATCCAAACATCTAAACAAACAAACTTTCAAATTTATAATATTAGTAGGATGAACAATTACCGGCAACGTAAATCTTGTTTTGAAATAATTATGCACCGCAAGGTACCTACGTCCCATTGAGAGGAAATTATTCAACTAATTCTAACAACCTTCGTGGCGCAGCCGGCGAGTAGCCGGCTGTGAAGCGAGACGCTGCGGGTTCGATCTCCGGACCGAGACAAGTGTTTGTGTGATCCACAAATATTTGTTTAGGTCTGGGTGTTGTGAGACTGAAAGTCTCTCGTAGTTCCTGATACCCGCGACACAAGACTCGTACCTCACTATGGGGTTAGAACTATGTATGTGACTGTTGGGTGTATTTTAATTACTTAGTCTATCCCTGCTTACAATCTAAGCGTGGTCGCTAAGCAGACTGGTCAATACGGTTGTTTGCGTAAATGGTCACTGCATCACCGGAGTAATGTTAATGCCACCTCAGTAATGCCACTAACAAGTTATGTCCACTGCGCTTATAATGTAAGAAGCTGTTAAATACTTCGTTTAATTGTTGAAAAAAACCGTTTAACATGTTTTAGCATGTTGTGATACTGGCTTTAGGTATAACATAGTTCGTAAAGGCCCGTCAATACAATAAGTCTATTTTTCTCCACCTCCCCTTATCCCACTGTCAGTAAGGACGGCGCAACATTTTTTTTAACACGTGTTACAGAAATATTTGGCTTCTAATTTTTGCGATCGTCCGTCTGCCTAACCTCACCACCTCTATGGAGAAAATACACTTAAACCCGAAACAAATATTTGTAGATCACACAAACATTTGTCTCGGTGCGGGAATCGAGCCCATGGCCTTCGCTTCACAACTGGCTGCTCGCTCACTGCGTCAGGGAGACTATAAGTTTTATAAACAATTATAATCCCGGAGACTGGAATTGTTCTCGACATGCCGATAGACTCGTCCTCTATCACATCATGGGACGGAAATAAGTTCGGCGAAATATAGGTGTACTGGTTATACCTCTGCCTACTATTTCCCGAGCGCTATGACATATCCTTCTTTAAACGAGGCTTAAAAAGAGTATCCCTTCAGTGGTCGGCAGCGGCTTGGCTGTGCCCCTGGCATTGCCGATGTCCATGAGCGGCGGTGACCGCTTACCATCAGGCGGGCCGCTTGCTCGTCTGCCTATCAAGGCAATAAAAAAAAAACCCCTCGGTGATTGTAGGCGTGATTGCGTATGTATTTATGTATTTCATTTAAACTTCCAATTTACTTCAAACTTGGGTTAGTTTTGTTGATTCAAGTGGTCTTAAAGAATAAGGTTATTACTTCATCAAACAGACGTAAATAATACGATTTCTGTTTTGATAGTTGTTTTGGTTATTTTCCAATTTAATATTGAATTATGTCTCCTTGCACGATGACGTCTTGTTACTAAGTTACAAAATAAAACATGTTACTTATCTTCTAAGTAGAGGTGAAGGAAGCGGTAAGCTTCGTAGCGCAGCGAGACGCAGTAATGATACTTATGATTATCTTTTCCTATTTTCTTTCTGCCTGGCGTTATTCGGGCTTAATGCTAGAGACCCCCTGCCCATCATGATTTGACGGTGGATTATAACCCTCACCCTCCATCTGACCTAAGCCAAGGAACTAAGTTTCGTCATTGCACATTCCGTTCATCAGTAGAGTGTCACGTACGGATAGGGTTGCCTTTGGGCCTAAGATGTTTGTGGCCCACCATTATGGGATTATGCTATCCTATTATTATGCTATCATAACACTTATATCCTAAATTTTGCATGTTTATAAATAATAATGGGTTTGGATGGTTAATCAATCACGATTTAGCCGCTGTATGGATTAGGTTAACATTTGGCACACAGCTAGACCATAACCTGAATTTTGACTTAAGATACTTTTTATCCCAGAAAAAAATCATTTACGCGGGCGGAGCCGTGGCTATAATTATTAATATGTCTCTTGTAGACGGTCTCTCGTTTTGTTTACTTCTGCCACGAAGCAGCAGTCTATAAGTACCTTTATGTAATGTTTTGATTTAAAGGACATTGAAGACACATATCTTTGGGCACATCTTATAGTTCGGGGTACTGAGCGCAGTCCAGTGCCGTGCAGATACTTGTAATTTAAAATTCTAAGTGGTAATGTCCTGTTTATGGGCAACCGTGGCGCTTAATATCCGAAGTAAAACTTGCTTGTCTCTTCATTCAGGCACATAAAATTACTATGGCAGCAGTGTTCTACTCTACTCAGTAGCTGGTGAGAGGATTCTTGATATTTTTGTACCCGATTGGATAGCGATCATCGTACATATGATGGAAAACTGCCACTGTGGTTCGTTTCATGCGAGTCGCGTTCCGAGGTCAGTCAACTATTTAGTAACTTCAGTTCGGTATACCGAACTGAAGTTACTAAATCTTGGTAGTCGTATAATTATAATTATACGACTACCAACCGTCGAGAGATGCAATGTCTTTTGACAGTCGTCATTATTGACTACACTAGACTAGGCTGCATTGTATAAAATGATAACAACATCTACACTGATAATCACTATGCCGTGCCAGAAAAAATAGTCAAGTTACAGCCAAAAAAAGAAAGAGATGTGCAGAGATCGCATGAATTATTTGCCACCATTATCAATAACATGATAGCGGCAAAATAATTTACAATATTGGGCGCAAATTCAATCAAGATTATATTGGATCAGTAATGTCCAATGTATTCTATAGTCGTCGTATTGTTTAAGTATAAATTGTATCTGTATTAAACCTGTAAAGCAGCTTTGCTTTTTTTATCATAGGAACGCTAACTGTTTTTATTAAGATATAAGAAGCCGTGTAAAAGAATACCTACAAAATAAATCTGTTAACCTTTTGCTATCTTATCTTATTAGCTCTATTTATTTTTATTAACATACGTAAGTCCGTTAACAAAATAACCGCAGTATCATTGGCCTTAATACATTATCTAAATGTTGCTGTCTTATATGCTGACTAATTTATACTATTTTTGATAAATTTTATAAATTTAATTGTTACATTATATCCAACCATCAGTGTGTGTGTTTGTGTGTCTGTTGTATAGAGGCTTTTCTCAGATTTCCCATGATGAACCTCTGTCTTCTTTATCCAGTCGCTTACCATAATGTCCAATAGGTAACCAATCCAGCGAGCGCGAGGTCAACTTACACTTCGTTTAACAGTTGTGATATCATCTGCAGCACCTTTCAACCCCAATGGTCATCATTGCGGTGACAAAAATGGTCTGCCTACTGACACTTCAAGTTACTTATTTAGTAGGCTATGGCAGCCCCGGATCCTCGTTCAGGATCTTATCCCTCAGATACTTCAGGAGTAGTACGATTTATAGCACGTGGAATATCTTTAAATCAAGAATAAAACCTACTCCCTAGCAGCGGTTCCCAAACCTTTAAAGTTGCGGAACACTCAACAAATCTCTTTAGTTTTATAGAACCCTACATTAAAGGAGCAGACATATCAGAAGCCAATTAATCTGTGAATGAGTTCATCTTCAATGTAGTCGGATATGTTGTAAGATTTACAAAATATCCGACTACATTGATGATCAGACGTTCAACACAATACAATGACAAATGTAACTAATTCGGGGAACTCTTGGGTTCCGCGGAACCTACTTTAGAAATCGCTGCCTTCGAGGCCCCTTTACGGCTCTATACGTGATACATCATTATTTTAATCATCATTTTAAGACTTTATTATTATTTATTTGATTCATAGGTATCAATATTAATCCTTTGTATATGTGTCTAAGTTGTTGCTGCTGATGCCTCTTAATTAATGCTTATTGATAAAGGCGCGAACAAAAACTATAGAATTACCAGATTGTGAGTTTGTTTGTCAGAATGTTCAACACAAATATATAATTTTTGTTGCTAACTCGTTGGTACGTAAAAAGTCATGACTGAGCAAAATCACGGTCGGGCGGTTTAAAACCAGAGCTGTTAAAACTATATACGTTAATATTTTTTAGGTGATTAATACATAATATATTAACATTTGTGGGCGTGGCAACTGGTATTGACTGTCAGAAATACGACACTTTTTCAAAGTACTCAGAGACGTTTTTTTGAGTATTCATTGATTGATTTAGTTTGAGTATTCATTAGCCATTTCTTGGAATTCAATTATTTCTCAGAACCGTCAATTAAGATTATTTTTATACTCCACTGAGTATAATAAGTAGTAGGAGTAGTAAAGTAATAAGCAGCTCAGCATAAAGCATTGTCTGTACTCAGTAACGGAGCATAAAGCATTAACTTGCTCCGAGTGTAGAAGTAATCGAATTCTAAGAAATGACAGTCAAAGTTAAGTCACGTTTTCACGTGACAGTCACTCATTTAACCTCAAACTCATCTGCACACAAAGTGGGCTATACGCTTAGTACTGTGTGCTATTTAAACAATCTATCTCAATGTTTATTTAATATGTTTAATGCGTGCTCGAAATATTTAAAACGTTCTGTCATTAAATTAACTGCCTGGATGCATGATTATTACAGCGATTTTGACTTGGCGTTCGAGGCACGTCGCTATTATATCACTGTAGGGGTTCAGTCATAGTTTTGTAAGAATCGTGAGCTTTGTTCCACATTTAAAATTACATCACCTGTAGAAGTAGGTACAATGTCAAGGCCCAATTTCACTCACCAAACCCGAGTTATTGGAAGAGTCACGTAGTAATACTTACAAGGAAATCAACGCTCAATCATTTACGTGACTATTTTACAAGCAATACATAACCTAACACAACTTTTAAATATCAACTATTGTAGGTAAATGTGTCTCTTATTTTTTGTGTTTGTTAATCATTTAGGTACAATAACTACGTATTTTAAACTGTTTATAGTGCATTTTATTCTAGCAATGTTTTAAATAACGGCTATTTAGGTTTTAATGATCTGTAAAGTCTGATTTATAACGGACCGATGAGCGAATCGGATCGGTCATTGTACTTCCTTAAATATGTGTAACAGGTATAAATGTGGACATGATATTCGAATTTCTGTTGAACGTCAATAATGTTCGCTCATACACTGTGTGATCAGTGAGTAATACAGTACACTGAACTTTATATTTATGTATGACTATATTTTCCTAGTGTCTCTTTCCTGGATAAAAAGTTGCTTTTGTAGTAATCCAGGTCATGGTTTACCTATGTGTTAAATTCCGAAATCCGTTCAGTTGTTAAGGCGTGATTGATGATATTCATCTAAAAACTCACAAACATTCAAACTCCCACATTGTATGTTTGTTATATGTTCAGATTAGTATCATTATTACAAGTCAGGTATCATAATGGTCTCATAGCGGAAATCACAATTTACAATACTTTTTTATTTCTTTATAATATTGCATTGTCATCGGTCCTTGATAAGTATGCCAAATTTCGATATAATCCGGCGTTTTGAAGGAGGTCAAAATCATACAAACATACGTCTGAAGCTAATAAAAGCGTGTTAAAAAGATGCTAATTGTTTTTTTCTCTATTAGAATGACCTAGACTATTCTAGCGTATTAAATTAGAATAACAGAATAATAACATACTTATATTTTTTTCCGTTTAAGACGTTATTTTTATGTATGTGATTTAAATTATCAGAGCGTTTGCAAATAGCCCAAAAAACGATATATTAATCGTAAAACAAGTAATAAACGTCCGTGAATCAGAAGATTTATATTGAGATTATCAAAAATCCGTATCAGTCACTTAATCAATAAAAAATGTTACAACAACGCGTGCTTTGATAATGATGTCTAAAATAAACTAGTTTAAAATAATATTTCCCCACTTTTGTTGACCGATTATTATTTTTAATTGCAATATTTGATACAGTTGTTCCACCAGTGCAGCCACATTGATACAAAATGCGACTATATTATTTCTTGGAAGATTGAACATTTAAATGTATGTATGGACTACGAAATAATAATATAAAGCAATAATTAAAGACCAACTTCATAAATCAAGACAAAATTTAAATCTCGATGCATTTGCTATTATTCGTTGAAACTTTTTTGTTCGTACATAGTCATCATAACCAAAATATGTAACCAGTAACAACCCTCGGGGTAAACCGTATGAACCGATCAGCAAACATCAAAAATACAAACGAATTGAAGATCATCATTTTTGAAATCGGTAAAACATATGTCTTACAAATACTTTCATAGCCAGTAATTGAGAAAGAATTCTAAAAGTCCATACCAGTGTTTGGTGTCAAACAAGATCTTTTACCAAAAGCGGCGAATTGCTCAATATCCCGTAATATATCTAACCACGATAATTGTTCTAATTTTTAGAAAGCACGGATGGAAAAGGTGACAAACTGACTATACCATATTTGTTCTGTTTTTCTATATGATGCAGTACTTTAAAAGCTTTCCATCTGTTACTACCAGTTTACCTAAAAGTATAGGATGGTCAGATGCATGGCATATTCGATTTTAAATTACACCGTTTAAAATCTATTACCTATTACCATTACCTATACCATTACCTATTATTCTATTATCTATTACCATGTTTAAAATCTGTATATTTTTATTTATTTAATTATAAAGTATTATATTGGGACACGCAGTCTTAAAAATGAAGACAAAACAATGCTTTCGATATACTTTAATCATTAGGTATAACATAATGTACTAGATATGAACTTGACAACATTATGTACGACTGTGCAATTTTTGAACGATAGGTCCAGTATACTGTCATGGCTGCCAGAACTGAATATAAGTTTATATTATTAAATAAATATAGCGGTTTAATTTGCTATCAATTAATTGACAGTGATTTATTTCCTAAACCCATATATTTTTTGACAATTTTTCTGAATGGTGCAAATAGACCTGGCCCAAAATGAAAAATTTCCTTTCGAAAACTTCTTTAAATGAATTTGTAGGAACTTGAACTTGACAACAAAACCTTTATATTTGGTTGGTATATAATGACTACCGATAAAGGTACTATCTAGGTACATCCTGCTATGTACAAGTCCGTAATAAAACATCGTCTCAACACAACCGTCTCCTTTATGTGACGAAGGTCGCTTGACGTTTGTTTCGCATATTATCGAGAAAGTATTAATGCGATTAAATTGACTTACATTTCAGTACTGCAGTATTAGTTAAGATTGTTAATATGTAGTATTAAACAATGATGTAAGAGCGCAACCTATTGATATTTATTTTTTGTTTATAAGTTTTTGTACGCGCTCTTTAGTTTCTTAAGGTTGTTTTTGCACGGTTTGGGCGCGGCAGACTCGCGGGCGTTACGGACGACAAACCAGTTTCTCAAAGGAATCAGATAGGTGTTTCGCACAAATCTTTGTGGGTATCTAAACTTGGCTGTTATTTAATACTCCGCTTTTTTCCCAGAAGAGAACGTCAGGCGGAAGAATTATGTCTTGAACCAATAATTATTTTGGACATGTTAGAGAATGTTTTTGGACGACCTCCTTACTAAGAGATAATTAAATGTAACTATTTTATAATTAAGAATGATGACCTAATGTTTTATAGGCTAAAACCCTCCTGAAACAATAATCAAAGTTGTCCATTAATTTTATATAAAACGCTTATAGACTTTGTTTATACCTGTACATATACGGTTCGAATACAAAACCTCTTATTTTAATTTGATTAATAAAATGACAATGAATGAATGAAATGAATGATTGCACCTCATTTTATTAATATCATTGGAGGCATAAATTACTTCAGTCCAGCTTTACGAAGCCAATTATACATAAACTAAAACACCCATAAAACCGTGTGAATCGATTGTTTTTCCAACAATTTTGTACAAGTTTCGTATGAACACGAAAGGTAAAATGTAAAAGGTACCGGAGCATTAAATCCAACGGTTTATGAACAGTGTTGCAAGTTGCGATCATAATGCATGGACGATTTATAGCCAGCATGTTGAACTTCGGTTCAGGCGATTGATCCATGCTGAGCCAGGACTGTAAAATGAAACTGACGCCTTTCCTGTTTTGATGTAGTAGGCGTGTTTGCTCATGGCTCACAATGACAGTTGTTGCGTAAATATGAATATTGCGCTATGATGTTATTATTAAAGTTCTTATATGGTATTATTATTATATGGTATTACAAAGGTATTGTATATCCTTATTCTGCTACTGTTTATTATTTTAGTGGAATCATCTGACTTGGAACTGAATTGAATAGGCTTGAAAATCACAAGTCCCTACATACACTGGAGAGAATTTAAGGCTGTCGCGATTATCCTAGTTGTTTTTTTACCGCCCTCAGTTCTATCAGGTTGCTGGAAGCTGATGATCCGATGAGTCACTGGTTCTGGGGTGACGAAAAATTGGGTACTTAACATTTACTTACATAAATTTTCATGTAATCCGTAGTCGTTTTCTTCTTATCCTACTCGCAGTGTGGTCGACGCAACATGCTTTTTAACACATGTTATAGAAAGATTTGGCTTGTATAAACCTTTCGCCTTTTACTAAAGAAAGATTTGGCTTGTCGTTTTTACGACCAGCCTGACGTCAACCTTTCTAGGGAGAAAACACATCCAGACCTGAAATAAATATTTGTTTATCACACAAACCTTTGTTAAATCCGAGTAACCCATAGTACTTAGTTAAATATATCAAAGGGGATGTATTTTTTTTTAGTTGATTAAATGACGAGACGAGCAAGGCGCTCGCCTGATGGTAAGCGCCACGCCTGCCCATAAACAGAAGCAACACCACACCTAAGTTTGAATTACAAAGCACTGAATTGCGCTCGTCACCCCGAGACATAAGATGTTAAGTCTCATAATGCCCAGTAATTTCACTGGCTTCAATGTCCTTCAATCCGAAACACAACAGTGCTTACACACTGTTGCTTGGCGGCAGAAATAGACAAAGCGGTGTTACCAACCCAGACGGCCTCTCGCATACGAGGGACCTACCACCTTACTACGACTATTTGCAATTTCAATTATCGAAAATATTGTATTTTATTGCAAAATAATTTTATTTCCTTACGTATGACACAACATAACAGATTGCAACAAAGGTGTTATTGCCATATTATAGACAACAAGGAAAAGTTAGAGTTCTTATATAACAAGGTATAACCTACGCTTCGCACATTGAATCATATAATAATGCTCTTTAGAAGAAACAGTTATTCAACGTCAGATGAAGTAATCGTTCATTGAATTAATCAAAACTTTACTTGGTCAGGGTTTTAAATAATATATTGCTGGTTATCAATATTATGTGGATATTATAAGCGGCGATAGCTCAATGGATGGTACGACCTGCTGAGACGAAATTAGCAGGTTCATAACCAACCCCAAGTCTCTGACTTTTCTAAGATTAATAAATATTCATTGTTGATTATCGCATGTTTTAAAAGTGAAGGAAACATTGTGAGAAAATTATGTATTATATACGGCCCACTGCTAGGAACAGATGTTCTCTACTAATGAGGACGTTTAGGCGTCTATCATACTGGCCTAATGAGAATTCAGAATTCTTTCTTTTATAACAGGCCAGCAAACCAACAAGTGGGTCACCTGATGATCTCAACCGCTCATGAACTTACGTAATACCTGAAGGAATCACGGATGCATTGCTGACCTTAAAGGAAAGGGATTGGGAAGGGGAGGGGGATTTAGACCTCCGGATATTCCACTCACCGTCAGAAAAGTAAGCTCCTTCACGTCTGTTTTCTGTGGGACAGTGGTAACAACCCGGTAGAGCCGGCCCATTCATGCTGTAGACAAAACTTTCTACAGCGTGGCTCTACCATCTAGTTCTTGTGGAAAACGTTCATGCAGGTTTTCTCAGGATGACTTTCTTTACCGTCAAATCGAGCGAAAATTATCAATTTTTTCTTAAAACATCGAAAAGTCAGAGATGTGTGTGCCCTGGGGTCTGGGTTCGAAACCACAACATAGTCCGCACCACTCCTCACTACGACTAGTAGTGTCAACACACCGCGTTTAGGTTTTTGTTATTTAAAAATATCGCCAAAAATATAATGTTATAAAAATAGAGTCTTTATACAGCATGTTAGCATATATAAATCGTCTATGGCTTAAGAATGTAAATAAAGTTCTTTACCATACAATAAATTAATCAAGGTATATCTACATTATTTAACATGACCCGGATACTCGTTTATCTGCTACACGTAATACTTATGAATGAGCGTCGTTAATAAAGTGCCCATTTATTTGTACAAAAAAAAATCAAGGAAGTGTGCAAAGTAGCAAAAATTATGTTTTTATTTCGCTCCAAGGATTCACATCACGATTCTAGTTCGTCATTTTTTTTTTGTCGTTAAGCACTAATATTATATTACAACTTATTACTCGCATTCAACTTATGTATGCTTATAGAATTATATACCATTATCTTGGCGTATTTGTCTTTAGATATAAAACTAAGATTAAATGAGTTGCTCCTTCTAATGAAACTGCATATAGGCTGACTTCCATATTGCTTTGCATTTACGGAATCGTTTTTGTACCCGGCTGGATATCGACCACTGTGCACAAGGTGAAAATCCCACCATAGTGGTATTTTAGGCGAGTCGCGTTCCGGGGTCAGTCAGTGTATCCAGTAGCTTCAGGCCCGTGTCATTCTGCAGACTGTTGAGTGATGCAATGTCCCTTGACGGTCGATATAATATTTAGACACATTGGACTTACCTGTTGATTGGTTGTTGGTAAGTCAAGTGTAATCGTATTTCGTCTCTTTGCTGTAGAAGGATAAAAAGCGTTGATCTTCTTTCCTAGGCTCGGCGCTATGACGCGTCATTTTACTCAACGAAAGAAAATGTGTGTGTTGTTTACATGTATTCTAAATAATCTGGCTCAGGCATAGAATCTTTACGGCGCATTAAGCTGCATAAACTAAAGTTCAAACTATGATTCTACGACAAATGTATGCAAATAGCCAGTAAGCAGCCAACGAGCACCTGTAGAAATAGGTAATATAAAAAAGCAACGCATAGTTTTATGATGCTTTACTGTTTATGTCAACAACAGGAAAACATCCGAACGGTAATATATCCTTAAAAGTTAAAGACAGAATAGTTCATTTGTGCAAATCAGATGTCTTAATGGTTTGTACATTTTTAGATCCTGTTGTATTGTCGTTTTATTTTTTAAGGCCCTTGTATGCTTTTTTACACTTTGATTAAATAAATAAAAAATAAAATAAAACAAATGTTATATCTGTACAAATGTACTATGTGTATGAACTTGTAGTCATTGTGACATTGCAATAAAAAGAAAAAAAAGCTAGTGATTTCTTACGTTTACGCGAATGTTACTCATTGAAATAAAACTAATTTAAACGGATTTTATCGCGGTTTTTTATTTTAATTATGATCCCGACGTTTCGAAGACTTTTCAGCCTTCGTGGTCACGGGGAGGACTGTCAGTCCAATGTCAGTCAGTTTTATTTCAATGAGAAAAAAAAGCTGTAGTACGGAATACCCCGGGACGCGTGTACGACTTGCACTTGATTTTTTTCCTTTTGACTTTCAACGTTCGAAAGATCTTTTTTGACCGACTTTTAGGTACCTCAAAATCGAAAACGGAACACATATAGTCCACTGTCGAAACAAATTTAATTAGAAATAAAACATACAAAAGTTAGACGATTTATCGTCGATTTGTTACAGATGTGTACTGTAAGAGGTGTAATCAGTCACCCAGCTCTCTTCACGCTTCGGCGACTCCGTAGATGAAACTAAAATTGGTCGGATGGACTAAATTGTCAATTAGGTCGAGTTGCTATGATGTATAAATTAGATTTTCTTATCGGATTTGAACAAGAAATCTATTACGTACAAATAAAACATGTTTTTAACTGGCTAGTGTTATTGACACAGACTTCGAGAAGTTTTTTAAAATTGAATTTTATAGAAATTAATTTGCTGTTGTTTTGCGTATTGTTGAACCAAAGTGACATAGGAATGTCATTTATTCGGTAAAGTGGGATTTCCCAGGGGATAATTATATCAATACGAGGCAGTGTGTGGAAATACATTAAACGTAAATTTAAAACACTTCGGATTTTTAAACCCCGACAAAAATGAGGGGTGTTGTTAGTTTGACCACTTGGTCTGCCTGCGCGTACGAATACTTGTTATAGCGCATGTGTGCGCGTTTGTGTGTGGGGGAAGATTATTAAGAACTACTGAAATTAGTAGATACAATAAGTGTTTTTTCAAAGTGTATAAATAATTGTCAACCTATGTTTCACATTTTTTGGACCGATTTCGCTTTAAAAATGTTTTCTTAGTTAAATTCCATGCACATATCGACCTTTAATAAATCTTGTAATATAACTTGAACATAGAGCATTATTTACATTTGTGTTTTTCTGAGATCCGAGTTTTTGCGATCCATAAATTAACCTACAGCATTTAAAACTACGCCACGTAATATGTTTATTGCAATGAGCTGTCAAATTAATGATCATACCGCATGATTTTTATTTTTTTATTTAAAATGATGGATCAATTACAGCAATGTCAAAAAAAATGTGTAATGTATCCTATTATATACTGGCTTATGCGCGCGGTTCCGACCGTTTCGATTTCTTTTCCAGGATAAAAGTAGCCTATGCCCTAATCCAGGTCACGTTATATTTGTGTCATCCACATTCAGTCGTAAAGGCGTGATTGACTAACAAACACCCAAATTCACAGACTGACAAACACCCAAACTTTCACATTTATAATTGCAGTAGGTAAAGGTAAATTGTATACTTTTTATTATAGAGATTATTTTTTTTATTAGATAGTTAGGCACGTTTGTGCACGTCTTGCTATGTATGTACCGGGTCTAAGGGAACTGCTTCCGAAGCCGAAATGGTAATAAAACGTTACCTTAATATATTATACTGTGAAGCGTAATAATCTAAATATATAAAACTCAAAGGTGACTGACTGACATAGTGATCTATCAACGCACAGCCCAAACCACTGGAGGGATCGGGCTGAAATTTGGCATGCAGGTAGATGTTATGACGTAGGCATCCGCTAAGAAAGGATTTTGATAAATTTTACCCCCAAGGGGATAAAATAGGGGATGAAAGTTTGTATGAAAATCACGCGGGCGGAGCCGCGAGCAAAAGCCAGTTAATAATAAAGACAGGGTCAATCGCGCGCATCGATACTATGAAAATCATGTTTTTAATCATGATTTGAATGAAACGTAACTGTTTTATTGATCCAAAGAAAACTGAGCGTGGAAAAAAAATCGGCTTGTATTGCGTAATTTTAGTGGTATCGTGATTGTAATCACCAGCAGTACTACCTGTCTTTGTTTTCGGAAGCGTTTCCCTTACACCCGGTATAAGGATTAAAATTATTAAGAGGCGGGGTTTTTCCAGATAAATATATTCACGTGGGTGGAGACGTGAGTAAAAGCTAGTATCTTAGTAATTATCGTATAATGATTTTTTAATTGCAATTAATGACTAAATTGCATGATAAAATTTCAACGAAGTAAAGGGTTCAGGTTTCCCTATTGCGTTAACGAAATAGGTTAAATCCCTAGTTGGCGCAGTATTTGAAATGTATTTAACAGTAGAATAACTCAGATTGATTTCTCTTTAAGACCGACTTGCATGGCGATCTTTAATTGTATTTAACCTACAGTTACTTATACGACTTAACATATCGTAAACGTGTTTAGTGGCTAAATATGTTTGTGCATTGTCGTGCAATTGGGCCTAAATCTTAAATTAGCAATTCAGATGACTATTGGTTTGACTGTAAAATTAATTAGCGGGCTTTTTATAATGGTGACATCGACAGCAAAAATAAATAGCATAAAGTCGATATAAGAAATCGATTTACATAGCTGATGTTGACATTTACAAGAGAGACGTAAATATAGTCGTCATGACAAAATTATAATATCTCTATTATAGAAAGATTTTTTTTTTTTTAAAAACACCCAACAGTCACATAATATATAGTCCTGACCCCACAATAAGATACGAATCTTGTGTCGCGGGTATCAGGCACTACGAGAGACTTTCGGTCTCACAGCACCCAGACCCCGAAACAAATATTTTTGGATCACACAAGCATTTGTATCGGTGCGGGGATCGAACCCGCGGCCTCGCTTCACAGCCGGCTACTTGCCCGCTACGCCGGCTGTCAAAAAAATAAAGTGAGTTTATGATATTTTACTTTGGAATTACAATTTCCCCGAGGATAGCACTTGTTTAAAATTGACGAGGCCGCGGGCTGCAATTAATGTAAAGATATGAAGTTGCGGACACTCGGTAATTTCGGTTGAATCTTTAACAGTAAATCTGTTCGTATTCAATTTTGAATTCGAATAAATTTTCCCCAAGATACTTAATGTTAAAATTGTTATTGTTTGTTGTTTCGTCCGCGTGCTGAAGTTTATGTTGAAGAACACCGAATTAAAAATAACACATACATACATATTCTCACGACTTTTATTCGAAGCTGTATGCAGAGGTGAACTATTACTGCACCCACGTTACGCTGGGCTTCTTTCCGTCCCATGATATTATGGGGGCTGAGCCTATAGCAATATTGGACACAAATTCCAATCCTTGACAATCCATGTGTGTTAAATTAAAACACTCAAACACAAATTGTGATTGTCCAACCTGAGAATGAAACCGAGGACCTCACGGTTCTCAGCCATATTCCGCTGCCACAAGATCAATGAAGCAATTAAAATTAATAAGCTCTCAGAATCATCTGCTTTTAATGTAATAGATCAATGAAGTTGATACAAAATCTTCTAAATTGTCACCGCCGTGCCTGGCAGTATGACCAAAGTGATTTCATAAATTTAGATGAACCCTTATATTTGATATCATATCAAGGAGGTCTAAAGAAAAGGTGGTAGACCCATCAAATTGTGGCCGCTGCGATTTAAAAAACAACGGAGTATAAATACTAGATTATATCGTCACTAGCACCAAAAATATTTTAGTTCAATTGGTTGGGTGGAACTGGAAAAAACTTAGTTGCAAAATCCACACACATTTTTTCATAACAAATACCGGATAACGAGTAAGTAGATTACCTGATTGTAAGTGATCCCATCGCCTATGTTCGCCAACAATACTTGAAGAATCATAGACGCGTTGCCGACCTTAAAGGGATGGGATAATTAAGGGAATGGGAACGGGAGGTTTTGGGCCTCCGGGTAATTCACCAAACGAAATGCAGCAGCAAGCCGGTACATTACGTCGGTTTTCTATAAGACAGTGGTAACGACCGAGTCAAGCCGGCCCATTAATACTGTAGACAAAACTATCTACAGCGTGACTCTACCACTCAAAAATACATTAAGACAAACTAAGACATTAGATTGTTATATTTTATTGCCACTAATGTTACGCAAGGAATTATTGCGATTAATGGCCATTGTAATCAGGCGATCATCAGAGATGCAATCTCACCATTGTTTCCATAATTGCTACTAAAACCACTAAATGGAGGTTAGCGAATTAACTCATTCTAGAATGCTCGGCTTTGGATCTGATTAATATGCCTGTCCTGACGGCATTTACAACTTGTACGATTGCAAATGAATACCATACCCACAATACCTTATACTGATATATGCTTAGTACCAAAATATCATTGTTGTCCAAAAGTGTAGTAGTAGTAGTAGTGTAGTTTCTTTTTTAGGATATTATAGTTTGATAAAGGTCGCAGGAAGTCGTTGGATGCAGGCCGCTTCCAACAGGTCGGTGTGGAAATTTTTGGCGGAGACATATGTTCAGCAGTGGACGTCCTGTGGCTGATGATGATGATATTACAGTTTATATCTGTAAACAAACTAAACGAAATTTATCCCTATTTACCCCTGCATCGCTATTCACCCCGTTATACCGTATAGAAAAAATCGAAAAATCTTTCGAAAGTTATGTTTTATTCGTCTAATATGATATAAAGTTTGTGTAAGTACTCATCCTAACAATTTTAGTTCATCTTAGGTTGTGCAAGTAGCTCCAACTAGTCGGCTAAAATTTCCGTGGTATAATACATCTGCCTACTTCAAGTATCCTCCTTGTAAGTGTGCCAGCTGAGGTTATGAGACTTATTCATTATGATGTCTCAATCGGGAACAAGAAATATTATCAGATCGACAGCCATTCTCTGCCGTCTGATAATTACCAAGGGGAAAAACATTGGACATAAAATACTTTTTATTCCGAATAAAATGTAATTCCCCTCTATAATACTAGCCCTGTATTACATACGTCCCACTGCTGGGCCTCCTTTACTGAATGAGAGGGATTAGGCTTTAGTCCATATATAGTCATCTGTAATAGCCGATAAAATTTTAAACTACGTAGAATATAGTACAAAATCTAGTTTATATTCACGTTCTATGAAAAAGAGCTGTTAGTATTATTGGTATAGTTATAGACGTTTCTTCATGAATAAAAAGTCAGTTACAAGAAGGGTATAGATATCTTTAATCGGTATAAAGAATTTGCTTTTAAGATTAAGATCTTTTTAAAACGATAAAACTGCACTGCCTACTTTTAAATGGAAAACGATCTTTGCTCAATAAAACTGATGCGCGGTGCACGCGTACGCGCATTGCGTAGATAAATACTTTGTTTACAAACACAGCCTGAATGCGAAACGATGATTTTTTTCTTAACATTTCAATCGTTTCTATAGATGGCATAAACTACTGTACCGGTTGTGTGTCACCTGTCACATTCTCTGAAGTTAATGAGATAAGTGGAATGCGTCGCGGTTTGCTCACTATTAAAAATGTCGCAACTAGAATCCCACGTTTATCAATTGACGACAAATGTACTAATCACTCTTCCTGTATTATATACACTTGTAATTACAGTTGACCTGTTGGCCCACCGAGTCGATACTATATAAAAACCGGTCCAGTGCGAGTCAGAGTCTGGCACTGAGGGTTCTGTACCCAAATCCGTAAATTGTTACTTTAGTCCTTTTTATTATTTGTTAGAATATCTGCCACAATAACACATTCTATGAAAATTTCAACTGGGAGTCCATTTCGGTTCAAAAGTTAGAGATTTTTTACACGTAGGGCAGAGAGACAGACATAGAGAGGTGTAGGCTTAAGGGCGGAACCTTTTGCGCACAGAACACTGAAATGCTAAGATAGAGTATTTGAGGTAATGCGATCATTGGGATAAAGTGAACTAGGATCGAAAACAGTTATTTTTGGTGTGACTTAAGTCCTATTCAATAAGTTTCAGATGAACTATATACAGGCTGTAAGACTTCTTTTAGATACCCTTCGATAACTTTATAAGTTCATCGCTGAGGTCCGTAATCATGTTAATCCAGTGCTGGGGTCATTCAGCTTGCATAACTCTGATTGTGCCATGAGACAAACACCAACATTTTTAGCACCACACCTATCCTCACCCAAGCTAGCTATCACCTAAGCTTCAGCCATATACAACTTTCGAAATGATAGTCTCCTAAGTTGTTTTAGTCTTTATACAATGTGTCTTACATTTGAAGACACCCGACTATACTTATACAGCTTATATTAACATAATAAATGGCTTAGTATGGTCGTGTAGGACATAAATATGGCACAATATTACATATGATAGCGTGAGATCACCGAAATGAACCAAAGACCAATATTATATTGAACTACTTTCGGAGTAGTTCCATATAATTTTCGTCAAGAATTGATACTTATTTTCTATCGTATATAAAAATAATCATCATAATGAGTCTAAACTTGGCGAAGATTGCCCGTAACATAGTTATTTATTTAAACTTTATAGTACACTAGTAAAATAGCTTAAAAGACTAGACATTTGTTAAAGAAAAGTACGATTGACGGTCTTGTCGATTAGAAAATACAGATTTTTTTAATTTATTTTTTATTAGCTCTATATTATATATGTCCCACTGCTGGGCACGGGCCTCCTCTACTGAAGGGGATTAGAGGGATTACAGAAATACTTAGTTAAATAAAAATACAGGTGAATTGCTATCTCTTACTTTCTTTAAGTCGGTTCAAATTTTTTTTGTACGGCACAGTGACTTCACTGGACCTGATAGTACAGTGCAGTCGGAATATAATGCCGATCAATGTCCATTGCGTTCGTTGACGGCTGGCAGAATTATGCCGGCCTGAACTTACAGGATATACCCTGGCAGACTCGGGCACGCGACATGCCTGAACCAGCCACTATGGCGGGCTTTTGCACCATGTGAATGATAGTCTAAACTCTAAACAGTCGTGTGCGAAAGTGATTAGGTACTCTCCTACTAGCAAAACATACAGAGATTGAAGTAAAAATCAAAATAATTTTCTATTTAAATTGGTGTATTTTATATTCATATTACTCGGCGCCAAATTAAACATTTGCCGCTGTAAATACATTCTGGTACATTTTCCAGGATACAATATATCACATAAACATCTAAACAACCTTTTGGTGAATATAATAAATGAGTTTATACAAAAGTTAATTACAATATGCTGAATAACGGGTGCGTTTCGAAACAAAGATCGGATAATGGGACCACATCCAAAGTTATTTTTGTTGCGGTTTGTTTTGGACAAATATCCGGTAGCGCTCCACTTGTTTTATTAAGTGCATCATTATTGTATTAAAGTGTTGAAAGCTAACGACGTGCACGATATTCCGGATGACATTTTAAATTGCACAAAGACATTAGGGTATTTGCGAAGTGTACTGTGACGGTGAGGATCCGAGTTGTAATATTTTCGTAGCAGCATGAATGTGCAACATGTGTGGATAGATGTTGCGCCGAGCCCAAGTAAAAACAGAAGGATATTTTTTATTAGGCTGAACGATGAGATGGGCAGATCGCTGGCCTAATAAATACAATAATAAATACACCCAACAGTCACACACATAGTGCTGACCCCACAGTAAGATACGAGTCCTGTGTTGTGGGTATCAGGAACTACGAGAGAATTTCGGTCTCACAACACCCAGACCCTGAAACAAATATTTGTGGATCACACAAACATTTGTTTTGGTGCGGGGATCGAACCCGCGGCCTCTCGCTTCACAGCCGGTTACTCGCCTGCTGCGCCACGGAGGCTGTCATAATAGTAAGTACCATGTCAGCTCATAAACAGATGCACTCTGATCTTTGATTTCCAAAAAGGAATGCGTGGCAATGAATTGCGCTCAACTTCACAAACTTTAATGTCTTTCAACATGGGACACAAAAATGTTTATACACTCTGCTGCTTGGCGGCAGTAATATACAAACCTGTGGTACCTACCCGAGATATGGTATGGGCTAAATCAATAAAAAAAAACTGTTTTGAAAAATACTTTTGCATATTGACATTAAATACAAATATATTCATTACCTCCTTTATTCATTCACGAGTTTATTCGAGTTATACCGGGTTCACACGGTTCAATTTTAGTTGATCAACTTGTATTAATTACAATTTGAACCGAACAGACTTCCAATTGAAATGATTAACAAGAGCCATACCCACAGCTTTCGTTAATTTAAGTCAGTTGACCAGTTCATATTTAACTCTGTGAATCGAATAGACTCGTCTGAACCTATTATCAAGTCTTAATTGAGGTTCGATTTCGGCTGCAATGAAATTACATTATGAACTTATTTCTAATAATCTTATATCAAATTGGTTTATTGAAATTATATTTTATTCTCTTATTTTACTACGACGCTGTGTATCTTGAATGCTGTGTACAAGTAGTAAATGGACGCCAGATTTTTATCATGTCTTCTATAAATGTAACTTTATGTAAAATGTAGTCTGTTGTCTGTAACTGTACCAATAAATAAATAAATCGACCACAAATAATTATCAACCCATTTCTAAACGTCGCTTTTCTTATAAACCCGGACAAATGGTTTCCAATTATATAACAATAATATATAGCTCAGACGATTCTCCGAGGTATTTTTTAATTAACTATAATGCATATAATCAATTGTTATCGGTCAATACTAAAAGTCCAGAAACCACGACCAAACTTCCGCCGTACTAATATAATTTGATAACTGGCCTCGTTATATACGAGTATATTTGAAGCAAAATATTTGCTATACCCGAACCTACAATTACGATTGGTTCCTAGTTTATCAAGTATTGGGCAGCTCGCGGGTGCCAGCCTTGAATTCAATGCAAAGCTGATAAACTGGCTCAAATCACCGGCCAATGTTTATTATTACTACCTTGTGCCCGCGGCTCCGCCTGCGTGAATGTATATCCAAATCCAGGACATAACAAACACACATCCAAACTCTCACATTTATAATATCAGCAGGAAGTACGATAATAAAGTATTCAGTACCTACATTTTGTCAAACATATCTATAAATAGAAATCTCTTTGGTATTATATAAATGATGCTGTAAATCTAGTCGGTAACTCTGAAATTATTCAGTGATATTGATATTTTGATATGTCCGACCAGTGTCATAAAAAATTGCAACGATTCGCTTTTTTACACAAGTTTTATAATTACATACAGCTATATAATAATTATTAGGGCCACGCTATAGATAGTATAGTCTAAATCATGAATGTGACGACTCAAATGGATTGATACATTCAAAGAAAACTGACGTGGTATGCCAGCTTGCATTGCTCGAATAGTGACTGGAAATTTTATAATCCAAAACTTTTTTTTCGTTATGTAAGACATATTTCTTTATAAGCAACGCTCCTATGCTTATACTGATGTGACTTTTCATGACCGGTAGAGATCACGATCAACATCAGTGACCTACTTCCTAGGTTACCGACTACTTTGTATAAAAAATACTATATCCATAAATGAAAAACTGTAACACACGTATAATTATTTAATGTTAACAGCATGTTATTAATCGTAACACAAATTATTTCGTGGTCTGGCATATAAATGTCGCTATGTCAGTTTTGTTTATCGTGTGTGAATATCTCACGCGTTGAATTAATTATGCTTTTATTTTTACTTTATATGATTCTAGATTAAGAAATATTTACACACTCGTTGAATTGTTACAGATTTGGTAATTATTATAATAGAAATACAACGAGACATTTACCGATTAATGATGTCATTAAGCTGAAAAAAAGGAAATTTTAGCAATTATAAATAGGGCATACCACACGTACTGTCATAAAAAAAATAAGGCATCAGACACTATATAGATATTTGGGAATATTATTTTTACAAATGGTCGCATAGTTATCGAAACGTGGCCTTTTTTTTAAATTCAAGATATTATCAGCATGAGCGTAAACAGTTAATGTTTTATTTAATAAACATTTTTGGCACACAAATTATTATATTTAAATACATTCTTCACTCGTCCTTCATATGAACTTGCACTATATAACTAAATAGAAGACGTCTTGACATACTTTCATTTTGAAAATTACGTCTTGCAATGGCCCTGTTTAATGTTTTAAAAATATCACAAAATATTTTTAAACTTTCTCAAGAGAAGCTTAAGAAACGTGGGACGTTCTTTGATCCTTTTTATCCATTAGGAGACCCTTAAACGTGCTGAGTTTGTCTTGAAAGAAGATATATCACAAGGGCTAAGCGAGCCCTTATTTTCGAGCACGGTAAAGTCGGGATGAATTGGAAAGTGCAGACAGGTGGATAAAAACAAGTGCTACCCATGTCATGCAGTTTATTCCCTATTATCATTCCGATAGGAAGGTTTCTAGAACACTACATTTATACAAAAATGAAATAAAATAACTTTAATCCATGTAGTACGTTGATTAACATCCAAAGTTATATTTTGGTAATAGTAGGTATTGCAATGAATATATATATTTTTTTTAATTTTATTTTTTTATCCTGGCATGACAAATTGACTACACCGGAAGTGTGCAGATTAATTTTATTACAATCGAGAGCATCCAAAGAAATTGCACCTGTCAACGGTCGCCAGAATTATTTGGCCTGATGAAGCTAATAAAGCCAGTGAATATTATTATTCACTGCCTGATCCCGGAACGTGAATCTCTGGAACAGGCCACTATGGCGGAATTTCACCATATTATTATCTAGTCCTAGTCCTTCCTTCTTCGTTGTTTTATGACACCTATAACTTTCATGATATCCTGGAAAATTTTGTTAATCATTATAACCTGTTGTTACATTTTATTTGTGCAGCTTAATTTTACTTTTTCATGTATTTACGAACTACCACGAGACCAACAAATATAAACTGAATTCTTATGATACTATTAAAATTTACTCAAACATATTATGTTCTCGTCGCTTGCAATCGCAAACGGATGTTAGTTGCCACTCGTTATGTTATCGAAGAAAACAGTTGGCATTCGTCAACTCTCGTTCGCTACTGTGTTGTAAATAGCGTTGCTAGACTCTGCCGGTCGAAAATTGCGGGTACGAGTATGACGTAATTTCGATTCGATATCGATAGTACACGACAATTTTGTCTTAGATACGGTTATTTCGAATTACAATTATTAAAAATCGAATGGTATCCAACCGAATCGGTGGACAACTAAGTGATCGTGAGGTTCCGAATTGATACACAGGTATCCTCCCACAAGCAACAAAAATTAACGGAACGGTTCCAGTTAACGGAAATTAAGATTTTTGAAACATTTCGTTGCGATACTACTCAACCGTCGAAGAAACAAGAATATTGCGAAACAAACTACATTACTGATACTTACTTTAGCTAGTAAAAATATGTTACATGATCCCAGGCGTTAAGAACAACCGTAAATAGTAACTGGGATGCTGTGTAGGGATGTGAGTTATTTCCTGTACAAACTTCTCGTGATGGCTTCTTCCGCGTTACTTCATTTATAAAAGATAGTTATTTTAAAAGCCTCTATGATTTTAAACATGAATATGCAAATGAACGAGTTTCTCATTTGTACATCAACTAAATTGCCATAATAAAGTAAATGCGTAATATCTAAATTATTCATATAAGCTGTGAAACTATTTTTTTTTGTTTATCATTCCGTCGTATCATTTGTTTTGTAAATGTCGTCCGATGATCTTAAGTAGCTGGATTGATATTAATATTTAAAGAAATTAAATTAAGTCATACTATTACTTTGGAGATAATAATATATTCAGCTCTATTTAACATATACATATAGGTATTACATTGTGCTTAGGAGCTGTATGCTGTTAGGTCTAAAGAGCTCCATTGCTAATCCTTATAGGTTAGACCCTAATCCACGTTGCATTAATGGACTCATGACCACATGATATTTACTGAAGTATTGTTAGAAATATGGAGTTTTCTTACGATATTTTCCATCACTGTTATAGATAATTATCAATGAATACACTCTTTACTTTAAAAGTCAGACGAATGTGCACGGGAGCTGGTTTCGAACCCGCAACCTCTATCTTGGAAGTTGGTTCGGCACCCCACTAGACTATCGACGATTCTACTTACTTTTCATTATCATGTTCACGAAGTGTGTGATAAATTCAATATTCAAATATAATTAATTAATTAAGCTAAATAAAGCAATGTTGTGCATTGCAAGTGTTTCATTTTTTATTATGTTCATAATGTTAGTATGACAAAAAATATGTATATTTATTTCTACATGTAGGTATGTTTAAACATATATATGCTAAACGTAAGACACAGAGCTCTCTTATGTAGACCGGACTATAGGGGCCTTTATGGATTTGGTCGCTTCCGTTCTAGAAAATTCGATCTTCAAGTTTTATATGGATTAAAATATTTAACAATTGTTCCTAGATGTCAGTTACACTCTGATGACTTCCTTAATCAAGATCTTTAGTAAAAAATATATACCTATATTTACTTTTATATTATGTACACTTTTTTATAGCAAACGCTGCTAAACAAACAAGTCGGTCACCTGATTTTTTTATCCGATCTCGGCAAAGTGACTGCACTACACCTGATGGTAAGCGTAGTGCAGTCCAAAAAAACCAGCGACCACCGACAAACAATGAGTTTATCGGTGGTCACCAGAATCATGCCGGCTTATATAAATGCCTCTTCACACTCCAAAAAGGGAAAAGCAAAACGTGGGATGCATACACAGGTTTACAATGATACCCATACTCGCACCAACCAACCATCAAGTTCCATCAGGTAACCGTCTTGCTTGGTTGCCTTTGTGATCTCCATTGCTCATGAAGGTCCACAATACCTGAGGAATCAAGGATGCATTAAAGGAAAGGAATGAGGATTGCAAAAGGGAGGGAATTTGGGCCTCCGGATATCTCAAACAGCTGCACTTCATGTGCGATTTCAGTGAAACAGTGGTAGCAGAGACGATCCAGATGTGCCCGCCCATTCACCCCGTAGATGAAAATGTCTTCAGCTTCATCTTTCATGTTCTTCTATCACATAAAAATATATTGTTTTTATGAAGAAATTTTACACGTGATTGACTTTTATATTTTCAGTTATTTGAGCCATTTCTTTTTTGTTTCTAAAATGTTTTTCGTGAGAGGACTCGGATAGGTCCTAACCGAAAGATCTATTGTTTTAAATCATAAAAAAATAGAGAAGAATTAGAAGTAAACTGATAGGTCAAACACAATGGTGTATTGAAAACATTTATTACGATGTGGTTCAATAAGGAAACGTAAATATCGGTGCAAGCGCTTAATGAAATATTAATAATGCATTACTTATTAATACGAGCATAAAATAATAACCGGTATCGTATGTAATGCTTATTGTTCTATAATATTCATTTACTTATAAGTCATGTCAACAACACGATGGCGGAAAAAAACAACTATGTGAAATAAATAAACGCTGTGTAATATTATAATGACAAAGACGAATATGATATGGTCTGGACTCTGGACTGTAACAGTCCAGTCACACCTGTATCAACGAAGGGGGTAGACAGCTATGCCACAGGTCGCCGAGCTTATATTCGGCACAAATGTTAGGCCTGAGCATGTGTGTGTATAGAATTTAAGAAACTTCAGAGATATTTTGGTTGCTACCTGTGTATAACCCACGACCATAACTATTCATAAAAATTCTCAGCCTATTCATGATGCCACTAAACGATTAAGACTCTGGACTATGTTAATACAGTAAGTAATGAAAGAAGACTAGATTTACTTACACAGACTTACACTTCGAGAAAAATAGGAGTCCCATTTTGTATTTCTATATTACACACTGAGAGAACAATAACATAAACAAGATTTTGTTTATCATCAATTCTTTTGAAATATTAATTATTGTTTCATTTCCTTACACCCATATTTTTGTCTTAGTCGCGCGTTTTAATTACGTTTATTCATGGCTGATCAAACACTTATCTGTACAAAGAGTGACATGTACAACGAAAATGTATTAAACAGCAAATAAAAAAACCGTCGCTCAGTGGCCAATGTGTACGTGTTGTAACCTGGAGCCTAATTCTGGTGAGAGGCAGTTGCCTAAGTCGAAGCGGTTGCCAACGAGGAAGTGATGGTTCAACTCTGCGTGGAGCAATTGACCTTGGGCGATTCGACGGCTGCTTACTAATGTTTAACTACTTGTTTTGTTGCTTCGGTTAACTGAATAATGTATCTATGGTAATGCAAACGAGTACAAGAAATAATACTGAGGTTTCTTAAGGTTTTTTTACAAATGGAATTTCGATGATTGCATTTTAAAAAGTATAAGTATAAAACATATACTTTTTAACTTTGTTGTCAAAGTTCTAATCTAACCAAAGAGCATTTATTTATAACATTAACGTGATATTGGTTTGTAATAATAATTCTTGGTAGTTAATTATGGTTTTTTCTATCCGAGCATTGCAAAGGACTGCACTATGTGCAGTCTATAAAAACCAGCGACTATCAACAAACAATGGGTTTATCGGTGGTTACCAGAATTATACCGGCCTGTGTAAAAGCTTCTTCATACTAGAGAGCGTAAGCGTCGTAAGCGATAAGAGGTAATAAGCAAATCAAGGGGCCTGTGACAGGACAGACGATGACAGCTGCAGGTACATGGATACAACGATGAACCCCTACACCCGCCCCAACCAATCCATCAAGTAATGTCGCAAGCCCTTCGGGAAAACCTCATATACACTGGCTGATCCTGGAACGCGATCCACACAAGGTATATGGGGCATTATGGCAGATTTCAACACCATGTGTACGGTGGTCGCTACCCGGGAGGATATGAATATCACCAGCCAATGTTCAATTAATCACATTATAACTGAATATAAACCGAATTTAACATGTGATATTATTATTTAATAATATTTCGCTGGTGGTAGGATATTCATATCCGCCTACAAGGTGGACAGACGACTTGATAAAGGTCGCAGGAAGTCGTTGGATGCAGGCCGCTTCAACAAGTCGGTCTGGAAATCTTTGGGGGATGTTCAGCAGTGGACGTCCTGTGGCTTATGATGATGATTACGAAGTTAAGAACAAAAAGAAAAACGACTCTCGTTTCATCGTCAAGTAAATTATTTAGACTTTGGAAAAAAAATATGTAAGGGCGGACTTAATGTCAAAGACATTTCCTAGCACTCAGCCTGAGGCAGTGTTAAAATATTATGGCAAGTGTATAATCAAGATAATGTTTTAAAACAAAATAATCCAGATAAAATCTATACAAAATAAATTAACATACAATTTGATTGTAACCATGTATAAAACCACTAGTTTTATTTACCGTAGCATTTTATGAAACTAAGTTTCTTATGGAACAATTGTTAACCTTATTTTTCATGTTATATTTTAATTGTTTTTGTACGGAAAACAATTAAAATGCATATAATTTTCCTCAATTAATAAAATTATTATGCATAATCCTCGAGCGCTCTGCGCGGATTCGTTCGCGTGATGAAGTTTGTCTTTTAGCTTTATTAATGTTCTATACGATGATAAAAAGTAATATTTGTAGTTACTCCATTAGTTTCACCAATACAATATAATATAATATAATTAATTGAATATAATTAATTATAATTAGATATAAAATACATTTTTTTTGCCAGCCTTCGTGACGCAGTTGCCGAGTAGCCGGTTGGGAAGCGAAAAGCCGCGTATTCGATTCCCGCACCGAGACAAATGTTTGCGTGATCTACCAACATTTGTTTCAGGTCTAGGTGCGCTCCAGAGGGTTTGATGCTAGGTTTCTGTTACATTTGTAAAAAAAGAAGCATGTTGCGCTGACCCCCCTCCGAGTGGGGTAAGGGCAGTTGGAAGAAAAGAATTATAAAATACATTTTGCTGAAAAATGCTTTAGTTTATGATTATGAACAAAATGGGGATTTATATCGTCATCCGAGTGGAACAAACCATACAGAATTTAACAACGTAACAATAAAATTGAAAATGTAGGAAAGTTTTATTCATTTATCATTTGGCTTACGAAAAATCTTGACAGTTGCAATAATCGATACATATTCCTCTAGTCATCCGACTCTACATTATTCCTATGTTCGCAATCGCTACGAATTAGCGATCTTTTTTTGCAGTCGGTACAACTTACACTAGAATTATTGCGACACAATCGCACTAAATAGCACTTATTTAAAATTTAGAATAGAAGTTTAGTAGAATTGCCTTCGTTGCTGTATAATATTCTAACTGTCATTTATAAACGTCCACATCAATGTTGATATTCAAATCGTGTATGCCATACATTTTCATTAGATGTCGAAGGATTTTCTTGAGACCTTACAGCGTATTGTTGTTTCGTGTGTGTGATTTATATTACATTTGTCGAGCCTCTGGGGCTTAGTATTAAACTTGTATTGAATCCATTATTTTTGCGATAAGGAGCAAATATTTTTTTTTTCTTATGTATAGCCAATTAATATATTTCTTGAAGGGGTAGGTAGAGGATAAGGGGCGAGCCTATTGCCGTACCGGGTGCAAATTCCAGATTCCAGACTGATACTGAAAATTTCGTCATAGAAAAACGTAATATCACTTTTACCTGACCCGGGATCGAACCCAAGATCTCAGCACACCTCAACATACTGCGTACGCGTTATAATTGCGCCACCGAGGCATAGATTTGTCACTTGTTCAAAATTATAACAATGGCGTAAAACAAACAATAACTATGTCTATAGCTATCAAGAATATTAACAGATATTAATAACAACGCATTCTACAAGTAGTATTCTGATATTACTACTTAGTCGAGTGTATACTCGATAACAACACAAACAAATTATAATGAGTCTATTAAAAGACGTTCAATATTGATGTTTACTCACAGATAATTGTGAGTATTTTTAAATAAGTTTATTTGTCCGTCCTATAGGGTCGCGTTCGATTAAATGGCAAAAGGAATTTTATGAGTCCTTCACCTGTCAGAGCCTGCTAAGCAGCATTGATTTTATTTTTTATAAATATTGGTTAAAGATATGTATTAAAATACGAAAGAATAGGATTTTGAGTTTATAAACTGTATTTTTAGGTCTGAATAAAATATATTAGTTGGCTTATAGTAGGCTATAATAGGGAACTGTTTATTTAATATTTACATATTTTATCAACATTGACTTTTTGCGAAAGCAGATTTGACGATTAATAAACACTAATTTATGTAGTCATACTGATATGTTATCCACATTTATGTTCCGAAAACCAAATACTGTCCTCAAGGCGAAACTATTAAAGGTATAAATTCTGCCATTTCTCCGGATAAAAATTATAAAATTTGTGAAATTGCTATTTAATTATTTACACCAATACAGACAAGCAGTTAAAATCTACGAAGCGTGCCGTCGCTGATTATTTAAGGGCCTTTTCCAAAACACGCAATCATGGCAATACGATGTTATGTAATTTCAGTCAAGGCAAAACCAAGCGTTGCATCAGAATATTCTATCAGTATATTTCGAAGTTTTGTTACACGCATAGGTTACGTATGAATAAAAATCAAACGGCTTGTTGTCGAGCGTTATTGGGCTCGATAATGTAATGACATTTCAAACCACTATCTCTGACCCAAGATGACTAAGCCCAAACCAAACTGGTAACTGAGGATGATTCTAAAAGGTGGTTGAAGGGAGACAGGTATATATAACTTAGCGTTGGTTTGACAGAGATGAACATACGGCTCATCCCTTCTCTTTTTAAGAGGGAAGTGAGGACGGTGCGGTTGCAACGAAAGTAAAAGTGAACGCTATTCTGTCTTAGAATTTATTATCTACATTATGAAACTTGTTATGCATTATTTAGCTGCAGATACTTGGTACTCGTTATGTATATCCTAGTATATGCGTAACCTGTTCTTAATGGAGCGTTAAGAATTAGATAACTGGAGATTTTTTAAAGTATTTGCATGGTCAGGCAGCTTATTGAGTAAATTGTAACATAGGTGTTGCGAAGGGTTGAGTGGAAATACTGTTTTGCATAACACCTCATTAGGTAACGTATGATTACGTAAACAACCTGTAAATGTAATGACGCATAGTAATAAACTGAATGTCGATTGTTAAGTACTGAGTGAATGACACGAAAATTAGAGAGCGAGACCTTTCTTGTTTTGATAGCCATGGTCCCGTATTTGATAGTTTAATTTAACGATCTTTAGCATTTAGAATTTCATAATATGCGATGTTGCCAGTATTACTCACAATGTGTTGACTTCATCGGGATAGTAGAACTATCCCACAGAACACGAACGTGAAGAGACGGGTATGCTAATGTTTATATTGGGATCAGTTTAATTGTCGACGGCCCAAACCTCCCCGCTCTCCCCAATCCATTCCGTTGTCAAGGTTGTAATTCCTCTTGTATTGTGGATGTTCATGAGGTCTGAGCAGCGGTGATGACCTCATTACTATCCAACGACCCAGTTACTCGTTTGCCTCTACTACTATTTACAATGTAGTAACTGACATCGACCGTAACCTTCGATATTTAAAATATATTATTAAGAAATAAAAATTATGAAAGAAATAAGAAATAATATTATATTCCACTCTACTTTCGACTTAAAAGGTTTCAATGAAAATTTAATACGAACACCGCAAGCTATATATTCATAGACACAATTCAAATGTACTTGTATTCAGTAATTAATTTCTTAAAACCGAAAACTCGTAAGTAGGTCTAGCAAATTGCCTATCATAATCACTTCGGATTAATTAATACCATAGATCATAATGTTCTTTAGTTTATATTTCATTTTAGTTGATTAGTTGATAAAATTAGGGAGTAGTATATGAATAAAAGTGCCTCATGATTTGTCTGTATTGAATCATGTTTTTATCGCTTATATATAATGCTTACACATTACATTAATCATATGAAATGCACAAAAACGTTTGTTAATCAAATAGTTAATATGGCTCCGTAAGCGGAAGACATTTAGGATTTTCCACATTATTTATAGTTTAATCTGTGAATACATACATCTTTTTGACTACCTTATATACACTTTTCTGTGTTTCAACTGCATTGCGATGAAATGGATAAATATTAATATAGGTTTCTTCACGATAATTTCCTCACAGTTAAAGCAAATGAGACGATGATAAGCACTGTTAAAAAAATGAATGTACATTTAGGACAGTCAGAAGTTACTGCAATTGGGGCTGGTTTCGTCTCGTACCACTCCGCTGAGCTATGGCTGCTTTTATTTTGAAATAATAAAACGAAATTATTTCGTTACTAATAAAATTTAGAAGAACGGTTCTAGAAACTTATCGACGATGTTTTGTGTTATTTCCTTATTTGAACCAATATAAGAATCACTTACATCGTATGACTTTCGCCTTGGAAATTACATGTAATTCTGTTCTGCGTATAAATTACAGGCAAGGACAAGATCCACAGCAGAAAATTATAGAGGTAAAACTCGCCAACCGATGAATGTTACAACTGAATTATTGGTAATGAGTAATCTTTGCATAGGATTGCAGTAAAATTGATAATTTTTGAGCGAAGGTAAGGCAAATGCCTTAGGTGTTCTATCTTGCTTACAAATATGGGTATCCTTGAATCTAAGGTATACCACATCTTATATGCGATGCCAATGTTGAAAGTCGCAAAACGTTACAAACAAGCTAAAACAAATAATCGAGATTTGAATTGACAATCTCAACTTAAATTGTGAAGTTGAGTTTTGCTTTATATCGTTTTGCTATCAGCTCATGGCTAATTGAACTAGTTCTGTCGGTTGGTAGAAAAAACTGCAAATCTGCTGAACCCACACTAAGATAGATATAATTCTTCTTCTTCTTCTTCGTCGTTACGCTCTTGACAGAGCGGTCGTGGTCACGATGATTCGTGTCGAAATGATGATGTTGTATAATTGCTTGCATAGATATAGCTTACGGGCCGAAGAATATCATAGGATAATTTTTATGCAGGAAATATCACGCAAAAGATGTGGCCGAAGCCGCGAGCAAACTCTATAACTTAGTAGATTGCGCATTATCCATCCAATAGATACAATACAATAACAGTGATATCAATTAAACGTGGGACCGAAGAAATGAATACAATAGTCAAAGTGAGTAAATATTGGAAAACATGTACATACGTGTAGCCAATCGTGAAGTTTGTCATATAAGCACAGTCACCCGGTGTCGACTGTTATCAACAGATAGCCTCGACCTCTTCCCCTGCTTCTCTTCAACGATATCATATTTAAACTCAACCTACTCACACAAATAACACCTCTATCACAACCGCATAAAAGCTAAACTAGCTTAATTTATGAAACTGAGAACGTACCCCTATCCTGTGCAGCTATAGCGATATCGACTCTACACATGCAGCGGGACGAGGATTCAAGAATTATAGGATCTGTTATTTTTTTTTAATGCACGCTCTGTTTCTTTGTATTTTTATCACGTAGCTGATTTGATTGTAAAATTGCACGAACGTGTGTCGATCCCGATACGAGAATCGTGTTAATGAAGACCGCAAAAAAGATAGATCGGAATAAAAAAAGTAATGACAAATGTTAGCTTTATAGATGTCTACATTAAGCAAATGAGTTATCTAACAGTAGTACTGTAAAAAACACTCGGAGTTGAAGGTTAGAATTTATGAATTGAAATGTGTTTAAAAATAGCGACACTTGTAACGTTTTTTTACGCAAACATCGGTATGATGCGCATAAATATTTGATTTTAAATCTGCTTAAAATAATTTTCTATTTAACAGTTGACTGGTGATAGGTTCCTCGTATGAAAGAGGCCATCTGTTGGTACTGCCGCTTTATCTATTTTTATTTTATCAACTGTCAACTGTAGGTTTTCGATTTGAAGGACACTGAAGCCAGTAAAATTACTGGGCATTATGAAACTTAACATCATATTTCTCGGGGTGCAGTGCTTTATAATATAAAGTTCTGAGTGGTGTTGTTTCTCGGCGTTACGCTTACCATCAGGTAAGCGATCTGCTCTTCCACAATTAAAGCGAATAAATTAATGCTAAAAAAAAGATTAGGATTCCTACAGTTCGCAGATAAACTCACGATTATCCAATATACCTTATGTTGCCTTCTCCAAATTCTACATAAATTATATTAGTATTGAATGTATATGAGTAACTTATCATATCAGTCCTGCCTACACAAACAGACGTACAGCCGGCTCAAAACGCTTAGTAAATATGATGTGCTTCGTCAAGAACCGATTTACGATTATAAAGTTCGTTTAAAGCAAATATCACGGTATATCCGAATAAACTTGTAAATTCCGTACCGAAGTGATAAACTTAATTGCCTAATTTTACGTAATCGTCAAATAAGATGTGTATTTCAAACAAATATTTCGGTGCTTTGTTTTGAAGTACTGATTTACATAATGGTCCGGGTTCCCTGGGCCAGCTGATCCACTTGATTACTATCAAGCTAATTTTCCGTGAGTAGCTTCGTTTCGATGAGACGCCCAACAATTCCCTATGCGAAAATTCTCTATTGTGGTAGCTAACAGAGGTAGCAAGGATAGAATATTTCGATTTGATGATACTGAACAATTTATTATTTTATTTGTAGGACAATATGACTGTTAAATTATATATCAATATTAACTAAAAAAACAAAAAAATCAGCTCATTCAAATCATTTTTTATGACCTCGTTATCGATACCTATTGTAAGCCCCTCCTTCCAATAGGTATGATTACTAACCAGCTGATTTTTTTGTTTTTACTTAGTTAATATTTATATAATTTAACACTCATATTGTCCTACAAATAAAATAAATTTTTGAGTATCATCAAATCGAAATATTCTATCCTTGCTACCTCTGTTAGCTACCACAATAGAGAATTTTCGCATAGGGAATTGTTGGGCGTCTCATCGAAACGAAGCTACTCACGGAAAATTAGCTTGGTAGTAATCAAGTGGATCAGCTGGCCCAGGGAACCCGGACCATAAGCTCTCCACAATAATGGGCTTACCTCCATAAAAAAGAAATAACTTTTGATTTCAACTGTAATCTCTATCTAATGTTACGTTGATATGTTAACATTTACTTACATTATAGTCTGAACAATTATTCGTTTATACGTTAATGAAGATTTTAAAAAATACAAATTAACCTAGGAACACTGGGAACACAGACGCAATTGATGTAAAAATTCCATTGTTTACATTTATTTATGTTGCCGTATCTTTCAAGTTTAACGAAGTTATTTTAAATGTATATTTACTATATCTAAATAATCCTTATTTCTATGCAGTCAATTTGGTTTTTTAATATAAATTATAATATGAATTATCGTAAACCTTTTTAATGAGATCAACTTCTTCGGTGTTTTTATTGTAATTCTTGGAACCATAGTAACGGTTAAAGACGTAATTCAATTGTTAACAATATATTGCAGGCGGAAAATAATACAAAGTTGAAACACATGGTTAAATATTATTATCATTCATATGTACATTTATACAGTGTCATTTTGACACCCTATACTTAAATGAAACCATGTGTAGTGTTCGTTAATACAAGTACTTTGAGCTAAGACACTTTCTTATTAAAGGCAAAATAAAAAAATAATATTTCCTAACAAATTAAATGCCGTTAACATTAGATTAATTTTAAACAGTCTGTATACGCGCGCACACACACATAAAACTCAACATACACACCCGTCATCGAACGAACGAGACACACACACATACATTACCATTAAGCATGGATTACATGTCGGACGAGCTTAGGCCAACACGAGTGTAGGTAAATTAATACAAGGCAAGCGCTAGTGCCTAGACGTTCGGCAAGTTTATCGAAAACCAATCGAGTAGCCGGCTGTGAAGCGAAAGGCCGCGGGTTCGATCCCTGGACCGAGACAAATGTTTATGTGAACCACAAATATTTGTTTCCCGAAACAAACCCAGACCCCGGGCTGGGTGTTGTGAGACCAAAAGTCTCTCGTAGTTGCTGATACCCACGATACTATCCTGATACCCAAAAATACTATCTATACGTTGGTGTTAGTCATCACTCGGCAGCATGTATTGCGGGCTTTATACCGTCAAGGTTAATGTGCCCGCTTTATAAAAACCCGAAGGGTACAGAAGGCAAACGGCGCAAAATAGTAATTTAGGAATTGAAATAAATATTAGATTACCCTATGAAATGTAATAAAATCCTAAGTAAAATCGAATCTTGTAACTTTTATAATGATTATTTGTTTTTAGTCAAATTTGTGTTACCTATTTATAGATATGTGCATTTCCCAAACACATTTTTTTTTACGTTTTGTCATTATCAATGAACTAAGTAATACTATCGCAACTTTTTCAGTGAATGTGTCGAGAGCGTCTTTGTGAGTCTGAGACGTATTTTCATATGTATGGAGTTGCCCTTCTTAAGCGTTTGTGTTTTATAATTACATCGTCAGCTGTGACATTTTATTTAATAGAGTTAAGTGCAAAAACCGTACAGCGTGATTTAAAAGGCTTAAAACTTAAATTACGTTTTTTGGCAAAACTACTACAAGCTCAAGCCTCATGTTTGGTACAAGGTAAGCAGAGGCGATGACGAATATGTGGTTTCATTTAGTAACAGGGTGTCAAAATAACCCTGTATAACATTTGCAAATAATATTACTTATGTAAAGACGGGTGTGACGTTTATTATAATAAATAATAATTATTAAAGACGTGCTATTTATTTATATGCGTGACGTGCTATTTATGTATTTGCTGGTGGTAGGATATTTATATCCGCCCGGATAGCGGCCACCGCGCCGTGCAATTGGTGTTAAAACCTGCCATAGTAACCCACACCTTGTGTGGATCGCGTTCCAGGATCAGCCAGTGTATATCCGGTTCTCCCGAGGGGCTTGCGACATGACATGGTTGGTTAGGGCGGGTATAGGGGTACACCCTTGTATCCCTGTGCCTGCATCGGTCTTCCGCCTGTCCTGTCGCAAGCCCCTCGATTTGCTTCTTCTCTCTCCGAAGAGTCATTTATACAGGCCGGCATGATTCTGGTGACCACCGATGAACTCATTGTTTGTCGGTGGTCGCTAGTTTTTTAGACTGCACTACGTTTGTCATCAAGTATAGTGCAGTTACTTTGCCGTACTCGGATAAAAAAAAACGTAATGAAAGGCGAGTACATACAAATTACATTTACCTACGTGTTTACATTGTACGCTTGGCTCTACAAAAATCAACGTGTAAATACAGTGGTGCCAGATTATATTTCGCTCAAAGTTGCAAGCTAAATACGCTTGAAGCGTGTTCTGAGAACGCTTCTCGGTGGTCGCCAACCGCCCTTTGTTTTTGAACGTGACTCGCGTTTTAGATGCACGCAAATTGACTAAAAATAGATCATTTACATTCGCACTCGGAGATATTCCCGCACCTTTTGAGCACTAATATCTCGTTTGAAACGGGCGATTTTGTTTATTTGTGCGTGTAAATATAGAGCAACGTGTTCGGGTGCTTTGTTTTCAATTTTGTACTTACTGTCTTTTTGGTGTGGTCTTCTCGGCTGCTAGGCAGTTATAATGTGTGCTGAGGTCTAGGGTTTGATCCACGGGTTGGGTAAAATTATTTATATTATAATATTACAGGCGTAAGTGTGTATGTATTTATGTAATTAAAATTTATCAATATGGTCTCATTAGCTCAGTTTGGTCTTACTTGCCACTGCAATATCTTGTTCTTGTCGGCTTGTTCTCTTTTTCCTTTATACATAAGAATGCTGTTTTTGGATTGTCAGTATTGTTCGAAAGCCGTCTGCATACGTTTTTGCAATTATATAACAAAATATATTATAATTATTGACGCAGGCGGAAAAAAAGAAAGAGGTTGACAATTCAACGCTAAATAATATAACTTAACCGTTGAATATTTCGGACATCAATTAGAAAAACAACTATATCTTTTAAATGGTTGTACTTATTTTCTTCGAACATAGCTAAAACCCGTCTCGATTAAATAAAATAAATTATGAATAACTTGTTGCGATTCCATTTAATTATGAAAATTTGAATGTAACACCTTTTTCCATTGAGATTTCCATAATTTATTGATTAAGAGTATTAATTTATGTTTATCTATGCTTACGACTTTGTTTGGGTGGACAAATCGATGTAATTACCGCCATAACTTCCGAACTATAAATATGATAT
This sequence comes from Amorpha juglandis, assembly GCA_949126905.1. Lineage (NCBI taxonomy): Eukaryota > Metazoa > Arthropoda > Insecta > Lepidoptera > Sphingidae > Amorpha > Amorpha juglandis. Next base: position 7,990,170 of record OX421380.1, read on the forward strand.
AAGAAAATGAAAAATAAATGAGATATATGTTAATAATTATAATTAATACAGACGGACAAACACTTTTAAAGGCTTATTTCGGTTTAGCCATTTAATTTGCAAACGGCAATAATGGCAATAATTCAAAAACATTTTTTTGAAAACACACCAGTCGCAAACACAGTCGTGACGTCATTATAATAGCCTGCATTATTAGTATCAGTAATAACTAGAAACGCATAATCATTTGTCTCGGTGCGGCTATCGAACCCACAGCCTTTGGTTTCACAGTCGAATACACGCCCGCAGCCTCACAGAAGCAGTCATTTGTCAATGAACCGTATGCTAAAATTAAATGGTATAGCCATTTTACCGGTATTGCCACCCCCTCACTTTAAATAGCCCTTGTGTGGGGGATTGGCGCACCACTAATAACAATGCGGGTACTTCGTATACGGTATGCCTCCCCATAATTTGTTGTGACGCAGACCCGCGAATGTAGTGTATAGTATGGCAGTATGAACGCGTGTTTTAGCAGTTGTATTGTACATTTCGTTATTAAGTTGTGGATAACCTATATAATATTATTTCAATACTTTTGGTTATGGTTCCACACCCTATTAGAGAGTGCTATCCTATCTTTAAACGGCTTAATTTTAACCGTATTAGATAGCTGGCTCGATATTCACAGAATATGTGTTATTATGCCGATTTCTCAACAGATAACAAAACATAAATAAAAAGAAAAAAGGTTTGGTATGGAAGCCGTGATGGAAGAGTCCGGTTCGCACCCTTGACTGGTTTTTGTAAGACAGGCCGGCAAACGAGCAACCCATTAATCGCACATGAACACACACAAATTTCAGAATTTCGACCCTGAGTGATGTGGTTGATATTACGCCCTCGATGTGGTTCCTGGGATGGGTAAGGGTCCGACCGATCACCTTTTTTTTATTTGATTTCCCGGCCTGGAATTGATCCCAGACGTCACGGTTCTCTACCTTAGTACGCCGCCACTGTACAAATGAGCGTTATTGTTGTAGTAACACATTTTAAATAATTATCGAACAGAAATAGTTAATTGTGAGTCGTAAGAATATTTGTAATGTAATTAAGTAATGATGTATAATTAACATAATATATTTATATAATGTAAATAATACAATTAGTGTAAAGTATACATGGCGATGGATTCGAAAAATGTCGAAAAAGTGTAAATAAACAAATAACATACCAGTTGCCATACCGTATCTTTTCCTACATGAAGATATCGTTCTGCACAGTGACCATTGCCGGTCATTCATTTATAATTAACATAAAAATTTAGCTAAGACAAATAACCAGTCTTTAATAAATACGACTGGTCTGGCAACTAGCATATAAATTGGTGGAAATATATAAATTTGGAAACATTATTATACATAAAAACAATCAAATTAGTATATAAAAAGATTTAAGTATCAACAGCATTCAAGTTTTATCTGACATTTTGCATGTTTATCCAGATAATTTTCTGGAAAATATAGATTAATTTTATAAATAGCTTCCGATGTCTGTCACATTAAAATATTTTTGGCCTTAAAAATACGAGGGTATTATGTTAATTATCCACATTATATGCTAATAATTAAAATTAATTATATAAATATTAATCCGGTAGATACTCTTTTTGCGTCCACAATACGCTGCCAAATTGGGCCTGCCAAAGGTCGTATTTTTGCTGACGCGTTGGGAATCATAATGTAAAATTGGATTTTGTAACCGATTGTGTCAAGTTTTTTTTCTATTAATGCTGCAGTTAAACGAGTCAGTAATACAAGTAGGTCACCAACATCTTAGGCTAAAAGTGAGCCTGGCTTGCACGTGGTACATACACTCTATTAATCATTGGACAAGGCAATGGTGAAACTTGGTCACAACTGCGAGTTGTGGGAATTAGACGGCGTTTCGTCCCTTCTAATACGAAATGCACCGTCAAATCATGAAGAGAAGGTGCATCCCGGGACCTTCTTTATCGGAGCACGGCAAAGTGTCTGCAATACACCTGATGGTAAGCGTAGTGCAATCCAAAAAACCAGCGACCACCAACAAATAATGAGTTTATCGGTGGTCACCAGTCATGTCGGCGTGTATAAATGCTTCTTCACACTCCGATTAGAGAAGAAGCAAATCGAGGGGCCTGCGACAGGCCAGGCAAATGACCAATGTAGGCACAAGGGATACAAGAATGTACCCCTATACCCAAATCGCCAAATACCCAAAACGCCTTGTGTGAATCACTATAGCAGATTTTAACATCATGTGTACGGTGGTCGCTATATATATATCCGGGATAACGCTATTGATATTGAATGATTCAGTTAAACGATGCGTGCTAGCGCGAGCCGAGCCACGGACGGGGTTTATCCTATTTATTACGTTTACATGACGCCACACTTCGCTTTATATTATGGTTTTTACAAGCATTACGAAGCGGTGTGCATATAAACGCTGTAGATTGCTTGACGTCGCGTTGATAGGTGAGCTGGCGCTAACTCGAGCCATTTAATTGAACCATAAGGGTATTAAGCTACAATTATTCAAACCTTACATTAGCGATATGTTCTTTGGTAGCATGCTGATAGCACGTTTTAAACCAAGATTTTATTGGTTTCAATGTACTTCAAAGCGAAACACAACAGTGCTCACATACTGCTGCTTGGCAGAAATGGGCAAAGCGGTGGTGCCAACGCAGTCGGCCTCTCTCATACGAGGGACGTACCACTTAGGAAGACGCTGTTAGACATTTTTTTATCATAGGCTGCCAAACGAACAAGTGGGTTACCGGATAGTAAGTGATCTCCACTGGCCATATACACCCACAATGCCAGAACAATCATAGGCGCATTATCGATCCCAAAGGAAAGGGACAATTAAGGGATTGGGAAGGGAAGGGCGATTTGGGCCTCCGGGTATCTCACTCACCCTACGAAATGCAGCTACAAGCCGCTACTTTACATCGGTTTTCTGTGAGACAGTGGTAATGACCGGGGGAGCCGGCCCATTCATGCTATAAGCAAACCTCTACTGCTCTACGAACAGACCTGAAATGGTTTAAGGTTTCCCTATAAAAATATGTATGGCCTTACATACTCAAAGCTAGTTACAGCTAATCTTATTTGATACTAACTGAACTAAAAGCTTAAACATAAAAGTTCGAAACTACTATTTACTTGCAAATATTATGTGCAGAAGTTGCATATCGGGTTATGTCTATTGATAGGTTTTATTACCAGATTATGTCCATAAGTAGCTGTTATTGAAACTTTTATTCAAGATTATACCTTTTCACACATTTACGGAAACAGACGAAGCAATAAATTCGTGACATTTATCTGTAAAACAATCTCCAATCCTCGTTGTGTTTTTATACAAGCATAAACAATATTTATTTGTATTTTCGATTTAGGAAGCACGTATATAGTTTTATTCCAAAAATATTTTAAGCTATTTGGTTGTTATTTATAACAAGTGATTTATTTTTATCTTCCTAGGAATATATATATTTTTTTTATTATAATTTGATTTATCATACACATTCACGCCTATAATCCCTGAAGTGGTAGACAAGGTGTAAAGCAGTACACCCACATTTCGCTGAGTTTATGGCGTTCCATGATGTGATAGCTTATCGCCATACCGGGCACAATTCTAGACTCCGGACTTACACTAAGCATTTCGTGAAAACAAACCTAATATCACTTGCCCAACCCGGGCATCGAATCTGAGACTTCAGCACAGCACTCAGCAGTTGCACAGGGTACGCATTACAGCTGCACCACCGAGGCAATCATTATTACAATAAAATTTTATTCATTTAGAGAAAATAAAAGCGTTTAAAATCCTAATGAGGTAAAGGTATTATTAGCACTTTATAAACTCAAACGGTTTTGAAGACTGTTGACTCACTGATGACGTTTGACTAGTTGCCCGATACAAACAAGATCCAAAATTTTTCCGTTACATATATGTTGATTAGTATCAAAATTATTATCATGATATTATCACTCGTGCACATATTGGGGTTTGTCACCCTAAACGATGGACTGAATTCAATCTTTAAATGGGGATAAACATGCGGGTCGTCGCGGTTCCGACATGGATATATTTTTTAATCAAGCTCAACAATAAAATAAAAATAGCACCTTAAAGTAACGGAATAAGGATCATATTTCATTTGTATGCTATAAATTTCAGCATTCTGCTATTAGCGGGGAAATCAAAACAGGGAAGATTAATGTCATGGGAACTCAACTCTGGTGCCTTTTTGTTATTATTACTCTATTAGATGTAAAACAAAAAATAATTAAGTTTAGTTTAGCATGAATTAAGGGGTGTTTAAAAAACGAAATCGCAATTTCAGCACCTAAATATGCATAAGAGTAATATTATGTATACCTTAATTAATAATCATTTTTAAAGACTTGGTTTACTCCATCAATAACTGCATTTATTTAAGTGGTAGTTATATTTTTCTTTTATTGTATGTAAATATGATAATCCAACATAATATTATGCTTTCTTAATTAAACAAAATACAACATTACAACTGAATTTATTTTATGATTCCAGTTACTGATTACTTACTCAGAAGTAATTAATGTACCGGTATATATCACTATATATCACTTATGTAAAAAATACATAAAGAAATGTTGCAATCATTTTTTATTTCCTTGAATGACGAAACAAGCATGTCGCTCGCCTGATGGTAAGCGTCACACTTGCCCATAAACAGACAGCACACCACCAGAACTTTAAATTACAATGCACCGCATTGGACTGCATTTATCACCCCGAGACTTAAAATGTTAAGTCTCATAATGACCAGTAATTTTACTGGCAGTCAGAATGTAATTATGTAAGAAGGACGTACAATAAGGTTCTCTCATGATCCCTTTTATCGATTTAACAACGTTTTTACACGATAATAACATCGGCGCAGTATGGACGTGCAATAAGACAATTACATATTACGGAAGCAATCATAATATAAATGAAACTTATTACGTCATGAGAATCGACTCAACACGTACATAATCTAGCGTACTGAGTAATAATTGTAATTTACGTCATAATTTATCACGATATTTAATATCTTACGTGTGTACAAATCACGAAACGGCATTCATTCATTCATAAGGTTATTGTAATATTCCCACAAATCCACGCCGGCCTAATGCTGGTTGGTAGACTTCATAAGCCGTCGAAATTCATAAGGAGATTTCTCAAGTATGCAGATTTCCTTACGGTGTTATTTCTTATACAGTAAGCAATAATTAACAATAAATATGAAAACTTTGGACAGTTAGAGGTGTGTGCAATGGGGATTATTTTTGAACCCGTGACTTCCGTCAATACAATCTACATCACTCCCCGCTAGGGCATCGCCGCTTATTGTATGTTTTGAATAGATAATATTGATTCGTGATTTGCTCAGTGGCATACGGGTCTTTTTTGGTACCGGCTAAGGGTAATGGTTGTGCTCTTTTGAGGCTGGGAACAAAAATATATACACCGATATGAATTATTAAAACGAATGTGTCCAAAATGAAAAAAATGAACACCGCCGTAGACTGATAGCCTATCAGTGAGATACCGGCCATAAAACTTTACCCTATACCTACTCGTGTATGTACACCGCATATGTGTATCAGAAACTATGAGGACCCTTGTCTCATTAAGATGGGGTTCAAAAGCGAAATGCGGGTAATATAAACATATTTCCAACAATATTCATTGTTCCCATAAACTGTTAAATGTATAGTTGAATTCATGCTAAAATACTAAAAAGTGTTTTTATTTGTTTGTAGTTTTTGTTGACACGAAATGAATGTGAAGAAGCAAGTATGCTGGCTAATATGAATTTAATATCTCCGATTAAGTCCAAAGCAATAAAATACCAACATGTATAACCTATTTATTGTTAATCATAAAAATATTAAAATAAATGTATACTTAAATTAATATTATAGTTATATTTTTGTAATTAAGTAAATCAAAGGAATACAGTATGAGCTACAAATCCGGTTTGTAAATATCAACCAGTGTACATCGAACATACCTACCTAATTATGTAAACATAGTTATTTGTGTTCGCAGAACCTTGATCTTTTGCACCTTCCCTCGCTGCTTACCCCTTCAAGCTGATGACGCTGAATGGCTTTCAAGTGTCAATTTATGTTTAAATTTGCGTGTAGTGCGGGACACGCGTTATGCACGCGACCCGCATGAGAGAGTGTGGGGTGCTTTTTTTACAACAATTTGCAAAGGGCAGCTCTGAAGTACGGCGTTAAATGACTATAAAGAGAACTATAAAATTGTTTTGTTACTCGTGTGGTCACGCGAGTTCACATTACTAGGGGAATGTAGGCACGAGTGTTGGTCTGATTGCAAATGCGTTGTTGTTGAAAATAATGTTTCAAATGATTATTTTCGTGGTATAAATTTTTTCGGGTTTGAGTACTGTGGGATGTGGGACGATAATTAAATAAATATCTAATCTAAATATATAAAACTCAAAGGTGACTGACTGACATAGTGATCTATCAACGCACAGCCCAAACCACTGGAGGGATCGGGCTGAAATTTGGCATGCAGGTAGATGTTATGACGTAGGCATCCGCTAAGGATTTTGATTAATTCTACCCCCAAGGGGATGAAAGGTTGTATGAAACTTTGTCAATTTTAAACGTTCACGCGGGCGGAGCCGCGAGCAAAAGCTAGTATGTCATATAATCGAAGACATTGACACGTTAAATCATTGTAACTTGTATACTAATAAAATAATAATAAATAGCTATTAACCGACTACCAGAATATATGAATGTTGAAATTAGGCTTCAATGCAATCAATGTAACATTATGACGTTAGATGAATAGTAATAATTATAACAATAAGGTAATCACGAAAGTCCTCGTAATCGGGTGAACGCCCAGATAAACGACCTTAAAACTGTTTGTGTTGTAATTTGTAGTAAACCATTACATTGTCTTAATACGTTAACAGATATGGTCGGTGTTGATAAACACTCAATGCAGCGTTATCGTGCACCGACCCCGGACAGATAGAACGGTTATCGATCGGTTCTATGATGCTTACATACATATAGCAACGACATTGGACTAGCTTGATAGTCTAGACTTAATATTTCAAACATTCTCCGGTAAAATCTGTTTCAACATCTTTGTTGGCTGCAAATACTGGACTTGTTTTTATTATGTACATTTGTTATAGCATAGGCCGGCAAACGAGCAAGTGGGTCACTTGATGGTAAGTGATCTCTACTGCCCATGTACGCCCACAATACCAGAAGAATCATGGCCGCGTTGACGACCTTAAAGGAAAGGGATAATTAGGGATTGGGAAGATGAGGGTGATTTGGGCCTCCGGATATCTCACTCACCGTACGAAACGTAGCAGCAAGCTGCTACTTTACGTCGATTTCCTGTGAGACAGTGGTAACGACCCGGTCGAGCCAGCCCATTCATGCTGTAGACAAAACTGTTTACAGCGTGGATCTACCACTCCAAAACATACATTCTATAGATTTAGTAAATGCTAGTTTTGCGGTTTTGAAGTCACATTCTGAGGTCTGCTGTACCTAATTGTATCGAGATTTTTTAAATCTCGATACAATTAGGTACATCTATGTACAAATGAACATATTTGGTTTATCTAAATAATAACAATTATTGACACATTGCTTTGATAAAACATTGTCTTCCATTATTTTCGTAATTTCACTCAAAAGTGATGTTGACTGAACGCGGGAGATGATTTGTAAATATCACTTTATATTCATAAGTCCCTCAACGCATCGATATCACGACTCGATGTTATTGTTTCATCCGAGAACTGTTTAATATTTAATACAAGACCTATAAACACGAAACCCGACCAATCCAACGGGAGTATAGATTTTGCATTGAACGGCAGTGGAAAATTTTGAATTTCGAACGTCGTATAAATTATAACAACGTACGGCGTATCATAGTGTAATCGTATCCAGATTCCGAATTTCACAATTTTCAGTTGAAATGAGCGCGCGCTAACTAAATCATACTTTCTCTTGGCTGCCGATTTACAATTGCCAATTATTCTCTATTGTATACATATGACGTCACATTCGCAGAAAAAGCGCAGTTCCGTTTTTTAAACCAAGTTCCCTTGATAATAGGTTCCTTACAAAGTGGTAGGTAACTCGCATGCGAGAGACCGTTTGGGTTGGTACCACTGCTTTGCCTGTTTCTGCCGCCAAGCAACAGTGTGTAACTTTTGTGTTTCGGTTTGAAGGACATTGAAGCCAGTGAAACTAATGGGCATTATGAGACTTAACATCTCATAAGAGACTCGAGACATATCTCGGGGTGACGAGCGCAGTTTAGTACCATGCAGTGCTTTGTAATTCAAAGTTCTGTGTGGTGTTGCTTCTGTTTAGGCGTGGGGCTTACCATCAGGCGAGCGGCTTGCTCGTCTCGTCAGTTAATCAAATAAAAAGAAATACCCCTCTTAGCAGTAAATAATACCAGACACATGGTAGAAAAAAATCATTTTGTGCTGGCTCGGATATAGCAATAATATTCTCTCACGTCACATTCTCGTGCAACTTCCCGAGAAGTATCCCGGGTAAAAATCTTAGTGACTCATTCCTGTGAGTCGCGTGTTGAGATCTGGTTATAGTTCGTCCACCTGTCTGTCTGACTCATTATAGTTTGGTTAAAAACCAACTTCTGTTACTAAAGGAAATTACATACTTTTTTTTGTTAGTCATCATTATTTTCCTTTAACCGTTATTTCTTAGAATTTGATTTTTCCACACTGTGAGCCAGTTTTGTTATTTCGAATGGCGGTCTCTGCACTGTACGTCTGACTAGGTTGCTCGCCTACCGGTAAGCGACTCGCCTGCCCATAAACAAAAACATACAGGACTCTAAATTACAAAGCGTTGTCTATGTGGTAGTGGACTCTGCTCGCCACCTTGAGACAATGCGTTGTTACTCATTTTGGCCAGTAATTTCACCGGCTTCAATATCCTTCAAACCGAAATAATAGTGCGTACAAACTGCTACTTGGTGGCAGAAATAGACAAAGCGGTTTTACCTATCCAAGCGGTCTCATACTAGAGACCCACCACCTAGTTAATGATAATTTCAATTAAAGAATACAGCAAAATGCTTTAAGCTCTGTTATTGGATACTTGACTGTGTTTTTATTATATTTATTTTTGTATTTTTATTTTGGTTTTTGCGAAATGCTCAGTATCAGCCCAGAGTCTGGAATTGTGCCCGGTATGGTGATAGGCTCGCCCCTTATCACATCGTGGGATGGAAATACGCTTGACGAAATGTTACACCTCTACCTACCCCTTTGGGGATTACAGGCGTGATTGCGTTTATAATTCATATGTCTGAGAAAAAATCGAATTCTAAGAAATCATTAATGTATACTTAAACCTAATTGACGTCTGTGAGTACGGCAGTTAGTAATTTTGTCAAGCTCCAAAAACGTTATATTAATTAATTATACGATAAAAAGTCTAAATATGTATTTCTAAGTTCCGTCTAACGATCTTGATTACAAATCAAATTTTAAATTCATTTGCATGGAAATATGTAAAATTAATAGTGTTTATAAAACAGCTTATTTGAATTACAAATGCGCAATGCATTAAGCGCAACTATTTCTTGGCCACAAAGCGTACTCGGCGCGGTTACATCTTTATTAAAATGAGCGCTTTTAGAATCCAAACGTTATTTCGCAGTGGAATTACTAAGTTTATTTCTGTAATTTAATTCATCATCTCTAAGATCTTTATGTTTTTGCATGTTATTAAAGTGATTTCCTTATTACTTACTGTATTTTTGGTATTATTACGTAATAAACATTTTATGGAAATAGACTGACCTGCTGTACTTACATATATATAAATCTTCTGTGTGAGAAGTATAGAAGCCACAACACTCACACACAACAACCACAAACCACAGAATAGCTAATAGTAACGTAACTCTTGTAAAATGCTCACCTATTTAGTGAAATTAATAAATTATGTCAATACATAAATATATTTAAGGGAAGTAACTATTGCCTGACTGCCTCGGCGGTGCAGTTGTATTGTGCTGAGGTCTGGGGTTCGATCCCCGGGTCGGGTAAAAGTGATATTGCGTTTTTATATCACGAAATGCTCAGTATCAGCCTGGAGTCTGAAATTGTGCCCGGTATGGCGATAGGATCGCCCGCTATCACATCATAGGACGTAGATACGCTCCGCGAAATGTAATTATAATGGTTGCACCTCTGCCTACCCCTTCGGGGATTCCAGGCGTGAGTGTGTATGAATCAACCATCTGCAAATGTATGAAAGATTTTCGGATACATTTCCAGATTCCATTTGCATAAAAATTTGACATGTTGCTCTTGTATCATTCATGTCGCGCGTCGCGGTCTCAGGCTTCGGTCGCATAGGGTTGTAGCAGGACTAGCCTTTGTGCCATTTAGCTGCATTGAACGTGTTATAACCTTTGATATAAACATATCGTAAAATATGTAATTTTAATTAGGTACTATATAATTCTTATAATTGTTAATGAATACATAGTATAAATCAAAGTCGTTTCCCGCTGTCTGTCTGTTTGTCTCTATATATGCCTAGATCTTTAAACTACGCAACGGATTTTGATGCCGTTTTTTTTTATAGATAGAGTGATTCAAGAGGAGGGTTTACAATGGCCCATAGCCACAGCAACGCGTGGCTGCTAGTATTAATAATTTCCCAAAGAGATTATTGTTTGTGTACATCGATGTTAAGGAAAAACAAATATTCCGGTACATTTGTAGGTCATCCATCGGTTTGTTAATTAGGAAACCTTTGTACCGAAGTAATTGTTTCGAACAAAAGGGTTACAACTCAAGGTTAACCGCTAAAGATAACTCAGAGGTTAATGAAAACGCTGTTTTTTGTGAGGACACGTGATACGCAAAAATTACTCCTCATGTTCGATAAGATAAATAAATAAATAACACCCAACAGTCACACACATAGTCCTGACCCCACAGTAAGATACGAGTCTTGTGTCGCGGGTATAAGGAACTACGAGAGACTTTTTGGTCTCACAACACCCAGACCCCGAAACAAATATTTGTGGATCAGACAAATATTTGCTCGGTGCAGGAATCGAACCCACGGCCTCACGTTTCACAGTCGGCTACTCGCCCACTGCGCCACGGAGGCTGTCAATTTTTGATTTGTTATTAATATGTATATATACTCAAAATATTGGTGCCAAATGCATATTTCACAAGTTGAGAGGAAATACTTTATTAGCTGTATATATAACTGGCTAACGTCCGTTCATTCATACGCAATCGGCCGCATAGCCTAAAACTGTTGATATATCATGACATGTCAAATTAAAACGAGGCTAATATTATAATGCTTGAATATCATTGTCACGGATTCAATAGTTAACTAATTCAGTAATCCTAGTTAGACAAAGAACAGTTTCATCATTTCCGCATATACGTTGTGGTGGTGGTTTTACAAGGTGGTAGGTCGCTCGTATGCGAGAGGCCGTCTGGGTTGGTACCACTGCTTTGTATATTTCTGCCGCCAAGCAACAGCGTGTACTAGCACTGTTGTGTTTCGTTTTGAAGGGCATTGAAGCCAGTGAAATTACTGGGCAATATGAGACTTAATATGTTGTCTCGGGCTGACGAGCGCAGTTTAGTGCCATGCAGTGCTTTATAACTCAAAGTTCTGTGTGGTGTTGATTCTGTTTATGAACAGGCTCTTACCATTAGGCGAGCGACTTGCTCGTCTCGTCATTCAATCAAATAAAAAAAAACGTACACTGGTATGTCAGAGCCAATTTATTTAAAGATTAATCCTATCAAATTGGTCTTGATTTTTGTCACAGCCTCATCCCTAGCATATTGTCAACTCAACACGGTGCTTTTCTATTTCAGTCTATCTGGCGCTATGTCACCCTAGTGTCAGGGTCCTCCTTTTTACATGTAGGTGTATTTGGCCTAGTTTTGAGAGTCCTACATCACTATATAGGGCACTCTGTCTTATCTTAGTTCTTATTTGTCACAGGACATGGGAGTCAATGGGCATTTATGTATATCAAGACAGTGCTCTTGGACCTCAAAGTCGGGCTCGTGATACGATCAAGCACAGAAATGTGACCAACATACTCCTCTGGTTTCCTTAGAACGTGACCACACCAATTTTCCAAATCAGGGCACAGATTATTTTTTATATTTCACGACGTATCAAGTACTTGAATACTATTTAATTAAATCTATTCGTTTTCAGTTATCGATAAGTATTTAGGTAATGAAGTGCCGCATCAATAAACGTTTGACTGTTTTCGGTAGTAACCAAGCAAAAGTTTATAATTACAAACACTTCCACTCTTTATTCCCATAATACAACCTCTTTTATTAGTGGGAGCAAAACAACCGTCCAAATAAATAAGTCATTAAAGTTAATTAAATTACAGGTATTACAAAATGAAATGGTTTTTAAAAAATGGTTTTGGTTTTGGTTATTACAAAATGGTTTTATAAAATGAAATCTATACTAATATAATTCAGTATTAAACCATTGTACATAACTTGTACGAACGTAAATTATAATTGGTAATTTTTTCCACGTGTGTTAAAAAGATTTCGACAATGATCACATGGATTCGACGCAACGTAATTAAATGGCTAACAAAAGATCAAGGTTGCTTACGAAGATAAAACTTTTTGCTTACATTCGTGACCAAACTTGAGCATGAGAAAAAATTGGCGTGTAATTTTAAATAGGTCTCGGGAAACGTGAACCGACATAGCGACATCTAGCGAATGTTTTGTAACAGTATGAAGAAATGTTTGTAGGTTTAGCAAGTTCTGTTGACAAATGCACGGTATATTTCAGTTAACACGTTTAAACGAAACAATTAAAATTGTGAAGTGATAACGAAATATTTTTTTTTATGCGAGCATGGCAAAATAACTGTACTACACCTGATGGTAAGCGCAATGCAGTCCAAAAAACCAGCGACCACCCACAAACAATGAGTTTATTGGTAGTGCACCAGAATCATACCGGCCTGTGTGAATGCTTCTTCACACTCTGCAGAGGGAAGAAGTAAATCGAGAGGCTTGCGACAGGACAGGCGGATGACCGATGCAGGCACAGGGATACAAGGGTGTACCCCTGTAGACTATACCATCAAGTCATATCTGGCTGATCCCGGAACGCGATCCACACAAGGTGCGTGAGTTACTATGACAGGTTTTAACACCGTGTGTACGGCACTCGCTATCCCGGCGAATATGAATATGCTACCACCAGGTACTGGAACAGCGTTACTCATAAAATGTATTCGAAATAGTTTGAATTGAATCATCACAATTCGAATACGATGTTTCGAGTATTATTCATTAATTAAATACAAATAAATTTTATTGAAATGTAAAGCAATATACAACTGCTTGCTAATACATGATCCAATTTCTGTCTTTACAAATGATAAGTTACATCGATTTCTATATTTGTATAAGAACAGTGACATAGGGAACCTAAACACTAACACTTTATTTCTAAAATAATCACTGCTAGAGATGAAATGTATGCATGAGAAATTATCACGTGTAATTATTTTATATAAATTAACACTGTAAAGCCGCCATGCATGTTAATTACAAACCATTGTAAGTAATTTATTGTAATAAAACTGATTACACAGTGTTTATTTATCTGGTTACATAAACAACCCGTGAGCCTGTCAAGTCAGCGCATAAAACCTCTTCTAATGAAGATGTCTATGATCGCCTCAGTATCTGTAATGTAATTAATTAGAAAGTTTATTTATGTTCTTTATACCTGTGCCGATGTATTATTTTTACTCTAAGCGTCGTTTTTTGTTTTTTTTTTCATTTAAAATGTTGCACAATTTTTATGACGCGTAGATTACAGACCGGCAATTTAATTGACTACAATTCGTCAGAACCGTATGACGTGTACGACTGCTTTGCAATGATTTATCTGCAATTGAACAGTAAAATTTGGAATTTGCATATTTCCGGTGCATATTACATAATTTAAAGCGATTTTTTTATATTCATATGTGTTAATACCCCCTTGAGTCATTCATTATAATAACCAATACACTGTAATATTCTATCTTAATATCAAGTTTTAAGGTTGAATATTAAAGTTTAATAAAACCGATATATTAAGAAACATATAATAATATATAAATCATATCTTATTGATTTCTTACGTTTACGCGAATGTTACTCATTGAAATTAACCACGTAACCACGAAGGCTGAAAAGCTTTCGAAACGTCGGGATCAAAATTAAAATAAAAAAAACGCAATAAAATCGTTTAAATTAGTTTTATTTCAATCAGCTTATTTATTGGTTATATTGAATTATAACATTCAGTCTGTATGCCTTCTGTCCGAGATTTCTTTAACATCTACCAATTATTCTAAATCTCTATATGCAGATACAAACAAAATACCGACTTAATTATGTACACGGCAGTGTAAACGTTCATGACCCCTTAACTATGCCTTATAATTCATAACAAACATATTAAGGAGCACGCCTACATTATACATCACGATACGGAACACTAAGTACAGTGTTCTGAAGCGACCAAGGTCGTCAATCGTCACTTGCGGATGTGCCAAACTTAATATTCATTCATTGTAGCACCAGCCTACGAATTCTAAACAAAGTATCTTCTGGTTATCTCGAGGGGTGACTCGAATAAATGTCGGTGTTTATAGTTATGACTATTTTAAGTATACGAGGAAGCGGTTAATATGCATGTTGGATCGTAATTACAAGTACCTACATTTTAAATCCATAGTCCTGATCTAAATTCCTCTATGTGCAATTGTTATTTGAAGACTTTGGTTTGTCTTTGCTGCGATAGGATTCAAACCAATTATTTTTGGCTGATACAAATAAGTTACATTCAACCAGAAATCAAATAGATAATGTGCTTAGTCTTTTATTTGTAAAACAACCAAATAGGATATAGTGTATATGATTGTAAGCAATATTCAAGTACTTACCTGGTGATTGCCACCTAAAAAGAAAAGACAAGTCATTATTGGTGTACCTACTACCTATTACATTTTAGGCTTACTACAGTCGTAGTAAGTCTAGAATGACTGACTATGTTTATTAAGCCAAAAATTAACTACACCACTCGGTAAACCTCTAGTTGTACAAGTACTATTGAAACTAAATGACATCAATTAAGGATAACATTGTTTTAAGCCTAACCTTGAGTGTCCTTTAGGGAATTACTGCCAATTTTATTCTGGCTAGAGCGCCTATCATGCTCGCCAATTTATCTAGCTAAGCTTTATTTCGAAGCTATTATATTAAATAGGACATTACGCACAGGCATATTAATTACAGGCATATTAATTACAATACAGGCATATTAAATAGGACTTATGTAGTCTTGAACATGTTATAAATTTAAACCAGCCTACATCGAGAGTTTTTTTTATTTTTTTTTATCCTGGCTCGGCAAAGTGACTACGCTACACCTGATGGTAAGTGTAGCGCAATCCAAGAATAATGTCGACCAACGATAAACAATTTGTCCATCGTAGGTCGGCAAGATTATGCCGGCCTGCAGAGGGCCAAGGGGGAGGGGAAGGAAACAGGGATGGGAAAAGGGTTAGGATCAGGGGGCAAGCCCCCTGGGGAGAACCGGATATACACTGGCTGACCCTGGAACGCGACCCACACAAGGTGGGCCACTATGGCAGGTTTTAGCACCAGTGTACGGTGGTCGCTATCCGGTCGGATACAAGTATCCTCCCACCAGCAAAAAGTAGTAAGTCTGTTTCACTTTCATAACCTAATAATAGTAAATTTTTCATATAAAGTGAGTAAATTTTATTCCTGGTTACGTAAATGCAATGTATACGCTTTGTTACTCATCGTTGAGCAAAAAACACGACGAATTCACACGCTGTTACCAACCACAAGGCGCTATCGAACAGTTCCGCTTGAACAATTACCGAAGAAAATCGCTCCCACTGAGAAAATACCAGTACATCACGCTACCCTGCCAGCAAAAAATACATCATACGTTGTCGGCCTCAACTTTAAAAGTATATTCTATATACTTCAGTTTATTTACATTCATAATTTTGTACACTTAAATTACATCCGAAGTTGAGTACTTTTCCGAGTGTAACTAGTAGCACTAAATAAATTAAAGTCGCCGCACTCATTATAATAGTTGCCATAACTAGAAAACACAAAACAGGTTACCGTTTCATGGTATATAAATTTTGTAATGACCAGTCTATCTGTACGCTTGAGTTGTTCCAACAACGAGAATTTTGCACTACATTTTACAGCGTGAACTAACCATTAGAACAACTTCCTATTGTGTGTGTAAGTGTGTAAGTAAGGCAGTGGTGTTGTGTTGAGCTATTATCTAACAGTGAAAGTGTGAGTGTGTGCGGGGCTGTGACGCAATGCTGCCGGTGCTAGGCGGTGGGCAGGCGCCGTGGCGCGCCGCACCGCTCGCGCTCCCACCCGCAACACTCTCACTGCCGACGATTGATGCTGATATTCAAGTAAACAACTAGGAAGTTCCAGGCGAACTGGAAATTTATTAACTCCGTATTAAATGTCCGCTTAATAAGGAAATGCATGGAACAACTACATTTACTTATCCAAAGATGTTTAGATAAGCGGCGCGTTGAAGTCTTTTGAGTGACGCGGTAACTTTGTACAATTATATAATTTCATAAAGGTATATTTATATAATAACTACACTCGGTACATGTATGACCATAACCATGTATTTATATTGAACTCTTGATGGTAATGATACGTTTTAATATTAACGATAGCATGTCGTATACCAACTGTTTTCATCAAATAATTCCAATGAATCTATTCAGTCCCAATTGTCAATTTTCAAAAATCTTTGTATTGTAAACGTCTATTTTTATGTATCGGTGAATTATTTTATTACATCTGAGCAAGATTTCACAAATTTTACAATAAGATCTTGGGTTCGGGCGATTACTTAATGTTTATAATCATACTAATATAAAAAACAATGACTATTGTATTAATTTTGACAAAGTATTTTAAAGTCTACGGCAGTTAAACAGTGTGTTATCATTTATAACTCATTGTTTGCAAATTATTAATTAGGATTACCGGTCAAGTGCCTCTCATATATATATTTTTTTATCCTGGGTCGGCAAAGTGACTACGCTACACCTGATGGTAAGTGTAGCGCAATTCAGGAATAGTGTCGACCAACGACAAACAATGGGTCCATCGTAGGTCGGCAAGCTCATGCCGGCCTGCTAAAGAGCCAAGGGGGAGTGAAAGGAAAAAGGGATGGGAAAAGGGTTAGGATCAGGGGATAAGCCCCCTGGGGAGAACCAGATATACACTAGCTGACCCTGGAACGCGACCTACACAAGGTGGGCCACTATGGCAGGTTTTAGCACCAGTGTACGGTGGTCGCTATCCAGTCGGATACAAGTATCCTCCCACCAGCAATATAGCATATTTGTATACTACAGTTCCTTATTTAGAAATATTGTATCTTTCTGCCTTAGCTTAGCGCCAGAGTACGCCTTATTACTTAGGCGCTAACATATTTTCCAGTCTAATAGGATTCACAAGGTTAGGTCAGGTCAAGGTCAATTAGGTTTTCCTCTTAAAGTCTTGTTCTTAGGTTAAAAACAAAGAACTCAGAAATATTATATTTTATTTTGGATAAAGAAGTTAATAGTGTATGAAAACAATTGAAATGGCATGAGACATTACGGCTGATTGATGTTGATTACTATTATTACTTCTCAATTTCATTTAATTTATCGACAAATTTTAAGGTTAAGAGGGAAGATTATAGTTTAATACTAATGAAATTATTTTTCTGGTAGATATGCTTATTTTTTAGTTTTGAGACTATAGAATACCAATTTGTTTATTTGATTTAATGACGAGACGAGCAAGGCCTGATGGTAAGCGCCACGCCTGCCCATAAACAGAAGCAACACCACAACTTAGAATTACAAAGCTGAACTGCACTCGTCACCCCGAGACATAAGATGTTAAATCTCATAATGTCCAGTTATTTTACTGGCTTCAATGTATATAAGAATAACTCTAGTTTGAGATATTAACCTTCTACTGCCTGAACTCTTAAAAAATAGGTATTATTTGTGGAAATCAATACACACAATATTTCCAGATATATTTCACTTAAAACTTAAGTGGTTATTCAAAATGTTATACATTAAAATAATCCTAATCTTGTAATTACTTACAAGTATACTTTATTATGAGGTTTGTAGTTAATAGTTATTTGTCTTCACAAAAAAAAGCTATTGCTGTTATGTAAATTTTTAAATTATTGCTATTTTAATATAAATAAAAGATCGCATTTCCATATATTAAATGCTTAATATACCATCATCAAAACTGCCTTACATGTTATTTTTAGTGGTATTTTTTTTTATATATTTCAGTTATTTTAAATCGCATCTTTGTTCATAGGATCATATACACGTGTTACAAAAAGATGTGGTCGAATCTAAGCAACATATACAGTACGATCCAAGTATTTTACCTCCGTAGTGTCAAATCTTGCAACTTTGGTCAACACTTAATTATAAACAGCTAATCTTTTGTCTTACTCCAGTAGTGTTATTCTCGCTCACGCACTTCACATAATTTATAGGGGTGTGTGATCGATCTTATCGATTGTAATAAACGAGGCAAATAATTAGCGTGAAATTTTAGGATGCCTAAGATCCGATACGCATACGATAAGCATCCACAGTCGAAACGTAAATATGATCAAATCTTTCTGTAACACGTTGTAGAAGCTGTGACAATAGTGTGGTCCTTGTGCTTTCGATCCCTATGTCGGGTAATGATGCGTGTCTGATTTTCTATTCAAAAATTATATGAGTTGCCCGGGATTGGTAAAGTCGCTCACTGACACATGGACTAAGGGAAGTAAGCTCACAAACCATTTGTGAAGTAGTTGCACCTCTGTCTACTCCTCTGGGTTACAGGCGTGCGCTTACATGTGTGTTATGTTTTTAAATCTTGGTCTTCGTAATAAATCATCACGAACTAAAACTAGATTGGTAGACATACCTAAAAGGCGCCTCACGAATCAATGTATTATGTAAATTTATGTAGGTAAAATATCATTGTTATAAGCTCTATAAAATATAAACGTTGTCCAAAAGTATCGGGCTGAGCATGTGTGGAAGCGCAGGTATCGCAGCATAGCTTATCACAGAGATGTCAAATGTCATTACAAACTGGTACTCATGCCTACGTCGTAATATTCTGTTGTTTATCCTGGTGCTGCCAAGTATTACACTGCAACTCATTGTAAGTACAATACAGTCCAAATATAATGTCGACCATCAAAAAACGTTATATTCTCCGACCGTCGACAGAATTATGTCCGCCAAAATAACTGAATACTAGCTTTTCCTCGCGGTTCTGCCCGCGTGCGTTGCTTTTTTCGGTATAGAAAATAGCCTTTGTTACTCTTTTTGACTCTTCTTGTTACTAATTTCTGAAATCGGTCCAGTAGTTTTTAAGTTTATTCGTTACATACAAAAATAAAAATCTTTCCTCTTTATAATATTAGTGTAGATATATACCGGCTGATACCGAAACGGGACACGCCGTAACGAGCCACTATGGCGGGTTTTTACTATGTGTATGTACAGTGGTCGCTATCCAGTGCGGTACAAATATGTCTCACTTCATATACATTGTTAATAATCTTTACATAATATAAAATGAAGTCGCTTCCGCTGTCTGTTCGCCTAGATCTTTTAGACTATCAAACAGATTTTAATGCAGTTTTCAGCAATAGAGTGATTCATGAGGAAGGTCTATATGTATATCACGCTATGACCCATGGGAGCAGAGCAGTAATGCAGTAACCGCGAGTTACAGCTAGTTGATTAAAATTATGCGTTACGCCGAGCTTCGTCGTCCGCGCGTCACCATACACCCAGCTTCAAGGTTGTGCGTCAAAGGGTAGACGATGACTATACAAAGCGGTGCGCAGTGGAGTGGAGCCCGGCCACGCACTGCCCAATTCGAACCGCCACGCTCCGCCGCACCTAACTATTTCAATCTTATACTTTTTGCTCGTAGGATTTCAGAGAGCTTGAGTTGCTACTTCCAGTCTATTTAGTTAACCGGTGCATGTAAATGGATTGAGGTAAATTTTTTTTCTTCGGTTTTTGTGAAGATTTTTTTTTTCACCCAACAGTCACATACATAGTCCTGACCCCACAGTAAGATACGAGTCTTGTGTCGTGGGTATCAGGGACTACAAGAGACTTTCGGTCACACAACACCCAGACCCCGAAACAAATATTTGTGGATCACACAAACATTTGTGTCGGTGCGGGAATCGAACCCGCGGCTTCTCGCTTCATAGCCGGCTACTCGCCCGCTGCGCCACGGAAGCTGTCGAATGTCGAAAAGATTATATGAACATATTAAAAAATGTTTATTTAAAGGATATAAAATAATTAAATTCATAATATTATGTTAATAAGTGAAGAAGGTATTTTATGCGTATTTATGTTTCAGTGGTAGAGCCACGCTAGTGCTTAGACAATTTTGTCTCAGAAAAAACTGAGGTAAAGTAGCAACTTGCTGCTGCGTTTCGTACGGTGACTGAACTGGCGGCTCAAATCCCACTTCCCTTCTCAATTCCTTAAATATCTCTTTCCTTTAAGGTCGGCAACGCGCCTATAATTCATCTGGTATTATGGACATAAATGGGTGGTGTAGATCACTTACCATAAGGTATAAAAACCACACCACACATAAAATGGGATAATTTACATCTATCTTCTATCTAAATATCTAAAACTCAAAGGTGACTGACTGACATAGTGATCTATCAACGCACAGCCCAAACCACTGGAGGGATCGGGCTGAAATTTGGCATGCAGGTAGATGTTATGAAGTAGGCATCCGCTAAGAAAGAATTTTGATAAATTCTACCCCCAAGGGGATAAAATAGGAGATGAAAGTTTGTATGAAACTTTGTCAACTTTAAACGTTCACGCGGGCAGAGCCGCAAGCAAATAAAATTAAATAGTTCTTTAATAGAATCCCGTCAGCACGTTTGCAGGAAGTATATAGAAAATGCATAATACATCAACAAGACAGGAAGTTAAGACGCATGACAATCGCTAATTAAGTTTGTCTTATCTTGGCTTCTGTATGCCTTTCCGAGCAATGCGCATCGATCAAGGAATTATAAAATGTTGGTTAAGCAAGCAACGATAACAACTCGAGTAAGTAACACTGACGTTATCTTTTATCAAACGTTCCACAACAACCACACGTCCGGCTCTTCACAAAGCTTTCGTTCAGCTGTAATAATTTAGTGAGGCACACACCTTATTCTATGAGAATTTTACATCAACTTATCTGGCACAAAAGAAATCTTTATTAGATGGTAAGTACTAATATGCGAGAGGTATATTTGTGTATTGATTTGCTGTAAGCCTGACGCTAGTCGGCTGTACGGGCTATACAGCTTCACCGGACTTTCGGGGGAGCGCTTTAGTCTGGGTTGGTACCACCGCTTTCTATTTCTGCCGCCAAGCAGAAGTGTGCGAGCACTGTTGTGTTTAAGTTTGAAGGACATCGAAGTCAGTGAAATAACTGGCATTAAGAAACTTAATATTTTATGTCTTGAGACGCCAAGCGCAGTCCAATGCCATGGAGAGGTTTGTAATACAAGGTTCTGTGGGTTATTGTATATGTTTATGGGCAGGCGTGGCGCTTACCAACGCACGAGCGACCTACTCGTTTCATAATTTAAGACCGGTTTCTGAAAGGCTAATTAATTAATATAAAAAATAACTAATTATCTTTCAAATCTCATGCCAAGTCAAAATCCAGTTGCTAGTAGCAAAGCTCAAAATGCTCAATATCAGCCCGGAGTCTGGAGTGGTGTGCCCGGTACGGTGATAGACTCGCCCTCTATCACATCATGGGACGGAGATACGCTTGGCGAAATGTGGGTGTACTGTTTACACCTCAATACCCCTTCGGGGAGTTTAGGCGTGGGTGAGTACAAGTAAATTATGCTATACGTAGCGATTTTAATTAGAAAATGAAGAACTAATTCCATGTAAATTACATTCATGGCTATTTTGGAAATAACTACCGTTTCCGGTGAAGAAAATGTTAATAAGTCATTGTAAAACAATGTGTAACGAAATGGTTACATAAATAAATACAGATTTTTAAACGAGCATCGCTGTAAGCTATTCATCATTGAAAACAGACGGACCATAAAGACAGAGCGCAGAGATTATACTCGCAGAATTTCAAATAATTGAGAGGTAGAGCCACGCGGTAGACAGTTTTGTCTATAGCATGAATGGGCTGGCTCGACCAGGTCTCACAGAAAACCGACGTAAAGTAGCAGCTTGCTGCTACGCACCCCTGGTTCTTCTGGTATTGTGGGCGTACGTGGGCGATAGAGATCACTTACCATCAGGTGATTTGGCTGGCCTATGCTATAAAAATCCTTGTCCCCCGTAACTATCCCACCAAGGAGGCCACCGCTGGGTTTTTAGGCGGTATACGGGCTTAGGAATTGGTTGGGGTCCCGATCCAGGGGTCACTCGGGAGTGAACTAGGTTCGAATGCTGGTGAGTCCGACATTCGTCCTAAATCCCCAGAATGACAACACGACTCCTTCCAGCTTCCCTTTACAAGAAAAAAACAAAGTACTACAAATTACTTGGATTCTATAAAACTATACCTAATATTGACATAATTAAGCGAACAAATTTTAGCTTGTTTGATATTGAAAGCAATCTGTAACAAAAGTAAAAAAATAGCGCAATCGTCTATTGTAATTAACAAGCGTATTGTCGGGTTACTTTTGAAATATATCATCGCTACTGGTATTCATTGCTAGACTCTTTCGACGTACCATGAAAGAAGTTTACAAACTTCGTCACTGGATGCCTCAAAGCTGACAAGAAATGAACTAACACGAGACCCTGAATCGTAGCGGTATCGGAGATAGGAAATGCCTCGGTCAGTGATCGTCATTTGTCAGGCAGTCGCAGATCACTGAGTCGATGGAGGCACGCCTCGAAAAAGTGCTGACGTATTTCACTTATTAAAATGAATAATGACGAATATTGAATAATTTGCGTAAAACAACTAACACCAGTGACGTATTCAAGTGTGTCAATGACGTCACCAAAAGTAAAAGTGGAATATAATGACGTTTCAACGCAAACATTATTGTCAGATCGAAGTACGCAAATCGTTACGAAATACAAAACACGATGCAAACGTTCATTTTAGACCATTTATTTTATTTGAGTCAGACATTTAAAATGGCATCCGTACCTATAGGCGAACATCGGGTGACCTTATTCACATCTCCTGTTATATACCATCTTGACATTTAAAGCATATTATTTGTTTAACATACACGCAATAGATATGTATATTACGTTATAAATAACATTTTCATATACAAACATAAGTTTACGCTTGTGAGCAAACATATGTGTAACTAATATATGCACGGTTCGCCGAGCTTCTTTTCGTCGGATAATGTGATTGGTGGCGAGCCTATACCCATACCGCATGTAAATTGCAATCCTAGGCAATTTGAGTGTAATTTTTTAAACAAAAACTCTAACACAAGTTGTGAATGTCCTCCCTAGGATTTGAATACAGAGTCTCACGGTCTCTCAGGTTAAATACGCTGCCATTTAACCAATGAAACGATTTATTTCGACATTTCTACGTTAAAATGTATCGATTGCTTTTATTTGAACAACCGTAATTAAACGGCTTATGTATTTTACACATACTCGAGTACATTACGTAATTAAGAGCAATTGACACTATTTTGAAATAATACCTCCAATTTACTGAACTACTCCGTATAAGTATCTTCTTTTATAATAAAGAAATAACAAAAAATCAGTCAGCTAAATACTCACTCATGTTCGTTACAGTCTAATAAATTATATTAAATGCTACAATGAAACTTGATGTTTAAATAAAACACCGGAAGGCGGTGGGAAAGCCCTCGTCTCGAATATGAGCGTCAACATAATAACCACCAAAAAAAAAGATAATTATGCAATATGTTGTGATGTTGACGCAACGCTTGTTTTCGTGGGTCGTGGTAAGTGTGCCGTGCCCATTACGGTCAGCCGATGGCCCACTGAGCCCGCGCTGTGACATAACAGAGCTTCCGCCACCGTTCGCTCAGTGAAAGGTATGTTTATGTCACAGAAAATACGTTGAATTGAACCGACTCGCTCCAGCTGCAGCAAGCAATGGCGCTGGCGCTTTAGATAACTTTTTTACGGCCCAATTCTATCTGTTGGGAGCGATAAAAAATTTAAGGAAGCGGTCATTACTCTTATATACAAATGAATTAAAGTAAAATGTATTGTAAGTTTTTCGTTAGTAAATTACAATAGATATATCTTTCCTCTAATGTCGTGTACTATGATTATAAACATTTACTATATATTCTATGATGAATAATACAAATTTCAAAGCATTAAACAAATAACTTTTAAATACAGACATTTTCCTTACTGGACCATTTCAAATGTACCTATCGTGTAGCTATGTAGAGTTATACATTAAGAAATGCGAATGAATTGTAAAATGAAACAATGGAAACCGGAAACTCAGCCAACCAGGCGACTATATAATATCTATTTTAAAAGTAGCCGGCAAAAACTCTCATAACATTGGAATATAATTTACACCAGTCAATTGCATCCGGGATTGTTTTCCTATTTAAAACCAGAGTAAGTATTAAAAAAGACTCATTAATAATTATTAAAATACCCCCGTGCTTGAAGACCAAAGTCTTCGATCAATGTATGTTACCAGTGATGACATACGGCAATGAGACGTGGCCTCTGAATATGGGCCGCATAAGACGGCTCACAGTCACATGGCGAGCTATGGAGAGGGCTATGCTCGGTGTTTCTCTACGTGATCAAATCAGAAATGAGGAGATCCGTAGAAGAATTAAAGTCACCGACATAGCCCAGCGGATTAGCAAGCTCAAGTGGCAGTGGGCAGGCCACATAGCTCGCAGAACCGATCACCGATGGGGCAGAAAGGTTCTGGAATGGAAGCCACGTACTGGCAAGCACAGCGTTGGATGTCCGCCTACAAGGTGGACAGATGACCTGATAAAGGTCACAGGAAGTCGCTGGATGCAGGCCGCTTCCAACAGGTCGGTCTGGAAATCTTTGGATGAGGCCTATGTTCAGCAATGGACGTCCTGTTGCTGATGATGATGATGATTAATAATTGTTAGTCGTTAGCACTAAAACGTTTTACAGTACTTATGTTTTAAATACAATAAGTGGAAACATAACACTTTGTTTACACCAGACAAGGAAAACACTATGACCTAATTAACTCTAAATTGAAACCGTAATCTCATTGATTTAATTTAAATTCTTTTAACACAGATACATTTTAAATGTTGTGAACGATCAAAACAAAACCATTGCAGCCTATTACCATGCAAGCAATTAGTGTGTGATTGTTGACCTTAAGACACAATTATGCTGCACCCATGGTAATAATAATAATTTATAATTGCTTTACCTCATGATGTTTATATAATGCTCGATATTAGTCAGCCAGATAGATATTAGTATACATATAAACAAATTTTCCTCGTATCTTCAACTGACTCATATTTCGCGTTAATTATAAAATATATACGCACTCCCGCTTGAGATCCCCGAAGGGGTAGACACAGGTGTAAGCATTATATCCACATTTCGCAAAGCGTATCTCCGTCCCATGATGTGATAAGGGGCGAGCCTATCACCATACCAGGCACAAATCCAGACTCCGGGCTGATACTAAGTATTCGTGATAGAAAAACCCAACATTACATTTACCCGACCAGGGGATTGAACCCGAGACAGCATAGCAGTCGTACCGCAATACAACTGTGCCACCGAGGCAGTCACTGTATTATACAATACATTTAATTTTTTGCGTTATTTCTGCAGTATTTCGCTTATCTAGTTACGAGTATGTCTGCTTTGTGTGAAACGTTGCACTCACATATCATATTTTATAATACATTAGCATACATAGCAATATTATACTCGCATATCCTGACAAACAATAAACTTGTTTTAACAAGTTGAAATTCATCGTCATCGGAATTACAACTACTTAAATAATGCAGTTTCGTAAATAGTAACGCCGCTGCTTAATTCATATTTGGTACTTGATTTTGGTCGCAGATCTAAGATAGATTAATGATACCACCATACGTTTGTAATCGTTGAACTAATGGAGTCCTAGGTTTGTTCCCTTCAATCAGGCAGTCAAAATGTATGCGAATTTTTCAATTTCAATTATGCACGTCATTTACTTGGGTTTGAATTCATCTATACTTATAAAATAACATGTCCTGACTGACTGTCTGATTCATCATCGCCGAGCGCAAACTATCAAGGCTACAAGCATGAAATTCGGACTGTATATTCACACTAAGAAAGGATTTTAGAAAATTCCACCCCAAAGGGGTCAAAATAGGGGATGATAATATGTATGAAAGTCCGTCATTTTGAAAGTTACATAAACAAAATTTTGTATTTCGGTTATTGACGTAAAACAAATAAATACGTGTTTCAGGAATTTTGGAAATTTTAGTTAATAAGAGATGAAAAGGGGGATGAAAGTTAATGCGAAAGTGAGTTTGTTTGTTACGCTTTCACGCCTAAATCACTGAACCGATTTTGATGAATTTATCTACAGGGATAGATGGGACCCTGGAGACGGTTACAGGCTACTTTTATCCCGGAAAATGCTGTTCACGCGGGCGGAGCCGCGAGTAAAAGCTAGTACTCAATAATGATGATGATGATAAACTCGTTCTAATAGACGTAATAATAGCTTCTACGAACTGTGAATGCACTAATTCCACCTCTGCCTATCCGGGGTAATCCTTTCGGGGATAAAACCGTTAGAATGTGTCATGTGTGCAATATTTTATAGTTCCAGTGAAGCCTAGTCACACTACATTTCGTCTTCCCCTTTGTGGTCGTCATATGAGATAATTTATTTATTTTTATAGTACGGCATAAATGCAACACTATACATACACTATATACATACACAAATTATTATTACAATATGAATAAAACTGATTCATCTATCATTCTCGCAGAATTTAATATGTCTGCATGTGATATGAAAACTGCAATAGTGGGGCTGGCATATACGTGATGAGCTAATATTTAAGAAGAATTTTGCATACTAATTTATGTATATAAAAACATTGTCATTTATAATAAATAGTGCTGTACTCAACTGACATGTCATGAGTGAATTCAGACCTTGACTATACGACCGAGACAGGGAGAAGGCGACGCGTGACGATAGCAACAAGTCCGCTTTGTATGAAATTGCATGGAAACGGTCGTGCATCACATCACAAACCTCTAAAAGTGATTAAACAATTGCATACAAAGCCGACGTGTCGGCTTCGTACGTAGTTGTATACTGTCTCGATCGCCTAGCAGGTCTAGGTGTCTTAAAGGTGTGTGGTCTAAAAGGTGTCTAGCTACTCGATGGAATGATTTCGGTTAAATAGAGCCGTCTTTTTTGTTGTAATAGCCCTTGTAGCTTTTAGATGTAAGGTACTTTTGTTATTAGATAGATTGAATAATGAGACTAACAGACCGGTCGCCTGATGAACGCCACGCCTGTCCCATAAACAGAAACAACACCAATCAGAACTTTGAATTACAAAGTATGCATTGGCACTACACTGAACCGATCCGAGATATAATAATAATAAGATGTCAGACAATGCCCAGTATGTTCACTGGCTTTAATGTCCTTCAAACTTGAACACAACGGTACTTACATACTGCTTCTTTGGAACAAAAATAGACAAAGAAATGGGACATACTCTCGTATACGAAGAAGGTATTCCTAGTCAGCTACACGTAGTTGTGCTAAGTGGTGCTATATGTGGTTTTCTTGATAATTTCTGCGAAATATTTTCATAAGTTGAAAAATCACTAGGTAGGAATATAGTGCATCCATAGCGTTAACTATGGGTACTAAATATGACACCAGGCACATTGTTCGCTCAATAGAACTGAATTGGGAACAATCAAACGAGATCTGTGTAATATATCAGAAGTAATCAGCACGCGCGTATCGCCTGACAACGAATTACTATCGACTTGTATGAATTGACAGAATTGCGAATGCTCTTGTTATTACAATGTGTTTGTTATACTCGCTTGTGTCTCTTTTGATATGATTTTCTAAAAGGTTTTCTGGTTTCATGTTTACTTGAACGAAAAAAAACATCAGTGCATTCAAATAATGATTTTATAATTGTGTCATTTAAATTTTATATATGGTTTTGGTAATGTAAGCTACTACTTATCCCTAGTAATTTATTAATTTTATATAATAAGTGTTGTATTTAAGAAGCTAACTAACAAAAAAATAGAATTATAAAAAATAAAACGATTATTTCATATTATAATAAAAATACTTATTTATTATAATATAAAATAGCAGTAGGAAATCTAACATAGTGATAAGATAGACCTAACTATAAGGGATCAGCAAAGTAACTACGTTTGTCCCAATGCAAATAATGTACCAAAGCAAAACAAATGGTAAGATTTATTATTATTTCAAATGAAAACACACCAAATCGCCATATTGTTATATTATGCTTAATAAAAACTTAACAAATAAAAGGAATATAATTGCTATAACATACAAAACATATTTAAATGTCAAACTGTAAACAGTTGCATATACAGTAGAACCTCGATAAGATAAAGACCAAGGGAAACGTTAAATAATTTGAGTTATCGAGGTTTTTACTTACTAAGGGTTTAAGTTAAGGAGTTTTTATTGGTTTATATTTTTACTTAAAGAGGTTCGTTTATGAGCTTTTTTAGGTTATAGAGATAGACGAGCTAAGTTAAAATTTATTGAAGTTTCTTTTATTCTACATAAAAAGTCGTTATTTTTTTTTGTTTCAATCTATTCACACTTTCTACATCAATTTTATTTTCAATATTAAATAAAGGAGAGAAAATATCATCCTCTGTATTACTGCATTGCTCTATAAAATATCGTAAAGTGTATACAACTTTCCTTGCTTCACTGATAGATATAATCGTAGGTAGATCTAGTGGCTCGTCATTTAAATCTTCGTCTATATTATCGCTCTCAGCACCATGAATAACGAAGGCTAAAAGTTACTGATACATACAAATAAGTTACTGTACTTAGACCTTACTGTATTAATTACATTTGAAGCCATTTGGTAAACACGTGTAAGCAATAACACTGGTCTACAGGAAACCTTTTTCGTTTGCACATTCATTTAAAATGCCTCATTGATAGATGATTGAAGTTACAAAGGTCGCCGTCGTTACAACTTTAAGTTACCGAGGTGCGATGCCCAAATTTTTCGTTTAAGTTATAGAGGGTTCGTATTTTAAGTAAAAGAGGTTTTGGACTCCGAGGGGAAGGGAACACAACATTTTATGAAGTTATAGAGGTTATTACGTTGTCGAGGTTTAAGTTATCAAGGTTCTACTGTATATCACCAAATTACGGCAATGGAATCAATGATACATTTGATTAAAAAGTCAATACGAAACGATCACGATCATATGCCATGACGGTAGAAACGTCTAATGTAGGAATCAAGGCCAGCCGCATAGCAGCACGTGATGCAGCGATGAAGTCCGGAGACTCTTGGTTCCCCGAGAGGGGTCAATTGATGCCTAATTGTGGAGTCGACGACTTGACGTTGTGACGGCATGATTCTCTTGTGTCGTTGGCCTGAATATATTATTTCTTTTCTTTAAATAACTGTTGCATAAACTACCATAGTATTGAGCTAGTTATCTGAATAGAGCGTGGATTTAAATTAGTTCTGGACACAATCATTTGACATTCAATTGGATGCTTTTGAAAATATGATGCAAGATTTTGTATATGAGACAAAGGATTACGTGCCTAAATTGACGTACTACTTATATAATTTTTAGCGACTTTTCCTCAAGTTCCTTCAAATTGTAAATTAATAAAGAGCTGCTTCGTCGTTGAAGTTAGGTAATGAATCTCCAGTTGTGTTATATCGATTATGGGCATGTTCATATTTGACCCGTTCTGCGTTAGTTTGTGCTAAGCAGCAGGAAATTAATTCTTTTCCTTGTTCCTAACGTTAAAGTTAATTAATACTACTTTAATTATGCAGTATTTGTTATTTTTTATATTTGTAAGCATACTCGGAACTTTGAGTAAACCTCTCTTAATAGTTAAAAGTTGCAATGCTTCCATTTGCGCCAAAGATTACTGTACTGATTGATGTAAGTATATACATCATTTATGGATGGAAGACATGTGTGATAATTCAAAAACGCCCAATGTCACAACTCTCAGTGTTGAATATAATGTTTCGTCATAGCTATTTATGTTACCATCATGTTACATACGGTCGCTATCGGCCACACGAGCGGGGTCGACGAGCTTCGGTGATAAGCGAGCAGCATCGGCCCGGCCTCGCATCGTGATGTCTCAATTCCCATCATTTAAATTAATGATATTTTTTACAACTTTAAATATTAATTTACAAAAAGAATCAATAAACTACACTCTATAGGTATAGAATTCAATGATAATACGAAATGCTAATAAATTTCTTAATTAATGTAATAGATATTTAGAATATTATTATATGTGTATTACCGATTCGTGTTTTATAGTGGATTTAATTGAAATTTTTATCAAAATGATATCGGCCCATTCGTTTAGGCGATACGATTCTACAGACATACGCACAGAAAACACACATAACCATACAATACATTGACAGACAGAAAATGGGTCTAACTCATAACCCCCCCTCTCTATTTGTTCATGGGTTGAAAATAAATAAATACTGAAGTGAATATAAAATAAATAAAGAGAAAAGCAATCAAAACTTACCTACTATTAAAATGCTAATCTTCAAGAAATGAGCCAAAGTTTCAAGAAGAAAAAGAAAACTTTGTTTTAACAATGAGTTAACTGAATTAACATAGACGTTAATTGTTATTCTTATGGCATGTTTTATTAATGTTTGTGCAGGTCATAGTATTATATATTTTAATTAACAGCTAATTTCAGCAGCCGAGTCATGGGAACTTCCGGCTATGAGCAAGGTTACAGAAACGTTTGACCCAATAACCTTATTTTGTGATGATTCTCTACAAATGATTAGGATAACAATATATTAAACTAATTGATTACATCGTAAATGATAACAAACTAACAAATGAATTAACAACATTGTAGCTAAGCTCGTCTTAGGCCAAGTATGGACTCTTGTGCACCGAGAGTGTGAGGCCCAAATGGATTTAAAATAACCACTGCAAAAATCGATGTCCGCAATTCGATTATTTTAAGCAGCGATAAAATTAACCAAGAATTTAGTGAAGATTTACTTTTGTATGCATTGATGTACATGTCTATTTCATTAGTGGCGCAATGGCTCTGAATTAATCACGTCCCAATACTGGGCACGGGCCTCCTCCACTAAATGAGAGGGGTTAGTCTTTAATCCGCCACGCTGGCGTAATGTGGGTTGGCAGAATTCACATACCTTCGAAAATCTTATGGAGAACTCTTAGGTATGCCGGTTTCCTTACGATGTTCTATTCACCGTTACAGCAAGCGATAATTAACATTAATACATATTTCATGTAACTTAAAAAAGGGGTTGGTTTTGAACGTAAAATTTTCGTCTCGACAGTCCGCACCATTCTTTACTCAGCTGTCCTGGCTTCTAAAAGCGAACAATGGATGAAAAATACCATTATTTGATTTTAGCATTTCGGAGTCCCTTCAAGCCATGTTGCTAGCTCTAGAGCACACCCATATGATGAAGATAAAACTACTTTTTTGGTTTCAGAATCTCCATAAAGTCAGGTTCTCTGTACCTATAGCATAAATAAAACTAACTGCGTAACCGTACACAGCTTTGTGAAAATTAATTTCAACATAATGCGTCAGATTACTGACTATTTCACAATATTCTGTAATATGGCTTATAACCTAAATAGAACCCATCAAAGGAGTGGAATCCTGCCGAAGGATTTCCATGACGTCAAAGTTGTTTCGCGATCCACAAGCGAACGACGGTTAGTCAATCAGTTGCGAAGTTAACGGGTAACAATTAAAACAACTTTCAACAATTTCAACCTCACATTTGAGCAGCAGGCATTGAACATTATGTTGTAGCTTGTGATCACGGTTCCGTCCACGTGAATTTCCGGGATATAATGAAACTGTATCCCAATCGAGGTCATGGTCTACCTGTGTACCAAATTAAATCTAAATCCATATAGTGGTTACAGCGTGATTGATTAATAAACATCCAAATTAACAAGCTGATAAAGGTTTAAATTTTCTCCACTTAAAAAAAATTATTGTGGTATTAGTGTAAGTAAAGAGTAGGATGTACGTAGTCTTTGTCTTTAAAGGAAATTTTATCTATTGTGAACTGCGTCATCAGTTACCAATACAGAGTGTATTGGTAACTGATGACGCAGTTCACAATATATGCTTCTGTGACGCAGCGGGTGGAATAGCCGGGTATGAAATGAGAGGTCAGAATGTTATAGGACCG
Source organism: Amorpha juglandis (assembly GCA_949126905.1). Taxonomy (NCBI): domain Eukaryota; kingdom Metazoa; phylum Arthropoda; class Insecta; order Lepidoptera; family Sphingidae; genus Amorpha; species Amorpha juglandis. The sequence goes on from OX421380.1 coordinate 8,022,962, forward strand.
TCAGGCCTTCATGGTTCCTGATGGCTGGTATCCACGAAACAGGTTAATCTAATATGGCATCAGGACTATGGGTAACTCTTGTAAGTATACATATTCCAAGGTACCACCAAGGTTATTGACAAGGTTATTGACCAGATTACTTGATATTGTGAGACTTAGCATCTTCTATGTCGAGATAATGAGCGCGGTACCCTGACATGCATTACTTATTTACTTTGAAAATTAAAGTTCTCGGAGGTGTTGCTACTGTTTTTTTTATTTTGGCACGGAAAAGTGGGTATATTGAATCTGATGATGAGTACAATGCAGCCCAAATATAATTTCGATCTTCATGAGATATTACTTGCTTCGACGATTATGCTGGAGGATTATGCCGGCCTGAAATTACAGATATACACTGGCTGATCCCGGAACTCAACTCGCCTATGGCGGATTTTTCACAATTTGTACGGTGGTCGCTATCCAAGCGGGTACAAAAATGATCAGGTACCCTCACACCAGCTTTATGAGCAGCTATGACTTTTACTATCAAGTAACCTGCACGTCTGAAAAATAGGCTGGGCTAGACTGCTAACGAAATATCACCTCCGAACCCTGTGGCTGATCTGGATGAGAGTACACTAAAGATGGCCCCTGCCCATTGCCAAGTTATGATATGCCAGCGTTGGATAAGTGTTAGGGACCTAGTCCAGCAGTTATCCTGGATTTATTCCCTGGACGGATAGTGATGCGTACCAGCATTGGCTGGAACTGGTCAATCTTGGCTAGAGGTTGCAATGAGCCATAGCCGCATAATTAGGATACTCGATAAATGTAAAACGAGCTCAGAACGGCAAAACCAGTTAAACAGGACTGTAACTGGTTTTTTTATGACAATACTGAAGATAGTTCATTTACAACGATATATTTTGATTTCAGAATTGAGTAAGAAGTGCTTTATGATAACTTTGTTAATGAACTACAGGCTACAGACAATGGTCTGCTTAGAGTTTTTAATGGTTGCTATATCCATTCATTGTTCATAAATATAAACACCATATTAAAGAACTTGTTTACGCAAAAAATAATGAACAAAAACGCAATAATAAGCGAATTCCAAACGGAAATAGAAATAAGCGTTATTAACTGTGTTGGCGGTGCCGCAACCCACTTTAAGCTGATAAGCGCAATATTAATTAATGGTGTCGACGATAAACCCGCTAGAAACATTATTTATCTTTACGAAAGCGAAAACAATTCGGTTCTGGCGCAAGATAAACTTGTTTGTAATAAGATGTTCGACCGTTTCCTGAACTGGACAGAACAAAATATGTTCTCCGCTACACGTCATAGTTATCATTCAAATGTGATTTATGACACGAACAGAACAGTGTATGTAGTGTTCGCGTGTTTCGATAAATAATAATACTCGTAAAGCAATTTTATTGGTTCATTTGAGGGTTAGATTTATAACAAACATTTTGAGAACTCTCCTAGGTTGTCGTTCAATATTAATACCAAACTTAGCTAAGTAGTGTCATTTTATCTTTTCGAAAGTTAATCTTTACCGGTTGATAGTGTTCGGTAACAGCATGCTTTTATTACAAGAATCAATTGGAGTCAGTCGGTCGCTTAAAGTGGTTTGGAACGGAATGCTAACCGATCTTATGTAAGATTCCGCTATTCAACGACTATTCGCTCACGAAAAAAGGCCAAAACATAAACGACTGTTCTCATTGTTTTCATTCGCAGGCGCGATTTATGAGGCAGTCTAAATGGCCAGGCCTACTTAAGTCCAGCCTAAAAACATAACTTGGCAAAGGCGCGCTTTGTTCTCATCCCAACTCTGCGGGCGTCTTTTTTTTCGAGACCCTTTTGTTTTTAAATTACATAACATCGATTTCAAACGGTCGAATAAAAAATGTTCGATGACTTACTGCCGTCTATTTTGTTTTATCGAGTCTCCAACATTGTTGTTATCGGTCGCCCGCATATATAGTTACGCGAGCGAGTAGGTACTTTTAGAATGCGATCGCATCAATTTTTGCAATTGCTTTCAATTATTTTTTTACATCCCATTCGAAGGGAATGGCATAAGATTTTACGGCCCACGTTTATAGGCCAGCATCCCTGCATCGTAAAGCAGCGGCCGCGCAGGCTCGGTATCCGCCCGCTTGCGTGATCAAACCGGTTGTTAGGGTAACATTGTTCATTATTCAAATTAGTGCATGCTGTTATAATTCGAGGCGAACCTGTCCAATGAGGTGTTTCGGTCAGAAACCAACGTTTGATGTTTTGTGCCTGGAATTTAAGATTGCCAATCACAATTTGCAAATCGGTTTTGTTTGTTGCTAAACTATCTTTATATTTAATAATTGTGTCTTAGTTACTTAGTGTCAGACGAAATGAAACAAAGGAATCGAGAAATTTCCGTACCAGCAAACGAGTTACAATAAACGTTGCAATGATCATGTCATACTTCCAATACTTCCTAGTTGTAGTGTCAGTAGAAGGGGGTATTATAATAAATAGCATGTGTGTATCGCTGGCGACACTGCGTCGTTCGTGGTAAAACCGGTCCTAAACTTCCTCGTGGTCCGCTTTATTGGGACTATTAGCGAGACGGCCGCCCCGCCGCCGCGCCGTGCCGCAACCAACCAACGCCTTTCCTTCTCTTATCTACAGATAAAATTCTGGATGCTTTAAAATTCAGAGAAGTTTTCATTAGATTAAGTTTTTGTCCTTAAGATGGTCACATGCATATCTTTTTTTTTTCATTCGTAAACATATCCTTGACCATATTTTTTTAGGCAACCCTATTGGTATGTGTTCAGCAACACGTTTTATACCCTAAAATATTATTTTCATCCGGTAAACAGATGGGTGAAGGTCAATGTTCCTCGGGATCTTAGACCAATAGTGTTCACGACTCGTGTCGGTAATTCTACTAGAGATTGCACATGGCATCAGTCACATCATAGCATCTAGAACGTTGGAAAACCTAGGACCTAGTGATTTCGATAACAGCTGACGACACATATTTGTATTTTTTTACAGTGATTCTTGATTTCCTCGCAAAATTCAACGTGCCTTTTATTCGAAATCTGTTAGTTGAAAAAGAATAAGCTATACACTGTTTAGCTTTCGTGTTGATTCCATATATTGCGGGGGTATAAAAATACAAAATAATAATTGAAATCCCCAGAGAACAACGTGAGTTGTAGCGTGTACTTTATTCGTGTCATAAATCTACACGATAATGTATTATTAATAGATGGTGCATGTTTAAGAGTAAACAGATTTATTAATCATTAAGTTTTATGGTTAAATTAAAAGATTAATACGCAGTACTTACACATATATTAATGTGCAAGATTTTTTTGAAAATCACATTTCAGGCTTACTTAGGAGATACAAAGAATTAGTGGTTTTATAACGCTGGGATATATATGTACAAAAAAGTTTACAATAATTGTAATACTCTATCGCGTTACCAAGACCAAAACATAACAAAAACCTCTTAATTCAGAGTCTGCGTCATACAGTACGAAAAAATAATAGTACGACGCGTCCTCGTTATTGACTTATTTCTTTTTTGTCTTTGTCGTTCGAGAAATTCTCCATATAAATGCGATTAAATAGAGAAAACTTAACTCTAGACTTTAATTATAATAGCGGGTTCACAAGGTTCCATTTTGGTTGATCAACTGAGATGAATGAACTAAAGCGGTATGGTTTTTGTTGATTAATTCGATCAAAAGTATGTTCATAGGCTTCAATTTACATGCTATTTAGCAGATGATGAACTGTAATCGAACCGCGTGAACCCGCTATGGCTTAGTTGTTGGTAGAGTTTATTAAAAAGTCATACAGTTACGACGATAAATAATTAATAACAATAAAAATTACAGCTCACAAAACAATCAATTAACTCAATCCTGTTAAAAATATATTAACAATGTTCCATTTTAATATCGAAATAATATTACATTTTAACTTGTAGGTAATATACAATCAGTTGTTTACATTGTGCAGGAAAACTGCGTTGTACGAACGCTTATTGTATTATAACATTACCGTGCTTATTGTATCCATAAAATGTTACAAGTGAAATGTAAAAGTAAAATGTTAAAATGTTAACAGCAGTTACTTTACCGTCCTCCTTAAATCAACACCACCAAGTACCACATGCAGGTGAAGTTGACTTTGCATCTAAGATTTTGGTGCCCCACTCACATTCTCTGTATAATCGTTACTAATAAAGCTGGAAAAAGTAAAAAAAATACGTTTACCAATTATTATGCAAGATAAAAACCGGTCAAGTGCCAGTCCAACTCACGCACCGAGGGCTGCGTTTTTATTATTTCTTAGGAAAAGTTTAAGAATAACATATTCTGAAAAACAATTAGTCGGTTACATATTACGATTCAAAAGACGGTGTAGGCTTAATAATAAAGGTTCCATTGAGATCCTTTGGGTACAGAACCATAAAAATAAGTCAGTATACATTTAATCCATGTCATCATTACTTTGTTTGTTGCAAATTATGACATATTTTTTTTTATAAATAACGATTAAATGCTTTCTAAACGTTATTTGATTTCTTTGCACCACCCGATCCACCGCCATATAGAATAAGTCTAGTCAACAAACATAATATTAACCTCTACCGGTTTATTTACACGCTTTTTGCAAATACGTGTCCTATCACACCGACTCGTTGCAAAATTTTAATACAAAATAAGTCACGAACCAACGTGAACATTTTAACTGATTTGTTTACCGTAAGAGATCTGACGAGAAGTCATAGAGTATCTATAGAGTATAGAGTATATATATTGTTTTATTGGAGTATTCATTATAATCTGCCAGGTGTGCACGATGCAGTTTGTCTCTAGTTTAACTATGATTGAAGCTTGAATTTTTATCATTTATACATTACAAAATGTGCATTGCACCAAACTCCATACAATATGTAGGGCCCAAGCTCACCATTAAGAATGTACTGTATTCATATCATGTTACAAGTATGTCATGTCATGTTGAAGGCAATAGTAATCTAAGATCGTACTTAAAACAACAAGTTTATTTATGTTACCGAATAGTCTACTTCCGGCAATGCGATGAATCAATATAATAACTGATGCATGGATGCATTATTTAATATAGATGAATAACGACCGAATATTAGCGGCTGTTATTGCTGCTATAATAGTTGAATGATAATGAATTTAAAGTTTATTTTACTTAACATTTTAAACTCACGAATGCCTCTAGGAAGGGCAGAATTGTAACTAGTACACAAACTGTTCGCTTAGTGTCCCTTGATGTTATAGGAGCCGAGTCTATCGCCACATCGGGCATAATCTAACCTGAACAACTCATGGATGATTTGACAGTCTCCGTGGCGAATTGGGCGAGTAGCCGGCTGTGAAGTGAGAGGCTGCAGGTTCGATTCCCGCACGAAAAAATGTTTATATGATCCACAAATATGTTTCAAGTCTGGGTGTTGTGGCACCGTAAGTTCCTCGTTGTTACTATCAGTACTATCTGTGTGGTCAGGACTATGTGCGTGACTGTTGGGTGTATTTATATTTTTATTATTTAACAAATCGAAAATTAAAACACAATTGTGATTGCCTGACTTGGCATTTGAACTCTGCCACTAGTCCATTAAGGTGACATTTTATTATACTATTTCCAGGCTATAAATTATAATCGGGGCATTGTTTTGTTGATATTTCTAAAACCTTATCCAATAGTAAATGTTGACTAAGCGGCACTATGTCGAAACGATTACGATTGCACGCACGATACTAATTGTGGCGGATCACGTAAACCTGTTGTTTTTCTTTGCGCATAGCATAAAATATGAAAGTGAAGAGAAGGCTCAGAATTGCTTGTTGAAATCTTGCGGTTAAAATTTGAACATATAATGTAATAATTCATGCTGTAATATTTACCAAATGGATTTGCTAAGGGTTTATGAAATGTATAATTGTGATTTAAAAAAACTAGACACAATCATTCTAATTTGTTATTTCATGAGTGTAATAATATCAGCCTCGTTAATCTAGTGACAGAGTACTTAGGCTGAGAAATCGCGAGTTTCTGGATTCGAATCTCAGATCAGGCAATCACAATTTGTGTTTAATTTTCGATCCCAAAATCACACGAGTTGCCTGGAATTGGAAATTGTACCAATAAGGCTTGCGCACTATGAGGCGGAAATAAGCTTGGCAAATCATGACTGTACTTATTACACTTCTGCCTGCCTCTTCTATATATATCGCAGATGCAGACGATACAGACGAAATCTTATGTTAAAAATAAAAACATATTTATTCCTTCCGAACACATTACTCAAATGTTAAAACAGATTTGCTGCTGTCCAGACGTTAAAAGAATCACCGGACAAGTCAACGAGGCCTTTAGGCATTGTGGATGAGATTGAAGTAGTGGTGAGCTCAGAGGCACATTTAGATTTTACAGACAAACAGAAATGGGGCTGGGTAAACTATTTGTCCCATTGAAACACATTATTACAGTTAAAGAGTTGGAAAAGAAACGATTATGCAGAGGAATTTAGAAATTACTTAATCATAGGTAGAGACGAACGTTTGTCCATGTTTTGTACTTCATGTGTCCTGCTAATGAAGCATGAGCAACTCTAGATCTTAAAATTATGGGTTTATTACTAAAATGAGTGGAAGTTTAATTTGTTGGTATGAGGTAATCTCTGTAAGTAACGATACGATTCTAAAAAATATTCACTAATAGGAAGAAACATTATCCTTTATTGGTAAAGGCTATGCTAATAGTGATACACGTCAGTAATTTTTAACAAAACATTACGTTTAACAAATGAGTGTTCTATTTAATGCGGCCATATAATGTGCGTGTGGCCACTACATGCGTTCGTTCACGAAAGTGGAATACATACTCGATAGTGGATGTTAATGTGATTATATGTTGTAACAGTTATACAATAATAACGCGGGATATTCAGCCATTCATTAACGACGTTTTGTTTACAAGCTTACTCCACTTTTGGTGACACGGATTTGCTAATATCATGATTATTTATTTGAACTCTTGACTTTAGTTATATATCTACATATTTTTACTTCTTTAGTGTTATCTCATCGATTCCCTTATTTCGGTAATGTATCTAACAACTCTTTTTATTATTTATGAAGTGTAATAATAACGATGACTTAGTAGTGATACGTAAAGGGTTAAACGTCATGCAACAGGGTTGCCGGAGGTGAAATTTAATTGAGGTTATCTATTTTTCTGTACGATAGCATTTCTCGGTCATATTTTATTTGTATTCTGATAAATGTTAATATACATAATTCGAGATTTTTTACTACACTAACATTAATTTTCAATTGAAGATTAATACCATAAAGCTATTTAATTTTGTAAGTTTGCTAAATCCATTGACTGGCTAGTGAAATCGAAATAGTCGTACTGCGTCAACATTCAACGTATTTTCATCAAAGTTATTCCGCTTCACACATTGAATACTGAAGTGTGGAGGATTCCATTTCGTCATCAAAAGTTACAATATTAAGTAAACCCATACTTATGTATGTACACACTTGACAGTGTGACGAAAAATGGTCGAACCTAGATTAACCGTCAACGTTACATCACGTCACGAACGCAATAATTGTATTTTGTCATATTCAAGCTTGTTAAAAATATTACTTAGATCTCTATTGAAAAATGTGTGGTAAATATTGACCTTTGAATGAAGTATCTACCTACACTTGAGTACACTTTCAGTATTAGTTACATGTATTTAGTTACGTATAGCGTAATACAAGTAAGTATACATACAATTAGTCACGAATTGTACCGGATTATAAGAATTTGCTAATCTTCGGGTCATTGCATTAAAAGTTGACACACGGAAAAGGTTAAAGATACGGAGTAGTTTCTTTATTATGACACTAGTAATTCGACACCCTTATACTGATAACAGATGAAATTACGTACAGGGCGGGGCTTATAGCGAATATAAAAAAACAATATTACAAGCATATATTATTCACGCATCAGGAAACGTAGAAATTCATTTCCTGATTAACCAAATACGCGGTGGTTGAAAGTAAATATTACAATTGGCCTTTCATCTTTTCAACATTAATCCACTGCGTTCCGAGCACGTGGAACCCGGCAGTAATCATGAGGTCGCCAGCACGCCTCAAGGTAATCACTTTGGTGCCCTTTACAATTGCCTATAGACCATACAGGGAAGCCGGCGTAGGGCTGTCGAAGGTCTCGATGACATTAGAGAGTAGCCCAAAACACGCACCTTTTAATCAACTATAATCAACATGCTGAATTATATACATCTATGGATTTGACACAATATAGTTTTTATTTTTAATGGACGAAAAAACCGGACGAGATTTTCAATATGTGATATGTTCACGCATAACTCCGCCTAATATGGACCGATTTGGATGATTCCTTGGGTATATAATTGGGCTTACTCCCAAGGTGATCACATTTATATTTGAAGAAATTTATCTACTACTAAGGAGATGAAACTGAAGATTAAAAACTAAAACATTTATGCACCGATTTTGATGATTAAGCTATAATAGTAAAATATAAAGTGTAAAGAGTTAGAAGACGGTTTTACCAACATTCACACTAAGAAGAGGGATATTTCGTAAAGTGTATTACCAAATGTAAATAAGTAGTTATATTACGTTTTCTTTCTTTTTGGAACGAAGTTCCTTACGGCAGGCTTGGAGGGGATAGGGATTTCGCTGCGTGACCGAACTGAAAAAAATGTGATAGTAAAACCGTAAGAAAAATGCGTGGAAAAAATGCGTGGAAAAATTGCGTGGAATAAAAGCGTTAAATGAGACGTGCGCAGGCGCGACAGTCAATGTGTCAATTTTAATGTCAGTCATTTCTATGTAATTTTATGTTGTCAAACAAAAATAAAGAGACATATTTAAAATGAAATTCATTCAGCCAGTTATAATTGAAGTATATAAAAATACTCTTTCGATTTTTAAAAGATTACGCTAGCTCGTTATTATTTATAATTACATAAGTTGATAAAAAATGCTATACAATAGCTTTACCGCGGCAGTCTCCGAGCGCCACACGTCTTTTTTTTATTTCTATTTTTCTATTCTATTTCTATGTAATTTTATGTTGTCAAACAAAAATAAAGAGACATATTTTGTTATTTTAGTTGATAATTTGAATTTTTTGCAATTTGTGTCGATTGTACATTAGCCGAAGGAACTTCGTTCCTACCTGGTGTCCCACGACACACACCAATTTTTTATTTTAATTTTGTCTCAGTAACAAAGGCTATATTATTTTTACTTTATTTTATATCAAAAAATAAAACCTGTTGAAAAGTGTTATGAAGCCAAAAATAAAATTAAAAAAATTGTGTCATATATCAATCACTGATCATAAGACTGCAATAGCACCCACTTAAAATTGTTCAATTTTATTTTTAGATTTTGAGTTTATATTTGGGAAAGAGCATTTTACAGCACAACACTATACACTTCGGGAAACTTTTAATCTTGGGAAATACGAAGGAGCAATAATGAACCTATATAAAACAGGTATAATATTAGACTATACGCTTATTTTTCTCTTAATTGGCTGCAAAAGTCCGAAAAGTCAAACGTTGTTTGCATTTTCGTACTAAATCGTACAAAACAAAGATTGCTGAAGCGTATATTTTATATTAATTAATTCTGAACTTCAACTTGTAGTTGAATTATTAGTGTAGTATATTGTACTTGTACATTTTTGTGTACAAATGCCAATCCCTTAATATAATTTGGGAGATAATAAATACTACAGAAGAATTAATAAAATAGTTCTTCGAATCGAGAGTATTATAACTGCATAAATAATACAACGGATTATCTTAACAATTCACGTTTTTTTGTTTTTTCCGAAAAGTATAACAATTAATCATTAACAATTTAATCACTTTATACGTCGTTATATTCTAGATGAGGTTAGTCAGCTCACGCTTATTGGTTTTATAATCTAACGTATTTAAACATTCATTAATAAAACATAATAATTGTATTAATAATGGATTTAGTTAGATGGCAACCCTAGCCCCTACGTTGTTCGTGTAAAAACAATTCGTTGCTTCTTTTAATGTGTTTAATGGTGTAAACAGTAAAAGAACAAATGAATTAAAAATACCATTGATTTTAATCGTTGTATGTTCACGTTCTCTATTACACGAGTATTACTCCAACCGATGTAGAAGAGATAATAGCTATTTAATTATTGGTCATAGACCTATTTCCTATTATTTCATTTTAGTTTATATTAATTTTACTGTACAAACGCCTAAAAAAATAGCTAAGCTAAAACAAGCACTATTAAGTCGGAAGGGCCTTCGACTGCAGTCGCTGGTCTCATACATATTTATATAGGATTAATTAATCTATCTTATTGGATACATTAAATTTTTAAATCCTACTAATATTATAAACGCGATAGTTTGTAAGTATGGATGAATGGATGGATGGAATGTATGTTTGTTACTCTTTCACGTAAAAACTACTGAATGGATTTTAATGAAACTTTACAATAATATAGCTAATACATCAGAATACGACATAGGCTACAATGTTTTTCAAAATCAACCCCTGAAGGGTTTAAAAAGGGGATGAAAGTTTGTATGAAACGTTTAAACCGCTGAACCGATTTCATTGAACTTTGGCACAAATATAGTGGATGACCCAGGGTTAAACATAGGGTATTTTTTTCCTTTAAATTTCAACCGCTAAAGGGCCAAATAGAGGATGAAAGTTTGTATGAAAGCTTTTTGATGGCGAAACGAAGTTCGCGGGCACAGCTACTAACAAATAATGTCTCGATCTCACCGCCCATGAACATCTTTACTACGCAAAGAATCAAGGACATGTTGTTGATCTTAAATGACCAGGAACACTAAGGGATTGGGAAGGTGAGGGGTTCAAACATAAGAATCGCAACAGCAAATCTCTACTTCACATTTTCTGTGAGACAGTGGTACCAACCTGATCGAGCCGGTCCCTTTATGCTGTAGACAAAACATCCAACAGCGTGGCTCTGCCGCTTGTAAAATGCCAAAGAGCGCGATATAATAAAATATATCCAAGTATGTAAATATTAGTAAAAGTTGATTTTACGGTCATTGTAACATAGAATAAACGTTATGAAACTTTTATCTAATCGCAACATTTCTTTCAGGATGAACCTGGTAATACAATTGATAATTACGTGATTAAATTAACTTTTATTGTTATGAAAATTCGATTACGTTACCTGACCTGAGTATTTGTGTAATTATTATGTTTTCACTGCCCGCCAGATCGTACCGGGAGTACGATCACGTGGACTGCCCAAAAGCGCTGGTTAGACGTATTAGAGGCAGTCATAAGAGCCAATTGTCTCGAGTGTCTATGGATTCATGTGCACGGTGAGTGAAGATTGTCTTCCGGCAATGCGAGAAAACTATATTGGCATGTACGCAAATGTATCTACACCCTTCTAGCAAGCGGCTAATTCAGTCACACAGTGTTTGTTAGAATATATGCAAATGTATCTACATTTTACCAGCGACCGACTAAGTTAACCACACGGTGTTGCTGACTAAGCCGCTCACACCACACACCTTTTGTTATCGCTCAACAAAACCCGTTTTGACGACCGCAAAACAAAAATGTAGATTATGCATTTAATTCCGTCATAACATGATTACTCCAAATGGCAATATTATCGTGTTACATTAAAAAAGGAAACGCGATAAGAAGCGTTCGTGACAGCATTGATTTCGTACTAATTGCTAAACAAGTACGAAATTGTACATGGAAACAATACATTTCATAAGTGGTGTGTATAAAGAAATCAATTCGAAACGGCTCTGGTTTATCAAACGGAGATACCAGTTCAAATATTTCTCAAATGTTGTACATCATTCTGTGTTGTAAGATTAATGTAATATTTAGTTTTTAATCACGATTGTTAAAACCAATTAGATAAACATGTCTATCGTGTGCTAATGTGGACGGCTACTTATCATGCATAACAGCTGTTGAACTTTTCTCAAAATAACTTAAATATCGTGTAATTACGACATAAATATTCCTTCGGAAAATCAGCACTTTTTCCAATATAATATTTAATATGTGCCGCAGGGTGTTATCAGAAACTCTTACGCCAACTAACTTGGAGACGAACAGATCGAAGAAAACATCGAGTTTAACACTTATTATTGTATACAATGTACCCTCATGAGGAGGTAAGACAACATAATATTATTTACTATGCTATTTTATAATCTATATATCGAACGGTTAGTGGCCAACCCAGTGTCAAAGCTTTCAAGTCGCCCAAAGGCCTCCAACTTGGCACAACGACTGCTGTCGGTTGATTAACAGCCAGGACTGAGTTCTTACGTGCACTCTGAAAGACAGGGACGCTCAATTGAAAAACCACTAAGCGGGCACCCATCCGTAGGTGACCGCCAAGGGTTGCTTAACGTGCTAACCTAACTCAAAAAAAAAAAAAAGAAAAAGTTTACCGATAACTGAGTGCAATTAGCTGTGGATAACACAAACTATACTTTAAAAAACTATTTTTAATTATTACACTATGAATCGAATCTTTTTTTATAAATTCAATTCAGCTTGACAAAGAAAGTAACAAACATTACAATTTATAATAATACTGTCCGAGCAATAACAATTCACTGCGTAGGTATTTCACTGAGTCGTAAATAATGATAGTTAAATAAATTATCAACTAAACCTGAATGACAAATGTCACCTTTGTTGTTATCGTAGCGCATAATTTTAATGTCACATCTGCAAATAAGGATACATAAATGAGTTTGATGTTGTACTAGTTATTAGAGCTGAAGAAAATATATACGTTTAGTAGTACTACAATTAAATATATGCTCGATATATGTGCGTAATCTAATATAACAGGTTTGCATTAGATCATCAATATCACGCATTTGTATTTCCAAAATAGACATAGATTAGCGAAACACAAAACCCTATTTCTGTAAACAAATGTAACAATTGTCATGGCTATAAATACTTTATTATCAGGTTTAGCTCTAAAAGTTTCAAAGAATCAAATGTGTAATGTTTAGCATGCCTTAGTGATTCGTCTTGATCAAATAGAGCGCTGAAGAGATTCTCTTTTCTCGTGCCTTACATATTTATAATATATTAGTGCATCTCTATGGACCAAAAGACCGTCTAATGACAAAGAATAGTGATTACATGGATTTAGATGACGAAGGTATGGCTTGATCAACATACCATTCTCTCAATTTATCGTGTTTTTTTTTTTATCCTGGCTCGGCAAAGTGACTACGCTACACCTGATGGTAAGTATAAGGAAATCCAAGAAAATTGTCGACCAACGATAAACAATGTATCCTTCGTAGGTCGGCAAGATCATGCCGGCCTGCCAAAGGACCAAGGGGAAGGGGAAGGAAAAAGGGATGGGAAAAGGGTTAGGATCAGGGGTCAAGCCCCCTGGGGAGAACCGGATATACACTGGCTAACCCTGGAACACGACCCACACAAGGTGGGCCACTATGGCAGGTGTTAGCACCAATGTGCGGTGGTCGCTATCCGGTCGGATACAAGCATCCTCCCACCAGCAATACCTAAGTTTTGAGAAAAAAATATATATATGAAGATCAAATGCAATATAAATAGTTGTATCAGAACTACCAAATACCATAATATTTTAGGCGAATTTTTCTCTAGACAAACACAGTGTACGTTGTTATTTATATAACATTTAAATAAACCGGTATTGTTTATTTTTATCTAAAAGGAAAATCTCTGCTTAGTATTTTTTTAGTTTATATTTTTCGTCCCCTGTATCCGGATCTGCGTAAATTGTATTTTTAATGTTTTTATTACCTACTGCATATATTTGTTAGACGCTTGATCATACGAAAAAATACTTACGAATTTAAAAACAGTCTACAAACTCCTGTTTTGTGAAATGCATTATAATCCTTTTTTGTAAAGTTGGAATAGCTGTTTACTTCCCATTGTTAAAAAAACTTGTTCCTTTATTCATAGAATAGTTTGAAGACGGAAGAAAATTCTATTGTTCTTAGTAAACTATCCCCAATTTTATGAGTATTTTAAATTTATTAGTGAGATTTGTATTAATTATTCTTAGAAAACTTGGTCGTCCTACCTGATAGCTTTTGTTTTAAAACACACTAAATTACTATTGTAGAGGCATTTGAAGTAGAAAATATGTTTTTTGTTTTATTTTAAAGAGAAGGAATATGATATATTACGCTCTTCGCGGCATTTTCCTTAAAGCATCCATGCCATTTTATTTTTGACTTTAATTCCTTTTTTTTTACAACTGACTAATGAATTTATAGCAGTTTATTTAACGATATTAGTACTTACTACTTAGGTGTGTTATAGATAATTCAATGGTTTTAACCGACTACAAAAAGCAAGAGTATCTCAATTCGTTTGTATTTATGATTTATTGATATATGTTTACGCGTAACTTCGATGAATATGCGCCGATTTGGATGATTTTTTTTTGTAATATGTTTTTTATAATTAATATACACGTAACTTAGAAAAAATAGTGGTTTATGCTCTTGGGGCTGGTTTTGAACCTGCGACTTTCGTCTCGATAGTCCATACCACTCCCCAATTGTTAATTATCGCTTGCTTAACGGTGAAGGAAACATCGTGAGGAAACCTGCATACCTGAGAACTCGAGATTTTTCGAAGGTATGTGAAGTCTGCCAACCCGCATTAGGCCAGCGTGGTGGACTAAGGCCTAATCCCTCTCATTCAGTAGAGGAGGCCCGTGCCCAGCAGTGGGACTTATATAAAACAGGGCTAGTAAAAAAAAATGTTTTTTAACCATGGTACCATATAAATTTGGTGAAAACTTTATAATGGAGCACGAGAAATAATAGGAATCTTTTCAATGGTATACAGCGAATGCACCACGATTCGCGATTTGGAAGTCGGTTTTTGAATGTTTAACATGTAATGCCCCTTTAAAATGCGGATATGAATACGTATGTGTTATGTAAAATATGAGTATTTTCAGTGTCTTATTTGTTTATAATCTATCAAGGATAAAGTCGAGGCATAAATGTCCTTGAAGATTTAAGCTTACAAACTATTGAATATTTGAATAATTGCATTTAACTTTTATATTATGTAACTTGATTTACAAATCCATTAACATTGGAAGTTGTCAAACAAATCCAAATTGTGGATTGTGTCATTCATTAATTCCAAGGTTCAACACCGAGTGCTGACTAATTATGTATACAAATAAACTTCACCGTCGTTTATTTATTAACTGACTTCTTTACTAGGTGGTAGAATCTGTGTGAAATTACAGCCAGTGAAATTACTGGGGATTATGAGACTTACATATTGTAATTCATCATTCTTCATCACCAGTCATCATTACCAGGGTACGTACTGTCTAATACACCTCTAATCAGTGCCATCGCTTTTAAAACATGCAGTATCAAAATTCAAAGTTTTGTCTGGTTTTGTGGCTGTTTATGGACAGTCGTGGCGCTTACTATCAAGCAAACGACCTGCTTGTCTCTTCATTTAAGGAATTAAGAAAATGGGTTACTGGTTTTTGATGAAATCTTCCACGCGAGTTTTTTAGGCACCCGACAGCCCATACTAATGATACCAACTTATAAGACACGAGGATGCTTGCCAGTGGCAAATTGGCATTGATGCCATGCTGCCATTTCTTCTGCCTTAGAAATTTATTGCTATCATGTTCAAGTACTCTAGACGCATACATGAAAGGTTTTATGGTGTAGTACTTAGGTGTACGTAGGGAAAATAGCTTCATTACACGAAACTGTAAAAATCGTGTAATGAGTTATTTCATGCATTAATACTGTTGGTCATTAGGTTTAGAAAGCATTTACATCACAAGATAAAATGTCATTTGTTATCATCAAATAAAAAATATAAATTGACATGCCAATTAAAACATCGTAATTGAATTTTCACAAATCATTGTCATCGAAAAGCATACGACTGATTAAGATACAAACAAAACTCGTGTGCATAATAATATGTACGTACAAACAGTATCTATGTGGGTAGTGGCAACGTTTGCACACAATGTATTGAATTACCAAGCGCCATAAGTTTTGTAGTAAGCATTACGTGACCGATACTTGACACTGACCCATTATAAAAATCAATTGTGTACAATATTAACTCCGAAGAGGGTTCCTTGTTTTAAATGTGGGACAATTTAAAAAAAAAGTTAGTCGATTATTTAAAAACCGTCCTTGATTGAGGTTTTTTCGTTCCATTTATATTTTTTAAATAATAGTATTTTCGATAGTAAAGTTACAATTGGGTATCATATTTGTGTACTATTATTTCACTGGTTAATCTGCGAGAAATTATTTTTACACATCGCAAGTGATAGAGCCACGTTGTAGATAAATTTGTCTACAGCATGGAGTTGGCCGGCTTGATCTGGTTGTTACCACTGTCTCGCAGAAAACCGACTTAAAGTAAATGCTTACTGTTGCGTTTCCTATAGCGAGTAAGACATCCGGAGGCCTAAATTCTCCTCCCCTTCCTAAAGAGTACAAAAATAAGGTTGTCTTGAAGAAATAGCC
Source organism: Amorpha juglandis (assembly GCA_949126905.1). Lineage (NCBI taxonomy): Eukaryota > Metazoa > Arthropoda > Insecta > Lepidoptera > Sphingidae > Amorpha > Amorpha juglandis. The sequence continues at coordinate 8,039,637 of OX421380.1, forward strand.
GTTTGTACCGTGTAATACTGCCCATTGTATCACCGTCACTGTATGATTTTTATTTTCTATGGTAATTTACTTGGTTTGCAATAAATTCTATTTTAAATGATCTATCATAATGTTCATTTTTGACAGAGCCACACTTTTCTTTTATAAAGCTGTGTGTGTAGAGTGTTAATTAATGTAATTTTGCGCTTTACTCACTGAATTCCTAATAATATGATAATTCTTAATGATATTCAGAAATATTTTTAATGGTTTTCATAATGCATCCGTAGATCCCAAAGCATTGCGCAGTTTATATTTCAGATCGCGTTTCATAATATTTCCCACGAGAGAACATTTTGGCTAATTTAGCTAACTCAAAGAAATATAATATTTTAGTTTACTTGCTAGTAAAGCTTACTTATGGGAATGTTCGTTGAAATTGTACCTTTGGAAAAAAAAATAAGTTGGTTAAATTTCCTGCTTTGATGATGTTATTTAACGCCTTGTTTGTACGGGCTGCTAGTAATTCTATATTAATTATTATTGTAAACCGGGTCATCTGAACATAGCTATGCAGAAATGTCTTTCCTATAGCAGGGTCCGCGAACAAGCAAGTGGGTGACCTGATAGAAGTGATCTTTATAAACACTCACAATACTAGAAGAATCATGAATATGTTGCCGACTTTGAAGGGACGGACTGGCCATTGGGAAAAGGATTTGGGCCTCCGGAAATATCATCTATCGTGCAACAGTTAGTTGCCACAGAACGACGGTTTTCTGTGAGATAATGGTAATAATCTAGTCGAGTCGGCCCATTCCTGATATCGACAATAATCTACAGCATGACACTTTATAAAAACTGCAACTCTCGAATTTGATACAAAAATGACATTTGGGAGATTTTGAAGTAGGTATATTAATATGTGAGCTGATGCATATCGGTTATTTTATTGTTAATGCGGAAGCATTTCCAAATTAGCAACAAAGTAAACACTATAAAATCTCTGAAGATTTAATATTTTAACCGAACAAAGTTTATAATTAAATTCAAGCCTCATCGCCGCGTTCAAGGTCTATTATAAATGAGGTACCGATCGTAATATCTTTGGTCTTTATGCACAAAACCCTGAGCTTATGCCCTCAGCTCCGCCCGCGTCAGGGTCGGTTAGCTAGGGAGAATCATTTGGTGTACACCTACGCTTATTTTGACAGCTAGTACGTATTTTTGTCATCGATTTGAACGATACAAACACTAAGGGCTTTACTAATAAACATTGTATATGTTGGTAATAGTTATACAATACTTTGTCTTGCTATGTTGAGTGACATTTATTATAAGAAGAAGCGAGACAAAACACTGTATAAGTATGACACTCGTATACAACATTTATTATGGTCTAAGATCCCGCGGAACATTGACCTTCACCCATCTGTTTACCGGATGAAAATGATATTTTAGGGTATAAAAGGTGTTGCTGAACACATACCAATAGGGTTGCCTAAAAAAATATGGTCAAGGATAGGTTTTGCGATTTTTTTTTTTTAAAAAAGCAGATATTATTTCACTGACTTGCTCACCAAATAAATGAACCTTCAATGAAAACCTACAGTGTATACTACCTGCAAAAGCTAGGAGCTAGATGAGCGCAATTACCACTTTTTAGTTACCTGTTTGCACACGGCAACCAGGTAGTAGTGGCCAGAAAAAGGTAGGCAACCTATTTTTTGCAGATAGTATACATTGTACACTTTTCATTGAAAGTTAAATTTTTTTGGTGAGCAAGTCAGGGAAATTATAAAAAATATATATTTTTTTTAAATGTTAATTAATCATATCCTTGACCATATTTTTTTAGGCAACCCTATTGGTATGTGTTCAGCAACACATTTTATACCCTAAAATGTTATTTTGATCCGGTAAACAGATGGGTGAAGGTCAATGTTCCCCGGGATCTTGTACTATTAGTAAAGCCCTTAGAGCTTATTTCATAGTCTACAAGTAAATATTAGGCAGCAAAATACAAAACTATCGCGATGTCAATACACACGGATAAACGCATGCCATATTATTACTTCCTAATTTGTCTAATACGCTATCTGGCAGATTACAATTAAATGGATATTGTGTAAAAGGCCTTATATGTTTATTTTAAATCACTAAAATCCATATCAAAATTTGTTTAGCCATTGTGGAAATTAGTGCGTCCAAACACACAGACAAATATATACGAAATTTGTATATTATTATAATTTTAGATAAATAATGGTAATCATGTATGTCATGTAAAACTTAGTTCAAGAAAGAACTTGAATAATTATTTAAATTAACCATAGAGAAATATTGTAAGTTAACGGCGACCTTGTGTTCAAAGTTGATAAAATTATTGTGGAGGAAGTTGGAGCACAGGTCACGTAATCCGTACATTATAATGAACTAAGTTAATGTGTATTATTTAGCCGGTCCGCCGTTTCCGGTGATAACCATAACTATTTCATTAATACATTATTATAATGTAACGGTAACATTTTTCCTTTTGTTAATTAAATATGCATTCCTGACACGTTATGTTATCGGAATTTCAGGGTGGTAAAATATAAATTATTTTCTTAAAGGCTCCTTTTTATCGCTAAGAGATGCGGTAAGTTATTTACCTTCCAAAAAAGAATCCATTGCTTTCCAATTCCAGTATAATGACTGTGTAATAGAGGACGTCTTAACATAAATGAAGTTCATTTTGTACCGTCCGTACATTCGTTTATTAAATTATTCCGACACGATTTGGAATCTTGATTGTATGTATTGTAAAAAAAACAACACAAATCAGCTTCATTCAGATATAAATGTGAAAAGTCAAGTATGTTAATGTTTATAGAAGTTGTTATTAACCAATCGTCTTTTGGATCCGTTTTAAAGAAAATGGTCTTTTTCATACATTAGGAGCGGAATGCAAAAATAATTATGAAGTCAGCAAGCTAAGGAGCCCGACTCCGATTCCCGTAAGCTCAGTGCAACATAACATATAACACTAAAAGTTGACTAAAACCGTCAAACGAGTTTGCAACGAACGAATACCATTATAAAAAGTTGTTTGAGACTTGGACGCAGCGCGCGGCAGGGCGAGGGCACGGTGATACGAAATAGCGGGAAGTGTGTTGCAAATTATAATTGTACGTGTTGCACAATCACTACAAGTGTTAATTTTATAGGTTATGTTTTGTTCGCGACGAGTTGTGTTAACAATTCTCTTAAATTCATAAAGTATAGACTCAAGATTGACAATGATTATTATTGATTTAATTATTTATTTCCATAACTCGAAACAAGTGACGAAGAAAATGTACTGTGTATAGAAGCCGAACTAACATAAAAAAAATGTGTACCTAGGGTAAAGGTATTCATATAAAATTATAATTAGGTGTAAGTAAAGTAAAGTAATGTTAGTTACTAACTCTACATGGGAAAAAATATGGGCGATATCTCCTCTCAAATATTTATTTAATAAACATTGTATTTTTTATATTAAAAAATATAGAGCCATCCCTTTACTTACCATTTTTGCTCCGTGTCTTTTAAAAAGCACCTATTTATATAAACTATGAAAGCAAAACATGCTTTAAATATAAAATTTCATCTAAATTGATCGAGTCGTTTCCGAGAAACGAATTACACATATACGTACTCGTATAAAAAGGGTTTAGTGTATCATCATCAGCCACAGGACGTCCACTGCTGAACATAGGCGTCTCCCAAAGATTTCCAGACCGACCTGTTGGAAGCGGCCTGCATCCAGCGACTTACTGCGACCTTTATCAAGTCGTCTGCCCACATTACACATTATCAGTGTATACAATAATCTAAATCGCTATATGCCAGACATGTGGGTGAGGCGATACGTGTAAAAGAGGCGCGGGGACGCAGACATCTCGATTGGTGGAACCAGCTCTAAAATCACAAGTTTTTGTACACCACACCGGCCACTCGCTCTTAATGGGTAGATCCTTCCCCGCTAATAACTATAGCCTTCGTTTGAAATTATGCCACAGTCGTGAATCGATTTTTAATCCGATTTTAAATTTAATTGTTTATTTTTTAGTTCATAGCTAAAAGGCTTTAAATAATTATGTATATTGTTGATATAAAAATTTAAATAATTTGTCCACCCGTCTATAGAATACTTTTGTTTTTCTTTCTTTTTTATCCGACTTCAAAAAGTAGTAGGACTTCAATAAAATTGACTATAAACATTTTTATTATATGTAGGTTAGTACTTAAGAGCCTTCTTTATTAGCCTGAATGTCAAAACGAGCAAGTTGCTCGCCTGTTGGCAGGCGCTAAGTATGCCCATAAGCAGTTACAGAACCATACAGAGCTTGCTGGCACTGAAATGCGTTCGTCATCCGGAGATATAGGTTTTGAACTCTCATAATGCTGAGTAATTTCACTGGCTTCAATGTTCTTCAAACCGAAACACAAAAGTGCTGACACACTGGTGCTTGGCGGCAGAAATAGACAAAGCGGTAGTATACGAAATCTCCTCCAAATGTGTACTGATTCTGTGATGATTTCGTCTGTGGTCCCATATAAATTTGGTTAAGATCTGCAACGATGTGGTAAGTAGGGATATTGTTAACCAAATAATTAAATTAAATCGCATCGTTAAATTGATTAAGATCTGATGACGGATACATTAGCAGCAAAAGCATCGCGATTCTGACTTTGAAATCGGTTAAAATAACATAAATTCACGTCTTTATCCTCAAAGAGATAGGCAGGGGTGCAACTAGTAACTACTAACAATCCTTATTTTGCCGAGCTTATTTCAGACCCATGATGTGATGACGTTCCAGTGTAGTGAGCCTATTGCCATACCGAGCACTAAAAACTCACCAAATCCTATCCAGGGCAATTCATGTGTTATTTAGGTTTCATGTTTTAAGTAATACGTATAATTGTTTAATTATAGCTATAAATACCTACCTACCTACTAAATATATCTTACTGGTATCATCATAAAGGAGGAAGAATAATAATAAAATTATATATAGAAAATATGAATCTCTTGGAAACACTGAATTAGTAGGTATTATAACTAAAGCGGGCAGAATTTATATCAACATTCTGTTGTGGCGACAACAAACAAAACATCTGACCGAATATAGCCGAACGTACCCGAGTGGCAACGAATCTCGTTCCAAAACGTGATCGCGCTGTTTGATTTGAAAACAAAATCCACCCGCCCGCTGCCGCCGACGAGTCACGGGCGAAGGCGAACAAGCGAAGTATACAAGCTCAGTGCGCGAGCAAGCGTGATACGGAATGAACGTGTGGTGCGTTTTGCGCGGACGTTGATTCTGCGATTTATTTCTAAATATTGCGATTTATACGGCCAGAATAATTATATTTTGGAGTATAAAGTCGATATAAAGAAAATAGTTTCATTTTAAAAATTGACTTCGACGCAGTTCGCGCAGAATTTTGACCAATTTTGTGTATTTCCGTATAGACGCGAAAAAATAAAGTGAAGGAGACATTTCGAAACAAAGGACTGTTTTGTACATTTTCGCAGCGTGTGCGAAATTGTGTTCAAAAATACTGATCTTACTTTACCGTGGAGGGTGTTTAAAAAATAACCGCCCTCGACCAACTAGTTCGGACAGTCTGTGGTCTTCGAACGTAGAAACAAAAACACAACGATTTTACAATTATCTTACAAAGGTTTCGTAATTCTCATTAAAATTATCGTGAACTTTATCAACTCTAACCTAAAAATTACAGTGAGTTCGTCTACATAACAAAGTCGTGCTTCAGTGGATCAGTTTCCAGATATTTATCCGATTACACCAGCACTCAAACCCTGGATTAGTGACGAGTTCATGATGTCTACAGCCATAATGCATCAGTCTGCGCTCTATGAATTTGGTGATATGATCTATAAGGTATGTTTGATTTTTTATTTGCCCATTACCGTCCTACGTGGATAGTTCGTTTACTTAGCCATTTTCAAATATTCTTTCATTTTTATTGTGTTACTTTTATCGTAAATGTACCTACCTAGATGAAAATAGATTAATAATTAGTTTCTTTAGTTTTTCAACTTCATATAATACCTACCTGCAACTAGTAACTTGCTGCACATGTAGGTACCGGCAGAATCACCTATGTTGCATCCTATGTTGTGGATAAGCTTGTCAAAGTATGACTACAAGAAAAATACAAAAAAAATCTTGACAATTTCGCCTTGCTTCAAACTAGAACCATAAATACCACATGGTCTGGCATTTGTACTAAAAACTTTGAACTGCGCGGCGTATTTACCAACCTATCTAAATTGTAAAAAGTATTTGACACCTTATGAGCATTTTACATTAATTGTGAATTTCATTTTTCTTTTCTAAATCATCATTAGATACCTACTTTAAAAAATCATAATCGAATAACTTAACAAATACACAAAATTTACCGATCTATCTTTAGATTTAGTAACAGCAAAAGTCCTTTTGCAATGTTCATGCTGCCTACTTACAAGCCTTATAAATTTGCCTGCACTTAAGGCGTCCGTTCGTGAAGCAACGCGTTATTAACGCTTTTTGATGCTGAGTTGAGAATAGGTACTTGCTATATAGCACAGAATAAACCACATGTGGTGAATTATTTAGATCTAGTTTACTTTGGCCAATCTAACAAGACAGCGTTTATTCTGTAAACCAGCTTAGAGCGTCTGCTAATTTGTGGCATTAAGCATTGTCTTGTTCTTGTTAACATAAATGTTCGTTAACTAGTGTACAGTTTCTATCACAATATGTACATTTTGCTGTTTATGGGGCTTTTTTCTACTATCCAGCCAAGATCACAATGCAGCTTGATCCGTGCTTAACATTTAGTCCATCATCAGTCATCATTTAGTCTTAATCTGGACGATATTCTTTTCAAACAAATGTCCTGAGCCACAAATGCCTCCCCTGGTTTTCTGTACAGGTACTTAACTTTTCTGTAGAAAGAAATGAGTTTCAATAAAGTATTTTATCGAAAAATCAGTTGAAGTACTGATTGTTACTTTTACAAAGTTAAGCTTAGCATCATTAAATTTTATGATTACTTGGATTTTATTTAAATTATAAGTTAAATGTGCAGTTCAGGATAAATTGAATTATAATCCACATTTTTTAATGCGAATTCTTGAAGGTAGATTTTGAAAAAAAAATGGTTTACATTTTTATTCAAAATGCCTTTATATTTTTTGTACGGTCTCATGCGATCCGGCATGCAGCCCGGCTTGAATCATAATATCTAATGTGCCTAATAGTTTGTTCAATATTATATTTTGTTTCTCATCAAATGGGGGGTAAGTAATGATTTTATTTCGATTCGCGTCTAACTCGGGTCATAATTTTATTTATTTATTTAGGTATCGTTTTATTTTATTTGGATGGCTCACAGCTATCAGTAATAAATAATATTAGATGAAATTAATACAATGATTAAGCCAATTACGAGCCACCGCAGATAGTTTAGTAGGCTATTAGTATTATTATTAACAACGAAGTGCTAGCTGAGGCTTTATAGTAGTCTCACAAGTAGCAACCAAGTATGAACATTCGTGAGACCTATTAACCAAACTACATAAAACCGTTACGTAGATATATAAAATTAAATAAATGACAAATAAATTGGTCGCCTCATTATTCTAGTCGGCAGTGGCATCGATTTTAGTCCGAGAAACCGGTGAGGTCCTGGGTTCCAATCCCAAGTCCGCTACTCACAATTTGTTTCAGTTTCACGATTCGAAAAATAACTTAAATATGCGTTGTTCATGTTATTGTTCATGTATGTTGTACATAGGTATGACGATAGCTCTATCAGACAATGGGACGAAAAATTGGTGAATTCATGGGTATACCCGTTGTACCTGTTTAGGTTATATAAAATAACCGTTGTAAATCCTCGACAACAATAAGAAAAATATCTATATTTTTTAAACAGTTGAAGTTATTTTTCCAGTAATACATAAGAACCATTTACCATATCGATTTAATCAGCTTTGAAGTAAAAAGAATCGCGTTCAAATCGATTTAAAATATAGGCGCTACGATGATGCACACAGACAGACAAAGAGGTCAACTTATTATACCCCTGTTTTATGTCTGCGGTAAAAAATAATATTTCTTCGAATTAAAAACCTCTTTTTTCTAAGTCAGTTAAATGAGAATTCCTCGCGTCGCACTTTGTTACGTAGGTACGAAGAAACGTGCAATGACTTACAAACAGTATTATCAGTGCTATTATTTTATTATTATGTATTTACAAAGATATATTTAGATATATCTTCGTAAATAATGTACTCAGGCACATGTTTACGTGCTAGGTCGATTTGCGTAAAACAATTTTTATTGGGCTCAGAACTAAGTTTATAATCATATAAACCGCCCCGAAATATATACTACCTAGCTTATTTATGTATAAAAGTACCAAAACTTGTTTAGATTTTGATTACGTATATATGGATGTTAGAGCTTTTTTTCTAATAGGTTTACCTGGATAGGTATTTATCTGTATGTCTAGATTTTTCTAGAAAACAATAGCTGTGACGCGACTCGTGAGTTACTTCAGAGCAGCCAAAATATTTTGTGAGACAATTCGCGCACAAAATAACTTGGCCGCTCTGAATGCATGTATGTAATGTATCAATATACTGCTCCCTCGCAGGTATAAGCTAATAGGCACGAATCTGGTTAAGATAGAAATCAAGATATTGTAATATTCCTACGAAAATTCACTAACTATGGACTACCTCTAATTAGTTTTCTTACCACTTTTGCAATTCATGTCATTGACCACTTACAATCCTAATCTGTAGTTTTCAAAGCGAAATTAGTCAAGTTATTACGAAATCTAATTAAATCTTTACGTAACACAACAAGCTCACGGCTTTATCCCCAAAGGGGTGTGCAGAGGTGCAACTAGAGATGCACCCACGTTTCGTCGTGCTTTTTTCGGTCCCTCAATGTGATTGGGGGTGAGCTTACCGGGCACAAGTTCTAATCTCGAGCAATTCATATGTAGGTGAATTTTCCCATCGAATATAGAGCACAAATTAAAGTTGCCCAACCTGGGGATTGAACCCAGGACCTCACGGTTCTCAGCCTTAGTACGCTGCTACTAGATCAATAAGGCACATTTTGCAGTTTCCATACATTTAGGTTCTTTTTCCTTCATCTGCTAAAAAAGGATTGGACGAAAATCCGTTTCTAAAAGGGACATAGGAACTATTATGCGAGTCCACCTACGAGCAAAAGTATGTATTATCAATTCATGTGTAACATAAAATATACGCAAAATAACATGGTTGGGCTTATGTTAGTCATTTAACACACTACCGACGTGTCCCGTTACCCAAAAAAATCAAACTCAAAAGGCATACCCTCCGTGATTCATTTCAGGTCGGCCAAGAAGTTTTGCGTGTATGATAAAATCGTTGAAAAATTAAATTATATGCTTATAATGCGAAATCGGTCCAAACACAGTATTTTAAGATATATATCAAATGTACTCGTATTATATTAATGCGTAGGCTGTATTCCCAAGTATTGTTAGTGGGCCCGCCAATATTTAAGACCGAAGCTAACCTCACCTGCACGTGCATTAACGAACAAGGCAATAGCGAATCTAGGTTCCAGGGTCCCCGGCGGGTTGCCCCCAAATAATACCAAATCCACCGTCAAATCCTGATGGTATGAAGGACCAAGGAGTCATGATAACGTCAGGTAGAAAGATTGTATTTCGAGCATTATAACAAAAAAAATGAACTAATGATGTCTGTGATGGGTTGGAACATTCTTCCTAAACTGTTTAAATTGTTGTCGCAACATGACTTATTACTTTGTAAAGCGTGTACTAACTCGTCTCCACGAGTGTAGCACTGGTAGTCAGGCCGTCATAAATTACAATTCGTGTCTGAAATAAATTGAACAATAATCCTTCCATGAGTCTAATTAGTGGCGAGTGTGCTATTTCTGGGTATGTTTTGAAATGCAATACTGAACTCGGAACCTGTAAATATCACTAAAAACTGCTATTTAGTGGTAGCAAATAATGAAATTGAATTAAATATTCATTCACCGTTCAGTCTGTGGCCCTTTGTTGTATTATCTTATTGAATATATGTTGCAAACCAAAAACAACGTATCACCTTGTTTTTATCAACACTCAGAACGCTGCACGATTATTTAAATAATTGAACATTGATCAAGAACATGTTGCATTGGTATGGTCAGATCTTTACTAAGTCAACGGACTTGCCTCGGTAATTACACGATACGGAAAATAAGTAAAACCAGTTGCTGTGACTTGCGCGCACCCGCATCATGTTGCGCTAAGGTTGCAAGAAAAAAAAACCATACCAACAACGCCATGTTAATGTTGGAATCGATAAAAACGCTATTTTATATCAAATGACACATCTCTGCATTCTCAATAACCCCACCTTAATAAACTGTAGAGCTCTCTTTAGTTTTATTTGCCAAAACAAGTTTTTATAGGCAGGAAAAATAATCAAATTCATTGTTTACGTGCGGGAATACTTTGGTTTCGTATTATTTATAAAAAGTTTTAATCGTGATCCATCAGGAATTTTTATAAAGGTGCATCGATTTAAGTGCACGTACCGTCATCTCCGGGACACGGTACACTGAATAATTGGTTGACCCTATTCAAGTTCTTCGGGGGTGTAGACGGGATTGAACGTTCAGCTTGTAGATCTTCATAAAACGTCACTAAAGCTATCTCGAATAAAGATCAAAATGTTTTTCCTACTTGGTCTCGAATCGTATCTGCAATAACGTGAAACAGGTTTTATTGATTCTCTGGTATAGTTAAAAATGGTTTGCTCCTTTCGTACGCTACCTGCTCATAGTTTTTGTCGTATTTTACGTTGCGTAAAGCACACTTGTTCGGGCCTGGCCCCATTTGTATTGGGTTATGTGAGCTGGGTTTGTAAACGCCCCGTAGGGGTTGCCATGATCGTTTAACAGGTTTCAAGGCGGTGGTTTAATTATCTATTTATGAATTTGCATATACATGTTCATACATACATACTACAAGTTACATTATTGCTACTTAAGCCGTAGTGCGAAATTTCGAGACCGTTCATTTCATTGATGATTGATTCATTGATGTGAAAAAATAACTACGAAATAGAAGTTTACACAGTATGAAGTGATCGAGCTAACACTTCGAGTATGAGCTGCACCAAATCTTTCTAGTTATTATGACGTGATTGAGTCGTAAATATACAAGCATCAATAGTGTAGTACGTTTGAGAAATGTTTTATGACTTAAATTCACCTCAAAGTGATAGAACGAAAGTTTATAGTCGGATAACAATTGAATTCACATGTTCGTACTAAAATTTTATATGTTATATTTTATTTATGCTATCTTAGTTTCGGGTGCTAATAGATGACAACTTGCTCCGCATCTTTTGATAAGATCTTTATCATGGGAATATGTCATGGAACGAAATAAATTGCAGTGGGAATTTTGAAAGGTGCATTTTTTTTGTTATATTTTGGTACGTTCGATGCTATGAAAAAAAAAAAACTATAAAACCGTTGAACTTATGAATACACCTACAACCGTCTACCTGCGGCCTATTTACAAATACAACCAGTGCCATTATTTTTTGCGCCACTTTTGGTTCTAAATAAAAGAACTCTTTGTCCCGTATCTGGTCTTTGTGCCAAAACTATTGGTGGCAAATCTCAGATAACATTTTAAAGGGATCTTTCCGAACTCGGCGCGTTGAGTTTTCAAAATGGTCAGGTGCATTAAAATATGAAGTTATATTCAGACAAACACAATTAATCATAATTGGAATCTGTCGCTCGTGGTTGTGCCTTTGAGAAATTAATGTCTTCAGTGTTGTAGACGTGGTAGTTGACTTGTTGCAATAACGTTATATGTAGGTCGTCACATCACGCAAGTATTTAGTTGTCTGTTTCGTTGGTTATTAGTTGGTTAGTAAAGCATGTAATCACGTGGAGCGATGGAGCGTGCTCGATTTACGCGCGCACGCAACTCTTGAATATTTCTTACTTAATATTTTAACTTTAGTTATTAGTACACTGACCGTATTACATACCTATGGAACACATGTCGTTCAGTTAGGTACCAAAAGATAGAAAAGTTTTACGATTTCAAAATTAAACGAAAAATCAATATATTATCATGGCTTAATCACAATACGAATGAACGCTTCGCAAACGCGGTTTCAAGGTTGATGTGAGGAAACGTTGAGTTTCGGACATATTGCAAAAATATTGCAGTATCTTCAATATTGTGTCCAAAAATAACGCTGGCGGGTCCAGACACTGGCTGGCTGTACGTCACGCAACGCGATTAGCTTTCCACGTGTGCTGATAAGGCTTATTGCTGTACAGACATGCTGAATAACCAAAATTCTGACGTCATATAATAACATATACAATGCTGATATTGATTGCTTTTACATAGCTGAATTAGTTTTAAATGACAAGAGGAGACTCGGGTCTTGGTCATAACAGTCACTCTGACACTTTAGGCATCGTGTATATATATATCCCCATGGCGTTCCATTTCAACAGTACTTCTGTCCTGATATGTGCGCTATAATGTAACTAACCAGTTACAATCATAAAGTTGGTGGTTGTATTTCCTTCATATTTTAAAATCCGTACATAATTTTATGCAAGTAAATATCTACAAGCTTTCCACACTTTTCGCAATCTAAACTCGAAAGGTTTCTCAAACAGCCGGTTCTGGCCTCAAACTCGACACCTCCGTCGAAGCTGTTTCCCAACGACTAGACATTGCAGAAACCTTCGAGTGCAGCGCAAACAATAAGTTTCAATCGTGGGAGCTGAGTAGTGCTAACACAGCGTTCCTCGACACAATAAGTAACTTTAGAATATTTCCTGGCGCGCTGCGTCGGCGAAATTCAACGCGTCTGATACACGACACTAAGCGCCATTTTGCTATCGCGTTACTAATACTGTTCGTCGTACAATAATCTAAATGGAAATTTAGTTGGCGATCCGATGTATAGTATCGTGTATACACACTCGGTTCTCTGTGTTCTCACGACCACCAACATTATATAACAAGGAAAAAACTAACAGACAATACAATCGTTTGACTCTGGTTATCCAGCACTTGACGGCTTAGCACACTCAGCTCGTCTGACGTTATTATTGATCATTTAAACGTGCTCTGCGTGTAAGTGATTATACTTGATATAACGTGAGACGCAGGAAAATTTTATTCAATTAAACAACACCGATGGATCTAGTTGCGTTCATTATGAGCTCTAGTGTTGTTTCGAGATGATTGGGCTCTCGTCAGGCCAAGAGGGCAGGCACGGGAGGCGTACACCAGGACCAACGGCCTCGTGTACAACTACTAATGTGCTATTTTTAACTTGACTCCTTTCTCCGACGACTGGTGTCCGGGCGTGAGTCAACCTTTGTTCCTTCGACTCGTCCCTCGGCGAGAGAATATGCCACACGCACTTTTGATGTGGTCAATATTACTTGAGATGTCACTCTCCAAACAATAAATACTAAATATTGTTTAGATTTTTAATGTCCTGCTTGCCTTGAACTTTCAGTATTGCAATGCGAAGACATTTCGCGTTCCGATGCTCATAAAATGAATACTATACTTAATGTATATATAACATAGTATTAGCATAGGATTCACACTTCGGTTTGGCATAAAACTGTGACATTCGCTTCGCCGCCACCCACGCGGTTCTGGATCTCATTGATTCAATGTGGCTGATTCTAATAGTTATCCAGTTACGAAGTATTTTATACGTTACAATAATTGTAGAATGACAATGTGCATTGAATTCTGTTTGGGTTTGCAATGTACTGAGTTACTTAAGTCACAAATTAATGTACCAAAACAGTTTTGTAAAACTACGCAATACAAATAAAAATACGGTCGTGATTTACCTTCCTATTGTCTAACTAGGTCGTATTTAATAATTCCTTTTTTGGAACAATGTCATCAACTATGTGTGTGACTGTTGGGTGTTTTTACTTATTTATTTATGTCATCGTATAGCAAGGCGATCTAGTAAATTAAGAAGGATGTGGTCGGAACAAAGGAATTTTGTGACACTCGGAACTGGCTCGTACATTAACATGTTCAGTAGAATCTTATTTGATTAGAGTATTGGTGATATATACCTATTGTCATTTATTAGGGTCGTCCAAAACGGAAACTGCCATTATGGCCGCGTACAACACTCGACAAGTATGATGAAGACGGTCACTGTGTAAATACTCTCGTTAGATTTGCGGCTCATCGCTAATTGTTTCGGCAGAGCAAATGCGAAGGTTCATTGCCAGCCAAACGGCATTGTCGTATACGCCCACGGCCATCTCAACGTATTACTAAAGTTGAACGCGTCTATGTCAAAACTCGTCTTAATATATTTTGCAAGATTTTAAATTATTATAAGAATGTTTATTATACGTTTGTGTTTGAACGCGTTTTATTGCGTATTATTCTTTTGTATTTGCTTTTTTACGACATTAAATGGGGACGAGGGCTCGCTGAAGTATTCCATTATATCCATATATTGTTGTATATTTTAAGTATATATTTCACTTATATTATTACATATATTGCCATTAATACGTTAATATGAATGATTTTGGAAATACTAATTATGTAATAGATAATTTTATTGCGCGTGTTCGGCTCAACAGAGTTCTGAGTAATCAGAATTAGACTTAGACGCCCCATCTTGCTTCTAATATGCATTTGTAAATATATGTAACCAGTAAAAAGTAATTCTTGAACTGACAGTAGGTACTGTAAGAGTCGCTTACATCTCTATGCTGAGTAAACTGACTTAGCTTCCCCTAATTTTACTATTTAGCTTTCCCCTGGCGTGAGAGCTTGTATATTAATTTATACTAAATGTTAGTCGCGGCTCCGTCGCGTCATTCTAAGATGAAAACTAAACTTATTTTCAATTGATGTCTTGGTCTACTGTGTACCAAAATTTAACCAACACCGTTCAGCCGTTAAGGTGTGATTGTTCTACAAAAATCGAAACTTTCATAGTAATAATATACAAAATACAGCCCCCTCCCCAATTGGCAAGTGAAATTTTACAAAAATGTGAAACAATTGTTTCGTTTCATAAGCAATATATTTGTGCTCAATTTCACAGTTGCATTCTGTTCCATAAAAAAGTTTCATACAATGTAACTCCCCTAAATTTACATTTCCAAAAAAATATGTAAATATCATATGACCAAATTTTTTGATCCTAGCTTTAGTAGTTTTTAAGATATTGTGAATAATAAGTGAGAGACTGATAATTCGCTTTTATATTATATAAATCATGTTATTTATTATGACAATGCTACTGAGAACTTCGTGCGACCGAACACGCTCTTTGTTTCATAACTGATGTAAAATCACTCAGTCCATTATGTTGTAAATGTCATGAAGATGTCATTGACAACACAATAAAAACAGTGACACAATATTGTTTTATTAATTAACAAATACCGTTACTCCTCTGTGATAACATTTGATAAGCACGAGTTCAGGGCGATTGATCGATTGAAATACCTATCTCTTTGATTAGTTAACGATAACTGCGCTGACCACTTTCACATACGTCACGCGCCTAATGTATAAAATTTCCTTTGTGATGTACCTATTTGTACAGGTGAAATTAATATTACAACTATGTATAACAATTAATAAAAGTATAATATTTATCACCAAACATTCCAACGTACTTACATCGTTACAGTTATTCAATTAAAATATATTATAGGGTAGTAAATACATTCTTATGTATAAAATAATGACTTTTTATAACAGAACAACATTCAAATTGGTGGTAGCTGTTTTAATTCTCGGCGGAATCTTAACATGGTTTGAAAATCGTTCATCTGACCTCGCCTTGAGTCTTCCACGCGGCCTTTCCGAAAATCGTATTTGGTTGCTTAAATAACAATTTATGTATTTGACGTCAAATAAATTAATGATTTAAAATTTAAGTAACATGCGCTCATTTAAAATATACTCCGCCACTATGTTGTGGAGACAAAGGATAGACATAATAATATGGAGTGAGTAAGCAAATAACAAGTTAGTTACAGTACTTACTTTTGTAGATAATGCATTATCTAAGGTCTTATGTTGAAGTGCAGTGCATAAACAAAGGGGTACTGTACTTTATCTTATCACCCGTCTGATAAATGTTGGAAACATATTTAACGTTGTGAAAAAACAACGTGGTTGGTTATTTAACGTGTTCACCTAACCTCACATCACTACTATTTCACAACTTATACAAATTGAGACGGTTTTTCGTAATGTAAACGACGAGTGACGACGGTGTTAACATACTTCTTTCATATCAACGTAATATTTAGATTACTCCACATTAATGCACTGTTATTAGTTCCACTTCCAGCATTGTTTTAGTTCAGGTTGCGTAGCATATTGTATTAACTATTTGTATATATAAATATAGTTTGAATTGAGTTAAATATAGATTATATTGTGCTTTTACTCATATCTCACGTATCTTTCGATTGAGTTCACCTACATTTCGACGTATTTCGAGATATGAAAGTGGAAGTAGTTTGTGTGTACGCGAACGTCTTGTAACACCGACGTCAGCGGCGAAGTTACTGCTGCACTTTTGGCACACATTCGCCAAGATGTTGCGTCATAGTCAAGCAGCGAGCGCGGAGAATCGGGCACAGCGCGTAACACTTTTACCGCAGCATCGCCTGCTCGGTCCACTCGCTTGCCTACTTACTTGTACAACCGCACTCATCCATCGCTTTACATAATTGCTCATAAAGAACGCACGTTACGCAATAGCATGCTTTAAATTTTTAACATAAACGGGCCACGAGATGTTTTGTATCACTTAATATAATGCATATGTAAATACGAAAATAATTTGATTTATGATACAAACCAATGAACACTATTATTGAGATTCTTGTTTAGATAAGCTCAATATTCTATTAATGCATTACTTCCTTACTTTCGCTGACGTATAATAAAATCAAAAGTAAACGAGATAATAGTATGTATGCGACAATAAAGTAATATCGAACATTGTTTTCTATCACTGTCATTATTAAATAGTTCAAAATTAGAACATGACCACGTGACTCACACTAGGTATATTTAAAATAATTTCGGGGGCGCTAGAACATAATTGATTCTCAAAGTGGCAGTAGACGAAATAAGTTTGAAAACCTATGGTTTTAAAGTAGGTGTGTTGGACGGCACAGGAACATTGTTTTAACTGACTTGACGGCGCGGCTCGGTTCAGCAGCAATGCACGCACAACTTCATCTGGCAGTTCATGCTGGCAGTGCAGCGGCACTGTACCGAATGAAATGTTTTTAACTTTCTTTTCTCGTTTCGTAATGATACGCTTGAGTGGAGAAGCGCTGTGACAGCGCAGCGCCACAGCGGCGTCGCTGGTGTCAGCGGTGAACACTATACTAGCAACAATAATATTTCACAATTTATCTGGTACCTTCTCATTGATTTTTTAACCAATCTATCATGGAAGTTGCCATTGGTGCAACGATGGGTCTTACAATCGAAAAAAACTATTATCATTTGAAATTAGAAGGTGTAGTGAATTAAATCAGAATTTTTCGTAGCATCAGCCAAGCACATCTTTAAAAGCACCTAGTCACCAGTCATTATATTATTATGCCTGTACAGCGTTGGATTTTCCGAGCATATTCAGTTGACGGGGGTTTCTTAAGTTATTCGGCGCATTAACTTTAATCTAAATACATACATTGCGCATGATCCACACGATTGCAGTTTGCGTAACCGTCTTACACAAACATTAAGTATCACACCTTGATTATAATCCGATCGTGCCGTGATATCTTATGCACTCGTGTTGCAGGAAGTGGAACTCTTTCACTTTTTTATGACATCGCATTCTGCACTCTGCATCCCTTTTATTTGATACGGTAATTTTTTTACAATATTACTAGTTGAATAAATTTTATTGTTTACTGTTTGACCCACTTGCTCGTTTGCTATAAAAAAATGTTTAAATGTTCTTAATATGTATTTGTATGTAAACAAAGCATTCCCACTCGCAAAGTGGTATTAAAGAAAATGTACATTCAAATGTAATTACTTAATTAACTTTCGCACAAGTTACAATGACGAATACATTATAAAAAGAGGCATTTGCTGCGCCATTGCGTTGCTATCGGTCGACCTCGCGTCTGGATGCGTCACCCGATCCAATATTGTAAAATGTAAATTAATCGTAAGTGTCCGGGTTATACAGACCTCAACTCCACTATTTGTTTAGTCATTGCAGCCAACAATTTAAATATTTAAATCGATGCCAGTATACAAACTTATTTAGTTCGTGTTAACTATATACATTTAACCAAAGGAATTCGAACGCACGTTGAAGTACTCGGATATTGACCTATATTACCTTTAGATGGTAGGATAAATACGCCACCTTATACGTGCTTGTGTAAAATTATTAGTGTTTATTTGATTTATCTTTCCACGAAATGACTGCATTGCAACTGATGGTAAGTACAGTGAAGTCCAAATACAATGTCGACCTTGAATGCACGCCTGAAGTAACATAATATACATCGACTGACTCTGGAACGCGACTCGCATGCACGAGTCACTATGGTAAGGGTTTTCACCATGTGTACGGTGGTCGCAATCCAAGCGGCTACGAATATGTATCAGGTTTGTTTTGATATAATTGAAATTACGTGTACATTCTATTTTTACGATACCGTTTCCTTTATCAAACAAATAAGCGATAACTGTCAATTAATTGTCCGTATTGGCCACTATCTTTCGATTCATACGACATAATAATTATATATTTATTATCACAGAGGAAATTGAAACGAATACTTCAATTGGAAGTACGTGTAGATCTATATCGAATGCTCTCTCAACTGCGGCACTCGTCACAAACCTCACGTATCGTTTAATTGCTGTGTAAGTGTCGTAACAGTTGAACCACCCACAGGCTCGATCGAAGTGTTGCGAAAACGAAAATCAATATAGCTTTGTACTTGCAAAATGAATCCAGCACTTTGAATTCTAAAACACTTCGATGAGGACAATCTATCGTGTCAGCATCACAAAGAAAAGTTTGAGTATGTGAGAGGTCAGCCTCAAAGTATATCTTACATTTTGTAAGATGGTTGCATTAGATTTTCACAATTACTTTAAGGGTTGCTGTCATATTGACAGTATTGTTCATAAAGGGAAACCGGATGGACTCTATTCTTATAGAGCCTTCGCCAATGCTAACTACATTCCCACTGGTAACTGTAACAATATAACAAGCTGAGTTTTTCTTTGCATTGAGCGTGTTTGTTCAAACAAAGTTCTGAGTAGGTATGTACATAAGTTAGACACTCCAGCGTTAAGTTCTAACTCGTACAGCACTGTGAATATGACTGGATATTATGAAACGGAATAGGGTTATTATAAAATGGATTCTAACTTTAAACTAGATTTATATTAGTCAGTTTGTTTGGGTTACCATAGTTACTAGTTGTTGGAAACCTAGATTAAAGTTAGAATACGTTTTGTAACAACACCTTAGTTTTTTATTGCCTGTTTAAAATAACAAATACAGATGATACGACAAGATAAGGTGTCCCGGATGAAAACAAGTCCGAACACGCCCATTGATATTATTGTCGTGTTTTTTGTGCATTGTTTAAGCGTTACGAGATTTGTCTCGTTCATTGTAAGTACGTACTGTTTCGTGGCTCGCGTTTAAATCGTCGATCACGTAGCTAAGCTGAGCGATAGTGGTCGTCCGTTTATAGATTGTGTGTCAATAATGAAAGGAAAGTGGCGCGCTGGCCGCCGTCGGTAGGTCAGTGTCGGTCCGCTGCAGTTTACATAACCCATGTCATACTGTGACATCCATCGTGCCCGTTTTGGACACAGCTGATTTTGCGCTCGTTTATCGTAATGATACATTTATGTAACTCTTATATACATACTTTGTTTGTAGGAAGTGAAGCCGGTTTTACTACGGTTGTGGTTCGTCTAGTGTCTTGGTAATTGATTTTATTACGGTCGATTTACATACATAAAGTCACGCCTGTATTCCCAAAGAGATAGGCAGAGATACAGCTAGTGCTGCATCCGCTATTTGCCTGGTTTATTCCCAGTTTCATGATGTGATAGGGAGCGAATCTATCGCCACATTTGGCTCAAATTCTAATCCTGGGCAACTTTACTTATTGTGATTGGCCGATTTGGTAGCTTAACCCAGAACCTCACAGTTTTTCAGCCTAACTAGGCTGTCAATAGGCCAATAAAGCGATTTACGGCCCGCTCATTCGATGAAGTATTCTTTGTTTTAATTCGATTCAATTGCAACGACTTCGAACTTAATTTTTTCGCATTCATGATCTCGTAAGAATGAAAAGCTAAACACCTAATTATTCCTCTCGAGATTTAAAATGGAGTTGACACACTTATGGTTCTTTTAAATTCAAGACAAATCCTGTCTTCAGAAAGTTTCACGCCATTGTGTAAGTAACGGTCCGTGGCTCGAGCCACTAGCAACGTACACTTGCATAATGCAGCCTCGGTGATTCTCAAATATTTGCGATTGCGACACACCGGGGTTACAGTTCAGGCCTTCGGGGTTCGATTTTCTCCTATTTGCGGAAGTGATTATAAATGTTGCGATGGTAAGCCGTTTTCATTTCACGAGCCGTTGAACTTACCAAGGTCCATCTGACATTTCCTGCTTGACAATACTTGTTCCATCGGGCTGCAAGTAACTTGTATTTTTAGTGTTATTACTGCACATGTATGAACGATAGCTTGCATTCCCAATATAAGTATTAGTGAATTAATATAATGTTATTACAATATTAATTAGCTGACAAGTCCACAACATTCAAACCATAACTTGTAAATTGATGTGTATACAACAGTGTGTTTATTAGCAATTCAAAATTTCATACCTCGACTATAGGAGTACATTAAATGGATCGCTTAATACCCGTCTCATGGCCGGTATGAAACTACGACAAAAACTAATTAGGTACCTATGTAAAATGTTACAAGCATAATATCGGAGGTGAACGTGGATGATCAAAGCGAGCGTGCATACAGAAAGACAAGATTATTGAATTGCCGCCCAGTCATGCGTGACTATCAATCATAAACTCGTGTTCAATCGTTTATTAACGTTTTCATACTTTAACATACCTATTCCTTTTTGTATACCCTCTAGTTTGATATACCTACTGTTACCTAGTTGCTGGAAAACAATAAGTTCATGTGCGGTTACTGTAAGGATGCAACTGTGTTCCTGCTATTCTAAATTTATGACAGGAAAATATTTATATGTAATTACACATAGATATGAGCTCTGTATTGTATTGTTCTACTGCTGAACACACGTGCCTCTTCTATCGTGAGGGGTTAGGCCTTAGTTCTTGCTGGCCTAATGCGGTTGCCAGACTTTACATAAGTACCTTTAAAATTCTTATGCTGAATTCTCAGGTATGCGGGTTTTCTTATGATATTTACTTCATCTAAATAAAACGAGCGATAATCAAAAATGATTAGAATGAAAAGTCAGAGGTGTGGCTGTGGCTTGGGGCTGGATTCGAACCTGCGACATTTGTCTCGTCAATCTGTTCTCTGCCTTACATGCCACTGTGAAGAACTGAATTTAAGGAGTAAACAAGTATTACTTACATATTGTTACTAAAACTTGTTTATATTTTAAAAGGTTGATAAAATTACATTTAGTCATATGAGCATGTTTATTTAATTATGAAACTAAAACCGTTCTCGCATTAAACTTTGTAACTATGCAAGGCGCGCAGACACAAACCGTATGTTACTTGTTTTAAAGAGCACCAATTGTCTGCGGCTTAAAATAACATTCACAAAACGTACTGAGACGACTATTTCAACTGTCGAGACATGTGTTTTAATAACCGGGAAATTAGCGAATATCAACCTTTGTTGATTAAATTAAAAATACAGAAATACATGTTACGTTCAAGCAACAACGATGTTTTGTCGACGTTGCTGAAACATGTTTTATTCAAACTATATAAGTAAGCAGTAGCTTCGCTTGTAATGTGCTTCAAACAGGTGTAACTTGCACTAACAGCATTCTGCGATGTAACAATGCCGTACATTATCAAATCGGTACACCATGCATCAGTGGGTACGCAGCGTACCTCCCTGCCCAAGGGTCCGTAACATGCATGCGAGTACGCCACGTTATTGCTGTGCGACGAAAAAATACACAACCGTAACTGTACTTTAACCATTTGCACTTCACCGAAGTTTAATCGAAGCTATTGTAGTAAAAAGTATCAGAAAACACAAACGTACAATGCACATTTAAGTTATTCTGCAGATAATTGTTACTCTACATTCTACGTTATTATATGATGATAACCAACTATTCAAAATTAGAATGTTTAATCATTTTATCGTCATAATTGTAAAGCATTGTAAATGAGAAGGGCCCTCGTTCGTGCTTTACGTGGTAGAGAAATCATCACCGTGACATGTGGGGTTGTCCACTCCGTGACTTGGAAAGCTATGCTTCGATGCCCGGTACATGTGAAAAACGGTCTATACGATATAAGATTCCACTTGCATTTTACCACTATTAAAAAAGTAGTGCGTTAGTAGGTAATTAATTCCCTGTCGATTATTTTGCCGCAATGGTGGTTGAACACCTGTCCAAGAAGAATTTTCTTCAACCGTCGTTTTCTTTTGGCAACACTCATTTTGACGTTATTATAAATGTTATTAGCTTTCTTCGCGGCTCCGTCCCCATGAAAGTCGTTATCTTGAATAAAATATAGCTATTTATAGACTATGTTTCCTGGAGTGGAGTTTAGCTTAATAGTAGAACCAGCATCAAAATCCATTCAGTAGTTTTTATGCGCGTTCTAATTAACTGACAGACAGAAGAGACCTTATTGTTTTGAGTATATTTGGCGGGCAGTAACACAAAAATTGCTTTTCCTTTTAATTAATTTAAATTGAATAAACACGTTCGCACATGTGGCGATCGTATTTTCGAAAATATTGTTGTGACGCAAATAGATAACTTATCCAAAAGTAGTACACAGATAGGCAGGTTCACATGTTATCGGCAGTGACCTTTCGAATGATTGTGTTTCCTCGAGCACTGGCTTTATGACACTGTTTAACTTGTACGAAGCAGCGTCACGTCACTGTGTTTTATTTACGATATCTTGACGGAGAACGGTTAAAAATAATCATTTTAACTGTCACATCCGCCTCTTAACCGATGTCTCTATGCACCACTGTATCATTGCACTGAACCTTACGCGTAATTCATTTTTATGGCCCGCCTTAATTCGTCCAATCGAAACCACCATTCGTCATGGTAAATTTATTTTATTTTTTTGAAATTAAACCTAAAACAGGATGCGTTAAGTAATTAACTTTTAATACGCAAATTAATTAAAACACGACTATATATGGATTGAAATGCGCGTGTTAAGTTTTAAAAATATAAACACATGGGCAGGTATTTTATATTGTGTATGTAGCTTTGTATAGTATCGTGTAGTCTTTGAGTCATCTGTGAATAATATTTGTGTTGAATATGTATGTATTACGACCAGGGTTCGAGGATATATATCAATGGATATATATCATGATATATATCCGATATATATCCGATACATATCAAGCTGGGTTTGACGATATATATCAATATTTTTTTTATACTATATTGCAATACAAAAATGGTTTAAAAAATTAATGTTATTAAGTAATTTTTAGAGTTTGTTACTGTATTTCTACTTCCCAAATATAGATGGTGTGGGAGTAGTGTTAAAACATACTCCCTAATGGTAATTTCTAATCCATAAATGGCAACACTTCTGCCCTAAAAGAAGAGTTTATAGTTTTTAGTTGATTTTGCCTTATCCAAACTTGAGTTTATTATTTTATAATCTTAGTATGTGTATGTAACACATATGCAAACAGTATTCATAAATAATACAATAAAATAATAATGTGGCTTTCATACAAAATGGATATATATCAAACTTGATATATATCGGATATATATCATAAATATCCGATATTTTGATATTTATAATAAATATCGGATATTTTCGAACCCTGATTACGACCAGTGTGCATTGAGTTAGTGAGTAGCGAGCGATGTGAACTCTTGGCGAGGCCATCGGGTGTGGTAGGCGGGGGCGACGCAGGCGCATCGATACACTGTGCTGACCCGCATGCTCCTTCAACGAAAGTGAAACTAGACGTAATCGCCCGGTGTTTCTCTATTTTTGTTTGTAAATAACTGCCTGCCGGCCGACCAATCGCCCTTATATTATCTACACGGAATAAAGACGCGTTCCTTGGACTTGCTTTATGCACTAAGGTTCATAAGTATTTGTCCGCTTTATTTCGTTATATTGGTGATACATATAAACTCCTTTGCAAAAAAAACGGGCACCTTACACACACACTTTACCTTAGCTTTTCTATGGGTAAATATTATTATATTTTTAGTATGTCATTAGCTTGGATGACTAGAAATTTCTTATTATCAATGAGAATCTAGTTTTTTAACACTTTTATCCTGGTATCGGTGTTTTAGTCAATGTAAACAGAGAGCCGTGTCAAAATGGACATTTTTATGGGTATAATGAAATTAAGACTACGAGTATTTTTATGGTATTTTAATAAAAGAGACATTAAAAAATAAAAATTAATAACGAGTATGACCTCCTCTTGCAGCGATTACGGCATGTAATCGTCTTGGCATGCTTCCCACCAGGCTTTTGATGGTGTCCTGTGGAATGTGTTCCCACTCAGTCGAGATTACACGTTTAAGCTCTCTGATGTTTTGTGGAGGTGGTTGGACAGATCGTACTCGCCTTTTTAGGAGGTCCCAAACGTGCTCAATGGGGTTAAGGTCGGGGCTCCGCGCTGGCCAATCCAAACGACGAATACCGACCTCTTGCATATAAGCATCTACGTCGCCAGAACGGTGGGCCCGAGCATTATCGTCCATGTAAATGGCATCTTCACCAATTACAGTCAGTGCGGGTTGTGCATTTTGAGAAAGGATTTCTGTTATGTACCTATGCGCATTTAGTGAGCCATTTTCTATGAATACTATCTCGGTACGATAGTTGGAAGTTACGCCCGCCCAAAACATAACGGACCCTCCACCATAAGGGGTGATTTCTTCAAAACACACATCGGCATAGCGTTCCCCTGGTCTTCGTAACACTCGCCGACGTCGGTCCTCACCATGCAGACAAATTCGAGCCTCATCGGAGAACAGTACGCTACTCCAGTTACCTGGTGTCCAAGATAGGCAATTTCTAGCGAACCTCAACCGCGCAATCCGGTGCTCACGGAGTAACTTGGGGGCCCGCGCTGGTCGTCGACTACGTATATCAGCAGCTAAAAGTCTTCTCCTCACAGTCCATAGGCTAACTTGTGCTCCTCGTACCTCTTCAAGGTTTCTTTTGAGGTCTATGTAACTGCATTTGCGGTTCCTCAGCGCCTGAGTCACTAAAAAGCGATCGTCTCGCGGCTGTGTGCAACGTTTTCTCCCAGAACCTTGCCTTCTCTGAACGGAACCTGTCTCTTGGTATCGAGTCCAGGTTCTTTGTACGGTTGAACGACTCACGTTTAACCGCTGTGAGACGTAACATTGGCTACACCCCTCTTCCAGCAGCGCTATAATTTTACTAGCTCTCATTGCTTTTTCTGCCATTACGATAGACACAAAGATATCTGTTTTAAGTCACAATAAGGCAGAATTATGCGATAAACATAAATTGTTGTACTAAAAATAACGAAAAGTTACTTTTAGTTGCTTGATAACCTTTTAACCGCAAACCCGCGAAAAGTGTCACAAAATGAAAAAGGGATTAATAATTTAAAAAACAAAAGTTTTGAATTTGGAATGAACTTTTTTTCATACCCAGACTCTTTATTAAGTGCCAGTAACATAGTTTGGCTATTAAAACCTCTGAAGAACTAAATTATTACCAATAATGTTAAAAAATCAAACCCGCCCGTTTTTTTTGCAAAGGAGTGTATATTCAGATTTGGATAGATGTAAATGCAAACCGTAGAGATGATAAAGCGACTGTAATATAAAGCCATAGAATTCGTGTTTATAGGGAGTTCATGTTTAAAGTTGCTAACTCTACTGCTGGATAGAGTCCTAGAGATAATAAATATTGTTAAATTATTAGTTTATTCAAATTTAAATTAATTTAAACAAATGTTAAAGAACATTAAGAAAATTAACATTAGCCCTACGTTTCAGTCATGCATTTAAATGAAACAACATTGAGCAGTTAACGATTGAGGCAAGATTAATAACTATATATCATAATTCATAAATCGATCAAATTGTAGCACAACTAATTAGTCTTTTAACATTACGTAATGAACGGTAGTGGTTATTGATTTTATGACTATACGGGAATAAATCCTTTCAGTTTCGTTTTAACATGATACAGGTCTTTCTATCTTTCTGCCTGGCGTTATACCGGCTTAATACCAGGGTCCACCTTCCCATCATAATTTGACGGTGGATTTGATATTATATGGGGCAACCCACAGTCTCACACCCACAACCCGTAACGGACACCAAGTTTCACCATTTACCTCGTCCGTTAATTCTTTGGGCCTAAGATGTTGGTAGACCATTTACACTCCCTTTAATATGTCAAATATAACTCTGTTATTAGCGTTTTTGCTTATACATAAAATAATATACATTAATTATGTATGTGTAGTTTTTAATTCACGCTGTGGTAACATCACGTTTTATATTTAGTACACAAGTATAAAGATTGTCTTAAATATTTTCCTCATACAACTATCCTGTTGTCGTTTATTTTCATTTTGTCCTGAGTCTGCAGATATATTACGGTCATGTGTAGTAATAATTTGCAAAAAAGATGCGTAGTGTTTTAGTAGCGGATGTCGCACATCTGTCGTTGGAGACACAATAATAAGTAATTAGCGAAGGAGGAGCGGACAGCGGAGGCGGTCATGTAGCCAAGTTCGCACAATGTGTCCCGCACGTTCAACTGTTTCCGTTCATGCTCCCCCGCCGGCCCCTCTTGCCCCGTCTCCTCATCCACCCCTGTATAGACGTCGCTGACTTTTTAATGTAAATACACATTCAATTGGACAATTGAAGAAGACGACGGGGAACTTGGCCACCACTTGGAAACGCCTAAGGAAATTAAACATGGAACTTAAAATGCCACAGAATATTATGTTCGTTCTTGCATTAATTAACATTTAAATATTGGCGTCTAAACCAGACTGGCTGCTTTTAAATATTGATGCTAAAATTATTCTAATTTTGTAGCAACCAAAATAAACTAAATACCTACCTATATTATCATGCTAATGTGTTAACATAATTATTCCAAAATTATTACTAGCCTCCGTGGAGCAGTGGGTGACTAACTGGCTATGAAACGAGAGGTTGTGGGTTCGATTCCCATACCGAGGCAAATGTTTATGTAATCCACGAAGATTGGTTTCGGGTCTGGGTGTTGTAGGACCGCAAGTCCCTTGTAGTTCCTGATAACCACGACACAGATTTAAGCTAGTGTGGGGTCAGGACTATGTGTGGGGCATATTTATTTATTTATTGTTTTAGACCCCAAAACCCGCATCACGGTGCGTTTGCCATTGTCCGTTAAGGATATTTATACACCGTCCATCATCGGATCTTTATATTTATAAATTTATATGAGACCACTTTTGGTGATAACTCTTTCGAGTCCAAAAATAGTCACAAAAATCGATCCACATTTGGCGTAGGTACAGAATAACATACATAACAAATATACAGACGAATGAAAACCTCCTTGGTTTTGAAAATAGTATTAATTAAAGTTTAATAAATATGTGTGAGTCGCGTCGTTTCGTTGATGAGCCTATTCGCCAGCCCGTTCTGCCAAGGTCGTCCGCTCGCTCGCACTCTACTTACCTCAAAGCGGGTTCTCACTATTCGACTTTAGTTGATCGACTGTTAAATC
Organism: Amorpha juglandis; assembly: GCA_949126905.1. NCBI lineage: Eukaryota > Metazoa > Arthropoda > Insecta > Lepidoptera > Sphingidae > Amorpha > Amorpha juglandis. The sequence goes on from OX421380.1 coordinate 8,067,755, forward strand.
GCTATTCGAACCACCTGAACAGACGTTCAATCGAAATGATCAACAAGAACGATATAGCTTTTGTTATTGAAGTGCGTTGATCAACTATATTCGAACCGTTCGAACCCGCTATTAGTTCAAGACACGACCGCCAACCAACTACATACAAATATTAAAATAATTGGCCGTGATTAATAAATTATATCTATAATACAGAGGATAATTATAATAATAGACAATAGCATTTGTATTTTGCAACTGTACTCGTAATTGGGTATTAATGAGTTTTTGTAACGCCATGCAATAAACTACTTTAATATAAATAAATGTATATTTAGTTATAGTTATCCCGGCAACTTGTCAGTTTTATTAATGTGTCTTATCCGTTTGTTACAGGTAATATTAACAACACTTTCTTGTTCAATCCGATAAGTGAGTGACTTTTACTTTTATTGAAGGTCAGGTGCCTCAACGGTAGCAGAAAGTACAAATTAATTTTACGATGAAATTGGATTATTATTGAATTACGATTTCATTATTGCATCGTCGTTTCTCTCTTTCACGGCGTCGCGCGGCGCGTCGTCTCCATTTTGAAGACAATTAATTACCTATTTATACAGGGTTAATTTTAAAATACCAGCAACCTCGCAGGACCAGATAGCTGACCCCATACGGAACAACTTTTGTTCTACGAGTTTGTATATAACTCAATATATTTAAAAAAAAATTATTTTACAAGTTTTTGTTGTGTCGTATTTTTCTTCGTAGCGTTCGGCGTGCGCGCGCGACTCAAAGGCGCCGCTCAGCTGGCTCGGGCGATGACCTTCAACGCTAGCCCGGTTCCCCACGCTTCGCGTGTTTGCTTACGTAATCTGCGATGCGTGTAGGTAACTTTCAAGACGGAAATTAAATGAATACTTATTTTTGTATGAAAATAAAATCTAACAAATTATCAAAAGTCGTAGAACAAAAGTAGTAGCTTATAACCTTAGGTATCTACCCCTGCGAGGTTGCTGGTGTTTTAAAAATAACCCTGTATTTGGACAATAATTTGATAACATTAAATCGATCATTCAATTCAGTAAGTAATCAAGACGGTTCAAACATATTAGCCTAATGCCCATGCTAATCCAATAATTTACCAACGAATTGTGAAAATATTTCTTAACAGTCATTGTTCTGGCGGCACGTACTTGCCTACTAAACGGCAGCTAACATTTACCGAAACTCGCTTGCAACGCTGAACGCGGCCACCATTGCGTTGTAAGACCTTCGATTTCTCCCATTATAACATTAGGTAGCGTTTGTTCGTAAAAACCAATTTCGGTGGGGACGACAGCAAATATTTACGTAAATTGTCATATTCATGAAAACGCCGAGTCAAATAGTTTCTCACCTTGTCAGTCCGTCGTTAGTTGTGTAATAAGTCTAGGTGTTCATATTTCGGTGGCCACATTCATTGTTATTAGTATTCAAATTGCTTTGTTCAGGCTTGCCATCTCACCAAGGATCGCATTCGAATTGACATTTTATTATTCATCTCAAACACGCACTGCGACACGGATTAAGTTCACTTGACATACGAGATCTCGCTAGAATGTCATTGTGTAAATAACTGCACATTTATTTTAAACAGTCCAAGCACATTTTACCTAACACGGCACACTCGCCCACCCTTTCCCATTTCATGGGCAGATAGATATTAGAATAAACATTTATGCCGGTTTATTTATGTTTACGTGAATTGTGTTGCGAAACGCGCATCATTATTTAAAGTGAATGTCCCGTCACAATACGAGATCAAGGCTTATGTGTTATTAACAAAGCAAGTAGAAGACACGGCTAATGTAATTCGAATTGTCCTCGTACAGGCCTCGTATAGAAACTCTGTAATTTTTGGTGATTATGTCAGCTGTTCCATTGAATGCGTCGGCGTAACCGAGCTCCGACGAGCTATTGTTTCTATAGACGTAACACGTGGGTTCTTCAAGCTGTCATGGAGAAAGTAGCACAGCCAGCGGCAAGGCCGTCATGTCGTTCGCTGACCTTCGCCGATACACTTCCTGAATCTCTTATAAAGCATATTACATTAATTACATCTGACAAATAAATCTTCTAGTATTTATAATGTAATAAATAATAGTTTAAAAAAAACTAAAAAACACGCTTTTATAGAAAGTCTAACTAAAAAATTGAAAATAAATTTGAAGAAAACAATGTATTTTATTGTAAAAAAAGCGTGCGGTGCATGGTGTCAATAGTAATCAATATTATATTAACACATATGAGTAGAAGGATTATCATTTAGATAGTATCTTAAAAAGCACCGCACGCTTTTTTTACAATAAAATACATTGTTTTCTTCAAATTTATTTTCAATTTTTTAGTTAGACTTTCTATAAAAGCGTGTTTTTTAGTTTTTTTTAAACTATTATTTATTTTTAATTTTTTAGTTTTTAATATATTGTAGCAGAGAGTATAATTTTAACTTTAAACCCGAACATCAAAAAAGCGCCATCTATTGACACTATTAGATACTACGATATTCCCTATAATTAACGAAGATCCAGAGAGTATAATTTTAATTCCTAACCCGAATATCAATAATTAATTAAATTAAATTATTATTTTATTATTATTATTATTAAATTATTATTTATTTTTTATCAAATTATTGTAGTGTCATCGGTCCTCGATAAATCTACAAAGTTTGAACAAAATCTGGCCGTTTAAAGTGGGTCAAAATCGCGCCCAAAGGAGTCGGTTACAAACATACAAACATACAGGTGAAGTTAATAAAAAGCGTGTAAAAAGTACCAAAGCCTTCCGTAAACCATTTATCTTTGCGCATATGTACTGTGAATTACTTGCAATTTCTTGTTTCAATCGTTTCGACTAATGCTCCCACATTTTAATTAAATCACACACAGTATTTTCATTGACATTTGAGAAAGAATTGATTTTAAATGTCACGAATATTTAGCATTTCGAATGTCCATAACATATTTTAACTTTACGAAGGATTAATTAAAATATAGTTTAGGCATAGATTTCATGTTGGTGGGTATCGGATTGTAATCAAATTATGTATACAGTACAGAACATAATTGGGTTTTCTTTCATACGATTATGTTACAAATTCCCCAATATCGAAGCATGTTGGTTACACATGGATACACTTAATGGTTACACTGGGTAAACATGGGGTAAACGATTTTTACACTCTAGTGTGATACTAGCGAAATTCTGAATGAATCGGGAATGAGTACAGATTTCATTGCTTTGTAATTTAAAGTTGCATCTGTTTGATAGTTGGGTTCTAATTAACCATCAGGCGAGTGACCTGCTTGAGCCATTATTCAGTTCTCCCAAAGAAATTTGGTTTTACAGTAAATCATCGAGTTTAAACGTAAAAATAGAAATGATGTAATGCAAATAGAGATATTTTAAACTAATGGTCATTATTTAGTACATTTTCAGTGGCCTTTCTAAATCTTGTTATGCTGTATTTGTTACTCTACAAAACTGTTACGTTCAGTAATCGTAGGAACCTTTTTAAGGTTATCTAAAAGCCCAATCGTGAATATTATATTCATTTCCAAGAAACATCTGAGAAATCTAGGGACCCAATCAAATATAGTGTCATTGCGGAACTTGCTGTCAAAGTAGTATTTGTATAAAAGCGCATTATTATATAACGTCCAGCGCGCGTGTTACTTTCAACAAACGCTTGGAAACAAAACCCTACCGCCGCGCTAGATCTCGGCCGCAAGACTTGACCTTGAGGTAGATAGCTCTGTTATATGAGCGCACAAAACTCAGATTTTCAAGGTCAATGACGTGTAGAACAACCTATATTTTAACCAACTACCTAAACATTTGTATACATATAAAATACCTTTCATATATTTTATCAGCAAAAACTTGGAATAATGCATTTGTATGATCAAATCATCTCTTGAGTCAGTTTCGTGGAAATGGTCGTTACATATATTATTAAGATTTTCCTGGAAGTGATTTTCAGCTACTAAGTTGTCAATTTGAGAGTCATGCTGAGTATTATTATCAACATTATTGATCAGCTCTTAATGGTGAGTGGAGAATCAGCACGCGAGCCACGGCCTGGCCAAACGAGTTACGTTATAAATAATTAATTAATATTTGGCCGCCGAACTCTTTGTGGCTTCAAGGTCACAATAGCCGATTTTCAAGATTAAAAAAGATACTTCAGTACCATCGAATGTTTCTCTCGATTTTTAATTAAAAATGTATACACACTTTACATAGCAATAATACCAATTAGCAATTTTTATAGATGGTTTTAAAATTTATTGACTTCAACATTTATTACTTGGCTGTGAATATGAATAAAAATTATATAAGTAATGTATCTCGCGATGATCCCAACTTGTACGAGCGGTTACAATCTACTCGGTTGAAGGCTAGATGCAGATCTTTAAGAATGTGCTCGTTCATTCTCGTAATGTTAATAATACGTTTAACAATAAGATAAAATTATTCACCAGTGATGTTAATTTATTTATTTTATACCGATTGTAATTTATATTCATTATTCATTCGAATAATAATATTATGCACGGTCAATATAGCTAATGTCAGCATCATCTCATTTATAATCTAGGTATCTAGTAATATTGAATATATCGATAGGAATATGTGAAACTGGGGTGTTTTAACAAACAAAGTACATTCAGTTGTTACAAGGCAAACTTGTCGCCGGCAAACTTGTACAATCAGGTAGACATTGTTGTAATTGTTAACGCACCGGTATGCACCGACTTATTATTATTTATTGTTCATGAATTAATTATCAATTCATAAGTTGTTGGAAGGTATCGAAATGTATACTGAACACATTGAATAGCGGCTTCATTCGGCTCGATTTTAGTTGATAGAATGCTAAATTGTATGCGATTTGAAACGTCTGCACAAACTTTTGATCGAATCCATCAACAGAAACTATACAGATTTTTGATTCAAATCAGTTGATCAACTACAATCGAACCGTGTGAACCCGCTATAATATATAAAATAAAATAAATACACCCAACAGTCACACAGTCTTGAGCCCACAGTAATAAACCTGTATCGTGAATATCGGGAACTATGAGGGACTTGCGGTTCCACAACACCCAGACCCGAAACAAATATTTATGGATCACACAAACAATTGTCTCAGTGCGGGATCGAACCCACGGCCTCACGCTTCGCAGCCGGCTACTCGCCGACTGCGCCACGGATGGAGAAGGGAATAATGCATTTCAATTAATATGTCTACGACCATTTGATTTACGATTCGCAATGTCATTTCTATTGTCTCCGAGCTCTGATAAATTGTTATTAAAAAGTCGGCCAGTTTTGGCCGAGGGATACATAATATGTACCACCCACTCGCTTTTTTACTTATTGCTTTTTATTTAATTTTTAGGATATCAGCCATAATCCTACTAATATTATAAACGCGAAAGTTTGTAAGTATGGATGGATGGATGTATGTTTGTTACTCCTTCACGTAAAAACTACTGAATGGATTTTAATGCTACTTTACAATAATATAGCTTATACATCAGAATAAGACATAGGCTACTTTTTATCCCGGAAAAAGCAGATCACGCGGGCGGAGCCGCGACAAAAGCTAGTAACACATATTTTGTGAAAATTTCATCTGGCTACATAATACGATTCAAAAGATAGCGACTTTTAAACATAGGACAAACAAGCTGACGACGCGGCGCATTGGACTTAGTACGCAAAGGTCATGTTGGCATTCTTTGGGTACGGGACCCTAAAAAGCAGATGCAATTGTAGATTTACGCACTCACCTGTAATTTCTGAAGGAGTAGGCAGAGGTGTAGCCAGTACATCCACATTCCGCCGAGTTTATTTTCGTCCCATGATGTGATAAGCCTATCGCCATACCGGGCACAATTCCAGACTCTAGGCTGATAGGCATTACGTGATAGAAAAATCCAATAAAACTTTAATCACCGACCCGGAATCAAACCCGAGACCTCAGCTCAGCCGTCGTACGCATAACAACTGCTCCAAGGCATTACGTGATAGAAAAACCCAATAAAACTTTAATCGCCGACCCGGAATCAAACCCGAGACCTCAGCTCAGCCGTCGTGAGCCTCGTGACCAGTTGTTATGCACAACTGCTCCACCGAAGCAGTAATTGTAGATTTACTTACCATATTATACTGTGTGTACACTTGACGAGCAACATTGAAGACTTAAATGTTAGCTATAACAGTGAAATAAACATTAACGATTTGAAATTATTCAACCTCGTTAAAAAGTTAATTGTCTATGTATTCCGTGCGACCTCTACATTAATCGCTATTGAAAAATTCACGAATTATGTAAAAAGCGCTTTTTTATTTTGGAGGTGATCTTGTTGATTAAATGTTATTGATATTAAACACAATAACTAGCTCGTTGATTTAATGGATAGTTTAGATTACAATTTTACATACATAGACACAAGCTCGTGCTTTGTTTTGAGGAAACCACAGGAGTACGTCGGTCGCAGGTGCCTGAGCCTGATCGTACCAGGGGTACGATCCCGTGGACGGCCTAAGAAGCGTTGGCTTCACGTATTGGAGGGAGACATGAGAGCCAATGGTCTCACTCTAGAGGATGCTCAAGATCGGGCGAAGTGGAGGCGTTTAAGTAGGAAGGCGGACCCTGGCACTAAGCCGGGATAACGCAAGGCAGAAAGAAAGAAAGAAAGAAGAAAGACACAAGCTCGTGCTTGCATCCCAGGAGGATTAGGCAGAAGTGCAACTGAAGTGCACTCGCTGACCTTATTTGCATCTAATGGTGTGACAGGCGAGCCTATAGCCATACCGGGCACAAGTCCACTCCCAGTAAACTCATGTGTTGTTGTTTTTAATCTATAACTCAAACACCAATTTGGTTGCCGAGCGATTTGATCTCAGACCCTCACAGTTTCTCAGCCTATTAGCCTGCTACTAGACCGATGTAGCGATGAATGATTACTATTTTACTTATTAGATATAGCTTTCAAAGACCTATTCTTTCTCAACGAATGAATGGAATATAGGTTACGTGACTCAACCATTTCAGTTGACCTCTAGTGTATTGACGATACGTAATACCCATGCAGTGGTCAAGCCACCTACACAATTGATTGTACTGAACTTATCAAAATAATCTTAGTATATTGGTCGCAGTCGGTTAAAATTTATTTTTAATCGACTTCAAAGAAGGTCACCTTCTTTATTCGGGTCTAATTTGAATGTAAAAAAATACAAACCAGCTTCTAAATGTAGATTAGTTTTAACACAAAAAAAATCGTTAATTTCTTTGGTTAAGTATAAATTTAAAGTAGAGTTATTTTTGAACTCGGTGTAAGTTCCTTCGGCATTGGCATCGACCGCACAATGAACTCTACCAGATATCTTTAATCTAAGAAATGAATGTTTTTATAACTTCTCAATGTAGATAGTTAAGTTATTGTGTTATTTATAAATCGCATTTAATTCGATTTCGTGATTTCAGCCTCAATACTGATTATACAAAATGTTAATATACCTCTAAATAGTTGATCAGATTTCAGAACAATCATTTGCAAGCACATTTACATGAAAATTTAACAATATTAGGTATATTTATAGATGAATGTAAACAGTGACTCGATACACCCACTGAATTAATGTCCCCAATTCAATTGAAATGTTTCATTAGCACAAGTGGCCGCGATTGCTCCGTTGGTCGGGTCTACGAGCGTCGCAAAAGCGAGGCGCCTTGGCCACGGTGACTTACTACACAAAACTCTACACAATGACACGTGACTGATAAATTCATATAAGTACGCTTATAATAAGGAAGTGGGTAAGGAGAAAAGTGCGGTCGACGACCATTGGACGCGCCGTGTAGGGGGATCATGTCTTGGGCCGCACGACGTCCAAACATAGATCTATTGAAGTCTTCTTGGTGTTTTTATGATTCTTAGTATGTATTTACAATGTGATACAATAGAGCAATAATATATAGCTTGTTCAAACGTTCGGTTAGCATATTTGTACGTATGTTTAACTAATAAGGTGATAATAAAAAGATTGTATTTAAACTCTACTCTTAGCTCAATAAACTTGGTTAGTGAATAGATATTGTCATTGCCTGCGCGTAAATAGGCACGAATCTTACAATTAGATGTAGTGTTGATGAATAATATGAGGTGGTAAGTTCTTGATCGACGCGAGACTACGGGACGTTCGCGTTACCAGGTCCAATTAGAGATCACCAGGTTGCATTCGAAACGAACTGTTCAATTATGTACGTGGGGTCGTGACACCGAACGATACTCGGTGGCGTAATACAAGCATTGTCAGTAATTTCCACGTGCAGTGTAACTTGGTGGTTAATTGCCCGGAATGAACGCAATCTATGTACGTACGGGCTCGCAACTAACTAGGAGCGGAAAATGTGGGCATTATCGCTTCGTATCGCTACGTGCGAAGGACACTTGCAAATTAACAATTGTAGTATCGAACCGAATTTCACTATGTTGCCGAGTGCTGACATATTGTTATATTTAGTTTTATCTGTATGTGGTAATCTACATTCTATTGGATTTATAAACTGTTTAGCATTTCGTCTTTGTTGTTAATTTCGGTATAAGCTGTTTATTTTCGTCGAACACTATATTTTATGCTTTAGTTTAAAAAATCAACATTTATAGATCAAAAACAAAAACGAGCAATTACTGAACTGTATATAAAATTACGCTGCCCGAAAAAGAAAGGTAATCTTGTACCTATATGTTCGATAATAAATTTATAATACATAATTTCATAACCGATTTATTAGATGTTTGCATAACACTTATGCTCATAATCGTAAAGTCTATTCACGTATAATAAAAATACCATAAAATGTCTGTAAAGTCGTGCTTGTGTTACTATTGCAATAATTTCAATTACATTCACTAGGCATTTAGTGATGACGTTAAAGATAATAATGAAGGTAATTCACTAAATAATAAACACGTACTTGTAAATTTATAAGTTGGCACAGTCGTGGGACATTCAAAAACATATAATAGTAAATACATATTTCAAATCGATATTTTATGAATAACCACATAAGCATAGTCTAATGGTTATGGTTGCCACCGTATCAAATAGCGAGGCCCCGTCCTCTGCCGGAAAGCTCACCCATCACAAAAACGCATAACATTATACAGTGACTCCTTACACCCAATACATCACATAACACAGGAGGAAAAAAAATTGTTATGGTTAATCGTACAAATACTAGGAATGGTTATTGGTGTAACCATTCGTAGGATTGATCTCTAAAGGACAAAACCAAAATAAAAACAAATTGACGTTACAATTGCAATATCTTCAGCGGAAATCAAATCGCCAGATATCTTCTGAGGTTTCCGTAAAAACCGCTCGTGCAGTGTGGAATATGTTTTACTTTCTTGTAGGAAGTGCTATCGCTTTCAACGGAGACCGGTTGGGGCTGCCTGCTTCGTGTTGTGCAAAGACATTTAGACTTACTCTGAATGCATTGAATCGATGCTTAGTGCTTTTATATCAGGAAGTCCGCTGTGGAGAACTATTGTTTTTTTTTACTAAACTATTTTAATGGAGTGGCATAAATGATTTGTGCTCATATATTATTTTACTCGTAAATTCAACACTCGTCACAAACGTTGATTATTGTAAGAGTATTCTATTGGCCTGCGGCTTTATATTACGCGGATTGAAAGTCTCCGAGCTGTCTCTGAAATCATTTGTTTCGTATATATTTATCTTGAAATATATTATTATATTATATTTATCAGATATGCATCATCAGGTTTCTATTATTCGGTATTTCATTGTGGCCCTTATTAAATATATGTTTCGCGTCTGAGTGTTCTGGGACCGTAAGTCCCACGTAGTTCCTGATACTGTTGATACAGGTTAACCTAGCGTAGTATATGTGGCGGAGTGGTGTTAGTGGCTTTGAAAGAAAAAAAATACAGGCACCGATATCATTTCAATAACTTAGATTCACAATACATTATATGATTATTATTAAGTACACCTTACATTAGATTGCGTGTTACAAAAGATCTAATTTGTACAAAGCTAATGGATATCGTGCATTTAAATAAAAGGTTCGATTATTAACGTGTACTACGTTACGCAAAGAACAGAGTGTCTTAATATTGATCTCCACACAATAACACAACAGTGTCTTTAATTAACCATTACTAAACCGTGCCGTCGACTTGCGACAATATTTATCAAGACAATTAGGAGTCCAGTTTGTTACTCAAACGTCTGATAACTTTCTATGAGTGTAACGACCGGTCCTACCCACTACTCAATTATCAAATACATAATCGACACAAAGGGCGAAAATTGTCATTAGTCATAGAAGAACATTTTTCTATTACATTATGTCGTGTGACTAATGTCATATAGTTCATGGGGAAAGTATAAGACGGCGAAGTGACGCAACAATGCAAATTGCACAGACAAAGGAATTGCTGCAACTGGATATACGCTTGACGTAAAGGACCAGTGTCACTAGTCACTAATGGCTGCCACGCAATGGTCGTTGTTGTATCGTGACATTCATAACTGCCTTTACACTGTGCGTCGAGCGGAAAATGTCATAATATGATTATACATTCCCGCAGCCACGAAGCGGTTACACTATTTTTGGAGGACTTCGTAAGTTGCGCGCGTTTTTTCATGAGCAACAATGTTTACCTGTCGAGTTCTGCAAATCAGGCCTCAACCAGTGTTGTGATATTGCGTCTATAAATAAGAAGGTGCTAAAAGCGGCCCGACCGGGGGACGTGCTTCCTCCGCTTTGAGCGGCCGGGGGGTAAACACGAGCTCGAGTTGAACGAAGCCCTTTGTTGACATTCACTTTACGGCCGCACCACCTCGGCCCGCAAGGTTTATGACGCGCGCGCATTAAACACGACACTCGCATCGATGCCAGCGTCAGCGCAAGTCACGGGCTTCTCGCAACGTGTTAGTAACAAAGGTGAATGTCTGCGCAGTGTAGTGTCGTGAGCACAGAGCAGAGCCGAGCAAACACCCGCCGCTAGCCCGCAACACATACACATGACATCAATATATATTTACACAATATATAACGTAAAAACAAAACGTTTCTGCAAGGTCAACGAACCGACGAGATTATTCATGCTGAAGACGGAATTCATTTAGCTGGAAAATACATAGTTAATACAGAAAAATTCTCGAAAGTAGTCACGAATGGTACGTGATTTCCTTTCCTCTATGTTAATAATTTAACAACTTACTTCTTCAAATAAATAACCATTGTTTCAACTGATACAACCAGAAAACAATCGTTCGGTTAGTGTTCATAATATAAATAAAGGGCAGCTGACATGTGATGGCATTTATTCCATAGTTGGTGAGTTCTCGTATTGCAATCACGCCGTGGTGCCCATCTGCATGCAAAGCGTACTGTCTGCGTCCGGTCTTACTCATCTAACAGTCGCTAACTATGTGAACTATCGTTAATGTTTACTATATTCATATCACACAGTCTCTGTAAATAGTCATTTTTCGCTGTAAGAGATTAATAACTTGAACTGCCACGAGTCTTAGTTTTCCAGACTGTTGTCTTAATGCTTTCAATGGTATTAATATCAAAAGCAAAGGGACACGGGCATTATTTCTAAATTAAATACCCACATGCAACGTTACATCGTTGTAACATTTAATTCTAATCACAATGTAATAAGTCTGTCATGTTATTTTCGCTACAGACATTATTAATTCGAATCATGTTGCAACATTTTTAACGGTTATCTAGTCTCTGTGGGAGATCACTGCATGATGTTGCGTCACTATTTTAATACAACTCGTTATGTTCTAAATGTAGTCTATTTTCATAGTTCAATTGTGGGTAACGCGTCACTTAAATAGCCATAAGTGTGTGAGATACCACACTAAGTACGTGCTGTCGCCGAGTGAATCATATAATATCCATTGTTCATCATTTCGCGTGCACACAAAGCGCTTTAATACGCATTTCGTTGATTTGAGGGAAACTCTGTGTCATTATTTTAATAACAGGAAAACATATAAGCACCATTTAAATTGACACGTCAAATGTACCTACGCACTTTTCTACTCGAGGGGGCGACTCGGAAGACTAAAAGGTTAATGACTACCTCGTCATTATTGGGAGGTTGTTGGTAACTTTCTGAGGGGGCCTCAATATCTCTGACAATTTTCGCGCAATCATTCAATAAACGTGATAGGATCCAATCACCAAACGAGACCCTCGACAGACTCCTTGGAGAAATGAAAGCAATTTTCCTTTAGCGTTCTTGACACAATGTTGCATTGTCTACTTTGTCACATAAGTACAACCTGTAACACAACAATATGCAGCCTAAATGTAACTAGCGCTTTGTTGTATTCGTCTCTAATACAAATATTAGGGACTCTCACTCGCCTTTCCGATAGCATTTTTAAGAAGAGAGGAACCGTGGTCAATTATATTTTTAAATCGTTTAAAGTTCATTTAAATATAGAACGCATTTGATTAGAACCAATTAACGGTCAATTAAACAGCTCTCTTGTTTGAGTTATATCTTAGTAACAATTGCCGGCCGGCCGTATCTTAATGACTTGAATTGATGTTCTTTATATTATCAGACTTGGACGGTTTACGTTTTATATGTCGCAGTGGCTTGATAAACGATTCATGGATATTGTGCGATATTTCGCGTTTAAAAAGATTGTAAGTTGCCTACTTAAAATATATATTCGTGACGTCTTAATTATCTTGATGATATTTTACATGATCGAAGTTACTGTGACATGTATCTGGCAAAATGGCTACGCGACGTAACCTATCATTCGATAGGTGATTGCGATCATTATTATAAAGGTCAGGATAGTACGCAGCGAACGTGTAGCCATCGGTTGAGTATTTTATTTAATGCAACAAACACATTATAACCAGCCGCGTTATCTCTGACCAGTGATTTGAATTGGTAATGAAAAGCTGTCGATTTAAATTTGCTGAAAATACCTAACCTAAATCTGCGTTCTTTGTTGTGCAGTGTCGTTGCCCTCTAGTTATCTGAAGAGAATATGTATTTAGCAAGAGCGCGAGTTCAAAAAGCATTGCCAGTAAATGTGTAAATTTTTACTGATTGCGAACGTAAATACACTGGTGGCAATGGGAGTGTTACTGCGTAAGTTCGATAACCTCCGTCAATAATGTATTTTATTTTTTCTCGTGTCGAAACAACATCTAGAAATAACCATCATTGATGGGAAAGATCTGTCTCGTTATTGTGCATCCACTTTGCACGCACAATTTATGAAACACTTCAAAGATGACACATTTGGCTAATGAAAAAAGATGTTGCCGTTTACTCGCACTGCGACTGGAAATTACCTAAATCTTTAATAACAAAAGACCTTGTTTAATTTTAAATAAAGTAATTTTCCATTGAACTTTTTGTAAATCTGTACGGCAAAGTGATTAGTCATGTAATTAGTTGCCAGAGATCATAGCAAACCGTCTTGTGCATATTTCCAGTAAGACTTAAAATAGCCTTGCTGTGTTCCATTATGCAACCAGTTGCTGCCATAATAATGAGGAATGCAAACACATTGGCTCGAGCTGCGTGTTTGTCACGTTGACAACATCGATCGCTAACCAGCTCGGCACACATACCACATGCCAGCATGAGCCCTGAGGACCAACCTGGGCCCGGCTCTTCAAACATTTTCTTAACACCCGCCCTTTGCTCAAAATCATGTTTACCAAACAACAGCAGTAGTGTTGACGCTCTGTTGCTCTGTAAATAACACTTCATGGACAGATCTACATCATTTTCCCGTCTATATCCCATTTATGGAGTCGGCAGAATATGTTTTAATAAAAATAAAAAGAAACCTTAGGTTTTGTCTTACCAATTCTATTTATGAGGTACGCGCAGATTTAACAGACGGGGTTCACGCGGTTTTTGAAATCGACAGTGGTCAAGTACAATTTTCCCTACAGTTAGGTTGCGCGAGCGCAACGTCCGATGGAAAGCAGCGTTTAACCAATGTTCCGCTCTGATAACTCTCTAATTACGGTTGAGCCGTTTTCCGTCGACACTTGCCCGCCGCAGGTTAACCCCTGGCATTTCACTGCAACTTTTCACCCGCGATTGCATCGCTATGGTCATTTGTTGGTTATGGTTACACTTTCGCTTTTTAACTCATTCTACTGTCTATATTATTAATTTCAGCCATATTGTAACGATAGACGTGAATTATGGTGATCTATAACTACTCGTAACGTGGTTTCGAACCTTTTTGGAGTAGGACAACATTTGTCATTAAGATGACATGCCCTTGTTATATATACCTTTGGTGTGTGAATGTTAGTTTTTGAAATTATTACAAATGGAATTGTGATGTTGAAGTAATTAATGATAATAATACTGTGAAAATGATCACTTACATTAATAACGTCTGACTACTAGTGCAAAGATGGATGGTTACTTAATACTAATCTAATTACATGTTTAGACCAACAAGATTTATCTTCAATCTAACATGATTATTTGTATGGTGAAATTGATATAAATTTCATTTTAAATTTGTAAATAACCTAGGTAAGCTTTACTAGGTAGAATTAACTGTAGCATAATATAAGAATTTTCATAAGTTAAAAATCTCAATAAGTTTACGAGTTTCTAATTTTCCCTCGTATGCCATAATTATAAGATTGAATTTGGATAACCAAATTTCCAAAAAAAAAACAACTTGCAGACAAACTAAGCATTCCTTTTGAAGTCGATTGAAATGTATAATTGTGGATGGATTGTAATTGCACCGTGGTCTGTATTAGTCTGTACCACACGCGACGCGGCGCGGCGGTTTCAATTTAGTATGTGTTGCAAGTTGGCGGTAAGCAGTAAGCACGTTCAACTCACGTACGCGACGCAACGCTAGGCGGCAGTGCAGGTTGCGAATCGATGGCCTAGCGTAACTACAGCCTTACTGTTGTCGGTTATTGCCCACGGCCTCCGTACCGAACAATAGGTGCTCATACGCTACTAAAAGCATTCGTGTGTAATTGTTTACTTAACGTTTGCCGCTAACCGTAAGAGTTAACATCTAATATTCAATGCGGGTATGAGCTATCAATAAAAATATATACTTATATTTTTTGAACATGTCCCGCTTTTTTAATGGAAATTCTACGTGTTGCTCATTTTAAACATGGAAGAAAATATACTCTATAAGTTTAGGTATTTTATTTCCTACAACACTACTCTTTATTTTATGACGCTGAGTAGAATCCCAATACAGAAATGTATAGCTTTATTTTTTACAAACATTTTAAACGTCTCGTAACTGCGTAGTCATCAAAGTTTAAGGGAGTAATATAATTTGTCCGTTGTATTCCAAAACAATTGTTTGCGTGTTTACGATCCCCGGACGACGCAGAAGCGAATAGAATATACAATGACGTGTCATTCACATCGACTGAGGCCGCATACAAGATACGACATATCATACATTATGTATAGGAACCCATGTTCCGCATCCAACTCTGATCTGATCCGACCTTCGCGCTATAGTCAATTTTCAAAATATTTCAGATCAATAACAATATATCATAATATTTTCATATCTTAGATGTTACTGGTTAAAGTGGAAGTGGGCTGACCAACATCTTAGGCCCAAACCCAAAGGACGAGGCAATGGCGAAATTTGGTTCCCGTTGCGGATTGTGGGGGTCAGACTACGGGCCAATCCACACTACCAAATTCATCGTCAAATCATGATAGGAAGGCATTAAGTCAGGAGGATAACGTCATGCAAATAGAAAGAAAGTCATTACTTGTTAAAATAAAACATTAAAATGCTAGTCTCTAAATAAAGATATAATTTGAAATATCAGTGATTTTTAATTAGCGCGGTTCTTGGCAACAAATGTTCTTTGGTTATACAATTGCGATGCAGTTGACCGGTGCGACGGGAATCCCTCGACATGGCTACATGACAAGTGATGTTCGAACAATAATACACAATCAGTACGAGTGTAAGTTGGCCCGCGTGGCCGCGCGACTGTGTCTTGCGTGAACATAACAATTGTTATGTTGATACTACGTAGCGCCAGGTTCGACGCTCCGTTGAAACAAAAGACAGCACCACCATTTGCATCTCTAAACGACGCGAACGCGACGCCTCCACAATGGGGAATATTGATGGGAACGGGGAATTTTACTGAAATGAATAATTCATTTTAAGAGGCCGGACGGGGACTCGTTATAATCGTAACATTAAGATTCGACTCACCCTGGGGGCTTTAAAAGCACCATTTCGTGGCTAGGTTAATTGGTAATATTAACCGTTTTAACTTGGAAACCATTAGAGAAAACGAGATGATCCCGAGCAGGTAGACGACGCGACCTAACCGACCGCCCCCACTTTTTTGTTAACATTGGCAGGTACCCGACCCTCGGGCCAGATTATGGAGACTTTTTCTACGATATAAATACACAAGTGTTCTGAAACTGAGATAAGAATACAACTTTAGAGAAAGATGCAATAAAAAATATACTACACCCTACCCTACAACGATTTATTTTGTTTGCTTTTTGCACCAACCCCCATTTAATTATAAAAACTTAGCTGCATTTCAAAGCTTTTGGATAATAAAATGTGTTTTTTCGTCATTTCAGAACCAAACTCGGCCAGTGCAGACGATGAACGGCAGCCTTGCCAGTGCGCTCGGCCCGGTGGGAGGCAGCGCAGTATCTGGCGGCGTCGCGTGGGACCAGCACTCGATGCTGGCAAGAGTGGCGTCAGCTCCCGCACAACGCGCCCTCGCCGGCATCCTAGACCGCCTCAGCCACCACCGCCGCCTCGAGCGCACCACCAGTGAGCCCGCGCCGCCGCCGCCTGCCACCAGCCGCTACAAGACCGAACTGTGCCGCCCCTTTGAGGAGGCCGGAGTCTGCAAGTACGGCGACAAGTGCCAATTCGCCCACGGAATCCGCGAGCTGCGCAACCTGCAGCGTCACCCCAAATACAAGACGGAGCTGTGCCGCACGTTCCACTCGGTTGGCTTCTGTCCGTACGGTCCGCGCTGCCACTTCGTGCACAACGCGGAGGAGGCGCGCCGTCGGGAGCCGCCATCGCCGGGTGGGTCGCTGGCGTCGCTGTCATCGGGCGGGTCGCTGGGCTCGTTCATGAGCGATGGGTCACGATCTCCGCGCTCGCCGCACTCTCCGCATTCTCCGCAGTCTCCGCACTCTCCGCCGGCGCTGTCTCCGCCTGCGCACGCCACCGCCTTCGCGTTCCGTCGTACGCACTCCCCGGACCCTGAGGATGAGCGACTGCCGGTGTTCAACCGTCTGTCGTCGGCACTCGGCGACCTCGTGATCGCTTAAGGCCCTCGCCTAGTCCTAAGTTAACTTATACCGAGTCTAGCGTAAGGATCGTCCGTCACCGTAGTGCCTACACGACGTCTTCCAGACTTGACTGCGCACGAGCGACGTCCCGGTCGCTGCGCCTCGCGCACTTGCAAACTAGCTCAACAAATGATCTCCAGTTTATCGATGCTGAATTGTAATACTTCGGTCTAATTTATAAAGTTTACGAAGTGTTTCTGGCGTCTCGAAAGTTTGCGGTGTGATTATAGTAGTTATGTTCATCTTTTAGTTATCGGCACGCAATTGTAAATGGCACCTTTATATTTTTAGATATTTATTGTGTAGCTCGCGGAAGTCTTCCCGATGCGATCCTCCGCCGAGCGGTGGCCTCTGTAAAGTTAGCTTATAGAACATTTATTTATTTCATACTGCCTCTCCGCGCTCGGTACCGTACCGCGAGAAGGCGCTCGTGATCTATGTTTAAGAGTTTAAGATAATAATTTATTATTTATTTCGAGTCTCCTTAACTATAATTATTTTGTAGCTAGCAGCTGCGATGCCACACTGCATACGGACGGGGCCTGCGTCTACGGGACGTGGCTCGTTATGACGATAAAGGTCGACTGATTCTGTGCTGATACACTGGATCCGATCTTTACCGTACTGCGTACGGGATCAGTCGATAATAATCCTCAGGAGCTCAGCGGACCGATACCGATACTGACATAGAACTTCCAAATGACATAGGCACTTTTTGTATATACCTAAGATACATTGTTAGTACTTACAAATCTAGTTCACGGTGTAGTTGCTGTCGGCGCGATACGCTAATCATCTTTATCAATTCTTTGTGAAACATCGAAGTAATCCCAGGCATTGAGCTTCTCGAGTTATCGGTCCGTCTGCGACGATTTTTTCGTTTTACCCGCGGCAAGAAGGACGAACGGCCAAGGGAAACCTGTTTAGGCTTTTGGTGATTGTTTTTTCGTTCTCGCAGCCCACTATACAAGTCCTTCGTGCCGGCAGCGCTCTAAGATATTACGTTCGGGCGTACGCAAAAAAAAAAGCACCATAATACAAAACCAAGTCCGCTGAACTCCCGAGGTTTCGTACACCGCTGAACATGTATAAAGATTATAACTTCGACATAGTAATATAAAAATAAAATGTTTATACAATTGTTAAGGGCGCGGTAGAGCCGGGTCCGGCGGCCCTCCCCCCGCGCGCTTCCATGTCGCCGCCCGCGCCCGCCGCGTCCCAGCACACAACAAGTGCCTTCTAATTTGTAAAAATCGAGTATATTTAACATTTAGTTGATCGAAATAGATTGATTGTTTATTTATTGTCTTCTTTTGAATATAATATTCAAATTGGCAAAGTTATTACTTTTGTACTTCGACCGAACTAATTCATTAGTTTCGACGTAGGATAGGTTTTTTGAATTTAAAGTGTGATATTTTATAATATTTATGATAACAAAGTTTAAAGTTTTAATTAAGGGACCAATGTAAGGATTAGGAGAAATTGTGCTGGAACCAACGCCTTTGATTTAAACCAAGACTGCTTCGCAACATGTAAAACCGTATTTTTGTTTCGTTTGTCACTTCTCCAGATATTGTAATCGTGCCACTAATAAAGTAACATTTGAACAGTGCTGGTTTTTGTTTGTTGTTAGTATCTATTGAATGTATATGTAGTAAGAGACGATATCGTCTCGTATATTTTGTTTAGTTTCAGTGTTTCGCCGAATCTAATAGCAAAACATTTTGTACCTAATTAAGGACTACTTAGATGTAAGAGTTCATAAGTTCGTCGACGTTATTTATTATCAGTTCATTAAGAATTATAAAACCATTAAAGCCAATTTATTTAATTTCTTTTGTATTTACATGAACATTTAAACATGTCTTAATATGATTAATATAATATCGCGAGTCATATAATATAGCAGACATTAGTTTACAACTTTTAGTACCTATGATTAGTTAAGTATTTAATTTTTTATTTAATTCCAATTATAAGTTAATCTTGCAAAAATGGACTAAATATTGTACTTTTTTTATGGACAAAAATTAAGGCTAAAGCTATATGACATTTCTTGTAAGTTTTCCTTATTTACCATCAGCATTTTTATTTTCAATTATAGTCAAAGTATGTTAAACCTTTGTTTTTATTTTTGTTTTACTTCCTCAACACCCTTTCCTCTTCAACGAAACAAAATTTAACTCACATACTGAAATAACAACATACGCCTGTAATCCCCGAAGAAGTAGTCAGAAATGTTACCAGAAAACCTACATTTCGCCGAGCTTATTATTCAATAATTTCAAAAATAGTTTCTCCAGTACACACATACACAATTTCTATTTCATAAACACGTACTTTTAATACTGCCAAAGAGAACTTCTGTAGAGTCTTCTATAAAGAAAGCTCCCCATATTGTATACAAATAAAATATTAACTTGAACGACAACGAATTACAAAGCATTGCATAGCAATTGGACTGCGCTCGTCACCCCGATACATATATATTCTCATAATGCCTAGTAATATCACTGGCTGCAATGTCCTTCGAACCGAAACAACAATACTTATCTGTTGCTGGGCGATATAAACAAAGGAATCCGTGGTAACAACGCATACGAGGGACCTACCACTTTGTAGCAGCAGTATATTGATTGCATTTTGCAACTTATAATGAAGTTTTGTGTGCATAAATTAAGAGAACAGATAATTAATTAAACGTCTATACATTTTGTTGGTGCTATCACCACAAGCAATTTAAAATTTAAATTAGTATTTGTAAATAGTGTGATTACATTTAGCTAATTTATTGTTTGTAAAAGATTGATAAGGGACAAATGGATATATTTCAACAACAAAGCATGTACCTAGCTGTTTTAGTCTCAGTTTTAGCATTAACACGTCAATCAGTCATCTATGATCAACTTAAGTAGGTACCTACCGCTGCGCTTATGTTATAGGAAATATTTTTGACAACTTAGGCAAGTGCTTTTGGAGGAAGTTAGATTCTATATTTTTATTTAGAATTTTCAACTATAAATGCCAGGTATTTTTTTTAATACCACAAGGTCCTAGATTAGATAAATTTGTGAGTTGGTCTGGGTAAAGCGACCAGTTAATTAAAAAGTAATTAATTTTTTTTTATACTAAAGTGACTACATACACCTGAAGGTAAGTGTAGCGAAATCCAGGAATAGTTTCGACCAACGATAAACAATGTGTCCATCGTAGGTCGGTAAGATCATGCCGGCCTGCCAAAGGGCCAAGGCGGAGGGGAAGGAAAAGGGTTAGGATCAGGGGGCAAGCCCCCTGGGGAGAACCGGATATACACTGGCTGACCCTTGAATGCGACCCACACAAGGTGGGCCACTATGGCAGGTTTTAGCACCAGTGTACGGTGGTCGCTATCCGGGCGGATCTAAGAATCCTCCCACCAGCAAATATCTATTACAAAAATCGCTGCAAATTATTCACTGCCGAGTTCAAACCACCTAAAGATTTTTTATAATAATAATTAAAATCTAAATAATATAGGCACCAATATTTACATATCGCCTTAGTGAAACAGTTTCGCAGTAAGTAAAGTGATCCGTGATTTTGTCGACACCGCTCTTGACCTGCGTCGGCGTCTCTGGTAACTTTATACTAAGATAGTGAATGCCCTTGAAACGCCTAACGTATCAACGCATCAATTTAAAATTTGGTTTCTGAGTGGCATATTAAGATTCAACAATGCGCAATAATGTCTCACTCACCGTACGAAACGAAATAAGCTGCTACTTCGGTTTTCTGTGAGACAGTACAAATAATCCGGTAGAGCTGGTCTTATTCTGTAGACAAGTATCTACAGCATAGTAATATGTTAAGTTGTTTACTATAAAATATTTCAGTAGATTTTGTTCTGATGTGATACCTTCTGTCCCTCCTTCACGGATTTCAGGAATATCATTAAATTGGTAGCATATTGCGTTGTTAGAAGTTTTAAAATTTTCATTGACATTATTTTTATAGCACATTAAATGTCACTTTTTCACAATAACAACTTTAAACATAATCTATAATTAATGTATTAAAACTGTGGTAAAGGGTTCGCTAGACGAGTACATAGCTTACTCACTCATTTCGCTAACACAATAATTTGTTCCAGTAAGTGAAAGAAAAATCATATTTTTTAATTGAAAATCTAGGTCAATTGATATCACTTAAAGGCTTGCCCGACCCGGGAATTAAAACCTCTGACCTCACAGTTCATAGCCCATATTAATATTTTGCCGTTCGACCAATGAGGCGACTGATAACATAGCACGAGATAAAAGAACTAAATGTACCCCGGATATTGTAATCTATCGATTCGCAAAATATTGTGTGTAGGATGTTATTTAAGACCGGTTAAAATACTACTTTAATATATTTATAACATTATGGGAAGGCAATGTGTGAAATTGAATTTTAGTCAACCACGCTGTAGACTTTTTATGTCAAAAATGAATTATAGAACTTTTACCCGATCCGGGTTTCGAATCCGAGGACCGAGACCTCATCACAACAGTCGTACCGCGAACGTATTACAATTGCGCCACCGAGGCAGTTTGTAATACTCGTTTACAAAAAAATCTTTGTTTCGTTCGTTCCAAAAAAAAAAACATAATGGTCGAATATATGTGTCGTTGACGTCCGGTATTTAATTTCCATATCTAGGTATCCTTTATGTGCATTTTTAGCACGGATTTTCGTTTCGAAAAATATAGACATGATTTGTCTTGTCATGTGTCATGGTAAGGCTTAACTCATGGCAGACTATGAATAAACTCGTTGCAATTTCATCATTGGGGATACAGGCATGACGGTGTGTTATACTATATGGAATAAATATTAATATTTTAGCAACACCGCTTCTCATATAACCGTTGGACATTTTGTTATTATATGCAAATCACAGACTTATTATTATGCCATGTTGGTACAACGTTACCGAAAATTTTCCATAGGTTTATGTATGAAGGATGTTACGGACAACAAAAATACTAATGGGGTATTTATTCTACATTCTTATGCTGAGTTGCACCAACTTACTTTAACAATGATAAACATGTTAAAGTACCGGTTAAGCAAAAAATGAGTTGCACCATTTGACAAATGTTAGATGACGTCATAACTTTAGCTGTTAACCGTAACCGCCCAAGATTCGCTAGTTAAAGATATTGTGTAAGTTAAATAGCTGTTAGATGGTTCAATTATAACCTCTTAATTGATATATCTCCTAAAGCGTCTGTGCTCCAGTGCTAGTAGTATCGGAATACGATGGTGCAATACATTCCGCAGACAATGTTAAAGTCAGCGTTACTGGACATAAACCTGAACTATAACTACTATTATAGTGCATTCCAGCTTTAGGCCTACTTTATAACCGAGAATAATTATTGTAATGTCCTTTTAATAACAATAATAACACAAACATGTTTAAACATTATAAAGAATTGGTAGAGATGTTCCTATTGCTAGTAGGCGAATAATATAGCAACACTACCAACCCACATTTTACTAGAGTTATTTGTGTTAGTCGATGGTGTGATGGTGATGAAAATAATGATAAATTATAATAATTATCCACATTTAGCAATCAAATAATTAACACATTTGTTGCAATTTTATTACTTGTTAATAATATGATAAGGTAGATTCTGGGTGTTACGAAATATTTTTCGTAGGTACCTTTAACTGCTTTTTGATAAATTAAAAACTATTATTTTTATAACAATCTTTGAAACTAAGTATTATTTTGGTTACAATGAGAGCGTACTCACATGTAAGTAATCGATAACGAAAAAGGTTTTTATTTCTATTTATCGAGTTCCTACATAGGCTAGAGTTACCTCCAACATTCGTATGTCAAACAAAATCATATCGCGTCTAGTTAAGTAAATACTGAGGTTGGTGTTGGTTCAATGATAATAATTATTGCTGCTGGATGCGTGCGATAACTGCTATTATCTAATATTTGTACAAAGCACTGATTAGATAACGAAAAAGATGTTTGAGGCTTGGTGTTAGTGAGCCATTTCGATTGGTAAATGTGAGGTAACGACTTCAACATACTGTAATATGTTGTGACAGAGCAGTTTTTGTCGTGGTTATTATAATATGGCATGCTGAAACACAAAACAGCAAAATCCGAGGTCCTTGGACCTCGGATTTTGCATCAGAGTGGAAGCGATTACACATAAAATAAAGCTTACGACATCAGAAATAATCTCATCTGTAACTACATGCCATGTGACTCCCTGAACTGTGATCGTAGTATATGCATTGCTGACCATAAAGGGAATAGGCTCTTTCCTTAAAGAGTCCTAAGTAGTATCAGTCTGGAAATATTTTAAGCGAATGCTGATTTTACAAGTATACTGTATGTAAAGGAAAAGTCGTGTAGCTGCGCCACTGACGAATGCCATCCATCCAGATGATGGGGATGGAACTCCAACTTTTTATCATATTCAGTCATCGTTATGTAAAAGGTAGAGTTGTGTACTTTTAAATAAGTACATCAAATTGCCGTTCCTTGTTGCATTCATGATGAAATTATGAAGAAATAACTTTGCACACATATACAATAACTATTTTTTTTTATTCAATACAATTTCATGTCAGCAGTTAAAAACTAAACGAATCAACGTCCACACAAAATATCAGCATCTTATCTAATGACTTTTTGTTTAAATTTTTTTAACATCAAAAAGATAATAAAAGTCATAACTATTAATGAAGGCCCAGTTTCTGCTTTTGATAAGATTGAGTTACTATGCGAGACTAATGATTGTAAGATATCGTTTTGATATAAATGTAGATTGCCTAATGACTTTCCTGAACTTTCTATTTTAATGGTAGATCCACATGATGAATGATCACATAGCGTTTAGAGAATTATGATAAAACAGTTATTTAAAGAAAAAACCAACATCATTTTGTTATTAGCATTAATGACGAGTGGAGTAGATCGTCCGTCTGATGGTGAGCGTCACGCCTGCCCATCAACAGAAGCAATACCTATTAGAATTTCGAAATATAAAGATTGTTTAGTGTTGTCGACACTCCGAGACATAAGGTGTTGTTTCATAATACCATGTAATGTTATTGGCTGCAATGGCCTTCAAACAAAGGCTTACAAACTGCTGCTTGGCGGCAGAAACAAACAAAGCAGTGGTACTCACCCAAACGGCCTCTAGCATACGAGGGACCTCCTCAAACACAATAAGATTCGTAAATTTTCTAAATGGGTGAATAGATTTTATTCAAATATATCTAAGAACCATTTCGTTTAAACCAGCTTTCAAAAATTAAACCGCATTTTAAAAAATCATAGACACATAAACAGACAGCCAGACAAAGCTAGAATCAAATTTATAACTAGTCTTTTTTTGTAGAGGGTTTTTAAGTGGCATTAGCCTAGTGGGGAGTGGAACGAACTGCCGAGATGGATGTCGCGGTTTTGAAGTCAGTCCTCAGTACATCCACCGGACTGTTCAGTAAAATTTATATTCATTGCTCGCTTTCGGCAAAGGAATACAGTGAGGAATCCTGCATAACTAAGAATTCTTAAAAACCAATTTCGAACGTATGTCAAACCACATTACCAGCGTGGTGGACTGAGGTCTTACCTTCTATTGTATTTTTGATACTTTTTATTTACTAACTATAAGTACTTGATTAAGTAAAACACATATAGATTTGCAATATGTGCGGAAATCTGTACATTTTAAATTATCTTTATTAAATTTCTTGTATTGTAATTGACACACATACA
Source organism: Amorpha juglandis (assembly GCA_949126905.1). NCBI lineage: Eukaryota > Metazoa > Arthropoda > Insecta > Lepidoptera > Sphingidae > Amorpha > Amorpha juglandis. The sequence continues at coordinate 8,092,988 of OX421380.1, forward strand.
ACATAACAAATATTTTTTTTCAAATACAGCTTTTTGAAAAGTTGGCAGATACTAAGAATAATATGTAGATTTTAAAGATATGAGAATAAGAAAATGTACATTTCTGGAACAATTATTTTGATTAGACTTTCGTATGATTAGATATTCTGTGGAAGTACGGATTAAAATTTAAAGTTATTTATTAACACAAAAATAATGGTGTTGAGCTGTATAATGGGCTGATGTCCGCTTCCTGCTGCGTTAAGACTTCGAAATGTTTGGAAAGTCACGTTTTCAAGGGTAGATGTAAAAAAGGAAATCACAAATTTGCACTTCGTGTGGAAGTATATCTTTCCTTATTTGATTTTGCGATTATATGAAGGACAAACGGACTCACTGATAAATCTTTATAACCGCATCGTCAATATCAAATAAGACGAGTTTTTTTACATTATATTAGATAACAGACATTTTACTGTATTTCCTACTATATTTAAAATAAAGGTACATAAGTTCACACCTATGTACATGAAAGTATAGACAGAGTCGCAACTAGCGCACCTGCGCTAAGTCTCTTTGGCTATGATGTGATGGGGGGGGGGGGGGGAGCCTATGGCACAAATTCCAGTCTCAAACAACAATCATGAGATTTTTAGAATCGGAAACCCACACACAAGTTAGGTATTGTGATCGATTGCCCTACCTAGGATCTTACGGATTCTCATCCTAAGTACACTACAGACTGCTACTAGACAAATGAGGTAATACTTTTTACGAATATAAATACATACTTGTTTAAGGGCCTATTTCACAATGGTCAATTAAATGTTAATAAGATTAGAAAGAAAGAAATGTTTTATTGACACAGTTATACACATGCAACACTAACAAAGTCTAAATAATTAAGTAAATTAAGAATAAACCTAGTAGCAAAGAAATGTTGCATGCTTACTCCTTGATAATTAAGTAAGACAGCATAATGCTCTCTCCGCATATGTAACACAGCCATATTGACAGGGTGATAATTTCGTATTTTGCTGTCGTATATTTTTTTTCGCTAAGTAACATTTGGCAATTGTGCAACAAGCCCAAATAGATTTATTTGGTAAAATACCTTCTAATACCTCATGTGTGACGACTTTTGTATTCCATTATCATTGTTTTATCGCATGTTAACATACTTATTGGTAACAAAACTATGCTTATCATATAATTATGTACTATTTCATAAATCAGAACAATATTGGATAATAATGTGGGCATGAAATTTAATGTTAGTTCAAGTGTAAGTTCTACGATCGGTGACCTGCTGCTGGGTGAGTGCTGGATAATATTTACTACTATAGGCGTGTGATGTCGGTTACAAAAGTGTTGAGAAGCGACCAGTGCAGAGAAGAAAAATATGCATTACAAAACAAGTCTGTCATTTATATCTAAGTTATAATACTTTGAAGACCATGTTAAATAAGCTAGTTTTACTGTTACTGACATATACTCCTCGATTTGTTACTGGCTTCACAGGACAAGACAGAATAAAACAGGAGCAAACGCACAAATAAAATGTGAAGGGCTCCATGATCTAATTCGAGCCAGTTTGCCAGCGCAATAAGCATAATGTTATTAAATTATTGTTCAACAAAAATAAAATCGTGAGATGGAATTTAATATATAACTTTACAATTATATGTTGTACACTATTGAAAAGAGTTATTTTTTACTGTTTGTATCATTAGAAACTTAATTCATTAGAAACTTTTAGCGTTATGATGTAAATATGATAACCCTGAATAAACGAAATTATGCACGATTTGAATTATGCTCTTCGGCAATCATCGGATATTTCTAAAATACGGACAAATGATGATGATGGTCTAATACAAACAATTTATAAGTGGTAGAGCCACGTTGTAGACAGTTTTGTTTACAGCATGAATGGGCCGGCCCGACTTGGTTGGTGTAAAGTAGCAGCATGCTGTTCAATTTCGTAAAGTGTGAGATATTCGAAGACCCAAATCTCCTTCCCTTTTCCAATATCCATAATTTAAGGTCGGCAACGCGTCCATGATTATCAAGGTTTTGTGTATGTTCATGGGCAGTGAAGACTACTTACCAACAGGTGATTCACTAGCGCATTTGCAGGCTTCTGATATATAAAAACACTCAAAACATTAGATAATTAACTTATTTTTCTGTTGAGCGACTGACTGGACTCGGATTGCCGGCCGCTCATAGCATATGCGCACAAATTCGTAAAAACCAAACATAGCATAGAAATACTTAATTATGCTACAGTAAATTGTAAATTATAATTTATGACGTCCTACTGTACTTATTACAAAATATTGCGACAAATTTTTTCGCTGTTGTAACACATTAGTCGATAACAGTACCAAAGCAATATGGTTGGCAGCAATCGACACAAAGGCTCGTAAAGATACGCGACGTATCGATAGCTTTACATAACTCAGGCAATCACCTCAACCCGCTTAAAATGCATTGACTAGGCAGTTGCTTGGCTCTAAACTGAACATATCTATACTGTGAAAATGACGAAAAAGGGGTCAGAGTTTATCTTTATCGCTTTGTTTATAATTTTAGTATATTTTATGGATATATCTTTTTGTCTATTATAAAAGTTAATGTCGCAATGAGCCGAATTGTTTGCCGCCCATAAACAGTAACACTCTCTGAACTTTGAATATCGAAGCACTGTACTGTGGCCATTAAATTGCACTGGCCATAATAAAAAAAACGATATTCATAATTTTACCGCCTTAAATGTTAAACCGGAACACAACAATACTTATTCACTACCGTACTCTATCAAACGAGAGAACTTCTATTTCTTTAAGTATTTACTGAAAATGTAGTAAGCCTGAGATTCACTTCATGCCAATATTAAATATATGCTTAATATTATGTATGCATACTATTCACGATAATAAATAAAAAAAATATACTGTGTCTACTTATACCAAAATAATTGACATTTATCGTGGAATAAGATTTTGTAATAGTAATTTTTCGATGAAAGTATATTTTTAGTTGCAAATGATACTTGACTCATAAAAAAATCTAATCGTCAATTTGATTAAAATGCAGTTATAAAATGCCCTATCACTAAGATAGAGATTCAGATACGTTTTATGTGTTTTTTTAAACCCAATTATAAATATTCAATTTTTATAATAAATATTTTTGCTATGGAAATTTATTTACATTTTTAATGTACCTTCGTAACGGTCATAGAATTATTGATGGAATAAATAACTTAAGTAATAAAAAACCAAAGTGGTAGATCACTTAGTCTTATCGTCAAATGCACACTATGTATTTTTAATAAGATTATTTTGTAACGCTGTTTTGGTTGTCCGCTATTACGTATAATGTCATTATACGTAAGAGCGATGCGAGCAATGATTAAACAAGCACAATAGTCGCAGATGGGACACGGACTAAGTATTTGGGAAGAAAATATGGGATAATCATTAACGATCGCGTGATGCTAAGCATCATGCCTGCCCATAAACAGAAACAACACCATCAGATCTTTAAATTATGAAGTACTCCGTAGCACAGGATTGTACTCGTTAACCAGAATCAGAAACTTCACGCGATCACCCCTAAGGGTAATCGACGGATGCATCATTAGTGCATAACCATCTGGGTGTGAAGATCTACGCGATCTGTGGAAGAAGGATCGAGACGAGACATAAGTTGTTAAATTATTATTCATTTTAAAGTAAACACTACAAAGCGTCCCATTTCTCCTTTGGACGTCGGCTCACGTCCCATTAGAGGTAGGGGTGCTTACAGACTGACAATCGTATCTAATACCATATGCCAATATGGACGTTTCCTAATAATACCTGTTTAAATTCATCTTCCTGGTCATTAATGGCGCATGTCAGTTATGCACACAACTGAATTTTAAATGTTATACACACACAATGAACAATTCATATCTTTGGATTTAAATATCACTGACTAACAAACATCTTGAATTAAGATTACCAAACAATAAACGTCGTGGCGTGACTATTTTATCAAAGTGTTATAATATCATTTATATCCTTTATACGCTCGGTGAATAAAAAATGTTATTAATATGCTGGCTGTTTATTTTTGTTTTTGGCGGTGGTATAAGAAGTCTTATATGTTCTGTTGTTTTGTATTGAGGAAGTTTCTTCGAATGTCTAACAAGAGGACTTGATGTGACTTGATGAGAATGATGAAGAAATGTACACGAGGACGATACTGTTTTTTTATTTATTATGATTATGATGTTTATTATTAATTGTTAATTATCGCTTGCTTTAACATGTGTGCGAGTAATTTGATAATATTTGCATTTATAATATGCAATTATTTAACAGTCGTCTTTTATTATTATACGACATTATGACAAAACATTCTAGACATAGATAAGACGGGGTAGTACCTAATTCATAAGCATCCATCCAAAACGTTTATACCAGGAATATCCTTAACAAATAGTTTAATTGACTCCGTAGAAGCAGCAAATGCTAATTATTGAGAAGCGTGCGTGGCTCTACCACTTACAAAAACCACTTGTGCTGAAGGCCGCCACCGCGAAATTCTAAGACCGTACATCGGCGTAGAAAAAATTCTTCCAGCGCCGATTTAGCAATCACTCGGGTGTGAACTACGTCCGAAGGCTAATGAGTCCGGTATAACCATCCCTCCACCCCAGGTGGGGAAGGTATCCATAAGGTTTATTTTCTCCGCGGCAAATAAAAAGTGATAGTACATTAGTACATTAATGTTTTCACCATTGCGGTCCACTAATGTGATAATATATTGCCATCGTACGATATAACAGATAAAAGAACCATTTAAACTATGATAATGGATAACCGATAAATAAAGTATTTATATAAGTTGATAAAAAGAGGTCGGCCTGTCTGGTGAACCCGCGAAACTACTTTTTCTTGGAATTTAATTTTTCCATTGTCTTCGAAACGTGACGCATAATATGTGGAGCGGCCGCTATCATTGATACAAGGGATTTCGGTTTGAATTATACTTAGAAAATGTATTGTATGCCTACTACTTATACTTACCTAATTATAGTTATATCATTCACAAGTAAAGGGACAGTTATAATTGAGAACTTTCTTTCTTTTTATAAACTCAAAACCACAGGATCTGAAGAGCCATATGTCAGTGTACCGATAGCATATAAATTTGCAATAAAATTGGTTGGTTGGTGCTCAGTAGTAGTACAGTTTTTAGACTCTGCAAGTAGCTTTCTTTTAGCTTGGCGTTGAAGGATCCGCCTTTCCATCATTTATTGATGGTAATTGGTAATATATGGGGCGACCCGTCGTCTGGCCCTCACAACCCGCAAAGGGAACCAAGTCTCGTCTTGTCTCGTCCGTTTTTCAACAGTATGTACCACGTGCAGGTTGGCTTTGGGCCTAAGATATTGATGACCCACTAACACCCTCAGACTTTGCAAGTAATATACTACATCAATTCCTTAGTCATACGTGTCTATCCTCGTAGACTATAAGAGAAACTGATACAAGTAATTTTAAAACGTACTTATTTTTTATAGAAGTTTGAACTCTTCAAACTAATAATATGTACAAATATATTTAATTTAAAAAAAATACACTAAATTAAAATATTAGGTCCTTACATATGAAATTGGCGTTTTTCGTACTGGCCACTTTAATCACAAATTTCTCCTCTTTGGTAAGGAATTCCAAATTCAAATTTGTACAGCTATAGACTCATGTATTTGTGCTTCGATGATCGTCATTCATTTGTTTTGTTTCTTCTGTTTTTTTCTGTTTGCGTCACTCATTTTACAAAATGGAAAACTTAAAATATCGCATTATTTACGAGTACGAGTTCCGCCGTGGCACTAGTGCTGCGGAAACAACTCGAAGGGTGAATGATGTGTATGGCGGTCGTGTTGCAAAAGAAAACACAGTTCGTTTTTGGTTCCAACGTTTTCGTTCTGGAAATTTCGACCTGCAGAACAAGCCCCGTGGACGGCCTGAGACTCAAGTTGATAATGAAGAGTTGAAGGCTATTGTGGAAGCGGATCCATCGCAAACCACGTCCGAGTTAGCTACAGGCTGCGATGTTAGTGATAAAACTGTTTTAATTCACTTGAAGCAAATTGGGAAGATTAAAAAGCTTGAAAGGTGGGTACCTCACGAATTGACTGAAGCAAACCGGCAAACGCGCGTCGACTGCTGCGTTACATTACTAAACCGGCACAATAATGAAGGTATTTTAAACCGAATCATTACCTGTGATGAAAAATGGGTTCTTTACGATAATCGGAAGCGCTCAGCGCAATGGTTGGATCCTGGCCAGCCAGCCAAATCCTGCCCCAAGCGAAAATTAACCCCAAAAAAGTTACTTGTAAGCGTTTGGTGGACTAGTGCCGGTATTGTTCATTACAGTTTTCTCAAATCTGGCCAGACTATTACGGCTGATGTCTATTGTCAGCAATTGCAAACCATGATGGAAAAGCTAGCGGCTAAACAACCTAGGCTGGTCAATCGCTCCACGCCACTGCTGCTTCACGACAACGCTAGACCACACACTGCGCAACAGACGGCTACTAAATTAGAAGAGCTTCAATTGGAAAGTCTAAGACATCCTCCGTACTCCCCGGACCTTGCTCCAACAGATTACCATTTTTTTCGAAATTTGGATAACTTCTTGCAAGGGAAAAAATTCAACTCCGATGGGGCAGTCCAAATCGCCTTCAAAGATTTTATTGATTCCCGTCCGACTGGTTTTTTTAGTAAAGGGATCAATGAACTACCTATGAGATGGCAAAAGTGCATAGAAAATAATGGTTCATACTTTGATTAATTAAATATATTATAATAAAAAATATTCGACTTTTTGTTCCTCCCATACAAAACGCCAATTTCATATGTAAGGACCTAATATTTTAAGTTTTCTAATATACAGGGTTAATTTTAAAACACCAGCAACCTCGCAGGACCAGATAGCTGACCTCATACGGAACAACTTTTGTTCTACGAGTTTGGATATAACTCAATATATTTAAAAAAAAATGATTTTACAAGTTTTTGTTGTGTCGTGTTTTTCTTCGTAGACTGCGGCGCGGCGAGGCGTGCGCGCGCGACTTAAAGGCGCCGCTCAGCTGCTCGAGCGTTGACCTTCAAAGCCGCTAGCCCGGTTCCCCACGCTTCGCGTATTTGTTTACGTAATCTGCGATGCGCGTTGTTAATATTCAAGACGGAAATTAAATGAATACTTATTTTTGTATGAAAATAAAATCTAACAAATTATCAAAAGTCGTAGAACAAAAGTAGTAGCTTATAACCTTAGGAATCTACCCCTGCGAGGTTGCTGGTGTTTTAAAAATAACCCTGTATACTAAGGTGTTTGAAATTTTGTAGAATTTATATCAAATCGGTAATTCTAACATACAAACAAGTCTTTTACACTACACTCTACTGTCCTAAGTAGTTACTTCCTCTATTTACTAGTAGTTTTCATCATTGATAACAATAAATAAATCGGCAATGCTTTGTATATACAATACACGTTTCTAATGTCCATATATTGTGTAATAAAGAGTTCTTGCAGTAATACGATCTGTAGTATTATTTCGTTTAACTTCGAATAACTACTTAAAACTCAGCATGATCACATAACCTATATGTTGTGTCTAATATAGTTCATGACTTTTTAAGCCAAGTAAACTTTAAGTATGAAAAATACCCAACGAATAACAGATATACCTACTATATAATAATTGCATAGTGTATTTTGTCGTTGATTTATGGTTGTTGACGGTTTTCCACTGTCTCATAGAAAACCGACGTAAAGTCTGCCAGCTTGCTATTGCAATAGTACATAGTTGGTACGGTAAGTGACATTTCCGGATGCCCAAATCCATAACCCCTTCTTAATCCATATTAACGCCTAAAGATTCTTCAAGTGTTATAGTTGTTCATGGGCAGTGGATATCACTATCCATAACGAGATACACTTGCTTGATGCCAGAATTACTATACAATTACTATAAAGTGATCGAAAAACTCATAGCCAGACTGAGTTAAAAACCTGTATGCAAAATCGCATCTAAATGGAAGCTTGTCAACAGTCTGCGCAAAAAGAAACTACGTAGAGAATTTTATTTTATTTTTTGCATATGTCGATACATTCAGTCCTTGAGTGTACAAATTATAGAATGAAGACTCTTTTTAACGTATACGGCAAATTGATCACAGCTGTGACACAGCTCCTAATGGATGTAAATTAAGTTGTATACCATTTACTCCTTCTGAGTATTGAATTACGAATGCAAGGAGATATTTATATGCATTTATTGATGAATCTATTCCTGGCGTTTGATGTCGGATGTCAAATTAGACATCTTTGCGTATTAATTCGCGTCATTAGTCCTCTTGTAGCGCTAGCGCATACTGAGACGGAGAAACAGGTGAAGTTCTGAGTAAGTCTTTCATCACCTAGTGATGATGATTATGTAGTAATGGACAAGTCGATATATTGGATACAAACTTTAACACTGCATTTTCACAATCAAAGAACGCGGCCACTATAACAATTAAACTTCTTTTTCTTCCGCCTGTTTTTATCCTACTCGCAGTGGTGTCGGCGCAACATACTATTAAACGTATGTTCAGAAAGATTCGGCTTGTAATTTTTACGACCGGCCACCTGCCTGACATCAACCCCCCTGGGGAGAAAACAGTGAACACATTCAGGCCAGAACCAAATATTTGTGGATCTCACAAACATTTGTCTCGATGCGGGAATCGAAGCCGCGGCCTCACGCTGCATATCTGGCTACTTGCCCACTGCGATAAGGGAACTGTCACTATAAGATCACATTTCATTATACCTATACTCAACAATAAATATTTGTTTGTTTATAGGTATGTAATTTAAGAATTAAATAAAAAACAAATTATCCGCGCCGAACTGATAACATCCTCTTTTTTTGAAGTCCATCCATACAAGTTGAATCCTGAGCCTCCTTTTTAAGTCTGCTTATTAAATGTCTATACTTACTATCACAATACATAGGTACGTCTATATATACACACTAACGGTTATGCCCAAAAACTCACAAATACATAATATTGCTATGATTTATATTAAAATTTCAAAGTTTACTACATGAAGACTCATCTAAGTTATTTTGAGGAAACAAATACATTACACAATTAAATATTTTCTACAATTCGATACATTGAGTCATCGTCAATTAAATGTAACATAAACATATTGCAATTACTGTATAAATAGCCGGGCAATCAAGCCGACCAAAGGGAACATTGTTTAATGCAAAAAGTCCTCAACCACACCCAAGTGTACGGCCAATGGCGAGATATCGCGCCGAGGAACGTTAATTAGTCACTAATAAGTACTAAAATGGAACGTTAGCTTATTTACCAAATTCAGACTGAAATTACAAAAAAATAACGTCCAAAAATACGTTGACGCCTTTGTTCTCCCGCACAAAGGAAAGCTGAATCAATAAACACGAAGCAATTATTGCCTACACACGGGCGTTATGTTTTTTCCGTTTCACCCTACGTCTGCGCGTATTACGAGGTAGGTGCTTTACTAAAAATAAAAATTTAATGGAGTTGAGACCAGTTCTCGGACGTGACCGCAACCCGCAGTCCGGCTAGTCAGTATGGCGTTGTAGTTTGTACCGACTTTTATCTGCTTCATACTTAGTGAGTCACCACTCGCCAGGTTCGTTAGTATATTATGACTTATTTTATAGTTACATGTGTTTCACTGCTTATCTCCACAACTAGACACGAGTACGCTGCGTACGGAGATGCAATGTTAATTTATGTTATGAATTGATTTATCTCCGTATTCATAAACGTGAATATGAGGTCTAGTGAGCGCGAACGCATAGTGAAGATTTTTCTAAACGCCATTAGTTAGTTTTTAAATGCTAAAAGGTTTCATTTTTATAGAATCAGTGAATAAATGCCGAAATGGTAGTCTACGAATTCTCTTAAAGGCGGATTTAAATTTGAAATGTATTTAGGAGTTTTAGCGACATCTATCGAATAACTGCTTCGGTGGCGCTGTTGTAATTCGTACGCGTTACTATTGTTGTACTGAGATCTCGGGTTCGATCACCGGTTCGGGTAACAGTGATATTTAGGTTTTTCTATCACGAAAATTCTCAGTATCAGCTCGGAGTCTGGAATCCATCACGGGACACATCATGGGACGGAGATACGCTCGCCGAAATGTGTGTGCACTGGTCACACCTCTGCTAACCCTTTGGGTATTACAGGCGTGAGTGCGTGTGAAATTTGATAGTTTCAGAAATGTAAGTTTACATATTAGGTTACTATTGAACTATACAGTAACTATGTACAGTAGCAGTCAGGGAACAGGCTTCCCTTCACAAGTAAGGTCAAACGAGCTTTTCGAATGCGAGTTGATGAACCAACTTGTCTACATTTATTATGTGTAGGTACTAGTAAGAGTAAACTAAAGTTTTATATACTCAGCCTTAATTTAAAACTTGGCTTTATGCTAGCATATATAAACCTAGTGGTTTATATCGATCGATTAATATGTATTATCATTGACCATGGTAATTAGTTTATATCTAGTTTAATCTACTTTAATATTCATTTATGTTTTATAATAGGGCCGTCTTAGTTTAATTATAGGCTACGTGAAATGAACAGTGGAGAATTGCTACAGGTTTCGGTAAATAATATGAGATTTTTTCAAAATAAAAATTGTTTAGGGATACCCTTATCGTATTATAAACATGAAATAACTTCAGCGAAATGTAGGTGCATTACTTTCGACTATGACTTCGGAAATACGACCAAGAAGTATATCAGATTTACGATGCTAACACCAATTTCGTGGTATTGACACTGAATCATATTAACAACAAACTTGTTCTCATCGTGCAGTCGCTCGTTTATTGTTGTTTACAATGACTGTTCGCTTTCTGCTTTATGGATGCAGGTTATTAAAAATTATTTTGTCTAGATTTTTCTCGAATAGCCTCAAAATGCATCTTACGAGATTTATAGGATACATAACGTTTATACACCCTTGTTCGGAACGTGGCAGACAAGTTCCAGGAATGTCGCTCAAGATGGCTTGGTCATGTTGTGACAAACCGGAGGAATACGTCAGTCGGAAATGCCTGTGCCAGATCATACTAGGGATACGATTCTGCAGACGGTCAAGAAGTGCTGACTTGACGTTTTAGAGGAAGTTATGAGACTTAATAGTTTCACCACGGAGAATCTTCAAGATCGGTCTAATTGAATTAAGTAATCCTGGCAAATGGCCGGGATAGCGGCAGGCAGAAGGAGAAGAAAATCCATGAGAACTTCTAATGAATTCATTGCATTGAAGAAAAAAAGAATATGCAAATATAAGATCTCATTATCAAAAACATGCTAAAGTTTAATGATTACTTATGAATCATGATTAACAAACACATACGGTGATAAGTCCAGAGGTCAAATCTTTGACTAACTGCGTGAATATAAATTAGTCACTACTGTGTTGTCAGCTAATAAATAGAATTATAGAAGCTTTTAGAAATTGTTATCACGTTTGTCACATTTATAATTTGGCTTAAGAAACTCTCTTTGTGTAAATGGATTAAACGTAGAAATAATTTTTCGTTCGACATAAGTAATAATATAACAGGAAATTTACATCTAAGCCCCATTTAAATGGAGAGATTTTCCCAAACAACATACGCGAGAATATCACAGAAAACTGCTATTTACGTTGATGCGTCATACATTTTTTATTGTTAAATTGCATGAAGCGGGCACCTGAATGACAGTTTTCTATTAAAATCTTGCCTTGATAGTGCAATAAACTTTCTTCCCATCTAAATGGGGTTTTAGGAAGCTGCATTAAGGGCCGTCCGTGAGCAAACGACCTTGACTGTCTCGCGCCATACTGAATCGTGTACTCGGCGAGTGCAGAATATGCACGTATTTAGCGAATAATTGATTTAAAAAATCAGGTTTTGGTCTTTTCGAAAATTTAAAACGGGCAAAATATTCGTTATTAAATTGCCTATCTAGTGATGTTAATCTCATTTGATAACATTCTGTACTTTAAAAGGAGACGCACGGAATCTTTGCATTTTTCCCATTTTTATGGTTCATTTATAACGACAATTTAAAAATATATATCAGCATTAACATGAATTTGAATCGAACAAAGTAAAGCTGACAGATTGTAAAAATATATTGTATATTTATTTAATCAATATTTATTTTAAGTAATGACTAGATAGCCTCTAAAAACCTCGATCGCGCGGTGTTTTGCTCACGGACGGCCCTTAAGGTGCGATTCTCGCGAGCAAAAGCTAATTTCACAAAGACGTTCTTCTTTACCATTTTAATGCGTAATTTATAAAAATAGCTTTATTACTTGTTTACCGGCAAAAATGTTATAATATAATATATTATATCCGTATATTACACCGCTTGGTTGTTTTATCGATGCCAGTAACCTACATAAATGTTATCTGATACCGCTCTATTCTGCTGAAAATAATGAACTGTAACGATTCAGATTAATTAAACCTTTAATTTACGATCACATTTATAGTGTTTTATAAATGCGAGTTGTCTTTAAGATTTATCGTTTGAATTAGACCATAGAACCCAAAATTCGTCGACAGCAAATCTGGTGATAGAATGCTCATGATTTAGATTTTCTCACATAATAGATATTTATTTTCTTTTAATTTTTATTGGATTGAATGACGAGACGAGCAAGCCGCTCGCCTTATGGTAAGCGCCACGCCTGCCCCTAAACAGAAGCAACACCACACAGAACTTTGAATTACAAAGCACTGCATGGCACTGAACTGAGCTCGTCACTCCGCGACATAAGATGTTAAGTCTCGTAACCGAAACACAACACACTGTTGCTTGGCGGCAGAACTAGACAAAGCGGTGGTACCAACCCAGATGGCCTCTCGCGTACGAGAGACCTACCACCAACCACCTTGTAAATACCTTGTAAATTAGATACCTAATCAAATGTTTTATAATGTAGTACTTACCATGTCTGTCAATAACCGTGTTCCAGGAATGGCAATGGGAGGTTAGTGACATATTTGCGAGTGGTTTGATGGTGTCCATAAAGCAATTAATCGAACGAAATTGTTTAATGATGCCACAAGACACTCCCTTCATCCTCAGTCTACGGGCCTGGCAATTACGTACATACTGCATAATAAAATGTATTACACGATCTCTTTCTGTAACTCCACACAAATCACAATACTTAATGAAGTACTACGTAAGTATGTAAGTTGGTAATACGATTGCCATACGTTTGCTAAATCCACTATCGATGCAAGTAAGTCCAGTTTAGTCACCATAGATAAATCAATGCTTCAATATTGTACTAATATGCCAAATAGTTTTTTTATAACGAGGTATCCAAATTGATCCACTTACAATAAACGCCAAATAACATGGCGGGGTAAACTAACTCACGAGACATCGTTTTCAGGGATTAAAGTATAACAAGACTTGACGGGAGATCCAGCTGGTGGGTGAAGTTACAAACTTTAGTCCGGGCAATTTATTTTTCATTTTCTATAAGCCTGTGACCTATTAAAAAGGCTTCGGGTTATCTTTCGAATACTTCAAAAATGCCCGTCACACGGTGCATAATCTCATAATTCATTCTGGTTTATTTGATTACACAAGAATTATGTGTTCAATCGAACCTAATAAAGCGCACACGTAATAAAAATTCACTTTCGTAGGAACGCTGCAACCAGTTCCGTTTGTCTAATGCTGCTACACGCAACACAGATATAATGTAAACACGATGTAATTATTAAATGCAATAATTATAATGTTGCTCGGTATCTCGTAATTACACTGCTGATCGCTCACTTTACTTACACAATATTACGATATTACACATTCATTTAATATGATTTTACCATTTGTTCCTTATTAACTTAGTATTATGCCGACGGTATGAATTGACGGTGGTGTATAAACTAAATACTTTATACCAAATGTATATACAAGAGTTGTTCCTGTTTCTAAATCATAAAGAACGATCATGCATAGATACGATTATATTATATTCCGCTTGAGTAAATTTATATTTGCATATAATATTATGTAACGACTCTATGTATAACTGGTACTACCGGTTTGGTAACACGGTCTTACAAGAAACGGACTTTAAAATGGCAGCTTATATGGCATACGATCTGCTAGATTAGGTTCAACAAACAAACCCTCCGCTACCCTCCATTTCAAATCCTCATTCATTTTTATAAAGATTGGCCGGCAATACGGGGCAAATTCAAATGCCGAGCAGTTCAAGTCATCCCAAATCTAACAATCAGAATTTTTGTTCGAGTTAACACTTCATCTTAGATACGATTAATTTTATTTACCGACTGAAGTCGATGTGGAAAAGTAAAAAAAACAATGGCTCACATTTTTCCTGCTAAAATTTAAATTTGTTGTAGTTTCTGATGTTACTCCTGTGTGGTCTGACCATAGACACAAGTGTTCACTAAAATAAGTGTGATTAAACTTCATTGGAAATACAAAAAAAACTGGCAAAGTATCAAACATAGTATATTTTTTGTTTGGTAATGAGGAAAATGTATATTTCATTTCATTCTTGTTTAAATAGTAGGTATGGTCGTCTTTGGAATTAAAAGGGCATAATTCACGATCTTGTTTAATCGTTCTATATAGCTAGATAAAAAAAAATATTTTCGCAGCCTAATATGAATGTGAAACTGACTCATACATTTTTAGAAATTACACCCAATTTTGAAAAACGAAATACATTCTCTTTCACTAAAACTGTTCATTATATAATAAAAAAAACAAACATACCACGCCTGTATCCCCAAAGGAGTAGCCAGAGGTGCGATCAGTAAATTGGATGGAATCATCGTCGTGACATGTGATTTAAAGGTTTGTCATTTTTCGTTTTACGTTTCCGTAAAATGACACTATCACATGTTATAACACCCGTCTACAATAGTGTATTATTGTGTTTGACAGCCGCGTCACTCAGGGCGGCGAAATGTCCCGGAAATGTGAACGCACTTTTACGCAAAATTTTTATAATCTCTCAGGATGGATATTTTGATATAGTGACATGCTGCTGGAGCTATAACGCGTCGAAACTACGCTGTATTAAAATATTGTTGTAAGTTCTCTTAAGTGTCTTCCGGTGGTGGTACTGTAAAAGACTTACCTATCGAACATACTTAGGTTCCTATGTCTACGAACTTATGAAACTAAACGATATTATACTTCTGTACTTCTCATGAATTAAACACTTATCTACTTTAAAGTGTACTGAAGCAGTACTTCAACGTTGAGTAATAGACATTCATAAAACCTAATTTAGACGGAGAGAGTTTATCCTACGCAATAGGCGAAAATATAGCAGAAAACACTGCTCTACAAGGCCGCATCCTAGCCGCACCATACGATTTTCGTTGTTAAATTACATGAGGCGTCATCTAAAACGGATGGTTTCTATAAAAAGTACTCATAAACTGTCAGTATATAGACACATTATGTACCCATTTCCAAGAAAATCTTTCAATTGGTTAAGTCAATATTCACTCCTCTTGCGTTTTATTTGCGTTCAAACTTGTTGTGTATTTCCACAATTGATAGAAAATGTTTGATGTGTTAAACGTACTATAAATAGAATGTATTGAGACTGTATAATAGATTATAATATGATCATACTACATCTGCAGTGTGAGGACAGAGTCTCGCGTCATGCTATTATATATTTAATAGTAAAGTTTTACAAACCACAATAACATTTTCGCATATGGCATACCAACCGGTCTAATCCCCCGACATCAATTAGTAAAATATTTTTAAAGCTAAGAACCATCACCTGGGCACCTATTATACCTACTAGGCTATAGTAATTGTTTTGCTTGTTTTACTTTTATTTTATTTTATTACTATTATTTGTGTGAGATGCTGTAATAAACTTATTTTCTTTCTTTCATCATAAAATCCAAATTTCAAATGAATTTGTTTTACCAAAATCTTAAAACCGACTTTAAATATATAACTAAATAGTCAACAATTATAATTTCTATAGGTTTCTTTGGAGTCGGTGCCTGTGCCTCTGCCATTCATTAACTCCAAAGGGGCATCTAGATTTTTTTAAAAGTATTCAGTGTTATTTAAAAAAAACTTCATTTGAAGTCGACAAAAAACGCACAAAGTTGAGAATCTCCTTCTATTTTTGAAGCTTGTTAAAATGTTTTTATACAGGGTTATTTTTAAAACACTGACAACCTCGCAGGAGTAGATTCCTAAGGTCATTTGCTACTACTTTTGTTCTACGACTTTTCATAATTTGTTAGATTTTATTCTCATACAAAATAATTATGAATTTAATTTCCGTCTTGAATTTTACCTACGCGCAGATTACGTAATACACGAGGCCGCGCGCGTCAGTTCAATGACCGGCCGCGCCGTCTCGATCGATAATACCTACACGTAGACGTACGAACACAAACACTACATAACAAAAACTTGTAAAACCATTTTTTTTCTTATGTATTGAGTTATGTCCAAACTCGTAGAACAAAAGTTGTTCCTTATAGGGTCAGCTATATGGCCCTGCGAGGTTGTCAGTGTTTTAAAAATAACCCTGTATAGGTCCATTCCCTCAGGCGCAGCTACACAGACAAACCGGCTGACAAAGTGGAAAAAAAATCGAACTTATAACACCGCTCTGTTTTGTCGGGCGTTAGAATACGCGGCTACACATTCGGCGCATTTGTCATGCGTATACGTTCTTTTCATACGGCCCATATCACCCGCGTGACGAAACGCAGCACTTGTCGCCATGGCGCGAGAAACAGCGTGAAAACGAGCTTATACGCCCACAAATGTAAGGAATTAACAATTCGTATTCAGTATATTACAAGGTGGTAGGTCCCTCGTATGCAAGAGGCCGTCTGGGTTGGTACCACCGCTTTGTCTATTCCTGCCGCCAAGCAACAGTGTGTAAGCACTGTTGTGTTTCGGTTTGAAGGGCATTGAAGCCAGTGAAATTACTGGGCATTATGAGACTTAACATCTTATGTCTCGGGGTGACGAGCGCAGTTCAGTGCCATGCAGTGCTTTGTAATTCAAATTTCTGTGTTCTATAAAGTGTGGTGTTTCTTCTGGTTATGGGCAGGCGTGGCGCTTACCAACAGGCGAGAGCCTTGCTCGTCTCGTCATTCAATCAAATAATAATAACATATTCTATGAACTGGATCAAGTAAAATTCCACAACAAATTAAATATTTAATGAAACCAAAAACATATTTTCACTAATAAATAATTGTCACCGAAAATACACATGACCTCAAGGAACAGTTTTAAACATGTAGGCAGGTAAATAGTGTAAAAGCACTCATTACTATTTAATACCGTGTTGCATCAGGTGTTTCTTACTTGAATACGACTGCCACAGTTTGAAAAATGCATACTTAGTCTTAGTCATAGACTGTATAGTGTATTGTTCAGTTACCACCAAATGCACGTCGGTATACAATATATATCCAGCAGGTATACGATGTAAAATGAGGACAATACGGACATTTACTCAAGTGCTTGCTATTTGTTTTACCACTTATGTGTGTATCGAGTCACTAAATGAATTATGTGGCATAACAATGTAAGGGCCCTCGTCCACGAAACCTAATCCACACGTGTCAACAATATGCGCAGCACGTAGCGTTAAGGATTGCACGCGCGTCAACCATCCCACAAGAGGCTATTTCCTCTCCTTCGTGTAAATATAAATAAGTAATTTGAGCGTTACATTATTTTAACACTGTTCTCTACACTTCCATTTGTGTATCACTTAGAACCCAGTAACATATAAATATTAATTTACCTGTTATTATTGTTTCAACAACATTTAATTAATTACGGAACAACAGATACTTATTTTCAGATATCGCATATATCTGTTTGTTTAAGCTTTTTGAAGTGATAACTTCTTATGGGAGGGTGAACCGAAACGTTCCGTAACGCGAGCGTAAAAAAATGACGATCGATAAAGAAATACTTATAATTTGGAACATGGTGCCGTAAAAAAAGTACCAGGTTCGCATAAACGCGAAGGGAGTAGAATGTCTTCTTTTCATGGCGAGTAGCCGTAATTAATAAACAAATGACGATTAGAAAAAGAAAAACTTTTTAGGTTTTTTCTTATAGAACATGTTGCCATAAAATGTACCAGGCTCGCATAAACGCGAAGAGAGTAGAATGTACTTTTATCATGTCATCAGTGGGCATGTTGGCGTAATTTTGTATTATCGCATCTTGTTTGGTAAGTTATCACTTCTGTCGGCACTCCCAGAGTGCAACCCGTATTTTTTTTTTAAGATAATCCATTAAACTTTCTTTATTTATTAATGACAACCAGTGGTTATTACATATAAGATTTACATAGGAATAAAAAACCAAATGCACCACCTTTCAAGGCTGTCACAGCATCCGTCTAAAGGAGATACCAGTAACATTCTAATATTTACTTAGAATCTTTAATTAATATTACTAACTTTAGAACCTATACAAATAATGAGCTAGATCACACATATAAATAATAATAACATTAATCAACTAACGTTAAGTAAGGTTATGTCACGCCAACTTTTCCATCTGAGGCTTTTAAACTATTTTGGAGAGACATAAAATAGGTCTACTATACCACTAAAGTAAAATAAAGTTTGGACATTTCTATAGACAGTAGAAAACTGTTTAATCCTTGCAGATGATTGGTGCAGCAGACTGAGCACGTCGCACATCTCACTCCTGGGTACTCAGCGAGATACAGGCAGTCCTAATGAATGCAATAAAACTGGACAATCAATTTCATTGCTCAGTAGCTTGTATGGGAATGTCATGTCAAGAAGGCTTGTGCTTTAAGATTGTCTGCGTATATCTGAAAATATTTTATGCCAACCGAGGCAAGATGGTTTATAAATCTCTTTTGTATTCGCTCTTTACAAAGTTGGTGTATCTGATAGCTTGGTGACCACACCACACTAGAGTACTCGAGAATGCTCGACTTTTTCAAACTTTTTGCTCTTTATGCTCTAGAGCTCTAGACGAAAATTTATCTAATACATAATACATACATAGCAATAAAAATGTTGGCATAACAACAACTTTGTTCTTACGATCTAAGACATAAATACATACAACAATTGTACATGGTCTAATAAATAAGATCAACATCACTTCCAGGAAAAACTACACATAATTGCAAAGAAAACGACTATTGCACGCATTAGTTAGTGCACGTTAGTACTAGCATTGAAAATCACCTCCTACGGTTACCGTAGGTGATTTTAATGTCGTTTTGTGCTATTGTGTTGTACTGTGAATGCGTTCGATAAACTTTGTTTATATCGAAATGTGCGATACTGCGTACGTTGACCTGCCTCTGAAATAGAGTATGTGCGTTTAGATTGTACGCACTACTCGCGTCAATTAGATCGCATCGCGGGATTATACCGCGGCACCAGCGCCTTGTGTTTCATGTTTGATTTGTAACATCGTTTGAACTTCAGTCTTCTTACAAATAAACGCCTAGTCAAATGAAAAACAGGCCTAGGCACAAGTGAGATTAAAGACGGCCCGGCGCAGCGTAATCCGCACATTGTGGACGTTTTACAAGGCAATAGCGAACGTTTATGATATTAAATCTCCACATTGTCTTGTTTCAAGATTTTTTAATCAACTTCTCCAGTGAAAAGCACTCAGCCACTCCGAAATTCTCTTTCACACTAATATACGTAGAGTATACTCGTTTTATTTATTATATCTTATGATCAGTGTTAGTGTTGACTGAGAACCTGACTGGACTGGACTGGGGACCGGACTGGACAGGGGAGCGGACTGGATTAGGGACCGAACTGGACTGCAGTACAGTGCAATGTAGTAGAGTTGAGTTGAGTTGAGTTGAGAGTGAGTACTCAATAAATATACTTAAGTTTTCACTTCTATCGGCAGTCCCAATGACGGCCAATTCTTTTTTCACTTCGATACATGTTTTGAGTTCCATGGTGTAAAAATACAACTGGAAATTAAATTAATTAAACAATTATTGTTAACCTATCAAAGTCTAGTCGAACCTTGTCTACCTTATCAGATTCTGTGACAACTCACAATAATTTCGTAACTACCAAATATACTAGTCGACTAAAACATTTAGGCGCACGGAAGGAATGCAAGTAGATACCGCCTTCGTCGGAACTTGCACCACGCACAGGTCCTGATTTAAATACTCCTACCAGGATACCAGTTTATATTACATCCTCAACGTGTTAATATTGTACTATAGTTTTTTCGCATAATTCTGTTGAATACAAATAAACGATTTTACACATTCCATTGTTTTCGTTACGATATACAGGGTTATTTTTAAAACACCAGCAACCTCGCAGGGGTAGATACCTAAGGTTATAAGCTACTACTTTTGTTCTACGACTTCTGATAATTTGTTAGATTTTATTTTCATACAAAAATAAGTATTCATTTAATTTCCGTCTTGAATGTTACCTACGCGCATCGCAGATTACGTAAGCAAACACGCGAAGCGTGGGGAACCGGGCTAGCGCCTTTGAAGGTCAACGCCCGAGCAGCTGAGCGGCGCCTTTGAGTCGCGCGCGCACGCCGCGCCGCGTCGCAGTCTACGAAGAAAAACACGACACAACAAAAACTTGTAAAATATATTTTTTTTAAATATATTGAGTTATATCCAAACTCGTAGAACAAAAGTTGTTCCGTATGGGGTCAGCTATCTGGTCCTGCGAGGTTGTTGGTGTTTTAAAATTAACCCTGTATACTGAGTAATTAATTAACCACAATTTAAACAATATTAATAACTCGGTCCTGCTGAGTAATCCAATACAAGCGTATTCAATACGAAAAGGCATATTCTACGCCTTATTAGTCGGGTCGGTAAACGCAACGGTGACTAGCTCCTAATTGTTTTCGTCGCGTAGTACCTACCTACTTTTACCAAAGGGCTTTACCGATGCGATGGTCGCTCGGCTTACCGTTTCTGATAGTATTATCTTAGTGAGGTTACCATTATAATAACTAATATCTAGTTCATAGGCTTCTTATCTGTGGTCCCATTCAAGGATATTTTTTATCAACAGTTGTGATGTGACCCCAAAATGAATCAGTACATTATTTTTGTATTTAGACAAATAAATCATATTCTTAAAGAAGTAATTGGTGAGGATTTTAAAGATTTAACAATATAATTTATTTTGGAGAGCAACCTGTCCACAAAATGTTTCTAGGAAAAAATTGTTGCCGATTGTTAAAGCCCATTTACATGATGCCATTTTCTTGTACGTACAAGGGCAATAATTGAATGCAATACATTACGCGCAATAATTGATCTTCAAGAATTGAGGCTGTTAGAACCAGAATGGCCTAACTGCATTTTGATGACTTTTGACCAGTTTGTATTTTCGTCAATTTAAACCACGGCCGAAATGGACTTGTACTGCCATCTATATCAAGATTATGTTACCAATTTAAGGCCGGTCTGGTCTTGTAGATTAACATTTTTAAATTGACGAAAATACAAATTGGTCAAAAGTCATCAAAATGCAGTTAGGCCGTTCTGGTTCTAACAGCCTCAATTGTAAGCAACTGTTTACACGCAGGTATAAGTAAAAAAATGGAATGCAATTATTACATGCAAGTATTGACATAAAATAATTGCAAATGTCTTTTGTTTACACCAATACAATTATGTTTAGACGATTATTGCTTACAAGTTTTGACTTGTCTAAACACAGGCTTGTATGAGCGTGTACCATTTATTAGCGGGTAGCTTCAAGTATTGCACGTATTTGCGTTAGCGAATTTTTCATTCAAGTGTTGAACGTTTTAGAAACTGTGTTTATTGAGAGATATGAGTCAAAAAGTGTTTAAATTCGGTTCTGCTGATTTAATCAAGTTCATAGAGATTTATCGCAAACATGAGTGTTTATGAGAAATGTGTTTCTTGTCTCAGAAGAGCAGCAATGATTAATACACCCTCACTCACTGCTCTCACGTTTGCAAATGAAGAGAGAATCCGATTGAATACAAGAATTGCTTAAGAAATTATAATCTATACTAATATTATAAAGCTGAAGAGTTTGATTGTTTGTTTGTTTGAACGCGCTAATCTCAGGAACTACTGGTTCGAAAATAAAAATTATTTTTGAGTTGGATAGTCCATTTATCGAGGAAGGTTTTAGGCTATATAACATTACGCTGCGACCATTAGGAGCGAAGCATCAATGTAAAATGTTGCAAAAACGGGGAAAATTATTCATATTTGAAGGCTTCCGTTGCTTGCGCTGCTAGTCATTTTATAATTTCATACAGTGGTCAATGACAGGCCTGGCCTAACTATTGTAACCGTCAAATTACTCTGCGAAACTATAAAAACAAACTACTCATGTCGTACTATTCATGTCACTTTAGTCCATTGTTTTAGATAGATAGATCCCGGGCGAGAATTGCTGAAGGGGGGCGATTATTTCCAATGTGAATTGCTGAGGTTGATTACACCTTATTTTTTGTATCATTCAGTCTTTAATTATGCAGGGATTGTTTGTGTATGTCTTTATGTATTGATTTGTTCAGTGTTATTAGAATGACCTGCGGAATTTGTATTCTGACTCTTATTAATCATTATCAAATGTGTAAAGACCTTAAGCGGATTTAGTGATATGGCAGCTTAGCAGATTAAGAGAAAAATAGCCGATACTTCATAATATTTTATGAAGCATGACATATTGATGACTTCAACATTTTGAATAATCTTCAGTGCAAGCGTTCATTCAACTTTCCGCCTGAAATCACTTTCTAATCAGTACATGTGTGACGTGATATTATGTCTCGCGGAAATTACACGGCTGTCTGAAAAACAAATATCGGTTTGTTATCTCAACAAATTGAATAACATTCGCATAGTAATCGTAATCTGTCTCGAATATTCGCATTCAATGACCGGACAGTCCGGCTACCCGACAAGGGTTATCGAATCAATCTAATCCTTGACAACTACAACGAAAATGATCCTTTGTTGATGTCGATTGGGGTTTTAGATTGCACAATTCGTGTATTTAGTAATTTCAAGAATGTTGCATTGGTGTTGTAAGTGGTTGGGCCGCGCTACACACACTTTAGTCTACCTCTACACTATACACGGCCGGATCGACCGGATAATTATTTATTTATTTACACATTACAAATAAAGATAACGTGACAAGAAACGGTCATTTTAATTACAGAGGTATCTTCAGATTTTTTTACCATAAAATAAAAGCGGCTACAAAAATCAAAAAGCTAAAAATAAACATAAACACTGAGTTTAAATTTGTCCGGGAGATTTTACTTGCAAGATATCTACATAATGATAGGTGGTAAAACCTTCGTATGTGAGAGGCCGTTTCGGTTGGTGCAACCACTATGTCTATTTCTGCCAACAAGCAGCAGCATGTAAGCACTGTTGTGTTCCGATTTGAAACACATCGAAGCTAACAAAATACCTCAGTGCCTGAAGACTAAAGTCTTCGATCAATGTGTGTTACCAGTGATGACATACGGCACTGAGACGTGGCCTCTAAATATGTGCCGTATAAGACGGCTCACAGTCACTCAGCGAGCTATGGAGAGAGCTATGCTCGGTGTTTCTCTACGTGATCAAATCAGAAATGAGGAGATCCGTAGAAGAACGAAAGTCACCGACATAGTTCAGCGGATTAGCAAGCTCAAGTGGCAGTGGGCAGGCCACATAGCTCGCAGAACCGATAACCGATGGGACAGAAAGGTTCTGGAATGGAGGCCACGTACTGGCAAGCGCAGCGTTGGACGTCCACTTATAAGGTGGACAGATGACCTGATAAAGATCGCAGGAAGTCGCTGGATGCAGGCCGCTTCCAACAGGTCGGTCTGGAAATCTTTGGGAGAGGCCTATGTTCAGCAGTGGACGTCTTGTGGCTGATGATGATGATGATGATGATGATGAAGCTAACAAATTTACTGGGCTTTATGAGACACCATCTTATGTCTCGGGGTGATGAGGGCAGTCCGATTACCAGAGTTTGTAATTTCAGAGTGACCTGCTCGTTTCGCAATTCAGGCTAATAAAAAAATGTAATGAGCAGGAAGTTCACATTGCACCTTTTCGTATAAGTCACTGAGTGAAACGATCCTCCAAATCCAGCATGAGTTCAGCCTAATTTTATTTCGAGGAGTAATTAATTTAGAAGGTTTTGCCTAACATTGGCATCTTTATAAAGCTGTAACCTGAAGAAGTTTGTTTAATAGTAAAATCGTAGCCTACAATTGTATTATTAGACCGATTTACCACATTTACCATAGTAATGTATATATTTTTTACACCATCAGAAAGTAGAGAATTCAATGAACAAGAAACCAACAGACTTTTTAAAAAAAAACTCATATTTTGACGTGAGAATTTTCGTTTGAAAATTGGGCTGCTTTTTCGATATTAAGTCAAAATAAGGTGCAAAAATAAATATTTTAAATCAAAAAAATTACAATGTATTTGGAATACAAAAAGGTAAGTTTTCACAAAATTTCGTGAAAAAAAATGATTTATTGTAATAGATAAAAATAAAAACAAAAAACTTGGTTATTTGAATTTTTCACATAAATTTTGAGGTTATGTGAAGAAAGTGTGTATACAAAAGTTGTAGATCTTTTTATTACCTACAACTTTGCGATTTAACTTTTTTCCATAGGACTTGTAGTTTTTCCGGAAATCGAGATAAACCGTTTTTTACCCTTAAAAGCCCCCCCCCCTTCCCACTTCCCGACCTCAGATCGCCCGTAATTTATTTTTCCTATCAATTTTGTTGTATTCTCTTCCTTTTACAATGGGTTTCATTCTGCTATAAATTTGTTTCTATTTTTACCATTTTCAACCGGATAATCATCGGTCTATATTTCCATAGGCACAAAGTAAGGGCAAATGTGAGCGCTGTTAGAAACCTCATTGCCGCAAATGGTTTAATAATATATTTTAATATATAAAAAACAGTATCAATATAACTAACACTAAAAATAATATAAGTAGTTATATGTTCCTATAAAATAGTTACGTTGGAATATATTTAATATTTTATGACACGCAAACCGTCGGTAGTATATAATAATCAATACATCCGACAAGTGCCTAACCGTATGATTAAAATAAATAATATAACGTGTCTACGTGCTACGTAACACGAGTACATATAGCGTAAGTTGAACGAATCGTGTTAAGTTTTTCATACATGATCTAGCAGCGGATTTATTAGTTCCACCGCGGCTTGGAAAATAAGATCGTATGCAATGCGCAGACGCACATAGGTGCGGTGATAAGAGGTGGCCAATGACCCCGTATCGGTCATGCAGCCGACGTACCCGAGCGCCCTACACGTATGTAAATGAAAATTATTAATGACTGAAACATTTACGCCGTCATTGTGTTATTAGTGATTAACTCTTAGGAAAATTACGGCGCGGTGCACTGAATCGCCATCCTATTTTAAAGGTATTTCCGTGAGTAATTGGCAACTAAAATATTTGAAAGTTAAACCATGGTTTATCCCTCGCACCTTGTTATCTGATTTTAATTAAATTCAAATATATGGGAACACATTGATATTAAAAGAATCATAATCGATTCACAGTTCGTGGAATTATCGCGTAAAATACATTTAAAAATACATTTAAAAACAGAGACATGAACCGATCTTCCTCCTTATTAAAATCGATTAAAAATAATGATGGAAGGAAATATATTGTGTGAGTTTAATATGAAATATTTAATAGGGAAAAGCATAACACATGCTAAATTGATCATTAAAATCAGCGGCACATATTATAATTACCTATGTTAGGCATTGTGTAAAGTACCTAAAAAGAGATTCGATTTTTTTTCCGATTTTTGAGTCCGATAAACGCGCAAATGAGACCACCTGATCTCCATCGTCCTTGGGCATTCATAATACCTGTGGAATCATGCATGCGTTGCCGACCTTAAAGGAAAGGGATAATAACTAGTAAAGGGTGGGGGATTTGGACCTCCGGATATCTCACTCACCGGACGCGAAACGCAACAGCAAGCTGCTAATTCACATAGATTTTCTGTGAGAGAACAACCCGGTCGAGCCGGCTAATTCATGCTGTAGACAAAATTGTCTACAGCGTGGATCTACCACTTACAAAGTGTTGCATTCAGAGAAGATAAATGACACTTTGTAACTCGCAGATACAAATTATTTATTAGTTGTATTATAAACAAACATGATTTCACTGCACGTATCGCTCTCGATAAGGGAATCCATGCATTTAATTACATTTGTCTACTCGTATTGCGCAAATAATAACAGTGATAAATAGTTCATAACATACATATAATACGCACATAATAAAACAATGTGTACCCGATAACAAATAAATAAAACGATTTTGTTACGTAAGTCTCTTAACTAGCCGATTAGGTAAAACTATTAGGTTGCCGGTTACGGAATCATTACAGATCTATAATTATATCATTCGTTTCAATCATAAATAAATATTATTTCTTTTTTATAGCATAGGCCGATCGTCCATGTACGATCACAATACTAAAAGAATCATGGGCGTGTTGCCGACCTTATAGGGGGCTTTGGGCCTTCGGATATCTCACAAGCAGCCGCTACTTTACGCCGGTTTTCCGTGAGACAATGGTAACAACCCGGCCCAACCGGGATATAGACGAAACTGTCAACAGCGTGGCTCTAAAACTCATAAATTTCAACGTGTCACCAGAAAAAAAAATCTATAATGCATTATAACTACTATGGTTTACTCCTTGGTTATTTTTTTAATATACGTATATTGATAATTTTTTGAATTTATGTAGTAAGAAGTTACTTACAGACGGCCCAAAAAGCACTAGCTGACGTATTAAGATAGCATCAACGTGGCCATTTTATCATTTCACTACCAGAGTCGAGTAACCCGTGACCCGACGAACGTCACAGTAGAGTTATTCCATGGAAACAAGACTGGGTAAGATCTTGGTAGCATAACACGTTTTCAGCGTTCTTTTACATGGGCGTACCTACGTTGAGGCAAGGTGGGGCGTTTACCCCATCCTGGATATCGTTGGGAATAAGCGAACAGGACTATTCTTTAAAAAATATCCCGTCTAATTCGAAATACCGCTGCGTGATGCGCGGGGTCATACAATTTTGTTTCTACTCCACGTGATCCTTCTATTTACTATTTCTGGAGTTGTCACCTTTTCAGCAAATTTTACTCCACTCTGAAGCAAATTGTGGTTACGCCTTTATTCATTTCTACCAAACACGTGCAAGCTCTGAAATGAACTCCCTGCCTCGGTGTTCCACAAGAGCTCTAGACTGTCCTTTTTTAAACTAATCTTAAAATAGTTTTTTTTTCAAATGGCGGGCAGTGACGGCCGTACCCTGGCATTGCTGCAGTAAATGGGCGGAGGTGACAGCATGCTCGTTTGTTTATCTCGACATTAAAAGAACACAAAGCGAAAATTGCTCAATATCAATGGCATTCAATTCGTCGATTGTCCTACAGAGATTGTTTGATTACCCACAGAAATATATCTGTGCTATTTTCTTTATCGCATTGCTTAACCTACTGAGCTGACTTCATTTTTTTATGACTTGAGGCCGACAACCGTGTACGTGGGTCACCTGATAGTAGGTTAACACCGCTCACGAACTCTGACAATGAGGAATCTTGGGTGCGTCACTGATCTAGCAAAGCAATGGGTATAAGAAGAGGTGGGAAATTTGTAGATCACTGTCAATCTCATTAACTGTATGAAACGCAACAGATTCACGAGAACCTAGGAACAACCACAAATATTCAATGATGCTGGAAATGATTAGAACCTATGAATCAGTAATTTCCAAGGAAACGAATAAGTAGTGTGCAAGTTGGCGGTAGTAAGGTTTGGAACTATTGAAAACGTATTGATTAATATGTTAAAATTTGAAATTTCCCAATAAACCTATTACAACAGCGCCATTCGCATTGTATGACTCGTAGTATTAATATACATAGTCGTGTCAGAATAAGCTTATACTTATTATTATAAAAAAATGCCACCAGTTTCTTTTTAATAAAAAAATATAATTAAAAAGGAATTTAATATAATATGTCTATATTAAATTTTACTTGGGGCCATGGAAACTGATAAAATATAAAAACACGAAGGCGAATTGAGAACCTTTTATAAAGAAGTCAATAAAATTGATTTAAGTACGTACAAGACATTTTTATTCTACCTAACCACTTATGTATGTAAAAGTACCCTCTATACTAAACTATGTTACTGTTTGATCAAGTGTTGGCTTATCAAAACAGTGGCCGCTGTTGTGGTGATCAACGAAGTCTTTGTGCCACAAACCTGCAATGACAACCCTACCGGATGCGAAACGCGAGTGTAAAATAAAATAACACTGTATGCTAACGTTTGACATGACATGTCAACACAAACCAGCCCTTAGGTTTGTAATATTTTCGATTTTTTTTTCATATAACATAAACACATAAGTGCATACTAGGTATGTCTCCCAATTTATTAAACTTTCATACAGATTTACTTTAATGATATATATCCTCGCTTTCAGTATTATAATATTTCATGAAAGGCATTTATTTAAAATTTGCTTAGCGGTGAATGACGTCCTTTCGCACGGAGCGTTCGTGACCGCATGCTCGTCGGTCGCCAGAGCAAAATTGTTTTACGATCGCCTGAGTGACTTGCGGCTTGTGCACCGCAACCATAGTCAGTAACCACTTGTGGCACGAGTTTTGTTCGGCGACCGGCGAAGCTCATCTATGACGTGTAACAATGCATAACGATGTGTGTGCTATGGCGCTACAAGTAACGTATAACGCCTGGTTCACAATGTCTAAGTAAACGTTATCGACTAAGGTATCTAAGAGCGTATCTAGGTTTTGCTTCTAGGGTGGGGTGACGTTAGCTGCAAGGGCGGCAAGGCCAGGAAAAGTAAGTAGGCGGATCGGCCAGTGGCAAAGTAGAGTAAGTTGTAGGTCCTTGATACCACGCACCGGTGTTTAGAATCAGTCGTGTTTTTTAATGAATAATAATGTTCGGTTACTAACAATATCCAGGTTGAGGCAAATGAAGGTATCCTACTAAGGGCCGGCGCTCATTGACGGCATGGCACGGCATGGCACGGCAGGTCATGCTGCGGCATCCCGCGGCGTCCCGTGGCATGCCGTGGCATACTGCTGAATGCCCAGCCACTCTCTCTGTCTCGCGCACCGCGGCAATCCGTGGAATGAAACGGCATGACACGTCTGGCCGGAGCATCCCGCGGCGCGTCGCGTCATGCCATAGCATCCCGCGGCACGTCGCGGCACTGTGGTATTGAAATAAAGTAACGTGAATTCTAAACTCGTGGCAATAAGATTCAAAATAACTTGATTAGTAATAAAATCCTTTGCCATGCCATGCCGTGCCGCGTGCGTCAGAATCGCTGGTTGTCTGTGGCGTTGCCATGGCCATGGCCATGCCGTCAATGAGCGCCGGCCTTAAGACTGCAAAATACAAAAATGTCACAATGTCAATACATACCTACCTACCACCGCTAATACACATAAAGAAACGTTTAAAATCAGCTAATAAGTAAGTAATAAATGGTAGGGCCCCGCTGTAGATTAGCTGCAGACAGCTAAAGCCCATACATAACTAAGTACCTATTTTTCTTCATGAATTGTTTTTTACTACTATCTCCCAGAAAACAGACCGCGACAGCAGCAGCATATAGCAGCTTGCTGTTGTGTTTCTTACGGTAAGATCAGATCCCCGGTTTGGGGAATAATCAAATCAAATTCAAAAGGTGGGCAGCGCGTCCTTAGATGATTCTTCTGGTATTGTGGGTGCTCATGGACGGTAAAGACCACTTCCCATCAAATGACTAATTTGTACGTTGGCAAAGTGCACGGCTAGTATAAAAAAATGGGTAAAGGGTAAATACAGAGAAGATCTTTAAGTAAGCTATAATTTAAATTTCTTTGGTAAATGGCGAGGCAACCGTATTTTTGAGGCATGTAGCGACATCTATTGGCATGTACATGTACTTTAAGTTATATGTGTGGCCAATGCAGGATTTTTCTTTTACTTAAAAAGATAAATCTTAATTTTGTGTTTAAAGTAAATACAAAATTATATGTATTCTACATTTCTAAATTACAAATAGTAACAGTTTTTGTAGTAGGATTTTGTGATTATTTAACAATACACCAGCATGTATCCAGCAATGTCACAAACTACTTCGTACCAAAGATTTCCGTGAGATGTCGTTGACCCACAATCCATCTATGATGAAAATTTGGTCAGTGATGACTGATAACAATTTGACAACTGATAACAATCAAGTGGGCCGTAAATCGGACAGAATACTACGGTTTTTAACGTCTATGTTTTGATCTTTAATTCCAATAATTGTTATCTATCACTCAACATTGGCGAAGTCATCGAAATTTGTTGGAGCCATAATCTAAAATTAGGATTTATTAGGTTATTCCATGACATTGATGGTTAGACGTTCCGTTACACTTGATAATTTTCAGTGTAATTTAATTAGAAATATTGTTTAGGTTCTTTTGAATAAGCTACAATTAGGTATGCAACATTATGCACATAATTCTTAATATGACTTTAATACTGCACTTTTATGAAGGTATGAACTATTTAAGTAATTATTCAATTAATCTTACAAACATTCAATATCATATTTTTGGATAACGGAACGTTATCATACTAATCAAAAATCAAAAACAAACTACTTGCGCCGTGAGTTGCGATGACAAACTGAATTTATTTTATCAACTCAAGGTCAGAACATTTGTATTTTAATCAGTCGGCTTTGCCCCTTACCCGTCTATCAGCCGCTCACTAGTTTCTGTAAAAAATATTCCAATATATCTTAAATTTAAGCGAAAATGGCTTCCGCAATGTTGAAGTTAATGAAAATTGAAGTAAGTCGGATTTTGTTTATATATTTTTGTATCACATGCTACTTTCAATAACGAATAAAAATAGTGCTACGTTACGGTCCAATATAATTATTTCGGAAAAAAATTAAGCGTTTAATAAACCACTACAAGGGCATTTTCGTAAGTAATCATTGAAATATATCTCGTTCCAATTCCAAATTTTTGAGAGAGGTAGGCCCAATAAGTAGCTGCGCTATAGACAAACAAGTTGATACACATCATTCAGGTAATTTGTTATTTAAAATCACTACATTATTCATAACTGGCTTTGTTGGGTCGTGTTGCGCAGTAAAGTATTTCATCACGTTTCTTATTGACTCGAAATTCAAATTTATTGATTTTACGCAACAAATCTGTAAAGATGTTTTATAAATTTCAGTAAGGTAAAATATACAAATGATGGAACACATTGTGGAGCTATATTGTGATAAAAGATACATCCCAAGAAATAAGTAGCTAAGTATTTAAAATTTGTATACTAAATGCACATAATTCTGGAGAAAACATTGATTTGTTAAATTAATTAAACAGTCTACCAATAAAATTTATAGTCGAATTTAATTAGATGCAAAATAAAGTTTACTATTTAAATAAAAAAAAAATCTTTAAAATTATGCACAGATTGTTTATTGAGATGATTATTATATTAAGTACCGAAAAATCTTATATAATATTAACTATTACTAATTTAGCATAAAATGGTTTGTTAGGTTAAACCTTGTTTAATTAAACACTGGTATATGGTACTCAAGCCAATTGTTGAGCTCAATAAAATTAAAAAAGTCAACAGCACTGAATGTTTTTATTTAAATATTTTAAAATCAATCGACAAACTTTAATTAAGCAATTATTGAAATACTTTAAAATATCCATAAGGTTCTTCTTCAACCATCCCTTATCCCATTCGCAGTGAGATTGGCAAAATATGCTTATTAACACAGAGACATTGGGCTTGTATTTTTTACGACGATGGGTTGTCTGCCTATCGTCCACCCCTATGGGAAAGAAATGCACCCAGAACCAAAACAAATATTTGTGGATCACACAAACATTTTCACTCGATGTGAGAACCAAATCCGCGGCCTCTGCCTTCAGATCTACTTGACCACTGTGCCACAGAGGCTGTCAAACAATATAAGGTTAAAGATAGTAAAATCCAATAGTACTCTATTTCATGCTATACCTAATAATTCATTAAAAACAATAATAGCCAGCTACAATCACGTTTACCCTGCATGCTTGCTAATGCACTGACCCACTGGATCTCTTTTCAGTTTCATATTCTATCACTTCAGCAACATTATTATGCATTATTCAACCCAACCCATCTTTCACAAAGATGTTTGTATTATTAAAATTGGCACATTGGCCTGGGTGTGTGCCAATATCATTTCAATTTATGATTACATGTTAATTCTTCCTATTACAGTAAGGTTGTGTAACTATATGATTTTAATCAAACAAAAAATCGTAATAATTATGATTTAATTGATAATTGTTTAACAACAGAAACATTGATAAAATTAATAATAATGAAACTTTGTAATTCGATGATATTTGGAAGTACCTAGCTGATATTTTATTTATCGGTGCTAGCTAATTTTTAAAACTACTAAGTAATATGTTTACTAGATGATAGGTTCATCATATCGTCGATGAAGTACCAATACCTCCTAACTGACAATTTAGTCCAAAATTACTTTTTTATTACAATAGACGTAAACATAAACCACATCCCTTAGTAACTAATAAAAAGGTAATGTATTGGAAACTATTTTACTACAATAGTTGACCAAAATAAATAAAACCTTATTTTAAACAGTTTTTGTAAAATAAATCCTTATTTTAAACAGTCTGGTGTAAAATTAGATTCTCAACACTTAGGAGGTATTGGTACTTCATCGACGATATGACTACCCACAATACCAGAAGATTCATGAATTACTTGCTGATCTTAAAAGTGATCTATGTTATCGAAATTATGAATTAATAACGTAAGAATATTTATTACAGTCTCAACTAATTTTAAGAAGAAACTACAGCAGTGCAGCTCCTGCAACAAAGCTTTACATCGATGGTCAGTATGTGGACTCCAAGACTAGTAAGTGGATCGAACTCACCAACCCCGCAACCAATGAAGTTATCGGCAGGTAAACAAAGCAAAATTAATAAGGCATTGCTGTCATAAAATATATAAACCTTCTAATAAGGTTTGTTTGAAATAAATGATCTGTAATGAATAAAATTAAATAAAAAAATACATCCAACAGTCACACACATAGTCCGGACCCCACACTAGGGGGTCCGGTTAACTCTTATCTTGGGTATCAGGGGAACTACGAGGCACTTGCGGTCCCGCAACGCCTAGACCCGAAACAAATATTTGTGGATCTCACAAACACTTGTCTCAGCGTCGGAACCCACAGCATCTCGCTTCGTAGCCGGCTACTCGCACACTGCGCCAAGGAGGCTTGTAATCACCTGAATGGTCTAGTGGCAAAGTGCTCAGGCTTAGAAACAGTGAGGTTGGAAATGGGCATATACAAGACTATTTAT
This sequence comes from Amorpha juglandis, assembly GCA_949126905.1. Taxonomy (NCBI): domain Eukaryota; kingdom Metazoa; phylum Arthropoda; class Insecta; order Lepidoptera; family Sphingidae; genus Amorpha; species Amorpha juglandis. The sequence continues at coordinate 8,126,671 of OX421380.1, forward strand.
AAGCAGCGATAGCTCATCATGTAGTGGTACGGACTGTCGAGACGAAAGTTGCAATTTCGAAACCAGCACCAATAGCATACACCTCTAATTTTTCTAAATGTATATTAGTTGTTTATTACCGTTTGCTTTAACGGTGAAGGAACCATCGTGAGAAAACATGCATACAAAAGAAGTTCTTCATAAAAATTTCAAAAGTATATGAAGTCTGCCAACTCGCATTAGGCCAGCGTGGTAGACTAAGGCTGCGGTTAGACGACGCGAAAAATTTCGTGCGGCCGCCGCGCGGCGGCCGCAACGCGGTGGGATTCCGTGTCATATAAACGCGCCCTAAGGCCTGACCATAAATTGACTAGAGAAGGCCCGTGGATTGGGTCGTGTATAATATAAGGCTAGGATATTTTAAATACGTTTCTGCCCCTAATCGGAGATTGTTATTATTCCGTTTGTGTTATCAGCCGCATTAAATCTGGTACTTATAACATAATTACTTGATTGTTGATATCACTGTACGCTTTCATCATTATCTTGCATTTGTTCGTTGCGTCATAATTGTGTGCGGCAATTAAATGATAATACTGAAATAGCCATTTTATAATGCAACTTGATAGAATTGTTGACAACTGACTCAATGGCGCCGTTGTAATGTGTAAGCGGTATCACTGCTGTGTAGATGTCTCGGGTTCGATCCCAGGATCGGATAACAGGGATATTGGGTTTTTCTATTACGAAATGCTCAATATCAGCCCGGAGCCCGGATAATTGTGCCCGGTGTGGCGATAGGCGCACCCCCTATCACATCATGGGACGGATATAAGCTAGGCAAAATGTGGGCGCATTGGTTACACCTTTGTACCACCTCCTGCCCCATCGGTGATTACAGGCGTGAGTGCGTATACGTATAAGAACGTAATGTAGAAAATTTTGGCCGCGGAATGTCTTTTCCGGGATAAAAGGTAGTATATGTCTTAATCCATGTCATGGTCTACCTGTATGCCAAATTTTATTTTAATCCGTTCAGTCATTAAGGTGTGGATAGGTTATTTTTATTCCTACAAATAACGAATGGACTGGTATGCAAATGCATGTGGATTTCTATTGTTTGAAAGCTAGTTTAATTGAATTGGTTCTTACCTATGTTTAAAGAATATCTGTTCAGTCATTTTACTGTCACCGAATTTTCTTCTAATTTACACCGATTCCTTTTTGTTGAATTGCGAAGTTTGTGAAAAAGAAATGAAAATATACACGTCGAACTAAGAACCTCCTCCATTTCATTTGTCGGTTAAAAACGACACCGGACGGAATCCTGGTGTATGGCGCCTTCGCCGATGGTATCTTCATCGCATTGTTCTTTATTGCAGGGTACCTGAATCGACACAAGACGAATTGAATGCAGCTTTGGAAGCTGCGAAAAGGGCTTACAAAACATGGAGTCAAAGCACAATAATGACCCGTCAACAACTTATGTTCAAGTACGTATTTACACTTAGTAATTTCTTTTACTGGTTTATAGCTGAGCAATCGTTAGGGTACGGGGTTCAAATTCCAAGTCACGTTAATCACAATATGTGTTTGGAGTTTTTGAATTAAAAAATAACATTAAATGCCCAGTATTTAAATGCCCACTTTGGCGATAGGCTCGCCACCTGTCTATTATCATGGGACGGAAATATTTACGGCGAACTGTGGATGCAATTCTGTCTATCCCATCGGGTTTATAGGCGTGAGATTGTTACATTTATAATTACGTTCGTCGAATTTTGAATTACTTAAACTAATTTAACTAATAGAATTAATTAACTGACACATTGTTATTGTGTCCATAGAAAGATAACACATACATAGCAACGCGCGTATAAATGATTTGAAATTTCCACCTCCATTTCGCACTTCTTGGTTGCCGGGTGGCTGACGCCGGAGGTATAATGTATAGCACAAGCTACCGCAGCAATGTATAATTTGAAAATTCAATATGTTGGCTATATCTACCACGGAGCTAAGGTCTAAAGTCTAAATTTACGCCGTATGATATTTTTTTTATCCTGGATCGGCAAAGTGACTACGCTACACCTGATAGTAAGTATAGTGCAATCCAGGAATAGTGCCGATCAACGACAAACAGTGTGACCATCGTAGATCAGCAAGATCATGCCAATACTGCTACTACATATTTTTTGTTTAACCTTCTTAATTCTTCTTTCCCACAAAGATTTGTGAGCAGTGAGACTGCTATAGTAACAAATAATTTCCAATAATATCCTACATGTGTGGTTAGGAAACCTTGGATTAACAAATACCCAAATCCACAAACTTACAAATTTTCAATTTACAATATTAATAGGATAGGATTAATAAATAAATAGCTGATGAAGGTAATACAATTGTTATTGTGAAACTACATTGTATCATATATCTATATTACTGTAATCTTGCCTTGAACAATCAATGTCCTATTTAATGTAATTGATATAAAATAATACTATCATATGTTTAGATTCGCCCGCCTTCTGCGAGAAAATCAAAGCAAATTGGCAGCTAAGATCACCGAAGAACAAGGCAAGACCATTGCCGATGCAGAGGGAGATGTCCTTAGAGGAATTCGTAAGTATTACCTTTTTAGATGTATCATCATCATCATCAGCCACAGGACGTCCACTGCTGAACATAGGCCCCCCCCAAAGATTTCCACACCGACCTGTTGGAAGCGGCCTGCATCCAGCGACTTCCTGCGACCTTTACCTTTACTTTAGGTGTATAAATTGAAGTAATTAATTTAATTTATATGGTAAAATTTTGTAACAAATATAAATAAGCAGTGCATAGGTGTTCAGTTAGGGTTTTTTGTTTTATTTGATTGAACAACGAGACAAGCAACTTTGGACAGCGAGAACTTTGGATAACAAAGCACTGCATGGCACTGAACTGCGCTTGTCACCCCGGGACATAAGATGTTAAGTCTCATAATGCCCAGTAATTTTAAGTGGCTTCAATGTCTTTGACACACTGTTGAATTAGAATGATTGAGATTTGATGATTGAGAATTTATAGCCTTATTACAAAACCTACTTATTCTAACATTAAACTAGGTTTATATTGGCCATTTTGTATGGGTTATACCATAGTTATTAGTTGTTAGACATCTAGTTTGTAATTAGAGTACGTTTTGTAATAAGACTAATACGGTCTTATTTTTCGGTACGTTATACACATATATTTATAGAGTTTTATTTTATTAGTACCACACTCATTATGATAATCTTATTACAATCAATTAATAAGTAATATCTAATCGGAAAGTTTCTTTAACATTCAAATAATACGACCGCTGAATGTTAACATTAAATAAATAATCTAAAGAATATATATATATATTCATATTTTTTTTATGAATACTGCATGGAAATATGCTGTAAAATGAAAAAGCAATTAATATTTTATAATAGTTGGAAGGGCGGGTAGTGGGATCATATCGCTATCTCCCTCGCACGCCTAACCGTAACGACAGTGACGTTACGGTCGTAGTCATCCTTATTACGTTTATAATTGCTCCTACAACGATATTTGAAATTATTCAGACTTTATTTAATTTGATCTTTGAGACGATGATGAGACTGTTAACAGCCTTAAAATGGCATGTTTTCATAAAATCGTGACCCACTTACACTCCATACATGTTTTCATAATGTGATGTAGAAAAATACACATCGTAATATCGTTGAATAATTAATCCACCGATATTATATCATGTTATACACGTAATGCTTTTCAAGATAATATTTTGCAAAGGTTATCAAAGTTTATTTTATTGCGTGTTGTGTTATATATTTTATTGAAAAATTTATTCCGGATACATGATAACCATATTCCGTATGTCCACTCAACGAACGGAACATGTTCGATGTAATAAATGATAATGATGAACATCTTGTGGTACAAGGTGGTAGGTCCCTAGTATGCGAGAGGCCGTCTGGGTTGGTATCGCCGCTTTGTCTATTTCTGCCGCCAAGCAAGTATGTAAGCACTGTTGTATTTCATTTTGAAGGACATTGAAGCCAGTGAAACTATTGGGCAATATGAGACTTAACATCTTATGTCTTGGAGTGACGAGCGCAGTTCAGTGCCATGCAGTTCTTTGTAATTCAAAGTTCTGTGTGGTGATGCTTGTGTTTGTGGGCAGGCGTGGCGCTTACCATCAGGCGAGCGCTTTTCTCGTTTCATCATTCAATCAAATAAAAGAATTGTATTATATTTTATAAATGGAATATTCCTACCCTTTAAGGCCGCGAATGCGTCCATGATATGGTAGTTGACTTGTTTTTTTTTTTAAATCAATCGTTACGCTACCGAAACCCTATCAAAGAAATATTTTTTTAAATCTATAAATAAATAAATAAGTTTGACGTCACTGTGCAAAATTGCCATTACGGTACACGCGTGCGAATGTGTGGTCAAGATGTCCCCTACTATATGTACGCAAGTTATCTATTTAAGTATATTTATAGCCGATTTTTTATTAACTCTTAACAATATATTGTTAGGATTAAAAACGTTGCTACCTGATCTACATCCTTTAAACGGAGTGTGAAGAAGCAGTTAGGCAGGCCGGCATGATCGTTCCGGCCAACGATAGACACACTGTTTGTCTTTGGTCGACACTATTGCTGGATTGCGCTACACTTACCATCAGGTGTGGCGTAGTCATTTTGCCGAGCCAGGATAAAAAAAAATAAAAAAAAAAACTCTGAAATGTGTACCCCTAGGCCCTAATCCGCTCATTCGGTGTTTATTTCTATTTCAAGATGTTTATTATTTCTCATGTACAGAATCCGTGGAACATTGCTGCAGCATTACTAGCTTGCAGCTGGGCGACTCCATCCAGAACATCGCCAAGGACATGGACACGCACAGCTATAAAGTGCCTCTCGGTGTAGTGGGAGGTAAGATAATCATATAACAGCCTCCATGGCATAGCGGGTAGCGAGTAGCCGGCCGTGAAACCAGAGGCTACGGGTTCGACTCAGCACCGAAACAAAAGTTCGTGTGATCCACAAATATTTGTTTCAGGTCTGGGTATTGTGAGACCGAAAGTATCCCGTAGTTGCTGATACCCACGACACAAGACTCGTATCTTACTGTGGGGTCAAGACTATATGTGTGACTGTTCAGTGTATTATTATAACATTTATACAAAGTGGTAGGTCCCTCGTATGCGAGAGGCCGTCTGAGTTGGTACCACCACGCCGTCTATTTTTGCCGCCAAGCAACAATCTGTAAGCATGTTGTGTTTCGGTTTGAAGGACATTGAAGCCAGTGAAATCACTGGTCATTATGAGACTTAACATCTTATGTCTCGGGGTGACGAGCGCAGTTCACTGCCATGCAATGCTTTGTAATTCAAAGTTCTGTGTGGTTTTGCCTCTGTTTATGGGCAGGCGCGGCGCTTACTATCAGGCGAGCGCTTTGCTCGTCTCGTCATTCAAACAAATCAAATTAAAAAACTTGACGTCGCTTATCTGTGAGATGGTCGAAGCGGCCCATTCATGCTGTAAGCAGTATAGTCTAAAGCATGGTTCTACCACTTTCATCTGTGAAAGAATAACAAAGAAAAAATATTTAAGTTTATGTGTATATTATAATATCTAAATAGCATAAATCCTTGGAACATTTATGGTATATTCCATGGTAAACAAAACTAAGGCTGAAAAACACGGTCACCTAATGCAATCCAATCATGCAATATACATTTGTTTTTCGGTCTAAAAATAAGAGATCGACCTTTATAAGAAGGTCTGATGCGATCTTGATTTATAGGTTATATTTATCAAACATTCCATCATTGTCATTCGATTCAGCTATTGTTTAGAAATCATTTCTCATTGACACATTCATTTTTAGGGCGCTATTTCGCAATGATTAAATTTTACCCGACAGATACTACATTAACCGGCTAATTTAGGAAGTACCATTATGGTACGCTTTATAAATTAAAGTATGATAATTTTATATACCTATTGTTGTATTAATTTCTTTGATGATTGTATTTAGACATTGCGAAACAGTGCATAAATGTAATGAATATTATTGATAATAACAGATTAGAGTAATAATGATGATCGTAAGAAAATTTTAATAGGTAAAACCTCCCGCATTGGATAGAATAATCTATTAATAGATAGATAGATATGAATGATGATCTATTTACACTAGCTACTAACCCGATTAAACCCATTCATGTTCTGTAAATATGGGACCACTTTCCTTCTGTGCTAACTCTCATTCTAAACTTTACCATTGAAAGAAAGAAAGGCTTTTATTCGGCATATTTCTGAGACGCACACTAATATAAAAACACAGAAAATATTATTAAAGAAAATTGAAAAAAAAATCATTTTTTTTATGGAATAATGGGGCAAACGGCTACGAGGCTCACCTGATGGAAAGTGATCACCGCCGCCCATGAACATCTGCAACACCGGAGGGCTTGCAAATGCGTTGCCGGCCCTAATGAAAATTAACCATAATATTAATTTACAGGTGTGGCAGCATTCAACTTCCCCGTAATGATTCCGTTATGGATGTTCCCTCCTGCCCTGGTGACGGGCAACACTTGCATCATCAAGCCGTCGGAGCAGGACCCCGGGGCGACGCTCATGATGATGGAGTTGCTCCAAGAAGCTGGAGCGCCACCTGGTGTTGTTAACGTAAGTCTTGTTGTAAAAATATATATTTTTTATTCGGGCACGGCAAAGTGACTGCACTACACCTGATGGTAAGCGTAGTGCAATCCAAAAAACCAGCGACCACCAACAAACAATGAGTTTATCGGTGGTCACCAGAGTCATGCCGGTCTGTATAAATGCTTCTTCCATCTTCGGAGAGGAAAGAAGCAAATCAAAGGGCCTGCGACAGGACAGGCGCATGACCGACAAATATGTTAGATGTTATTTAGGTTTCGAAGTACTAAAAATAAATGGTGTATTTATAATATCTCCAAAATAAAAACACCATGTAAATACAGTATGTTTAAAATGTCGATCAATGGGAGACGATTTTATCAAAACTGGTAAGCTATCTTTTGCCCATGGCTCCGTCCCCTTAAATGTCTATCTATATACGGAATAACTTGCACCCATTAAAAGCGAAATATATAATTATTCCTTTTATTCCTTTTCTTTAAAGGGTTTAGGGCGGCTTGCTGCTGCATTTCGTACAGTGAGTGAGATATCTGGAGGCCCAAATCCCCCTCCTATTCCCAATGCCTAATTACCTTTAAGGTCGGCAACGCGTCCATGATTCTTCTGGTATTGTGGGCGTACATGGGTGGTGGAGATAACTTACCATCAGATGACCCATTTGCTCGTTTGCCGGCCTAAGTCATAAAAAAAAGGTTTCGAGTTGAAATGTCTATTTTACATTGTTATACTCATACATACTCATTCCTAATTTCCTTCCTTTAGGGGATGAGTGTGCAAAAGTCTCTTCTTAGTACTCACTTATGTCATTAAAGGAAGCTTTGTGTAACATTTCATGCTTCTAGACCCAGCGGTTTAGACTGTACATGGATCAATCAGTTAGAAAGTAATCTTTTTAGTTATATAATCTAACTAAATAAATACACCCAACAGTCACACATATAGTTCTGACCCCACAGTAAGATACGTGTCTGGTGTTGTGGATATCAGAAACTACGAGAAACTTTCAGTCTCACAACGCCCAGACCCCGAAACAAAAATATTTGTGGATCACACAAACATTTGTCTCGGTGCGGGGATCGAACCCGCGGCATCTCGCTTCACAGCCGGCTACTCGCCGGCTACGCCACGGAGGCTGTCAAATGCAAATAGATAGATAGATAGATAACACATTATTGAACACCAATTTAAGGAAAAATACATAAGAAACTTATAACTATAACAATGTCAACAGGCGTGTCTTATAGCTAAAAGCGATCTCTACCAGACAACCTTATAAACGAAATATGTAACAACATAATCTAAACACAAAATAGTCTAATGTCATTAGGAGTCGTACTCACGGGGCGAACGTGTCATCGTATTGTTAGTTCAGACTTAGGAAATCATCTTCATACGAAATGACTTCATTCGAAGTATGTTCTATAGATGTCAGCCTAAGTGATTGTCCTTTTGGTAGATAATTCACGGTACGCACGACGCCGTGAACTTCATCTGCGACCAGCCTGCCATCAAGGCGGTGTCGTTCGTGGGCGGCGATGGCGCCGGCACACACATCTACAAGAGAGCTTCGGCTGCAGGTATATATTATACAATAAAAAAATCCATGGCAATCTGCACCCTAAGGGGCTGCCATACTGATTTTCATTTTCTATATTTTTTTCATTTTCCCATACATGTAAACATTTGGAAATGAAAGGCAGACTCGTTAAAGTATGTCGGGGCCATAAGGCTCCGGCCAGACTATACGTAAAATAATACAGATTACGCCGACGACGTTCCATTTTCAAATTTTTGTATTTGTTTAGAATTAAAAAATATATATGTACTAGCAGATCAGGCCACGCGTTGCTGTGGCTAAGGTATATGTTAAATTATATTGTAGCATACTATTCAATACAGTATGCGCCATCTATTGGATACTTACTCAATACAGCCGATAAATTAACTTACACCGCCATCTGTTAGAATCTTATGGAACTCACAGATAACTATAACTCTTTGTCATATAATAAACGAACACATAATTTTCAATAAAAAAATATTGCGACTATAAATTGAGATATAATCAATCTTATCTCTCAAGTTGGATTAAACTGCACACAGTTTGTAAAATTTGATTGAAATCGGTTCAGTAGTTTAGGAGTTCATCGCGGACAAACAACGTGTGAACAAGATGTTTTTTGGTTTTGTCTGTGGTGGTCTCATATAAATTTAGATACAATTTAATGACGGAGTACAAGAAAAAATTATTAACTCCTCAATAGGGTACAGTAACGTGGCGCGATTTGAGTTTCGTACTCTGTTATTTAATAAAATTTGTATTATAAAATATTTTACTTTTAAATCATTAATATTTTGCGTAACGCATTTATTATTATATCATATTCGTCCTTCACCTATTTTACAATAACCACACGCTCACACGTGTCAACTAGCAAACTATGAATTCGATATTCTACGTATCCGCATTAGGTGCGTCTCGACCTTGAATAAAAATAGTTTCTTGGTGGACTATGAATGGAACGTGTTTAAAGATTAATTTATTTTGTACATTTATAATAACATTCTTGAACATTTATGTTCGATTAAGACTATGGTAGCTAATTTCAATGTCTTGAGGCAGTTTAAACAATACATGGACTTCTTTAAAAAACTCCTCAGATATGTTAAACAAAATGTTTTAACATAATCTTTCACGTTGAACATACCTTCGACGTCGAATAGAAAAACATTTGTAACTCTTAAACCATCTCGATTAAACCAGCATTCAAACAAAAACACCATATTAATTTCGCTCTATCCCCATCTTCCTCCAAAACATTAAGTCCTAATCCATTTTAAATATTTTTGAGTAGGTTGTGTTATAGTATTATCATTAGTCAATTGAGACTTTAAAAAACTACGTACGGTTAGAATACTTAATCTCCTTTGTAAGTCTGTTAAAAATATATTAAGTAGTGGCCGCGGGTTCGATTCCCGCACCGAGACAAATGTTTGTGTGCTCCACAAATATTTGTTTCAGAGTCTGGGTGTTGTGAGACCGAAAGTCTCTCGTAGTTCCTGATACCCACGACACAAGACTCGTATCTTACTGTAGGGTCAGGGCTATGTGTGTGACTGTTGGGTGTTATTTATTTATTTTATTTATTTAAAAATATTGTCATGTAAATTCTTTATAAATATAGTAATATACTAGAATCACAATTTTAACACGCTTTTGCGAAATTGAATTTTGCATAAATATTATACATGACGCGCAGAATATCTTGGCCGACTTGAAGTTAGTCATAAGCGGCGGCGTAGCTATTATTTCCACTGGTTAAATGGGGCTGCCTCATTGCTTTAGTGGCAGCGTACTAAGGCTGGGAACCGTGAGATCTTGGTTTCAATCCCTAGCTCGAACAATTATAATTTGTTTTTTCGATTTGTACAATCACACATGAATTGCCCAGAAATTGGAATTTGTAATACGTTTATTCAATTGTTTTAGGAAAACGTGTACAAAGCAACATGGGTGCCAAGAACCACGGTGTTATAATGCCGGACGCGAACAAGGAACACACGCTCAATCAACTGGCGGGCGCGGCGTTCGGAGCCGCGGGACAACGTTGTATGGCGCTCAGCACCGCCGTCTTTGTGGGTCTGTATCTTATAGTATACTAGCTTTTGCTCGCGGCTCCGCCCGCGTGAACAACATTTTCCGGGATAAAAGTAGCCAGTAACCGTCTCCAGGGTCCCATCTATCCCTGTAGATAAATTCATCAAAATCGGTTCCGTGATTTAGACGTGAAAGCGTAACAAACAAACCCACTTTCGCATTAACTTTCACCCCCCTTTTCATCTCTTATTAACTAAAATTTCCAAAATTCCTGAAACACGTATTTATTTGTTTTACGACAATAACCGAAATACAAAATGTTTATGTAACTTTCAAAATGACGGACTTTCATACATATTATCATCCCCTATTTTGATCCCTTTGGGGTGGAATTTTCTAAAATCCTTTCTTAGTGGGTGCCTACATAACAAAATAAATATACAGTCCGAATTTCATGCTTGTAGGCTTGATAGTTTGCGCTCGGCGATGAAGAATCAGTCAGTCAGTATAGATTTTATATCACAAATTCCTGGAAAGTCGAGGGTACACGGGCGCGAGGGAGATCACTGATGCGCTGGACGGACCAAGTCAAAGCAGTACTGAATAGTTCACTATATACGTGCACCAGCAAAACAGCAATCAGAGAGGAGTGGCGCAGGATTGTCAAGCGAGCCACAAACCCTGACGTGACGACCACGACCACTCTGCCAAGAGTGTACCGACTAAGAAGATCTCATAGTAACGGCACGATTCGTGAACACAGCTTGACAGTAGTGGGGGTAGTTGAGACTCCAATACACGACGAGCATTAACCGCCGAACGAATCCGAAGAGGGAAGCATTTATATAGGCTGGCATGACTAAAGACCACCGATAAACTCATTGTTTGTTGGTTTTTTGTCGCTGGTTTTTTGGACTGCACTACGCTTACCATCAGGTGTAGTGCAGTCACTTTGCCGTGCTCGGATAATAAAAAAGACATATAGATGAAATACTGTACAGGTTGCGGTACTGTGACGTAACATGTGGAACCACTCCAATACCTAAGTTTATTATATTGTAACTTTATATTGAGGTTCTATCGATTTTCGTTGATTTCGCCAATGTCGATGATTAAATATGTAAATAAGTAGACCTATTTACGAGATTGCATTGATACCTTATCATACATGTACGAAAATTTTATCGTCTGAAGTTAACAAAATTTATACTTAATTTACTAAGTTTTTTCCCTCGCATCTCCATAAGCATCATGAATGACTGATTGAAAATTGTAGAAATTTTGTCCGTGCCAGTCACTTAATATTTTTTAATCCTCAGGTGAGGCAAAGGAATGGATCCCAGACTTAGTGAATCGTGCACAAGGGTTGAAAGTGAACGCTGGCCACGTGCCCGGCACTGACGTCGGCCCCGTCATCTCCGTCAAGGCTAAGGAGAGGATCCTCAGGCTCGTTGAATCAGGTCAAATTTCATTTATTTTTGAGCTGGTTAAATTTGCTGGTGGTAGGATATTTCTATCCGCCCGGATAGAGACCACCAAATGGTATATATGGTGTTAAAACCTGCCATAGTGACCCACACCCTGTGTGGATCAAGTACCGGGATCATCGAGTGTATATCCGGTTCTCTCGAGGGGCTTGCGACATGATTTGATGGTTGGTTGGGATGGATATACGGGTACATCCTTGGGTCCTTGTGCCTGCATCGGTCATCCGCCTGTCCTGTCGCAGGCCCCTCGATTTGCTTCTTTCCTCTCCGAAGAAGGAATAAGCATTTATACAGGCTGGCATGATTCTGGTGACCGTTGGTGGTATTTTGTATCCGAATAGATGGCCATCACCATACACGTGGTGAAAACCCCAGTATAATGTCTCGTTTAGGACAGTGGCGTTACGGAATTATCCAGTGTATTTCCAGTTAATTCAGGTTGGCATTATTATGACAGTCAACATTATGTTTGCCCTGTATTGGATTAACCATCAAGTGCAGTTAGTCACTTTGCTGTGCCACTATATCAAAAACTGGTAATAGAAAGCCTAATAATCATTAAAATCCTATGTTTCGATAGCCAAAAGTGTAAGTTTATGAGTGTGTGTGAGCGGTAGAGCCATGCTGGAGACAGTTTGGTCTACAGCATGAATGGGCCGGCTCGACCGGGTTGTTACTACTGTCTCACAGAAAACCGACGTAACGACGGCTTGCTGCTACGTATCGTACGGTGAGTGAGATATCCGGAGGCCCAAATCTCCTCCCTTTCCGAATACCTTAATTATCCCTTCCCTTAAGGTCGGCAACGCGCCTATGATTCTTCTAGTACTGTAGGCGTACATTGGTGGTGGAGATTACTTACCATCAGGTGACCCACTTGCTCGTTTGCCATAAATAAAAAAAATTCCAGTAAAGAAAATTGATTTATATTATGTATACTAAGTGCATTTCAATATTAAAATTATTTCATCACACAGGAGTCAAAGAAGGCGCAAAGATTGCTCTCGACGGTCGTGGCGTCAAAGTGGCAGGTTTCGAGAAGGGCAACTTCGTAGGACCCACCATTATAACCGACGTCAAACCTTCCATGGAGTGTTACAAGGAAGAGATCTTTGGCCCCGTACTCGTATGTTTATTCGTAGACACGTTAGATGAGGCCATACAAATGATCAACGCGAACCCATACGGCAATGGAACGGCCATTTTCACTACAAACGGAGCGACCGCAAGGAAATTTTCCGCAGAAATTGACGTTGGTCAAGTCGGGGTGAATGTTCCCATCCCGGTACCGTTATCGATGTTCTCCTTTACTGGTACTAGAGGAAGCTTCCTAGGAACAAACCACTTCTGCGGTAAACAAGGAATTGATTTCTACACGGAGTTGAAAACGATTGTCTCTTTCTGGAGGCAGAGCGATGTGTCTCATACGAAAGCAGCCGTGTCTATGCCCACACAACAATGATGTAAAAAAATAGCAAAATAATAAGAAATATATGGTAATAGTCCAAGATCCGATTGCATGATATCTACGTCTCTGTTTTAACTTGAAATTATATTTTTAGAGTTGAATTTTAATAGACAAATATGGTTATGCCGGTTTGCCTATCAAAATATAGCCGTAAATACTTTAATTTCAAATTACCACCACTTGGCCAATTTTACATAGGCAAATTAATAAAAAATAGTCGTGGTCATATTTTGATAGGCAACCCGGTGGTACCGTATTCTTTTATTCTTTTACTAGATGACCCGGTGAACTTCGTATCACCTACATTATTTGTGTAAAATGTGGTCAAAACTTAATACAAATGTTTCATTTACATTAAATGCAATTAAGTGAGGTACAGCACCATTGTACGTGAGGTAGCCCGTCGCACATTTAATTGACCTCCACGACCTAAGTCAGGTCGTCTTCCACCTCCCCCCGGTGGGACAGTCCTGCCCCTGTCCCTGTCCTTGTCCCTGTCCTGTCCTGTCCTGTCCCTGTTCTGTTTTGTCCCAGCCCTGTACTGTCCCTGTCCTGTCCTGTCCCTGTCCCGTCTTGTCCCTGTCCCTGTCCCTGTCCTGCCCTGTTCTGCCCTGTCCTGTCCTGTCCTGTCCTGGTCCCTGTCCCTGTCCCTGTCCCTGTCCTGTCCCTGTCCCTGTCCCTGTCCCTGTCCCTGTCCCTGTCCCTGTCCCTGTCCCTGTCCCTGTCCCTGTCCCTGTCCCTGTCCCTGTCCCTGTCCCTGTCCCTGTCCCTGTCCCTGTCCCTGTCCCTGTCCCTGTCCCTGTCCCTGTCCCTGTCCCTGTCCCTGTCGCTGTCGCTGTCGCTGTCGCTGTCGCTGTCGCAGTCCCTGTCCCTGTCCCTGTCCCTGTCCCTGTCCTGTCTAGTATAGCGTGGCGACCCGTCACCACTGCAAGCTTCGCAACGCCAACAATCCGGTTTATACCTGCGCTTATAGATGTTTCACATCAAAAAGATGTCAAATGTTTCATACCCAGGAACAGTTTGTATGGGAAAATTAAGTTGTCGTTTTTAGTGTTTTCCGTTACTTATTATTTATGTTACTCATTTTTTCTCACCGGGTAAACCTTCCCTGAACTTCCACAGATATTTCAAGATCAGAATTAGCCAAATCGGTACAGCCAGTCTCGAGTTTTTGCGAGACACACGCACAGCGATTCATTTTTATATATATAGACTAGATGACCCGGTGAACTTCGTATCACCTACATATATTTTTGTAAACTGTGGTCATAACTTAATACAAATGTTTCATTTACATTAAATGCAATTAAGTGAGGTACTGCACCATTTCACGCGAGGTAGCCCGTCGCACATTTAATTGACTTCGACGGCCTAAGTCAGGTTGTCTTCCACCTCCCCCAGGTGGGACAGTCCTGTCCCAGTCCCAGTCCCAGTCCCAGTCCCAGTCCCAGTCCCAGTCCCAGTCCCAGTCCCAGTCCCAGTCCCAGTCCCAGTCCCGTCCCGTCCTGTCCCTGTCCCTGTCCCTGTCCCTGTCCTGTCCCTTTCTTGTCCTGTCCCTGTCCTGTCCCTGTCCTACCACTGTCCTATCTAATATAGCGACCCGTCATCACGGCAAGCTTCGCAACGCCAACAATCCGGTTTATACCTGCGCTTATAGATGTTTCACATCAAAAAGACATCAAGTGTTTCATACCCAGGAACAGTTTGTATTGGAAAATTAAGTTGTCGTTTTTAGTGTTTTCCTTTACTTATTATTTATGTTACTCATTTTTTCTCACCGGGTAAACCTTCCCTGAACTTCCACAAATATTTCAAGATCAGAATTAGCCAAATCGGTACAGCCAGTCTCGAGTTTTAGCGAGACACACGCACAGCGATTCATTTTTATATATATAGATTAGTAGTAGTAACTTTAAAAAATGAATTTCAATTAAATACAGAAGGGCTTTGAAATCACGCAGTGGGAGCCTATACTATAAGTAAAAGTGTACAAAGCACTTATGGAATCAGTCACTTTTGTCTTCCATTAGTCAATTCATACTAGTGATGTTCATGTACAAAAAACATCGATATTTTTTCCGATATAATATATCGTGTACAAAAAATATCGATATTTTTTCCGATATAATATATCGAAATATTGTATCGATATATAGCGACATATCGGTCAAAAATATCGATTTTTTCGATATATCGAATTGTAGGAAGGAAAAGACTTTATTAGAAAATGATTAACAAAAATAATATCGAAGAGCTAAAAAAAAAAAAACAACATTCAATACTTATTCTGGTATTTGATGTTGTTTTTTTTTTTGTAGCTACGTCCGATAGATTTTCTATTTTCCGATATCCTTATTTCGATATATCGGATAAAATATATCGACTTCAATGATTCGATAATATCGCATTGATTCGATATATCGGATAAAATATATCGATATTATATATCGACTTCAATGATGCGATAATATCGCATTGATTCGATATATCAAATAAATGTATCGATATTTTATCACATATCGATACATATCGAGCACCCCTAATTCATACCAATATTTTATTTTTGTACTTGCTTTTTATGAATAAACGTATTATTAAAAGCATGGATTTTATTTAAATGACAAAGATTATAATTTATAAACCACTGAACTAACCACATTTGATAACTACTGATTCATTTGTATTCTAAAACAAAGATAAGTTTCGGTCATTATAGCTTTTAAATACTTCCCCATAAGAGTCATTTTAGCAACGCTAATTACAATACAAAAATTGCATCAGCACCCTTTGTTCGTCAGTATTACAGTATAGACAATATATAAACTTATGCATACATTATTAGAAAGGAAATAATAGTTATTGTTAGTCAAACAATGATTGTTTGATACATTAGTTCTTGTTATGAGCGACATGACATCATAAACAATCGGCTGCGGTGACTTCCTGCATGTTACTTCGCGGGAGGTTGTCGTGGGATAAACACGTTATGTGCTCTTTAAAGTTGTTCTTATTCATTTTATTGCTAAGTTATTGTGTGTGTCTGACGCCGCAATGCAGGAACGAGAAAGGCGAGCCGGTCGATTGGTAAGTTTTTAATTGCTCTCAAAGCCCTTTACACTGCCCTCAGTGATATAGCTTTGTTCATTGTGTACACCTAATTTTCCTTAAAAACACAAAAATAACAACTCTATGTTATTGAATGATTCTCATTTAATTTATAAATAATACGAATAGTTTAAAGTTTTAAACACTTCTAATCAGTACTAATGTATCTATACATCAATATAATTTACAAGACATGTTTATAATTATTATTAAAAAAATAATTTCAATTGATCAAATGAAGATTATCCAGTAATCATAATTGCTAATAAATTATTATGAGGCGCATTATTTATACCTACAGCAGTCGACTAATTATACTTTATTAAATAATTTATAATGTTATGAATTGGATATACATATTCAGGGTTAAGTATTTTATGTTATACATACAGTACATGTTACTGGTATTATTATGGTGTGAATATGCTTGACAATTGACAATTGGTCAATTCGTTTAACATTTACACAATGACAAAAAGATGCATCAACGAGTTTATACATATTACAAAAACATTGATTGATTTGAGTGGTAGAGCCACGCTGTAGATAGTTTTGTTTACAGCATGAATCGGCTGGCTCGACCGGGTCGTTACCACTGTCTCACAGAAAACCGACGTAAAGTAGCGGCTTGCTGCTGCGTTTCGTACGGTGAGTGAGATATCTGGAAGCCTAAATCCCCTCCCCTTCCCAATCCCTAAATACCCCTTTCCTTTAGGGTCGGCAACGCGCTCATGATTCTTCTGGTGGTGGGCGTACATGGGCGGTGGAGATCACTTACCATCAGGTGACCCACTTGCTCGTTTGCCGGCCTATGCTATAAAAAAAAAAGATGCATCAACGATTTTATACATAACAAAATTATACACTTTAGTTCCTCGTTTATTCTGAACATTAATTATTTGTAGTATAATATGCTCGTACTGTTGCGAAATTTTTCAGGTTTTACATGTACAAATTGCCGCGAGAAAAGAACCATCTGAACCCACTTGTACGCAGAGGTGTGGCGTACATGCATCTGACTCCATCCAAACTGCGAGGAGGATGGATAATGTCCGACATGGCTATAAGTGACCAGAGGTCAATGCTTGGAAGGACTTTAGCTCCTTTGTATCAGGTAAATAGAAAAGCCCTATTCGTTTACGATGGACACATTCGTTGGTCGACAATATTCTTGGATTGCGCTACACTTACCATCAGGTGTAGCGTAGTCACTTTGCCAGGATAAAAAAGAACCTAAAATATAAGTACCTATTATATTAGATTATGTACCTAAATATATTTCTCATGACTGACTGACCGGTTCCGGATAGGCGGCATTCCTGCATATCGTGTTAATCTAATCGTGTAAAAAAAATAAGAGGCGCACAGGTATAATATTTATCAGGTCTGTATTATAGGTCCATCCATCCGATCATCATATATCGACGCTTGAAAGGTAAAAATAAATTAAAAAATCGTCAGTTAAATAACTTCTAATGATAATTTTTCTAAAATTTGAACTTTGAATCACTCTCCTGTAAAGTTTACTCAATGTCGCTTAGATATTTTTGCCTTTCAAGCGTTGATATGTTTCGGGTCTGGGTGTCCCTCGCCGCAAGTACGAAAGTCCCTCGTAATTCCTGACGATACAGGTGAACCTAGTGTGGAGGACTATGTGACTGTTGAGCGATTATTATTATGTTATAAGAAATCGCGATGTTATTACGGCTGTTATTAAAAGCGTGTTATTAGCGTTGTTCTTAGCGTCCTGTAATTAGCATTTATATTGTGTACTTCCAGGATAAAAATATAATTTCATTGGTTTATAACGACCAACCGCCGGCTTCGGAAAATCAACCGGACATCTTGCAATCTGTTGCAGAAATGTATTCTAAAAGCAAAAGAGGTAATAACATATTCAGAATTCTAAAGTATAAGTGTTCGACTGCCAGGAATTAATCCAGCATGTCGGCTTAATGCAAGTTGGTAGACTTCACATGCCTTCGTAATTCTGTTGGAGAATTCTCAGGTATGGTCATGCAGGTTCCCTCATGATGTTTCTACGCTGTTAAAGCGAGCGAAAATAAAAATAAACAAACTTTAAAATTCTCCATGTTTACAAGGCGGTAGGTATGCGAGAGGCGGTGAATTGATACAACAGCTTTGTCTATTTCTGCTGCGAAAATGTGTAAGCACTGTTGTATTTTGGTTTGAAGTACATTCAAGCCGGTGAAATTACCGGGAATTACGAGACAAAGACTCATGTCTCGCCTCGACTCATATCACCGTATGGCCCATGGGACCAGGCAGTAACGTGCCTTTAATGAAACCGCGAAGGACAGCTAGTTGGATTATTATTGTAATTGAACACTTTCAGGTCAAATGAAACAAGCTGGCATGAAGAAATTCAAGAAGTTTAAATTAGGCGACAAATATTATGACGACTACGATTTGGCGGAGATGTGTAAAATGCACTCGAAGTTTATGAAGACGCGAGTGGAGAGTGGACACACGAAGGGTGTGATCCTCGGAGACAAGTTCACTTCATTGTGGCTCGTGCATTCTGTGCCGAGATTCCCACCAGTACCTGACCGTAAGAATTACAATACATATAGGTACATATACAAATATACACTCGCACTCACGTCCGTAATCCCAGGGGAGGGGCATGAATTGACCGGGATTGTAATTAATATGTTGACAGCTTTGTCTACAGCATGAATAGGCCGGATCGCTAGAGTTGTTACCACTGTCTCACAGAAAATGCAGCATGAAGTTTGGTTTCCTACGGTGAGTGAGATATCTAAAAGTTCGAAATTCTTCAGGTATTGTGAATGTTCATGGGCAGTGATCACTTACCACAATGTAACCCACTTACCCTTTTGCCGTTCTCTGCTAAAAAAAAGATAAAAAAAAGTTGTCAGAGGGACTGCCGATAGAAGTGTAAACTTATAACTTAAGTATATTTATTTAGTACTCACTCTCAACTCAACTCCACCTAACTCCACTGGACTCGACTCGATACCCATCCAACAAGCGTTTATACATGTATAGTCTGAATTACATTATGTCGCTGACGCGAAACCACAAGTTTACCCCCTACCAAAAAGTGCTCAACGCGGCTAAAGAAGTTTTCACTTCAAAAACAAATAATAAGTGAGTAAAACTGATGCATATTAACCACTATATTTTTTTTCAGTTGTCCACGGATTTAACGTAAGTGCGTACGATTATCCTACAACTGGCATGAAGTATGGCCAGTCCATCCTATGTGTGTCGGTGCAAACATCCACACTGAATCAAATTGCAACGCAATTGAAGTACAATGAACCGCTCATTGTATATCAAAATATACCTCAAGAGTTCGAGAGCGAGCTGCCGAATTTAGTAGATGTTATTCATAACAAGACTATTGATGCGTCACCTTGGTAAGTACCTATTCTTCATTGGTATGGCGAAAGTGCAAAAATGTATCAATTTATATCGTGTTTAAAAAAAAGTATTAAGATCGATTTTGATATATCGGGATTTTTATTTCTTATTTCTAGCATACTGTTCGTTCTATTTCGTTAGAGGATTGTACCCACAGATATTTAATTTTTATAAAAAAAAATATAAAAAATATATTTTACTAGCTATTGCTCGCGGCTCCACCCGCGTGATCTGCTTTTTCCGGGATAGAAAGTAGCCTATGTCCTATTCTGATGTATAAGCTATATTATTGTAAAGTTTCATTAAAATCCTTCCAGTAGTTTTTACATGAAAGAGTAACAAACATACATCCATTCTTACAAACTTTCGCGTTTATAATATTAGTAGGAGTAGGATTAGTAGGATAATAATTAAATCTGTGCATTTTTCAGGTACCACATAGAAAGCTTCGAAACGCTAGTTGGTCGCAAGTTCCTGTCATTTGCCAAAAGCGCTATGTTTAATGATGACCTCTATAGTGGTTTGGTAGCAGAGGTTCTACAGTCAGATTTGCTCGTCGAGTCTTGGACCAACGGACCTGGGACACTCGATTCGGAATGCACTAGAAACTTCCAGTAAGTAAAATTCACATTAATGTCTTCTACTTTTGAAGTGATAACTTCTTATGGGAGGGTAAAACGCTTCGTAACGTAACGCGTTACGGCGCCACTCTGTCTGGCTTCCCTTTCTCTCACACATACGACAGCAGTAGGCAGGCTCCTCCTCTCTCACTTTAACCCACAGTACCTGGGCGACCGAGCTCTGCTCGGGTGAATTTTTTTTTTTTCGGTTTCTAATAATGAAACCTAGCTAGAAGATATTATTCGCCAATAGATGTCAGGAATTAAGTCTAACCTCAAAGCAAACACTCATTGACTTCGTGTTACTTAACAACGCCATCTGCTGTTGTGCTCACAAAAAAGTAGTATTATTATACGCCAATAGATGTCAGGAAGAGTCATATTTT
This sequence comes from Amorpha juglandis, assembly GCA_949126905.1. Lineage (NCBI taxonomy): Eukaryota > Metazoa > Arthropoda > Insecta > Lepidoptera > Sphingidae > Amorpha > Amorpha juglandis. The sequence goes on from OX421380.1 coordinate 8,147,441, forward strand.
TCTTCCAAGTTTATGTTTAAGTTGATAAAACACGAATGAAATGACATTTTCTAAAAATGATTCCTAGCTAGATCGATTTATCGCCCCCGAAACCCGCTATATACTAAATTTCATGAAAATCGTTGGAGCCGATTCCGAGATTCCAATTATATATACATAAGAATTGCTAATTTAAAGATATAAGATTTAAAGATATAAGATTAGTTTATTTCTCCGCCTGGCGTTATCCCGGCTTAATGTCACGGACCGCCTTTCCGGCATGATTTGACGGTGGATTCGGTATTATGTGGGGCGACCCGCCGTTTCACCGACAACCGACAACGGCAATCAAGATTCGCTAGTCCATTAATCAGAAAATTGTGGCCAAGATATTGGTGGCCCACTTACACTCAATTAATGTCTTATTTTATTAGAGTTTTAACGACCATTGTAAGTAGTAGAGCCACGTTGTCGACAGTTTTGTCAAGAGATTAGGAAAGGGAAGGGGATTTGGGCTTCCGGATATCTCAGTCACCGTATAAAACGCAGCAGCACGTCGGTTTTCTGTGAGACAGCGGTAACGACCCGGTCGAGCCGGCCCATTCATGCTGTAGACAAAAATGCTCTACCACTCAAAACATATGTATAGTAGCTTTAAAAAAATTGTACCTATGTGGAAGGGGCAAAAAAGGGACAAAGCTAATTTAATTTATTATAATTTTATTTGCAGAGTAAGAAACATAGAGCGATTAAAGTTTCCCATAGCGAAGATGTCATTCACGTCACACAACGACCACTCCAAATGGGCGGTGGCCGTCGCACACAAAATGCATAACAGTCAAGATACCAAAGTGGCAGATTATTGGGTGTGCGTGGGCGATATTAATAGGGCGGTATGTACATTCCTTATTATTAGAATTTATTATGTTTACCAATTTGTCATCATCCATTTTTCTTTGCTCTTTAAAAATTATAAAATAAAAAAATCTCCCTCTCAAAAGTTATAAATACATGTGCATAAATACATGTATAGTTATAATAAATAAATGTATTACAAACTCATATTAAAACAATAATGTACGTTGAAGACTGATAGATAAATCTCACAATCGATTCCTCCTCTCTCTGTCTCTTACTATTTCTCACACTCACTCCCTTTCTTATCTCTCTCGTTCTATATCTTTTTCTCTATCATCTTACGAACTATAATTTTTAGGGTTATGTACCCAACGCGTGCTAAAGAAACCCTATTACGCCGCTTTGTTTTGTTTAGTTTATCCGATCGTCTGTTTGTCTGTCTTACAGATTTTCACAAAATATGTGTTATTATGGTGAATATCCTGATAATTAATGAAAATAAGTCAAAATAAAAAAATAAGTTGTAGGTACAGAATCCTTGGTGCGCGAGTCCTATTAGCACTTGATCGTTTTTTTACAATAATGATACAGCTAATATTAAAAAAGGCACACAGAATAGAATTAAATATCAAAAGAGTAACTTCAAAATCAACTCCTCCCCTCTCGCCTTTTTCTCACGTTCTTTCTATTCTTCTATCATTAAAATTTACATTTTATTTCCATTTCAGTTACCACAAGAGTCTCGTGGAGGCGGCACAGTATGTACGTCAGGACCAATACTCTGGGGCAACTTCGCGCATCTCATAGAATCCGTCGAGACGTGTAATTAAAATAATAATTAAGTGCGTAAATTAATTTAATTGACGACTGACTCACTCATACATAAACATGTACTTATTACTTAGCAATGTAAATTAATTTTAAGTTTAGCTTTTGTTTAGATGAAGCGAATAAGGTATGAGATTACACATATATTTGCAAGCACCTACAAATCTATACTGCTGCGTATATGATAAATATTGGCTAGGAATCAAGAAGTCTTGGGGTCGATCCCCGCACTGTATTTTTTATATGATTCACAAATATTTGTTTCGAGTCTGCATGTTGTAGGGTCATAAGCCCCTTATAGTTCCGGATACCCACGATATAAGTTAATCTAGTGTGGAGTCAAAACTATATGTGAGCTGCGTGTGTTTATTATTATTTATTTCTAACACGTAGGTAATATTTTCAATTGCCATAAAGTATTTTCCAGTATAAAAAAAAATTGGCACGACAAAGTAACTGCATTTGATAGTGAGTACAGTGCAGTCAAAATATAATGTTGCCAGAATTATGCCGAAGTAATTGGATCTAGGCCGGGTGACCTCGGAACACGACTCGCCGGAACTAGACGTTATCGTTACCTTATAATAAAAACTTCATATATATAATAAAACTTTGCAGATAAGCAGTTTACAGAAAGAAGACATTTCGTCCTGCTAAAATTTATTTCCACAACATAATCAATTATGTTTTCTCATTAATTATTATTACATGAAACTAGGGCGTAGCGAATAATTTGCCAAAAATAAATTAAAATAAAAACGTATTAAATTGTATTTCCGAACTTATAACTTTAAAGTGCTGCTATGGTGATTTGTCATGTGTATGGTAAAAATATGGTATTGAGTACTTTCCTACCAATTAATTTCTGGTAATTAAAACAATAACGTAAAGGTATTTGTAGTTGTTAAATATAATTTAGTACAACAATGTTATCGTGCCAATACGATTATAATCGATTAAATAAAATCGAAACATTAATGTAGCGAATATGCTCTGTGATCATAGTATATTTCTAGTTTAATTCTTATTTTGAATAACGAGTCTTATAGCCTAAGATCCGGCAGTAGAATCTCTACGTTCATGACGTAGATGCTCAAGCTCAAATTTCTACATTCATTTTCGAATAGGACAATACATTGATCATAGGGTGCCAGTCAAAAAGTGCCCGCATATATTTTTAATAAAAAAAAATATAATTAAATTTTGGGAAAAAATTTCGTTCATGGTGTAGTTAAATAAAACATTGTTCCTATTACAGCTATGTATGTAGAGAATTCAAAAAACCATGGGTGCCGTTGCCTACTCGGCCGCAACTACTTGGCAGCCAGGTGTAAACAGGTAATACTTTTTTGTACGGCAACTATGGTTTTTTGAATTCTCTACATACATAGCTGTGTAATAGGAACAATGTTTTATTTAACTACACCATGAACGAATTTTTTTCCCAAAATGTAATTATATTTAAAAAAAAAAAAAAAAATTGCGGGCACTTTTTGACTGGCACCCTATGATCAATGTATTGTCCTATTCGAAAATGAATGTAGAAATTTGAGCTTGAGCATCTACGTCATGAACGTAGAGATTCTACTGCCGGATCTCGTGCTATTAATTGGTGTTCTTTATGACAAGTGATAAGTTAGTATATAAGTTAAGAGTACTTGTGAGGATTATTAAAAATAAAATATAATAAAACATCAATTTATTTTTTTTACAAACCCATAGAATGTTTGAAAACTGTTATTTTATGCTGTATGTATGCGTGAAATGAAATCCATAACTTATATACAATCGCGAGTTTTACGGTTTTGTATATAATAATGTTGCTCTTGTATATTTATAATTTTATAGCTTGTGTGCCGAGTAGTCAGTTATACGATTTGGATAATATTGAAGGTTGGAATTATATTAATTTGCATTGCAGAGACAACGACAACAAACCTGTTGATTGGTAATATCATAATTGTATAACTTTCATGTACACATAGGTACATACAATCGTAACGCATGTGTCCCCAAACAGGTAGGTGCTAGGTAGGTATTAAGTACACTTAATACACTTACGGTTCGCCGAGCTAATTTCCGTCCCATAATGTGATAAGTGACGAGCCTATCGCTATATCGGGTGCATTTTCCAATTCCGGGCATCGCATATAGGTGTTTAGGTCGCAATAGGTGTTTATCTCGAATCGAAAAAGCAATAAACTATTTACTTTAGGTGGTACATATACAAACCTCCAAGCGATGTCGGATATTTGGAATCAGGACGCAACTTTAGTTTCATCACACCGGACTCTGGAGGGCGCTGGCAGACCTCCGATAGATACATCACCGCCAACTCTATGCTTCAGCACACTATGTCGCCTTTGTTTAGGGCAAGTCGCTTAATTGTATTTTTTACTGTAATGTATCCCGCTTAAAAGCAACGATAGCTCAGCGGGGAGGGGTACGGACTGTTGAGACGAAAATCGCAGGTTCACATCCAGCCCCAAGAGCATACACCTCTGACTTTTCAAAGTTAAGTGTATATTAATTGTTAATTATCGCTTGCGTTAACGATGAAGGAAATATAGTGAGGAAACCTGCAGACCTGAGAACCCGATAAGATTTTTCGAAGGTATGTGAAGTCTGCGAACCCGCATTAGGCCAGCGTGGTGGACTAAGCCCCAACCCCTCTCATTTAATAGGGGAGGCCCGTGCCCAGCAGTGGGACATGTATAATACAGGGCTAGTATTATTATATCCTATTTGGCAAATAAAATTAAAAGTACTTACATATTTTGATAAATAGTATTTTGTTTCGAATTTCGATGACCGATGGACAGATAACAGAAAGTATGCGACTGCGCTTTAGTGAAGTGTCTATGTTCTCAAAAACCATGGGGTATACTTGAACAACACAAACAGCGACTTAGCCGTATCACCAACCCTACGGGCAGCTAGAAAATTCTAAAATAGATAAGGGCACAAATGAATTAAAACCTCTGCATAGCCACATTGGCTGTGTGTGTCTGTGGTCCAGGGTTTACCTAAGGAGCCGATTGGCTTAATATAGTATGAGTAGGCCTATCATTAGTCATAGTTTGCAAGAAAATGGCTATTATAATAGATAAATAAAAAAAATATCGCAAAGAAACATTTTACCCAAGGTTTCGACGAATTAATCCAGCGTCAGTTATTTAAATGTTATTTAAGTGTAAAATCCAATGAAAAAGATTGAATTATTAGTGTATATTTATTTTTAGCCGACTTATATAGATTATCTGGCTATGGTGGCATACGCGGATAAAGAAGAAGAAGGGATGTTCCCGGGCTCCTCTGCGCTTGGCGTCATGATGGCCGACCAAATGGGCGGACTCTTGATTTCTCATACTGTCACCGGATTCCCTGACTTAACGCGTTCGTTTTGTGCTTTATTTTTTGTATGATGTGATAGAGTCACTCTGTAGTCAATTTTGTCTACATTATAAACGCACCGGATCAGCTAGTGGGATGATTGATGCGACTTTCGTATAAAAAACCACCGTCAAATAGTAAGTTTCTGCGTTTCATATGGTCATTAAAATTGCCTGTTGAAAAACGGTGGTACCTACGTGGAAGGACTCTTACTACCCATACGAAAAACCTATCGCCTTATAAAGTGAAAAATGAGTTTCGTAGATACTAACTGCGATCAAAGATCTTTCTCGTAAGAAACGGATGTAGTTGCGTACAACTACATCCGTTTACAGTTTTAATTCGCAGAGAAAGTTGTCCTATAAACATAAGAATAATAATTCGTTTTATTTATAAGTATCTACAAGTATTAAAAATTGCGCCAGTTAAAGCTTGCTTTAATGTTGTTGAATCATATCATATTGTATGATCCGTATTGCGTAAGAAAGGCCTTGTTCACGCAGACATTTATCAATATTTTTGCATACAAATATTGTAAGTACATACATAGCTGTTTAGCTTGGCTGTATATACCCACTGGTTTTATGCTTCGGTGTAAAATAGTTTTTTTATAGTTTCGCATTGTCACATAGAACTTCGCTGTCGATTTCTCATCATTCTCTTTAGAAAATTAAAATAGTGTTGTAAAAGACACTGAATACTAACATACTTAGGTATTGTTAATTTCTAGGAGATAGACCGACATTCCCAGAACAGGAAATATCATCAGGGCACTTGTTAATGTGCATGTCATTAGATCTGGTGACACTGAATGAAGTGGCAGTTGCACTGAGAGCCATTTCCCCACGAATCATAGCCTTAAAAATTCCATCTGCGATAAAATCATTTTTACCTGATTGGGAGTACATGACCATAGACAAGATGGCTTTAAGTAGGTGAGTTAACATTCTTAAATTGGTAATACAATTGCACAAAAGATATTTTCAATTGCGCAATAATATTTTCAATCGGTGATTAGCAAATCTCTACATTTGGAAGTTTCTTACATTGCACTAGGATTTTTATTTTCCCGGCTTTTTCAAATTCCCGAGGGAATATTATGCTCACGTTACCTACCGTGAATTCTTTTAATTCTGGTACAGGAACTTAGAAAAAACCCCTACATTGCCACATACCTGGGAGTAATGAAAAAATTGCATTTCTTTACATTAAAACAGCAGCAACAGACATTTTATTAAAGTTGATATTTTTATTTATATCTAAGTTTAAATATGTTAAATGCTATTTTAATTAGTCTTTTTCAATCATATAATCATCGATAATTACATGTGAATGCAGCAAGACTCCGCTTGAATTCGATACTCGAAAGAAGACCTTACGAGCAGTGATGATGGTTCGGAGGCCTGGCGACAGAAGTTGTTTGTACAAATCCTTTGCCAGAAACAATCGCATTGTTCTTGACGTTTATAGGCATGATTTACGCAGGAAACCTTTTTGTGATAAGGGCTACAGGTGTGTTTAAAAAATATTTATTTTTACGATGAGTCCGTTAAGAGTAAATAAGTTATGAGATGTTGACGAATCGTTCTTAATTTTTTAAAGTCTCTAAAATACGTAAGTACTAATGTATGTGAAATACGTATGTAACATTTTACCCCTCTGAGATATGAGAAATAAATGAAATTGTTTAATTTTGAGTACAATTAATAACACCCCATACTTAGTCACAAGTGCTGACCAAAGGGTCAGAACTGTGTGAGACTTAGAAATATGCCATAATTGTATTGTATCGTGGGTATCAAATGCTCCGAGAAACATTCGTGGTCAATGCTCAGACCATAAAAGTCAAAACAAATAAATATTTTGGTATCATACAACCACTTGTCTTGCTACGTGAATGGAAATGGCGGTCGCTTGTTTTTTTAGGCTACTTATTAGTTTACCGCGCCATGAAATTCGACGAAATATTAATTTAAATTGTTTATGCATGTGCAGTGGAATCTTGTCAAATATGATTTCATCTAATTTCTTTGGTCAAATGGATGAGAACATTTGATGGGTGGCATACCACTCTAACTCAAATCCAGCTGTTGTAGCTTTATACAGTTGAACTTCACTTATAATTACAGTGTCCGAAACATTGACGCTATATCACTAAAATACCCAGAAAAAGTGTTTTATGTAAACAATAGAACTGATCGCATAGGATTTGCCATTAGTACTGCAGCACATTGGCAAAGAAGGGCATCAAGATCGAGAACACAGTACTGGACATGCACTAGCAACATTGAGGAAGAAGATGGATCCGTCAAGGGAGGGTTTATACTTTGTGTGGAGGACTACAATGTATGGTTGAGTTTTGATAACCTTAAAATAAAGGAACCTGAATGTTAGGTTAGATTTCATGATTTTTTATTTTGTATGCGATAGGCCGTCTGGGTTGGTACCACCGCTTTGTCTATTTCTGCCGCCAACCAACAGTGTGTAAACCCTGTTATGTTCCGGTTTGAGGGACATTGAAGCCAGTGAAATTACTGGGCATTATGGGACTTAACATCTTATGTCTCGGGGTGACGAGCGCAGTTCAGTGCTATGCAGTGCTTTGTAATTCAAAGTTATTTATGGTGTTGCTTCTGTTTATGAGCAGACGTGACGCTTACCCTCAGGCGAGCGCCTTGCTCGTCTCCCAATTCAATCAAATAAAAATAAGAAATTGGTGTGGAGGTGAAATCTTCTTTTTAATTTATTGTTATCCTGTCACGACAGTGATTACACTGCATCTGGTGGTAAGTACAGTGCAGCCCAAATACAATGTCGACCGTCAATAGACATTGCACCGCGAAACACTCGTCAGATTAAGTCATATATTATGGTTAGTATTTACAGTTATGTGTTTCTTGAAGTCTTATTTAGATAGGGAGAGTCTATCGTATGACACGGTAGTGGATATAACAGAAAACTCTTGTTTACGAGGACGCGTCATAGAGATTGAACAGAAATTAGTTTGACGCAGCTTCGTAACAGTTTTAAGATTATATTCTCGCCTTTGTCATACTCAATACCCTCTCTATATAAATATATGAGGCTTTAGAATGCTTGCAGAACTTTTAAGTTTAATTCATAAGTTTTAAATTAAAGTGTTGCATAATTAAACCTTATTAGTCATTGGGAATTTAAGCTGAGAAATTGGTTTTAGTCGCAACTATGCCTTTCCCATCGGCGATATAGGAGTGAGCTCTATTAATGCAATAAGACCTCATATTATTAGTTCTATAGACAGAGCAATATAATGTATCTACCTATTCTGTGGTTATCGTACCTACTTATACGATTAGCTTCCAAAAGCGTGATGGTACCTATGCTACAACACCTATTATTATATCAGTCGCCTCGCGTGTATCGCGTCTACAAGCATAATGGAGGCCATACACGTTAGGGTTTGCATGATGGTTTTAACTGTGCATGCATAACCGACAGGTATAACTGAGTTTCATATTACACATACACGTTAGGGTTTGCATGCACAGTTTTGCCATTAACTGTCAGTTGAGCTACGTGACGGTGTGTGTAGGACGCCTACTAGGTATGTGTACGGTATATACCTACCAAACTATAATGGATGACGACGATGTGATAGCTGTACTTGGCTTAACACTTATTCTGCAGAACAGAAAAAAAGAGATCGCACTGAATGGTCTAAACGCCGCGTTGGTTATTGAAAAGAAAGCAATTCACCCACGTAAATTTAATAAATGAATTAAGATTTACACCAACTGATTACAAAAAATATTTACGAATGAATGAAAAAAAATATTTGAAACTATTATCATTGATTACTCCGTTAATACAACTGAGAATTACGGCCGGCAAGCTCGCCGGACGCCACACACGCTAGGTTATGCTCGCGCGCAAACATAACCGAGCGGCATAAAATATCAATTTTGATATTTGCTCGGTTGCATGGCACCGAAAACTGTACAGTTGTATCGCACACACGCTAAGGCTTGCCTGTCGGTTATGCATGCACAGTTAAAACAATCATGCAAACCCTAACGTGTATGGCCTTCATAACTGTAATTTTCCGCCAGGCTTGCGCAAGCGTATAACAAGTCAGTGGGTCTCGATTATTCGATACTTTGAGACGTGTAATATTTTCATATCCGTGCCCAATGTTTAGTGACTTGAGAAAGGGTAGGGCACAGGTGTTGGAAGACTTTATCAAATGTTATCAAACTGAAACGTGTTTGTGGAATACTAAATCAAAAGAATATCATGACAAAGTGAAAAAGCATGCAGCCTATGCTAAGTTACTGCGCATTTATAAAATACTAGAGCCTAGGGCCGATCGTATTACGCTTGTGAAGAAGATAAATATATTGAGAACCAATCATAGGAAGGAAATGAAAAAAGTAGAAGAATCAAAGCGGTCTGGTAACGGTATTTATGTGCCGAGACTGTGGTATTACCACTTGTTTGACTTTTTGGAAGATCAAAAAAATCTTACAACCAATTGCAACGTAAATGTAAAACATGTAAGTAACATTTTATCACTGACTAGCTTTTGCTCGCGGCTCCGCCCACGTGATCAAATAAACAAACAAACAATCAAACTCTACAGCTTTATAATATTAGTATAGATTTGATTTTGATTTGACAACGGAAGCCTTCAAATAATATTATTTTGGTAGCTTAGCAACGGAAGCCTTCAAATATGAATAATTTTCCCCGTTTTTGCAACATTTTTCACTGATGCTTCGCTTCTAATGGTCGCAGCGTAATGTTATATATCCTAAAGCCTTCCTCGATAAATGGACTATCCAACACAAAAAGATTTTTTTAATTCGAACCAGTAATTCCTGAGATTAGCGCGTTCAAACAAACAAACAAACAAACAATCAAACTCTACAGCTTTATTATTAGTATAGATAAATAATTCGTCGTACTCCAGACCGTATTCCAATCCTATAGTGTCAAGTACATTATTTTTAGTGTTCCGTATCTACCGAAAGGGTATATTATAAGGTACGAAACCCTACCAAGCCTACGCTGCGCGCCTCTGTTTATCTCTCTTAAAAGATCTCTATCTTTTGTATCGTACTAACAAGCCGGCTGAAATTAGTAGTGAACCCTTGACTGTTATTTTTTATAAATAATATTGCAGAAAAATTGTTTATGTTGACAAAAGTAATGACTATTACGGACGTGTGAAATCGTTTTAACGAATCAGCTAATTTATTAAAATATTTGATTTGAAATATTAATTGATTTCAGGATGGATTTGCAGAACAGCAAATCGAAGTATATGTGGATGAAACTTCTGTCAGTCAGGATAGTCATTCTTCTAATATAACGCACAATGATGTCAATTTAACCGGCGCTCTTCATGGTCTAAAGAATGTAGCGTATATACAGGTACATAATAATTATTCTATTATTTATAAAAATATATACGCATGTTCAGTGGCGTAGCTAGCACGGGTGCTAACCGGGGCGGATTTAAGTTGGGTATCACCACAAGAATAAAGCTTTAAATGAAATTTTTATTGTGTTAAAACCGATTAAAATAAAAATTGGAGGAGTTTCCCAATTCTTGAGTATTTATTTCGAGTTTTTTTCGGTCGGGTTCCACCCCAAAACCGGTAACACCCGGGGCGGACCGAGCCCGAGTTACTCTACTGCGCGTATTCTTCATAACCCATGCAGGCACACAGTTTGAATCAAACAAAAATTGTCACAAATGTTATGATTAATCAAATTATTTTTCCAGAATCCTCAACCACCGCATCTGACGTCACTAGACCTACAGATACCTCAAGTGAAACCGGATAAGCGTAGTTCACCGGACGATGGTGGTCATGTAATTTACCGGGAACAAGAAAATAATTCCAAGAAATCCAAATGGGGAGATGACAGGTACCAATTATTCGCAACAAACGTGACATTAAAAATGAAAGACATACAAAATGATACCCAAAGATTACTGGCCGAGAAAATGATAAACGAAGCTTTATTTATGGCTGAAATGGGTCAGCTGTCAATGTCTCATTCTATTAGTTTGACTCAAAACTATTACAATCCTCAGCCTGTTTATGTTGGTAGATCAGAATTCTCCTATCATAATGCTTGCAATATCAGGCCACAAACTTCTGCACACGTAACGAACAAAGAAATGGTAATGACACCACCGGACTGTACCTCGCATTACGAAAATGAAGAGCGCAATGAGTCGTTTAATTGCCGCAGTTGTGGTCGACCAAACAGCCCTAGTATTGAAGAAAACGAAGACTTCAAAGATCCTCTTCTGTCAAAAAATTGATTACGCTTATTTTAAATTACGTGAATTTGGAAATCCGATTTCTGAATGGAATTGCAGCTATTTGTTGGTAGTGGTATCAGATCTGGCATTCCGGACTGCAAGTAGAAGTAGTCTCTTGAAGACATAGAGCGGTGTTGACTCTTTGAAAATCTGTCAATGAATTGAAGCATAGATGTATTGGCAATATAGCCATTTGATTCATAAAGATATACTAGATAATATACTAGAATACTTTCGGGATTGGAATTCGTGCCCAGTATGGGATAGGCTCACCTCAGTCAGTGCATTAGTTGCCTCTGTCTATCCCTTTAGGGGTTTAAACGTGAGTTTGCTTGACGTAAACCCCTATAGGGAGAGCACACCGGTGCAAGATTCGAACCCGCGGCCTCTCGCTTCACAACCGGCTACTCGCCCACTACGTGATGGAGGCTGTCTTTCCACGTGTTAGTGACTTTTTTATTATTAAATTTAAGTTTATACTTATCAATATGAATAATATGAATACTTGCATTTTTGCCTTTCCCTTCAAGGATAAAGGTGTTGTGAGCATAATATGTTGTGTTATTATCAACATGGTGCAAACTCTAGTATATACAGGGTGTCCAGTAATTAATGGATAACCTTGAAATGTCTTATAGCAGAACGAATGGCCGTTCAGAGAAAAATACGAAAAAAAATATAACGTAAGTAGTACCTGAGGTACGTATTTTTTTTTAAAAAGTCGTAATTTTTTTGGTTTATTTTACTTTCTTGGACACTACGACCAGAAATGAAGGAAATCCATCGGCTTTTTGTTGTTTTATTATTATACACTAACTATACTAATAGATAGATAGTCAATAATATGACAAGCTATTGCACTTTTTAAAAAAAATAAACATTCAAAACCATTTCTTTAGAAAAATTTGCAAAATTTTATTTTTAAACAAAGTTTAAACATCTTGGGTATAAAAAAAATGTATGAATACATGAGTGACCAATTTTTCTTAAATAATGTCGGTTTTAAGTAGATTTTATAATGGTATAATTCATTATTGTATCTACTGTAAATAGCGATTTATTGCTATTAATGTAAGAAAGGAGCTAATTTGACCAAATAACAAAAACAATATAATATGAGATACTTTTTAAAATAAAATTGTACTTGTCTAATGAGGTTTATTAAAACTAAGATTTGATGTTGATAAAAGAAAAAAATGGCTTATTTAAACAAATTGAAACCAAATTATCAGAAATAAATTAACTTAAATTTAATACTCATAATGTTTAAAATGGTTACTTCATAAGCGTAAAATGTGTCATATGATCTCCATATCTGCTTCTTGCGCGCACGTCATTCCCCCGGTTTTTGTGTTATGTTAGACAAGTAGGGTCTGAGTTGGCTATGTGCGAGTGAAAGGAACTTAAAGTAAAAAAAAACCAACCCTGTCCATCCAACCCAATGGACAAATAATTGGCCCATTTTAATTACCGGGACTCTAACTGGGCAAAGTTATTTGGAATTTCTTCAAAATTATCTGCCGACTTTATTAGAGAAGGAGTATCCGAGGAGCTGAGGGAATCGCATTGGTTGCAAAATGACGGCTGCCCTGCGCATTATGCTGTGTCTGTTCGGGAATATTTAAATACAGGGTTGGATTGGTTGGGTTGGTTGTTTGACAGGGTTGGATTTTTTTACTTTAAGTTCCTTTCAATCGCACATAGCCAACTCAGACCCTTCTTGTCTAACATAACACAAAAAACGGGGGGAATGGCATGCGCGCAGGAAGCAAATATGGAGATCATATGACACATTTTACGCTTATGAAATAACCATTTTAAACATTATGAGTATTAAATTTAAGTTAATTTATTTTTGATAATTTGGTTTCAATTTGTTTAAATAAGCCATTTTTATCTTTTATCAACATCAAATCTTAGTTTTAATAAACCTCATTAGACAAGTACAATTTTATTTTAAAAAGTATCTCATATTATATTGTTTTTGTTATTTGTTCAAATTAGCTCCTTTCTTACATTAATAGCAATAAATCGGTATTTACAGTAGATACAATAATGAATTATACCATTATAAAATCTACTTAAAACCGAAATTATTTAAAAAATTTTGGTCACTCATGTATTCATACATTTTTTTTATACCCAAGAGGTTTAAACATTGTTTAAAAATAAAATTTTGCTAATTTTTCTAAAGAAATTGTTTTGAATGTTTATTTTTTTTTAAAAGTGCAATAGCTTGTCATACTATTGACTATCTATCTATTAGTATAGTTAGTGTTTAATAATAAAACAACAAAAAACCGATGGATTTCCTTCATTTCTGGTCGTAGTGTCCAAGAAAGTAAAATAAACCAAAAAAATTACGACTTTTTAAAAAAAAATACGTACCTCAGGTACTACTTACGTTATATTTTTTTTCGTATTTTTCTCTGAACGGCCATTCGTTCTGCTATAAGACATTTCAAGGTTATCCATTAATTACTGGACACCCTGTAGAACGAGAATGATATATTAAATCTGTTTCGATTAGTAACCTTAGTGTAATTTCATCAATTTGTTGTTAATATGTGTTACAAAATAAATCCAATATAATTAGCAATTACAAGGAAAAAAGCAATTACATTAACAGGCGTTGTTTTATTTGTAATGAATAATTAAATAAGTAAGTAGATCATATTTGTGTCATGACAGTCGAAACGTATTACAGTCCGTTCACAGCAAACCCATTCTTGATATGGGCATAGGGCAATGTACAGTACCGTCCTACACATATAGTACAGTTGGCTCAGAACATAGAAAAATACAAATTAAACCAACATTTAAGATAAAATGTTTAATATACAACACAAACATTATTTACATGAATAAGATCCATATTGCTTGACACACAAGTAACGAAACGTTAAAAACTAGACGCAAACATGAACTTGTAAAATTATGATTAACGTACTGGCTTCACTGGATCTAAAGTTTAAAATATATTTGCATACAACCTATTCTTGAAATATAATCGCTAATAAATACAAAGCTTCACCACTTTTGGGATAGTTTCTAAATTATTTTAAGAAACGGTGAAGATTTGACTTTTTGCATAGATGTATACACAGATTCTTATTATAATCAATCATCCAATAGTTAGGTATATAAAATCATTGGCACTATGTGAGCTTGGAATATTTACAATTCTCACAGTTTAACCACTTAATACAATGTTTTTGCTCTAATTTATTAAATTGGTTTAAAAAAAAAAATGATGCGACAATGAAAAAACAACTTTCATTCGGCTTACAAACTTGGGTACATAATTTGGCACACTACATCTACTATCCCGTGCCTTCGTTTTTTGGCGGATGAGTAGGTCGATAAACATATGGGAGCATATAAATTGCTTTACAATAAAATATACGTATGAATATAAAAATTAGAACATTAAAATATTTTTAAGATCTCTAATATTAAAACAAAAACTTACAGCGTGATAGACATTTCCAAACAAAACCACCGGAATTTCGTCAATTGGTCAACCTTCATCGTATTAAAAATGTGGATAGTTAATGTTAGGTTTTACTGCATGTTAGGTTTTATGCATCCGATTCGAATTTGAGGAATAGGTCTAAAAAAAACTCAGACCGAATTCATACACAAAGTCTTACAAATAGGTAATCTAAATTGGCTTCATACAATGCGATAAAATAATTTTGTTTAACTTAAAAATCCTGGACCGTTTGTTTCTTTTATAAATACAACCTCGAAACCCGGAAAATTGTATTTTCTTTTTTTTAATTTAATTACCGTGAAGTATTTGCAAGCATATATTGGCAGTACCAGTATGTAAATACAATGAGGGTATTTTAGTGCCCGACCCTCAATGACGGCATTCTTGTGAACCAGGAGTCATGTTTTAGCTTAAGATAGTAGGAGTCCCTCGGAGACGGCGCCGTGAGTGCTTCTTCAAGCACCTTTAAAGCGCTGGTGGGTAACACTTTAGCGCTGTATTCAGCCGCTTCACCGGGCATTGTGACCGCACAAGTAGCTGTTGATGTGCTTACTTCCGAACTCGGGGTATCTGGTCGGCTGGAAAAAAGGGGGTATTTGTGAACATACTAAGATTAAAATGTAGGATGAATTGATTACACTGTCACACCATTCATGTCATTACACCGTCTGTGCAACTCTAAGACGTCCCCACCAAAAACACAAATACAAGATTAAAATGTTGCTTAGGCGTTTGAAACTTCGATGGTAGCTGTAAATATTGTATCTTATTTTTCCGATATGGCGATTGGCTGGCCCCCAATCGCAACATGGGAACGGCGTTAAGCTCGGCGAAATGTGGGTGTACTATTTCTCCTACCTTTCTGGCTGGCTGGACGGCTGTAGCTGCATAGGCGGGGAGTATATTTCCGCGGCAGATAGATCAGGCGCGTGCAGGAGCACCACGTGCAAGCGTCGTGCCCGTAGGTTGGCGCGCAGAGCTCGTGCAGCGCCCCACGTTCCCCACCGAGCCGCGGCTGCACCGGCACTGCCTTCCCCATTCTCCCCGCCATCAGCACGGGCCAGGCTCTCACAGGCCGTGTCTGATGTTAGTCCTGGAATGGATTCGTGTTCATTTAGCAAATGTGACGTTTCCAATGGTCAATTTTCGAGTCTATTTACATTTATCAACACGTTATCGGTTTAAATCGGTCAGAATAAATTTTATTGTATTATTATTAAAATATAACAGTCAGATGAACTCTTTGATGCGTGTAAATGCTACTTGTTCCGTCTTTTCAAGACCAAAAACGGACTAATATTACTATACTGACTAACGAATACGGAGATGTCTTGTTGTTGTTTTAGAGGTAGAGCCACGCTGTAGACAGTTTTATCAGCAGTGTGTATAAGCTGGCTTTACCGGGTTGTTACCACTGTCTCACAGAAAACCGACGTAATCGTAACAGCTTAGCAGCACGGTTCAAGATTCTAACAGGTGGCGATATAAGGTAATTTATGGGCTGGATTGAGTAAGTATCCAATAGATGGCGCATACTGTATTGAATAGTTTACTACAATATAATTTAACAAATACCTTAGCCACAGCAACGCGTGGCCGGGTCTGCTAGTAGTATATAAAGTATAATTACCAATATAGAACAGCCTCCCTGCATGAGGGTGGTCGGCGGCTGCAGCGGCTAGTAGAGGAGAGAAGGTGCGCGCGACCCGCAATGCTCCCAGCACGTTGCCACGGAGGGCGCTCTCCCAACATGCCGCGCCTCCGCGACCACTGCTGCCAGCTGTGTTGATCACCGCCCATATACCTGTAAACAACTGAAGCTATGAGACTATATTCTTTTTTCATTTTTTTTATTTGTTTGAATTACGTGACTGGTGGTAAGCGCCACGCCTGCCCATCAACAGAAGCAATAACAGAACTTTGAATTACAAAGCACTGCATGACACTGAACTGCGCTCGTCACCCCTAAATATAAGATATCTATAATACCGCAACTTCTATTAGGAGGGAAAATGACACGTATATATGGTGGATGTCCTCCTGCATGTACAAAGGTTTCGGTTTTTTAATAGTGTGAACTACAAAATAGTGGAACTCTTCACCAGTAAGCAACGTATTTGCTTCCAGAACAATGCAATCTAGGTGTTTTCAAGTCTAGAAGGTACCTACTTCTAGGCAAGAATGGTTCATCTTAGACTGCGTCGTCATTTAACATCATGTGATATAGCGGTCAACTGTAAGCCTAAACGTAGTACGGAGACAATGATTAACAACAACTATTACTACTAACTATTACAAAGTTTATAGTAGTGAACAGACATTCTCGACCTTCGACCTAAACTAATATTATAAAGAGGAAAGATTTGTATTTTTGTAGGTAACGAATAAACTTAAAAACTACTGGACTGATTTGAAAAATTCTTTCACTATTAGAATCCTACATTATCCCTGATGAAAATAGGTTACTTTTTATCCCGGAAAAAGTAGAACACGCGGGCGGAGACGCGAGGAAAAGCGAGAAATATGTACATAAAATAAAAACATACCTACAGTCAAACATAGAACCTCCTCCTTTTTTGAAGTCGGCTAAAATATGTTAAGCATAAAGGACCTATCAGGTTTAATGAAGTCTGTTAAATATTCATAATCGATTTAGACAGGAAAGTAATAGCCGGTCCACATAGTTACATTTTAATTGTTCAACTGACTGGAATCAACCAAGTCTGCTTGGCTTTTATTAGACTTTAAAAAGGTGGTTTTGAATTCAGAACTTTATCCTAAAATAATTTTATTATTTTGAATTCAGTAAAGTAGTGTTAACGTCTGATTGAATTGCGCTACTAATAGTAATAGTTCACTGTTCAGAGTTACCCATGGTTTCTAAATAGCTAATATTATTAATTAATTTAAATAAGGGAAGTGTGACGTCGACCAACGCCATCTATGGAATAATAGCTTAAACACATGCACTGCCAGCTTGTTAACTTGGAAGTGTATGAACTGTAAAGATAACATTAACTTAACTGATAAGAGATGGCGCAGTATATATTGTTGTGAACAAACTGATTTTGTTTAAATATAATAACATATTTTCGTCCAAAATATTCAATTATAAAATATCAAGTAATTTATTTCACAATAAGTATATATTATGTAGCATATTTTTTAAATATATAGGGTTATTTTATCGTGAGTAGATAAGCACTGCTGGTGTAGTGGTATCATGCAAGATTCCCATTCTTGCGACCCGGGTTCGATTCCCGGGCAGTGCATGTACATTTTGCTTGTATACATTTATTCGTAATAAAACACATGATTAAAAATAAATTTTAAATCTAGCGAGATTTAGGCTAAGTTTTCCGATAGATAAAAGTTGTTTTTTTAAGAGTACTGTATAGCTAGGTACACAATTGTACTGTAATTCATTAGAAACTTACAAACTTTCCATGTATTCTCAATACGTGGAAATTAACTTGGCGTGCCTGAAGTTAGTAACGAGCTGCGAGGCGGTTTTGTTTGGTGGACTGGAGGCTTAGATGGTGGCGGAGTCCGGTCTTATTATTTTGCTTATAATGTACAATATCATTTTTTTAGTTGATGTTGGCAGCAAAGCGGTCCAAATTTAAATAAACATTCAAATCGATTACATTTAATGACGTAATCAAAGTGCTTTAACTGTTCGTAGCATTGTGACTTGTTGAATCCCTATCAATAACATTAAGATCTACTTCATACCGTGTTCTCCAGCTGGCAAATGCTGCGCCGTTGCTCTCGCCGCCTCCTCTAGCAAATCTTCCCTAGCTACATCCAAGTCAAGCGTGACAAGCCTTGGTGGAGGCTCGTTTTCAGGCGTAGATGCTGCGTGTGCTTGAAGCCAGGAGTCAGCCAGTCTTGCGCCCAGACTACCCGGCCGACAGCCGGCAATGACACGCCATCCGCGACTGCTTAGGTAAGTTGCTATCTGGAATTAAAATAAATAGAAGTCAATCATAAAGTTGTCTGGGAAGGCTGGCTTTTAGCTGTAGGCAATCCCCTGCATGGATGGATGTTTATGTGTATGAATGTTTATGCGTTTGCGTTTAAATCACGCCTTAACTAATGACCAGATTGGAATAAGAGGCACACAAGTAGACCATGACTTGGATTAGGACATAGGCTACTTTTAATCCCAGAAAAATACCTTCACGCGATCAAGATGCGATCAAGAACTAGTAGCATATTTTATACGTATTACAAGTGATAGAGCTACTCTGTAGAGTGTAGACAGTATTTTTTTTGTAACATGAATTGGCTAGCTCAACCGAGGTTGTACCAATGGCAGTTGTATTGTGCATTACGAGACTTACCATATGTTTTGTAGAAACAACCGCAGTGCAGTGCTTTGTAAATTAAAGTTCTGAGTTGCGTTGCTTGGGATTAGGGGCAGTCGTGGCGCTTACCACTCTGGTCCACACGTTATTTAGGCGAATAAAAAAACAGAAAGATATATCAGTTAATAACTCTTTAGTTCTCCAAATATAATACAACATAGACAAAAGAGAAATACGTATTCTCTTTGACATTCCACGTCCGATGGTATATAATAAACATGATTTCCTTTAACTAAACCACCGGTAATCCAGTTGCTCCTTTGAATTCTGAGTAGGCGCTGTATATGGTAAATATAATTCATTGATTTAATGAGGAGTAACTCTTTGGTAAGTAGGACGAGATAAGGTTGAATAAGTCAGAGCATTCGTTGAGCGTACATGTGATGACAAAATGCCCTTACGGCACGTAAAGTTTTTAGTGACGTCTGTATTGGCGAGTGAGCTTGTAACAAGTGTATTATAGTGCTTGTAATCTTGCATATTGAGATATTTCAATCATCATCGCATCTCTGAAATCGCTACTTTCGAGATATCCCTTCAACCTTTGGTCTCCATTATATAACATTTATCACTAGAATTTTGATGATGGTAGTCGTAATGGGTATAAATTATAATAATCATTTTAAGTTAAGCAAAATATAGATGATAAACCCTTGACAGGACATTCAGATATTTTACTGAAAAGCTGGTTATTTTTAAAACCATCAACCAATCGACAATGTACATTATGCAGTGCCACTATACTCAATTTTGGTTAAATAAAATAATGTTTGCTTACTTGTAATCCTAGCGCAGTGTCCACCGAAGTGACGAGTACAGTCTTAGCGCTATCAACAGGCAGGACCTCGGCGACCCTGACTTTCCTTAACAAGTATAGAAGTAGAGCTCCAACTATGGAGCATAGGGCCGCTAGTTGCAACCCAAGCGACAACCAAGTGAGTGGATCCATTTCTTGATTAGAAGCCATTCATATTTACGATGTCATCTGTAACAAGCACGGTTTGACAAATAAATAATTAGGTACACCAAACAGTCGCACACATAGTTCTAATGGCAGCCTTGTGTCGTGGGTCCAAAAATTACGAGGCACTACATTCCCACAATATCCAGACCCGAATACGCACACTACGTAAATTTTACACCCAGTTGAAAATACGTTATAACTTATTTATGATTAAAATAATCTTATTATAGTTTAAAAGATATTCGTCTTTATTAATATTTAATGTTTTTGAGCGTCTGCAAAGTAAAACATTATGTTTTAAATTAAAGTGGTTTAGGTTGCTATTGTCGATTATGGATTACTCAGATATATAGCTTGAGTTCGATCTCTGCGGCAGGATAATTATTTTCCCGGCGCAAGGATCAAATTATCGGTTGTATATACCGATGCAAGCCTACTTCACCGTATTAAATTGTTCAAGAGAAAATGAACACAGTAAACAAAGGATAGCGTCCTTCAACGATCAATTCATTGAGCATTTAGCATGTTTATTGTTAGTAAGAAACAGCGGATGTTGGCTAAGCAAACAATGAACGTAATGGGGATCAACACCGTTGCTAGAACAATGCGCTTCTCACATCTTGTCGCATTCCTAACGTGTGAATTGACTTTACCACCCATGACCATTATACCTGTCTCGTTGTGTAAATGCCGCTTAAATTATCTCGCAGATGGTCTTACAGTACATATCGTATATATCAGCATATGGTTTCATCGATCTTTAGGTCAAAGTAAAAACCTTGAGCAGTATTTATTTAATACTTTATAAAAAGTATAAAGGCGGATTTAATACGATAAAAACCGGCTCCAAAAACCTATAATGTTCAAAGGAGATATTTCAGGAATGTAAGTAACGTAGGCCAGATCACTGCCAATCAACAGTCATGGCTGTCATAAAACACTAAAAATCAATGTTGTCATTCTTAAAATAATACATAATAAACATTTTAATTCGCTTTCAATTAAATTCAACTGTTTTATTTTAAGACCGCCTCAATTTTTTATTTTTTCGGTTTAATGATGTACCATGATTTTCGTGATTTGTATCATCATGAAAATGAAACATCTCCTTTGTACATGAGTACATAATAATATATTGTTTTCCCGAACTTACTATATTGTTTTACTTATAACGGCTGACATGTTATGCATATTTCAAATTTAAAAATCATTGTTACCTGCAGCACACAGCAAGATTTCTCTATCGTTTCATAGATCATTATTAAAAGAAAGTACTTTTATAACCAACTATCTACTTAATGGTTCCGCATGAAAGCCGACCAGCACAAATAAAATATGAATCAAGTTAATGTATAAATATATAGACAATACGATCTCGTTGGAGCGGATATAAAATAAAAATATATCTTACGCAGATCATATTTTTACATTTTCTATTTATAGATACAGTTTCATTGTTCATGTACACAACATTTAGAATGCGGTATATTGTAAATTCTTACCTGTATTTTGCACCAACCTATTTAAAGTTCATGTTATATTCTCGCCTCTCCAATCCGTTATATAACCAAACGAAATATCTGAATTAAAGAACATATAATTGCCTTAAAAATGGATTATTTTACAATCATTACAAAATATGAATTTGAACTTACAAGATTTTAGGGGGTCAATTGGGTGATGACGTAAACGACGCCGCAACAGAGTAATAACATTTGCATACAAAAACCATTAGTTAAGCAGATGTTAAGAAAATAATCACAGCGCTCGTTATCATTACGAGATATGATATAAATACACGTACGGGCGGACAAAAACGTGGGAATAATCATTGTGCATTGTTTTCGGCGATAACACGGGAAGATCAGGGTCACATTTAGTACGTGATTCATACTACTTTAATACTAAAAGACGTGAGCTCAAGACTGATAAAAGAGAACTAGTTTAGTGGTGTTATCTCTTAACAGTTGCTACTCTCAATTGATGACAGATACTTATGTCTATCTCTGTAGGACTTCGATATTATTTCATGCGCTAATAGTGGGTTTACACTGTTCAATTTTAGATAATCAGCTGAGTTGAATCAAAAAAATCTGTATGGTATTGATCAATACAATTTATGCAAAGTCTGTTCAAGTTCTGTTTCAAATAGTATTCTGTTTAGCAGAGTTATATATTTTGTTCACAAAGTATATTAAATAAAGTATATTAAATCTAAACTATAATAATATATGTGTTAATATTATGTGAATAATTTGACAGATCTATTTTGTATTCAATATTAAACTATTTGCATAAAACAAATTGTAGCTAATGAATATATTTCTAAAAGGATTACTATTTGATGTCACTTATTTACGTTAAAATTCTGTTTTGTTTATCATACACTCTCAACTAGTGAGTCACTTAGTGAATAACAAGCTTACGAGACGTGATGTGTTGCTCGGCTCTCGGTGTTTGATCAGGATCTACTCCGCGGTGATCTAGTTCAAACAAACGGTAACATAGAGGCTAAACAACATATCCCGGTTTACTTATCCATACAGTACTCTGGTTTATGTCTATAGTAAACAGTCAAAAGTGAGAAATGTTCTATTGGTTATTTGGGACTTGGGAGTCTTTTACAATTTTAAGCTTGGTCCGGGTGTAATTTAAGGCATTTTTCATCCAGGCATACAGGTACCTAAGTAACATTATCAAAAGGAGATGATGATACATTTTATAACAAAATTATTTATGTTTGTTTGTGCTCTAATGAAAGGAAGCTTCATTTGATTCTATATTTTCATCGTCCATTTCATTATTTTTTTTATATTATCATAATATATTCAGTTATCATATCCGTCCTTAATTGTTCCATAAAATACTTTTTTCAATCTACAAAAAGAATTACATCTGTTCGTTTCCTGTATTTGCTGTTTGGAAAACCTCGCTCTATCCGACTGGAGGTCGTAAGATATACAGTATTTCTTTTTATATCAACACATTTTATGTTAATAAACTTAGTCTAGCAAATGATTTAATTTTGTTAAAGCAAGACTAACAGCGTTAATAAATTCAGTTTTCATTACATGTAAAGACCCACGACCGCTCATCATATATTCCATAAAACATAAATGAAAAGCAAAAGCTTGGAGCGGTCTGTTTTAAATTTAAATCCAGTACATCCGTTGGATGACGCTAACTCGAGATATTCGTCCTGTGATGTTCCTTTTTGCAATAAAATAGAAACATATGTCTGTACTTAGAATTCAGTTTATTTTAGAACCATGTTTTGGCATCGTGAATTACTGTCGTGAAGGTTTCATCTTCATTTACAAGTGGTGTTTTGATGTTGGTAATAATTATTATATTGGTATTACATATAAAGTTGACACATGAAACAGTTGATATAATATCCGGAGGCCCAAATCCCCCTCCCCTTCCCATTCCCTTAATTATCCCTCCCCTTTAAGGTCGGCAACGCGCCCATGAGTCATCTGGCATTGTGGTCGTACATGGACAGTGGAGATCACTTACCATCAGGTGACCCACTTACTCGTTTGCCGCCCCATGCTATAAAAAGAAACGCCTACGCAAAGTTAAAACGGTATAATATTAAAGCTCATTTAAGTTGAAAGAACTTGAATGGAATAAATTTAACTAAAGTTAAGATTAAAGAGATAGAGTGATTGCACGTTTATCCAAGTCACAACTTTAATGTAAAGCTTCTTTCCATTCATTTACATTTTTATGATACTTTATATTAGACATCATTATCATATTTTTATACAGAACATAATTTTTGCACTTTTTTTTTAGAATAACTAACAATGGCATGCATTGCTCTGCCACTTTTTTAAGAAGTTTTGTTTTATCCTGGCTCGGCAAAGTGACTACGTTACACCTAATGGTCAGTATAGCAAAATCCAAGAATAGTGTTGATCAATGACAGACAATGTATTTCTTGTAGGTCGGAAGAATTATGCCGGGCAGCCTAAACACTTCTTCGTCCTTCGCTTTAAGGATCCCATGTCATAAGAAGGAGGGAACACGTGTGCCAGCATTAGATTTTATGGATTTGGTAATAAATATTGACATTATTTTCATGAGATGCAATACTAGTATTAGAATGTATTAGTGCGTGTGATTTTAAAAACACACTACTTCAATCGGCACAAACAGTCGTCGAACAATGGCTCTCATTGAGACAATATTTTGAATGTACTATTATAGTCGAACATTTGTCTCACAATCACAATAAGCGTTGTATACTTGTTTATACACTGAGTAATAACAAACAGGTCAGTTTCAGATTCATTTTAGTTGCATAGAGAGATTCAATTAAAACATTCACAAATCTGATAAAAAGAATATATATGTGTTTTCTGTTGTCGCGTCATAGGCAATAATATGTATAAGGTATTACAATATTAACATAATTATTTCAAAATAGAACAACTCAATCTATAATCATAATCAATAACGGATTATGTACTTATTATGAATGATTACCGTGCATGGTCTCCATAAGCACGACGAATAAATTAAGCCTATTTTATTCTTATGTATACAAATTAAAACAAATCTTATTCAAACCGAATAGACCTTTAGAATACACAAGTCACACCCTTTCCAGAGTATTACGCTTGAGCCACCTCAATAATACATCCTTTTTTACTTTGTGACGACTTTTACTAAATCCACGAAAAAATATAGTAACAAGCCTTTATCGAAGCCGGAACCAGTGTTATTACATATGAAAACATTTGAAATCAATATCCAGTTACAATCCATATGCTCACTCTACTTATATTTCAAATGCATACCTCATTTCTGTTATTTAATGAGCCAATTAGCCTGCTTTTTCAATTGCAGCGTATGTGTGTCGACTGTCGATCGTAGTAAGTTATTAGTTATTACTAGTCCGTGGACATATGCATGCTTGATGGTCGCACAATTGCAATATAGTAATGTTGCCTAACCATGGCCAGCACTTAGCATGCTTAGTGCTAGCTCAAGTCATGTGAGGTTTGGTAATGTAAGTAATTGTGATTTTGTGAACTTATTTAGCAAATGTTTGTATGATCCACAAATGTTTGTTTCGGGTCTGGGTGTTGTGAGACAGAAAGTATCTTGTAGTTCCTTATACCCACGACACATTACTGTGTATCTTACTGTGTGGTCAGGACTGTGTGTGGGACTCTTGGGTGTATTTATTATTTTTATTAGTTTGATACTGAAATTGAATATCGAGGTTATTAAAAGTAATATAATATAGGAAGCATGCGTGACTAATGTTTGCTAAAATTAATGGTTTGAAGGCTTTGGAGATTAATAAGTATTAGTAGCTGGCGTATTTTTGTCCAAGGTCGTATTTTTGCCACTAAGAAAAACAAAATTAATGACAGTGAATGAGATACTTATCTTTTATATACATATACCAGTTTCCTGAGTGTTAGAATGATTGAATTTGTGTATTAAAAGATATTTACCTAATGTAAGTAGACTGTTCAAACCATTATTATCCACACTTACATTATGTGATTGCAGGAATTGTGAGCGATTTCAAACTAATTGTGGTTAATTCTAAATACGTAATAGAATACATATGCATATTTTAGAGATATCTCTTTTTATCGGGAGACAATATAAAGCTTTAATAAACTATGAATACATGTATTTTAAACCAAACAATTTTCCGCAGCCGTGATATTTAAATCAAACTTATATTTCTATGAGAACACTCTTATTTCTGACATTATCTATTACATTGTATAAAGCAACTAGTCTGGCGCTCATAACATAAACTCTATGCACGCATGTGGCGTACTCAGAAATAGAGTGCAGTCATGTAAGACAGACCAGACTCTTGACCCCACATCCCACCAATCATGGCATAAGTATAGTTTGTGCATTTTACAAAGACGCTCGAACGTCGAATTTCGAACTCCACTCTGATTGCATACTTATTTGAAGACATTTTTCCCCTTTAGGCGATCCTCCTTCTCGTATGCATGTCTCATAAAAAATTGACTGTCTAAATTTCTGCTAGGACGCCACACCCAAACCCCAGTATTATTTTAGTCACACACAAAAAAGGATTGAATAAATCGCTCGGCCCTTCATTTCAGCCCTTCTATGTCCACTCTACACCCCAAATAATAAACTTGCTATCATCGTCAGGGGGCATAATAAATCAATTTGCTATTACAATTGTTTACGATTGACTCTCCAAAATTTCGCCCCTATGTCGAAACGCTTAATCCGGCCGTGTGAGTCTGCAGTCAGCCCCGTTATTGATATTCATGGGGCGTTATTTCAGCGCCTACGCTTCACACCCGAGCCGTGTTACGATACCAGCGTTCTATCATTTACATTACGCAAGCGTGTGCTTGCTCCTTGGAATGTTCTTTTAGAATAGGTAGTGTACTATTCTATAAATGTTTCGATTCGTTTTTGCGCGTCTTGCTATGTGCGTGAACTTGTAAATATGTAGTTTTGATTTGTGTGATAATGACGTATCAGCTGTGGTATATAGTTATTGTCTTATCAAATGCATTATGAACATAATATATTTTGAGTTAGAGTCGTATAACGCCATATGTATCACTGATAGACTTCAAACATTGACAGAGACAATATAGTTTTAGAAATAGCATTTGTGTATAGCTCGCGCCAAATTACGACCCATCGGTGTTCCATTTTCAAACGCCTCATGAAAACAACGAAAGTAAAGATCACGTAAAAGAAATAACGATTAACACTTGCAAACATTACCTAACAACAAACGGAGTGTGATCTTTGACGAGCGGCGTGCATTCGTAACTGTTAGTTGTTTAACAGTTTCACTTTCGGCTGCAATACGAAAAAGTAAACGAGAGATTGAATGCCTCCAAATGTAACCCATTGCTTAAGTGTGGTGTTAAAATGTGTCATATGGACCGCTAATAGAAAATATATCAAGACTTAATTTAGCATCTGCTTGTTTTCTATTAGTTAGTGCTGTAGCTGATGGTAAGTGCCACGCTGAACCTGCCCATAACAGAAGCAACACCACACATAACTTTAAACTTCAAAGTACTGTATGACACTGGACTACGTTCGTTACTTCGAGAAATAAGTTTCTAAGGTTTCATAATACCCAGCAATGGATTCAATTTTCAAAACCGAAACATAACAGCGCTTAAACACTGTTGCTTGGCGGCAGACTAAGCGGTGAAACTAACCCAGACAGCCTCTTGCATACGAGGCACCTATCATTTAGCTTAATAATGTTGCAAGTAAAATAAAATAATAAGACACCAAAATTCAATATCATCATCACCCTGTTGATGATGATATTGTTGATGATGATATGTTGAGAAGCGGATATTTATAATTTTGTGGTATATTAATCTGCAGATTTTAGTAAAAATTAGTTCCGAGGTACTTTTTGTTCATTGAAAAATATTAAAGAAAGTTAACGTAAGTGAAATGTATAATTTGTAATGTAAATAAATGTTTAATATAGTTTAATTTAATCACTACCTAAAAAACGTAAACAATACACTAAGCATTCTACCTGTCCAAGGTTGTAACAGATATTACTTGCAAAGTAAAACAATTTGCGCAGTTTACATTAGACACATTAATCTCATGCCCTTTAGTATTAAACAGGCGCTTTTAATACAAAATACCATGTAAACATTAAGGGCAAAGTCGTGCCTTGCTCATCTCCAACATATTATAAGAAATGCCAAGCTCGATATAGGTATGCCTTCGGTACATATTTTAATGCCTCCGTTCTACTGCACATCCATACTTGGAGTCTTAACCTAAATAACTTTAATTCACTGGTATATATACGCGAAATCTTTGAATTGGGTAATAAAATCTTGAACGTATGAAGCGGTCCACCAGGTGCGTATTACCTTTTTAATCTAATTCTTGCATAATTCAGAGAGTGCATCAACACCTAAACGAGCAGCTGGAATTGCAGTTTTTACAGATACCAAAATATTAAGAGCACCTGCTCACAAATAACCGGATTCATAAAGTTTTATGATTCGCATGGGTCTGTGATTTTGAACCTTAAATCTTTTCGCCATCTTCCTGCACCAATGTCCTAAAGAGCGACGGCGCGTCGTCTTCATGTCTGTTATGTCCTGTAAAATCCAGCAAAAAATCTAGCGGGATAGCCCAATTTGAAACTAGGGCTACAGGCTTTACCGCCCATATAACTACGGATGGTTGTTGCGTTTGCGTTCTTAATCACTAGGCTAAGTACGCGATTAGATTGAAGCGCATTAATTCATTTATTGTAATTAATTATAAGTGGCATTTTAACGCCCCATAGAAATGCCCGTCACGGTAATTATTCAATTACATTGTGTTTACAAATAAGGTGTGTTAAGTGGTTGTAAAACTTTAAATTAAAAAAGAAATTATTATACAGTGTAATTGCTTCGGTAAACATAGTAAAAGTGAAACAAAAGCGAAAGCACGAATATTATACGACACGACACGAATCGTCTTAAAAGTAAGCTTGAAACATTGTAATTGTACATAATTTTATATTGCCGTTACTAATTTAAACACTTTTGAAATTAATCCGCTTTTTGTGATATTCTAACCATTTATTATGTTGTTAGTGTTGTGTGTTAATATATTAGGAATTAATTAAAAGGTTTTTGTTATCTATTTCTTAGATTTAAACATAGGTCCAATTTTAAATAAAATAAAAAAATAGATTGATTCATTTTAAGTTATGCCATACGGCATGTAACATATCTAAGACTAATAATATCTAGACATTTCAGTCTGTCTACATTCTTTGTAGTAAATAAGTTGGTTTAATAAATTAAGGGACATTGTAATATATTATTTATTATATATTAGGGTTACTGTCGAAAGATCCCCGTAATTCCTATTTGCCGACATAAACGACCTATTTTTGGTTATACATTGTAGTTACATACACTGTAGATATTTATCCGACAAGATAAAATATGTTTTTGTTTTTCAAATAGATATAAACAATGTTTCTACAGTCGTGTCGTAATAATCAAAATGTCTATTGTGTAGTGTCCGTGAGCTTGGGTCGATAAGTGCGCCGGCGCAGCGTATCGTCATACTCACAGTGAAAGTCGCGAATGTATAGGACTCGCGGATTTTCTACTGGATACTTCATGTACTGAGTTCACGGTTATTGCATACATTATATGTTAAGTAAAATCGATACATCGACAGCTGTTGCTTTTGAAAAACAAAAGAAACGTCGGAAATAAGGACCAATACCAACACACTTGGTGTGCAACTCGTCAAATAAATTTGATTTACTACAGATGAATGAAGTTGGAGAAAACATACATAAAGAATGACATACATGCAATAAGCTCACGCTTGTATGAAGGGGTAGGCAAAGGACAACTAGTGCATCCTCGGTTTGCCTATGATTCAATAGTGAGAATATATATTGCCATTTCGGGTATAAATTTCAGTCCCGAACAATTTCATGTGTGATTTTTCGAATAGAAAAACTCAACCACAAATTGTGATTCCCCGACTTGGGATCTCACGGTTTCTTACCCTAAAATGACAACGTTATGAGCTATGTATATGTAGAATTAAAAATATATTTTAAAATGTCTTCTATTTTGTCAGCAAGTTAACGTCGCCTATCTAGTAGCATGATGAATCGATGACATAATCCACGCGCTTTCACCCAAGACTCGAAAACGAATCGATGACAAAGGTGCCCATCTTTACACGGCTTGTCATAGAAAGTTATGATGCTATAATACTTCATAATACGTTTTACCAAAATATTATATTAAGTGAACTTTTGAACAAATCAAATCAAATCAAAGTAGGTAAAGAATAATTGAAACACTTTTTACGATGAGTCGATAGACTATAAAGTCAATTAAGTTCGTACTTTTAGGGTTTTTTTTTTTTTTTTTATCGTGGCTCGGCAAAGTGACTACGCTACACCTGATGGTAAGTGTAGCGCAATCCAAGAATAGTGTCGACCAACGATAAACAATTTGTCCATCGTAGGTCGGCAAGATTATGCCGGCCTGCCAAAGGGCCAAGGGGGAGGGGAAGGAAACAGGGATGGGAAAAGGGTTAGGATCAGGGGGCAAGCCCCCTGGGGAGAACCGGATATACACTGGCTGACCCTGGAACGCGACCCACACAAGGTGGGCCACTATGGCAGGTTTTAGCACCAGTGTACGGTGGTCGCTATCCGGTCGGATACAAGTATCCTCCCACCAGCAAAGGGTGAGGGCATAACCTATTTTCTGACAAGATCACCGAAGCCTCGGTAGCGCAGTAGGCAGCGCGTAAGTCTCATAATCTTAAGGTCGTGAGTTCGATCCTCACCCGGGGCGAATTTTTTGTTCAATATAAAAAGGCTACCCGAGCACAAGTTTGAAGTTGACACATTTTACTGACAAATCATTCCACGGTCTGTTGTTCGATATTTAATTTTGACAAATTTGAATACCTGTACACATATAGATTTACATTCTGAAGCCTACTTAGATATAATGTGTTTTCTGTCGCCAAGCAGCATTGTGTAAACATTGTTGTGTTTAGATTTAAAGATCATTCAAGCCAGTGAAATTACTGGGCATTGTAAGACCTTATCTTATTATCTTATCTTATTCTTCGAGGTGATAAGCGCAGTCCAATGCTATATAATCGTAAGTTCTACATGGTAGTATTTCATTTTATGAACGGGTGTGACGCTTACCATTTAAATTAGGCGTGCGACATGCTCGTCTTGTCATTGAAACTAAGATTTTTTTTTTGTAATTATTTCTTCCCAATGCGCTTGAAGCGACCTGTTCATCTTGTCATTCAAACTTAGAAAAAAGTATATCTTATACAAGGTATTTCTTCCTTATAACGGTACAAGATGAAAGTTGTTAAGTAGTTGAACAATGCTAAGGCGCGTCATGTGGCTATAGTCCGTGCCCGTCCTTCCTCGTGATCCAGATCAACGACCTTGGCAGTAGAGGTAAATGTCCTCAGTCTCAATGCGCACCAGCCTTGAAATCCCATAATGATTCCTATTCACATCGTAAAAGTATAACGGAATAAAGATCTTTATACGAAATCAGTCATGATATCTGATAACGTTTCACCTTTTTGTTGTTATTTATTTTTGTGTAGCTTCGCATATTTACAGTTCAGTTTTTTCCTGATATCCACAATACAGGTTAACCAAGCTTGTAGTCAGAACTATGTGTGTCTGTTGGGAGTATTTTTTTTCTAGTGTATTAGGTTCTACCTTGACGGGCACAAACTGCTTACCATGTCTATTAACTATTCAGTATTTACTATCTAATAAGTATGAAATACCAAAAGTTTACTTAGGAAACTCGGTTGTGATTGTGGGTCCAAGATTGTATTTGTAATTTTTCTGTTAAAGTGTACTAGCCCTGTAGGTAACGTGCGGTCCTTTTTTTTTTTTTTTTTTTTATCCTGGCTCGGCAAAGTGACTACGACAATCCAAGAATAGTGTCGACCAACGATAAACAATGTGTCCATCGTAGGTCGGCAAGATCATGCCGGCTTGCCAAAGGGCCAAGGGGGAAGGGAAGGAAAAGGGATGGGAAAAGGATTAGGATCAGGGGGCAAGCCCCCTGGGGAGAACCGGATATACACTGGTTGACCCTGGAACGCGACCCACGCAAGGTGGGCCACTATGGCAGGTTTTAGCACCAGTGTACGGTGGTCGCTATCCGGTCGGATACAAGTATCCTCCCACCAGCAGTATCCTCCCACCAGCAGTATCCTACAACACCCAGACCCAAAAAAAATCTTGTTGATTACTCAAACATTTGTCTCAGTGTTGGAATAATTAGAATGATTCCTTACAGCATTAATACGGCGATTATATTTTAAAGTACATTCGTGTTTGTTTGTGAGGTAATGCAGGAAATCAGCACTTAGTATCATTAGTAGTGCGAGTACAATAATTCATTGAAGCCCATACGTCGAGGTCGAGCGAACTGTTCCAATGACTTCCAAGAAAGCCTGTTCAGCTGCTACCAGCTGATTAAAAGTTATTATACCTTTCTAAGATAAGACTTATTCAATTACATATTTGATTGATTAAGACGCTACTGTGTAATGATGAATGATTTATTGTTATGCATGAAGATAATTTTATATTGATTAATAAAATGACAATATTTACATTTCAATAACATGCCTCGGCTCGCTGGTCTAGAGCAGCGGTCGTCACACTATTCTAGTAAAGAGCCACATAGTTCAATGTAAGCTATCATTGCGGGCCGCACATTCGTGGGTTGGGTAGACACCATCAATCAATTGACATATTTTTTATGAGTTTGTTTCCGTCTCGCGTTCTTCTATTTAGTTAACTTCATGTACTAAATCAGTTTTTATAATATTGTCATTGACTACTAAAATTGTTTGCTTATGATATTTAACTCGACAGGAACATTCACCACATGCGTAAACAGATTTACAGCTTATTTTCTGGCAGGTGGCGATACTGAAGCCACGTCACCTACTGTGATTGTATACACGGTACTAAATAACTTGAATTTATTTGTCGATTTTTAATAAAAAAATACTGAAAATATAAAGATTAAAACATAATACTGCTTTATGAAATTATAGAAAATGTAACATATTTTTCTAAAATCAATAAATTACTCTATTTAAGATTTATAATTTGCGACAAAATTCGATATGAGTCGATAGTTTACACACCTACTTCATAAGTACGTGCTTATTATAGTTTCATGATGTGTACAAAAGATACAATGCAACAGTAATTACACAATGACAATGTCTGATATAACTGTTATGACATACTGATTAAACTTTCTTTCTATACATGGTATCGATTAGTAACTGTAGAAAGTAACGTTAGACAACAGAAAAATATTATTTGTTTATTTAGCGCTACAGAGTGCAGATTAATTTATACATATTTACAGATTATATTATAGGTTCTTTTTTTTATTCATTTCTTAATGCTATGAAGTTACCTAAGTCTCTTATATGGAATCGGTCTTGTTTTAATTTCGTCCCTAGCCCAAAGGGGCTGCTCTACTACGTCGAAATTGAATAGACGCAAAATATTATTGACCTATGTTCCATGTTTAATTTTATAAAAGACAAAGGAATACGACGTCGTAAGTTAAGTTCCGTCATAGTTTTGAGGGAACTTCTTGGCACTTCACGCTGGTTTTCTGTGACAGAGTGTTACCACCCTAGTCGAGCCAGTCCATTCAAAATATAGATAATACCGTCTACACTCTACAGCTTGGCTCTACCACTGAGTTAAGATAACAAGAGACATCAGATAACAAATCCAGGCAGAAAAATTCAATTTAATACACAAGATACTCAAAACTTAACATTTAAAAATCAATCAAAATGCAAACTATTGTTACAATTATTTACATGCCAAGTGAAACCTTCACCAACCACTTCCACAGCGGGTGTTATGTGAAAACTAAACGCACTAAACGCTTTCCTATAATTAGTCGCCGTCAATGGCCGTGTAATCGTCAGTTGTACGGTTTGTATGGCACGTTGTAATGATCCGACCGGCCGCACACACATTCTTAATTAGCGGTTTGATTTACCAATACTATACGTCCACGATACTCAAAATACGTCTACGGTTGTTGGCTTTCTTCTGTAAAGTTATAATCTAATGTGACGACTGAATAACAAGAACTGTATAGTAATATGAAAGAAAAAAATAACATTTACTTATTTGACGCAACGCAAGACAAACAAACTAATGAACAAATATTGACAGCCTCCTTGGCCTATAGGGCGAGTAGCCGGCTGTGAAGCGAGTTGCCGCGGGTTCGATCCCCGCACCGTGACAAATGTTTGTGTGATCCACAAATATTAGTTTCGGGGTCTGGGTGTTGTGAGACCGAAAGTCTCTTGTAGTTCCTGATACCCACGACAGAAGACGCGTTTCTTCAGGTAGTATCGTAAGTACTATGTATGTGACTGTTGGGTGTATTTATTTATTATATAAATATCTTGGTTAGTTTGTCTTCTTTTATTTTTATCCTGCGTTGCACCAATTAAATGTTACCTTGTTTAGAGGGTACCTACTGACTTTGTGATTGAAATTAATGGAATACAAAATTAATCACTTACACACTATGTGCTAGTAAAAATCAATTAGATCACTGAATCATCAATCAACAATGATAAATGAATTAGGTGTATTAACTAAATTAAGTAAGATACTTGTCATAACAACCGTTATGGTTTATTGAATGAAACCATAAATACATTGTTCATGTTTAACTACATTTTAATTGATTGCTACTATAAAACTGATTTCACAATAAACGGCCGCATAATGTCAACAATTGTCAAGATACATAATATTATAAAAATAAACTACCATTCCATTAACTACTATTTATTATATAATTTAAGTATATAACTTATCGCAAAATCATAGGTATAAAAGGTCAATGGAACAATTTTAACCGAACACAATATATTACAATAGCTAACAAGAATCACTGGTAATGTTGAATATAATTGCTGCCGATTGTCTGCTATTCGAATAACAGACCATATAATGTACAATTGAACTTGTAATCGATTAATTTAATTCTTAATGAATGTCAGTTTTAATACATTTCTTGAGTTAGTGGCGTGTTTTCAATGGCTCTTGTGACCTCATCGGTGCAAGGTCGCCTTTGAACAACATTTATATTGCAGCGTGAGATTTTATGTTCTTTGTCATTTATGTAAGCGATAATTTCAAAACGATTTAATCATCTCAAACGCTTGTAATATTTATGTAAGCAATGATGTGATTTCTTAATATTTTATCAACCTATTAGTTTTTCTTCACGGCTCTGCTCGTGGGTGGTCCTTTTTCCGGGATTTAAAATACTGCCTCATTCCGGCTAAAAGTGATATTGGATTTTTCTATTACTTAATGTTCAGTATCAGCCCGGAGTCTGGAATTGTGCCCGGTATAGCGATAGGCTCACCCCTATCACTTTAAGGGACGGAAATACACTCGGCGAAATGTGGATGTATTAGTTACACCTCTGCCTACCCCTTCGAGGATTACAGGCGTGAGTACGAGTGTATGAATGTAAAAAATAGCCTATGTTCTAATATAATTCCACCTCTGTACAAAATTTCATCAAAATCCGTTAAGGCGTGAACAATCACCTAAATTAAAAAAAAACCCACATACTTATAAACAACCTCCAAGTATTGACATTATTAAAATTAGTAGGATAGCGATCTATAACTTTATTATATATTATGACGATCGATCATATCATCTCGGTATATTGTGAAACCTGTTGCCAATATGCCCCTGTCACTGAAGCTTTAGTCCGGGTGATTCAATTACTGGCACCCGCGTACGGTCGACACTTCGGGGACGTCCGGTCATATTAGTGACCCCAAATACGACCGGATGTTATATTAGGGTGGAAGAGACACGATAACCAACATCTTAGTAGTTTTGTCAACTTGTGTTATTGAAAGTAAACTAATTTAAACGGATTTTATCGCGGTTTTTTATTAATTTTGATCCCGACGGTTCGAAGACTTTTCAGACTTCGTGGTCACGATAAAATCCGTTTAAATTAGTTTTATTTCAATGTGTAACATTCGAGTAAACATAAGAAATCATTAACTTGTGTTATGATTGATGAAATGTAAACAAATAAAAGCGATATTCTTTTTTTTTTTAGAATGGTGAGCAGGTAACACCCAAAGCTTTGCATTACAAAGTACTGCATGTCACTGCATTACCATCACCCAAATATATTAGATGTTAGGGTTCACAATGCCCAGTAATTTCACTAGTCTTATTGTCCTTCCAAGCGGAGCAGAACAATTGTACACTGCTGCCTGTGTTTGGTGTCAGAAATTGACAATGTGGTACCTATTTAGACATATGTTACAGCTTACAGATTTGCCCTAAATACTTTTATGTTTTAGAATGACACAGCAGACCTCTAAACACACTTCCAACTATTAATTCGAAGTTCCAATTAATTAAACTTCACCATAAAGAACTCTACAGTTACTGTGTGTTATAAGAAATAAATACCGCTAGCTAAATTCTGCGAGTCTACGATACTAATATACATTTTACTGTTTTGTTGCGTGCAATAAAACGCATGGTTTCGACCGTGAGTAAACACTTAGCGTAGTAGTTAACGCGTCGACTACCGAAACATGTGGTAGGGGTATTAACCCACTTACGTGTGTATTGAATTTACTAGAGAAACGTTTGATGTGCTGTAAAATTGATTATATTTGCAAATTATGTATGGAATTTTAATGGATTTGCTATTTAATAACATTAAAGACCGTATTATGGTGAGTAGATGTAATGTGTGTGAATTGTTGTAATTATGAGAATAATATGAAAAGGAGTCGTAATATACTACCAAATATTCTTGCTGTTTTAAGGTTTATTCATTAGTAATTAAATATCCTATATTTAATTATGAATGGTGTCTTATACTCCTATGTCTGATCTGTGTTGCTACCACCGCGTTGTCTATTTCTGCCCACAACCAGCAGAGTGTAAACACTAGTATGTCGCTTGAAGGACATTAAAGCCAGTAAAATTACTGGGCATCATGAGGCTTATCTGGTTTGGTGTATGAGGCTTATTCGATATCTTTGATCATTATGTTTTGATTTATTATTAAATACTAATAATATTGAATGTTGCTTTACCATTCATGTTTTACAATATCGATTAAATTGTTAACATAGATTCAGCGGGTACACTACAATAATACGACAAACTTTATTCCGACAGTCACAAATACGAATTTCAAAATACCGATTTTTATAATTCCGAATGGTTTAAAATTCCGAATATAACAACTCCGATGTATCATTTATCCTATTTTTATAATTCCGAAATTTTAATATTCCTAACGTATATAATTACGATTCTCAAAATACCGAGTTTCAATAGATCGAATAACAAAAAGTCTGAATTAATGATAATTCGAAACATCAAAAATACGAATTCCGATTATTAAAATACCTATTAATTGAAATTCCGAAATAAAAACGTAAAACTGAATAGAAAGACAAATCAACACATAATAATTTGCTTGTCAAAGAGAAGTATAATAGTATGAGGAGGTAGAATTAAAAAACTAATGTGAAATGCGTTTTAAAAATATTTTCTTTCCAATAAAACATTTTTTTCGCTGGTCACAATTCTAACCTAACCCAAATGATTCACCAACAATAGAGAGGATCTGGCGCTCGGCGGCCGCTGCCGCGGCACGCTCGCTTCGCTCGCTCGCCTTCGCGCTTTAATGGTCACAGTTCTAACCTAACCTAACCCAAATGTATGTAATGATTATGCTAACTGAATCAAAATACTAATTTTAGTAATTTATTCGGAATATTGAAAATCGGAACGTCATTTTTCGGACCGAGAACCCATCGAGAATTTGACTCTTCGAAAATATAAAAATCGGAAAACAAACAGATCGTATTTACAAGTTTCGGTAAAATAATTTTCGTAAATTTGAATAATAGATGTTATAATTTTTCGGTATTATGAAATTCGGACTATTGAACATCGGAACATCGAAATTCGGAATAAAATATTTCGGAGTATTTGGGTGTTCCCAGATTCAGCACATATATGAGATAAAAGGTGTGAACAAGCCACACACAATTTTGTTTTAAGTCGGTGTAAGTAAAAACGTGTATTTGATCTATTACATTCCTTCATAGTACTAGTCAGTTCATACTTTGCACAAGTAAACCAAATTACATGTTTTATTTTATTAAACCAAGAAACTCCCTTCGATAAGATTAAAGCTAAATAAATATATACACCCGACAGTTACACTCATAATCATGACCTCACACTAGATTAAACCCGTGTCGTAGGTATCAAGAACTACGAGGGACTTGCGGTCCGACAACACCTAGACTCGAAATAAATAAGTCTCGGTGCGGGAATCGAACCTGCCGCCCTCTGTGCTACGGAGGCTATTAAGAGCTTTAACTACTCATCAAGTCGAACGTTTTAATGTAAAGACTTCGATAGCCTAGCGAGGAATGGTAAGGCTTACAAAAACAGAAGTTGCAGGAAACCAGCCCCCAGTTCACGCACCTCTAGTATGTTCATTGTTAATTTTCCGCAGTGTAGGAAAATATCCTAAGTAAAGGCTTCGTCAAACAGAAAGCCTGACGTCGCGCTATGACGCCGAGTTGTG
Source organism: Amorpha juglandis (assembly GCA_949126905.1). Taxonomy (NCBI): domain Eukaryota; kingdom Metazoa; phylum Arthropoda; class Insecta; order Lepidoptera; family Sphingidae; genus Amorpha; species Amorpha juglandis. Next base: position 8,185,869 of record OX421380.1, read on the forward strand.
TTGTACTATTATAGTAATATACCGTCAAACAGAGCGCCAGCGCTGACAGAGCGTCGCGTACGGCTAGCGCTGGCGCTCTGTTTGACGGTATATTACTATAATAGTACAACACAACTCGGCGTCATAGCGCGACGTCAGTTTAGCGCTCTGACGCGCGCTAAGTACGCTTTCTGTTTGACGAAGCCTTTAACCGACACATCTGAGAATTCTCTATACGAAAATTCCATCACAAATCGTTAATACCCACCATTACATTCAAACTAGGGAAAGATCCAAGGACAAAGTAAGAGCGGAAAGCTATTTGACGCGTGCATTGTCCCAGACTGTGTTGCTGAGCGGTCGTATATAGTAGGGTTGCTAACTCATAATATATTTTATAGTGTAATCGGTAACAAGTTGAACACAACCCTATTTAGATTTTATTCTGGTAAACGAAATAACGCGGCCGGGCGCGGCGCGCCGCGAGCAAAAGCTAATATTCTTTAAATCTTCTATTTAAGATTTCTTTTGCAATTCATCGATTTCTGAAGCTACCTACAACATATTTGTTCTTTGAAGAGAGTTCATAAGTCACAGTAGAGGAGGAACTCATAATCATGATATACCCAACAGTCACACACTAGGTTAGGTATCTTGGGTATCAGGAGCTACGGGCGCCTTGTGGTCCAACAAAACCCAGAACCAAAACTGTGGGGACATGATATATGAAATGCACACGTCATCTATTTATACTGTATAAATGTATTTGTGTTTAAATAATAAATGTCCGAATACTGAAACGCTACTCAGCTGTCTGACGGCTAACGGCTACTTATTTTCATACAATTTTGACAGCTAAGAGGGACTTAACTTGTTTAAAACGATCTTATATACTTGAGTAGCGTTTCAGTATACGGGCGAAAGTCTTTCATTCCTCTCTCGAACACGCACATCACAATAAAAAAAAAAAAAGTGTGCGTCGCGGTACGCTCGACAGAAGTGATAACTTAAACTAATGTGGGTTAAAGTGAGAGCGGAGGAGCCTGCCTACTGCTGCCGTATGCGTGATAGAAAGGGAAGCCAGAGTGGCGCCGTAACGCGTTACGTTACGAAGTCCGGTCAAAGTCATGTCAAAGCCCTATCAAACTTCTGTCAAAGTCCGGTCAAAGTCCTGTGAAAGTCCGGTCAAATTACGGTTAAAGTCCGGTCAAAGTCCGGTCGAAGTCCGGTCAAATACCGGTCAAAGTCCTGTCAAAATCCGGTCATAGTCCAGTCAAAATCCGGTCAAAGCCCTATCAAAGTCCTGTCAAAGTCCGGTCAAATACCGGTCTAAGTCCTGCCAAAATCTGTCAGTCCTGTCAAAGTCCGGTCGAAGTCCGGTTAGTCCGGTCAAAGTCCGGTCGAAGTCCGGTCAAATACCGGTTGAAGTCCGGCCAAAGTCCGGTCAAAGTCCGGTTGAAGTCCAGTCGAAGTCCGGTTAAACCCCAGATGAAGTCCGGTTAAAGCCCAGTCGAAGTCCGGTCAAATACCGGTCAAAGTCCTGTCTAAATCCGGTCAAAGTCCAGTCAAACCCTGTCAAAATCCGGTCAAAGCCCGGTCAAAGTCCGGTCAAATACCGGTCTAAGTCCTGCCAAAATCCGGTTATAGTCCAGTCAAAGCCCTGTCAAAATCCGGTCAAAGCCAGGTCAAAGTCCTGTCAAAGACCGGTCAAATACCGGTCTAAGTCCTGCCAAAATCCGGTTAAAGCCCTGTCAGTCTTGTCAAAATCCGGTTAAAGCCTGGTCAAAGCCCTATTAAAGTCCGGTCGAAGTCCGGTTAAACCCCAGTCGAAGTCCGGTTAAAGCCCAGTCGAAGTCCGGTCAAATACCGGTCAAAGTCCTGTCTAAATCCGGTCAAAGTCCAGTCAAAGCCCTGTCAAAATCCAGTCAAAGCCCTGTCAAAATCCGGTCAAAGCCCGGTCAAAGTCCGGTCAAATACCGGTCTAAGTCCTGCCAAAATCCGGTTAAAGTCCTGTCAGTCTTGTCAAAATCCGGTTAAAGCCTGGTCAAAGCCCTATTAAAGTCCGGTCGAAGTCCGGTTAAACCCCAGTCGAAGTCCGGTTAAAGCCCAGTCGAAGTCCGGTCAAATACCGGTCAAAGTCCTGTCTAAATCCGGTCAAAGTCCAGTCAAAGCCCTGTCAAAATCCGGTCAAAGCCCGGTCAAAGTCCGGTCAAATACCGGTCTAAGTCCTGCCAAAATCCGGTTAAAGTCCTGGCAGTCTTGTCAAAATCCGGTTAAAGCCTGGTCAAAGCCCTATTAAAGTCCGGTCGGAGTCCGGTTAAACCCCAGTCGAAGTTCGGTTAAAGCCCAGTCGAAGTCCGGTCAAAGTCTGGTTGAAGTCCGGTTGAAGTCTGGTCAAAGTCCGGTCCAAGCTGACTGGTCACTGTGTGACGACACCTGGGACTTCGAAATTATCGATGTTCCAGGGAGGTCGGCTAACGCTGGCTGGTCGATGGACCGCTCGCGTTACGGAACGTTTCGGTTCACCCTCCCATAAGAAGTTATCACTTCAATAATTTATGAATCACACAAACATTAGTATCGGTGCAAAAATCAAACCGGCAGTCTCTCGCTTCGCAGCTGGTTATTCGCCAATCGAATTAAAATTTAATTTTGTTTTTAGTAGATTTGATAACCCTGCCAGCACCTCACGGCATGCGCCCCTCCTAAACATTCCGATGTTTGACACACATACTCGCTACGACTTGAAACAACCAATGCGGTTCACTTTTTACAACCAAATGTTTGCTTGCTTTGCACGTAGAAAAATGTAGTACACATCGATATAACACCTTTCATATTTGTAAAAGACTTTTAATAACAAACCAAGGGAAAATAATCAAATAAAACACACCTTTATATATTTATAAATAAAAGACCTTTATAAACTTGCTAAGGGAGAAAATAAATCATACGTTCATACAAATTCAGCAGCGATAGCTCAGCGGGGAGTGGTACGGATTGTCGAGACAAAAGTTGCAGGTTCGAAACTAGCCCCAAGACCACGCACCTCTGGTTTTTGCGAGTTACGTATGTATTCAGTGTTAATTATTGCTTGTTTTCACGGTAAAGAAAACATTTAAGGAATCCTGAGAAATTCCTTATAAAAATTTCAAGGGTAATATGTGAAATTTGCCAACCCGCATAGGACAGCATTGTTGATTATGGCTTAAACCTTGTCATTCAGTAGATCCCGTGCCCAGCAGTAGGACTTTTATAATATAGGGTCGTGTTAATATTATTAAATTGTAGAGCCACGCTGTAAACAGATTTATTTCGAGCGACGAGTGAGATATCCGGATGGCCAAATCCACGTCCCCTTCCCGATTCCTTAATTATCCCTTTCATTTCGGTTGGTAACGATTATAGGATTTCTGAAGTATTGCAGATATGGATATACATGGGCAGTGGAGATCATTTACCATCAGGTCACAGGTGACCAACTTCTTCGTTTGTCGACTTCTACTATTTTCTTCTTCCACTTGCCCCTATCCCACTCGCAATATTTGGCTTGTAGTTTTATGACCGGCCGCACCGCCTGACTGATATCAAACCTCCTAGGCAACAAAAAAATAACAAATCTAAATCGACTGCAAAACCAGAATCACGATGCGTTTGCTGTTCGGGAGTTACTACGCAATACGATTCTTTCCTCACGGACAGCTCGTAATTTAATTACAAGCGTCTTAATGTTTAAAGTTAACAAAATGTGCAATTATTTACGCAATGTTTACGAAATACATGATCTATATGCAAGCAATCGCTGTTACAGCTGTTAGAAAAAGTGCCGTTACATTTTAATTGAAGGCTGAGAGACCTTGTAAGATATTTTTTATGCTACATTCTTTATTTTGTCTACATCTATATAGTCCACGTCTAGACTTTTGTGATAATAGATCGGTACAGATACTAGTATTTAATTTTGGTTTTCATCATTTGGGTTGCAAGTAAATTAGAATATTTAAATAGTTTACTTAACATTATAGTAAAATACTAACAATATAAATAAAATTGAGCGTTTAAGCACTATACAATATAATTATGTCAATAGCATTGTAATTGCTTCTAGGCGAAAAAATAAAACCTTAAAGATTCAGCAACGAATAAATAAATATTATACATAATGCATATAGTAACTATGCCATTTGTGACGTGACGTGAAAACAGGTGATATTAACCTATAATCCAAGTCTTGTGTAATGTATGAAGGCCTATAGTTAAAGAGAAAACGATATATCTACATAATTGACTGTAAACGTTATTGAGAAATTGTTGAGCTAAGCTGATAAATCCTTTCTGATATAAATCAGAAAGTTTTTATATTATAGTGGCAAGCGAGTAGATATTTACTTAATCATACTTCGAGTTTAAATAATGCACCGATATGTATTATACATAATAAGAATTTTTCGAATGGCGGTTTTCATTACGGGTATCATATTTAACCATCTACAAGTATAATATCGCAAGATTTCATTAATGACTAACATAATTAATTTTAAACCACTCGAAAGATGATGAAATATAGTGGATGTATCATAGGTAATTGATACGTAAGATGTGACATTTATTGGAAAGGGGAATATTATTACCACTTTATGTAGCATTGTTCGATTGCCAATATTAGACAAGGATGACATAAATACCAAGATAGATTCTAGACTTTGTTTTAGTTTCCAAACAGTGAAGTGAAGCGTAATGTTTGATGGTGCAATTTTGCTGGTCAGTGATCGATGTTGGATATAAGAGACAATTCAATAATGGCGGAGCAATTTGTATTAGGTGCTGGAAGCGATTGAAGATCGCAGTAATTGTTTGTAGGCGTTTCTAAAGATAATCTGACTGTTAAAATCCTCTGCAGTTAATTAGAAAAACATCTACTTTACACGACTTTCTTTCTGTTTGGCGTTACCCGGTTTCATGCCAGGGTCTACCTTATTGTACCAAAGATGCAGTTGTAATGCTTCGCGGTATGACTGCTGTGCTGAGGTCTAAGGTTCCATCTCTGGGTCGAGTCAAACGATATTTGGTTTTTCTAAAACTAAATGGTCAGTATCGGCCCGGAATCTGGAATTGTGCCGGGTATGGCGATAGGCTCGTCCCTTATTACATCATGGGACGAAAATACGGGCGGCGAAATGTAGGTGTACTGGTTACACCTTTGCCTACCCCTTCCGTATGTATGCTAGAGTTTGAACACCCCTTTTTCCGGGGATTAAAAACAAGATGATGTTAGATTTCCAATGGCTTCGGACACCTCGAGTCGAAGCTAATAAGATCAAAGAGCTGAGAATATATTGTTTACAGGAGTGTTAAAAGTTTATTTGGTCATGTTACAAAGCAGTAATAAAAGGATGCTTTTATAAACTTTCGAAATGCAATAAAGGTATTTATTGTTCATATTTAATTAACGATTGAGTTTATGCTCTAAACAGCAGCGTACTGAAAACATGCTTTAATCATAGAATGTTTGAAAAACTAGACCAATCCTTAGCTAGTTTATGAATACGTACTCTGTCCAATGTGGTACCCACTACCCAGTATGTTTTTGGATTCATTGTTTGACTTGTTTGTCCATAGAAAAAGTTTTAATAAAATATGAACGCCGCAATGAGATGTATACCCGTAATACACTCAAAGTGTCATGATATTACGAAAAAAAAGTAAATAATTGCGTAAGTACCAATATTCATATAGTTACATAAAACTTTCATTTCCTATTTCACCGCGGAAAGGTTAACTCTGGTCAAACACTTTTTAATCGCAAATTTAGTCACGTCCCGAAGTAACCACAAAGTACGATAGCTGTTAGTTGTGTCGAAAAAGAACAAACGGTAGATAGCTGTTTTACGTCAATGAAAAGGCGTGGACAATTGTCTGACTCTTGAGCACGAACAAGACAATGCCATTTAAGAGGAGCAAGGGGCAGGAAAATTCGGACACTTCAAAATTACGTAAAGTACGTTCCGTTTTATTTTAGTATCAACATTTGGGTTACGACTTACAAAATAATACGAGAGATTTACAACTGTCATTATGTCTTTGGGAAGAGTCTTTACGCTCATTACCTGTTTACCGTTACGCTGAGACGTAAATGTTATCATTCATCAGCAACTCTTCACACAACTATGAAATAAGCTCGTGGGAGGTGGTTACGTGCAATTATAATTACGGAGTCAAGGTCGACGGTTACCATGGTACTCATTCCGCTCGTATAAAAATAAGGCTTTGATTCGGAACAATGCCCTTTGTGTTTGATTTTTCATTAGGAAGCCACTCGTACGTGAATCTTCTATTGTTTTTTAATTGCTCAGATGGTAATGATTGTTAGTTTGTTTCAGTTTTATACTATGTAGTATTTGATTTATTAAGTGCGCTATAATAAATATTCTGTATCTCGGTGCTCTGAAGAATTGTTTAACATTATACCATCCTCACCTTGCCTTAACAGAACCACGCGTGCTGGTTTGCGTTACCACAGCTTTGGGGTCTCCCCTATCTCGGGCTTGAAGTAAAAAGTTCGCGTAATCGTACTTCTGCCGGACCATTATGCTGTGGAATAGTTTGCCGGCACACGTGTTCCCTCCATCCTATAATATGGGGTCCTTTAAACGGAATGTGAAGAAGCAGTTGGCAGGCCGGCATGATCTTGCCGACCTACGATGGACACACTGTTTGTCGTTGGTCAACACTATTCCTGTGGCTAATCACTTTGCCAAGTCAGGACAAAAAAAATAAAAAATAAGTAAAATAAATAATTAAGAGACTATTAGAATTATAGATGTATACAGTATACATGGTGACTGGTGAAGTTTAATTATTATTGTTGACGGTCCCATAGTTTATTCTAATTTATTATGTATGGGTGGTTACAGCTGTGTAATTAGAATGATTATTGTGAAGTTTGCTGATGAGATTTTATTTCTTTAAATACTTGCAAATCAAAAGTCAGTTAATCCGCAAATTAAATTGTATTCGAGTGCCAATTTATTGTCCCATAAATAAGAACAGTGTCACGTTGAAAAAGTAGAAGCCATTAGATGTTAATGCTACTTTTTATCTATATTGTAAGTAAGGTTGAGCCTTCGTGCAACTGGCTGTTCATGTCACCATTCCATTTGTGGCGAGGAAATTACTATTCGCGTGCCATATTGCCTGTTGTTTCCTGTATTCTGATTAAATTGTTCACAAAATTAATATAACTCACAAACTTGAATGTTGCCTTGATTTACACAGTTAACACTATTGTTCTCTGTTAATAAATTAATGTTGTAGTATGGTGCTCAATATGGAATTAATTAAGCGAGGAAATTACACTGCTTTCTTTTATAAACGAATTCCGGAATTAGTATTTTTAAACAAGACGAACAAGACTGCACTAAAATGTAATTAATGTTTAATTTTACAAATTCTATTGAGTTTACGCAAAGTTAACTACAAAATTAATGCAATTCAAACATGTCCAATGCTAACGAAAATGCGTAGATGTTTTTTTACAAACCTTTGCAATCTTATGATTGCAAACCAATCTAACCTGTTCTTCCGAAATCAGCAAATAGCTAACATAACATTATCATAAATCGTGCTTATATTCCAATATATTGCGAAACACATAATTGAGGGTTGGCACTAATCATCGACGTCTCGTCGGCGCGGCGCAAAGCAATTTTCTGAATACAAACGTCGAATTAAAGTTGTTTTAAAAAGTGTCATTATTTTCCGCGTTTTTTATGTTATTCAGCTAGCAGCGCATTTCAATTGTTGTTTTTTGAATTGAATTACCACTTTATTGAAATGTATTTTTTTTTCACACAAGTAGCAACCGTTATTTTCCGTAATAATCATTAATGCATTTATCATTTTAACTGCTATAGTTATTTCTCGCATGTAGAATATAGGTATTTGAATGCTATAAATGTAAACTACTACATTACTCCATGATCTCGATTACGCTATTGGTATTGTTTTCATAATAATCAACACCATTCAATTAAAAAAACTATTTCTCTTTGAAACATAATATGTGGCTATAATAGTCTTGTGTACTTACGCATTTTAGCATTTTTACCTTTAGTATGGTTAAGGGTGTGACTACGTCTAAAAGAATTATATTAGGGACTTCCAAACGTTTAATTTTTAATATGCCCTAAACTCAATCTTCTCTTTTATTCATACAAATCTATTTAATAGCAGAGTGAAGCTCAGAAATTCTGCTGTCCATGTCGGAATCATTCTTTCATAAGCGAAGATTTTTTATCCGAATTAATTTGTAACTAAAAGAAACATACAATTGTGGTATGATGGCAAACATAAACGCCAGTTTTTGTTTAGTTGATTTAGGTCAGATCGTAATGATGATTTAAGCGGCTCCAATGTATCTCTATATATCTATTTTCGAAAATCAGTTATAGTTAAAAAGTAACAGGTTTAAATTTATATATTCAACCTGCGATATTATAATAAGCATTAAAAGCTTTAATATTTTTATGTATTCGCTGATGCCCTTTTTTATATATTTTTATTCTTTTCGACAAATTTGAATTTTTCTATTACCGATTTGTTCACTTGGGGTAGGGATATGTTATCCCACTGCTGGGGACGAGCCTTCTCTACCAATGAGAGAGCTTTGGCTATAGTCCATTTAGCTGATATAATGTGGCTTGGTAGGCTTCATATTGCAGTTAAACTATTATGGAGAATATTCGCATGGTGTTTTCCTTGACCGCTAAAACGAGCAATAATTAAGGGCCTTCCGTGAGCAAATGGCCTTGACTGACTCGCGGCATACTGACTCGTGTACTCGGCGTGTAAGTTTTCATGCAGAATATGCACGTATTTAGCGAATAATTGATTTAAAAAATCTGGTTTTGGTCTTTTTGAAAATTTGAAACGGGCAAAATATTAATTATTAAATTGCCTATCTAGTGATGTTAATCTCATATGAAAACAATCTGTACTTTAAAAGGAGACGCACGGAATCTTTGCATTTTTCTCATTTTTATCGTTCATTTATAACGACAATTTAAAAAAATATATCAACATTAACATGAATTTGAATCGAACAAAGTAAAGCTGACAGATTGTAGAAATATATTGTATATTTTTTTAATCAATATTTATTTTAAGTAATTACTAGATAGCCTCTAAAAATCTCGATCGCGCGGCGTTTTGCTGGGGGTATGGCATTAACAATGAATACACACGTCCATAACTTTGAAATACCAGAGGTGTGTGCCTTGAGTGCTGGGATCGCACCTGCGAATTAATTAATATTATTTTATTTGCAACGTATCGTATATGACAATGGAGACGGAATAAAAAAGCATTGCTATTCAGCCGAACGCGCGCTCAAAACGAATCGGTCGAGACAAAAAGGTCAACAATGTGTTATCATTCTGACAGCGTTATAGGGAAACAGCTTAACCACCGGAATATTAAATTGGTTATGCATAAATAGCTTGTAGAAATCGAAATTGAATTTAAATTAATTTTGATTTTTTGTTAAGCGATTTGGATTTGTCAGTGTTGGAAATACTAAGGCGCACTTGCACAACAATACATATTTAGCCACTAAATATATTTATACGTTAAATCTTATGAAAGTTGACATCACTAAACATGGTTAGCGGTTAAGTACTATTTTAGGATAGGATAGTTGTGAAAGTCGGCCATAGTATTTTAATTTAAGGCACATTTGCAAAACATATTAAGTCACCAAACATTTAAATCTGAAGAACACTGATAGTTTAATATTATGCCACTAAACGCAATCGTGTTTATGATTTTTCTTTATTTAAAATATTGAGCGAAGGTTTTAAAATCACTTATTAATGGTATAGTAACTTCAACAATCATATAATAATATGATGTAGCTCAAAGAATATTAATCATAAAATCATCTTTTTTCTCAGTAGCTATAGTAAAATTGTAACGGTTTCTATCTATAAAATTACAGATCATCTTCATGTCAATGCATACAATTCTTTACAACACCAGCACATTACATTTTCGACACAAAATTATTTATCGTTCTTACTACCTACCGTTTTCCGACTGGCGTCGTAATAGTTTCACAATGCTCTGGCACGCAGTAACTCAGACTTATTACAGAATTTACAATCAGTTATTCATGTATATGCTGCTAAAATATTTAGATAAACCTCATTATATATGTGGAGCAAAATAATGCAAAACAAAATAAACAGTCGTATAGGGTACGCAGTATAACTACGTCCTCAAGACATAGACAAAACCGTAAATAAAGCTGTTAACAAATAAATTAGAGCTCGAATGCCCGTCATTTAAGTGCAGTAATAGATATTCATCCAATTACAGACTAAACAAAATTTTTATGCAGTATTTACTGAGCAATAGTAACATTGAAACATTCTAGAACGACCTAGCAATAAATACATACAAATGTACAGGTTCATTTGCAGTGTAGCCGTCAACGTTCTTAGAATGTTAATTAAACATATCTTGCAAGATATTCTATATAGGCGTTTATGTCTATGCGAATTAAAAACAGATAATAAACATGTGACTTTGTAAATGCCAAGGTATGTCATCTACCATATTAGCAGTGTTGATTGCTTGTTAAGACACACCTTAAAACGTTAAGGTCTAAATTTCTTAAATGTTGGATATCATAATATCATTATCTTAATCGCCATTAATATCTCCTTCCTTATTATTATATATAGTGTTATTTCAAAACTAAAATACCCCAAGAAATGTCAAGAACTACCATGGACCGGTCCATGGTTAGTGTGCACTTTGTACTAAAAAAAAATGCAAAATCTCTTGTACGATCGATTCCATATAGGTACTAGAGATTAATAAATACCTGCAAATTGCACCAAGCTATAAGATGCTATAATATGATCAATTCTACCATAGGTGGATTCTACAAAATGTAATGTATATAACCAATTTATAATTTAAAAGGAATAAGCCTACTCGCTCCTGTGCTGAGTTATGGATACCTGAGATCATTAACAAGTCGTACGGGTCGGACGAGGTCTGCGTCATCTCTTATTATAATCAGCTTGGCCTTCAGCCGCTCCTTACTCTGAAGGTCAAAGGTACTGTGCTTAACACGTACCTGCGCTACGTCTGTCGAGAACTACGCATTCCAAAAGGGATTTATGAAAACACACAATTTCTGTTTTGTGTTTCTTTGGTACGGTTCCACCAGTGTGCTGAACTGTGCGGCACAGTAATGCACAGTGTGCGACACAAATGTTCACGCTGGTCGACTCACTCGGGCAAACAATAACAAATTGTGCGCGAACATTTTTGAAATGTTCGCGCACATCTGTACACTTTTGTGCGCGCACATGTGCAAGCAGTGGACTCGCATCGACGCGTACACGCTTGTTGTTCGCGAACTCAATCTTGCTTCCGCTACCGGAGCGAAAACATTTATTTGTGTGCGCACATAAAGTTTGAAATATGGATTGGGCGAATGAAAAAATTATTAAATTCATTCAAGCAATTGAAACCTATCCTCTACTATGGGATTCAAGTCACAATGACTATAAAATTATGAAATTTTTAAATCCACTCAATGTATCTATTTTTATTTCTTCTACAAATCTATTTGTTTCTTCATTTCGTCGCTGTAGGAAAGGTCTCACCCTACAACGTGGTTTCTTCCTTCGTTTCTTTTTAAGCAGACTATTTCCCGCCCGTCCATATTAACAACTGAAGACAGAAAACTTTTCTCAGCGAACATGTTCGTGCACAAGTGTGCCGCACTGTGCGTTTACAAAAGTTACGCACAGCCTTGCCGGTGGAGGCAGACGCTAAACGCGATACCAACTTAGTACGTGCACTGCTAGAGTTCTGCACAAAATGTTCGCAAACAAATGTGCTGCACACTATTTTGGTGGAATCGTATCATACTCGTATTGTTTGTGTAGCGTCATCTGAAATAGATTTTGATTTACAGAACTTATCAGTAACAGTAATGCTTAAATGCGTAAATTGGTTTATCCCTGTTTCTTGCAGTAACGGAACAACGGATTGGCATGATTTTTGCTTATAGAGCGTGGGACAGAGTGCTATATAATCCGGAAAATATGACGAGAAAGAAAGCAATTTGAAGAAAATTATTTATTTATAACTATTTATTGTACAACATTACAAGTAGTATGAAAAGAGTAATACAATAAATAGATTAGTACAATTGTCGGCTTTATTGCTCAGGGCAATCTCTTACAATTGACAGCCTCCGTGGCGCAGTGGGCGAGTTGCCGGCTGCTAAGCGAGAACTAGTGGGTTCGATTCCCGCCAAACAAGTGTTTGTGTGATCCACAAATTTTTATTTCGGGTCTGGGTGTTGGGGAACCGAAAGTCCCTCGTAGTTTCTGATACCCACGATACACGTTAACCTAGTGTGGAGTCAGGACTTTGTGTGCGACTATTGGATGTATTTATTTATATAAGCAACCATATTTTTAGCCAATTATTAAAAGTAGTGGAACATAAATCTTTTGTTCCGTTTTACATCACTTAAAATGTTTCTATTACATATAATAATGTACATAGATTTTAGTTTTGACTGAAAATATCTACGATTGATGAAGATTAAACTTACTTTTTCCATGCATCTAAATTATATATCAAAAAGTAGGCATATCATTTTGTAGGAATTCCCAACTGAGTCGATTGCATACTAACTTAATTGGCTATTAAAAATCTGTTGTAATGTATTTGTTTACGTTACCATGAATTTATATTTGGTAAACTGTATTAATTTTAAATCCAAATTTCGAAATTGGCGGTTTCCTTCCTCGCAAACAATAACCAAGGGTTTAATTATTGATAATTAACGGTTATATATCATTGGCCAATTAATTTCGGCAACGGATGCTCGTTGAATCTAATTTTATGTTCGCAAGTCTACTGCTTACCTAATGTGTTAATAAGATTATTTTTGAGTAATGATTAAGCCAGAATATGTAGTACATAACAATAACTAAATACTTCATATTGGATAAACTTTTATATATTTTTAATACCGCAAACAAAAATGGTCCAGTCATTTTAGCTTAAATTAGGTAAGAATCTCGGAATTCGAGATATCCAACTGTAAGTCTGTAAATACTTGTATATTGACACCCTAAAAGTTGTCTCAAAACCTACATATGGTAGGGTGTGCGCAACTATTAAATTTCAAGGTCAAAGGTCACAAAAATCGTTTTTTTGCGCTTTTTTTGTAAATATCTCATTTCCTATGGGTTTTTTGCTATTTGTATCCATTATCAATGGAATGTAGAATACGGTGAACCGTTTTCGAGATAGAGGGCGGAGAGCGCGCGGTCACAGAATCACTTCAGGTCAAACGGTCCCTCCGGTCGAAAACGCGCCATATATAGTTGATGAACTATCGATAAATCAATGATTATAAATATTTGTCAATTTTTATTAATTATTATGTTATACTAGCTTTTGCTCGCGGCTCCGCCCGCTTGAACAGCATTTTCCGGCATAAAAGTAGCCTGTAACCGTCTGCAGGGCTCCATCTGTCTCTGTAGATAAATTCATCAAAATCGGTTCAGTGATTCAGGCGTGAAAGCGTAACAAACAAACTCAGTTTCGCATTTACTTTCACCCCCTTTTTCATCCCTTATTAAATAAAATTTCCAAAATTCCTGAAATAAGTATTTATTTATTTTACGTCAATAACCGAAATACAAAATTTCGTTCATGTAACTTTCAAAATGACGAACTTGTGACCGCGCGCTCTCCGCCCTCTATCTCGAAAACCGTTCACCGTATGAAAAAAAGTTTTAAACAAAATTTGTAGAGAATTTTGTAATCTACAATATTCATAATGGATACAAATAGCAAAAAACCTATAGGAAATGAGATATTTACAAAAAAAGCTATTTTTGTGACCTTTGACCTTGAAATTTAATAGTTGCGCACACCCTACCATATGTAGGTTTTGAGACAACTTTTAGGGTGTCAATATACGAGTATTTACAAACTTAACAGCTGGGTATCTCGGATTCCGAGGTGAACTTACTAAAATGACTGGACCAAAAGTATTACCTACCCAATTAATCTCTGTAATTTATAATTATTATCCTAGATGTGGTTATAATTTTTACACTAAATACGAATTACTTCCAATTCAAATGTATTTAAATACGTTTTCTAAATACACCGTATCCTGTATGACTAACTATTGATTACATAATATCAGCTAAGTTATTCAATTATTCAGCTATTAAACAGTTTTAGTAGTCAATGAGTTACTATCGTGATTTATAATAACTACTGCCTTGCAGAGAGAAAAGATGAAGAAGGCGTGGTTATGGCTGAAACTCCCGGGTAAAATAAACGAAAAAAAAAAAGCCGTAGCTACTATAAATTACTCTAAATCAAGAGATAATATTATCTATAAACGGTTATAAGTATTAAACAGGAAAGTTTATTAATAAGACTTGAGTATTCCTCGCTACTGTTTTCTTGGCAACTCATATATGATAAAATCTGATCTTCCCAAATACCAATAAGCCTATGGATCAATGTTAAACCTTTACGATATCAACTCTAATAAAATATGTATCCAAGAATGGGTTTGCGGAAAGCAAAGAGGAAGTCTCAATGCCTTACAATTTATAAATAGATCTAATATCATTCTATGCCTTTGTTGGAGTCTAAACGTGTGGCTGTTCCATTCATTGCGATCACGTATCGCTCCACCAGACATTTTTATCGAATGAAAATAGATTATTTTCATTACAATAACCGTCATACTCATGGAACATATGTATAGACATTATGTTAAAATGTGAATTTTGTATTTGAACACATTATATTTTATTTGTTAAGTAGCATTTGCTCAGAGGAGTTCAATTAATCGTCGTACCCCAAGCAAGCTTTCATATACCTTCTACAAAAAATCGAATTAATTTAGTCTTTGAAAATTTACAGATGGTTTCTTGCTTTTTTAGATAGATGTGATAATTATGTAGACACAGTTTTTGGATGTCTAAATGGTTACATTTATTTTTAACATTATTTCTAGATAGACAATACATTATCAACTCAGTATAACAAATTATGTAAGGTTACTGCAATAAAAAGTCAATTATCGATTGCAATGGAAATTAAATAAGAAATTCATTACACAATAAACCTAATAGTAATTATGCAAGTATTTCATAGTGTTATTGACAGTGAAAGAATAAATAAAACAATTTAAACCATTGACATTCAACATTTAAATCTCTTTAACATAACGTACTAAATTAATGTTATCACACATTGTAGTTCCTAAATCAAATTCAATAATATTCTATATTCATTTTTTTTAAAGTAATAAGTACTATGTTACTGTTCTAGTTTATCAATCCTCTTATTGACATTTACAAGGTTCAATGGCCGAACTTCCGAGAAGAAAAAGCTAATCAATTTGTTATTCATGCATACTATAACCAGTATTTATTAGCAAACGGACATTCGACTGCACGCGACGAATGACATTGACAAAGAAGACCCAGCCTGCGTTAACATCTGCACAGCAAAGTCTTTTCTATCGACCACTGTTTATAGTATCTATATGAATTATAAAACATTATTTATCCTTCGCCCTAAAAACTTAATGACATGAAATGAATGTAGCTTATTAGACGTTAATTACAAGTTTAAATTAAAGATTATAAGGTATTTCAAATAAAGGAACGTTGGTGAACTGTTTGATGTTTCCAAATAATTAATTAATTATTTTAGAAAATCCAATACCAAAAAAATATATTTATAAATACAACAATGAGTAAGAGTGACAGAGGCAAGCTGTAGACAGTTTTGTCTCCAGTATGAATGGGCTGGCTTACATTGTCTTGGCTACCACTTTCTCACGGAAAACCGACGTAAATGAGCGGTTTGCTGCTGCGTTTCTTACAATAAGTAAGCTATCCGGAGGCCAAAATCCCCTCTTTTTCTCATTTCTTAATTATCTCTCTCCTTTAAGGTCGCCGACATGTCCATGATTATTGTGCTATTATGGGCTTTCATGGGCGATGGAAATCACTAATTTTAAGGTGACCTTTTTGCTCGTATGCTGGCTTATTCTATAAAAATATAATATTACTAACATATATTTACATATAAAATTATTAAAAGTATCTATCGATAAGAAAATTTAAATTGTTTATTGGAATGAATTAAATGAGCGACCTCTGTAGTAACCTTGGCCGTATAAAATTTACTCGTTCACTCGAATTGAAACGAGACACGAATAGTCACGTATGTTGGAGTAACTGGCAGGTTATCATTTTTATGAGGTATTTCCCGACAGTGTTTCCGCGGTTTAGTTATTTTTTTCGTACAACTGATTGGTTCGTTTGTTTTTGTACTAATGACTCTAGGAAATACGAATCGATGCTTCATACACATGTACACATTTAATATAATTCTATTATTTCTTCCGTTGGTAAAATATAATATAATATTTCATAGATACATAGATACTCACGCCTGTAATCCCCGAAGGGTTAGGCAGATGTGTAACCAGTAACTACATCCACATATCGTCAATCCATTATTTCCGTTAGGCCTTTCACCACGCTGTCCAAATGCGGGTTGCCAGACTTTACATACCTTAGAATTTATTATGGAGAACTTCTCAGGTATGCAGGTTTCAACACGCTGATTCCTTTACATTATTTAAACTTAGAACAGTCAGAGATGCTGGAAGAGTATAGGGCTGTAGGTGTTAAGATGATTTCATTAGATTAATCAACCCATTTTGATTATGTTTTAAGCAGCCGTTATGCCAGCCTGAAGCTACTACATATAAACTGGCAGACCACGCAAAGTGACTCGTCTTAACGAGCCACTATACGGGTTTGCAAGATGCAAGACAAGATTATTCATTTACATTCCAATCATTTTCAATAATTACTTCCTAGAATTTTTCATTGATTGCGATTATTTGATCGATCTTAATCAGTATAGACCAGCAGCAGATGAGTAAATCCTGATTAGGACATTAAAAAAAACCGAAGACCCATCCATCCATTAGGGATGATTTTACAATAAAGTTGTAAATGGTATCAAAATCTTACGATCAACGATCCATAATAATATCTGCAACAACAATCCAGAAAGAAATAAAATTGACACCATTTAAAATTTCTTTATTTTGCTATCCTAAGTTCGACTATATTTTTTATTTTTTTTATACTAGTTAATTTCGGAGTAAAAAAATTAAAACCTAAAACGTGTGATGACGTCACATATACGGTTGAATGACGTTTGTCCTTTTTCCATAAGTTAAAAATAAAACTACATAAATGTCACAAATGTCATTTTTAATCACACCAAAAAAATCCAATAGCGTCAACTAACAGTTTTGTTTAAAGCTAAATTGAAGGCATAAACACCGTTATGCTGTATATATGACGTCATTTGACGTTTACGTCTGTTTAGAATGAAATATCATTCAAAAGAGAAATCATGAATGAAAACAGTCAATCTCGGAAAAAACGAAAGAAATGGGTCTCTTTAATTTGAATCTACTTTAATTTTATCTACTAATAGAGGTATGTTGAAAAAATGAAATGTTGTCAATTTAAAAATGTTGTTCAAAATTTTGACACCAATAATTCTGAATCTAGTAAATTATTTCTCTTGGGTATCAGAATGTAGTAGTTGCCAACTACACTTGTTATTCTCATTAAGTCGGAGTCATTTAATATGCTTGACGTGACTCGTAGGCTTTTTGCCTTATCAGGTTGCGAACGTTGCGAAACAATTTCTACGTGCAATTCAAGTTCATGTTGTTGAGGATTTTATGAATTCTTTCTTGCATATCATATTTTAATCGATAGATGAAACTTATTTTGTACTTGATTCTTGTACAAGTAATAAGAAAATGTAAGATGTCTACATAAGTGTAATATCGAAGACTGACAAAACATCGAAAATGACAAGATCGATGCTGCCATTTTAAATTGTATACCTTTAATTAAAGCAATTGTGTAAGAGGAGACCTAATCATAATTGTTATCAATCGATCGTTCATGCATCATTTAAAATGTCTATGTAATATAAAATACCAAAGACCTCTATCACACTAATATTATAAATGTGAAAGTTTGTTTGTTTGGATGTTTGTCCGTCAATCACGCTGAAACTACTGAATGGATTTTGATGAAATTTGGTATACAGACAGGGTATGAGCTGATTTGGGTGATAGGATAATTTTTATCTCGGCAAAAGTAGATCACGCGGGCGGAGTCGCGAGCAAAAACTAGTGATTAATAATTGTGAAAAATGTGTCAAAACTATATCAAAGAAAAATCCTGGACTGGAATGTATATGTATAGCTCCTGGGAGAGATTGTTGCATTGAATTGTTTAATTTTTTCGAAGCTCAAAAAAAAAGCAAATAATAGCTCCAAAAGCTATGGACCACCTGGAGTGGATATGCGTTGACTATCATCAGGAATCCTGTAGACGACACTCTATGTGTGATCGCAGCTAATTGGAAAATGAACACATTCGTATTCTGATGGCGATAATAAATCCGAAAATGTATATTGTTGCAAAACATATGTTGATGTATGGCTCTACTTTAAACCAAGTAATCTACGCATAACACATACACTTAATTTAAAAAACCTTATGAGTTTGCGGAAGACCAGAGATAGTCATCAACATATGCGCGTGTACAGACACTTTAACTTTCGTTTTATCGAGGGATCGCTCGCAATGCACCGGTTACACAATGTATTACGTTTGTAGTTTACACTGTAACCAATTTCTTCACAGTGTACAAACAATTTGTTTTACCTGCTCAACTATTTTCACGACTATCAACGTGCGAGCGATCGTTTAACTCACGCCATTTAATTGGTAAAAGTTTGAATTTATTACCGTGGCGCATGACATAATATTTACTATTTGTTTTAGAAAATGATGTAAACTGAGGTGAAAAACAGTTTTCATGGATCAATAATGAATTGATTTTTTGTACGCTACTTATTGATGTTGTTAAGTTTTAGCTACTTATTTTAAATAATGTCACATAGTACGTTACAAAATCCTAACACGTTTTAGTGGAATCCGGATTTTCTAATTCTAACTACAACAAACAAGCCATGTAATATTCATAGGTATTGAACGCCAGTCGCCGCGGTATACAGCTATTAAAACTTGTACTACGGCCACAGTTTAGGACTTGTTCGAACATCAAACAGTACTTTCTAGAAATCAGACTGTCATCAGTTGAAACAAAATATTTCTATTTTATATGCAATATTTAATGCGTCAAAAATTAATACTTCTAACGGTGCCAGGACTGATATTTTAAATGAGGTTTCCAGAAACACTGAAGAGCCGGACGGAAGGCTATTTTTTGTTGATGTCATAAGTTGCTGTAATCACATCAAATTTACGACTTCCTGTGCGCTAATGGGTATTTATACGTTCTCAGTCGCAATCATAATATTCATTTCATGTTCAGTAAACAAAGACTGCCCTGATTACCTCCATACCTATTGTTCTCAAGGGAGAGATTATTGACATCATATAATACTGGCCAATAAGCGCGTGTAGTCACGTATTTGGTTCACAATAAGGTCACGTCTCTGGCCGACCGTCGCGCGTCGCGTCGCCACCTCGCTACTGGCTTTTCCGCTTTCTTGCACGAAATTATATTTTTTTTTATTTCATTGGCGACAAATCTTTTTGCCAGATCGGTGTTTTTATCTCTTGTGTCATGTGGTATTACTGTTCTTTTCTTTCCGCCTGATATTATCCCACTTTAATACCAGGTTCTGCCTTCCCGTCATGATTTGACATTACAGTTGGTATGGTGGTATGTGGGTTTCGTCATCACCGCATCCGTTAATCAGCAGGGTGTACCACGTGCGGATGGAGTTGGCTTTGGACCCAAGATGTTGATGGCCAATATCTCACTTACATTTCCATTAATATTACTGGCAGATATTTCATAAAAAACTTGCAAAGTTATTTATGAAATAATTATTTTTTTGGTATTAAGCAATTTATTACGTGCTGAAGTGTTGGATCATAGATTGATCATTTTACTCTGAATACATAGCTCACCTCTATTATATTATTTCTTTCTTAACGTATTACAAAAACCACGGTTGACTTGAAAACTATTTACCTGAAAAGTTATTTTTTGCGAATTTAAACTTTTTATTCCATACTGGCAAGAAGTGGCAATTATTTAAAAAAAGATTCACCGGCCTTGATAGTATATCTTACGATCTGAGTTCGCACGGCAATGACGCGTTTGCGGCGTCTTCTTTTGTAGTTCATTCACATTTACCGTGGAGTAGTCTTGTTTCGTGTTTGACCTGCGATGAGTGACTTTGGCATTGCTACTGTTTTACTATTATGTGGTTTATTATTGTCTTTAAAGCCGTAATCCTGAACATCGGAGTCTTTGTACTAATTTAAATAATAACAATGTAATAACCTCAAAACAGTTGAATATTTATGGATTCCTATTTATTTTCTATGGTACTCTTAATAACTGCAACATAAAAACTGCGATTCATCACATAATGGGACCCCAATTGGGAGCATGCGAAATTGTTGAACTTGTCGTTTCTTTATTTGACATGAGAAAACTTCGGCTCGCAGTACCGTTAACCGAATAGCACGATTCTCTTTGATTTATATCGCCAGATTAAAAAAATATTTTTTAAGGAAATCAAACATTTGACACTCTTTTTTACTGTCTCGGTATTAAAAGTTTCCGATGTAGAGCTAGGCTCGCAGCCTACCATGGCATTGACAAATGCTGGGTGAACCTGGGTGCACTAATTACATCTTTGCCTATCCCTTCTAGGTTATAGGCATGAGCTTATTAAGGTGATTAACGAGCAAATGTATTTTAAATCATTCAAGGCAAAATAAAATAACCTCCCCTTTGGCATGATTACAAATCCCATCCATGTTATTATAAAGCACTTACACAATAGTATTTTAGATAACCTTTTTCGCACGCGAATAGTGTAACATTAAAAGGATACAACTGTGTTTTAATCGACAAAAAATGAGGCAGGTTCTTAATACGTCGTCTGTAGACATTTGTTATGTATGTTCACAGAGAACCCCGCAAATGTGGACCAATTTGGATGTTTTTATGTAAGTATTTGTTAGGGCTTACTTCAGTGGAATTTGAAAAAAAATGCCCCAAATGGACGATATCGGATATGAAAAAGTAAAACTTCAACATTAATACATTGGGTTGCATGAGTTTCCCATTAAAAAAAACTAAAAATAAACTTATTTAAACATAAATTAACCATTAAACGCAAAAGCACCAACTCAAAACTGTATTTCTTTTTTAAATCTTATTACTTTGCGTCGCTATCATTTTTTGTTAAAAAGGTTATCCGCCTGTAAAAATTAATATGTGGACTATAACAATGTAACTGCATATTATTTAATAGTAGTAACATTGTTTAAACAAATATTAGCTGCATTACATTGTGACTTCCATTTTCGGTGGTCTAAAAGTTGGCTCATACTTATAACGTTTATACATATAAAGGCCCATAATTTTATCATTTCACAGTAGTGAAAATATTCAAAGTAACCGAAGCCGAAGTAAATACAGTTAAAAAGATTGTTCTGGCTCAATTGTTAACAATTTTCTAACTCAATTAGAAGTATGTACCGACTAGAGCGTTAAATTTTATCGGATCGCTTACTGTAATAAATACTTTGTAATAAGACAATTAGGGGGATTTAAGACTATTAACTTAGTGTCATTGGACGAATAATGTAGGTTTCTTTATTAAATGAGCCTGAAATTGCGAGAAATTATCTGAAATAAAACTAATGTAATGTAATGTTGTATAAGAAGAAAGAAGGTGCGAAATCGGTTAATAAACTCAAGAGTGTACCAATGATGGTATTTAGGACTTCTTAATAATTATGATTAAATATGTCTTCGATGAATATTACGTTGTTAAGCAACGTCAGTTTTATAACATGTATAAATAAGTTTTCGGCAATTCATTGTGAATCATTCTAATAAAGTACACCGAACCAACAACAGTCATGTCTTAATTCAAACCAATTATTACATGGCGACCCTGCCAGCGGTATCCATTATGGGATACCACATGGCCTTATGGCCATGGCCACCTATTTTGGAAGAAAATTAAGAAAAGAAGAAAAAATAAAATCAAGATTAACTAAGAAGAAGGAACATTCAAAATCAATATCACATAATGGAAAATCAACGCCAACGGAGCAGCTTTCGGCCACGACAACGCAGTACCATACAGAGCGTTGGAGGAAATTATCAAGAAAGAAGAAAGAAGGTTTGGAGGAGTCCAGGGTATAGCCCGGCCCAACCACACTACAGCCTGAATCATCAGCAGCGATGCCGTACAAACTCCACATCTGCGCCAGCTCCGCTCGCCCCTAAGCCATCATCATCAGCCATCAACATTTGTCAACGCGCTCCTCAACAACAAAGTTTGAAGTAAGAATTACTTAAAGTATGTAATTTTCAGTATTTTTTTTTATGTCCAATATCTATTTTAATTTACGTTAATAATTTTGTTAACGAAATATTTTGTGAATTTTTTTTGTGTTTAAGAATATGTCATGTACTGCAAACGGAATCTTAGGAGATAATTTTTTTAACGTATTATGAAGTAATTATTAATTATAAGGATAGTTTATTACAACTTAATAAGAATAATTAAAATATTTGCATTAAAATAAGTTGTAATGATGAGTAACAGACATTCGATACCGCCTCGGTGCGATGTTATAAGATTTATGTAGGTCATGGAATAACATTGAATGGCATTTTTCATGACGAAAGCAAAATTGAGACGCCAGTGTCCAGTGTCATCGAACTCGGGTGACGTAAAGCGATACTTAGCGTTCGCTAATTATTATAAACGGTTTATACTTATATGTTAGGAGACGAATTTTTTTTTTTTCAATTGCGAACCGACGCTTGTAAATTAGGATTAGGATTTTAGGATTAGACACGATTTTGTCTAATAGTAATGGTCACGTAGTTGCTTATGCGAGCCGTAACTTATCGCCCACAGAAAGTAGATATCTATAACGGATAACAATGATTTGACAGAACAGACTTCTACCAGTAACAGGTCTGATCAACCTGAGACTGTAGAAATTCTGAAAAACTGATGTGACAGAATTGACTTTTATTAATGACAAAGATGTTAAGAATTTGATTTGTCGTTATTTGAATAGAGGATAATGTACGCATAGTACTATATATATTATTATATATGTACCTAAATACTCGATCGTTATCTGCCACGACGGAGTTAGCGAGAGTTTTAGGATCGATGTTCGAAAAAGAAATATTAATGAAATGCACGTATGTACCTTCAAGTTGTACTATTACCTAAATACTCGATCGTAATCTACCACGACGGAGTTAGCGAGAGTTTTAGGATTGATGTGCGAAAAAGAAAATATTAATGAAATATTAATTACCTATAAAGAATAGTCAAAATGCAACAAATATAAAAGTACTTGCAAGTCATATGAAAAGTTGCATATATAAAGGTTATAAATATAAAGGTATATAAAGGTACCTAGAATATAGTTACAACCGATGTTGTAAGAATTAGTGATCACGAGGATGAAATAATCATATTATATTATTACTGGTATATACCAGGTATGACGAATGATGTAATCGACTACGTTAAGAAATGCCAACAATGGCAATATAATAAAAATGACTAATCGCATCGTAAGAGAACCGATGGTAATAACAAATACTGCAAGCTCAGCGGTTGAACGTTATCGTTTACAGCGAGCCCAGTATGATGCCAAGTAGAGTTGTTATAAAGTAAATTAAAACGAAAATTAATGTATGATAAGAAAACTTACTCCGTAACTTATAAAAAGGGTGACCTTATTCTTATAAAAAATCAAACTGGAACTAAACTTGAAAATATCTATAACGGCCCCTACGAAGTTATTGAGGAAGTTTCTCCTAATTTTAAGATTTTAAAGGATAATTAAGAATATATTATACATAAGAATAACACTAAGATATATTTTAGTTAATATTTAGTACTTTTATTGTATGTTTTATAAATGTTTGTTTCTTTGTTACTCTAAAAGAAATATGTGAAGTTAAATTCTAAACTTAGTAACAGTTTGTAATAGTATTGAATTTTTTCTTAATTTTTCTTAAAAAATTCTCTTTCTTTAAATGGGGAAGGGTAGCAGGCCCTTTTTCGGGGGAGTTGTAATGTAATGTTGCGAAATCGGTTAATAAACTCAAGAGTGTACCAATGATGGTATTTAGGACTTCTTAATAATTATGATTAAATATGTCTTCGATGAATATTACGTTGTTAAGCAACGTCAGTTTTATAACATGTATAAATAAGTTTTCGGCAATTCATTGTGAATCATTCTAATAAAGTACACCGAACCAACAACAGTCATGTCTTAATTCAAACCAATTATTACACTAATTTAAACGGATTTTGTCGCGGGTTTTTATTAATATAGTATCTGACGTTTCGTAGAAACGTAGAAAAATCATCTGGCTTTATTGATGAGCAATCTGTGGGATTACTTGAAAATTCTAGGGTTAAGGTTAAGGTATATTGTTTTTAAAGGCATTTTTATAGCCTAGGCCTGCAAAGGAGCAAATGGGTCACCTGCCTGTAAATAATTTCCACTGCCTATGTACGCATACAATACCAGAAGAATCATCGGCATGTTGTCGACCTTTACTGAACGCCACCAATATACAATCATACGAAACGCAGCAGCAAGCCGTCTACAGCTAAGATAAGCTACTTTATGTCGGATTTCAGTGAGACAGTGGTAATGACCCGGTCGAGCCGGCTCCAGTCAAGCTGCAGACAAAACTGTCAATGAATGGATATAATTTAGCCATACAGGCTAAATTATAAAATAACATAAAATAAATTTGTATTTGGTTAATGCTGTTTAATACTCTATATTGGCGGACTCGTCGAACATTGATAGAAAACATAAAAGAGTGGAATTCTTGAGTAGTATTAGATAATATAATTTTAAGTAAACTTAATATAAAGTTATTACAGTATTCAACCTAACCTATACGGATAAATATAATTCAAATCGCTTGTTAGTTGTATAGGCTTTGCTCGCACTCACCCATCACATGGGCCGGCATTTTTTTTTTTTTTTTTGCGGTTTGGCGTTGTACTGTTAGCCTGACGCGAGTCGGCTTTCTACAGCTTCACCGGACTTTCGGGCGAACGCTTTAGGCGCTCTCAACCCTTACATTTAAGCGACCTCGCTGAGGGCACCCCCTGTGGGGTACGGACCTCGGCTCAGGGCGGTCACTGGGGGAGGGCAGAGACATCTGCGATTATCATTTTTGGGGAGGTTTTAAAACTACTGGTTGTTATCATCATCGGCTCGCGGGCCGGTACTAGGGTCAGGGGGGTTGCGGGGAACGCGGCGCGGTCCTCGGCGGCGAGGACGGTAAGTCGGTCTTGTGGAGTGTGCTTTCATGTATTCCTCTCTCCTTCGGATGGCCAGAGTGGTCGCATCGTCGGGATCGGAGAGGACGCTACGCGGTCGTCTCCATTTCGCGCGGTCGAATGGAGTGTAGATTGACGCTTGGCGGATAAGCGTATTCGGATGGTGAGCGGCGCGGTCGAAATAGCGTTTGCTGTTCATTTTCATGAACTGCCGGAGAGTCGGCATGCCCGTGTCCACGTGGATGTTGAGATTCCTCACATACCACGGGACCCCAGTAATCTTACGCAGAAAGCGATTCTGCAAGGCTTGCAAACGTCTATAACGACATTCGGGTACGTGGACAAACGCGGGCGACGCGTACGTCATGATCGGCCTAATGCAGGTCGTGTAAATCCTAATCTTGTTGCGGGTCGAGAGTTTGCTTTTTGGGTTTAGAAGCCAGTAAAGCTGGCTCATCGCGAATGCGGCTCGCGCGCGTACCGCTTTTAAGTGTGGCCCGAAGGTAAGCCTCTGGTCTAGGGTCACTCCTAGATATTTGACCGTTTTAGTCCAGGGAATGCACATGTTGAACATGTTGACATTCGGCACTGGATCTTTGAAACGGGCTGGGTATCTATCGAAAAGGATCGCGGCGCTTTTGGTCGGGTTGATGGTGATTCGCCATTTGCGGCACCACTGACCGAGTTTCTCGGCAGCGGCTTGCAAAGTGCGAACCACATCAACCGGGTTTTTACGCGATGCGTAAATCGCGGTATCGTCGGCAAAGAGTGCCAGATGGGCGCCCTTTGGCCTGGGAATATCGCTTGTGTATAGCGAGAAAAGAAAGGGGGAGAGGGCCGAGCCTTGCGAGACTCCGGCCGAAATGGTGTGTCGGGAAGAGAGGCTTCCCTCCACGCGATATCTGAAACCGCGATTCGACAAGAACGCTCGTATGATGTGCACGAGCTGTGTGGGCACGTTCATGGTGTATAGCTTGTAAAGCAAGCCATTGTGCCACACCTTGTCGAATGCTTTTTCGACATCGAAAAATATGGCTCCGGTGGGGGTCTTGGTAAAGTTTTTCGCGTGGATGTGCTCCGTGATGCGGAGCACCTGATGTACGCAATTGTGGCGGGCTCTGAACCCAAACTGCTCCGCGGGGAGCAGATTGTGGTTCTTTGCTACTATTTCAAGCGATCGAGGACGATTCGCTCGTACACCTTACCCAAAGAGCTCAAAAGACTGATGGGGCGGTAAGATGTCGGGTCAGAGGGGGGTTTACCCGGTTTGGGTATGCCTATGACAATTGCCTCCTTCCACTCTTGTGGAAAGAGGCAATTGCGGAAAGCTGCGTCAAAAATCGCAGTGAGGATTTCCAGCAGATGGCTGGGGAGCATCTTAAGGACGCGGGTGGATATACCGTCGCCCCCGGGGGCTTTACGTCGTTTGAGTGACCTGACCAGATGGCTTACTTCTTCGAGTGTCACCGGTGCAAGAGGGTTTGGCGGCTCATCGACATCCGGGTCGACGGCGGAGGAGGCGAGTGGGATCGGGCGCGTCGGCGGCGGGAACGCATTCCTACTTTCGACAAACTCATTGACCGCAACAAGATGGGCCTGTTCTGATGGGAGGACTTCGCTGAGGGAACATTGAGTCTCCAGGCTGTCGGCTAGATATTCGGCTTTTTCGTCGTCATCGAACGCTGGGCGTTGATTCGGACGATCAAGCGGGGGCATGGTTGTTGTATCGTTTCTCCTGAAGGCACGACAGAGTTGCCAGAAGGCCTGATGCGTCGGACGAATTTCGTCTAGGTGATTCCCCCATCTCGAATCGACGAGCCCTTTCATGCGACGTTTGACTTCCTTTTGGAAGTGACGCGCAAGGGCTCGTCGGTCCGGGTGGAAGATCGACGCGTATTGTCGCATGGCTGCGTTCCGCCTTCTCACCACAGCCCGCAAGTCTGCCGGGAGCAACATGTGACTGGGTACAGTCACAGGTTCCTCCCTTGAGCTTTCGCTCACGGCATTCTGCAGGTGAGTGGTGAAATGGCGTGCCGCCTCTGTCGTCTCTTCAGGAGTTTCGATTCGGTCGGGGATCGCGGCAAGAGCACTGGACGAGGTGTCGGCGAGCTTGGCGCCTACTTGGCGCCAATTCGTCGTCACCTTCGTCGGTTTATTAAGACCTGTGTCATCGGGGCCTATGTGTGGGACGAGATCTAGGATCACAGGTCTGTGGTCCGAGTCTAGCTCGTGTAGCACCCGTATAGAGCGCATGCGTAAGCATACGTTCTTCACGAGTGCCACATCGAGTATCTCGGGCCTTTGTCCGGGATGTCCGTAGTGAGTCGGTTCGGGGGGTACAAGAATGTCGATGCCTAATCTTTCAAGATTACCCTCCAGGGCGATACCTCTCGCGTTTGTCGAGTGGCAGCTCCAGAGGGTATTCTTGGCATTGAGGTCTCCCGCCACTAGGACGGAATCACTCAATGCGAATAGGGTGTCGAGATCGGTGGAGAGAAGCTCCTTTCTAGGGGAAATGTAAGCCGACACGATAGTGATCGGCGGATGGCCGGTCATGGCCAGCCTGCAGACTGAAACCTCAATGTCCCTCAGATCTGTCGGGGGGTCTAAAGGTATGCAGTGCAGGGACCTTTTGTAATAAATAAGAGTGCCGCCTAGCGGACCCGATACGCGGTCGTTGCGCACGAGTCGGTAGTTTGGAAGCTTGGGACTACGCCTTGGAGGCTTAAGGAACGTTTCCTGGATGAGGAAGACGTCCAAGTCATTGTCGCGGACAAAATGGGAGAGCTCTAAACGGTCATCCTGGATGCCGTTTATGTTGAAAAACCCCACTCTGAGCGGGGTTTGGTCCGCGTGGGCAGCTTCGAACTATTGTTAGCCATCAGGAACCAAAAATAGTTCGCAGCAAGTGCTGGCGCTGCTGGGTTTGAAGATGAGTGATTTGGTCCAGGAGGGCCTGGTCCGGCACACGCATCTCCATTAATTTCTGTACGCGTACCGCGATACGGGTAACGATGTCGTTACCCGTGATCGCGGTGAGGGCACCAACTCGTTCCCACGCGAGGTCAGAGATGGTGCCGGAGATGAGGTGGCGGTCCTCCTCCGGGAGGAGGGACCGGATACCCGACGGCTGGGGTGCGGGGTTGGTTGCCTTAGGGGCGATTTTGGGCGCGGGCGCGGCCGCAGTCGTCGCCGCTGCCACCACCTGGGGAGGTTGGGCGGGGGCTACCCTGGAAGAGGTAGCGACCGCCTGAGGTAAGGGTAAGGGTGGGAAGGAGGTTGCGGGTTTCGGCAGTGTGGGAAACCACGGGTTGGTGAGTGGAGGAGGGGCTAGGCGGAACTGTTCCACCGGTTTGGGGATAGGAAGCCGCTTGCCCTGAAGGGGCTTGCGGGCTTTTTGTTTCGGTGCACGAGAGCACCCGCGGTAATTGGCCGGATGGCCGGACTCGCCGCAGTTGACGCACGAAGGCGGCTCCGTGCATTGACTACGGTCTTTAGGTCGCGGACAGTCCGCGGTGGAGTGCTCACCGAGGCACTTCACGCAACGGGCTTTCAGCTTGCAGCCACGTGAGGCGTGGCCGTAACGCTGGCAGTTGTGACACTGCCCTACTGTGTTCCTTTTGTGGGGAACCTCAATGTCGAAGCCTCCCAGGCCTCCTATGGATTTGATTTTGAAAATGTTCTTTGTGTCCTCACGCGATTTGAGGACGCAAAGGACCATCTCGAACAGCCCGTTACGCGGGCAGTTCGGCTTTTTAACCGTGGCGTGCATGCGGTGCACTTCCAGGCAGTTGATGCCTTGGGCGTTTAGGTCGTCTTTGACCTCTTTGGTCGACATGTCAAGAGGGATGCCTCTGATGACGTACCGGAAAGTACGATCATCGGCGAGGGTGTAGGTATAATATTGGATGTTATTATCATCCAGACATTTGGTCATGGTGCGGTGGGCGGAAGCAGAAATTGGCACCATCACGGCCATCTGCGGAATGACGGGAATGCGCGCCTTCTTTTTCTTCCTGCGGTTTTTCACCGTAGTGAAGGGGGCGGAAGTCGCGGATTCCTCTTCGTACGAGTTATCCTCGTTCGAAGAGGGGGAAGCGGATGGGCTCAGGGTTGAGCCCGGGCGTTTGGTGGCAGAGGTGGTGGCGGTGGTGGCAGCGGCGGCGGTGGCGGCGGCGGGGTTGGCGGCAACGAGGCCTAATTTTGCGATCTCCGCAGCCATGAGGCTTTGGAGAAGGTGAGGGCGGGACTGTAAGGCCTCGACGATGGCCTCGTCAGAGATCACAGGCTTGGCGTCAGCCATTTTGGCGGCTGAGGCCAAGCCTACCTAATCTTTGTCGAATTTGTCGCGAGTGGGTTCGGGACACGGTGCGTTCCCCCGGGAAAGAACCCACAAGAAAGCCGGGGGCTATCGCACACGAATTTGCGCGGCGGGTCGCGGTCGCGGATTGCGCGGTCAAAAACTAATCCCCGGGTAGGTGCGCCCGGGGGTGTGTAGGTGAATGACC
Organism: Amorpha juglandis; assembly: GCA_949126905.1. Taxonomy (NCBI): domain Eukaryota; kingdom Metazoa; phylum Arthropoda; class Insecta; order Lepidoptera; family Sphingidae; genus Amorpha; species Amorpha juglandis. Next base: position 8,215,890 of record OX421380.1, read on the forward strand.
CTCCTCGCCGGGGATAGGCGAGGGGGGATGTACTTAAATTATGGCGTGCCCTAAGCTTGTATCCCTCTGCCAATCTTAATGTGCAGAGGGTTCCTAACAGTCCGTGAACCGTAAGCGATATTGGTCCGGAGACCGCACGCTCAACCGGAACACGGGATGGATATTAGGGATGGGTAGGGTTGGGAGGGCGATGTGCGGGGGAGACCGTGGGGTCACTCCACGTGCCTCCTGATCCGCACCCGTCCGGCTTCGCTTTAGCCCTGAAGGGGCTAAAAACGCGGGCCGGGTCCCCGCAAGCTCGGTTTCGTTATCACCGTTAGGTTTCCACCGAGCTTGTGCCCTGAGGGGGCCAAAAGGGTCGTATAAACGACGGAAAGGTGAGCGGTACCCTGTCCTGAAAAGGACGCGGTACCGATCGTAAATGACTGAGCGCAGGGGCTCAGGTACCGAGCAACGGCTCAGGTAGCAGAGCTTTTATGACCGTAACAAAGGTGTTACGGACACAAAAACACGTCCGACCCGAACGGATGCCCAGAGCGGAATGATGGGCCGGCAGATGGCCGACCATCTAAGTACTGCCAACACCCATGGCTTACGTGTACTTATTGTCAAGCGAGCCACGACAAATCGCCGGATGTATACATTTAACACGGACTTAGCGGATTCAGACTAAGTTGTTGGCAATCCGCTTTATGTAATGAAAGATTACAGTATAAGCTTTAGTTGTCCTAATTTTTTATTAGGTTCTAGTATAGGTCCCCTTTCCATGATGTCAAACTTACACTTAATGTGCAGTTTTTTGTAAATGTAACTCGCGTGAATTCTAAAATGTATAACGTATATCTAACATATTGTGAACGCTATTTACCCTTGTAAAATGTTGTACACAACGATTTTCGGAATGAAAAGTAGTTATGTTCTAATCCAGGTCATGCTCTACTTGTGTGCTAAATTTCATCCAAAACCTTTCAGCTGTTAAGGCGTGATAGGCTAACTAAACAGACATCCCAATTCACAAAAAAACAATATTTTCCATTTATAACATACTAGCTTTTGCTCGCGGCTCCGCCCGCGTGATCTGCTTTTTCCAGGATAAAAAGTGGCCTATCACCCAAGTCAGCTCATACCCTATCAGTATACCAAATTTCATCAAAATCCGTTCAGTAGTTTCAGCGTGATTGACGGACAAACTTCCAAACATCTAAACGAACAAACTTTCACATTTATAATATTAGTATTTATGTATTATAATATTAGTATAGTAGGATTTGTAATTTATTTATGTGTAGTAGGAGATAATACTGAAAATTGAAATCGACATAGTTTGTCCGCTTTCGCCTGTAGCTTACACCGGACACTTAAAGGACTGTATCGGGGTCAGAGACGTTGTTTTAGGTAAATGTACGACCGCCGCGCCGTGACTCCACATTGTGTTAGTCGATAGTGCGACAGAATAATCAGACACGAATATTTGCACGCGAACCTACCTTATTGGAGTAGGCCGAAAGTTTTTGTCAACTAGAAATCAAAAGAGACCTTCTGATACTCAGATTTTGAATCCACAAATATGTATACAGTAAATCCTTCTCTAAAATGAAATAATAACGATTTTATCAAATTCATAATAAAAACGGACCTGAAAAATTAATGCTGGATAGTCAGAACAAATGCGCCACCTGATGATATTAAGTGATTTCCACCGCCCATGAACTTCCACAATACCAGAAGAATCATGGAAGCGTTGCTGAACTTAAAGAAAAGGAACAATTCAGAGATTTGGGCATTTCAATATTGTTTACCGTAAGAAACGCACCTTGCTGATAAATTCTCTCGGGTTTTCTCTTATACAGTCGTAACAACCCACTCATGCTGTAATATAAAAGTGTTTACTGCGTGGCTCTGTCACTGCAATTTACTTTATAACTTTTACCATTTCTTTATTTATCGCTTCATTGATCTAGTAGCAGAGAACTAAGGTTGAGAACCGTGAGCTTCTGGGTTCAATTTACAGATTGGGCATTCCCAATTTATGTTTGAGTTTTTGATCCGAAAATTCACACATGAATTGTCCCGGTTACATAGATTTTTTTCCTATAATTCACTAATCTTAAACGACAATCTATAATGCTTTAGATTTATACCCAACTGTAGTCAAAAATTAGATAATGCATTAGAAGTAAATTCGTCCAAAGTAAATGCTTCCATAATGCATTAGAAGTAAATGTTTCCGGCAAGTGCATAATATGAATAGATGGATAGCAACAGTAACAAATAAAAAGTATAAATAAACGTAGCTCAAAGCAAAGAGACGGAACAGCAAAGCACGTTAGATTTATGTAAGATGAAGTCGATTATAAAAGTGACTGTGTAAACAACTGAAATAACTGATTTACTGCCTTTGAAGTGCTTTATATTCCGTCATAAAAATTTAGGACGGTTTCCTTTATGAAAATTTTGGTGAAGCAACTTTTACCTAACGATTCTGTTGTGAAAGTCGTGACGAATTCCCTCCACCTGTATAAGGTAATAGAAATAAAGATACAAACCAGTTTTCGTATTAAAAAAATATACAAAACATTTGTTGTGATGGAACTTCTTAAAACAATGTATTTTGCTGGTGGTAGGATATTTATATACACCCGGATAGCGACCACCGTACACGTGGTGTTAAACCCTGCCATAGTAACCCACACACCTTTTGTAGATTGTGTTCCAGGATCAGCCAGTGTATTCGATTCTTCTGAGGGGCCTGCGACATGACTTGGTAGGGACGGGTATAGGGCTACATCCTTGTATCCTTGTGCCTTCATCGGTCATCCGCCTGCCCTGTCACAGGCCCCTAGATTTGCTTCTTCCCTCTTCGGAGTGTGAGGAAGCAATTATACAAACCGGCATGATTCTGGTAATCACCAATAAACTCATTGTTTACCAGTGGTCGCTGGATTTTTTGGACTGCACTGCGCTTACCATTAGGTGTAGTGCAGTCACTTTGTTGTGCTCAGTAGAAAACAAAAGATCTTTATGTGCGCAATAATAAGGAAATGTAAATTACTGATTGAGATTTGTGCATGTATTTTCACACAATCAATTTACAGTATTTCATGTTGGATAAACAATATTCCGAAGTTTGTGGCCTAGATTTGTTGAACTAGTTTCATAATGTAAACATTCCCTACTATGTTTGACTAGACAAAATAAACAAAACCAATGTAACCATCGAATACAAATCTGCTTTCAACGCGTTACAAGAGTGATTTATTGATTGCTCTGTAATACTTAATCCGGATTCTGAACTGTATAGGAAACAGTGTTATATAGTTTAAAATAAACACTTCATTTAGTCAATATAACTATGGACGCATTAAGCTCAGAATAATATCTTATAGCGTGATATAATACGTATATAAAAGAAAAATGCGGTGCTAATTTCAACTTACTAGATTTAGGATTAAAACTTGGCTTTATAATAAATATTTTGTTACACCCCCTTCCTATTATATATCTATTACGTGGATGACACTAATTAGTGATTCATTTCCAACCTGGCCTTATTCCACTCGCATTGAGGTTGGTGCACATTTTTAAAAAAGCGTGAAGTGAGTGTAGTTTATTATGTTATGTTGATTTACTTTTAACGACCAGCTTTGTCTACGACTAGCCGTCTGATTGATTATTGAATACTGATGACAAATAACAATATAAAAAAAACCATCGCTATAGAATAGTCTGGAGCGTCTGTGGCACCGGCACCCATAACCTAAAAGCCAGCGGGGAGTTCGCAACAAAACAATTCAATAAACTTAACCATACAAGTTATAGAACAATATTTGGGAACTTGCTCTTTTATTTATGTAAAAACTAGAGCAATTAATCTTATTAAACACATTGTCAATTGACAGCTATTCTGCGTTTCGTTCGTACCTACTCTTCATTTTATCAACTTCAAATATACAGTCACAATTAATGGACCGTGCAGGTAAGTGTTTTCTTGCGTTGTATTGTGTCATATACATACAATGAACTTAAAACGTATAATTAGGCTTAGACACGCAAAACCTCTTATTTTGTCCGAGGTAGATGTAGTTTCATTGCAAAGGCATGATGTCATTGCATCCACGGCGAATCACTTAATTCTAAATATAAAACTAAGTGCGCTCATCTCAAACTGCCTAAAGAAAAGCTTCCTACGTCTGCGATAGTGTTGATTCAATATCTATTCTTGCAGTTATATGAATCAGATGCTAGGTGATGAGATATATATGAATCCTGCATTGGGAAAACAGTGATTTTATTATTATCTATGATTACATGCCGCGATAGTCTGGCGATAGACGATGGTCGCAGATTGGAAACCAGCCCCTAAGGCATGCACCTCTGACTAACATATGTATTCATAATTCATTGTTATCACTCTTTTTAAAGGTGAGAGAAAATGTCGTAAGGAAACTCAATTCTATACAAAAATTTGCCAAATACGTGAAGTCTACCAACCCGCATTAGATCCAGCTTGATGGGCCATGGCCTAACACCTCTCATTAGCCTGCCGCACGCTTAATATTGGGATAGTATATAAAATGGGGCTGATAAAGAAATAAAAAGTTATTAAATGAGTACGTGATTTATCAAACTGACAACAATTTCAAATGAATATCCGCAATAAAATTAATGCTTATTGAAAAGTATCATAATAACTGCCTATTGTTCTCAAAGTAACGTGGGAAGGTGGATCTGAATTTAATGCGACAAAACTAAAGCTTGAAAGAAAAGGTCGACGACCTAATGAGAAGTAACAATAAACATTTATAATTGCCACATAATTAATTCATCTATAAACACGTAGAATTTAATAGGTACTTTAAAATAATACCTAATATAATAAATAATAATATAGAAGTGGAAACATAATAAATATTATATTGTTGGTTCTTTTATCGGCCTTCTTTATCACGTGTTAATTTATGAATTTTAATTGATTCTTTGCATACGCTTATCACTAAATATTCAGATCGTTTTTAGAAATAGCTTATATCGAAAATTTCCTATTACCATATTATACATTATAAGTTTTAAATACATATACAGTTATAAGCTCAAAATCATATGCCCAAATGGATAGGCAGAGGCGCAGCTATAGCTCGACCATGGTTCGTCGAATTTATTTCCGTCTCATGATTTAGTAGATGACGAGCCTGTCCACATTTCCGACACAAATTTCAGTCTCGAATAACTCCTGTATATTTTTTGAAATAAACAACTCAAGCTACTTGTGATTGCCTGTCCTAGGATTTGAACCTAAGATCCCTGGTACAATCAAGGTACGCTGCCACTGGCCAAAGAAGCCACAGTTTGAAATTTTATTTACAATAACTATAATCCAAATATACGTGCTATATTACATTATTATTTGCAGGTATCTTTCTGTACATTTCACATAGTTTTCATGATCGGTTACAGACAGCGCCTACGCCATTTATTTTCATGACATACCGCATTCGCTCACGCCGCGTTCCGCATAACTACATTGGAAACCGCTAACAGGGATCTCGCATACCGCAAAACTTACACGATGCTAATTACCTAAGAATTTATTAGACCGGAGGAAGTTAATAACTATATTTGTCTAGCTTTTTCCTAGGTTTCAAGTGGGCGTTTTAAGTCTCTAATGGATAAAAACACGCGATATCGTAATTTAGAGTCGAGATCTGCGCAGACTGATCTAGAATGGGACATTCTATATTCAAAATATGTATGCCTTGCTAAAGCAAATTTGTGAAAAAACATTTCAACAAAAATGAAAAGCGACTTCATCACCGACAGCTAAAAAAAACTAAGGAGCTAAAAATAATATAAATCAATATTGAGTCGATGCTATTGTAGTTTAATAGTCATTAATTTGATAGCACAGAAGAATTTCCTCCGTTTTTATGTTGATTAAAAATAATACTCTTTTGTAGTTTATATTCCTATTCCCATTCTATTCGATTTATTAATTTTTCATACAAATTCTTTCGATATTTCCTTGTATTTTCCAAGTACCTATTAGATTTACATCGTTTTCCCCCGCAACATGGATACGGATGAAATTAGATTACATTTATTTATATTACGTTTTCTCATATAGGTTACATAGGTTCACGGCTGAATTGTCGAAGGAGTAGGCAACTAGTATCCCCCCGGCTACCTGGTTGAACTTCCGTCCCATGGTTTATGTGAATTGTTCAAATGCCTCAATATAAGATTGCCCGATCTGGGATCATTTTTTTTTAGCTTGAAACGAGCAGGTCGATCGCTTGTTGATAACCGCCACGTCTACCCATAAACAGATACACTACCACATAGAACTTTGAATTACAAAGCATTGCATGGCACTGGACTGCGATCGTCATCCTCAGATATAAGTTGTTAAGTCTCATTAAACAGATTCACACCGAACTTTAAAAAAATCCATGACCTATTTGATTTGTCAACATTTGTACGATGCTACTAGACCAATGAAGTAATATACGTAGCGGCTTCATATAGGTATTAAGAGTATTATAAAAGATTACATTGCCACCATAGTAATAAATAAGCAAAATACCTTTAAGCCGACTCTAATAACAATTAAACTTGAGACTGAAAACATTAGCACAAAATAATTATTATTGTACAAAAAGTGAACAATGAAGACGCTCGGAATGCGAATAGGTGTAGGTGTCTATAGAATTTGCGAGTAAAAAATACATTCCATTGTAAAGCATCTCGTCTGAACACACTAGTAGATGCCTCGAGTAACTGCGACTTGCGAGATCATAAATATTAAGGATGGTGTATTATATTGAAAACTCAATAAAGAAGTCAAAGTTATTAACTGTTTGTGCAACTTTTTATATCTTTGTTTTGTGTTGTATCTAAACGACTTCGGTGGTCTACTTGGTGTAAGAGTTCAATTTTTATGTTGATAAAAGTTTTATGTAGATAAATGTTTTTTTAAATATACTTGAGATATGTTTAAAGTGAGCTTAGAATTGAGTTAACAAAGAAGATAGCATAGACTTTTACCATTGTTTGGTAATGAACGTTAGTAAATTAATGGAATAAAGATAACTACACTCTTATATTACTTGTGAATGAATCCAAAATTTCTAATTTATTTGCAAACTATTTTCATATCTAAGAAGTTATAAACAACTCACTTAGATCTCTCACTTTTTTTATTTATGAACAGATATTGTAGAAACTTCGTGAGCTATTAACTTATCGTTTTGTCGAGTATTTAAATTTTAAACGGCTTATGAATAAAGATTAAATCTTGCCATCTCTTGCGTGCGCGTTTTCAATAACTTTAACGACCAAAAACCGACATGAAAATAGTAAAAGCCTAAAAATAAAATTAAATATTTTTGAGTCAGTACTAAATATCGCAGTTAAATGGTGAATAATTGATACCATCGACTATAATTTTTTTGAGTCGGTTTCTCAAAAGTTTTTATTTTACTATTTTCAATTTAGTATTTCACCAGTCCCGATTTCACACCATTAAGTTTAGATTATATTTTGTTCTTGAAATTATAATGGGACTAACTTGGAAATTAAAAAAAGAATCGTCAAAATCGGATCACTCTATGAAAGGTTATGCATGGTTATATTAAAAAAATATATCCAAATCGAAATGAGAACCTCCTACGTTTTTTTCGTATGGCAAAAATAACCATCGAACAAGCAATAAATTGTAATAGCTATCTCCGCCAGATACAGTAATGAAATAAAATATCTTTTGTAATGGATATCTTATAATCTCCTCGCCCCACATAGCTTTGTCTGTATTCTGGGCCTACAACTCTTTCCCGGTTCATCGACGGCGCGCATTCCAACGTGTTTGCGAAAGTATTTGCTTTGTTTTGATAACTTCGAAATATAAAAAATCACGAACTCAAATATAACATTAATATTATTTTTGACTATTCAGTGTACATTTTTGAAGTTATTGTGTTTTATTTAATCTATTATTATTTTATATTTTTTGTGTTAGGTACACAGCTATTGTATGTAAATTTCAATACAATAAGCAGATCACGAGTGTGAGCTGATATTCGTTGAAAAGTATAATTTTTGCTTCGTGCTCAGTCATCAAATGTTATTCCATTAAACATACACGAGACCAAATGGCAGGTAAATCCTTCCGGGAAATGTTATACCAGCTCACTATCAGACAGAGGCTTGTGCGGTGGACAAGTGGAAGTCCGTCGTCCGAGTTAAGGCCTTGAGCCAACAAATGGGTGGATAACTCCCCAATCACCCACCGACCGGGGAGGCCCTTTACAAGGGCCGGCACTATTGGAGCCGCAGAAGAGTACAAAAGCGTCCACGCAGCCCCGACCGTAAAAGCGCACCAAGAGGAACACCGTCGGGTTTTAGTTCTTGGGAGTCGGACAATACCAGAAGAGTCTTGGGCGCGCTGCCGATCTTAAACGAAAGGAATAATGAGAGATTGGGAAGGGGAGGGGGATTAGGGCCTTCGGATATATATCTCACTCACCGCACGAAACGCAGCAACAAGCCGCTACTTTATGTCGGTTTTCTGTGAGACATCGACCCGTTTTTCATATTATCTAATGGAAAGAGTTTTAAAAGATGATAAACTGACCACGCAAGTATGGTGATGCAATTTATTAATGGCATTTTTTTACATAACGTATACTTATAAGAGTACAGGAAGTCGTAAAGTCGGTGTGCTTAAAAAAGAATATTTACACCAAACTTAAAAATTTGCTTGTTAAACTACGTGTTTAAAGTAACTTTTTAAACGAAATACGACAGTTTTCTACATTTTTGTTGTAATCCAAAGATAAATATAACAATAATAGCATTTGCTCAGGATCCACCCTCGAAAAGATGAAGTATGTGATAAAAAGCTTAAGTACTTCCTCAATGTTTCAGCTACTCTTGTACCAAAATCATCAAAATTGGTTTAGCAGTTAAGTTATGAAAACAACAGACAGACAGAATCACGTTCGAATTTATTTAATTAAAATGCACATTTATCTTCAGTCCTAACCAAACCGTTAACAATTCCCGACATTAATCAGAAAAACATCTGTAATGACTGAAAAACTTATAACACTCCTCTTTTTTCTGGGGTTAAAATGATAAAACGCTTGAATTAATTAAACAGAAGGCAAGAAATTATACGTTTTAATTACACACTGTGAATAATTTAAGAATTATACGTCTATAAATCAACATCCAAGCTTGAAACTTCATAACTGTTAATTAAGCAATCTACACTTGTTGTATGAATGTTATACCGCTATATAGCAGGTCACGATATGCCCCAGGTGTTATATTATAAATGTATTGTTTTAGATTACAGAGGAAATGGCAATAAATGTATGTATTTGATAACGATTGTTTAACAGGATATTGTTTCCATAACGTATACGGTAATCAAAGGTCAATGTAAGCTTCTGAAATAAGTGTGCTTTCCTAGATACTGTGAGTAGTACAAAGTTGTTGTGTGTATTATTAATTTAAATGGACGGAGGACGTCTTCCTACACTATGTAGGCACGTAATATATGAGACGAGGTAAAAACGATTAGGCTTGTGTTAAAAATAATATAGTATCTATAGAATTTAAAAAACGAAAGATTAATGATAACTAAATGCAAGAAAATCCAATGACAACTTGTTAAACTTAATTTTTATTACACTCTATTAAGATATGCCATTAAATGCAGTGTTAATTATTTTCCGGAATTATTTTCCGGGATATAGTTATCAAAAGTAAATTGAAGTTTGCACAGAAATTACACCACTTAATGACTAATATTTTTTCTGCTTTTAAAGCCAATATAAAATGAATTTTCAAATCAGTCCAAAAATGTCAGAGCCTATTCAATGCAAGCAAACAATCAAATCTTTCCTCTTTATAATATTAGTTTAGATATGGGAAGTCATACATTTAAAAAACGAATATCTCTTTTTGACGGTAAAAAATTTTGTTTGAAGACAAATATGACAATTGATGAATCAAAAGCTTCAATTCAGAAAAGTTTAATAATTTTCAAATCTGAAGCAAGGCATACCTGTGTACACTGCAAAGACATATAAAAAGAGATTTATTTGCTAAATTTTCCCGACCTTGTGCTATGAATATATTTTGGGATGATGTCATACACTAATTTAGTTTGTTTAAAAATTGTTGCGTAATTGTGTATGGAATAGTTATTTATTCTTCAGTAACGGTTTATACGCAGTTCCAAATTTAAGCAGGATGGGCATGCTTCTCGAACGATATGGGCGAACATGTAACTGAAAACTGTTATTTCCGAGGGCACATCATATGAGTCGCGTATTCAAATTGCATGACAAAACGTACATTTAGTTTTCTGTTATATATTATTTTTCATTTCTGTTGTGCGATAAACTCTGCAGTGTAAATAAAGATTAACGTTATATTGAAACCAACATTCTCAACACGATGAAATCAAATATTATATAACACAAAAGGCTTTTGTTTAAATTACAGATGGCCATGTATGAATTAAAAGATTCTTTTTTATTTTTCACTAGATAGATAGAGCGAAGACTTGCCAAGCACACGTGGAAATTCCTATAGTTATAAGAAGTTACGGTCATTACAATATGTAATTTGTAAAAAAAGTAGTCACTCATTGAGATAGCGTGCATAAAGTCAAAAAAATAAAATATCTAATGATGAATAAAGACATCGACCTAGTTTAAACTGCCGAAACAGATGCACTAACACATGTTTTTTCAATGTTTGTTTTTCAATGGTGTTAGCATGTTTTGTTTCATGCACGCACCTGCCTGTGCATCTAGGCCGTCTCGTGCACGGCATCGTTGGCGAGAAATCAGCTCCGCAAACATATACGATTCCAATGCAAATCCACAGCTCGAGTGAAAATGCGTCCAGCCACTGTTGACATAAATCTTTATGGCCGGAATACACGCTGCGGAGTGCATGCGGATCGCAAATTGATATTGTATGGCCAATTGGAAATATTTCGCGGATATATTTATGGAAATTGTAGTCTGTTTGAGATATGATAGCCGTGGAGTGTCTTGCAGTTGAATAGAATCTATACATACTGGATTGTCGATTAAAGTCGTGTCGTCTCGTTTAACGACAGTTTTCTATCTAATCTATCTTTTAACTCAAAACTATTTATCGGGAACAATTGTTTTAAATCCAACCAGAATTACTGTTTGAAAAAAAATCGTCCCTGAAATTAACCCGACATGTATTGTTTTACAATAATTTTAATTGAGAACATTCCTTCGAGTCTTGCTCGTTAGTTAGTCCTATTTTTCCGATTTTCAGACCTACGCCCGCACCATGCGCTAGCGAGGTCTGACCATGTCTGACCTTGTATTGATGATCTTTCATCAGTCAACGGTGAATACTAGTGATGACATACGCGCGCTGTACTGCGTATATAAGAGGCCGATGATGTGTCATTTTGATGTTTGTTAGTGAAAATTAATAAACAAATCAAAAAGGAATCTCTCATGTATACTAGGCGAACGTGAAGCTCCATTTGGATGGAGAAAGTTTATGGTATGACATGAAGAGAATAATATAACAGAAAACTCATATTTACAGAGCTGCAGTTCGAAAAAATATTTTATAACGCAGCCTTTCTACAGTTCAGTTACAGTTTTTGCTGGTGGGAGGATACTTGTATCCGACCGGATAGCGACCACCGTACACTGGTGCTAAAACCTGCCATAGTGGCCCACCTTGCGTGGGTCGCGTTCCAGGGTCAGCCAGTGTATATCCGGTTCTCCCCAGGGGGCTTGCCCCCTGATCCTCACCCTTTTCCCATTCCTTTTTCCTTTCCCTCCCCCTTGGCCCTTTGGCAGGCCGGCATGATCTTGCCGACCAACGATGGACACATTGTTTATCGTTGGTCGACAATATTCTTGGATTACGCTACACTTACCATCAGGTGTAGCGTAGTCACTTTGCCGAGCCAGGATAAAAAAAAAAAAAAAAAAAGTTCTTTTCTCGCCGGTGTCGTACGAGAAACTCTCTCTATCTAAATAGGGCTTAAAAGATGATAGAGTATTTGTCACAAATTTGACAAAGTTCTTCGCGTAAATCAATTATACTTTTATATTTTATTTTATGAAATATAATTTGGCAATATTGCTTGAAATAAGTAGATGATAGTGACATCTCGACCCTCGTCTGAGAACTAAAGTTGATAAGTAACCGTTAAACTATGTAAGGATAAGCAACTATGTAAACTTCAGTGTTTGTTATACGAGAAAGTTGATATTCTATAAGAGAATATTAAGTATAAATATTGGAAAATTAAGTATATTTATGGTGATTTTCCGGTGATAAACTCACCGAAAAAATATTTTAAATGCAGAAACTTAGTTTGGATTTGACTTTATTTAGTTAGTTTTAAGAAAATAATCAGGAAAACATAATTTATATCAATTCTATTAGTATTCCTAGTTGGTGCTTCCGAATACTTGATTAGAAGTTACAGAAGACTTCAGTAATCGTGTCAGTGTTATAATAGTCAAAAAACAGCAGGAAGTTATAACCTTTATGGCTTTTTAAGTAATCAATTTGCATTTAAAACTTGTTATCAACCTAATAGAAAACGCAATGAACGTTACGCTACAAATATACTTTTAACACATAATATTACATTAGTTTTGTACCGTCTATGGTATTTTTATTTATAATCAAAACTAGAAAAAGATGAGAATGATATATTGTGTACCCAACTTATTTAAATAAAATTATAAAAACAAAATTCTAACTAAAAATAAACAATATTAAAATACTCACACAATGAACAATCCAGTAAATGCAGAAAATATTCGTATCCAAACAATGGACGCACAATCCAAATAAATCCAACACACAACACTGGCCACTTTAAAAATACTTATGCTTTGAAAACGTTGGAATTTCAAATTTGATTTTGGAATACCACCGTATTCCACGACACGCGTGCGGATTCGTACGACGCGAGGGCGTCCACACGGCCGAGAGTCTACTTTCGAACTGATTCAAGATTCTCTTTGGCGAGCAAACGAAGTCGGAACGCCGATCGAGGAATGTCGCGCTGCAAGTCAGACTTACCGCTTGGCTATTTTTCTTACATGGTAGGCAAAACTGGATGGCCGGCAAGATAAAAACATGAGGGTCATCGTTTTGCCTCCAACCATTATAACACTATAATTATTGTATCTCCAAAATTATGATTTCAGACATGATGGTTCTTAAGTAGTCTTACCTGTTAAGACTTTATACTATTCACATGTGCTTGAAATATTCGCAGATTCCACGTATGTTTATTTTCTTGCGTCCGAGGTTTGAATTAGGTTAGCAGGTTATTTCACGACTTTATTTATGAATCAAAAATAAGCGCAACTCATAAAATGAGATGTGATTACAAGAACGCCTCGTCGTCACTGTATGTAGAGCATAATAATTATGATAAATTAACGTAACAAGATAATTCGTTTTCGATTGCTTACGTAATCGTGTCTTGGTAACATTATAGCTGAGATTTTTAAATCAAACTTCGCTTTATAGCGGGCTCACACAGTTCGATTTAATTTGAACAACTGCTAAATCGCATGCAATTAACGAAAATCGGAGCATGTGAACCTTTTCATGGCGGTTTTTTGTGAATAATAGTACCACTCCGGTTGAGCCGACTATTCATTCTAATCAAAACTGTACAGGTGAGGTCGTTCTGTAAACTAAAAATATAGTAGCTTGATAGATCATGCTGAAGATCAGGTTTAGTAGTACAATAACCAAATTGATGTTTACGTGAACTTATAAACGTTGCTATCTTCACCTCGACACTCCTTATTTCATTCATCAAACTATTTTTTGCAATAATTAGAGATTAATTAAGGCCTAATGCAATTATAGTAAGCGGATATTTATCCGTCACTTAATGGGTAGAGTGTTCAAGGTGGATGGTGTGTATACTTTACGATAGTTATAGTGTAATATGCGAATGGTTTTTGAAGTGAAACTTCTTTATCGGCGTTAGAAAAATAAAATCGTCACATTTTTCCGTTACGCGGTACGCGTCACATTTTTGACTTTGACTAGATTTTGACCAGACTTTGACTGGACTTGACAGGACTTTCATCGGACTTTGACCGGGCTTTGACCGGACTCTGACCGGACTTTAATCGGGCTTTGACCGGACTTTGACCCGACTTTGACCGGGCTTTAACCGGACTCTGACCGGACTTTAACCGGATTTAGACCGGGCTTTGACCGGACTTTGACCGGGCTTTGACTGGACTCTGACAGGACTCTGACCTGACTCTGACCGGACTCTGACCGGAATTTGACCGGACTTTAACGGGCCGGACTGTGACTGGATTTTGACTGGACTTTGACCGGGCTTTGAACGAGCTTTGACCGGACTTTGATCGGACTTTGAGCGGATTTTGACCGGACTACTTCTTTCGAGCGTCCCGAGACGCACACTTTTTTTTGTATTCATGTCTATGATAATAAAAGCCTTTTGTTTAAACTTTATCTAACTTTACTGGACCAATTTCTGTAAAGTTGCATAAATAGTAAATAATTTTTTGAAATATAAGGTCATAAAGAAGTTTCACTTCTTAGGTGTGTACACTAGTACACGCACACATTTTTTTTTTAAGTGGCAAAGTGTCCAATACTGGACCTGATGGTAAGTACAATGCAGTCCAAATATAATATCGACTTTCGAGAGATATTGATCCTCCGACGGTTGCCAGAATTATACCAGCATGAAGTTACTACATATACTGGATAATATATCGTAAAGAGGAGCATTGCGTCTTACTCTTTAGGTACTTACCTATTAGGTATATGAACAATTGGGTGCATATACCTAATTCATAAATTATGGATATATCATTTGTTAGAACTAAAAGCTAAACTGAAATAAAATTTGTATGGTAGAGCCACGCTGTAGATTTCTTTGTCTACAGCATCAATGGGCCGGCTCGACCGGGTCGTTACCACTGTCTCACAGAAAACTAACGTAAAGTAACGGCTTGCTGCTGCGTTTCGTACCGTCAGTGAGATATACGGAGGCCCATATCCCTCTCCTCTTCCCAATTTATAATTACTTACCCCTTTCCTTTAAGGTCGGCAACGCCCCAACGATTTTTCTGCTATTGTGGACGTACATGAAAATCACTTACCATCAGGTGACCTAATTACTCGTCTGTCGGCGCCTGCTACAAAAATAACAATGAATCAACGGACTATGTTAATTAATTTATAAGTTAATCAAGTCTATCTAGAGATTCTTGGTATTTGTACTGGTTAGACGAGTCTCAAGCACGCGGCAGTATCGGTTAACGGGAACTCGATAGCACATCTATCGGTTCCTGACCTAAGATAATTTACTCGTCAATGAAATCGTGATATTAATAAATCGATAATTTTGTTTAAAAAATACTTGACAATGTGATGTATACGTTAGTTTTAATAAAATAGTTCCTGTTAAAATATTAGCGAGATAGCCAACAAGTAGCGTCAATTTACAAATAAGTATTTTCATGTGCGATATCTCCTATGGTAAATGTGTAAGCGTAAAAAGCTAATGTTTTCAGAGAAGAGTTAAATTCAAATGACAACACAATTTTACCTTTAGAGCGTGTTTTAATTAATTTTATATCAAATCTTAACCGCCAGATAACGCAAAAATATCCTCCAGCGTGCTTTTGTATTTCGTTGTTTTATATTTTCTTATTTGGGAGGTTTTGCCATTACATTAAGTCGCTGGATGCAGGTCGCTTCCAACAGGTCGGTCTGGAAATCTTTTGGAGAGGTGTATGTTCAGCAGTGGACGTCCTGTGGCTGATGATGATGGTGATATTTTCTCTGATAAGTAACGTTTTCTTAGACTGGCCCCCGTACTCATAGACGTTACTATGAGGTCTCATAGTAATCGGGAACGCGTAGTTAATCTTTGGCGTTAAATAAAAACAGACGAATCATGGATACAAAATTTGACACTTGGCAAACAGCTTACATATGTGTTATTGAATAAGGGCCTTAGAAATTATGAAACTAGCGCTAGTGTTATGTCTTTTTACTGTTTGCTTAATTATAAAATTCGGTTTAGATTGTAAAGTTATTGTAGAAATAGAAGGATTGGTATAATAATACGCTTTCAAGCACTTACACTTGTGTATTACACAGTAATAGTATTTATGAGATCATCTTGCAATGAAATTATAGATTTTAAATTATATGTTTAGTTCTGTACATTCACTTTCATTAGTTAAGTATTACGTAATGGTAAAGAATCATAATTAAGCGCTTATATAAGACCGTCATTAAAACGTATTGTGACATCTCTTCATTGTTAAGTAGCATTGATTATATCACTTTTAAATTGAAAGTATATAAATGCGAGTAAAAAAATCAGCAAATTAAACTTAAGTGCGACGGATGTCTATCAGTTATGAGACATTATAAAGATCATCATAGTGAATCAAATACAAATTTTGGAGGTGCTTTTTCGTCTTTGTAGTCGCAGCGAAATAATTGTAGAAGATATGTAGAGACACTAGTCTGCTCGCGTTGAAGGCATATTTCCATACAACCATTCATCGACTATTTTACCCCCATAAGGGCGAAATCTCCAAAAATCCTTTCTTACTGGATGTTGGTAGGAGGGTAGCTGATGTTTTTATATCCTACTAGATAGCAACAACCGTACACATAGTGAAAAACTCACCATAGTTGGCTCGTTTACACGACGCGTTCCGGACTCAGCTAGGATAATATCCAGTAACTACAGACCAGCACAATTCTGCCACCGTTCAGAGTTGCAATGTCTCTTGACGGTCAAAAACATATTTGGACTACACCTTAATTACCACCAGATGAAGTGAAGTTAGTTTACCGGGCCAGTATAACCTAAAACCTCAGTTTTATTTTTTTAGTTTATAGTGGTTTCGGATAAGCGATGGTGAGTCAGGTCTTTGCCTTTTATGTATATAGATAATTCAAAAATCAATATGTACCTACTTTATTAAAAATACCAATACATATTTTACAAATTATCTTTTTTCTTCATGCTACAATCCATATGATTGCGTTGGAACAAAATTATGAAACAGGTGAAAAAATAGTAAACATTTCACGCAACTTAACAGAGCAGCGAGTGAGTTGCAATTTAACAGTTTCAAGTGTTAAACTGCATTATTATGCGTATTCAGTCGGTTTTTGCCAGCTTTTCAACACACGTAATTAATCCGTAATATTGTTTATGAATAACTAGCTTTTGCTCGCGGCTCTGCCCGCGTGATCTGCTTTTTCCGGGAATTCCGGGATAAAAAGTAGCCTATCACCCAAGTCAGCTCATACCCTATCTGTATACCAAATATCATCAAAATCTGTTCTGTAGTTTCGGTGTGATTGACGGACAAACATCCAAACATCTAAACAAACAAACTTTCACATTTATAATATTAGTAGGAATAGGATTTATAATATTAGTAGGACACGCGCATGAATCTGTTATACGGTTTGATTTAAGCACCATACATAAAATGTTAGATAACGGTAATAAATCGCAATGAGTTTTAATGTACATCATATTTTACGGCAACTAATATACCGTTATATAACTGGTATCTAATATTTCAATTTACGTAAGGAAATATTCTGCTTTCATTACGACATTTACAGTTTTATTGTAATTAATTCAAATCAAATTATTAGTATGTCATTTTGCACCGATTACCACTTGCATGAGAATTTTAAAGTTTATTCAGAAATTAGGCTATATTTTCTTTGTAACGACAGCCCCTGCGTGATTATTTAAAAAAATCCGATAGAAATTCGGCAATGTTGCAGATAATGTTTTGGTGTGCAAAAAATACTATCATAGAAATTAATACAGTACGATATTTTATGATCCTGTAGAATACATACAATACTAGCTGTACTCACTATACATTGTGGTTTCACATAAAGAAAAAAGAATTAAGCAAAATTTCAACGGAATCGGATGAATGATTTAGGAATGCATAGAGGATAAACATACTTCTTTTTTAGTCAGAAACCTTCACTGGCGTAAGCAGAACAACTGACTAAAATTTCATCACAATCGGATAAATGGTTTACGAACTCATTTAAGGAAAACATACAAAAATGTTATTTTTTATATAAATAGATCTATGCATAATAATCGATTTTTTATCAGTAATACAGGGTTATTTTTAAAACACCAGCAACCTCGCAGGGGTAGATTCCTAAGGTTATAAGCTACTACTTTTGTTTTACGACTTTTGATAATTTGTTAGATTTTATTTTCAGCAGTGGACGTCTTGTGGCTGATGATGATGATGATGATATTTTCATACAAAAATAAGTATTCATTTAATTTCCGTCTTGAACGTTACAACGCGCATCGCAGATTACGTAAACAAATACGCGAAGCATGGGGAACCGGGCTAGCTCCTTTGAAGGTCAACGCCCGAGCAGCTGAGCGGCGCGTTTGATGTCGCGCGCGCACGCCGCGCCGCGCCGCACTCTACGAAGAAAAACACGACACAACAAAAACTTGTAAAATCATTTTTTTTTAAATATATTGAGTTATATCCAAACTCGTAGAACAAAAGTTGTTCCGTATGGGGTCAGCTATCTGGTCCTGCGAGGTTGCTGGTGTTTTAAAATTAACCCTGTATATGGTCAAGAGGTGACTTTACTATTTCCAAACTGTCGAAACTACTGTTTTCGAAAACAAATAGGTACCTCAATATTATCGGTCCAATACAAGATAATAAGAAATCTTAATTGTACATGGAATTAGTAATGTTTACTGCACTACGTTACTATCAGCAGTTCGACAATTGTTTCGACACCACTAGTTGTTGCGTCGGCGTCGAAAAAAAAGTTGAAGTGTTGAATTATTATTAGCGTTAAACATGTGAACTTCGTATCAATATGACAGTTTGATTACGCTCGTAATTACTGAGTTACTAGAATTTTCCTGCGGCACCGCCTACATTTGTAGCTATTTTTGCAAAAGTGTATATGTATTTCCAGATAATACAGTTACTGTCCTATCGAATTTTAATACTCATTCTTATAGGATGGAATGAGGTTGCATACTGACAGACAAAGTCGCTTTTAGAAATATGTGTTACGCGGAGATTTTGATTTGACTACATTTTGTCCTTTCAACTCTAGATAGCAATTTTAAATAAATATTAATATTTGAATTATATTTGTCATAGTGATATCAATTTTGTTATTTATAATCCGGTACCATAGTAGGCCGAAAGTAAAGATTTTAACAATACCACAAAGTAGTCGGCTTCGACCAAATCATTCCTGCCACACTCCACAGTGTATATTATACACAGATGATATTTTCACAATTAAATAATGTTTAATTAATGGTCTATTCTGAATTGCACTGGATATAGCAGTATCAATAATGGATAAAAAATTCTAAATGAATAAAAATAAGGTTATAATAACTTGGCTTTAATCCCCTCCAACATTTCAGTGTTTTTTAATCTTGGCACGGCAAAGTTGATGAAAGCGACTGGCCCGCACAAATCGCTGTGTATGTGTGTGTTGCAAATATTCGGATTCAAAAATATGGGATATGGGAAATCAAATCGAAATCGAACGCGTGATGGTGATGATAATGCAGACCTGTAAAAAATACATACCCTAAAATCAGATTATGTATTTTTCCCCTTGATTACTTACCGGACCGAGTCCGGATTCGGGTCCGGATCGGTAGCCAGGCATTCATTGCATTTTATTAATATTAATTATGAATTTTATATTCATTCGTAAAAACCAAATATTTCCCAAGCGCGTAATTTAAATCCAAGTAGGTACTGTATTTAGCTTCATTGTTAATTGCCCTGACTGTGATGATTGCATAATAGCGACCGGATATACGGTACGTAAAAATTGCTTTGAAAATTAATTGTCTAACCTACATTCATGAGTATTCTTTTTGCCGTTTACAAAAAATATGTTAATATTGCTACTAATAGTTAAACGCGTTATTACATTTGTTAATTGGGTACTCTTGCCGCAGAGAACTATTCTTATTACACGTTAATAGGAATTAATCATTCGATTGGCATATTCTTTTTTTTAATTTCATTGAATGACGAGACGAGCCAGGCGTTGGCCTGATGATAAGCGCCACGCCTGCCTATAAACAGAAGCAACACCACACAGAACTTTGAATTACAAAGCACTGCATGGCACTGGACTACGATCGTTACCCCGAAACATAAGATGATATTATAATGCCCAGTAATTTCACTGGCTTCAATGTCCTTCAAACCGAAACACAGCAGTGCTTACACACTGTCGTGTAGTTCGTAATAGATTCGTCCAAATTTGTAAAAAAAATTGCCGAAGCCTATAATTTATATAGTCGTACAGTACTTAATATATTTTATTGTCTGTATTTACTTTACTGACCTCGATAATAATAACACGTTTACGCGGGAAATGTTACGTATTGTCGCCTTAGAGCGAAAAGCTCGGGAATGCAATGTTGTATTTTTTGTTATCTTACATAAATGGAATGGTATGGAACGAAAACCTCGCGACACCCATAGTTTTACACAAGAAAACATTAGTAAATGGAACGCCATTTAAGACCGTTTAATAAGAACTTACTAAAAAGACACATAATTGAATGTGCTATGGCAATAACATTTTAAAAGGCAGTATATTCTTTCACCTATAAAGTCCTCATGTAAAGTTACGACGCATTCACTGTAAGGCGACGGGATGTTATATAGTGTACAAGATATAAATTATTTATACTTATATATCATTAATGCCGATAGGTATGTTGGCCACGGCTAACTGCCTCCCAAAAACTAGTATTCGCTTCAATGTCACGAATATCAACGTACTTACTGTACATAATTAACTTGAATGTATATTGCTGCATCGTATTATGTGGCGGATTATATTCATAACTTTTCATACAATATGCATCACCCTTGTGTCCTCGAAGGGGTACTCAGAGATACAACAGTACAGTACCCATACCCATACAGTGCCCAAACGGATCATCCAACTTATATCCGTTACATAATATGATAGGGAAATTCGAAAATGAAATGCTAAAATGCTTTTTTAAATTTAACAACTGGATACAAACTTTGGTAGGGCGACGTGTGAAGCGAACCCACGACCATAGCGGTTTCAAAGTCTATGGGCGTTGCCACCAGACTCTGGAGATGTGAGGTCTTATCGCATGAAATATTTTGTAATAAATCAAACATTAGATAACGTAACGTGTAAATAAATAAAATGTTTTTTTTTTATTTATTTGATTAAATGACGAGACGAGCAAGGCGCTCGCCTGATGTTTTAAATGTTTGCGATAAATAGACAGTACAGATGTAATAGTATTTATTGAGGTTTAAAAACTAAAAAAAGAATTTTTCCATCATCTTTTATAAAACTGAGAGCTACAACACGGGTTCATGTGTAAAAGTCTTCTTAAAGCGAAAGATGGGTAGGGCAATGATGATTTCTATAAAACAGGCCACATATCATATAAGGCTACCTGTTGCAAGCAAACCGCATTCAATCACCACATACGAGACACAGGTCGACTCGCTCATTACCCACTGTTTCGTAACGCGTAATGTGGCAAGCAAAAACCACTCAATTAAACTTTGACTCGATACGGACCGCCACTTTTCGCATTGCCGTGTGTTTTCAATGAAAAATTCCTATTACGCAAGGTTTTAGGGTGATGTACGTTTATTTGTAAATAAAAAACGCGTTACGTTTATTTGGGGTGGATATAGAGAAGAGCTCGGCGTAATTATTTTTTTTCGTAGCACGGCAAAGTGATTACGTTGGACTGGATGTTTACAGTGCAGTCCAAATGTATGTATGATGTAATATATGTCCATCGTGAAGACACTCTACGTTCTGCGGCGTTCGGCAGAATTATGTCGGCCTAAATTCATTGGAAACACACTGGCTGACCCCTTAACGCGACTCGCGAAGCCACTATGGCCGGCTTTTCTTCATAGTTAGTGGTCGTCTCTTCATAATCTGTAAGGCACCCCTATGTTCTCCTCCGGGGATCCATATGTCATATTATGTTATGTTATGTGGAATTAACCAAAACGAGTTATACTGTTTATTGAATTCAATCCACATTGGGGTCGATTATGGCATGAAATTTTACGGGTAAATTTACCAAATAGTCATGAAAGTATTCTCAAGGCTAATAAAGAGGTTAGCTTGTATAGCCTTTGATGCAAAGACGTGAACAATAAAAGTATTTTCCATTTAAATAGGGACACACAAATTGCGAATTAAAAGGACTTAACTAGTTCTACCACCCTTTGTTTATTCATATTGCAAACGTTCTCTTTTCAGATCCAGGCATAAAAGAAATAACAATTATTTATCCTACTAATATTATAAACGCGAAAGTTTGTAAGTATGGATGAATGGATGTATGTTTGTTACTCTTTCACGTAAAAACTACTAAATGGATTTTAATGAAACTTTACAATAATATAGCTTATACATCAGAATAGGACATAGGCTACTATGTTTTCAACCCCTGAAGGGTTTAAAAAGGAGATGAAAGTTTGTATGAAAAATCTAAACCGCTGAACCGATGTCAATGAATTTTGGCACAAATAAGTTGATGACCCAGGGTTGAACATAGGGTATTTTTTTTCTTCAAATTCAACCCCTAAAGGGCCCAAATAGGGGATGAAAATGGGATCTAATACAAAATTACATTCACGCGGACAGGGTCGCGAGCAAAATCTAGTAAGTTTATAAACAGTATACATAGTAGCATTTCTTTGCTTCCGACGATGAGGCTTTGTGCGGCTGCGTGTCCGAATATTAAAAATATAATTGCAAGTTTGATAGGATTATCCGTGTAATTTCGTTAATTTAGAGTAGAAAACAAAGTTTTAAAGATTAGCTACCTACAAATGATTTTGCTAAGTTCGGAATAGTTTTTAAAGTAAAGGGATGATTAAGGAAATTTAAAAAAAAGGATTGGGGCTTTCGGATATCTCACTCACCGTACAAAGCACACCAGCAAGCTGCCACTTCACGACGTTTGTCTGTGACACAGTAGTAACAACCCGGTCGAGTAAACTAGACGAACTGTCTACAGCATGACGCATTATTTACTAATTGTTGGAAGTTTTTAATAGTCAGGATATGGTTGTATAATACGATCGTGATACTTAGGCGGTCGATACATTGCATATACTATTGACAGGCACAAATTAATTCTTACGTAAATATTTCCTTATATTTTCATTACATTCCGTTTACCAGAGCTGTCCTTATATAATAGTAGTTAACACAGTTCTGTAATAACGTTTACATTAGGTACGCCGCGTACTGATGAAGCAGATAGGGTCTGCAGGACTGTTTCTATTGCACTAATCTTTCAACTATCTCGCTAATCTTTAAGTTGATCTCGAATGTCCGCTAATTGTTTGGCAATGATTTAAAGCTAGATATATTTAGCAAACACAATCTTAATACATTTCACACACCTCTTTGGCCTCCGTAAGGATCGTAGCTGGTGGATGTCCGTTGTTTCTGCCTACCCCTATGGGAAACAGGCGTGAGTCTAGAGTAACTCTAATATAATCTCCCCAGAGAGGTTGATGTCAGGCAGGCGACCGGTTGTAATAACTACAAGCCAAATCTTTTGTAACATGTGTAAACAAGCATGTTACACTGAACCCACTGCGAGTGGAATAAGAGAAGGTGAATGAAAAAAATAATAAGTACAAAAAAAAATATTTCTGAAGTTTTTTTAATACCCTGAATGACGAGACGAATCGGTTGCTCGTCTGATGATAAGCATCAAGAATCAAGTCAGCCCATAAACTGAAGCAATACCACATACAACTTTGAATAACAAAGAACTGCATACGTAATCATGTTACCACTGGCAGGAACTGCAAAGACTAATAATGCAACGTCAACATATATAATAGAAACGTTAAAATATGAGTTACATTTTTAAATGTAAGTCAAGTATAATTAATTGCAATTTCTTCAGAATTTGACATTGATTGCAATTATTTATTTAAGTAATGCGCAATGTACGACATTGAAACAATTCTACGGTGCTACTGTATATATGTTTGGAATAATAAATTATAATTATATCTCTGATTCTCTACCACATTACCGAAATGAAATTTAATTTGGTTTTTGTAAATGAAATTTCACTGTTTTGTTACTAAGATGATGAGAAAGTTGGTAGATACAACTTCTGCGGTTGCGAAACAGTCGCGAATATAATTGATAAAATGCAAATAAAAATAAATTATTCTCACTCTGTCTCCTTTCTAATTGATGATAAGTAATTTATCCTCGTATTTTAGTACTGGGTACTAGCTCCGATACCTACCTATGTTTCGGTTATACTATTATTACAGTTATTTTACCCTTGTATGCGAAAGGTAACATTCAGCAATGTGTCAGTACTTTTGTATTTCACTTTGGAAATTACTGGGCATTTAACAACTTACATCTCAGGGTGACGAGAGCAGTCCAATCCCTAGCAGGGCTTTGAAATTCAAAGTTCTGTGTGGTTTTGCTTATGTTCATAGGCAGGTCTAGCCTCACCATTTGTGTTATAAAAACAGCTACCTGCTCTTTTTATCATTCAAGCTTACTAGCTTACTAAAACTAAAACTGTTTTACTAAACAATGCCAAAATCCGGCGTAAGAAATGCGATTTTTATTTGCGATTCTTTAAATTGATGGTCATAATTGTTTCCAACTGGAATTTGCCATCAGGTTCTAGAATAGTTTTTTGTAGATACAAATAAAGTAGTAATGACCCGATCGAGCCGGCCCATTTATGATGTAGACAAAATTTTATACAGCGTGGCTCTACTCTTAAAATGTACGAGTACTTCTGTAGTTTTTTTGAAACATGAACAAACCACCTTAAACAAAATTCCTGAAGTTAGTAATTTATGATTATTTATTTATGAATAGTACAGTTACCACATGTGACTCTACATTTAACAATAAAAGCGGCTTAAAATATTTTTTTTATTTTTTAAGCTTTTTAGTTATTTTTTGAGTAACTTTAATTTTTTTTTTAAATATATATATTTATAGGGAAAGAGTAATTCATTCACATTCAACAGTCACACACATAGTCCTGATCCCACATTAGGTTAAACCTGTATGGTGGGTATCGGGAACTGCGAGGGACTTGCCCTCCCACGACACCCACACCCCAAACACGTATTTGTGGATCACACATTTATCTCGGTGTGGGACTCCAACCGTACAGGCTCTTGCTTCAGAGCCGGCTACTGGCCCACTGTGCCACGAAGGCTGTCTATTAAAATTGGTGGATTAATGACGAAGTTATAGTCTTTCATCCTTAGGATTGAAATGTATACACATTCGAACGAAAAAAACATCATCAAAATCCGTGAGATCTCCTCCATATATCTCCACTGGTTAATAAAAGCATTCACCAGAATCGATTCCAAATATTCCAATCTGAGCAAGCCCATAAACCGATCGCCGCAGACATTCAATTACCTATTCAAATACAGATCAATATCGAGGATTCCTTTACAACAGGTATGGAATATGACAAGCAGCGTTATTCCAATTTGCCTCCCGTTATACCGATGGTATTACCAGCCATGCAAATTGCTTGTCGATAATGTGGCAAATGAAGCATGACTCAGTGTAAACAGCGTAAGGCACAGGTGATAGCGGTTGGAATGAATTATTCATGAGCTAATCGTACAGCAAATAAGCTTCAATCTAAGCAAATTGCTTCGCGTCCGTTTCTTCGTGATTGATGACTTAATCTATACTTATAATAACAATATAGTCCCTACTGTTTGTCTGTATTATTACTTTCATATTTCACGTAAAAACAGTTTTCACTGTAAATGTGATAATTATATATACGCTGTAATCATCACGACTGTAGTCCGCGAAAAAGTAGGCAGAGGTGTGATCAGTACACCCATACTTCGCCGAGCGTATTTCCGTCCCATGATGTGATGGGAGCGAACCTATTGCCTGGTGTGGCATAATTCCAAACTCCGGGACGACACTGAGCATTTCGTGATAGAAAAACCCAATAACACTTTACCCGACCCGGGGATCGAACTAGAGACAGCACAGCAGTCGTCACCAAGACAACACTGATAATTATAAATGTATATAAATAATTTTAATTAAATATTCATGTACTAAAGAAAGAGAAAATAAGGAAGGTTCTGGAATGGAGGCCACGTACTGGCAAGCGCAGCGTTGGACGTCCACCTACAAGGTGGACAGAAGACCTGATAAAGGTCGCAGGAAGTCGCTGGATGCAGGCCGCTTCCAACAGGTCGGTTTGGAAATTTTTGGCGGAGGCCTATGTTCAGCAGTGGACGTCCTGTGGCTGATGATGATTCATGTCTCTCTTAAATTATTTTATCTTTGGAGAATATTACAGATATTGTATATGGACTTGCAGATGAAAGTCCGCATAAAAATAAATTGTAAATGTTTATTGTAACCCATCACCAATTGCAATTATTTCACAAAATAAAAAATATTGATAATATTGATACATAAAAATGATGAATTCTAGACAGAACTGACGAATGTTCTAATTAAAAGTTAAACTGGCCATTAATATGCATAATCCAGCGATCTCAAACTCGTTTATTTAAATCGCTTCACGCGCCTCGCCCCTGCAGCTCATCTGAGAATCACTTGCGTGGGCGGGACCGACGCGTTGGCCCCCAAGCACTTCCCAAATACAATACCTACTTGCATTTTAGACGTGAGGTTCTAAATTGCATTTTTGTTATGACTTGTACTTTTGTTATGAGTTGTATGTATATCACATAAATGAATTATTGGAACGAAGTTCCTTACGGCAGGCTTGGAGGGGATAGGGATTTCGCTGCGTGACCGAACTGAAAAAAATGTGATAGTAAAACCGTAAGAAAAATGCGTGGAAAAAATGCGTGGAAAAAATGCGTGGAAAAAATGCGTGGAATAAAAGCGTTAAATGAGACGTGTTCCTTTTTTAAAATGAAATTCATTCAGCCAGTTATATTTGAAGTAGTTTTATATCTCCTTCGATTTTTAAAAGATTATTACATAAGTTGATAAAAAATGCTATACAATAACTTTACCGCGGCAGTCTCCGAGTGCCACACGTCTTTTTTTTATTTCAATTTTTCTATTCTATTTCTATGTAATTTTATGTTGTCAAACAAAAATAAAGAGACATATTTTGTTATTTTAGTTGATAATTTGATTTTTTGCAATTTGTGTCGATTCTACATTAGCCGAAGGAACTTCGTTCCTACCTGGTGTCCCACGACACACACCAATTTTTTATTATTATTTTTTTATCCTGGCTCGGCAAAGTGACTACGCTACACCTGATGGTAAGTGTAGCGCAATCCAAGAATAGTGTCGACCAACGATAAACAATGTGTCCATCGTAGGTCGGCAAGATCATGCCGGCCTGCCAAAGGGCCAAGGGGGAGGGAAGGAAATTACTATGTGAATATATCTATTTTATTGTCCACTATTATTTTATTGGAACGAAGTTCCTTACGGCAGGCTTGGAGGGGATAGGGATTTCGCTGCGTGACCGAACTGAAAAAAATGTGATAGTAAAACCGTAAGAAAAATGCGTGGAAAAAATGCGTGGAAAAAATGCGTGGAATAAAAGCGTTAAATGAGACGTGCGCAGGCGCGACAGTCAATGTGTCAATTTTAATGTCAGTCATTTCTATGTAATTTTATGTTGTCAAACAAAAATAAAGAGACATATTTAAAATGAAATTCATTCAGCCAGTTATAATTGAATTATATAAAAATACTCCTTCGATTTTTAAAAGATTACGCTAGCTCGTTATTATTTATAATTACATAAGTTGATAAAAAATGCTATACAATAGCTTTACCGCGGCAGTCTCCGAGCGCCACACGTCTTTTTTTTATTTCTATTTTTCTATTCTATTTCTATGTAATTTTATGTTGTCAAACAAAAATAAAGAGACATATTTTGTTATTTTAGTTGATAATTTGATTTTTTTGCAATTTGTGTCGATTGTACATTAGCCGAAGGAACTTCGTTCCTACGGGTGTCCCACGACACACACCAATTTTTTTTATATTTTATTTCTCGCTGCTAGTTATTCTGTCGCCACTTATCAAACTATACATAACAAAAACTATTAAGTATTAATATAATCCTGTCAAATGGTCGTGTAATGAACAGACTTTGATAGCGCTAAAATTAGTTGATTGCTAACTAAACACATACAGACAGACAAATGGGACTAACTTATAACCTACCTTTCTGTGGAGGATAAAAGTCCTCTTTCGTTGAATTGTGGGTGCGAAGGCATAGTACGTAGAGGTACGAGTACCAGAATATTTATGCTATAATAATCAAATAATATCAATAATAATAACATAAAGTTAATATAAATAAATATAATGTAATGTAATATCTAATCAAATTACATTTTTTACTCGAGGTAATCCACTTGGAGAGCCGCCAAGAGGAACAGCAGACGTAGTATATCAGATTTCGATTTACTAAAATCACAACGTTGTTTTGTCGCTGACAGAGGGGATATTAATACAAATTAGTTTCAATAGAATACTATAAGAACAACTTGAATTTGTATATTTTTATTTGTAGCAGAAAATAATACTTATAAAAAGAAATCCCATTGTAAAAACAGAATCAATATTGGATAAAAATAAATATTGATATGGAAAACTGAGCACTTAAGTAATATGTGATTAAGTTCTAACTTATTTATTTTTGACATTATTGGTGGCATAGTTATATTGCGTACGCGGTACGACTGCTGTGCTGAAGTCTCGGGTTCGATCCTTGTGTCGGGTAAAAGTGTTATTGGGTTTTTCTATTACGAAACGCTAAGTATCTGCCCGGAGTCGTGAATTGTGCCCGGTATAGCAATAGCCACGCTCTCTATCACATCATAGGGCGAAGATAGGATGAGCGAAATGTAGAGTACTGATAATTGGGTGTAATTTATGTTGGGGAATGTAGCTTATTTATTAAATAATAAAAATGTACAAGTAAAATAATCCTATTCCACACAACTAAATACATAAACGAATTAAATGTAATGTCAGTAATTCATTGTTATGACTAAAGAACAAAGTAATCTCATTGTCGGAGTAATTACGTTTTCATCTGAGATATGAATTCGTTGGATTACTAAATATTTCATTACAGAATGTAATAACCTCAGGACGATGACCACATACTTTCAATGAAATTTAATTATACAGTTTCTTTACATTAAAATATACGTGGTATGTGTTTCGTTTAAACTTACTTTTAACCCCTTATAAAAAACTGAGATTATAAATTTAAACCCTTTGTCTATGGATCTGTGGATGTAGGTATGTATACAGTATGTCTATGGTATCGTAAGTTACGATACAGTAGTTACTACGTTACTGCGTTACGGTTCGTAACGCTTATACGAATAGACCGATTTGAATGCGGTTTTTTTTTATTGAACGCTGATTGAATCAACATGTCTTTTTAGCTAAGGCTGAATAAAATCTGTGTAGCTATTCGAAAGTAACATATGTTTTTCTAATCGATGTCATAGGATTTAACGATTATATTTTAAAATGTTTAAAAGGTGATATAATAAGAGTTATGTTTATGAGTGGTAGAGCTTAGCTGTAGACAGTTTTGTCTACAACATGAATGAACCGGCTCGTTCAGGTTGTTACCACTGTCTCACAGAAAATCAACGTAAAGTAGCGGCTTGCTGCTGCGTTTCGTACGATGAATAAGATCCGAGCACGAAAAAGTCACTGCACTACACCTGACGGCAAGCGTAGTGCAGTTAAAAAAACTAGCGACCACCGACAAACAATGAATTTACTTCGACAGTCGATGGTCTTCTGCAAATCCATAAAAGCAATATTCAGAGGCTGCTTCTTCGTCTTGTATGCCTCGGCAGGCAACCTGATTGCGAATACCGAGTGGTGCCACTTCCGGGTGTGAAGCCATATTGACACTCAGAAACAGTACATTCTTAGCGGAGCCCAGATTCGAGGAGGCGTTGAAGCAGTTATGTTCAAAGGTAACACTCAAAAAGGAAAGTAAAATCAAATGCCTGTGTAATTCATAAAGCTAAAATAGCAACATAATTTTACAAGCGAATGAGCAACTCCGACGAATTATGCGCACAGCCAAGACTAATGTAATATACTTAGAATGCGTTATTATTTTACGTAATATACATTGTAGGTTGGAAAAAAAATAATAACATATTATAAAACGTTGTTACTAAAAGTGTTTTTGTTTTATCATACACGCATATTACGTATGAGTGATTAAATTTTAAATACACAGTGGATTCAATTGTACCGTGTATATCCGGCATATAATTTATAATAATAATCATTCATGTTTACGATGTGGTTTGTTATAAAGGCAATGTTATGTACAGCCAAAATTTGTATTATGCCACGGTGGCGCAGTTGTATTGTGCACGCGATACTGCTATGCTGAAGTTTCGGGTTCGATCCACGGGTCGGATAAAAGTGATATTGGGTTTTTCTATTATTAAATGCTTAGTATTAGCATGGAGTCTGGAATTGTGCCTGGTATGGTGAGAGGCTTGCCCCTGTCACATCATGGAACGGACTATATGTTCCATGAAAAGTGGGTATACTGGTTACATCTCTGCTTTTTCGGGGATTATAAACGTGAGTGCGTGTATAGATTTTTTTTGCTAAATAGTTTTAAACAATCCTTTACGTGAAATATTTGCAATTAACAATTATAGGAGACACTGAAATATTAAACTCAAGTCTACTACATCTAATCTATATATTAATATCTACATATTAAAACGACAAGAGAAAACTTTGATGAGAAAACTATCCGGGCGAATATGAATATCGTACCGTCAGCAAATTAGTTAATTTAATTATCCCATTATGCAAGTGCAGTTTTCTTCAATTAAATGGCTCCATCGTACACTTAGTGAGTGCACGGTATGGGTTTTATTCACTGTAATTTGTCATCAAGTAATGCATTTTAAAAATATGTGGAGTGAAACGTACAACGATGCATTACGGTGAAAAGAGATATTTGTATCCACTTCCGTGGCAGCATGATAAACTGCAGTGAAATAAGGAATGAACGGGTTCCGTGGTGCATGCCGAAGCTGTCCGATTTTTCAGATTGGAATCTATGAAATACATTTTATTGATATATTTTTTTGCGATGTTACGTTATGCTGTTAGCCTGATGCGAGTCAGCTTTTTACAGCTTCACCGCACTTTCGGGTGGGCGCTTTAGGCGCTCTCAACCCTTAAATTTAAGTGATCTCGCTGAGGGCACCCCGTGTGGGGTACGAACCTACGACAGATATCTGCGATTGTTGGTTTGGAGGATTTTATATACCTACTACTATTGGTCATCAAGGGAGATCACCGATGCGGTGGACGGACCAGTTCATAGCACTGGATGCTTCACTATACAGGGTTATTTTTAAAACACCAGCAACCTCGCAGGGGTACATACCTAAGGTTATAAGCTACTACTTTTGTTCTACGACTTTTGATAATTTGTTAGATTTTATTTTCATACAAAAATAAGTATTCATTTAATTTCCGTCTTGAATGTTACCTACGCGCATCGCAGATTACGTAAGCAAACACGCGAAGCGTGGGGAACCGGGCTAGCGCCTTTGAAGGTCAACGCCCGTGCAGCTGAGCGGCGCCTTTGAGTCGCGCGCGCACGCCGCGCCGCGCCGCAGTCTACGAAGAAAAACACGACACAACAAAAACTTGTAAAATCATTTTTTTTTAAATATATTGAGTTATATCCAAACTCGTAGAACAAAAGTTGTTCCGTATGGGGTCAGCTATCTGGTCCTGCGAGGTTGCTGGTGTTTTAAAATTGACCCTGTATACGTGCACCAGGAAAGCAGCAATCAGAGAGGAGTGGCGCAGGATTGTCAAGCGAGCCACAAACCCTGACGTGACGACCACGACCACTCTGCTAAGAGTGTAACGACTAAGAAGAAGAATTGGTCATCATCGGTTCGCGGGCTGTTAGTAAGGTCGGGGTTGGTATGGTACCATACAGTACTTTGTAATTCAAACATCTGGAAGTGACTTCTGTTTATTGATAGGATCTGCTCGTTTTGTCGTTAAAGAGAATAAAACTATGTCTTGGAATATACAATATCTATAAGAATTGCAAAAAAAACCCAGACATAATAGTAAGTCAGAAGATTCAAATTGTTTGAATCCAAATAAGATTTGCACAGTTGGATCATCTCATCTGTCATTAATGGCCATTTTTGGCACCATGATTATATTTGAACGACGTTAACAATAATACTTTTCTGAAGGAACTTTCACAAACCGAAGATAAATGAGTCGACACAAAAAGTTTCTTGTTCAAGTTTAGTCACAAAGAAAACTATATCAATCAGTCATTAGGCAATATTGTGGCCATTATGGTAAAGTAATGTTTGTGAAAATCATTATTTATAGCTTTATCAACAAACATTAAAACCCGGAATTTGTTTATACCATTTTTATAGCATAACTCGACAAACGAGCAAGAGATTCACCTGAATGATGGTAGATCTCCACCGCCCATTTACGCCTACAATGCCAGAACTATCATGGGCGCGTTGTCAACCTTAAAGGAAGGGGATAATTAAGGGATTGGGTTTGATACGGACCTCTGGATATCTCACTCAATGATAACAAACGACCCGGCATTCGTGCTGTCGACAAAACTGTCTACTGTCTACAACCCTACATTCATTATAGCATCCAGCAAAATACTAAGTGGATCACCTGGAGCTAAGTGAACTCCATCACTCATGAACACTTACCAAAAGCCACTTATCACATTTTGGGATGGAAATGTACATTATACGACTGCCTACCCCTTTAACAACCCGAAAAATTACTTTATTATGTTCGTTATTTTTTACAACCATTGACATAATATCACTTCACGTTCACATCCAAAGCCATGATGATAAAATATCTGCGAGAAGTTATAAAATACCATAATACGCTTTTAGTATCGACAAAAAGAAAGAAATTGAATGTGCAGCCATCGAAAGAGCTCTAATAAATGGGTTCCATCTTATCTTTATTTGTTGCAAAGAGACGAGTAATTGCATTCCTGTCCTACGAATACATTGCCGATGACATTAAAAACGAGTTTTGATTATATTATAATAAAAGGTATATGAAATTTTACATATACACTCACGCTCAAAGGGGTAGGCAGAGCTGTAACCCGTATTTCCACATTTCGCCGATCTTATTTTTGTCCCCTGATAAGCCTATCGCCATACCGCGCAAAATTCCAGACACCGGGTTAATACTGAGCACTTCATGATAGGAAACCCAATATCACTTTTATCCAATCCGGGATCGAAGCTGAGACCTCAGCACAGCAGTCGTATCACGTACGCAATACAACTGCGCCACCGAGGCATATAAATTAAAATGTGTGAAAACAAAATAATTAAAATGTTAAACCTTACTCAATTGTCTTTTAAAAATATAAATTTATATACATACATACTTTATTTTTTTTATTATTGTAAACTAATTTTTAACCCAAGAAAAAAGTGCAGACGTTAAGAAGCTGTGTCGTTGGGTTGTCATATAATTTTCCTTTTATTTCGTACGAATTTTTATAGTAACTTGAAATTGTTTACGGTGTAACAGTTACTCGTTTTTACATCAAATATTAACATTGTACATAAACTTTTTTTTTATTGAATGACGAGACGAGCAAGGCGCTCGCCTGATGCTAAGCGCCTCGCCTGCCCATAAACAGAAGCAATACCACTCAAAACTTTGAATTACAAAGCACTGCATGGCACTGAACTGCGCTCGTCACCCCGTTGCATAAGATGTTAAGTCTCATAATGCCCAGTAATTTCACTGGCTTTAATGTCCTTCAAACCGAAACACAATAGTGCTTACACACTGTTGGCTGGCGGCAGAAAAAGGCAAAGCGGTGGTACTAACCCAGACGGCATCTCGCGTACGAGGGATCTACCACCTCTACAGCTATAACGTAATAAATTCGAATTATAAGAAGACTACAGTTATATACACTACAATTATTAAAACCAACAAACATTACGTGAATCGACAATCCTGTAAAGATTTATATCACTTAGTACAGAGGTAGCATAAGTCGTAACGCGAGTGAGCATGTGGGTCGACCGCAATCGATGTAATCCACTTATAAATGCGAATTGATTTATATTCCATCTGCGTAATATTATGCACTTAATTGTTTCATATTGATGCATTGTGCATACATAAGGTAACACTAACTACTGTGTTTAGAGAAGTCAATTAAATCTAAGTATTTTGTTAAACCGAGTGCGGGAGTCAGGACCTTCGTTAATTTTGCAACAAAAATATATTTGTGGATAAGTTAATTTATTATTCTTTCTCAGAGACGTCAATTAAGATTGTTTCTGTACTAAGGGACTAAGCATAAAGCATTTACTTTATTAGGTAACGGAGCATTAACTGACCCTGAGTGTGCGATTAATCGAATTTAAACAAATGACTGTGGCAATAATTATTAAAGTTAAATGATATTTGTGAATGCGGCAGGAAAACTTCCATCGCCTATGTGAGGAGTTCATAGCCGGCTGATTATTAACCTATGTTTAACGTAAGGATTATCCACTCCACCTCCTTAAAGAATTTAGTTGGTTTAATTTATTGCAAAAAAAATATTTTACTATTTTTAGTGAAAGAATCATCAACATCGGTATAAATATAAATTACGAAGTTTGGTTGATATCAAAGCCCCGATTTTACCTCCTTAGAGGTAAAATCTCTTCTTGAACTTAAAATGAGACCAACTTTGAGCTATATACTTGTTCGAATGAAAAAATAATCACTCAAATCAGTCCACATTTCGCGGATATATGCGTTATACCTACAAAAAAACGCATCGAATTGAAACCTCTTCCGTTTTTTTCGTCGGTAAAAAAAATATGTACTGAAAGTTAATCTAAATGACATAAATACATACACTAAGCAAAGCGGTTAAGCAAATACATTAAGCGGTTGTTTCAACCGTTTGTAACAGTGACAACGTTTAGAAGAAATAAATTGGTTCACTCAATTATAGGTTGTTTCAAAAAAACGTAGTATTTATAAGAGACATACAAGAATACAACGGTTAGTAATTTTTTACATAGGGTTGGAAGAATACCCCCTGACTGTCTATTTATACATTCGAAATAAGTTACAAAACCCGTTTACTTTTTCCATTTTATATTCATAGCAAATACCACATAATGTCAGGGCATGGGATTGATGGCTGTGGATGGGTAGTTATAGTTGAATGGTGGTCAATATTATTTTGGTGGTTGTAGGTTTATACAAAAGAAAACATTCTGCCTCCCATACCTATATTTATACGGATTACCATCAACATTGTAACCGCGTTTTAATGCGTTTTTTTTTTTATTTTTGCGAGTTCTTTATGACCGGAAATTTTAATGAAAGCGTCATATAATCGAGTACATATGTAATTAAATCATAAGTAAATTAATTCAATAAATAAATAACACAAAAAAATATTGAAATAACACTTATTCAAACTGATTTTAAAATCACGATATTTATTTTAATTTTGGTTGAAATAAATACCGCGATTTCAACGTTTCGAAAGCTTCGTGGTCACGAGGTGGGGTGGTTTATTTCAATGTGTATTAATTTGGTAAACGTAAAGAAATCATTACAAAAATATTAACCAAAAAGACCCGGTGGACTAGATACAGGATGTTTTCAATTCCAGCCACTGTATTTCTAATGCCTGTTTTTTATGTCTTACCTATTTGTTAACAGTCTAGCCAAGGATCATGTTTTTGTTTAAAGTTGCAGTCATTGGCAAGCTTTTGCTTCCCTCAGTACCTACGTTTTTATAGCATAGGCCGGCAAACGAGCAAGTGGGTCATATAATAGTAAGTGATCTCCACTTCCGATGTACACCCTTAATACCAGAAGAATCATAGGCGCGTTGCCGGCCTCAAAAAAAGGAATAATTGAAGTAATTACGGAGGGAGATTGGGACCATCGGATATCTTACTTACCGTACGAAACGCAGCAGCAAGCCGCTACTTTACGTCGGTTTTCTGTTAGACAATGGTCGAGTCGGCCCATTCATGCTATGGATAATCTGTCTACAGCGTGACTCTACCACTCAAAATTATTACTTGTATAATTAAGTGAGAAGAGAAAATGGCAGATAATACTCTCAGGGATTGTAATTGGTGCATCCACCTCAAGGACCTTTCAAAATATATTCAACAGACTCAAAAAAGATTACTCATAACTCGTCTGTATTTTTTAATGTAATTAACTTACATAAAAGTGTTATACATATGACAACAATAATTTAATAAACATAAAACGGTCGAAAAAGCTTCCACAAAAAGTATGGATAACTGCGCTACACAATTGAGGGATCTTTTGTGTTTGCAGTTCCGGAATGGAATGTTTTGACAGTACGTATACATACAGCTTTACAACCATAAAAACTTAAACACACGATGATCACCGTACAACTATGCATAGTATAGTCCAAACAACGCTATCTAGTGACCATGTGGGACAACATTATGAGAAACGAAGAACAGCTTTTTATTTTGCAATTCAAAACGTGGTAAAAAAGGATGTTTTTAGGCCTGTATACTTTCAAAAATACCAAATATAGTTGTCTTAAAAAATATAATCAGTAATTTATACACTTTCTTTATTATAATCAGTGATACTTGAACCGCGTGTCAATTGAAACATGGTCGGTTAATAACCACACAATTTTGTTCCAGAAGTGGCCGCTAGATGCTCCACTGTGCACCCGTGAAGTCAGATTCAATATGGCGGCGCCATTCGCCTCTGGAACAGGGCGGGGAGAACAGTTGTCGAATCGACATTACAATACCTACGCGTATTTTTGTCGTATCCGTCGTCTTCGTGACTCAAACGCGGGTGATATTACAAAATAATCCAGTGTTTCTGTGTTCATCTATGCGATTTGTGTTATGTTTTGTGAATAATGGTGATTTTGTGGTGAAAAACGTGAAACGACTTTAGGGTAACAATGTCTAGCAGTTGACA
Organism: Amorpha juglandis; assembly: GCA_949126905.1. Classification (NCBI taxonomy): domain Eukaryota; kingdom Metazoa; phylum Arthropoda; class Insecta; order Lepidoptera; family Sphingidae; genus Amorpha; species Amorpha juglandis. The sequence goes on from OX421380.1 coordinate 8,253,108, forward strand.
TGTTTATCTGTGTCGTGTGTGAAGATTTTCCCTTCGCGTGAGGAGGCGCGGTGTGCTAGTGTGCGCGCTGGCGGGCCAGTGTGCGTGCCACGGCTCGTGGATACGCGAGGATATAATGATGGATTGCATTTCCATGGATGTATAGGTAAATATCAATAGAAAATTTATTTGGTCCTTTTGTGTGGTTATTGCTGGCTGGCGGTGCGGTGCGCGTTTACTGAAATCCTTTCGATCGCGTTTTGCGAGTGCTTTGTTTTCAATCGCAGCCGTCTCTTTATATCGTAGCGCATGTATTCCGATGTAAGGACGTATCCTTGAATCGATAGGGATAACGTGGCTTGCGAGCGTGAATAAAACTGTAAGCTTTCTGGTTTTTTTAGTTTCCTTATCTCGACCAATAAGGTCGGTCGGACCTTGAGAGATCTTACGAAATGTTTTCCTCCACGGTCCATTGTGTAATGTTGTTTTGTTTTTATATTATATTTAAAAGAATAGTTGACTGGTTAATAATAAATATACTTAGTTAAAAATAATCAAATATAGGTTGTTCTCATTAAAGTCTAATTGGTTTCTAATTAACAAAATCCACATACAATAGCATTTGCGATATAATTCCCACATAGTTATGTGATAGGCACGCAAAGAGCTTTTGTGTTAAATGCGATTCTCACGCACGTATAAACTCTTGCTCGTGTACCATTGAATTTTAATTCATTACAATCATGCAGAGTCGCGCCAGAATATGGTTCCCCTCGCTCTGTTCACTGCCTCTGGTTATCAGCTTACAAAACGTCCGAGGCCGTCTTATTCCAACGGCTAGTTGTTATGATATCTCCGTCCCTTTTCAACGCATATTGCGCGTTTTTCTTCTTTTGCCGCGTCATATGCCAGTACCGAGCCGTGAACGTACTTTAAGAGTGTTGGAAAAGATGTAGTCTTTTCAAACACACTATTAAAGAACGTTACACTTTTCAGAATATGAATGGAACCTTTATTAATTGTTTGTGCACCACTCGAAATGTAATGGATTAGTGTTCTTTGTTTAGCGGATCGGTTAGGTTATGAATAAGGGCACAGGGACCAACGTTAAGGGTAGGTAGGTATTAGGTAACCGCGCACCCAAACCGCGCAGTCAGACCCGTGGAACCCGCCCGTGTCGCACGTGGCCCACACCGGAGTGGACGGTTTACCGCGAATTTTTTGTTATCAGTTCAAAGAGAATTAAGATTTAATCCCCGGGGCGGCTGCTTCCCGACGATTTGAGAACGATTCTAATCCGGCTTAATGGTAAAAAGGGTTTAATCTGAACTCGCGCTGGGAAAACAGGAATTACTTAGAGGAAAATAGTTTTCCTCGAAGGAATTTCGCAAGTTAGTAATGGAAGACGGCAAGTGTACGTAAACCGAGACATGGAAATTGTAGGTACTGCAAGGAGAATGAGCAGGAAGTATTTAACACACCCTGTGTAAGCGAGGGGTGGCTTAGTGTGAATGTCTCAATATATTGTTATTCATGCGTCTGGACTCGTTATGCAAAACAAACAGTCGAATTATGCAGACGACTACAATGAGTGCAACCGAATTATTTAAGTGAAGCTCGCGTGACACGATACGAAACGTTTTTCAAATACAGAAAATAAAAACAATCACTAGAATGTTAAGGTTAGTAGATAAATATTTTGTGTTCGAATTGATGGTAAAATGCTTTTATTTCACTTTACAGTTGAAGAAACACTGTTACGTTGCTAAGCAGTAATAAAACGATCGTAAAAAAATCAATTAATTTGTCTATTATTATCAATGCCATGTTACACCGAAAATTAACGTTTTGAATTCCGATTACCCAATCTACTAAAAATAAAAGTTACCAAATGGAAAAACCTGATTTTTATAGTTTTATCAACATTATTTTTTGGCTGTATCGTAAAAAAATATGCATTTAATACAAAAGGGTAGCTGCACTGATAAAAGTTCTTTTAACTTATCTACAAATTCATAACTGGAGGCCTTTTCACGTGTATAATAATTCTGATAAAAAGCATCCCTTCCCCTCGTACTAAGCCGAAACAGGTTATTTATTCGCCTGTTAAAACTACTGTTATCATATAAAACGTAGCCTTACTTTAAACTAGGCTTATATCAACTAGTTACTTCCCATACCAACTCACCGATACCAACCAGTTCAAATTCAACTTGACTCAACAGTCAACTACTAAAACAAAGAACCAAAATGATTAACATTTAACAAAGAATAGAAATAGAGCAAAGAGTATAGATTATTATTAATTTTCAACTATCTCCAGCAAAGAGTATAGATTATTATTAATTAATCAACTATCTCCAATAAATTCTATCCACTCCAAAGATACCACGTTAAGTATTCAAAGTAAGCGTTTCCAAATCAAGTATTTTATAGAATGCTATGTAAATATCCTTTTGCATTGTAAGACCGTATACTAAATGCCTCGTAAATTATTCTCATTGAGATGTTTTGACGTAGGGAATTATTATCAAAAGGCTTTACTAAAGGTTTTGAACGTATCTTATAAGATTTGTTCGATGGAAATTTATTCGGGCTACTTTTACACCGGTGAATATGTTGTATAAAAACAAACAATTGTTCCACTGATACAACGCGGACCTTTTTTGGGAGCACCATAAGGGTTTTACCTAAGACTGATGGCATTATTTCTGTGATAAAGGAATTCGGTTTAATATATTGTATCGTTGATTTTGTTTACAACGTTAAGGATAGTAACTCCTAGGTTGTAATCTTGGCCACTCTCTTCATTTCTTAAGGTAGTGTCTTTAAATTTCTTTCACATGGCTCCAATTATCTTTTTTATATCGGACGCTTTGTGATCTCTACCGCCCATGAACATCCATAATACCGGAAGAATCATGGACGCATTGCCAACCTTAAAGGGGATAATTATTGAATCGGAAAGGGGAGGGGGGGATTTGGGCCTCCGGATATCTTCTTCAGTATGTTTTTCTTTGGCCTATGTCATTGCTGTAGTGATAACTACTTGACCAATGGCTAGCTTTGAAACCCCTTCGCGATAGCTTCTGCAGATTACAAATACATATATCAAATAGAGTGTGCCATATTTAATCAGAAAACAGCGCTTGCTTGTGTAGTAAATATATTCTATATACATCGCTGCATTGGTAGGGTCAAGGTTTAGAAAACTAAAAAATCACTACGACTTCAAAATGTGAAGCAAAATAACATGTGTACTGTTGTTTTTTTTTGTTGTTTTTAAATGTTCGAGGATTGGATTTAACAAACACGCTCCTATAAGATATGCAGCCATGTCCGTAGGCAGGATCAAGGAGGTCATCAAATTAGCTATTATGTTGTTAAAATTATTTACGAGCCGAAGATCGGGCTCAGTGCCCTTGTGGCCTTTGTCAAGCAATAAGATGATTCATATATGAATATAACTATGCACATAATAACACTTATGCTTTTCACTCTGATAATATTCCAATTTATAAAACTTACTGGTATGTATATTTTATTTTATTATTTATAAAACTTACCAAATTAACGACGTTAAGTAACTTATAAGTTCCAAAATTAAGAGTAAAAGCTACTTACCAATTAAAATAACACACGTGTAAAAACAAAAGACACATTTTCACATATATACCGAAAAAAGATCTCTACTAGGTACTTTCGAAAACAGCTGTCTTGTATATTAAATTAGAGATTAAATCTTATTTAAGTATTGTCAAATAGGGCTTTAGTCACAGATCGATTATCTGCATTGATGAAGTCGATGTAGTTCATTAAAAAATGGCCCCACGTGAAAGATACCAATGATTGTTTTCTTATCAACCACTATTCATAAACTGTAAAAAACAAGGAAAGCATACAGATTAAGAATTACATTATATATTATTATTAAACGAGATCGCAGCACGCATAAGTAATGAACGATTAACCAAAAATAGTAACGATTAAAACATAATACTAAAAGTCAAAATACCCAAACGATTGCGACAGTTGTAACTTATAACAAGCTATCATGATAATATACGTTCAATGTCGACATCGATAAGATATCGACAACATTTAATTCAATCAATGGCACACAACACGGGCTCGGGGCGCCTGTGATTAAGGGCGCTTAACACTAATATTTAACCTCAGATTTATAACTTCGCTTAAACTCCTTTGAATAAACTTTGAAACCGATAAACTTCACATTCCTTTGTAGTGAACGTATTTACTTTTTAGATAAGATCATCCCATTTTATGTTGTATTGAAGATAAAGAGTGATCTTCTCTGTCTCACTTTGGTGTGCATGTTTCTATTATCAATTCCAGCCACACTTCAATAACGGAATCTAATATGCTATAGTCATTATTTGGGGGATTTTTTTTTCTAATAAATGTAAAATTTGTAATGAAGTTTATAGTTAAAAAAGGATCTTGTTGTAAAATACCAATTTTTCAAGTATATTGTGCGTAAACAGCTTCAATAGTAAATACATTATTGAAAGAAAATTAATTTAAAAGGATTTTATGTTTTTGAATGTATTTTAATGAATTTATATATCTTCGAATGTTCAGCAACTATGTTAAGCAAATATGTTCTTTAACGCGGATCCCTATATTTCTTTTAGTTTGTCCGATAAAATCCGTTTAAATTAGTTTTATTTCAATGTGTAAACGTGAGAAATCATTAAGTAAATACATACAATAGTTACAATAGTTACGAGATATATTTTATCTATACGAGATGTATTTTATTTAAGTGTAAAAATAGGTATAAAATCAAAATATTTATATTTATAAATATAAATAAACCTGCTAAATAAATAAGCTGGTAAATCAAAATCATGCTAGGTAATACAATCTCTCTTAACAGGTCAAGCTGATAAAACGGCTTTTGTTTCCTTAAGATTAGGACAGACCAACTGTAAATGCCACTCAAAAAGAGTTCTACAAAATAATTGATATTGTTTTGTATTAAAAAAAATCTTCGGAGGCCACACTTACAAGTGGTTTAAGTCAATATTTGTATTGGCTTTGTAATAGGGGAAGGCAACATAAAAGTTGAGGAACCGACTATCAAAAATAAGTGAGTAGAGTTTGTTAAGTGCTTCTTTGTAACAATGTTGTAAATCCGTGTTGCCTATAAGGATCCAGGAACTTGAAAAAGTTCTAGTACAAGCAACCTAACGTGGTTTGATATGTTATCAATTTATTCACGTCTCTACTTAGAATCTGATTAATTATCGCCCTAATACCATAATCATTGTTAAAGACATACCTGTAACTTTACATAATACACACGTTGGTCACAGCGTTCGCTAACATCGTATAAATGCAGTTTCTAAAGAAAGTACAACCGTTACGTTTGAATTTCACTCCATCTATGACCGAGGAAAAGGTAATACCTCTCTTTCGTAATTATGAATGTCAAAGTGTGCGGTTCAAGTTAATTTTAAATACAACATTATTGGAACCAATCGTAACTAATTTCTAAATTTATGAAAGTTTGACTAGTAAAAAATAAAAATATCAATTATATTTTTGGATTTGTGTAATTCCAACGAAAACTGAAAACTGAAAAAACTGCGAAACTCAACAAAAAAAACGTTAATGTCATAACGATTTGTGTGTTGGCATGACTACTGTAACCGATACGAGTTCTTACATCTTTTTTGGCGTATTTATGTACATAGTCTTTAAAAGAAAAGCAGTCTGAATGTTTACTGTAAAATATGCTGCACCACAATCTTGTACAACTTGCGGTTTTATGCCGCCTTTATCCAACGATTCCCTTCGACCTTTCTCAAACCGACTGTCTATCTGTAAAAGCTTTATTAACTAAAGTGATGAGAAAATCCCGGTCAAAGAAGATATTCATCGAGCAAAAGTAAGTACCATCGATATAGATGAATTTCTAAGTGAAATTGATGAAAGAAAGGAAGTAAAACATGGATGCTGTTGATTCTAGAAATTAATTGCGTTGTGAAACATATTTTTGGAGTTGCATTACTGCCACCAAAAGAAATAAAACTTCAAACTAAAGGAAATAGTTTGCACCAAATGGAGTCAGTTCATAGCATTAGTAAGCTGGTGCCTTTATACTGATTTTCAACAGCCCTCCCTTATAATATGTTTATTTTTACGAAAACATATATTATCACGAATGTAATTAGTTCAAGAATAAAAAACGTTAAAAGAAATAAGAAAACCAGTATGTAATGTGATTGAAAATGCTGTAAACATTTCTACACTTTACCTGTCACCGTTTTTGTAACTATGTCAAACTAATAGCACGTAAATTAATCTGGGTGATATCGGACTTCTCGATTCTATCATTGATATGTATCTTTACTTTTAAATCAATTTTGAAAGACAGACACTTCTATGCTTAGTCCTTAGATTCGTCCGTCTAATCATAAATAAATTTATGTATTTAATGTAACTATGAGTGTCTAAACGTCCCTAGCGTTGTTCTGTCACCTCGTAACCCACAACAAAGGAATTTTAAAAGGCTAACACAATGCGGTAACTGCTGCCAAAATTTGTTTTTGATGACGCTTTAAAGATAGTTACTGTCAAGTGTGGGGAATACTTTTTCATTACTGATTACCACACTGGCTAAATACTTTTGTCATTCATATTACTGTAATTAAAACTATTAAAAGAACGATCTGAACATCTAAATCTATATTATATACATAATTCAAACGGTTATAATCAAACAGATAGGCAATGGCAAACGTTAAAATTAAAATAAATTAAAAACTTCACAGAATTCCGAGAGGATTAAATCCAACCAACGGCACATCGTTAGTAATATTGTGAAAGTAAATACAGGTATTTCGGACGTTGAATCAAGGTAGGTTTTGGGTTAGCTTTTGAATTGTCGAACGGTCTTGTTTCTTGATGAATAAGCAAGCTAAACGAGGACGATTCGACCGCATCCTTCTGCAAGCGAACCTATACACACTGCCGGGTACCATGCATCCTAACATTTGCAACCATTCTAGTTCAAATTATTTTGTAATAGATAAATATTTTAGTTTATTTACTACATACGTATGCTGTGAGCAGGATTTATTTCAAATTAGTTTAAAAAAACTTCTGTTTTTATTAGTCACAGCTTACCGGCATAAATATGCGTAAACAAAAACAAGTTGCGTCAACTTAACATCATTATCATAGGTCAGGGATGTGATAATGATAGCAATGATTCAATATATAAATGGTATTATGATCGATGGTGCCCTAAAGATATAAAATTAATCAAACTTAACAATGAACTGTCAAACGACCTGCAAATCGAATAAACGACGCGTCAGTAATCCCACTCCAGCGCATTGTTATTCTATTTCCTCAAGATTATTTACATAATTGATTTATCATTCATTAACAACTATATTTAGCTTTGTTATAATTAGTTTGTGTTCATTCAACATCATATTTTATACATCGCAATTCGGTTACATTATAATAATCAATTGAAATAATTTAAACGGATTTTATCGTGGTTTTTTATTTTAATTTTGGTCCCGACGTTTCGAAAGCTTTTTAGCCTTCGTGGTTACGGTATGGACTGAGGTGTAGGTTGTCCCAAAATGTTAATGTTACATTATCTACCTTCAGTTTGCAATTATTATGGTTTAATGATGGTCCGATCTACTCAAAAGGAGCTAACGGTGTTTTGAGATCTGGCAGTTGGTATTTTAGGTTTCACTTTTATTAAGTGTATAATCGGATCCCAAGCTTGTGCTAGCTTCAAACCATATTCTCTATTGATATGCAGTTTTTTTTTATTTCAATAGCCGCGCGAAACATCCTAGGTAGGAATCGGTGTTCTTTGGCAAGGATTTGTGGTTTGTCGAATCTAAGATAATGTTTGGAACCTTCCTCTGAATGTTCAGCAACTGCAGACTTCGTAGTGTCGATGTTTAACTATATGTTCTTTTACGCGGGTTCCTATATTTCTTTTAGTTTGTCCGATATAAGAGAGTCCACAATCACAATCGAATTTATATATGCCCTGTTCCTGTAGAGGTATATGACACTTAACTGGTGGTAAAAATTGACTAATCTTCTTGGGCGGCTTGAAGTAAGTTTTGATAGAAGCACGCTTAGTAATCATAGCCAAACTTGTCTGTGACTCCTCTAACATATGGTAACACAACAGGGATACGATCAACTGTGGCTGGTTTCACTCGGTTTCTGTGACGGCGTTGTGGAATTTGGAGCTTGTTGTCTCGTAGTACTCGCTTGACATGTTTGTATGGGTAACTTTTCAATACCCAGTATAAAATCCGTTTAAATTAGTTTTATTTCAATGTGTAACATTCGCGTAAACGTAAGAAACAATTATATAATAATCAATGTTTCGTCTAAGGATCAAGTGACGCTTGCTTTGAAAGGGGTAATACGTCTCAGCAATTTGGTGATCGTAATTGGTTTGTATTGGCCGATGTTCAATGAACACGTCTGTTCGTAAACGTCAAGTGTCCATTATATTATGGGTCTTGAATATTGGAACAGTTATTATAGAGTACAGAACATTTCTTCAGTAAAAACCTTATAAAGAAATATATATAAGAAAGTAATGATTTTAAATAATAACAGCCGCAAATATTTTCAACCGAATACAAAATATATAAAGAGGTTTTCAATAATCTATAGACTATATTTTTTTAATATATGTTACGCGATATCTTTGTCCTATTTGATGATTATATTGTAGTTGATAGGGTTTATATTCCCTTATATATGGATTTTGTTTAGATTTAATGATGAGTATGAGGGAAATTGGGTAACTATTCAATGGTTAACAACAACTGTAACGCGACTCAGGTTTTGAAATTCGAAGATTTTAATTTATAATTATTATGTGTACATGCAATACCCACATTATTAACTTAAAGGCAATATTAGACTTAGATATCGATGCCAATTACGTTGAGTTTTGAGCTCTGCACTCATACAAAAACTACTGACGCTGAGGTATCATGCGGCTGAGTTAAAGAGTGGCTCCAGAGTTAGTTAAGGTTAAAATAATTGCTGTTTTAAAAAATGGTTTTGACAGCAATGCGTAGAGTATTTCATTTTATACTTAAGTGTTATTTTTAGAAGTCAATAGTAAAATTATTAAATAAATTGCAGTACCTTATTAAAACTTTGTTTGTAATAGGTATAAGTTGCGGGCTCTTATACAAATTATGTTCTATAGAAAATATTTTAGAAATGATTCACATACCATGTTTATAGGCTAAGATAAAATCGGCCTAATTTAAAGAAATGGCGCAGACTGAGAAAAATTCACTGCTCCTTCATATTCTACAAATAAACCTATTGACCGTAAATCATAAAGTTTCGTGAGAAAAATTAAAAGTGTAGCTGGAAGTCTGTTGCCGAGCGTGTTGGCTAACTTACGTTGCTTGTTAAATAATGCCTGACTTTCTTGTAAGGGGCTTTTATCTGGTGCAATTGTAAACATGTTTATAGTAATTCTGGGAGTACTCCCATTGTAAGTTTTTAAACATTTTTAATTTGAGGGCACTATGTCTTAATTAAATTATAGACAATCACACTAGGATAACCTATATGGTAGGTATCACGGACTTACGGCGCCAGACTCGAATGAATGATTTGCGGATCACACTCACATTTTGGTGATGATTAATTAAGATAAGTTCTTTTTTATAGCGGAGACCAGTAGAAACGAACAAGTAGATCACCTGATAAGTGATCTCCACCACCCATTATTTTATTCTAGGACTGCAAAGTGACTCGCACTAGACCTGATGTTAAGTACAAAGTCTAAATATAATGTCGACGGTGAAAAGACATTGTTTCCCTCGACAGTCGGCAGAATTATGGCTGAAGTTACTGGATATATATTGGCTGACCCCAGAACGCGACTCGCCAGAATGAGCTATTATGGCGAGTCTTTCACCATGTGTAAGGTGGCTGGTATCCAGTATGAATGCACACAATCACCATCATCATCAGCCACAGGACGTCCATTGCTGAACATAGGCCTCCCCCAAAGATTTCCAGACCGACCTGTTCGAAGCGGACTGCAGCGACTTCCTGTGAATTGAAGGATTGGGAAGCGGAGGAGGATTTGGGCTTCCGAATATCTCACTCACCGCACGAACCTCAGCAGCAAGTCGCTACTGAGTCAGATCACGTCAAGTGGACCCCCCCTTTACCACTTGACGATAGAAAACTTATTAAAACATAATTATCGAAAGTAGTCATACCCAAAAATCATCCCGTGAAACAGTTTTTGGAAATTTTGATTTTAACACCATTTTTTTTTTAATCAAAGTTTTTGCTACTTAAAATTAAAAAAATAATTATAAAAAAGCTATTGAAGATAACTTAATGAAATTTTCAGCGATTATAGTGAAATATCTATAATTTCACTTAAAAATATTTTGAAACTTTCATTTGTTTATTATCATATATTTTTTTAACTTTTAAATAAACAAATTGAAATTTTAATGACTTCTCCGTACGATAATCGAATTATTTTTTTTAGTAATACGCGTTATACATTTAAGTTCTTTAATCCAAAATAAAATTTCACTGCTCGGCATTAGTTTAAATAATGTGAATTTTTATATGACGCAGCGGCGAGCGGATCAAGTGCTCCGCGCTACTGAGCTTAGCTATTAAGGCTATATAGATCGCTACAAATGACATAAGTATTTAATAAATAATCTTTACAATTCATTCTTTTATTTTTTTATATTGTCAACTACATTTGCACAGAGTAATTAAGGTATATGTATAAAAAACTATTATAGAGGTATGTATAAAACAATATTTTTCCAACTGACTAATATTTTCAGATAAAAAACACTAAGCTTCACAATCAGTTTTCATTTGTTATTCATAAATATAAAACAAGTGAATTCCGGTAGCTAGCGAGATTCATTTGTTTTAAACTAGTTGCAATCCGTTAAATAAAAATGAACATAAAAAAATACAGAAGAATCTCATTTTTATCCCTCCCACTGGTTTTTCGATCAAAAGCAACTTTAAAATGATTTATTCGATTTTTTGTCTTAACACTATCATCAGGAGACTCATTTTCGTTCCCCAATTTACTAATAGCAGCTTTAATTACTTTCTTGCACTCATTCTCACTTGATAATCGTTTGATTTTTACTGGTGGCTCTCCTACTTCCAATAAAGGTTTATTTATTCTGTCGACTTTTAACTTATTATCTACAACTTCGCATTGATAAGAAGGATCTGTATTTTCATTATCTTCAATATCATAATTCACTAACTTAAGCTCATTAACATTGGGAAATTCATTTCCACATTTTTATTTAACGGATTGCAACTAGTTAAAACAAATGAATCTCGCTAGTTACGGGAATTCACTTGTTTTATATTTATGAATAACAAATGAAAACTGATTGTGAAGCTTAGTGTTTTTTAATCTGAAAATATTAGTCAGTTGGAAAAATATTTTTTTATACATACCTCGATAATAGTTTTTTATACATATACCTTAATTACTCTGTGCAAATGTAGTTGACAATATAAAAAAATTAAAAAATGAATTGTAAAGATTATTTATTAAATACTTATGTAATTTGTAGCGATCTATATAGCCTTAATAGCTAAGCTCAGTAGCGCGGAGCACTTGATCCGCTCGCCGCTGCGTCATATAAAAATTCACATTATTTAAACTAATGCCGAGCAGTGAAAGTTTATTTTGAAATAAAGAACTTAAATGTATAACGCGTATTACTAAAAAAAATAATTCGATTATCGTACGGAGAAGTCATTAAAAATTCAATTTGTTAATTTAAAAGTTAAAAAAAAATATGATAATAAACAAATGAAAGTTGCAAAATATTTTTAAGTGAAATTATAGATATTTCACTATAATCGCTGAAAATTTCGTTAAGTTATCTTCAATAGCTTTTTTATAATTAATTTTTTAATTTTAAGTAGCAAAAACTTTGATTTAAAAAAAAAAATGGTGTTAAAATCAAAATTTCCAAAAACTGTTTCACGGGATGATTTTTGGGTATGACTACTTTCGATAATTATGTTTTAATAAGTTTTCTATCGTCAAGTGGTAAAGGGGGGGTCCACTTGACGTGATCTGACTCTACTTTATATCAGTTTTCTGCGAGTCATGGAAACAACTCTGTCTAGCTAGTCCATTTATGCTGTATATAAAAATGACTACAGCGTGGCCCTACCACTCTATCTCAGTTCGTAACATTCCCGCCCCATACATTGTGGGTTAGGTACAACGTGTTCTATGTTGTAATGTTATAGCTTGATTAGATTTACGGACGGATCGACGGACGGCTTGAAGTCAACCCTCCTCAGGAATGCTAGTCCAAAAGTCCAAGTCACAGGGCGGTCGATAGTGTTCTCTGACTGTTGGAAACCCCATGTTCGGAATTGTACGCAAAGATAGCAGTCACTGAAGATAGCAGAGTAGATTTTTTCTACTCAATACTTTTTATGCTCTATATATACCCATTCAGCATGCCTCCGACTCCTATAACCGATATACTTAGGTATATAATCTTGTGAAATAATGTCAATAAAGTTAAAGAAATTTCAAACATTGACCTGTATGGTTTAGTACTAGTCTATTTCTGCCGCCAAGCAAGAGTGTGTAAGCACTGTTGTGTTTCGGTTTGAAGGACATTGAAGCCAGTGAAATTACTGGGTATTATGAGACTTAACATCTTATATCTCAGGGTGACGAGCGTAGTTCAGTGCCATACAATGCTTTGTAATTCAATGTTATATGTGGTGTTGCTTCTGTTTATGGGCATGCGTGGTGCTTACCACCAGGCGAGCGCCTTGCTCGTCTCGTCATTTAATGAAATAATAAAAAGAAACAAAATATGAAGCCAATAATATTGTACCATACATTATTCTCTGAAATAGCAAATTGAATCAGATTAATTTACTGTTCCTTAGTACACTATCGCGTTAAATTAATAATCTATAGAGATGTAGGCAGCCCAGTTATTACTCGTGAGTAATTGGCCCCATATAAACTTCGTTGCAGGCCACAGTGTATAATGTTGTTAACAGTTTTAGATCACAGCCACGGAACTTTTAATGCGTATCCGACACGCTTATCGACGGAATTTAAGAAATACTAACATCATAAACTATATAAGAGCCATCTAGTTAATAAAGTAGTATTATTTTTTGAAAACAGGTTCGTTGTACGATACATGCATGAATTACGTACTTACTTGATGTTCTAAAAAGACCAGAAATAAATAATCGTCTAAGATGCCTCCTCACGTCTTCGAAAAAAAAATTGGTGTGTGTCGTGGGACACCAGGTAGGAACGAAGTTCCTTCGGCTAATGTAGAATCGACACAAATTTTAAAAAATACAAATTATCAACTAACATAACAAAATATGTCTCTTTATTTTTGTTTGACAACATAAAATTACATAGAAATAGAATAGAAAAATAGAAATAAAAAAAAGACGTGTAGCACTCGGAGACTGCCGCGGTAAAGCTATTGTATAGCATTTTTTATCAACTTATGTAATTATAAATAAAAACTTATTAATTTAGACTTAGACTGGCTACTAAACGGTGGACGGCCGTGTTCTATAATCAAAAATTCAAATTCAAATTTCAAACCGCGTCTACATTTCCAAATGTCATAAGTTATCTATCTGTTTAATTAACGGAATTTCGACTTTAACTTTGTGTGCTAGATATCAAATTAAGTTTAAAAAAAGTCTCATTTAACGGTTTTATTCCACGCATTTTTTCCACGCATTTTTTCCACGCATATTTCTTACGGTTTTACTATCACATTTTTTTCAGTTCGGTCACGCAGCGAAATCCCTATCCCCTCCAAGCCTGCCGTAAGGAACTTCGTTCCAATAAAAGATTGTCGATCAGTCTGTTTTTATAACATGCTTTCTGATGAGATGCAAAGAGTTGCTTTCGGTATATAAAATAACTGTAAATATAATGAAAAAGGTAGTAAATTGTAAGTTTGTATTATCAGATAAAATATATTGATTAACAGGCCGGTATTAAATTAAAGTGTTGATTCAAATGTCCGGGATTCAATTATTCGGGATTGGAAATTATGCCTGATATGGTGATAAGCTTGGCACCTAACACATCATAGCATAATAATAATACCAGCGAACCGTGGGATACATACAGAAAACAGGATTATACTCCATTGGTTGCGTATGATTAAGTGGTCTAAAATGTATTATTATATTTTTTCACTTTCTTGAGTACCTTCATTCTTTCTGGAGTATCAACCGTGCCGAATCAAGGACGAAGTCTTACTGTTATACTCTTCGTAAGACTATGTGAAATTACTTGACTACAGACTGTTTTAAAGCCATTAATTGGTTCCTTCATACCATGTTATACGAGGTGAAGGCGTCTAAGCAGATTAATCGCCACGCCAAAACACTAAATCTTCCTTAATCCTTTGATATAAAACGCCCCAGCTTTCTACTGATTACTCCAATTAGTTAGTACATCACAACGGTGAGATTAAATTTACGCTTGGAAATAATCATCTTTTATGTCTTCAAGTCGACAAAAATAATACAATTTTATGAAAATATTGGTTACCTACCTATGTTCTTCAAAAGTTGTATTGGCTGCTATATTAACGCTATAATAGGTAACGAGTGGAAAAAATCATTCATAATGTTCTATTATTCTGGACTCTTCAATTTTGAATAAAACCTTTTTGGGGATGTTGCAATTGCCTACAAACGTTTTGTTTTTATTTTTCCGGTATCCGGTATCAATGTCCGTTTAGATATAAACTTGTTTTTTTACGATAAAGTTCCGCAAAAACTATAGTCTTTTTAACTATACTTTGTCTTTTTTGTTATTTTTATTCGGATTCGTGTACTTCATTTGTTTAAGTATTTTTAAGGTAACTTTGAATTGGATAACTTATCCTATTGATTTCACATATATGGTATCGATTTGCTACTAATTACCTTATAAACCATCTGATGTAGACGCGTCTACAAATCCACCCGGTAGTCTTCGAGACTTTTAACTAGCCATCTTGGATATCTGATCCGCTATTCAAACATCTGCCTGTTTTATAAATTAACTTTGAATTAATAATAATATCAACCGTTAAACCCCTCGGCGTTAATAACAAAAAAATAATTACTGAACAGATTTTCTCCAAACCAGCTTTCAAATAAAAAAAACCGCATTCAAGTCAATAATTCGTTAAGGTGCTTCGATGTACCCAGAATACATGGACAGACGTATCAAGGATTCAAACTTATTGTAACACCCCTTCTTTATCGGGAGTTCAAATAATAAATATTATTCTTTTATCAGTTATGGATATGCGCTTAGGTAATCGTTTCTTTTGTGAATGATTTATGTAAGTAAATACTATCTGCTTACATTATGGCTTAAACACTCCACAAAAATACAAGGTTTTAGAAAAGTAATTACACATGTTTCACCTCTGGTGCGAAACTCGCATTCAATTGGAAAAAAACCGCTTTCGTCGTATCAGTAATGGAATAAAACCACAGGAAGTAATAAACATCAAAGAAATTAAAACACATACAACGTATATTGCTGTTGCAACGTAGCATAAAGAGAATATCCAAATCTATTGAGATGTACTGCAATGCGGCTGAATATTCAGGTCAACCTGTGTACAGATACGAAATGGGTTTAAACAACATGCCATCCTGCACAGAAATGGTCAAAATGATCGCAGTAATTAAAAGCAGAAAGCAGTTGCAGTGAACACTTACGTCAACAATGCAACTTTATATTTGATGTAAACTGGGCAAAATACATAAGCTTATTGCGACGTTATGTGTGGATATTGCATGACAGAAGCCGCGGAATTCGCTCACTCGTTGCTGCCATTTTACAGATACCATTCAAACAGATTGCGTTATATATCGCTGTTTATTCATATATCAATTTAACTGTCGACTGGAGTTCGCCGTTAGAATAAATAAAGATGATATCTCATCAAATTAGTAGCCCAATAGCGAGATTTAAAACATTCCGGATCCGAAAGCTCTTAATTAAATCCTTAAGATCAAAACGTCCGCTAAACCTCATTAATATTCATGATCGGGTTATGGAAGGATCTATTTTAGGTCAGTCGTGTTGGGAAAGAGTCGCCGTCTATTTTAAAGTGTCATATTTTATCTACCTAGCTACGGAATCTGGTCAATGCAAATTGTGCTACGATCTTGGTTTTTTCTTATAATAAGTTGCTGGTGCGGTGTGATCTTGTTTGTAAATATTTTTTGCTTTATTATTCGATGAAGAACAGAAAATATTAGACGACAAGCAGTAGCTAAATGATTACTAGAGTACTGCTGTGTATTTTTTGCAGTATAATTTATAATATTATTAAACTGTGGTTGTGAATTTTTCATGTAAGTATTTATTAATTTATACGCACATAACTAATGTCCAAGGACTTCTGTATGTAATGTTTGTGTGAATAAATATATTTTTTGCAATTGGCGCATGCATAATTTGACGTAAACTATTTTGTTTATGAACTGTATTGATGAACTGATAATAAAGGCAATATAAACAGTGAAACTATTTTATTATATAGAATTAATTTGACTACGTGACTTGTCAGTGCACACAATTACATGGAAGAGGAAGTCATTATTAAATATGACGCAACAACGACGCAATAGATACATTGCCAATACACAAAATTCAGGCGTCCATAGTTCCAACATCCTCTCCTGGACGCCAACGCTTTAAGCCCATCGACTTGGTGAAGTCTTCGTGCTTCGGTCGATGTAGCCCCTTTGTCAGTACATCAGCGACCATTTCTCGAGTTGCTCGATACTGAACAGCAACCTGCTTGGCCGCAATCGTTTCTCGCACAAAGTGGTAACGGACGTCGATGTGCTTACTTCGTGCATGGTACAAGGCGTTACCTGAAAGACTAATTGCACTTTGGTTATCACAATAGAGCTTAATGGGTGTACCTTTCATCTTCGGTGAGAACTCTTCTTCCAGTTGTTTTAAATAAAGTGCTTCTTGTATCGCTGAGGATAACGACATGTACTCCGCTTCTGTGCTGGATAATGCAATGGTGTTTTGCCTTTTTGAATTCCAGCTTATGGCTGCTCCCTGGAATAAAAATACGTAGCCTGTGCATGACCTACGATCTACGACATCATTTGCCCAATCTGCATCACAATAGCCATAAATATTTTCTTCTGTATTTCTCCTGAATGTAAGTTTCATATTAATTGTTCCTTTCAGATACCTCAAAATTCTCTTTACAGCTGCCCAATGTTCACTTGTTGGCTGGTTATTATATCTACTTAAAGAATTTATTATGTAAGTTATGTTAGGTCTGGTTCCTTGTGACAGGTACAGTAAACAGCCAATGATTTCTTGATATGGAATATTTTTTAAAACTTCATTTTCATTTTCAGCCTTTTTTAACTTGACATTTGCATCTGTGGGTGTTTGCACTGGCTTACAGTTTTGCATTCCGAAACGGGTAAGTATCATTTTTATGTATAATGATTGATCTATAGAAATTTCATGATTAGTTATATTTTGAGAAATTTTAAAACCTATGCATTGCTTGGCTAATCCCAAATCCTTCATACTGAATTTTTCCTTTAACTTGTCTTTGACCATCTGAGATGATTTTTCATTATTGAAAAAATACAATAAATCATCCACATATACTGCTATGAAAAATATATCCTTATCGTTTAAGATACGATGATATACACAAGGATCTACTTTGGAACGAGTCATCCCTGAATCTATCAGTACAGAGTTTAATTTCTTATTCCATTGTCTACTTGCTTGCTTCAGTCCGTATATAGACTTGTTCAATCGGTATACTTTATTTTGCTCTTCATAACCAGGTGGTGGAGTCATATAAAGTTCTTCTTCTACATCTCCTTGCAGAAAAGCAGTTACTGCATCCATTTGGTGTATTTGAAGGTCATATTTGGCAGCTAAGCCTATTAAATATCTTATCGAGCTATAACGGACAACTGGAGCATATTTATCTTGATAATCTATACCCTTTACTTGCTTGTATCCTTTTATTACAAGTCTAGCTTTATAACGTGTTATGAATCCATTTTCATCTATTTTTGTTCTGAAAACCCATTTACAGGGAATTGCTAATTTTCCTTCTGGTAAAGTTACGGAAGTCCATGTATTGTTATTAATTAATGACTGATATTCTTCCTTCATGGCTCTTTTCCATTCATCAGCTTTATCACTGCTAAGTGCTTCTTCAAGACTCTGTGGGTCACTATTGAGTAAACTCATAGTTGACTCACTGTTCATGCACATATAAGATGTGGCATTATTATGATGATTTCTTTTTTTCAGATGCTGACGAGGTCTCAAAATCATAGTATGGCGTGGCGGAGATTCCAGTGGCTCATCAGGTAAGTATAATTCATCATTAACATCTTCAAAAACAACTGAGTCATCAGAATAACCCTCAGTAGTAAGCTGTGTTTCATTTATCTCATCTACATTTTTGTTTTCAGGTTCTTCATGATCTTCCAATAAAGGTAAGTCTACTGTTTTCTTTTCCCTTATTACATCATTAGTTTCTAAATTACTTTCCTGTTTATTCATAAAATCTTCCTTAGCTATAAATTTTTCTTCCTTTTGTTCATAATTATCAACTTTATTCCTCTTTATAGCAGATTCTAAAAATACAACATCTCGACTAATAATTCCTTTATTTGTTTCAGGGTCTATGAATCGGTAGCCCTTGGTAGAATCACTATAGCCTACAAAGATTAATTTATGTGACTTGACATCAAGTTTTGTCCTGTTTTCTTTTGGAATGTGTACCATCGCATGACATCCAAAAATCCTCATGTGCTTCAAATTTGGTTTCTTTCCACTCCATAGTTCATGTGGTGTGGCGTAGGATAGAGTACGAGTAGGTGAGCGGTTGATTATGTATGCAGCGGTGGCTACTGCTTCAGCCCAAAAAGTATTCTGTAATTCAGAATTAAAAATCATACATTTAGCACGCTCTATTAAAGTTCTATTCATCCTCTCGCTGAGGCCATTTTGTTCCGGAGTGTATGGATTTGATGTCTGGTGCCATATTCCATGACATTTAAGGTAAGCTTCAAATTTATTATTTTTATATTCAGTGCCATTGTCACTTCTTAGAATCTTTACCTTTTTGTTTGTCTCATTTTCAACTCTATTTTTAAATTCTACAAATTTGTCAAATACTTCACTCTTATTTTTAATAAAATATACATGTACATGACGTGAAAAGTCATCAATGAAGGTTACAAAATACCTGGCTCCTCCAATGGAAACATTTTTCATTGGTCCACAGACATCACTATGAATGAGCTCTAGCAACTCCGTTGCACGGGAGCCATCACTGGGAAAAGGTTGTCTGGTCTGCTTCCCTTCAAGACATGTTATACAAATACAATTTTTCTTCTGCGATGAAAAATTTATTCCTTCTGTACAATCAGGTAACTTATTAAGATCTGTGAAATTTAAGTGGCCCATCCTCTGGTGCCAGAGGTAAGTATCACAATCATCAAAATTGGCTGACATTGCTTGTATTTCTTTATTATTACAAGATTTTAATTGATATGTGTTGTTAATAAGAATAGCTTTTGCCACTAATTTATTCATTTTAGTATAAATTTCACAGCCAACTTCATTGAAAAAGACTTTGCAACCACTTTCAACAATCTTGCTTACTGATAACAAATTTGTTTTTAACTCTGGGACATATAAAACTTTTCTCACCTGTATTACATCGGTGCTGCCATTTGTATTTACCTTTATAGATATATTACCACAGCATTCAACTTTCAGCAATTTGTCGTCAGCAATTCTTATTGAATGTACAGGAGAAGTTGTGACATCGCTAAGCCAATCCCGGTGCATGGTCATGTGCATGGAGGCGCCGGAGTCTACATACCAGTTCATCGAGTCATTCATCATGGACGCTGAAAATGCTGCTACAAATCCTGTGTTTTTATTTTTATCAGTTGTCCCATTGTTTTTCTTGAACCAACATTTTTTACTGACATGGCCATATTTGTTACAGTTATAGCATCTTGGGCCTTTCTTTGATTTATGCTGATCACCTTTAGACTGAATTTTAGAGTTTATGTAAAAAGCGGTAGTGTCTGATGTTTTTACCTCTTGTAAAAGTTTATTTTTTACTAAATCAGCACTAATTTTTACACCAGAACTTTCTAATCCCATTATCATGGGTCTGTACATATCAGGTAATCCTGCTAACATTAACGTGCCCAACCACTCATCGTCTACATTAAAATTGATGAGCCTTAATTTGTGTGCCGCTGACATTATTTTGTTCACATAGTCTTCTATACACATACTACTTTCTAAATTGGTATTTATGAGTTCCTTTAACAAACCAACTTTACGACAGAGTCCACTGTCTTCAAATGCTCTCGCCATTTTATCCCACACCTGTTTTGCGGTAGTGGCTTCTTGAATGTGTATGTATAAAATTGGGTCAACTAATAGTATTAGTTTGGACTTAGCTTTTATATCCTTTTTCATGGAGTCGGGGTCATCGGAAACTGGTTCTTTTAATATGCAGTCATACAACTCTTCATGCTGTAGGTACGCTTTAACAGCAAAACTCCATGATGCCCAATTATCACGGCCAGTAAGTTTTTCGATTGATATCAATGAGGTATTGCATTTCGAAGCCATTTTGATTTGGTAAGCTGAAAAATAAAACTCGCGAACCGGTAACTATGAGAGGTTATATTCGTGATTTTACTTTTATTTAAAACTTTTCGGCAAAGATAACGCTTGACGGCAGGCTGGCCTGGGCCCATAACCTGATGAACTGATAATAAAGGCAATATAAACAGTGAAACTATTTTATTATATAGAATTAATTTGACTACGTGACTTGTCAGTGCACACAATTACATGGAAGAGGAAGTCATTATTAAATATGACGCAACAACGACGCAATAGATACATTGCCAATACACAAAATTCAGGCGTCCATAGTTCCAACATGTATCACTTTTTTATCAAGATTAATTATAATTATTAATGAGTCTATCGCCTTTATACGGATGAATTATTATAGAATAGAACACCGGAGAGATGATTGTGGTTGTTTATTTACATGACGTTTTCGTATCTCCGGGATACGGGAAGTTAGCACTGTCCAGCGAAATATCAAAATATTTATGAAAAACTTCCCGAGGTTCCCTAAAATAAATTCCCGAGACGAGTCAAATGCAAATTTGGCAGGAATGCGAACGCGGGTAATAATAAGTCCTAGTGCCGACGGACGCTAAAATAAATATTATAATGTAGCAACGATGTGAATTCCCAAAACAAAGGGGATGCTTTAAAATTAAAATAAAATCAATATATATTTAGATGAGGTTCGAGGTAATATGATAATGAAAGAGTAAAGACAGCAAATCACATTGAATACTCATGCATAATATGTTAACAAATTATTTTTAAAAATATCCTTTGATTATGTATGTACCACAAGTATATCGACATTTCCATACTTGTGACAAGCGAGTTTTTTTTATCAAGTGACGTAGTAAACATTATATTGATATTTGATAATGATCATAGTTGGTTATTCTCGTTCTGTGATCGACCGACATAGTTTGGGTACTATTGCGGATTTTAGGTTCAGCATTCTGATCTTCAAATCAGCATAGTTATACAAACAAATAAGTCAATTTTAGATTTCATTTAGCAATAATTAAATTCATAATGGATAAAATTGTAATCACAGTATTATTAGCACCAAAATACCTATAACACCTATACTATAAATAAAAATTAATTAAAATCTCGATTACCTTTATCATCTTGAATAGAATTATATTTACCAAAAAATCTTAGTAAAATCACGACAGCTATTACCATACCGTAACATAATTAACGTGTATAACCACGGAAGTAGTTAATACCGCGATGATAATACACCGCGGCGAATATGTTTCACCGACGAAACTCCGGAGATTGCAAGTTTGATTACCGCATCCGAACAAATAACTATTTCACCTTTGAATATTTGCTTCGTATGAGAACTGCACGACTGGTCTGTAGGGGGCAGGAAATGTTAATTAATTTAACAGTTACGGCTATAGTTTTCTTGAACAATAAATGAGTAATGTTATTTAACGTTAATGTTATAATTAGATAGTTAGAAATTAAAAAAAGAAATTAGAAAAGAAACACTTACTGGAAAACTTTTGAAATTATCGCCATTCAGATATTATGACAAGTTAAAAAATATGTAACTGTAATACCGATTTGGCCAATTTTTTTAATAATTAATACTTTCCATTCGAATGATATATAGAAAGCTAAACTTTAATGTACCTAAGAATAAATCCATCTAGTACTGTAATAAGTGTTACATCAATCATCAATGAATTGAGTCTTTCAACAGACACAAGAAACTTCAGACCCAGCAGTGAATTACCGGTTTAAGAATAATATACGACTTAACTGGTCGTGTAATGTATGTGCGCAGTCGAATGTACACTTTCAACAACGATTTCCATTATCATCACGATGTTGTAATCGAACTAAACAAAAGGCTATGAGTGAAGGCACCAACTAAAGAAAGTTCCAAATGTTCCCCCGGCCTTGTTCTGTCTTGTCCAAGGATGTTGGGGATTTAATCGAACCAGTAAGGAGTTCTATTTTAAAAATCACTTTTCGAATATCATTAAGTGTTCGCGTGTCTCGTATATTTGCTTGTATAAAGTTGTAAATTTATTTAATTTTACACGTTAAATTATTTACCGTGAAAACTTGTAACGACTTCCTCCTGTATGCGATCCAGAAATTTGTACACAATAACTAAATATAAAGGCGGACTTTGTCCAGTTTTATATTTACTATGGATGCAAGTTTGCCTGCAACGAAATGAAACATGTTTCCAATGCCGCCAGTTCTTTTGATCTTATCTTTGGAATAAATACATTAATAATAATTGACAACCTCAGTGGTGCAGCATTCCCATAGCTGGTTATGAAACCAGAGGCCACAGGTTCGCTTCCCGCACCGAGACAAATGTCTGTGTGACCCACAAATATTTGTTTTTAATCTGGGAGTTCAGGGACTATTTATTCGTAGTTCCTGATACCCACGATACAGTTTAACCTAGTGTGTGATCAGGACTATGTGTATGACTATTGGGTGTAGATTTTACACACGAAGTCTACTTAACAAGTCACTGCAGTTTCGAGATACAATAACTTTAAATGAATCACTATTAACATATTTCAACACCTCAAGTACTCGTAACGGCAACTTAAATACGTTTAATAGCAATTGAACATAGAAACTAGTGGTACTTACGGCGTCTAGTGATGATATTAATCTGATATTAAAGCAGGCTTTAATCAATTACGGTCGTATCAAGTTGGTACTGCCAGTAGTTGAATTAACATAGTAACTTATACAAGTTACATTACTTGCCGCGCTGTGTGGGGCCACGTCACTTACCGAACTTCACTGTCTTACGATGTTGTTCAGATCTAATAATTATGGAGAAGGCATTTATCTTATTACCTTCGTACTGTATGACAAGTTTCGTTCGTAATATCTTTAGGAATTTTAGACTTGATGGAACTGTTGTATGCGTATAGTTATATTCTTAATTTCTTAATTTAGGTTAAAAAGTAGTTTTAATGATGTCACGTCTTATTAAGTTATGTCTTATAAGACAAGGCGAAAGATTCTTTTAACAGATAATTCTCTTGTCTTTGACTATGTCTGATTTCCTACATTATTTTATATGCACTCGACAATAATACGAAAAAGAAACTATTTTGCGAAAACAAAACTAAAATTTGGTAAAAAATTAGGCTGCAGTTCATGTTTCAAATATTGGATTAAGAAAAAGTAGTGAGAAAATCTGGCTATCTCCCTCCCACGCGTGCACTGTAATAGGCGTGACCTGCCTTGTGACGTAACATGGCATGTCGTGTATCCTTTTTCCATTACTTGACTGACGTCTACCTCTTCCAGCAGATTTAAACAGCATTTTTTTTATTTTTGACTTGATTTTAATATTTATTTCGATAATAGATTTAAAGGATATTTTTGATTAAAATAATAAAAAAATAGGAGTCAAATAAACAATTTTTCTAACAATAAGATAATCTTACTCAAATAAGTAGGCAAAAAAGGAAAACGTATGTGTTTAATAATCATTTCATACTTTGTTACTTCACATTAATAAAATATATGCTCCGTTTATTATAACAGAATCATTCAAGTCCTATTATCGAAGTCACATTTAGTAAATGATGTAGTTGAAAAGTTCAATAGTGTGTTAACGCGTTCATATATAAACACGTTTCCGTAGCCACATTTCTTAGCTCGTTGTCCCACAAAGTACTTTTGTTTGCTAACACACGATAACAGACTGTGTGAAAGCTATCTTTCTATTTGCCCTCGCATTCTATACTTTATATTTAACAATAAAACTTCGGCTATATGTTTGTTTGGTTAGAGTGTTTATTCTATTTGTTTTAATGATTTTCTATCTAATGTTTCACACCATGTCTTGGTTGGTGTTCGACTAGCTAGTTCAGCTTTTTCTTACTGATGTATAAACGTTATCTCACTTATATTTTTATCAATCGTATATTTGTTTTTCATTCACAATAAAAAGTTGGCGTCTAAACCGTGCTTTATTTATATCACATCGCCACGCCTCGCCGCTCCGATTGAATTAAACAGTTCGCAACCAAATTGAAAGATGGTTCAGTATCCAACACTTCATAAGTGGGCTAATCGTCGTTAAACAAAGAATTTAAAAATATACAGAGCGTGCACGTGCGACGCAAAGACAATAACTAACCAGCCAACGCTGTCATTATGCTGGCCACTATTGAAACTTATTTCCTGTCCTTTCTGTAGGACGTCGTTTATGCTTATTTAGTGCCTATAACTGAGAATTTCAATGGGCACTTATAAATGCGTCTGTTGTTTCCATTTGAATTAAAAATAAAACGTCCTCGGTGGGGAAATAAATCTGCCGTTTATGATGCGGCTTGGTATTGTACGTGTTAAGTGGTGGTTAAAATTAGGCAATGTTTCACGCCTAAATTAAAGTGGTGATTTTGTTTTATAATTAATTACTTACTATTTTGTTCTTTTATTTTAAAGCTTTCAAACTATAACGTAGGTGGTTGATTTAATGGTACAATCTTAACTTCCTGAAAACAACCTCTCAACTCCCTTTAATTTCCATGGGAATATTGGAATCAGAAACCGGTCCAAAAACAAATCTACTGAGTTTAGCTTAATTCATCTTCTCGAAACTGCGTTAAAGCAGTTGCTTGGGTCGTGCCGCGTAGAATCCAGTGGTTAAGTAAGCCCATTGAGTTTAATTCGTCGGGTCTTCTTAGGCTTTGGATTCTTTAGTTGTTTTAAAACACGTGATGTTTCAAAAATGTCCATAATTCACATCGACACGTGGCGCTATTTTAATTGCCTACATGATCAATATTATAAATGTTTTGATTTGATTCTTTCAATCTAAAATTATTATTTGTTTAAAAAAACACATAAGTTTACTCCCATAGGCGAAACTGCGGAAGGCAACTAGTGTTTAAACATGACTTATAAAAAAACAGCGATAAAATCCGTTTAAATTAGTTTTATTTCAATGCGTAACATTCGCGTAAACGTAAGAAATCATTACTTATAAAGATCTCATCATCTAAAATTTCTTGTCAACCTTCAAATCTCTTGAAAACAATAAAGTTGCTACTTCGCTTGCGACTAACTTCAGGGCGCTCATGAAGATACACGTAATCTCTACCATGTTTGATGATTTCTTTTGAAACGCACATTTAGCACTTTAATACGTGTTAGCGAGCTCTGGCCCCTCGCAGACACATACGGCATAATTCTACCTTCTTTACATCTGTGACGTAATTGTACCATATATGGCCTAAACGTTTGTTTTATAAAATAAAACCGATTGATGGGAGTGTGTCACTGTGACGTCGCTGTGGAATATATAATTTCGATTGTTTAAAAAGAGTTGATAATTGTCGTCGCAAGATATTAATAAAATTATTATTTGTTGCAGTGAGGTGTTTTCTATCTTTAAATCCAAAATAACATACGCTACCAAGAAAGGAAAAGCAGTCTAATAATCGCTTAATTCAAAAGGAATGCGTAAAATATTAATTTTTGTTAGCGTTGTTCGCGGATCTTGGTTTATTAAAATAATTGTTTTTATCGTACGTATAAAATTATATTATACCGTAAACTTTTCCGCGGCTTAAAGCCATTTATTTTTGTATTCGACTGTCGCAAATGTGAGGCCCGATGGACATTTGCCGCAGGTTTGCGTATCAGATTTGGCAAAATGAGATATTACTCATTAAACTTATTAATAGACAGTCCCAATTCGAACTTATAAGTGAGACGTGGTTATGTCTTCCTCAGTTTAAATTGATAAAATTAGATTTTCTGACGTTTTTATTCTCCAATCTTAATTTATAAATATTTTACAAGGTTTGTTACACACATTTTTTTAATTTTTTCTACATTTCATTTGTTTGTTATTTAACACGGATCCGTTTAAAAATGAATTAATTATTCTTTCTCTCTGACTGGCATTATCGGCCGGCCGATGTTTAATTTAATTTTGTTTCACACAAAAGAATTTTAATTTTAATAAGCTGAACAAATCACTACTAACAGAGAACATACGTGTAAAATGTATAATAAATAAAAAAATTGGTGTGTGTCGTGGGACACCAGGTAGGAACGAAGTTCCTTCGGCTAATGTAGAATCGACACAAATTGCAAAAAATTCAAATTATCAACTAAAATAACAAAATATGTCTCTTTATTTTTGTTTGACAACATAAAAATACATAGAAATAGAATAGAAAAATAGAAATAAAAACTTATTAATTTAGACTTAGACTGGCTACTAAACGGTGGACGGCCGTGTTCTATAATCAAAAATTCAAATTCAAATTTCAAACCGCGTCTACATTTCCAAATGTCATAAGTGTCACACCCATCTGTTTTATTAACGGAATTTCGACTTTAACTTTGTGTGCTAGATATCAAACTGGTTATGCGACTGTCGCGCCTGCACACGTCTCATTTAACGCTTTTATTCCACGCATTTTTTCCACGCATTTTTCCACGCATTTTTTCCACGCATTTTTTCCACGCATTTTTCTTACGGTTTTACTATCACATTTTTTTCAGTTCGGTCACGCAGCGAAATCCCTATCCCCTCCAAGCCTGCCGTAAGGAACTTCGTTCCAATAAACTAATAACCAATTTTGAATCGGTGCTTTCTGTCAAAGAATCATAAAAATCGTTGCATAAATGACGGAAGTTTTGAGCTTGGTGAAATGGAACTAACTGTCACGTACCTTTTCTAGCAAAAACGATCATCAAAATGGGATCATATTGTGAGAAATTATGCGTGATTACACATGCAAAAAACAAATATACAAGTCGAAATTAGAACCTCTTCCCCTTTTTTTGGTCCGTTTATAAAGGAAACTTCACAACACACAAGAGCAATCAACATGTGTAAATAAACATTTGTTGGTATCCGTACAATCTGATCAATTGCCGTTTAAATACTTTCGTTGTCCGTCAGCTCGGACAAATGGATCAATTGACCGGCCGGTCGAATAGAACAGATTGTCCGAATGTCTCGCCATCTCTACCTTTTCTATTTGTTTGTGTACCGCTCCGTTCAAATTTGTCGACATTCTGACTTAGTGACGTGTAATTTTGAAACAGTTGGCTTTGAGTCCATGTTTTGTGTTGTATTGCTTGATAGTCCAAATATGGTGTTGTGTTATATTATAGTGCCATGAAAGGAACTTACCTGTAAAACCTGTTTCATTACAAAACGTAGGTATTTATGAATTGTACCTATGATAATATGAAGGCATTAAAAAGACTCAATCTGTAATTTAGTATTTTTTTAAAAATCTATTCTCAACTAATTTTTTCTCAAACAATAAAAAATATACAATATTTAAGAAATTATAAGAGAATATTATAAATCAGTGTTGACATAAAGTACCTTGCGACTGCCAGTTATTTCCATGTTAGTTATTAATAAAAGACTGAATTTGAATTTGTGACGCAAATCTTCATCGTCTACTTTGCCAGTAATTTTGGTATAAATAGGTTTAATATTATTCAGGGATTCTCTAAATGTGTGATTGTATAGTATTTCATATAAACTGTTTATTAACATAAATAATTTGCCGACCGCAAGTCCATTTAGTCAAAGCGTAATATCAAACGCACGCAGACATGATAAATAATAAAGTGCTAAGTACGATCATCGAGTTAACAAATTGCCAAGTTTGAATATGAAGTACAAATTTCGAGACGGCCCACACCAGCTCCTGATGAGAAGTTAACTTGAAAACTTAATAGTACACCCTGGACACGTTTTATTAACGCCCATAAAGCCTTTTAAGTTAAATTCGCGGGGTCCTCGTCCGTAATTTATGAGGTGTCACTGAGAAAGTTAAGTCGTTGATCAAACTTATGCCGCCCGGTGGCTCCCAGATTATCTCAGCTGATATTAATCAACCACAGCTTCATTTGCGTAAGTAAATACGAGTGTATTGTTCAAGTTGCCAACTTTACTAGATGAATGACGCGGTGCCCATTACTTTGTTTGTTTTTCTTTTGTTTCTTTCATCAGACAATTTCGTTACGTATGTTTGGGCTCGCAGTCGGACTTTGGAGCGTGTATGTTATTCTAACGAGTCCAGTTTAAATCTATTTTACGTATGTGCTCGTAAATTGTGCATTCTTCAGTGCAATTGTGTTGACTTAAAACAAATGAGTAGACGCAATATTGCTCGACGCTCTCTGTATTTGCAAGATAAAGCAAACCGAACCAATGTTCTTGGAAGTGAAACAAGTAAAGTTAAATAGGAGCGCCGCATCGGCACCTAATCGAGTCTCGAAGTCAACACCCTTAAGCTCCGCAAAGTGCACAATCAAAACTAAACTTGCGAACCTCGCGTTGTAAACCACCGGCAAATCTCTCGTTTGTCACTTTGGGGCCGTTTGGTTCGGACTCGTTGCTTCGAGCAAATTTATTGCCACTTTAAACAACGCGAAGTCAGCTCCGACTTCTACCGATTCGTGTGCCTCGTACAGATCGATTAGTTGACGAGCGTGCACAGTTTTATTGTTTAGAAAACGTCCGACAATGCACATCGTTAATATCTCCCGCCACGTTGAAATGTCAACTGAGCGTAATAAATGTCTCAATAACTCACAAGTCACAACACGCGTTGACAGATCGCTCCGGCGATCATTAAGGCATAAGTAGATTACTGCGTTCGTTAAACATCCGACAAATATAAGTTCCCTTTTCGCGAATGGCGCGCGTCCCGGGAGTTCCAATCAAAAGTCTGCAACTGTACTTTGGGACTTTACGAATGAGAGAATTCGCCGCCAATTGCGTCTAGAAGCGAAGATTTTAACTTGTTATTAACTAACTGTCACCGTGATGATGCTCAGGGAAAACTGCTTACGTGAGAACAACGCCAGATGACGAAACCGATGTTTGAGAAATAAACATCGCCGGCGAATAAGCGAAAATTGGATTGTTTTCAGCGAAATTACGCTTGTAATTGACTGTCTTGAATTTAAATTTATTTGTCTGGTGCTAACAAGATTTATTAATAGATGTCGATTAAAAGATAAACGTGGCATATTAATGGCGTTAAACGTTTTATTATCTCTTCATTCATCACAATCTGGTGTCGAGCCGTGGCGATGTGATGATACTAAATATGTAGGTATCGAAATTTATCACGTCGCGTCACTACTAGACCACTGTGTATCGATTTTAAATTGTTGATTGTTATTTAATACTGATATTTTGTCTATCAATCAATTAGCACTAAATCAAGATAATATATTATGACTAACTAAAACTTTGTTTCTCTCTGAAAACATGATACTTTGTTAGTCTGAAAAAATTTCAATTAATAATATTCTCTAGAACGTAATGATGTTTAAATGTAGCAGTGAGTTCTCAAATTCTTCATAGTAATTAAAATTTCGTCGAGGAAACGTGGCATATTAATACATCGGTCGTGTTGCTTCGTTTTGTGGTCATATTTTTAGTATCATCTATGCGTGGACCGAACACGTGTATGTCTCGTGTATGTGATTATCAAGCGACTAATAAATAATAATTAATTAATTGGTGATTACTGTCACTTAAGACTATCTTATTTTTTGATAATTTTAAAAATAGACATGTACGAGATATTGATTTATTAGTTTTTTTTATGGAATCGGCTGATTTTGGACTGCGACCTTGTCCAACAAAAAATATGCAAATGTTATGTTGATCATAAATTATTTTTGTCTTCTTGGAGGTAATGCAAATGTATCTAAAATTAAAAAAAAAATACAAATAGTATTACCCGCGGCCGTTTAAATGCAACAATGCGCTTCTATTATTAACATTTAATAAATAAACAATTATAGGAACCTTTCACTCACTTTATACTCAATCCTATAAATTTCAATTGCCATATAAAAAAACTACAAGGCATATTAAATTATTGTTTTAAATACACATCATCTGTATTAACTATATTGATTGTTCCCATTTAAATGTCATGTTATATTTACTGCTAGTTCGATTTCGTACTAATTAGTTTTCATGAAATTTAGTATTGCGAAATTCCAACTATAATATTTTCTCCCATGTATTTTCGATTCAACTCTCGTACTCTGTCCACTTTCGATCTTTGTATCTTAAACATAGGAAATATCTCACTGTCTACTTTTTTGTTAATCTGATTGCCGGAACGTGCTGGTCGCTCGCCTGATGATAAGCAGCAGGCCTGCCTATAATCATACAAAACACCATACAAAACTTTGAATTACAAAGCACTGCACGGCACTGAACAGCGTTCATCACTCCGAGACATATGGAGTGATGAACGTTTACATTATCAATGGTAATGGCTTTTTCTCATAAAATATTATAAGAATTACCTAGTTGAATTATTTTTATTGTATACAACTGATTGGTTCTCTATTAGACATTCAATGAATTAATTACACTCGCTATTTGAATGTAGTGGTTCGAAGAATCTTTGACTTCCAACGTTCCAAAATCGAAATTCAACACAATTTTATTGATATTTCAAATCTTAACCAAAAACCTCTTTTTGGTTTCAAACTAATAATTTGTTTCTATGCAAATTAAACATGAAAGGCGGTTCTAATAAAGACACAACTGCCACACTCATACCTTCCCACCTCAGACAAAATAAAATGATTATGATAGAAGTATAGTCGTCTATGACAATAACCAGTTTCTATAACCAGCAGAGAATCATAAATATATCCAACCGAGTGAATGAATGATGTAAAAAACTTGCGTTGCAACTGATACCTCCATAGTTGGAATCATTCATTGAAATACAAACTGGGAGATAACCTTCACGGCTGAGTATTACTGCGAGCAAAGGCAAAGCTTATATTATTATGATATTATCAATATTAATATCCTGTTTAACATTTAGACCGATAAAAATGTCTTTTGTGTTACATTTTCTCTTAAGAATGTCAAACTTTTTATCCGACTAAAAAACAGCGAAGTTATCTATTCAACGCGTATCTTTTTTTGTGTTTGTTTTTGATTGAATGTATAGTGACGCATACGTTTTTTAGAGTGATCTCATTGTGGTAATTATTTTTGAATTGGATAGGGCAAGAGCTTAAAGTAGGTCATATTTTTTACAGAAAATATTCCACTTCTCAGATGAAATCGAAGATGAAAGATTACAACTTCGGCATTTGGGCATCGATTTTGATGAATTTCAGCTTATTGGGTCGGTTATCGATTTGGTGTCATGATACAGCAAATTAAAGCTTAACTTTAACTAGATGTACTTAGCCAGATACAACCGATCCTTAAAATCGGTCTCAACATTTTACTTAAAAACTAAAACTTCTTACTAAAATGTGATTAACATTCTAAAACCACGGATAAGTTGTACGGTCCCGCAGGCGAATACGTAATGGTTATTTATCGAAGTTGGAACACGCATCACCGACATCAAAAGGGTACGTAAAAATTATTTCTTCATACTCTATAGGCATTTGCGTAATAAAAGTCGGCGTATCATCGGCAAACTCGTCGTTTTATCAGTCAGTTTGACTCAAATGAAATATGAATAAATCGGTGTGTGAGAGTTTCTTGTTTTTATTATTTATTAGGTATATAATGTTTTGTTTTCTTTACTGTGTCATTTTAATAAACATAAATTTTACATTAATGTTTTGGTGACAAAAGATTATACCTACTCGTCGAAATATTATCTTGGTAAACATTCACTGCACTTAAGTTACATTTAAATGAAATAAATAAAAGCTATAAACTTTTTAATGCATTATTTAGGCTGTTCTTCAAGAACTTTGCTGGTTTATATTTTGATGGATAGCTACTATTGAAACCGTGACAAAATAAAACAATAATATAAACATATTAAGTGTGTAATTTTATTACAAATTAGTGTACTTATTTATTACATAAAGGAGAGTGTATACACACTCTTTTGCTGTATGAAAGAGTAAAACTTAAAAAATAACGAAAGCATGGAGTTAGGTAAGATTTATTTTAGCCTTAGTTTCGGCAATAGTGGAAACGATCTCCTTTAAATCAAGTTTCTGCTATTTCTTGCCGCCCCCTAATACGAGTGCCCTAGACCGTCGCCTAGTTCGCCTATATGAACGGGGCGGCCCTGCTGTCAAGGCGAGAGTTAACATAATATACTGCATCATTGAGTTGTGAATGACGTAACGAACTTATTACATAAGTAACACTTTGACCTAATTGTTTCATACATTATTAATAATTGAAATTGTTGCGCAATGTTCAAATCTGTGTGATCATTGTTCTGGGAATTGGGATCGTTTCAAATAATTACTTAATTAATTTACTCGTGAGTCATATTGTTTTTAACTCCTGACAAGAAAGGCTGGTGTTATAAGTTGTGTGTGTGCGTTCATGTGTATATGTGTATCTGTATTGTAGGACCTTAAATGATCAATTTGAATGCGTTTTTTGTTTGAAAGCTTTTTATTTATTTTAAATCGGGTTTATGAAACTCATTCGTTAATAGATTTTGAGTAACTTAAATTATTGATTGAAATAATAAAGAAACGAGTAATCTAACCTGTTGAGTCGTTAATTATATATATATATATATATATATATGGGTGATTCCACAAAAATCGGGCAACTCGATGTCCTCAACGCTTTTCACTTGAAATAAATAATTTATTTTATTATTAATATTACTAAGTAACAGTTGAAAATGTGCTTTATTTATTACATAAACTTTATTTAATATAATAGTATTTTCTACTACTGAAATTCTTTCTTATAACCCCCAAATGTCAGTCCCTAGCCATGTCCGCACACCGGAATTTTATGTTGGGGCATCCATATCTCGAAAAATATTAAGTTGATATTTTAATTTTCTTTACAGCTGTTCAATTTAAGAGTTATTACGCCTACTTTCACAAATTTATTGCCATTAAAAAAAAAACATTGTACATTTGCTTAAGTTTAAATAGTGTCCCCGAATTTAATCATCAGGCCCTATCCATTTACAGATTTTAAAATTTCTCAGCATAATGAGAGAATGCGACAATCAAAACCACTTGATTTTAAAGTTAAACATGAAGTTAATCGCATACTACACTCGCTTTGCGTTAGCCCTTTTGTAAATTAGTGAAATCGCGGCAGAAGTCGTGCAAACACCTGTAATTCCAGTCACTTTGTCAGTCCCTCGGTAAGTAATTTTATCGTTTAATAATAGAAAATTGGTATGAATTAATTAACATTTACTAATGCCTTGTCGGCCCTGTTCAGTAGATTTCAATAGGTATCGTGGTATCTTGTTAACCAGTAAATTTTTTATACTATTCATCCGAATCGTCAGTCCCTGAACCGTCAGGCCCTTGCTGTAAATGTGGCTAGGAGCTGACGGGGGTGGTCAGGGACTGACATTTATATCTGTTTTATAGCAATATGCCGCCTAAAAATAATCTAAAGTTGTCCAAAGAGGAAATAGCCATAAAAAATGAGCTGGTGCAAAAGCACGTTTAGAGAAAATTAAAAGTAATCCAGCTTTGTTGGCAGAATACAAAGAGAAAGAAAGACTAAAGTATTTAAAAAAGAAGGAAAAGGGACAGCAAAAATGTGTTAAGGATATGACCCTTCGTGAGCAAAAAAAAATACGAATAAAAGGAAAAGTACTCGTCTGATTATAGAAAGAACCAAAAACTTAGGACGGTTTGTAATAATTACATTAATCAGAATACGCCACCGTCATCTGACAAGGAATTTTCTGAAGAAAATAGAGCTCCAGAACCGCTGAACAATAATACAAACAACCAAAATGTGAATGCTGACCTTAGACAAGTTGAAGCTAAAAGAAGAAGCCTCCATCAGCGGAAGTTAAGAAACATAGCGTTGCAGAAGAAACATGCTGTTATTGCTGATTTAAAAAGAAAGATTAAAAAAGAAATATAATAGACTAAAACATAGGATCACGAAGGCAAAGAAATTACTGACGCCTAAAAGTAAAATTGAACAAACGGCAGAAGATCCTAATCAGAGTAGGGAACTGACCCAAAAATGGCTAAGAAGTTTTACAGACCCAAATTTCACAAAAAAAATCTAAAGCTAAATCTCATCACGAGAAATCTTATATCAAAAAACTTTTGTCTTCAAAAAGTTATCTAAGATATAAAAGGAAAATGACTTATGGCAGTGGTGAGAACCTTTTACTTAAATTGTGGTTGAACCAAAAAGAATACCGTTATGCTGCAATTTGCTCAAGTTACGATGACGAAGAAGGAGAATTGAACTCTTTAAATTAGATGAGTGTGATGTTGCCGATGTACCTTACGAAGATGTTATTGAAAAACTGCCAATTTGGTGCCTGCCCCCAGTTTGGTGGTCAAAGGTAATAGGGTGTTTAACAAATTTAAAAAGGCCGGTAATGTTTTAGAAAAATGAGACTTGTTTTATTTAGATATTGATATTACGTCTATTATTGTTACTAATTAAGGGTACAGTCAAAATGCAAAATACAAAGACTAGTCTGATTAATTCATATCGCAAACAACAATTGCTTTTTTACTACCTATATGTTAAGAATATAAATGGACATTGATTATTTTATGGGCAAGGAGTACCAATTATTTTTTACTTGAATAATTTGTTACTGGGCAAAAAGCGTGTTTAAAATATTATTTTCTACCTCACAAAGATAATTAATAAAAATGTAATGTATGTTTAGCTGTAACAACCTAACTAAGGCTAGTAAGGATTTAATTCAGAGATTCTAACTATAAATTTCTGATTATATTAAGAAAAGAGTATTCTTTTTTTTAGTAAATAGTTATTATGTGATTGTCTAAAGATTTACAACAAATAAATATGATACAAAATTTATACAAGTCTTATTTTATTACAATATTAACATTCTTCATCAGTCCCTAAGCATACCTGTCAGTCCCTAGATGGCAAAATTCACAAAATTTTAAATTTCTCAATAAATACTACATAAAGTGACTGGCCCTTTTGAGTATGCAATGTAAATTAATCATCCATTATATACTCTAATTGGCAATCCAACAGCCTCCAAAATTTTATGAGGACAAATTGTTGCCAAAAGTGGCCCTATTTTTGTGGAATCACCCATATATATATAGCTGGTGGGAGGATACTTGTATCCGACCGGATAGCGACCACCGTACACTGGTGCTAAAACCTGCCATAGTGGCCCACCTTGTGTGGGTCGCGTTCCAGGGTCAGCCAGTGTATATCCGGTTCTCCCCAGGGGCTTGCCCCCTGATCCTAACCCTTTTCCCATCCCTTTTTCCTTCCCCTCCCCCTTAGCCCTTTGACAGGCCGGCATGATCTTGCCGACCTACGATGGACACATTGTTTATCGTTGGTCGACACTATTCTTGGATTGCGCTACACTTACCATCAGGTGTAGCGTAATCACTTTGCCGAGCCAGAATAAAAAAAAAAAAAAAAAAAAAAAAAAATTAAAGAACGTCACAGTCTGACTTAGTTGTTGCTGTAAGTTTATTTAAAACTAGCTTTTGCTCGCGGCACCGCCCACGTGATCAAACAAACAAACAAACAATCAAACTCTACAACTTTATAATATTAGTATAGATTTGGGTAGCTTAGCAACGGAAGCCTTCAAATAATATTATTTGGGTAGCTTAGCAACGGAAGCCTTCAAATATGAATAATTTTCCCCGTTTTTGCAACATTTTTCACTGATGCTTCGCTTCTAATGGTCGCAGCGTAATGTTATATATCCTAAAGCCTTCCTCGGTAAATGGACTATCCAACACAAAAATAATTTTTCAATTCGAACCAGTAGTTCCTGAGATTAGCGCGTTCAAACAAACAAACAAACAAACAAACAAACAATCAAACAATCAAACTCTACAGCTTTATTATTAGTATAGATTTGCTCAGTGGATGCGAAAGTCAGCTGTTAGTTATGCGCCACATAGTAACAACCGCTTGTCTGTAATCACTATAAAACATCGTCAAAACACTGGGGTTTCCACGTGGATTGAGTCACATTAATATACCCGTGTCCTGTAGCGGGGCGGCTGTGGCCCGTATGTTCCGAAACGTGCGATCCGATTCCGGCATCAGGAAAATGTTTGTGCGATCCGCAAATATTTGCTCCGGTCTGGGTGTAGAAAACGAGTTCGTCGTTGTTAGATTTCATAAGAACAAGGAATCCAAGTATGGACGCTAAACAATATAAGTGATTATTAGGTATTCATTCACTATATATTATACTCATTGAAATAAAACTAATTTAAACGGATTTTATCGCGTTTTTTTTTATTATCGCGTAAACGTAAGATATTAAGAAATCTTTAAATATTATACTCTACTTTCGTAAAATAGAAATATTTATCTAAATTATACATCGTAACTCTACAAATATTATTTTTATCGATATTATTTCGAAGCAACTTCTGTACTTATAAAGTTAAAACAGGAAGCTGCAATAACAATATCGAGGAAAAAATTGTTCAATTCGCCGTGCCCCGAGGCGTGAGTGTAAATTTGTTTACTAAAATGACAATTTCCGTCGGTCGATTTAGATTTTGCCTGGTTGTTATGAATTCTGCCATTTCGTGCTCTAACTTTATGAAATTCGTAGGGTTTTCGCACATTTTGCCGTTCCACGTTTGATATAAATGGAAATTGACGGAGTCGTAAGAACATTTCTCGTCTAGCTGTGATTTTTTTATTCGCTTGATAACGAGACGAACAGGTTGTTCGCCTGTAGCAATACCATTCTAAACTTTGAGTTATAAAGTACGTACTGCATAGCTTTGTATTGCGCCCATCTCCCAAGACATTATGTTAAATCACATAATGCACCGTAATTTTAGTGGCTTCATTTATTTTTCTACACACATAGTATATATAGCACATTAAAATATAAAACGTATTTATTTGCTACAATATATGCGGTAGACTATGATAATCAATACAAATGAATAGATGAATCATATTTACATAATTATATTAAACTAGCTTTTGCCCGCGGCTCCGCCCACGTGATCAAACAAACAAACAAACAATCAAACTCTACAGCTTTATAATATTAGTATAGATTAGGGTAGCTTAGCAACGGAAGCCTTCAAATAATATTATTTCGGTAGCTTAGCAACGGAAGCCTTCAAATATGAATAATTTTCCCCGTTTTTGCAACATTTTTCACTGATGCTTCGCTTCTAATGGTCGCAGCGTAATGTTATATAGCCTAAAGCCTTCCTCGATAAATGGACTATCCAACACAAAAAGAATTTTTCAATTCAAACCAGTAGTTCCTGAGATTAGCCCGTTCAAACAAACAAACAAACAAACAATCAAACTCTACAGCTTTATTATTAGTACTAGCTTTTGCTCGCGGCTCCGCCCACGTGATCAAATAAACAAACAAACAATCAAACTCTACAGCTTTATAATATTAGTATAGATTTGATTTTGATTTGACAACGGAAACCTTCAAATAATATTATTTTGGTAGCTTAGCAACGGAAGCCTTCAAATATGAATAATTTTCCCCGTTTTTGCAACATT
Source organism: Amorpha juglandis (assembly GCA_949126905.1). Classification (NCBI taxonomy): domain Eukaryota; kingdom Metazoa; phylum Arthropoda; class Insecta; order Lepidoptera; family Sphingidae; genus Amorpha; species Amorpha juglandis. The sequence goes on from OX421380.1 coordinate 8,291,348, forward strand.
TTTCACTGATGCTTCGCTTCTAATGGTCGCAGCGTAATGTTATATATCCTAAAGCCTTCCTCGATAAATGGACTATCCAACACAAAAATAATTTTTCAATTCGAACCAGTAATTCCTGAGATTAGCGCGTTCAAACAAACAAACAAACAAACAATCAAACTCTACAGCTTTATTATTAGTATAGATAGATGTGACACATTCGATGTGTCCAATCCCATAGTAAAAGCATTTTCAGTTTTCGCGTTTTTAAATATTTTACAAACGAATTTTCCAATATTTTTCCATAGACACCTTACTCAAATTATTACGAACTGTTAGAAAAAGGCCAAATCGGTCCATCAATTCTCAAGTGATGCCGTTACCTACGAACAGCATTTTTATTTATATAGAAGCGACACGTTCCATGTTTCTCGATCATCGTAGCCTTCGTAAATGACGTTGGAAAATAACGTTGGTTAAAGGGCAAAGTTAATTATGTTAGGGTTAGTGTTTTAGAGCGCCGCCCCCCGTCCAATGAATAGCGGCGGTATATAATTTAATAGGTGGGGGAAGTGTCTAATTATTATGCTATCACATGCAAGTACAACCGTGTTCTATGAATATTTTTTTATTACTTACTAGCTTTTGCTCGCGGCTCCGCCCACGTGATCAAACAAACAATCGAACTCTACAGCTTTATAATATTAGTATAGATTTTGGTAGCTTAGCAACGGAAGCCTTCAAATAATATTATTAGGTTAGCTTAGCAACGGAAGCCTTCAAATATGAATAATTTTCCCCGTTTTTGCAACATTTTTCACTGATGCTTCGCTTCTAATGGTCGCAGCGTAATGTTATACAGCCTAAAGCCTTCCTCGATAAATGGACTATCCAACACAAAAAGAATTTTTCAATTCGAACCAGTAGTTCCTGAGATTAGCGCGTTCAAACAAACAAACAAACAAACAATCAAACTCTACAGCTTTATTATATTAGTATAGATGACTAGACAACCAGTCTGTTCGCATCAGCCTGATGATAAACGTGCGCCTTCACGTAAACAGAAACATCATCAAACAGAACTTCAGATTATAAATCACTAAATAGACCTGGATTGCGCTCGTCACCCCGAGACTTAAGATGGTAAGCCTCATAATACCCAATTAATTCATTGTCTTTGATCAAACCGGTGCTTATACATTACTGCTTAACGTAAACAGACAAAGCGGTAGCATATTCCCAGAGGATATCTCTCAAAAGAAGGGCTTAACAAATTTTAATTCGGTGATAGAGCCTTACCACAATGTATGTATTTTTAGGGTTCCATACACAAACTGTCACCCATGCCGACGCCGTTGTATTTGTCATAGTGGTTTACCTATATTCTGTGGTATACCATACCAAAGAGGCATATAGTTTTATCAACAGCGCCTTAAATTAATCTATGTATTATAAATCGGAACGCTATTGGTATGAGTATGTTTTATATATTTACTGGTTGTCACTCGTGGTTTCATCCACGTGCACGTTACTGTTCGGCTCCCATGCGTGATATATATAAAGCACAGACTACTTTTGTCTGTAATATAAACTGTCACAACCGCATCACAATCCACTGCATATTTTAGAAGAACTAAGCGCGCAAACAGACGGGCATCTAAAATCTGCAATGGCCATAAAATTTATAAAGCTATGTAGAATATTTTTTTGAGTGGTAGAGCCACATGGGTGAGCCGAGGATGGGTCGGCTCGGTCGATCGTTACCATTGTCTCACAGATAACCAACATAAAGTAGCTGCTTGCTGCTGCCTCTCGTACGGTGAGTATTCCCAATCTCTTAACTAACCCATCTCCTTTGTGGTCGGCAACGCGCCCATGACTTTCTAGTATTGTGGGCATACATGGGCGTCGAGATCACTTACTATCAGGTGATCTCCTTGTTTTTCTGCTGGCTTATGCAGTAAAAGAAGAATAATTTTTAATACCGACGTAAAGTAGCGGCTTGCTGCTGCGTTTCGTACGGTAAGTGAGATATCCGGAAGCCCAAATCCCCTCCCCTTCCCAATTCCTTTTCCCCAATTATCCCTTTCCTTTAAGGTCGGGAGCGCGCCCATGATTCTTCTGGTGGTGGGCGTACATGGGCGGTGGAGATCACTTACCATCAGGTGACCCATTTGCTCGTTTGCAGGCATATACAATAAAAAAATATATAAAATGAAATCTGACCACATTTAATTTTATTATTCTTGTTTTGGGAGTGGCACGCCACTCATGTACTACTAGTAGATGATACGTGTATATTTTTATATCTTAATGCCAAATCACACAAATGTGCTTCATCTAGTCACAGTTTTTGAGCTACTGCAGTCCTTATACGGTTATTTTTGTACTACTTTGCGTAAACTGGGCTACTATTTTATATATTCTGAGAATTTACCTAAAAAAACACATGTCACATTCTTTAGAATCGCGGAATGTGGATGGAATTTGGAGGTAATAACATCCTACTAGTATGTTAAATTGGTAGTTTATAGTTTGTAACAGCCTATCGAATTTGGAACACATGTCGACAATGACCTAGATTAGGAAGTAACCCACTATTTATCCTGAACAACATTCGCGTGGCTGGAGCCGCTAAGAAAAGATAGTCAATAATAATTAATTTCTTCTTTTTTATCCTGCAGTAGCAAATACCACACTGCACCTACTGTGCAGTCTAAATATAACGTTAACGTAACAGTTGCAAGAATCATGCCAAGGCCACGATACATTTTTGGTCGAATCGTTTTCTCATGCATATCTATCGAAGCTAACATAGCATAGCATATATTATATGCATAGCTATCGGGCTTGTGATCATGCCAGGAGAAAATGTTATCGTCTCGTTTTCTTGCGCTATTAAAATATACCTATTACTATCTCTATGTGCACATTACGGTACAAATGAGAAACTAGTGTCTCGGGCGCGAAATATCTCGTGGGCTCATGTTAAGCAGGCAAAAGTAATTGAAATGTTTGCCAGATCGATTCAAATTGATTTCTTACGACGTGTGCAGTGGCAGCTATCCAGTTGTATATTTGTAGATGTATGAGTTACTATCAGACTATTTAAAAAATGTACGATATTTTGACATTTGATCCGTTCGCAATAACATACCCACTTACGCCTGTAATCCCCGAAGGGGTCGGCAGAGGTGTAACCAGTACACCCACATTTCGCCGAACGTAATTTCGCCCCATGATGTGATAGGGTGCGAGCCTATCGCCATACCGGGCACAATGTAAGATTCAGGGCCGATACCCAAAATCATTTGTACCGACCCGGGGATCGAACCCGAGACCTCAGCACAACAAGCGACCCGGGTACGCAATACAACTGCGCCACCAAAGCAGTCGTTCAGTCGTATTGCCGTTCGCAATACTATAAAATATGCTGAATATAGTTTTATTACTTATTCAAGTTTTAGTTGAGCGTTTCAAGTTACAAATAGTTAAATGGAAACATTAGTAGGTAGTCGTCTCAAAACCAAGGATTATGTTCGGTGTTTGAATAATGTATCCGGCAACGTGACACCTGTGACGCCTTATAAGGAAACTAGTGGCTCTGAAATGAGTCAATGCACAGGCCCTTGAGTCTACGGAGCGTGTAAAGTAGGGATGTTGTTTCCCCTTGAAAACATCGAATCCTATCACATGCGACAAAATCAATCCATTAATCGATTGAATGGATGAAAAGTGATTGTGACTTATAAATTAATTTGATTTTTATACAATTAATTTTAAATGTATATGCGTAAAATCTATGTATTTATATCTGTGTCTAATGAGGGTGGGTAGACACTATTTAGTTACATTTTCTTCATTTAAATGTGCCGCTAAGCAGCGATAACTCAGTAGGCAGTGGTGCGGACTGCCGAAAGAGAAAGACGCGGATTCGAAACCAGCCCCAAGAGAATTCACTTCTGGCATTAATTGGGAATTACTACCTACCTACCTACCTTACACTTGCATACCTGACAATTCTCCGCAAGAAATTTGATAGTTAATGAAGTCCGTTTTATAATCTATTCACATTCTCAGGATAAATACTCCGAGTACCATTCGTATGTCGCCTTTCATTTATCTCGACTTGTCAAACTAATCCAATAATTGATTTTAATATCTGCAATAAATCCAGTGCTTTTTTATGCGCTATATACTTGACAGCCTCCGTGGCGCAGCGGGCGAGTAGCCGGCTGTGAAGCGAGAGGCCGCGGGTTCGATCCCCGCACCGAGATAAATGTTTGTGTGATCCACAAATATTTGTTTCGGGGTCTGGGTGTTGTGAGACCGAAAGTCTCTCGTAGTTCCTGATACCCACGACACAAGACTCGTCTTACTGTGAGGTCAGGACTATGTGTGTGGCTGTTGGGTGTATTTATTTATTATATTTATACTGAGAATAAATTCTACTTTACAATAACGTCGAACAATTACTATAAATCCAAGATCATATTTATTAGAATCGGTTTTCTGACTTGAAATTCTCTGAATGCAAAATGAAATTGATATTTATTTTATAATCATGGTCAATTTCCAACCGCACTTGATAAGTGAAAAATTAAAGCGAACCTTTTTGCTCACGAAAGCTCAAAAGCACCTTATTAAGATTCATTTATGTGCGAGTCGGTTAATTATTGTAGTAATATTTTATTACTGAATAACTTTAACGTATTGTTGGCACATTAAAATTGCAAATTATGTTTATAACTTAACTAATTTAATAAGCCTCAGATCTTTAGTTTCATTATCAAGAATTTGTTTTTATTTTCTTATAGAGCAGGACTGTTTCAAAAATTATAAAATGACTATAATTGATGCATTCTGTCAATCTAAATAAAACAATGAAGTTTTACACACCAGTATCCCCGAAGGGGTAGACAGAAGTGTAACTATTGCGCCCACAGTTTGCCGAGCTTATTTCCTTCCCATTATGTGAGGGAAGTCGCGCATATGGCTATGACCATATGCACAACTTCTATCTATACCAAGCACAAGTTAATCCCGGAAAAATATCGAGAAAAATTTAATCATGAATTCTGATCGCCCGTCCGACAAGGAATTGTGAAGTGTGTGAAGCCAAGACTTCAAAATTTCACTGAAGTACGCCAGACCTATGAGGCGATGAATTTAAAACATTGCATTTCACCGATAAATGCCAATTGTCATTAACCGATATATGGATCAAATTTGAAACGACATAATTCCCGTCAGACTAATAATATTTCTTGATAAATTGATTCAACTTTTATAATGAAGGTAAATTTAAAACCATTAAATACAATTGAACATCAAAATGTGTGTAGCTCCATTAGTATGCATGTAAGTTGTAATATGATAATTTACGCCGCTATAATAATGTATCAACAAAAACATATTAATTACGCTCTGAGCTTCACAGAGAAATTGAATAAAGAATCTTTTATTGTATTTTAAAATGAAAAGATTAATAAGTCAGTATCACAACAAAATATTGTCAGCAATAATAGAACGTTCAGTGTGGATGAGTCTTTCAATCTAGTCTGTGCTGGTTTATTTCCACAGCTTTACGCCTCGAACAGTTAACAATGTAGGATATTTTTTACTGTGGAATATCGGATCGAGGTAAATTGTTTCGGAGGCCTGTAGCTGCAATAGAGAGTTGATAGATTCAAGGCAGTTTTTAGACAGCCGCGTCATGCATCAAACGCGCGCGTCAATGTAACCGCAGTGAAATTGTAACCGCGTCCGCGCGTTTGCATTATGTACTTCGTAAATCTATGGCGGTTTATTCTACGGCTATGATAGTTACTAACGCAAGGCATCAATGACTACTCCTGCAGGGCGTTGCAGACGATGGTGTCAACGCTTGCGTCTCATGTTTGACACGACCATCAAAGAAAGAAAGAAAGAAATAATTTATTTGACCACTAACCTAAGACATGAAAAGTTAAAAGGACATTCTTATGAGAATATGCATTATTCACAAATTTAAGATTAAGGAAAGAAAAATATCATGTGTCTTGTGACAACATAAACTAGAATGGCTACAGGCATACCCTCTACTCCACATCTGTGTCTCAAGTTAGGCCAAACAGGCCTCAGGCTCAGATATAGATATAGTTGAGTAGCTACGGTCTTACCTTATAAATTGTGTTTATAGCTGATTTAAAACTCTCCATTCAACAAAAAACCCGAAAGGTTTACATTTGTGTGTGTATATATGTATATAGGGAGGGAGAACGGCTCACCAACTTTCCAATGGAAAGGCAATTTCACACACTACCGGTATTTTGATCAGTTTATAAACAGAACGATTCCTTGCCCGAGAATGGTATTTGTGCACGACATCGTAGGATGTAAATACATACATTGATTGGACAGCCTCCGTGGCGCAGCGGGCGAGTAGCCGGCTGTGAAGCGAGAGGCCGCGGGTTCGATCCCCGCACCGAGACAAATGTTTGTGTGATCCACAAATATTTGTTTCGGGGTCTGGGTGTTGTGAGACCGAAAGTCTCTCGTAGTTCCTGATACCCACGACACAATACTCGTATCTTACTGTGGTCAGGACTATTTATGTGACTGTTGGGTGTATTTATTTATTTATTTCTATACGTACTCATGCGTGTAATCCGCGAAGAAGTAGGTCTACTAGGGAAATGTTATCAGTACACCCACATTTCGCAGAATTCATTTCCATTCCAAGGTGTGAACCTATCGCCATACGATGCACAATTCAGGGCTGATACTGAGCATTTCGTGATAGATAAACTCAATATCACTTTTACTCAACCCGGGGATCGGGCTCGAGATCTCAGAACGGGAGTCGTACGCATTACAATTGTGACCCCGAGGCAGTTAATCTTGGGTGCACTCTTGGAGCCCCTGTCTACCCATACAGTCATGAGAATACAGTTGTGACAGAACGCCTTACAATAAGAATATTATACAATGTACATGGAAGTAAAACTAAGGCTGTATGTACACTCATAAGTCCGTATTATGGGGATAATTCCAGCCCATATTATTGAATGGCGGTTGTACAAGAGTAATTAACTGCATAGTTGGCAGAACATGTTCCCCGGCCCCTAATTACCTATATTGCAAGTGGAATTAATTGCCCAATCGCGCGCCGGCATACGGTTCAATCTCGCGGACATGTGTCAAACTACGGTGACTTGTCAGATTGATTCTTGATCGTTGAGGAAAAAACAGTTGCAGGGTTAATACTCGTTTTATTAAAGAACGAAAGATCAACGATCCACTTTGGTTGGATAAACTTGGAAATCTGTTACTTGATGAAAGCTGGCTCTAAGAAAAATTAATTTCAATATTTTATTTTTGCAGTTTTGTAATCTCCTTTATTTTTTATATCCAAGTACGGCAAAGCGACTACACTGCACTCGCTTGTCAGTATAATGCAGTACAGTATATAAGGTAAAATACAATACAAATATATCGACCATGTAGGCATAAAAGAGAAGAAGCCATAACAGAACAAAACAAAAATATAAAAAAATTGGGTGGGACACCAGGTAGGAACGAAGTTCCTTCGGCTAATGTAGAATCGACACAAATTGTAAAAAATACAAATTATCAACTAAAATAACAAAATAAAAAAAAGACGTGTAGCACTCGGAGACTGCCGCGGTAAAGCTATTGTATAGCATTTTTTATCAACTTAAGTAAAATTCTTTTAAAAATCGAAGGAGATATAAAAATACTTCATGTATAACTGGCTGAATGAATTTCATTTTAAAAACTGATTGAGCTGAAATTCGCACACAATTTTGGTGCAGGCAAAAAGGAACTAACGCTGGCTGGTTATGCGGCGCTTTTAACGCTTTTTTCTTACGCTTTTACTATCACATTTTTTTCAGTTCGGTCACGCAGCAAAATCCCTATCCCCTCCAAGCCTGCCGTAAGGAACTTCGTTCCAATAATAAGTTAGTATAAAAATACGGTACTAAAATAGAGCCGTTCATTCACAATTTTGGGATAGATCCTATTGGTCCCTTGCATTTTTAGAAGTGATAGGCTTGTCAGGCAGGATTGTCTTCAGTTCCGTCTTTACCATATGGGCACACGGGGCCCGTGCCCAGGACTCCTGGCTTCAGAGGGGCCGCAAGAATAATAAATTATAATTAGAAACATTTTGTAGACTAATAACTTTTACTCACTTTACAAATAAAACTGACGGTCAAAATTTATTTACAACGTAAACATGTTTTTTTCTTGTTATTCGTTCTTTTTTACTTTTCAATAAAAGGACCCCAAATCCTTGTGTACTCCAGTGCACGAGCATAATTATGTTAAGACGGGCTTGCTTGTTATTTTATATTAGCTAGGGGTTACCTAAAGTTTATTAATTGGTTGTACGACAGTCGGACAGGTAATAATGCCGCAGTGTTGTAACATAATACAATGGTTCTTAATTAATGTAACACGAGTATAAACAAATGACTAATTCAACAACACTACGAGCTCACGTACACGAAGCTCATTCATAAAATCCCTCCGTATTTCTGTTATAATAATTTCTGTGTTTAATACCATAACACTGGCCACAAATAACTTGCCGCGTGGCATGCCAAAGACGAAACTGAATTATGTTCTACTATTTTTGTAGTAAAAATATAGTTACTTTAACTTGAAGAAAACGTTTATTTTTCAACTCGCTAGTTTTTATTTGCCACTTCTCTAGTATGAAATAGCAGACTCGAACACTAAATTGAAATACATATCAATTAATTTTATTTGCTTGAATGACGAGATGAGCAGAGCGTTTGCCTGATGGTAACATGACGCCTGTCCATAAACAGAAGCAACACCACAAAGAACTAGGCATTACAAAGCACTCCATGGCACTGGACTGCGCTTGTCACCCCGAGTCATAAGATATTAAGTCTCATGCCCAGTAATGACGTCAGTGTCCTTGAAACCAAAACACAACAGTGCTTACACACTGCTACTTGGCGGCGGAAAATCCAAATCAATGCATTTTTCATTTCATTTCCATTTCAGTTTAACAGCTTGTTATCCGGACATTGGTAATGTGCGTTGTAGAGCAAAGTCAGTATTCCTTATAATTCAAAGATGTTTTTAAAAATCTCATAGCTTTATATGATTTTAAAATAATCCCGCCTTCTTCTGTTCTCCGTTCCACAGATAAATCGTTTTCAACGTCATCAGTTAATTTTAATAGATTTCGCATTGTTAATTGCAGTGTAACTAGGTAGCCGTGGGGCAATAGCCCGGGAGCGAGCGAGTCAATTTGCGGTAATCTGCAATATGGCGATATAGGTTACTAGGTGAATCTGGTTCGCTCTTTGTTTCGCTATGGAAACTAGGTACCTGGATTTGTTGACGTTGTAATAGAGCGGTGCGAATAAATTACTGCTAGTGGCTTTTGTTACTGCATATGTACCTATTTGTTTCTTTGTTTTAAGTTTTAAGTATTGTGGTTAGTGTGATGGCGAATAAGAACATATTGTTTGTAGTATGAACTAGGTTTTGCCCGCTGCTCCGCTTGCGTGATTATTATCCGTAACGGTATCTTAGGATTGTAGACTGGTAAATACTTACAGTCACATTTTTCATAATAAAAATATTTTCTTCAGTGTGACAACCAGGATAAAAATACCCAATGTTTACTCCAGATCATGTTCTATCGGTGTGTCTAATTTAATTAATTTCGGTCCAGTCAGTAGTATTTACGTCATACTTAGACAATTAGGGCTTCACTTATAAACGTTACGTAAAAGAGTTTATAAGTAAGGTCCTAGGTCTGTTCTATAAAAGTAAGGATTAAAGTGCAATTATTTACTACATCAAATCGCTGATCAAAAACAACAGAACTGAAAACAAACACTTTGTTTCAGATTCAGACTAAATCGAGCATTTCTTATGGTTAAAAAACAAAACTATAAAATCACATTAAAGCATATAAGTAACTTGAACTCAATAAAGGTGCATTTGGATCTAAACACATCGTGCGGTATAAATCGCTTCGATATAAACACGTTGAAGCTACAAAAGGAACGTTCGCACGTAATCCTGCAAGTGGTGATGATAATGTTTATTAGAAAGGCCCTCAGACATAAAGAGGCCTAACATAATACAAAGTGATACAAATGAACGTGAGGCGAAAGTCAAGCAGGCGGGCGGTGCATGCTCTTTGCTCGGGCGCGTAAGAGCCTCGGTTATGAAAATATAATCGTGTCGTTTGTACACGTTTTATAGCTGGTTCTATGTTATTAAATGATGGTTATTGACATGCTTGAGAAATGGTGATGACTTCTTTGAATATTCAACTCCCTTCAAAATGTAGTAGTTTCTCAATTTATATGCATTTTTATGTCAAGTAACCCTTGCGTGCTCAGTCTATGGATGGGTGACCGCTTAGCGGTTTTTCAACTGAGCGTTTCCGTGCATCGGAGTGATCACTAACCATTCGATATAGATATATATACATCTTAAACCATAACAAATCACACAAATAACAAATATTGCATACAACTACAACGCCATAATTCTAACATGTTCAAAACCTAATAAAGCTATTTCTCTAAAGCCAACCATATATTAATAAATAGAATAAAACGAGGCCGGTTTTCCATTAGCGAAACAATAGCTGAGTTATTGCTTTAGTCGTATTAAAACCACACCATGCGCCAAAGAGTAAATAATGGATATTTTAACTTGATATACCAGTCTGTGCAAATGACAAATAGTAAACTAATTTGCTGTCGGTTGGCACTTGTTGCATAACTTGTTCAAAATTATGTCGCGTTATATTCACGATTGGTTATTATACCCTACGGAGTTCGCGTTACATATTTAGTTAGGAGATTTGTGCCTTAGTAGGTATTAGATATCATTTAATTCGTGCTACTAGGAATGACGTAGATTCGAGTCCAGTGTGGTAAGATTTTAGTAGCGGCTAAACAAGACTATTTATTCTGCAGATCTTGTTTGTTTGTATTGACTATACTTTGACAATAATTTGGAGTGGGGTATTAATATTAAATTGAAACTGGCATCTCTAAAAGTCAGTTGACAACAACGTTCTATAAGTAGGAAACTAGTCAAATAAATTCTCACCATCTCACATGATGGCTTATGGATTTGAGACTTTGCCATCATGGCAAAGCCTTAAATCCCTACAATAGCAAAATCAACCTGCCTACCCACAAGACGGATTAACTGATACTGGTTTTGTTTAAGTTCATACTGACAGTACGGATTGAAATATCTTGAAGCTTCCGCGGTGAAACGAACTGGCTATTTGCGTTGCGCGAACTAACGAGCGCACCGTTAAGTCCGCTTGATTAGTTAAGTGATGGTTGCACTGACTAGTAAAGCTGAATTTCTCTGCAAAAAGACAAACAAAAAATTGCAATGTAAATCCTTTGTTTCTGAAACTGTAGTAGTGCTCAAACGTATTGTTTGTAAATTAGAATCTGGTATCTCCATTCCTGCTACACGAGTAGTTCAAAGCTGTGTTCTTTTTGTTGTGGAAAATATTGTTCAGTAGTTGTGATGCAGTTTTAGGGAAATCTCATGATATTTTAAATTAGAATTCTATATTTTATTATTTTGTTTTGTATTGCGATTTATAACCATTCCATTATTTTTTAAAATTTGATTTACTCTTTAACACAATTCAAATAGTATTTTAACCATAAGCTTCTAACATTTACAAATTTATGTCATTTGATAATGAGTGTTTTTGTTAAAGATTCCGTAAATTTTTATTTTCAAATTCTTGTTTTTTACGAAATTAAATTTAAAGTAACATCAATTCCCGTCACAATACATTTAGTCTTCATTTTTATTCATAACATCATAGCATAACCGTGCGCCGTGAGCGAAGCCGCAGACGCTACTAGTTTAAAACGCGGATAATAATAAACTGCTATTTATAACGCTTGTAAATTACTATATCACCTTCATCTCGTCTGTTTGAGATCTACGCTACGCTCGAGTCCCGGCTCGTCAGTCGACGCTGAGCCTCCATTAGCTACCGTCGTTCATAAAAGGTATAACTGATAAAACTTGTTTCAACTGACAGTATCGACAGATCTTGTTTAGCTAGCATTACGCTTTACTGTTGTACTTACTGTTATGGATTTTTTTATGGGTATGTTTTAAGAATTTAAGATGAAATAAGATGGTTCTTTTTATAAAAAGAAATTTTTCAACATTGAAATCTGGGACCGTATATAAACGCTGAATTGTTAGAAATTGCCTATGTTTGCGCTTCATTTCACTCCAAAAAGTATTTCTTATATTCATTTATGTCAGTTTCATATATTCTTTTAGATTTTCAGATTTATTTTTTTCAGAATAGACAATTTAGAACTCTGATCCAATAGATTGAGACCATTGGACTAATATAAACATATAGGTATCATGTCTTAATAATCATCGCGGATTATTAAGACATGATATAAATTAAATCATAAACATCCTCTCGAATGAGTATAAGGAACATCGGCAATGAGTTGCCGCGAAATCTGAATACACGTCTAGATTTACTAGACGTGTATTAACAACAGTAAAGTTGAAATTTAACGGAATTCCCGTGTTATAACTTAATATTTCAAAGCCGACTGCCAGCTGTCTGCTATACGGATGCACGTTTGAACTTACAGCTGATAATCCAATAACACAGAACAGTATTCATGGGGATGTATTGCAGCCATCACAATACAGTAACCCGTTACTGCAGGTCTATAGGGAATTGTTCTTACATGGGCTATCATAGAATGCCATGTGGCTTTTCATAACTAAGGTTTACTGAGAAGGTAAGGTCGCTAGAGGTGAAACTAACTTCTAATATAGTCCTAAAATAAGCAAGACATTTAACCGACTTCAAAACATGAATGAATCGTGTTTGCCGTATTCGTTAGGAAGTTTTTCTTTGTCTCGTTCTCCGTCATCATAATTAAAATATGGAACCACTCTTGAGGTTTACCTCAATAGCGTTTATAATAGCGTTTACGCTATGGAAATAAAATCTATCCATCGTCATAATCGATCCACATATTATTTTGGCGGAGATATCGCGTAACATAGTTAGATAAGTACTTACATATAAAAATGAATTTAATTGAATAGAGAACCCTTTTTTAAAGTAGATTAAGAATTTTAATCATTACATAAGTCCACGTCTGTATCCCCCAGGGGATAGGCACACGTGCAACAAATGCTGTAGTTAAGACTCATTTTATATTAAGGTAAGTAATCATTTGTAAGGTTTCTTGTAAGATTTGAAATGCTTTGTAAAACTTGGGTTAGCTTAATTCTCTCGAGTTAATTTGATCAAACTTATTAACACGACTTCTTGAATTACTATTTCTTGAGCATCAAGCAGCGATACTTTAGCGATCATCTGCAACTAAAAGCTAGCCTATAACATATATCATAATATCAGCTCTGCATACTATACCACTGCTGGGCACGGGTCTCGCCTATTAGAGGTGACTAAGTCAAGCCTTAGTTCACCACTCTGTCCCAATCCGAGTCGGTAAGCGTTACATATCTTCGAAACTTTTTTATTTGGATTTTTTCAAAAATGTAGACTTCCTCGCGATGTTTTCCTTCACAGTGATAAAAAAAAAACAGAGTTTGAGTCCTGGGGCGGGGGTCATTCGAATCAGCAAGTTATTCCGTTTCAGTCACCTAAATTTCCTCAACTTATTATCGAAATTCTATCTGTGGCACTGCAAATCCGACAGATCTGATTAGAGAGTAGGTATATCTAGTGGTCAATTACACCAATACATAATTGGAGTGATGACGCGCGGCCGTTATGCCTATGTTAATTAGAAACAATGGATCAAATCGTCGACTATAATGGCTATTTCTACCAATACCTCTGTATTTACTATAGTAGAGATTGGGTAATTGATAATGTTGCAATTTACGTCATTTGGAAATTTATATTCAACTAAATCATTTGTAGTATATGACATAACAATAGCTAAGATACATTTTTAAACTTATGTATCATCGCATTAAACTGTCCAAACGTGACAAGTTATACGTTTAATATTAAAGAAGGAAACCAAATTTTGTTTTAAATCAATCGAAGCACGCTGTGAACTCCTAAAGCTATAATTGAATAGCTATGGAACTTGGCACCCATTCAGTAACAACTCTTATCGGTGATGCCGACAGCCCCGAATGTCGTTTGTATCGAGCATTTTGTAACACGGAGAATCTCCCCGAGCCAAAGCTCGGAGGTATGTCGGACTCATCGGCTTAGGCTAAACCCCGCGGTGTTCCTCTCGTATGTAAAAGGTCACGGGGTGCGCTGCTCATATTTGTTTTTGGAAATCGCAGGAATAGGTCGTTTGCAAATATGTCCATGTCAGATGCTACTAAGTGTACAATCCCGTGGATGAGTCAAAAGCGCTGCCTTCACCGATTAAAGGGGAAGATGAGAGCCGATCTACTCACCACGGAAGATGCACCGCGCAAAGTAAAAGCGTCGATAAAGAAAGAAAAATCGCAAAAAAATAGCAAATATATCTAAAGACAAAAGTTAAGAATAATAAATACAATGTATTGGCCTCCATTTAAATCTAACTCGAAATATCCTGAGTAGGTTCAATGCGACGAACGTATCGCGGATCGGTCGCAATCCAATATTGGAAATAGACTACTCTTATATTAAGAATGGTCCCGTCGGTATCGGCTCCACTCCTGTTCACATTAAAACGTACTTTACAGTCAAGAGGCTCGTGTATTTATTTCCAAAGGGTTTAATATGGAAAGAAAGAATACTAAGTATGCGAATACTAAGTATAATAATAACGAATAAAAAATTGGACTTATAATAATTTACAATAAGTTATATTGTAATTATAGATATTTTAGACTGTTTGCTTTCATCATCATCTCAGCTTATTGCCGTCCACTGTTGGACGTAAGCCTCCCCAAGTAAGCGCCAACCATCCCGGTCTTGGGCAAACCGCATCCATCCGCTACCTGCCATCTTTTTCAAGTCGTCGGTCCACCGTGTAGCTTGTTTGTTTTATCATGCCATAATCATGGACTTGAACCATGAAGGTACCTTCCAAGAAGGTACTGAAAAATACCTTAACCTAATTTCTATCATGGTTTTATAGACCTTTTTAGTTTTGCCGTCACTGCGCTTATAATTCCATAGGATTGATTATAGTATCTGTGCCCCAGAGAGTATTCCTTCTAATCGTCTTTTTACTCTCATTATACTTAAGAAACCGATGTATCATAGAGTAAGTACTCTATCTCTCGACTAGGTAGCCATATTGAAAGCCAACCCACAGAACATTACCTGTGTTCTGGGCGCCAACATCACCTATCATCGCCATCATCCTACCACGTACAACCACTCTGTGGAACCAGCTGTCTTTCCGAACGGTTACGACTTGGGAACCTTCAAGAAGAGATTGTATTATATCCTTAAAGGCCGGCAACGCATTTGCAAGCTCTCCGGCGTTGCAGATGTCCATGGGCGGCGGTGAGCACTTTCCATCAGATGAGCCTCCTGCCCGTTTGCCCCCTTTCCCATAAAATTAAACTTTTAAAATGTTTATAACTCTGTTATCGATATAATATTCGTCCCTGTGTCCTCGACAGCGGAGTCAATGAATCTTGCGCATCACGTTACTGAGTGTCAAACGGTGACCGCAACATTTATACGTCCAGATCCCAACACCATATCAACTTAACCGGTCCAACTGGTTTCCGATTACGTTTCACCAAAGTGAAAACAAAGGGCTTGTTGCGTAATGAAAGTTTCGGTTTTTCGTTTATTTATTCGCTCATTGAATTTAATGATGCGTGTGTTTGTTGATATTGTCGGTGATTGCTGATATGAATATATTTAATATCAAAGCGTTATGTATTTGAAACAGAAATGCATTTATGAGTGTGCAAGTGATATAAGAACGTTTGGATATAGCAAGCAACTTTTTCGTTTTTATGTCTGTAGTTTTATACATAGTAGGTAAATGACTCGTAAGCGAGAAGTCGTCTGGATTGATACCACAGTTTTGTCTATTTCTACCGCTTAGCAGAGTATGTAAGCTGCTGTATTTCGGTTTAAAGAATATTTTTATGGTATAAGCTGGCAAACGAGCAAGTTAGTCACCTGATGATAAGTGATCTCCACCGCTTATGTACGCCTACAATACCAGACGAATCATGGGCGCGTGGCCGCCCTTAAAGGAAAGGGATAATTATGGAATTGAAGCTAGTGAAATTACAAGGCATTATGAGGTTTAACGTACTATATCTCAGTCCAGTGCCATGTAATTAAACGTTGTGTGTAGTGTTACGTCTGTATATGGGCAGGCGTGGCGCTTACAATCAGGCGAGTGACATGTTCGTCTCGTCGTTGAAGCGAATAAAAAATCACATCGGCGTCCCACAAGAGTCGGTAGAGACTATCGAATGCTACAAACTACTATTCAGACACACCACTTGAATCTTTTCATACATTGTCGCCAGTGAAGGGTGCTTGGGACTAACCCTTTTCCGAAAAGATCCTTTATTTGATCAGCATACATTTTCATCGGGCGCCCTCTTCTGGAATTACATTGGTAAATTAATATTGTACCTACATTTATTTTGTATAAGTATATTTGTGGCTACATTAATAAAGGAACAAAGTATATACATGGATTGAGTTCCTCCTTTTTAATCAGCTTATCTTACGTTAGTTAATAAACAATTGGCCAGTGAAAAACAATCTTCATGTCATACGAGTAGTGAAGAAGATCAAAACGTTCAAAGAAGACTCAAAATAATCAGCAAAATGTTTGCCTGTTGTATCCACGACCTAGACATAAACTTTAAAAATATCATTAATTCAAGAGCCGTTACAACGTTAACAATGTAATTTAAAACAGAAAATAATTCTAAACTAGAAAGCCGTATTTCGTGATCTATTAAAGTTAATTGGCCGTATTAGCCGCGGCCGACTTTAATTCATAAACATGTTGAATTGAAGTTCACATTTATAATCGACTTTCGTATTTCGCTTGATTCGGTTATTTACGAAGCTATATTTCAACACGTAATCTAGTGGGACGTTTTAAAATCATTTAATCTCTGTAATGGCGGCGTATTTACCGGAGATAAATGACAACATTGCGAAGTAATAACGCTTATAAACACATCTGTGCATTCCTTTGTGTTGAATCCGTTGTGGACGTTTGTGGACAGGCAGACGACACTTTGATTGCCTATAAGGTAGATGTTTTATATGCCGAATTAGTTTTCTTGGTCTATTGGTATTTTTGATGCACTCGTAACTTTTGTAGGTTTTTGTTTATCTATTGTATTAAAAACGTGTACAAGGTCGGTAGATTAGCAATTTAGAACAATCAATATCTATACTAGTCCATTGAAAAGTTACATTTGGGGTTGCGTTTCTTAGAGGACGCAATTTTATTTTTTTGATGTGTAGGGGGGGTAAGTGTAAAGCTAAAATCAAGTTTGTGGGGTCGCCACCCTTGTCCCACGGCCGCCATCTTGAAAATAGGGGTTGAAACGGTTTTTACGATATATCTCTTAAACTATTTATCTGATAAAAAAAATTTGTTAACGTTTTTTGTTGCTAATTAAATTCTCTATAACTTTGGTCCAGTAACTTTTTGTCGTAAAACTATAAATAAAAAAGTTATAAGTGAAAATGTAATAAAAAAAAAATAAAGATGATAATTCTCTTGACAGCCTAAGATACAAACAATTCGCCAAGGCAGTGACAAAAAGTACATTTAATTTATCTTCACTTCCTCCAACACAAGACACAGCTCGCTTTCATACTTTCCGAGTCTACCATCAGGTCCAGTCGTGGCTTGGTAATAATAATGATCCTGAAGACTGGGGCTGGAAAAAATATGGAAAATTATTGATGCCAGTGCAGAGCTCTAAACCTCCAGCACCCCCTGAGCTTCTTAAATTGATCTTTTGTAAATGCAAAGGAAACTGTGGAGCGATGTGTGGATGTCGAAAAGCAGGGCTAAAATGTTCCGCAGTGTGCTTCCATTGTTCTAATTCAATAGGCCTAATCCACGGTGATTTTATAAATTTGAACTACTCCGTCCTCGGTCTTTTCGATGGACCAGGCTGCAGCTCAGCATCTGATCGGTTTTCTGAATCAAATATCAGTGGGAGAACTGGAGAAGGAAGGGGTGTCAATGTCGGCGGTTCATCATCGAAGTCATTTTCATTTGTTAATTCTGAGAGTTCCATTACGTTACTGCAAGTCTCTCCAGAACAATGGAAGCACACTGCGGAACATTTTAGCCCTGCTTTTCGACATCCACACATCGCTCCACAGTTTCCTTTGCATTTACAAAAGATCAATTTAAGAAGCTCAGGGGGTGCTGGAGGTTTAGAGCTCTGCACTGGCATCAATAATTTTCCATATTTTTTCCAGCCCCAGTCTTCAGGATCATTATTATTACCAAGCCACGACTGGACCTGATGGTAGACTCGGAAAGTATGAAAGCGAGCTGTGTCTTGTGTTGGAGGAAGTGAAGATAAATTAAATGTACTTTTTGTCACTGCCTTGGCGAATTGTTTGTATCTTAGGCTGTCAAGAGAATTATCATCTTTATTTTTTCTTTATTACATTTTCACTTATAACTTTTTTATTTATAGTTTTACGACAAAAAATTACTGGACCAAAGTTATAGAGAATTTAATTAGCAACAAAAAACGTTAACAAATTTTTTTTATCAGATAAATAGTTTAAGAGATATATCGTAAAAATCGTTTCAACCCCTATTTTCAAGATGGCGGCCGTGGGACAAGGGTGGCGACCCCAAAAACTTGATTTTAGCTTTACACTTACCCCCCCTACACATCAAAAAAATAAAATTGCGTCCTCTAAGAAACGCAAGGTGAGGCCTAAAAAATGTAACATTTCAATGGACTATACTAATAATAAAGCTGTAGAGTTTGATTGTTTGTTTGTTTCTTTGTTTGTTTGTTTGAACGCGCTAATCTCAGGAACTACTGGTTCGAATTGAAAAATTCTTTTTGTGTTGGATAGTCCATTTATCGAGGAAGGCTTTAGGTTATATAACATTACGCTGCGACCATTAGAAGCGAAGCATCAGTGAAAAATGTTGCAAATACGGGGAAAATTATTCATATTTGAAGGCTTCCGTTGCTAAGCTACCCAAATAATATTATTTGAAGGCTTCCGTTGCTAAGCTACCCAAATCTATACTAATATTATAAAGCTGTAGAGTTTGATTGTTTGTTAGTTTGTTTGATCACGTGGGCGGAGCCGCGAGCAAAAGCTAGTAATTTATAAAAATGTATTACGTCTTAATCCAAATTCCAAAGCTTCTCAAACACCAAATATTTTGTTGATTGAATGCAACTGTTTTAGTTGTTTAAAATTATCTATCTGTTATTGTATACCATTTAAAAGGTAAAAAAAGATTCTAATTTTGAGCCGTATGTATTACATTTGTTCGAGATATTCTCAAATAAATAAATATTATTAGTTATTTCACTTAGTTGTTGTTTATCTTGCTTGATTTTTTTTTATTGATAAGTCACACAAGATAAGATACGATTACAATTTCAAACAGTGCACTCTTAGGAGCGCCTCGGTCAATCGCCAGTAATAGTACAAAACAAATAATAATCTCAACAACATACTTCCTGTTACTGTGCTTCCTGCGAGCTGAACAATTCTAATACAGGGTCATAAAACGTTGACAAATAAAAAGGCTGAATATTCATTGTTTAACAGACGCTTTCTGTTTAGCGCCATTACTCGTTATCATTTTCTGCCTTGTACTGGCATTGTTTTCCTGCGTAACTTCGGCAATCTTCCATAAAACGTTTTATAAAATCAGAAAAGTCTTCATGTAGTAGATGGTAATGCAGTAAGTCAACTTGCGCAACTACGAACTTGAACTCGCATTAAACTTTGGTGTCTGGCCATGCATAAGTAAAGCCAACTTGCAAATGATATAAAACAATTTTTCTTCGTACTTTCTTTTGCTTTCTTCGTGTCCATTTGTCGAGTTAGGTATGCAAGCTGTGTTATTTAATTTATGTACGTCGGAGCGTGTTCGATTTGATACAATGTTTGTTACTCTTTTGTTTGTTCAATAGTTTATGTTTATTATTATGAAATGCGTTAAATTAAAATTATTTAATTGTAAAACCGGTTACAATTAAATAATTTTTTAAGCTATTGCATAGATTTTATCGCGGGCCTTGAGCATCGAGACCGAATACAGAAATTCCGTAACGAAAAAACCTAACACCCCCCACTCCGACCAGCCAGCGTTAGCTGACCTCCCTGAAACATCGATAATTTCGAAGTCCCAGGTGGCGTCACACAGTGACCAGTCAGCTTGGACCGGACTTTCACAAGACTTTGACCGGACTTTGACCCGACCTTGACCCGACCGTGACCCCGACCTTGGCCCCGACCTTGACCCCGACCTTGACCCGACCTTGACCCACAAAATTAAAATTAAAAACAAAGGAAAAAAACTGCATAAATAAAATAAACAAATAATTATAATTACATAAGTTGATAAAAAATGCTATGCAATAGCTTTACCGCGGCAGTCTCCGAGTGCCACACGTCTTTTTTTTAAGTCTCTTTCCACCAGGTTGAAAATTATGAAGCATAATATAGTTTACAATTTAATTGCCGTAAGCTATATGGTGACTCCAATGCTTGACTTGATTTGAAATAATTTTATACAAACCATTAACAATTAACACTACTAGTCTAAGAAACTGATAGCCTCGATTTCGAAAACGTGGCAAATCTTTTGAGCATTATATCGAGGACATGATATTAACTCTCCAATATTAATATGCCATATTTTTAATCACATTCCAAAAAAATGTACAACCAATTATGTTTGTGAACAATTAATTCCACTTTAATTATAATCTCCTACTGTATTATATTTAAGTAAATCAAATCGGGCCAATGATTAAGAATAATTTAAATCCAGTTTGTGATGCCAAGATTTCAAGTAGCGTCGTCGTGTTCAAAATTGTGTCACTAGATATGTTTTAGCTACAGACCGTGCGACAACGTAAATTGACGAGCCAACTTGTCTGCGCGACATGAAACGTGGCGTGACGACGTGTAATCCTTATGGACTTGACAACGTAATTGTTCCGCCATTTTGACATTCTGCCAGCTCAACGTGCGATTTACAATGCGAATTTTACATGAGCCCGTCACTGGAAAGATTTCGCCTTTGAACGCTATTGAAAAGTTTTTGGTGTGTATCCGTGTTTCTCGGAGTTTGTAGTGGAAAATTTCCTTGTATACATTTTATGTTTTATTTTATTGCCCGTAAAACGTGACCTTCAATTGGCTTCAATGGCTCTAGTTCTTTATTGTCTGCAAAGTATGTATAACAATATTATGTTCTATTGAATACGATGTATGAAGGCAACACATTGTGTTTATCATTTCGTAGTATAACGATGTTCTGTGTAGGTATGGTATAGATAATTAGTATAAACAATTTATTTTTATAATATTCAATGTTTAAGTATATTGCACTACAAATAAAGTATCGATACATCCACATAAAACAATACACAAATGAGACGAAGAGAATTTATGGCCGTAAATAAATTACGAGAGGATTTTATTTATCTTTTACAAACTTTTATTTGGTAACTAGTTCAAAAAATCCGCAGTCGCAAGAAATAAACTTTCGTAATGAAATTCTTGTCTTCTCATTTTTCGAGAAATGATAACAGAAACAAAATTACCAAAGTGAGTTCCGACCTCGGCAAGTTATTAACGACATAATTAGTTGCGTAATCTTTATTGACACAAGTGTAAATATCTTTGTTTTCGGGTGTACCTAATTGTTTCTTTATTACAAGAATCTTAAAAAGTAAAACATTAGCTACTTTATTAGGTAGATTAGACTAGACTGCGTTTATATCGGCTGTAGAACAAAATTAGTAATGAAAGACCCGACCGGGGAATTAGTACATAGGACCTCACCGGTTTCTCACATCATAAGTTATTTCTGCTGCCAAGCAATATTGTTTAAGCACTGTTGTGTTTCGGTTTGAGGGATATTGAAGCCAGTGAAATTACTGGGCATTATAAGACTTAACATCTTATGTCTCGGGGTGACGAGCGCAGTTCAGTGCCATGAAGTGCTTTGTAATTCAAAGTTCTGTGTGGTGTTGCTTGTCATGGGCAGACGTGGCGCTTACCATCAAGCAAGCACCTTACTCGTCTCGTCATTCAATCAAATAAAAAAAAACATAAGTGCGCTGACATTGCAGTAAAGGGGCGATCTTGCTATTCAGCTATATAAAAAAGTATGCAGTAGTATAATAGTAGGAACTAGGCAAATTAATCTACAAATCCGAGAGAATTGTGGATAGAGCGCCTTTATTCCACAAAGCGTCTTTTAACATAACAAACTTAAGCCACTTCACGCCGAGTATCTACATCACATAATATGTTTTACTTATAAAAGTATACATTTTTCCTCTTCTAAACGGTCCTCCACTTGTTACACTCCTTAAGAGACTCTCAGACGCTGTAATTTATCCTAAATACCGTAATTTCTAATTCCAAAACATTTTAAAAAGAAAGGCTTATTCCGTCACAAAAGGGGTGGGAAATAGCATCTTTATTCGAAACTTGGTAATAATACTCTTCAAATAAAATAAACAACACTCGTATTTCGATGTTTTTCAAAATGCAATCCTTAATAGTAGAAAGCTGGTTGGAAAATTAGTATCGGAAATCTACTTTGATTCCCAGAAAAGACGTCTACACAGGCGAAGCAATGAGCAAATGCTAGTATTTTATAGACGAAAAGAGGCTTTTTAAAATATATATGGTTTCATTCCCACGAATAATCTCAATACAAAATGTCGTAAGTATAAGGCAGCGTTTACGAAAATGTTCGTATTGTTACAACCGTTCGAGTTTTAGCAAGAAGCCGTAAAATAAACGTTGTATGTATGGAGAAGGGGTAAGCACGTGTTATGTTCTCGTGCGTCTTTAATGAAGGCACTGGTTACAACAACCTGAATCTTGGTGAATTGGTTTTAGCCGACACCAAAAAAGAAGAGGTTCTCAATTCGGCGACTTTCTTTTTTGCTTTTTTTTATGGATGTACATCGACTTCACGGCCAATTGTGAACCTATTTCTGGACTTGTAATTGAATTGGAATTTACAAACCCTAGCTATACCATAGGTCGGATCTTATTCACCGTACGAAACGCAGCAGCAAGCCGCTACTTTACGTCGATTTTCTGTGAGACAATGGTGACAACCCAGTCAAGCCATTTCATGCTATTGCCAAAAATGTCTTTAGTGTGGCTCTGCCGCTCAAAAGTCGCGACTATAATGAAATTTATTCATAAATAGGTCACGAACGTACTTAATATAATCGGTCGAGAAACAGTTAGCGTAGGGTATACTGTGAAATTGCTGAATGAACATGCCGCGGATGTAACCATCGTCGAGCGGGACCACAGTGGCGTAAAAGTGATTCTGTTTCGGCACACCAAGTGATTTCATTTCGTGAAGGGACCTTCACAATTGGCGGAAATCGGAATTTGCCCGAACACCGGCTTTTGTGCCCTAATCTCGCATCGCTCTAACAAATCAAACGATCCTATGAATCGGTCTTACGGTGTGGAAATTTACTTTTGTCCAAATTCACATCTTGATTTCATCCGCGCGAAAAGTAGTTATTGGGCCTTTATTTGAAATTGCTCTTTTTGGTCGGATTTCCTCTTTGTTCCTCTTCGTTTACCGGAATTTATATGGTATTCGTTCGTAATAAGATATCTATATTGTATTGAATATCTATTGCATTATTCGATATATTGTATTTATTAGTTTTCAATCACAGTCATACAATGATGAAGTAGTACATGTATTATGGTAATACATCTCGAGATTCAAGCAAAGTCGAAAAGGCTCATTCCTGTTTAATACAATCAAAATGACTTATTTGTCTACATTTTTAATACGTACTAACATACACTTTAATAGATCATTATAGTATAGGATTTGATATAATATATGTGGTAGAGCTACCTTGTAGACAGTTTTGTATGACATGGGCAGGCTAGACCGGATTGTTAAATATTACTATTTCACAGAAAATCGACGTGTAGTATCAGATTGTTGTTGCGTTACGGACTATGAGTGGGATTACTGGAGACCCTTAAACCCTCCCCCCTTCCCCTTACCATTATTTAATTTACTTTTACTATTAAGTCAAGTTTTTACAACGCTTATATAGTAAAAAATTGGTGTGTGTCGTGGGACACCAGGTAGGAACGAAGTTCCTTCGGCTAATGTACAATCGACACAAATTGCAAAAAATTCAAATTATCAACTAAAATAACAAAATATGTCTCTTTATTTTTGTTTGACAACATAAAATTACATAGAAATAGAATAGAAAAATAGAAATAAAAAAAAGACGTGTGGCGCTCGGAGACTGCCGCGGTAAAGCTATTGTATAGCATTTTTTATCAACTTATGTAATTATAAATAATAACGAGCTAGCGTAATCTTTTAAAAATCGAAGGAGTATTTTTATATACTTCAATTATAACTGGCTGAATGAATTTCATTTTAAATATGTCTCTTTATTTTTGTTTGACAACATAAAATTACATAGAAATGACTGACATTAAAATTGACACATTGACTGTCGCGCCTGCGCACGTCTCATTTAACGGTTTTATTCCACGCATTTATCCACGCATTTTTCCACGCATTTTATCCACGCATTTGTTTCCACGCATTTTTTCCACGCATTTTTCTTACGGTTTTACTATCACATTTTTGTCAGTTCGGTCACGCAGCGAAATGCCTATCCCCTCCAAGCCTGCCGTAAGGAACTTCGTTCCAAAAATTAAAATAGCAGTTATCAATTATGCAATTTTGCAATGTGTGTGTGTTCAGTTCAGCGACCAGGCATTTTTATCGCTTAAATATTCTGATACATTGTATTCCCTTTGCAATAAAAAGTATTCAACTTCATTTTTAAATTTATTAATGGGAAATCCTTGCATACACGCAGGTATTTTATTAAAAAAGCAAGTATTAAGCCCCGCAAAAGAAGTATGAACTTTATACAAGCGATATTATAGAGTACACATGTTATGCTTATTTATTCAGGTTCTAGTATTTAAGGTGTATATAAAACATTTCTTTTGAAACATACCGATATGATACCTGACCTGCATTACATCATAAATGTAAAAATATAATGTGATGTCACTGTGAAAATATCTACACCTGTGAAGAACTCTCTTAAGGATACTTTTGTACCTAATCGATAATAACGAACTGCTAGTTTTTGTAATATAAAATACTCTCAATATCAGCGGCTTCGCCTTTTAATGAAATACCGTAGGACATAAGACTTATATTATACCTAGAGAAACCAGACTAGTAGTTTTTACATTATACGGTTGTCTTATATTTCTGACTAGCTTTTGCTCGCGGCTCCGCCCACGTGATCAAACAAACAAACAAACAATCAAACTCTACTGCTTTATAATATTAGTATAGATTTGGGTAGCTTAGCAACGGAAGCCTTCAAATAATATTATTTCTGTAGCTTAGCAACGGAAGCCTTCAAATATGAATAATTTTCCCCGTTTTTGCAACATTTTTCACTGATGCTTCGCTTCTAATGGTCGCAGCGTAATGTTATATATCCTAAAGCCTTCCTCGATAAATGGACTATCCAACACAAAAATAATTTTTCAATTCGAACCAGTAGTTCCTGAGATTAGCCCGTTCAAACAAACAAACAAACAAACAATCAAACTCTACAGCTTTATTATTAGTATAGATAAATCAGACAGCCTAGTACAATTCTATAATGACGTAAGGGTAAAAACCCGTCGGAATAGTTGTGGGTATAATGCAACAGATTCTATTTACATTACAAAGATTAGGGGTCAACTGCGTCCCACGGGTTTTCCTGCATTACGGTAACGCGTAGGCTATAATCCTCAACGCTGACCCAATGTCAATTCGGAAATAGTTTATGCCACTACTGTTTACGAACGAGGAAAACTGACTACGTACATTTTAAGCCTTGTTTGTTCCATTGATGCGATGGAAAAGTAAAAATAGAAATCGACAAACGCTATGGGATATTTTAATTGAGCCTTAAATATCTTTTTAATCTGTTGTAACAGGCAGCGTCGGCGAGCGCTTGAAATTGTAAAAACATACTCTCAATATTTTTACTGCTCATTTGAAATATTTGAAGGTTCGTGATTAAACTGTATAGTGAATTTCTGAAGCTCTAAAATAGCCGTGTAGATAACAAGGTAGATAGATAGATAGATAGATAGATAAAAGCTTTATTTCGGCTCATGTAACACATCACACAAAGAATACAAGGATAAAATAAAATAGCAAATAACATATTAAAAATAGATCTGTGGTACATTTCGACGAAATCAGGCCCCAGCTCAGCAATGTACTTTGCTTCGATCGAGCAAAGCGCTGGTAATTCTGCTGGCACCTGGTTCTAACAAAAACATTTAAACTATATATTATACCAAATGGCACTATATATTAGGTATGTGTATAACTTAGCTCATAGTATAATAAACTAAACAATTTCTTATCGGGTTTACAATCTAAAGAATTAGAGAAAAAAATAATTAGAATTAAGTTTATGGTTAGTACTTCAGTTATAAAAGAAACTCAAAATATCGATTAGAACAGTCTACGTTACAGATTTCATTCCGCGCTCCAGGTAAAAATCTTTCAATTTGGTCTTGATGGATTTGTGGGACGACACATCACGTAAAGGAGGTGGAATAATATTCCAACATTTTGTAGCACGGTAACGGAAACTGCCTCTAAATGCGGCGGTCTTATGTGTACAAGTCAAGAGTCTGACACCAAGCCGAGAATTATCTTTTGTATTTGACCAATTAAGTTTTCTAAAAAGATAGTCTGGTTGACGATATTTAATAATATTAAATAGGAGACATGCCATGTGTAGCTCCCGACGTGAAATAGGTAGGTAAATCATAGTTTATCATATTACCAGCTTATACCCATTTTCACCAATATGTGTGTATGTAAATTAAGTTTACTCCTAACGCCCAGTAATAAACTTTGTATTAGAACTCAGAAACTAAAATTTTCTTAAAAGACGTGCCAATTTTTACACAAAACTTGTTAAGGTATTCGTTATTAATATTAAAACTTTCGGTTAATATGTAAATTTATGCTAAACTCTGTCATTGTACCGAAGGTATATCTTAGTCAACTTCCACAGAATCAAAGGCTTAAATAAATACTATTAAAGCATGGAATTATAGGTAAATATCCGGCAAATATTATACATATGGTTGTAGCAAAAAACTCGTAGGTTTGTGGAGATATAACAAGATACTGAAACTGGCATAAGGATAATCAGAGTACTGGAAAATAAATTATATCCCGATAAATAAACAGTTGTACCTGAGCGAAAATGATCTAAAAATAGAACGCTTATATTGCAAAGATATTTTTACTACATAACAAAAGATAATATAAGCTCACGCCTTTAGCTCCGAATGCATAGGCAGAGGCGCAAACAGTGCAACCATGGTTTGCCGAACTTATTTCCATAACGTGATAGGCAGCACAAATTCCATTTCGGAGCAACTCAGATGTGTTTTTCCTAATCGAAGAACATGAATTATGATTTCTCGAGCTGGGTTTTGAACGCAGGACCTCATGATTTCTCAGCCAAAGTACGCTGCCACTGGACCAATGATGCGATAGACAATTCGCAGAGCATATTACCATCCCCTGATGTGATAGAAGGCGAGCCTATCGCTATACCGGGCATTAATTCCAGACTCAATGCTGATACTAGGTATTTCGTGATAGTAAAACCCAATATCACTTTCACTGAGCCGAGGATCGAACCCGAGACCTCAGCACAGCAGTCGTACCTGTAAGCAATACAACTGCGCCACCGAGGCAGTCAATAATTTATCGAATTATTTAATACGATTTCACTCAACAAACATTTTACGTTTTATATAACAACAATATGGTGTTGAAACTTTTCATTTTACTCCAGTTGAGAAATACATTTTTAAAAAATGTGCAAGCTAAACACTGTCGAGTACATTTCAATTGACACGGGGCGCGCAGTGCGATCGCGACGGCGGAAGTGACGTCATTACCGCCGCGATACGATGGCCCGGTGACGGGATCTGCACAGTGCACAAGTTGCCAGTTGCCAGCACAAGTATAACTCTCTTGTACCCGTAACACATATTCATCCGCTCGTCCGACGAGCCTCAATATACACTCCCTTTGACCGTGCAAAGTGGAGACGTCCGCGTAGCGTCCTCACTGACCCCGACGATGCGACCACTCTGGCCATCCGAAGGAGAGAGGAATTCATGAAAAAACACTGCACACAACCGACTTACCGTCCTCGCCGCCGAGGACCGCGCCGCGTTCCCCGCAACGCCCCCGACCCTAGTACCGGCCCGCGAGCCGATGTTAATGATGATGATAATCATCAAATAGATTCCTAAAATAGTCCCCTAAACCCCAATCGCAGATGTCTCTGCCCTCTCCGGTGACCGTCCTGAGCCGAGGTCCGTACCCCAAAGGGGGTGCCCTCAGCGGTGGTCACCTAGTCAAGGGCTGAGAGCGCCTGAAAGCGCTCGCCCGAAAGTCCGGTGAAGCTGTATACAGCCGACTAGAGTCAGGCTTACAGCAATCCCAACACAAAAAAAAAAAAACACATATTCGTGTTAGCTAGATAATGCTCAACTAGGACTATTGAAAAATGCTATTTTCTGGCTGTTCGTGATGTTTGGCCGTAAAGGTGACAATATTTGTGAAAGAGCTTCAAGATATATAATAGAAGGGAAATAGGATTGCGCAAGTGTATCTATCGTGTTTGTCGTATTCAGGGTCGGGTAGGCAGAATTCACATAACTTTCCAATTATCTCTATACCTGATATTTTCGTACCTGACTCGATAGCGACCACCTTATTATATGGTGAAAAATCCACCATAGGGGCTCGTTCAGGCAAGTCGAGTTCCGGGATCAGCCAGTGTATATCCAGTAACTTCAGGCCGGCATAATTCTGCCGACCGTAAAAGGCCCATTGTCTCATGACGGTCGACATTATGTTTAGACTGCACTGTACTTAACATCATGTCAGTCACCTAGTAGTGTCAGGGTTTTTAAAAACCTATGGGGAATTCTCGGTTACCATTAATTTAAGAATGTCGTACGGTACGTACCGGCTCGTCAGCCAGTAAATATATTCAGGTTCGTGATTCGTCAGTACTCGTTACTAGTCAGCAAAATATTACCCAATACACTTGACACGTCTACCAGCGATATGCTAATGCGTCCACAATTAAGAAGTTCATGTAAATGCTAACTATAATTAACATTTACAAACGGAAATTTTATAACAAACGTTGAAATGGCTGCTCCCCAAGAGGCTGACGGAGCTAAGTAGCGCGTTAATTGCTTGAGATTTATAAGCTTGTCAGAGGTACATACATTTGAAAACGTGACATTATTATGGTATAGTGACTGGTTTTATACCTCTTTATAAAACTAACTGCCTTTTCCAACTATGTCTGGTACACTTTTCACTACTGCAGTGTTTAAAATACAGCACTTGGTACAATGATGTACTTAATTATGTATTCCTAGTTAAAAGTTATCTTTGTTATTAGCATTAATGACAAGACGAGCATGTCACTTGCCTGATGGTAAGCGTCGCGCTTGACTAAAAACAGAAGCAATACTAAGTAGTACCTACTTCAAATTATGAAGTACTGCATGGTACTGGACTGCGATTATCACCCCGAGACAAGATATTATTTCTTAATAACGCCCAGTAATTTTGCTGGCTCCAATGTGCTTTCACCGGGGTACCTACCTAGACGGCCGCTCGTATACGAAGGACCTACCACCTACTTCGCGAAATTATTACATACTATTCATAAATTTATATATTTATTTATTAATTATTCCGAAATAAATTATTTTTCCGCGCACCAGTCCCCAGCAAGTCTGCTAAATCAAAATCTGAGATCAAACTTAGCACTAAGATACTCCGTATTCCACAAATCCTACATACCATTACTATAATAGTAGTATATCTGCTATATGTAAAAACCTTTAATTAAGGTAAATAAAACAGTATTAACACTTTTACCCAAGCTGTTTTTATCTCCGCGGAAATCTCATCCGGAAATTCATTCCACGTGTAACAAGTACGTAAAGTAAACGCACTATACATGCTAATCAGTGCACACAGAGGGATATTGATAAAACACGTATCCAGTGGAATCACAAAGCTACTTGTAAACACACCTTAATTAAAATTTCCTCTCAACTAATTGTATATTACGTTAATCAGATAATGGCGGGTAACAGGCGTTTCAGCGGATAATTGCCCGGCGTGGGGATCCGTACTTACCCGTAGGCTGGAAATTGTTTTATAAATGGTTAACTTGGGGAATAAGATTGTGTGAATATTGGTTATTTTCTGTGTTGAAATTTAATGAGTTTTTTTTAAAGCACTTAATGTTACGGCTGCGGTTGTTCGTTTTTATTTTACGTTTTTAAACGTTTCAAAGCGTTAAATATTTTCATTTCAATTCGAGTATATTTTTATTAATTTTATATTGTTAAATCTTAGATACTATCGCGCTTTATGGTCCACAAAAGGTCAGTGATGTTACGCTAAATAGATCCTACGGCTATAAAAATTTATCTGTATTCACTTAAAATTTTTATGACTAAAAATTATATACTTATGGAGCATTTTATGGTAGAAGAAATATCTATTGATCGGCTAAAACATATGGTCCTGTAGTCCTGGGTGGTCCTGTAGGTGTAAACCGTGGTATTCAGTACGACTAATTATCTACAGGCCATAAATTATACCCCCAAACAATAGCTAACAACAGATGCGAAATACCATAATAAAATAAGCCTACTAACTGCTGCAATCAGCAATGTTAATTAACCTTGTCGTTAACCATTTTTTAATGGAGTATGGAAAATCGAAGAATTCTGTATCTAGTAACTAAGCATTACCTATGCTTCGTTACTAGATACAGAAAAAGTCTTAATTGACGTCTCTGAAAAATTATCAAATACTAAGAAAGGGCTGATGTTTAATTTAACTTAAGTACAGTGAGTAAGTAATCGATGTATAATTAACCCGTCCAAGCACACGTTACAGAATAAAATACTACGTATTTGACATTCATATTATAAGGAGTGCTCCGCAAACAACTTGTATTCATATCTAGTGGGTCCTCCACACCTCCTTAGCCTAACAAAAGGGAGAAAAATTGTCAAGAGACGAGCTCCGAGTTCAAAGCAGAAATGAATAGCGTTCGTCGCACGATATAATATACCGTGATGAAAGAAATCGTCCGCACGCCCGCGTACGTCACTTTGATACTTTTATCCTGATAAACTCATCGCCTTTCCCTATATTTTATACTAGCTTTTGCTCGCGGCTCCGCCCACGTGATCAAATAAACAAACAAACAATCAAACTCTACAGCTTTATAATATTAGTATAGATTGGGTTTTGATTTGACAACGGAAGCCTTCAAATAATATTATTTTGGTAGCTTAGCAACGGAAGCCTTCAAATATGAATAATTTTCCCCGTTTTTGCAACATTTTTCACTGATGCTTCGCTTCTAATGGTCGCAGCGTAATGTTATATATCCTAAAGCCTTCTTCGATAAATGGACTATCCAACACAAAAAGATTTTTTTAATTCGAACCAGTAATTCCTGAGATTAGCGCGTTCAAACAAACAAACAATCAAACTCTACAGCTTTATTATTAGTATAGATACAAATATAAACACCTGTCCTGACTGATTCATCCACGCAGAGTTTAACCGCTGCGGCTACAAACTTGAAATTTTGGCAGTCAATGCCTTTTATGTTGTAAGCATTAACTGAAGAAGAATTTTTGGAAATTTCACCCCTAAGGGGGTAAAATAAGGCATGAACGGTTGTATCGAAGTGTACTGGAAATATGACGGTGAAGTAGT
The DNA here is from genome assembly GCA_949126905.1 of Amorpha juglandis. Classification (NCBI taxonomy): domain Eukaryota; kingdom Metazoa; phylum Arthropoda; class Insecta; order Lepidoptera; family Sphingidae; genus Amorpha; species Amorpha juglandis. Next base: position 8,323,447 of record OX421380.1, read on the forward strand.
TCACGCGAGCGGAGCTGCGAGAAAATGCTAGTTAACAGATAAATTTGCTTACTATCAACAAATGAGTTGTTGTAGTGAATGTAGTGAAATAGAGAAAAATTATAGGACACTTTTTTGAGACACATTCTAACACACAAAAATGAAACAGAGGGTAAGTGCAAGCGTTGACGCATTGCGCTAAATGTTGCGCTTAATCGTAGCACGCGAAGGAAATGCACGAAGTGTTTGCATTATCCGTGGTTGCAATAAAAAAAACGATTAATGTAATGTGACAGACTCATTGGTCGCTGCCAAATGTGAATGGGCATTTCATCCAGTATGTTGCTTATGTAAGCTTCCGAAATACGATAGATTTGTCACAACTCACAAAGTATAAATGCTTGGCGCTTCATTAGTCTTGTGGCAGCGTATTTAGGGTAAGAAACCGGTGAGGTCCTAGATTCTATCAATTGTCAATCACAATTTGTGTTTGAGTTAGATTCGATAAATCACACAATATATCTGCTCAATGAAAATAATTTATTCAACCTCCATAAATCTTATTCGTGACGGAGCCACGCTGAGTTATGATTAAAACAACACAAATAAAAGAGTCCGTAACTAATTAACCGGCACACGGTAATTTGGCAACGCCTTTGACGGATTAATGAAGCTCTATAATAACTTTTTCGTGCAGTTACGTTCTGCGATCACGCTCTATGGATACGAATACGGTGTTATCGGAATTTGATTGTCGATTTTTTCAACTTTCAATTCGATTTCTGGTTGGGAAATTGCAAAAACGTGTGTCTCTGATTCTCTTATCACTTTGATTAGTAAGATAAAGGATTTAATTAAAGAGGTTAAATTGTCAAGTTGTCAGTTATTAAATAATTATAAATTAATAAACGATTTCAAGATCCTAATCGCGAGGCATCTACTGGTTTCTATTAAAAAGTTTCAGTGCAACATGCTTTTTAACATAATATGTTGCAGAAAGGTTTAGCTTTTCGTTGTTGGTCGTAAAAAATCGCCGCGTAGGCTGTTTAAACAAAATTCATATGGGACAACCTTCGGAGTAAATGCATAAAAAATCATCGAAGATATGTCACAACATACAAAAAAAAATGTAGAATTGAATACCTCCTCCATTTTAAGTCGGTTGATTAGTTTTATTTGCGGGTTTTATTATTTCAAAAATAGAATAGCTGTATCATTAATTCCATTTATAGTATTTTTTCTACTTCATCTTTTAAATTAAGAGTATGTAGTGCTTGCCGCATTAAAAGTTTCAGCATGGCATTATATGATTCAAGATGTTTGTAGAACATCTGATTACATCTGAACGTTGATTCGAAACATTTCTGTTCTACAAGTTAATTGTATATAAACCCTTCTAGTGAACATAATGTCGATAATTACAGGGCGATTCAGCAACAAGCATCTAAACATTGTTGCGTTTACTGGCCAGAAAGGGGCGGTTTACAGTGTTAATACCGATTTAAACTATAAGGGTAACACGTCATTATGAATTAAATACAAGCGGTTGCTACTGTTAATTATCGTAGTAATTTAATAACCTCTTGACCTTAGTCTTTGCATCCGTGTTAATGCGGGCTATTGCAATATTTTTTTTTTATCCGAGCACGGCAAAGTGGCTGCACTACACCTGATGATAAGCGTAGTGCAGTCCAAAAAAACAGCGACCACCGACATATAGGTTCATCGGTGGTCGCCAGAATCATTCCGGCCTGTACAAATGCTTCTTAAGACTCCGAAAGGGGAAGAAGCAAATCAAGGGGCCTGAGACAGGACAGCCGGATGACCGATACAGGCACAGGGATTCAAACCCTACCCCTGGACCCGGCCTAACTATGTCATGTACATTTAAATAAATGTAAAAGCTCCCCGTACATTGTCATACTACACAATTATTAATTATGCATTGTTGCTCTTTTATAATAAAGTCATTAGCAGTTCTTTACTCTAATTAACTTTTATTATACAAATATATTCTCTAGCAGGACGCACTTGATAGTAATACAATAGCGTCAAAAAATATTAACAACCTAAAGTCGATAATAGCTGGTTACGCGAACTGTTATTATTTAATATATTCCGCCATGGATACGAATAAACGTAAACAAGATAAAAAAATACGCTTTGAGTTGGGAATCTCCTTCGTTTTTTCGTTGGTTATAAAGACCTGACAGGCGTAAGATTATGTCATATCAAACATTTGCGTTTAACCACAAGTCTGCCAAAACTAGTATGTTCCTTTAAAAGGCAATTGTGTGGAAGCAGCACCGTAGCTTTACGCCACCGCAGTAGCGCTCTCGGTAGTCAACAGGGTTCGAGGATATATATCAATGGATATATATCAAGATATATATCCGATATATATCCGATATATATCAAGCTGGGTTTGACGATATATATCAATTTTTTTTTAATAATATATTGCAATACAAAAATGGTTGAAAAAATTAATATTATTATGTAATTTTTAGAGTCTGTTACTGTATTTCTATTTCCAAATGTAGATGGTGTGGGAGTAGAGTTAAAACATACTCCGTAATGGTAAGTTCTAATCCATAAATGGCAACACTTCTGCCCTAAAAGAAGATTTTATGTTTTTTAGCTGATTATGCCTTATCTAAAAGTAGATTTTGCAATATGCAAGCAGTATTCATAAATAATACAATAAAATAATAATATAACTTTCATACAAAATTGATATATATCAAACTTGATATATATCGGATATATATCATAAATATCGGATATTTTGATATTTATAATAAATATCGGATATTTTCGAACCCTGGTAGTCAATGCGAGAATTGACTCCAAATGAGCTTCAACTAAGACTGAGCAAGCCGCAGGTTCACACCGCAACCCACTGCTACAATCGCGAACGTATGTGACACTTTCGCCAGACGATTGCTATGGGAATATAGTTATGACTATGAGTTAGAAGTTTATGAGGTTTGATTAGTGACATAGTTTTTTTTTTATCCGTGCACAGCAAAGTGACTGCCCTACACCTGATAGTAAGCGTAGTGCAGTCCAAGAAACTAGCGACTACCGGCAAACAATGAGTTTATCGGTGGTCACCAGAGTCATGTCCTGCCCGTATGAAAGGTATGTAATGATTGACCAGAAGGAATGAGGCACGATTCCATATAACACACTTGCATGCATTAGCAAGTGCAAAATTCATAAGGCAGTCGTGTGGAAGGGGCACACTGGTATACTCAGTGCTCCCCGTCGACAAAATTTTGCTGGTGGGAGGATACTTGTATCCGACCGGATAGCGACCACCGTACACTGGTGCTAAAACCTGCCATAGTGGCCCACCTTGTGTGGGTCGCGTTCCAGGGTCAGCCAGTGTATATCCGGTTCTCCCCAGGGGGCTTGCCCCCTGATCCTAACCCTTTTCCCATTCCTTTTCCTTCCCCTCCCCCTTGGCCCTTTGGCAGGCCGGCATGATCTTGCCGACTAACGATGGACACATTGTTTATCGTTGGTCGACACTATTCTTGGATTGCGCTACACTTACCATCAGGTGTAGCGTAGTCACTTTGCCGAGCCAGGATAAAAAAAAATGCCTTCGAATGAGCTTTACTCAAAAGCATGTTCCCGCCGCAAATTACAGTTAACACTTATCCGAGTCTCCTGTGAATCTATTTTTACTAAACATTGACCACAACAGGTTATTCTAGAAAGGGGGGCGTGGTTAAATAATTGACCACTACGATTGGTTAACTTATTATCCACTTTTGTAACTGTTGGATTTTATAACGGGCATGTTCGCTGGTTGCAAACGAAATCTTATATTGAAAAGGTGTTAACCGTATCAATTTGTTTTTACGTTCCGCTGGGTTCAGACTAATGTGGAATTTGGTAAATGAAATATGTTTATACGATTATGTACTCTTTTCTAACAGTAACAACACTTGCACGTTAATAATAAAAAGTCCACATCACTTGCGTATAAAGGATTGTGGGATGTGGTCGCCAAATATTCCGAATGGACATCTTGTTGAAGAAGGGCGCTTCAATGCTTATAATCGACCTCTATAACTACACTAACATAAGTATCTATATTCTAAAATACCCTGCATGGACAATTATCAACACCAGTAAACCCATTCAACTGTCTAAGGAATTCCTATTGAATGCTACATACAACAAATAAATCACTCGTAATATTTTAAAGGGTCTTAAACAATCGGAACGTGTTCATTCATTCATCTTTACGATATTATTGTTACCTACATATGGTCCTCACTAGTCAGCACAGGGCAAATGAAAGCAAAATATACTTCTATCTTGCTCACACGTTGGCCCAATTCAAAGTACAGACTGAGTTCAATGACACGACAAAGCAAAATATAAAAATGTCCACTTAGGTATTTCTTAAATCTTTGATCAATTAATGAATCCGTGAGAAAATAATATGTTTAATTATTTATTAAATCGTTTATAATAACTATCACCTTTGAAGGTATAAAGATTTATGATGTTTTTTTATAACAAATATGGGTTTGTTTTCCATTAGCAATCGTTTATGCCTAAGAATATCTGCAACCGGGAATTACCCGCTGGTAATTTTTTAATCCTAATACAAAGTCCCTCAATCTAGAAAAGCTTTTTGTTAATTGATATAAAACGAATTTAAACGGGTTTTATCGGAGTTTTTTATTTTATTTTCCCCGACGTTTCGAAGTTTCTGGTTTGTCCGATAAAACTTAATAATTTTAAATTGAATGAAGATAATGTAACATTAACAATTTGGGACAACCTACACCTTAGTCCACCCCGTGACCACGAAGGCTGAAAAGCCTTCGAAACGTCGCGTCGGGACCAAAATAAGATAAAAAACCACGATAAAATCTGTTTTATTTCAATGTGTAACATTCGCGTAAACGTTTTGTTACATTTTGTAAGTAAATGTTTATTTTATATTCATGTGTATTTATACTTCAATAACTGTATACAAACAAGTTTATCAAATTGTATTGACCGATTTTTAGGTAACTAACTTTCGATGTCAGCGCAAACTTTTTATTGAATCGTAAACGAGATTCCTGTAAAAAAAATAAACCTGAGCAACGCTCACAGAACACGGGAATAAAGTTACTCTATTACAAAATATATTTTCCGTAAACTTACTAACTGAACTGTCTTCCAACGTAAGTCGGTTTAGAAATATATGGTGAGGATTTCGAAAGAAATATAAAAGCTGTTTTTTTTTGCCATGGCGAAACTATTACACTACATCTTGTAGTTAGTACAGTACAGTGGAGAGACATTGCACTCCTAAACGCTTGGCAGAATTATGTAGGCCTGAAGTTACTGGATTATACACTGGCTGATCCCGGAACGCGGCTGAAAGGAACAAGCCAGTATGGCAGGTTTGTCACTATGTGTATTGTTATCGCATACAGTCCTGCAAAAATATTTCAGGTCCCTAGCAACAATTAATACTTGATTTCAGTTTCAATTTCTAATAGAGTTATCAAAGAACGTAAACAATACGCCGTAATGTCGGCGTCGCGACGCGGCGGGCGGCACTTTTCCTCGCAAAAGCGGATTGGAGAGTATGGAATTCATTTATCGCCAACGCCATCTATGGAAATGAATCGGTTTTACTCATGACCCATTTTCGGACACTAATACGATTGGCGGTATACTAGTGCCATGGAGGCTTACATCGTTCGGAAATGTATGTAGTTACTAGGTGTTCTCGCATATTCGCTGTATTTTGACTGGGGTCAATTTAATTATTTCTTCTATAATTTAATTACATTTAAAAAAATAGCTCTATTGACATAATAATATTTAGGTAAAAAACAAGCTGTAAATTACCCAAATAACACATTATTGAGCCCTATCCTATAACTTTTGGTATGTTATTACAAGACATAAATTTTTAGAGTGTGTTTACAATCGGATAATCCTTATGATCCTTTAAAAAAAACAAATGTTATGTTGTTTCCCGCTTAAGAGGGAATTCCTATCTCCCCTTCCCGCTATAACTACGTCTATCAATTACATAAATGTTAACAAGATGTCATTTGATACGGCATACTACTTGTTGAAAGACGATCTGATAATGACAAGGCATTTGATTCGAAGAGCGTCATCAGTATAACTTTCCGCTTTATTTTTACATTTTCTTTTTTATATTTATTACATACTTTTCTGGCTTTTCGAAGGCAGACTATCTGACAGCCCAAATGATGGTAGCTGGTCTCTATGAACTTCAGCAATGCCAGAGAATAACAAACTGCTGCCTGCCGTGAAATACTTTGTAACCGACTGAAAACTACATGGAGCAAATTTAATTATCTTTACAATATTTTTGTGTAATTTGTAATCTCTGCCTAATAAATAATAGTAAAAAAAAACTAAAAAAACACTTTTATAGAAAATCCAACTACAAAATAGAAAATAAATATTAATAAATTTAAAGAAAAAAATGTATTTAATTGTAAGAAAAGCGTGACAATTCAACTTACATATTAATTTGTCATCGGTCCTTGATAAGTATACCATTTTTCTATTTAATCCGACGTTTTGAAGGAGGTCAAAATCATGTACAAAGTTTCCGTTACATAATAACATACTAACATACGTCTGAAGCTAATAAAAGCGTGTTTTAAAGAGAGATTTTTTTAATGCTATGTATTTACATTCCTGTCAAAACTATACGTCTATGTTTGCGACCAGCTGTAATTAGTAAAAAGTGTCCTTTTTATGATCTGTGTATTTGTTTATACAACCCGAAGCTGGGGTCAAAATTGTTTGCGGTAGAGGGCAGTGAAAGCCAAACGGTTGATTTCATTAGCGGTCTGTCTTTGATCGGCGCAGTCATTTGCACTAATTAAATAACTGCCGGTTTGCATAACGTTGCTACAAGTGTCCCGACTTTGTTCTAAACTGATTACAGTACAGTTCCTGCGATTTGTATTTGTTTGCTTCGTATTTTACAGTAGCTTACAAAGGGGAACGCGAATGGTCTGTGTAATTCTTTTAGCGGGTGCTTTAGTATGATGTGGAAACTCTTTTGTAGTCACTTCTATTTTACAGTAAACCAAGATGGAATAAAATAAAATTTTGACATAGTATAAAATGAAGTCGCTTCCACTGTCTGTTCGCTTAGATCTTTTAAACTATGCAATGGATTTTAATGCAGTTTTCACCAATAGTTAGAGTGATTCATGAGGAAGGTTTATATGTTGTAAGGTTTGTATGTGTTTAATATATACATATTATAGTACAGAAAAGCCGAAAAATTCTAAGATTTGTAATATGATGTCGTAATAAACATATTTTTACCCGTGCGAAGCTGGCGCGGATCGTTAGTAAGATATAACTGGGAATTTAAATTTGTTGTTAAGATTATTATTAGGTACTAATATATTGACAAACATCTTGCTCATATTTCCTACAAGAAGTCCAAAAATCACATCTTATTTTTCGAATTATAGATAAAATATTAATATGTAAGACAGATCTCATTTTTCCGTAAAACTTATCTACTTATAAAAGTTCCTAGGTGGTAAGGCCCCCGTATCCGAGAGGCCCTCTGGGTTGGTATATGGTATATGGGTTAGTATTTAGTACTGCCGCCTAGCAGCAGAGTATAAATTCTTTTAGGAGTGGAATTTCTTCTTGAAATTTAAATAGGACATGACGGAGACGAAAGGCGCTCGCCTGATGGGAAGCGACGCGCCTGCTCATAACCAGAAGCACCACGCAGAAATTTGAAATATAAAGTACTACATGGCACTGAACTGCGCTCGTCACTTCGAGACATAAGATCTTAAGTCTCGTATTGCCCAATAATTTCACTGGTTTCAATTTCCTTCAAACCGAAACACAACAATGCTTACACACTGTTGTTTGAAAAAGAAATAAACAAAGCGGTGGTACCAATCCAGACGGCCTCTCGTATACGAGGTACTTACCACCTTGTAAAATATTGAATAAACTATACATTAGAAGTGTCAGCACTCAGCTGGACCTATCAGAATTACTGTAATTGACGTGCAAGTGGCGTAAAAGTGAATCTGAAGCGTCTCGGATGTTGGGATGCTGACTCGCAGGCCAGATCGATACCTCCCCTCGGGCCCCCTCGTGCCCCCTCGGGCCCCCGCGCCCTCCTCCCGTAATGCCGTACTCCCGTAGAGGGACAACCAATGGTTCTCGAAGGCGCGCCACGATCGGCCATACGCGGCACCGCGAGGTACAATGGAGTAAGTTTAGTGCATCTAATTCGATATTCTTTATTTAAATTTATATTTTAAATATTTGTAACGTTTTTTTAACTATATTCATGCCTTTTATAGTTAATTATGCTGATTTATATTGAATTATGCTAATAACAAATAGACATTTGAGGCAGAGAATACTACAAAAACAAATATGTTTTAATATCTTATTGGAAAAGTTTCTTAGTATTAACGAAATTCAATATAAAAATCTCACAAGAAAAGTGAGTTATCTTAATTTATCTCTAATCTTATTCATTCTACGATAACCATAACTCACGCCAATGTTTCAAATAAAATATGAAAATTTATTAACTGTAATAAATATGCCTCAGTAAAAAATGTGTCTAAATATTCCATTCACACTTTAAAAGCTCATTGCTACTCCGAGAATAGAACCTACGCCATCATTTTAAAAAAGGAGTACAATGCTCCTCACTTAATAATTTACGATAGTTTTTGTGTTATTTTTTTTCTATAACTACCCACGTAACTTCCTGTTTTTATACGCTCAGTGGCTTCCCACACGTTCTTAATATCGCGCTGTATCCTTTTCAAAAGTATGCACGTGAATAAACCGGTTGCTTTGTTATATATTTTGTTATTTGTTGTTGTTATAACTAGTTGTCCCTCACAGCTTCTCGCTCCTATGTTACTGATCTGCTCCCATAGGTCAAAGGGTGATATGGATGCAAATATGCAATAACATTTCAACCTACATCAAGTAAAAAATGAGATATTGATTTTATTTTGCTAAATTTGTTAGATTTAAGGAGGGTGGAATTTCGTATATTATAAAAAGACAAAAATTGAACATTTTCCACGTACAATAATTATGCAAAACAGAAGTTTAAATTATAATTTAATTTAGCATAATAAAATTGACATCTCAATTTTTACTTTATGTGGGTTAAAATGTTATTAAAGCAATCCTTACCTAAATTCATATAAAGAAAAATCTCAATACATACGCACCTACGCCTGTAATCCCCAAAGGGGTAGGCAGAGGTGTAACCAGCACACCCACATCTCGCCGAGCGTATTCCGTCCCATGATATGATAGGGGGCGAGCTTATCACCACACCGGCCATAATTCCAGAGCTCGGGCTGATACTGAGCATTTCGTTATAGAAAAACCCAATATCATTTGACCCGTCCCGAGGATCGAACCCGGGACCTCAGCATAGCAGTCGTACCACATACGCAATACAACTGCGCCCCCGAAGCAGTTAAAAAAACTCAATTTACTTCTATTTACCTTATACAGTGTCATTTTGACACCCTATACTTAAATGAAACCATGTGTAGTGTTCGTTAATACAAGTACTTTGAGCTAAGACACTTTCTTATTAAAGGCAAAATAAAAAAATAATATTTCCTAACAAATTAAATGCCGTTAACATTAGATTAATTTTAAACAGTCTGTATACGCGCGCACACACATATAAAACTCAACATACACACCCGTCATCGAATGAATGAGACACACACACATACATTACCATTAAGCCTGGAATACATGTCGGACGAGCTTAGGCCAACACGAGTGTAGGTAAATTAATACAAGGCAAGCGCTAGTGCCTAGACGTTCGGCAAGTTTATCGAAAACCAATCGAGTAGCCGGCTGTGAAGCGAAAGGCCGCGGGTTCGATCCCTGGACCGAGACAAATGTTTATGTGAACCACAAATATTTGTTTCCCGAAACAAACCCAGACCCCGGGCTGGGTGTTGTGAGACCAAAAGTCTCTCGTAGTTGCTGATACCCACGATACTATCCTGATACCCAAAAATACTATCTATACGTTGGTGTTAGTCATCACTCGGCAGCATGTATTGCGGGCTTTATACCGTCAAGGTTAATGTGCCCGTTTTATAAAAACGCCAAGCGTACAGAAGGCAAACGGCGCAAAATAGTAATTTAGGAATTGAAATAAATATTAGATTACCCTATGAAATGTAATAAAATCCTAAGTAAAATCGAATCTTGTAACTTTTATAATGATTATTTGTTTTTAGTCAAATTTGTGTTACCTATTTATAGATATGTGCATTTCCCAAACACATTTTTTTTTACGTTTTGTCATTATCAATGAACTAAGTAATACTGTCGCAACTTTTTCAGTGAATGTGTCGAGAGCGTCTTTGTGAGTCTGAGACGTATTTTCATATGTATGAAGTTGCCCTTCTTAAGCGTTTGTGTTTTATAATAACATCGTCAGCTGTGACATTTTATTTAATAGAGTTAAGTGCAAAAACCGTACAGCGTGATTTAAAAGGCTCAAAACTTAAATCACGTTTTTTGGCAAAACTACTACAAGCTCAAGCCTCATGTTTGGTACAAGGTAAGCAGAGGCGATGACGAATATGTGGTTTCATTTAGTAACAGGGTGTCAAAATAACACTGTATATATAGGTCTTTCCCATAATTTACATTTCGTGAGTTGCACCGCAATAGTGAATAAATCCTCAGTGAACATTAAACGCTACCTGTCTTAACTCAAACTTCTAATACAAACTCTGAGCACAAAGCTGACAAAACACACGAGGGTATCAACCTTTTCAACGGCTAACAACTCTTTAAAACTACTAGCTCCTTAGCGGAACGATAAAATAAAAATAAAATCGTGTCGGTTCAAACAATAACAAGTGTTCTCCGCCGGCTGCCACCGCTCTATTAGATTAACTTGACAAAAGGCGACTCATCCCTTTAATTATATCACGAGTATTACTTGCAGTTAGTCAAAAAATCTTTTCTTCGTTTTATGCAGTCTCTCTTGTTTGCTTTTAAGTATTTACTCTGCTGTACTTACTACTTGAGTTTTTTTTGTCTACGACTATCAACTTTTAAATTTTACTATTTTATACAGATGGGCGATATTTTTGTTTAGCTAAATATAAACAAGTGAATTAGAAATAAAGGCCGGTGAATTTTTCTGGTATTGTGGGCGTCCATAGGCGGTGGAAATCACTTACCATCAGGTGACCCACTTGCTCACTTTCGGTATCTGCTATAAAAGATAAAAGACCCAACAGTCACACACATAGTCCTGACCCCACACTAGACCAAGTATTAAACTAGGTATTAGGTACTAACCTAGGTATTAAACCTGTACCGCGGGTATCAGGAACTACTGCTGGTGGAAGGATATTTACTGCTGGAAAGATATTTGCTGGTAGAAGAATATTCATATCCGCCCGGATAGCGACCACCGTACACATGGTGTTAAAACTTGACATAGTGACCCACACACCTTGTGTTACCGCGTTCCAAGATCAGCCAGTGTATATCCGTTTCTCCTGACACCACTTGATGGTTGGTTGGGGCGGATATAGGGGCACATCCTTGTATCCCTGTGCCTGCATCGGTCATCCGCTGTCGTATGCATCATACTTGCACACAGAAATTTCATTTTGTCCATCTATCCATACATACATACATACTCATTTGTTTTATAGCAGAGGCAGGTAATCGAGCGATTGGGTGTCGTAATGGTATGTGACGTCCACCGCTCATGAACATCCACAACACCAGAAACATGGACGCGATGCTGATCATGATGCTCTCAGTGATTTCCTAAAGTACAATATGTTTACCTCTGATTACGATATCACATTGTTACATTAATATTTCATAAACGACCGGGAAGGCCGCTTAAACTTTTATTGAAATAGTTTGACCTCTGCGCGCCGTGTTATGTGCTTTCGCTCAAAACGTGGGTACGTCCTCAATGAAAATAACTCATTTTACGACTCACTGTTTAGCGGCAGGTTTATCTCATGGCGTAACGAATTTAACACTGAACTTGTGTACCTGCAGGCAATGTTATTTTTTTATATGACTTTATTATAATGAAATTTATAAGACAACTAGCTTTTGCTCGCGGCTCCGCCCGCGTGATTTTCATACAAAATAGCACACCCGGCGAACTCCGTTTCGCCACCAGATGGCTTCGTTTTATGTAACATTTCTCTATTTAAAATATTGGTTTGTAGTACATGCTATGTATCAGAGATGGCGCTGTATTTAAAAAATGATTTTCCCTATTTTCCCGCTTTTCTATTGAAATTTTTCCTAGATTTTCGTTGCTATAAACCTCACGGAGCCCGAGACCTTTCCAACGAATGCAAAACCGTGGAAATCGGTTCGTGCGTTCTGGAGTTATATCGTCAGGAAGGAAAACCCGACTTATTTTTATATAATAGATTATTTTTACATCATGAACAGAGTTTTGAATTTGTACTTATAGACTTTTAGTTTGCAGAGTGCAAAAGTTTTACTGGTAAAGTGGCTACTGGCTGTTTTGCTGTAGTTTTGTCTACAGTATGAATGAGCCAGTACAACTGTATCGTTACTGTCTCACGTGTCTCGTGTACGTACCTATATCTCTTCTGTAATTCCAAAAGTTGGCTTATTAACTCCCCCCCCCCCCCCCATGACCATATACGCGTAACAAATACACACACATGTGTGGATGGTTGTCAAAAGTTACGTCTTAAGGCTATGAATAGCGGGTTACAGGATTTAATTTTAGTTAATCAACTGCTAAATCGCATGCGATTTGAACCGTCTGAACAGACTTTAAATCGAATTAATGAACAAAAACGAATTTGTTGATTAAAGTCACTTGATCAAGCGATCCGTTCTGATACATCTTTGGAATTAAAGTAAACTCCCGTCGACATTAGGTGTAGCACGTAACACGGCCACATACTCTCGATGCGTCAAAATGTAACATTATTTGGATGGCCCTATAGGTAATTGCGAAATGAATTTGCATAAGGAGTGGATTATAATAAAATTCTTACCCCAAAACAAACTAATAAATGCAAATCGTGTTAAATTACGTATCCTAAAAAACAGTAATCCATAATACCAGCCTTAATGCAGATCATTGCCTGTCTTCAAAGATGCCTCATGGCAACAAAAACTAATGTGCCTTATTTTTAGCTGCTAATGACAGCAACACGTGCGACATATAAATTGTTTTGTATTGGCCTTTTTATGAATCGTGTACAATTTTAATCTCGCCGTTGACCGCCCGTTTATTCGTTATCACAGCAGATGTTTGTTTTGGCAAAGAATTATACTTTGCATTCAGCACGTGTTTATTGATAAACGTTTATTTTTCTTATTAAATTTCGATGTTTTATTTGATAATATTACAAACTGTGTGTGGTTATTTTTGTCGTACAATTTAAGCCGTTATCGATTTTAATTCTGTTGTTCGCAATTTCGAAATAAAATTAGGTATGTTTGAAATATTTCACATTTTGAAGGTTTCTATTTAAAGCAATAAATAACTACACAAAACAGTCGAAAATTGAAATTCATTTTACTTTTATTTCTTCCGCACGCAGACGGTAGACCTTAATTATTTTGTTCCGATGCGGGAATCTAGTCCGTGACCTCCACAGTCAGCTATTTATCTGTTGCGCCAAGAACGTTATCAACATAATGTAATCATAAAATACTTTAATTCTGTATTGCATTATAAATGAATAACGTACATGATCTTACTGAGTTTAACAATAAATAGAATACCCAATATTTTTCCATACAATTATACCTGTGAATCCGTTATTTTGAAGAAACGCAAACGCCACAATAACGGCCATCTGCCGCGGTGCAAATCATATAACAAAAGGTATTTTGCCCTATTGCCGACGGCTGCAATGTTTGAAGTTAGTTTAAAAACGGGTTGCAGCCGGCTGTCCGAACTTCTTTTAATTGTTATTTAAGTGCATATGTGTTGTGTGTTCGTAGTAAAACTAACAGGTAACTTTCGTTGTTTCAGAATATGATCGTAACCAGCAATCAATGACGGCAGCATTCATCTGACCAAAGCAGACAATGCGGTCACAAGCTTCAAAACCTGTACCTAAGAAAGGGGATTTGAATAAAACAACTTTGAAGACATCAACTACAAAGCAAAATAAAAAAAAGATTGTTACCCCTAAAAAAGTTAAGAAATTGGCAGGTAAGTCTTTAGTGAAAGGTCAAAAAAAGAACATTAAAGATGATGTCGCAACGAAAAAAGATGATGAGTCTACAGATAATAAAAATGAAGCAATTCCAGATATTGCTAAGGTTGGGACGTCTAGAACACGAAGTGACTCGCCGGCTAAAAGACCCAAGAAAGATACTAAAGAGAAAAAAGATCCGATTAAAGATATTGTGGAAACCAATATAAAAAAATCTGCTCCTAAAAAACCTGTAAAGGTAGAGAATAAAGGAAAAACAGCTAACGCACGCACATCAAAGGCTGTAAAGAACAATGATCCAAAGTACAAAGCAAAAACAGAAGCAGCTAAGAAGCCATCAACCAAATTTTCAAAAGTAAAAACTGTTATCAGGAAAAGAAATTTGGGAAATCAAAAGAAAAAAAGCAGTCCAACCAAGCACGAAGCCCAAAAAGAAAACAGTGAAGATGAGAGTAAAGATGAAAATGAAGAAGACCAAATCAAAAAAGTTGTGGGTAAAGAACCCAAAGATGAAAAGGATTCTTTAAAAACTGAAGAAAATAAAAAATCGGAAATAAAAATTAATAATGAGAATTCACCCGGAAGTATATCTTCCAAAATCTCGCTAACAAACCAGTCAGAGGCTCCAAAAGTTGAGACGGAAAGACCGCCTAAGTTTTTTACTTCAAGTAGGTCTCCAAGGACAGTAGACATTGATGTAAAATGCTTAAAAAATTCAAAAGGGAACCTTAGCGTTTCTGAGAGATTCTTGTCAATGAAATTTGAAACAAAAACTGATGATACCTGCAAGGACAAAAATTCCTCAAATACACTAGTATCTCAAGGTCCTGACATTGATGTGTACACATTTACCGAAAAGGTTGATTCTCCAAAAAGTATTTTATCAGACTTTCGAAGTCCTACAAACAAAACTGTGGGACGGGTTCGACCAATAGCAAGGGTAAAGGGAACCGTTATTGACAAAAAGACCGAATCAGAAAAGAAAAAATATTCTCCACACAGACCCATCGAAGAAGTAGTTAAGCAATTAAAAGCTAATAAAAGATCTGAAGAATTAAATATAAATCAAGATGAAAACAATGATTTAGCTACCTCAAGCATGGAATCAACCATCATCTATAATGAGACAGAAGTAGACGATAAACCAAAACCAATAGTAAGCAAATCTTATAAGATGGTGGCGCGAAAATCAAGTGTAACTGGTAAACCTTTTAGTCCAATTAAATTTTTAGAAACAGAACCAGCACCTATTAAAAATGAAAAATCTGTTAAATCCAACCCTCCATTAAAAAGATCTTCTGTGAAGTCTAAGAAATCTAACAAAAAGAGTAGTTCGTCTGATGATGAATTTGATACATCAAAATTTTCGCTTAATACTAAAACCTTCCATTATTCTTCATCAGAAGAGAGTGTTAATGAGTCTAATGATGACAATGAAACCAAAGAGTCCTCGGGGTCAGATACGTCTAGAAATAAAAAGCAAAAGAATAAAAAGTATAAAAGAATAACGGACAGCACCAAGAAAACAACTTCGAAAGAATTGAAAGAGCTCTCGAAGGATTCCTTAATTGATTTAAAAGATGACTGTAATCTTTTGGGGGGTGAAAAACCCAGTAAAAGACGACTCAAACTTTTATCTATGTGGACCGGGCCTAAAAAACACAGAATGGCCTCCCTAAATGCCATAGCTAAAGTTCACTGCTTATATGAGAACGAAAGCCGGACACATATGGAGCTAGGCCTAATGAAAACAGTTGATAGACAATTAATACCAAGCACATCGAAACCCCAGCCTGCTAAAAAGAAAGAATCTAAACCTAAGGAAGAAAAACAAGAAAGTACATCTGAGTCTGAGTATGAGAATAAAAAAGAAAATAAAGAAGAGACTTCTGAAAGTTCCGATGACAGTCCACCTCAAAGGACGTTACGCGGAGTACCAGGCATTAGAAGCGCAGGCAAATACTGGGACCCGAAGTCTTCAACATCTTCTAGTGAAGACAGCGAACAAGATACTAAAAAGAAAGCGGGACTAGATAAAAAGAAAATCACTAAAACAGTTACTAACAAATCTGACTCCGATAAACCACCGGCAAAAATGAAAAAGACCGCTGGTGTGCCTGTAAAGAAAAAACGAAACAGAAACGAGGTTGTTATGGATCTTAAAGATATGGTCGTACAAAAACGAATGGCCAGCCTCAATGCCACCGCCATCCTGGCTGCAAGTTATGAAAAACGATCGCCTAAGTCCAATAAGGATGAAACAACGTCCGATTCCTGCAGTGATGAGTCTTTTTCTCAAAAGCCAAAAAACGTAGCAGCTTCCGGCGTTAAGTCGGAGTCAAAAAACGAAGAAACTAAAAAAGAAGTGGACGAATCTGCGTCGCCGGATAGAAAGCAGAAAATGGAATTTATAGTCAATCAAGATACTGACGTGACGATAACCGGTGTTTATTCAACACATCACCACGAGGGATTCTGTACCGTGTCTGGAATGCAGTATCGCATATCTTCCACGAGCCACACGCAGACTACGGCGACGGCTAATTGTGAAAAGGTAAATCATTTGTAATATATCGACTTAATCGTATATGAATTTAAGGTAAGTTTATTAATTGAGGGTATAGGTGTGTCATCGGATGAAGTTGGCAAATTGGTAGGCGAATAACCCGAACGTAATAAAGACGGCGTGCCCGGTGGCGCTTCGACTCTCATTAATACCCGGTAATGAAGTAAGTTCTATGTAAACACGCCTCGGGACCTCATCCGCACATTATCCTTCATCGCTTTGCCTCTAGAAAGTTACTGCAGAAAAGTAAACTCTTTGTAGGCGAAATAAGCTGCTAATTTCAACCTGGAGATTGATATCAAGTGGGGCACGAACGATTTACACGTGAAAGGAGTAATCATCGTACTACTCCTGACGCAGATTATATCGTCTGGCGCTTTAAACCTTATTAATGTTTAATCTTTAAAAACTCAAACAAACTAATGCGATGCTAAAATTAAATATTAACGCTATTAATACAATAAATTCATTCGCGGGACTGCATAGAACCGTCGCATTCGTGGGGAAAACCTTTTTAATAACTATATTACTTTTAAAACTACTTTGTAAATAGTTTAATTTTTGATATTAATAACTCAATAGGTACTACTAGCCCTGAGTTATACAAGTCCCACTGCCGGAAACGGAGCTCCCCTACTGAATGAGAGGTGTGAGCCTAAGCCTTAGACCACCACGCTGGCCTAATGCGGGTTGGTAGACTTCACATACCTTCGAAAAATCTTATTGAGTTCTCAGGTATGCAGGTTTCCTCATGAATGGTAAAAGAACCGTTAAAGAAAACGATAATTAACAATTAATACACACAACTTAGAAAAGTCAGGCGTGCGTGCTCTTGGGGTTGATTTCGAACGTGCGACATTCGTCTCGCCAGTCCGTACCACTCGCCGCTGAGTTATCACTGCTCTTAATATTAAGTAAATTGTACGTAATAACTCAATAAATTATGTCATTTCCATAATAAGATCGATTGTAGATATGATTTACACAAAATATATAAGAATGAATCTAATAAAAATATATGATCAACAAAACACAATATTTGCCGACTATCTTAATTCGTTTGTAGAATAAGCAACTTATTTTCCACCTGACCTCGCCGAGACCTTTTTTCTTCGAGCTCATACCACAAAGTTGTTTCGCAGACTTTATTGTTTTTACATAAACTTTCGCAGCGTGCTCAAAGCCGTTGGAGAATATCAAAGAAAACACAATTTGTGAAGCTGATCTTGATAACTATTAAAGATATGTTTATAGAGTGTATTGAGTTTTACTTTGAAGTGTGTTTTAGTGAATTATTGCTTTATGAACAGGATGGATGTCCGGGAGAAGACGGGGCGCGGTATACTCCGCTCTCGGCACTATCTTCTATGCAACCACCTGCTGAGCACACCCATAATCATCCACATCCAGGTAAGAAATCCTTTTCATTATATAATATTAACTAGATGACCCGGTGAACTTCGTATCACCTACATATATTTGTGTAAAATGTGTCCTGTTCTTGTCTTGTCCCCGTCCCTGTCCCCGTCCCTGTCCCCGTCCCTGCCCTTGTCCTGTCCCTGCCCTGTCCTGTCCTGTCCCTGTCCCCGTCCCTGCCCTTGTCCTGTCCTGTCCCTGTCCCTGTCCCTGTCCCAGTCCCAGTCCCTGTCCCTGTCCCTGTCCCTGTCCCTGTCCCTGTCCCTGTCCCTGTCCTGTCCCTGTCCCCGTCCCTGCCCTTGTCCTGTCCTGTCCCTGTCCCTGTCCCTGTCCCAGTCCCTGTCCCTGTCCCTGTCCCTGTCCCTGTCCCTGTCCCTGTCCCTGTCCCTGTCCCTGTCCCTGTCCCTGTCCCTGTCCCTGTCCCTGTCCCTGTCCCTGTCCCTGTCCCTGTCCTGCCCCTGTCCTGTCCCTGTCCTGTCCCTGTCCTGTCCCTGTCCTGGCTTGTCCCTGTCCTGTCCCTGTCCTGTCCCTGTCCTGTCCCTGTCCTGGCTTGTCCCTGTCCTGTCTAGTATATATACCAACAAACCGGTTTATACCTGCGCTTATAGATGTTTCACATCAAAAAGACATCAAGTGTTTCATACCCAGGAACAGCAAAATCAACAACTACTAATAAATTAAAAATTAATAAAAAAAACATTGTCCAGCGGACAAAATTGTGAATCTAAACCATTCTCAGATCCCCTTGAACACACACAAAAAATTTCATCAAAATCGGTCCAGTCGTTTAAGAGAAGTTCAGGAACATACACACTCACAGAAGAATTATATATATAAAGATGTATATTTTCTCAGGGTAGGTTTGGCTTGACGACAAGAGCATGTTAATTATTATACTTGACTCGTCGCTTATGTAGTTTTAATATAATTATTACGTCCACCAACCTATTTTATAACATAAGCACCAACGTTTGTTTTATTATTGCGAGTTTTGAACTCATCAATAACTGCCGCACTCAGAAACGTCATTTCACTTTAATTATCAATAAGTTATTTATTAGAATTCGATTATTTACACACTCGGAGCCAGTTAATGTTATATGCTCGGTTACTAGCTACAGGAAATGCCTTATGCTCAGTAACTAAGTATAGAAATAATCTTAACAGACGTGTCTAAGAAATAATCGCATTCTAAGAAATGTGTAATGAATATTTAAACTTAATTGACGTCTCTGAGTGTAGCAGTTAGCCATACTAATTAAGTAACCTAGTCATCAATCACTTTAAACACAATTAACTATAAAAGACGCTACCCATTCATTTTGTCGTGTCTTTTTAACCCCTATCTCCACTTTTGTCGCAAGCTGTCACATTCGAGCAACCCTCTCTCCACATGACGTCACAGTTTTGCAGGTTTTACACGATGTCATTACAAATAATACCCAAAACATACTTCAAATCAGTACAGAAAAGTATCGTATCAAGTAAATTACTCACCGTCATTTGTATTATTTCGCTTTGTTTACTCAAACCACACAGTTTACAATTTGATTAGAATCATTCAAGGTATCAGTGTCTGACAATTACCATCAACATAATTGGATTTCTGTTGATCAGATTTGCCATTAGAGTTCCTAGATAGTTATTGTGTAATAAGATAATTTGCAACATATTGAATGACAACGATAGATGATTGTTCGGTATTTAAACTAATGTTATGAATTAGAAACTTTGTTACAACTCGTAAATTAAGTTGGTCTTGCATTAGTTGTTTGTGTTAGTAATACGAATTGGTTGAAAGAGCTCACTCAGTAGAGGCCAATTTCATGCCACGCCTACCTATCTAATATACTACTTACCTACATATCAACCTACCTATAAACCCTGTAAAGTAACTTGTTGATACATTGTATATATAGTTTTATTGACGATCTGAACTTGTTTCTCAAATGTTGAAGCTTATACTTTATATTTTAATAGGTTTCGAATTTGTTACTTTTACAATGCTTCTCGAAAATATATTTAACTAAAAATTCAGAGTGAAATACTTTTACTTCGAGTTTAAGACAAAACCTGTGCAACCCGGTGGCTATATAATAATATTCATCGAGAGCAATTGCTGGTTGGTCCGTATCGACGGGAAATAGGTCAATGTTTTCGACAAGCCGACGGCCTCGGTCGCTCCGGCGCACTTCGTCTGTGTCGCGCACTACACTCACTAAAAAATCTTAACATATGTGTTGCTAATTTAGGATGATATTCTGTTACTTTTTATATTCAATTGTTCTCTTTAGTCCTTTTTAGCTGTGTAATTGGCAAGCTATGAATTTTATTTGTTATTTTAGTCTTCTTAAATCTATTGTCGGTTGATATACGTCTAATAGCTGCTTAACTTTGTTATATTCAGGCTTAGTATAATCAGTGCCGACCTTGGTATACAAAGTTTCTGTAATTTCAAGGGTGTCGCCAGGTAAGCCTTGACATGTTTAAAACAAAATCTATGGCTACAACATAGGTAGAGCGAGCAATAGATTTTTTGGCTTGCTGTGCCAGAGCGGGCATTTATGTAGCTTGTTTATACACGCGGCGTGCCGTTTATGTATTATGCTTGAACTCAGTTTGCTAGTTGTATCTCAAACATCTTATAAACTCAAACTTAACCGTCGGCTAAAACATAACACAACTAGTTTGGCGCAACGCCAAATGTGCAGATGTCAATGTTAGATCTTTGCCTCTGGGGACTTTTCCGAGAGAACATTATAATGCGTATTAACATAATCGCTGCTGTTTTACCTAACCAACTATCTAATGTGCACCGTGAACTCCGCATGTTCGCTTGGTATAGATCAAGAAGATCTGGTGTTCTGTTAAATGCTGTGTAACCTAATAGAGGGATCCATAACAACTGCAAAAGTAATTATTGTGCAAACAATATTATTATTAGCTATTGCTCACGACTCTGCCGGTGTGAGTCTTTCTTTCTCTAGAATAAAAAAGTAATCTATTTCTATCCTCGAAGTTTAAGGTATATACATACTTTTTAATTTTATATCGTGTGTTATTTCTTTCATTATTAAAATCCGTTCAATTCGAATTCTACGACGTACGCAGCTTGAAAGCTCTCCCATTGAACATTGTACTCTTACTTTTTTTGTTTCTTTAACGCTAAAGTTGCGTTTCTGTCTGTGATTCATATTATTTTGATTAGTTCGATACGATTATAGATCCAACAAAGCCACTCAATATCAGCTTACTTCTTCTTCTAACATTACCCGTGACATATACGTACGTGAATGCGCACGCGCAGTAATTCCCGAGTGCAATTTACAATAACGCGAACGCGGAGAACCTTTCGCGCAGTGCCGCGCAATTAATTGATTTTACACTGATTAATAGTAAAGCCAGTAAGATTACTGGGCATTATGAGACTTAACATCTTATGTTTTTTTTATTAGCCTGTATGACGAAACAGGCAGGTCGCTATTAGTAAGAGCCACACCTGACCACGAACAGAACCAACATCTCATAGAATGATAAAGGTCTGCATAGCACTAGACTGCGCCCGTGGCCTCGAAATATAAGATGTTGTCTCTGAATACCAAGTAATTTCACTGCGTTCAATGCCTTTTAAATCGAAACAACAGTGCTAAGACACTGCTACTTGGTGGCGGAAATAGATAAAACGGTGATACCAAATCAGACAGCCTTTCGCATACGAGGGACCTACCACCTAGTAAAACCTACCTACTAGTAGAATTTCGGAGTGACGAACGCAGTCGAACTCCATACAGTCCTTTGTAATTCAAGGTTCTGCGTAATGTTGTTTCTGTTTTTGGGCAATAATATAATAATTTATCTTATCAGTTTTATCACAGACATGCATTAATACTGCCTTCTACTATAATTTTCTTCGTGTCTTAATCCTATTGTTGATAAAATACCACTAACTAATTTTAAATTGAAATTTACCTCTATAGTTTTTAGTATGACAATTACATTCAATCTTAATTGAACAGGAATAAATTTAATGGCACTTCTTGTGTGAACGGCCAATATCTCAAATGAAAATCAACGCGTGCAGCGCTGTCGCAATTTGTTAAAAATCCTGTTCTATTAGAGAATGATATGGACAAAAAAGCGATGATACAACACATTGTCGCATGAGATTCTTAACGCGATACTTTTCCGCTTTCAACTTGTAAATTGTGGCCATTTGTAATTCGTCGCGGTCCGAACATGGCACGGTTCCAACTCGCCCCCTATCCCTGAAGATATTAAATAGCGAGCACTTATCTAAGCACCCGTCCACCGGCCAGACTCCAAATCAGCACTATCTAAACTGTTTGATATTCCATTTAATTTTGTTCACTGATAGCACTTAATTGAATTATGCTCCTAGTTATGATTCTTTGTTCAAGTTAACGATTGTATTATGTATTTCGTTCTTTAAGTAATATTATAATTCAATGTTGAAATTGAATTTGCATGATAAAACTATGTACTATTTTAGAAAATACTATGTTTATTGCTCATAATATCACTGTACTTCTAAAAGAAGAGAAACAGTGATCGGGAGTTCTATTCCTGCATACCTTTTTTTTTTACCTTCTACCAGCGCAGTCGTGAAATGTTTTAGTATTCCTTCTTTATTCGTAAAGAGAACAAAGTTGTAAAAGTAATTTTTGTAAGTATGAGACTTTTACAGTTGTAACTGACTTGTAAAATAAAATTCATAACCATCTACGAAGTACAGCGTAATAGAGAAAAGTTGGCTCAGATTGATGTTAAAATTACAGGCCGCGTTGGATTTATTTAATTTTCATCTCGGGCTGACTCGAATTTTGGGCTGAGCATTTAATTTTCATAGCTTAGCGAAATTCCATTTTGGATTAGTGACTAAACGGGCAGAGCCTATTTGTTATCTCGCCAAGAAAAACCAATTCGACATTTCACGACATAAACGAACAAAAAATCGGAAGAAAAAAAGGAAGTTCTGTGAGTTAATCATGAAAGCCGAACGCTAATCGCTTCGCATTCAGTCCCCGGATTCACTTTTTTGTTGTTTGAGGTTCGGATAAAATGTATGACAAGGCTGAGATATGTTTGAAGTGTATTTTATCTTTGTTTCTTTTGTTTAACTCTGTGCCTTTTTATTCGTCTCGGATGGGGAAAGGAGTTTATGTGAGCATTTGTCTACACGTGTTTATTGTTTTTCACGTTACCCAGAGAAATATATCACAAAACGAACGGCATGCTATATGTTTTTTATTGAAAATTAATATTGACATTTGCGTGTAACAAATTCGGATAATGGCATGTAATTTGCTGTAGTAGATTCATGATTTTTATCCTCTACCTTTAAAACTATAATTATACCACTTATTTTCAAATATTGTTTAATATGATAAATTAAAATACCGAATGACGAACAAGTTGTTAGAAATCAACTCACTTTGACGTTGATCTAACTGCTGATGCTCTATTGTTACAACTGTAGTCAAATAGCACTTTCGTATTCTGTGAATTTAAATAATTTAAACTAGATGGACCCTGGAAAAAGGCTGGGTCACACCAAGCAAAAGAAATAGATAGGCATCATATCACGTTAGTTGTTTCAACAATAGTCAGAATATACCATTTCTATTTCTCAACAAAATAGTCAATGGTTATGTGTGAATCTACTGAAACAAGGCGATAACGTCGTAGTTATAATTTGACTACTAATAGTGCCTAAGTAAGCATCTAACATCTACGCCTAATTTTTCAGTCATTCGGTGACATTATCCCAACATATGATGTCAGAAATAACTTCTTTGACTTCTCACACTCATAAGTTTCGGTCCTGTTTTAACTTATTCATTCGCTTTCGTATCTCATTTGTAATATTACGATCACATTTTCGACTCATTGAATATATTTTTTATTCATATCGACTATGAGATGTCTTAAGCCGACTTGTTTCTTAATGTTGTGTGTTATTTTATTACTTTTATTTTATTCTTGAACAAGATTATACAATTTCTTTTTACTGCTATCAATTATAATGATTATATATTGTTGTTATTTTCTACAAATAGGACTTTGGCTTTATATCGAAAATTTATGACAGTCTTTAAATATCCATTTTGTCTGTTAATAAAATTCTTATCTGCATTTTAACGCACAACTACCCTTTTTTTGCTTGAATGACGAGACAAGGGCGGCGCTCGCTTAATGGCTGCCCATAAACAGAAGCAACACCTCACATAACTTGTACGTAAATAAGATGTTAAATCTCATAATGCCCAGTAATTTCACTGGCTTCGATGCCCTTCAAACCGAAACACAACAGTGTTTACATACTGTTGCTTGGCGGCAGAAATTGCTCCTTTGTGATACCTCTTTATAATATTAGTTTAGATTGATAAAACTGACTATGTAGTATGTGCCTACAACCTGTAGTAGCGAATGTATTAGTACTCGTATAATAATAATTAACATGACAATGTGTACAGTTCCTGAACTGGGCGGACTGGCGCGCCGGGCGGGATGTTCCAGCGCGTTCTCAGCACCGTCGCCGGCGGCGCACCACGAACCAGGTTAGTTCACACGTCTCATACATGGAAATGGGGAGGCCATTTCCATCCCGACCTCACTAACCCACAGACGGCTTCTATTATTAGTTGATGTGAAAATTGCGTTCGTATTTTTATTGGTACACAAATTTTTTTAGAGTTTTTATTGTGTGTGTATTTGAGATAAGAATTGCGTAATGGCGATGATTGAGAATATGTATATATAAGATATCAATTGACTAATCATAGCTATAATATGTAGTACCTCTTTTTAAAATTCATTTTCTAATATATTACTTAAATAGAATTTTAAAAAATAGGTATATTACTTTATATACAATTCGATCATGAAGGTACAACACAAACAGATATATGGGGTACGAACATTTGCAGAATGTAACATTTTGCCAATATGTACATAAAAGCTGTTGAAAGATAGACTTTTTTATAGCACAGGCCGTCAACGAGCAAGTGGGTCACCTGTTGGTAAGTGATCTCCCCTACCCATTGTACGCCCACAATACCAGAATAATCTTGGGCGCGTTGCCGACCTTAAATGAAAGGGATTGGGAAGAGGAGGGGGATTTGGGCCTCCGAATATCTCACTCACCGTACGAAATGAAGCAGCAAGCCCCTACTTTTAGCAAGCCCGTCGATAAGTTACCGACTTGTAGACGCGCTAGCTAGTGCCGTAGGCTTAAAAATGGTGCGGGATCCCGAGGGATCGTGGATCGTTAGAGGACTACAATACCTAGTTCTACCCAAGCCGTAAGCTATTAAAAAACAACAATCAAACATTAACTAAGAATTCGAGAGGGTTGTTTTTTATAAGAATATCGGCCATATTTACAGATATCCTGTGATTTCAGGCTACATATTAAGGTTCAAAATAAAGATCACTTCAAATGTAGGACAATCAACAATAGACAGACGACGCGACATAAGCTTAGTATTAAGGCTCGTCTGGAACTATTTGGGTACAGAATCCTAGAAATTGTAGTAGCAAACAAGCTACTGTGTCTGTGACTTCCTCGGAAGTTCTTTCAGGCCACGGGCAGTCGGTTAAGTAATTAATTCTTTTGCCGGCCTGTTTGAATAAATCACTTGGCAGACAACTTGAACATTATAAAAGTCGCCTTTCACATTTTCAAACTTCAGTCAAATTTATTGCATCGCTTAATGATGTACAAATAACAGAATATTACAATAAAGCCCACATTAAGGACGGTCTTTTGGATAGTCAGCGGCGGTTTTGAGTTTATTGCCACTTTGTGTAGCTGGTACATGATGTTTATGTCATTGAAAATGTAATTTATGCTTATTAAATATTGTGAAATAGACCTTGTATTGATATTATTATATGCTAGCAAACCCGGCCACGCGTTGCTTTGGCCAAGGGCCACTGTAGCCCCCCGGCCGGCCGTCGCAAATGATATGTCCCTGCATTTTAAATCTGTAATATCTTCGAAAATATTTATTTAAATTACATGCTGTAAAGAGCCATACTGATCTATATTAAATGCACAATGTATTTATGGTATTTAATTGGATAAGAATTAATGCTGTATTGCTTAAAATCGCTTCGTAAAGAAGCCACTATTTCTCGTAAAAAGTAAAAGATTTTTTTTTATTGTGGGTTATCCCCCTAAGGAACCTAGAAGGAAACATAGACATATACCATCGCGGACTTTTTTGTAGACCTTATTAAGGTGTACAATACTGTACATTATTTTGGTATATCTCGTAGGGTTTAGCCAGCGTTTGCAATTTAAGCGCAAAAAAATGTGTTTCTTTACTTATGTAATTATTTACTTTCTTGACTTAATTCCAGATAACAGTTTAAAAGAAATTACAAGTAGGGTCATCAAATATGCTCAAAAGATACGGGATAAAATCTACGGCAAGCAACCACAAAACAAAATTCTACGATGCTATGAAGAGCTAATAAGCCACGTAGGCTCTAGATAATCTAATAAAATATTGACGATATGTAAGCGAAGTGTACTAACTGGCTTTAGTTTATGAATAAAGTATTCGCTACTCTTTGAAATACAATGTATAAACAAACCGCGTAAAATAATAACAAGGGTAAATAAATGTTTAGTATCCGAAAATGATGTAACAACATTACCTTGAACGTTGCCTTCAATACAAATTCCGACACCGCTCACATTCTCGATACGCAAACAAGAAGCAAATAAGTCAAACGAGAAATATCTTCAATCTTAGCTCTTTTACATTTTGTTTACATCCTCGTAAGGAGATACAAGCAATATCCATCAGGCAGATAAAATAATAACGGAGGTCGGGTGCGGGTGCTTGGAGCCCTCAGCCCGGCCACACTATATGAAATCCCCGCTTAGTTTAGTTCCACTCCCGTACTGAGCTCCTATTTGCAATAAACACGTCCCGTGCGGTCTCACAACGAAGAACAAGTTTCACAGACTTGTTTGCACTTGGAAATGTTAAAACTGGGACTTTGCTTCGTAAACGGCTTGAATTTCTTTGGTCTCGCTCAAACTCTGAATTAGCTATATGCAAAAATGTAAGGATGAAAGGAATAGCTCCTTAAGATGGAGACGCAATTAAACGCTCCTGCAGTTTAAAGTTTATTTGAGAACTAAGCTAACCTAAATTCTTATTGCAGTCGCCTTGATGTTGTTGACGGGTTGGAGTTTCTTGTTGGTTTAAAATTAATTACAATTTATAACATTATGTAATTGTTAAATATTTTACTGTTTTAACGCCAACAAAAAAGGCATGTTATATGTTGATCCCTTTGTCTGTTTATGTGTGTGCGTGCGTGTTTGTGGCATCGAGCGTCTAACCAGGGGGACCAATTTAAATAAGGTTTTGTTTCTTTAAAGGCTGATTTAAGCGATTCTGATTCATAACTACATTTAAAAAAACTGTCCAGCCATTGCAAATGCTTTTTCTTATTGACGTCGGCTATTTTTAGGTTATTCTGATAGGTGATTGAACTTAGATAAATTAAGTTAATATAATTATGGAAGCACTAACAATGCATGTTTATTGTGTTTATTTTGATGATTTCCTTATGACAACACTAAAATAAATACGACAGGGTGTAACTTCTTAATTTTTATATTATTCAGTAGGACGAGTTCAAATACATAAACGGAATAAAAAGGTGACAAAGAAATACATAAACGAAATAAAAAGAAATACTCCAGTCATTTTAGTAAGTTTACCTCGGAATTCGAGATACCCGGCTGTAACTCTGTAAATACTTGTGTATTGACACCCTAAAAGTTGTCTCAAAACCTACATATGGTAGGGTGTGCGCAACTATTAAATTTCAAGGTCAAAGGTCACAAAAATTGCTTTTTCGTAAATATCTCATTTCCTATGGGTTTTTTGCTATTTATATCCATTATCAATATTGTAGAATACAAAATTCTCTACAAATTTTGTTTAAAACTTTTTTTCATACGGTGAACCGTTTTCGAGATAGAGGGCGGAGAGCGCGCGGTCACAAGTCCGTCATTTTGAAAGTTACATAAACGAAATTTTGTATTTCGATTATTGACGTAAAATAAATAAATACGTGTTTCAGGAATTTTGGAAATTTTATTTATTAAGGGATGAAAAAGGGGGTGAAAGTTTTCACGCTTTCACGCCTAAATCACTAAACCGATTTTGATGAATTTATCTACAGAGACAGATGGAGCCCTGCAGACGGTTACAGGCTACTTTTATCCCGGAAAATGCTGTTCACGCGGGCGGAGCCGCGAGCAAAAGCTAGTATAACATAATAGTTAATAAAAATTGACAAATATTTATAATCATTGATTTATGGATAGTTCATCAACTATACATGGCGCGTTTTCGACCGGAGGCACCGCTTGACCTGAACTGATCCTGTGACCGCGCGCTCTCCGCCCTCTATCTCGAAAACGGTTCACCGTATGAAAAAAAAAATTAAACAAAATTTGTAGAGAATTTTGTATTCTACAATATTGATAATGGATACAAATAGCAAAAAACCCATAGGAAATGAGATATTTACGAAAAAAGCGATTTTTGTGACCTTTGACCTTGAAATTTAATAGTTGCGCACACCCTACCATATGTAGGTTTTGAGACAACTTTTAGGGTGTCAATACACAAGTATTTACAGAGTTACAGCCGGGTATCTCGAATTCCGAGATTCTTACCTAATTTAAGCTAAAATGACTGGACTAAAAATAATGTTCTATATAGTCAAACAGTCCGTCAACGTTGGTTCCTTCACTTTACATCAACGCCTTTTTAAAAGAAGGGACATTATTTTAAACATTATCTTCATCCTTTGGCCCTTATCTCGCCACGTGGGGCCACAGGATCAACGGGAGCTATAACGGCGCTGCACTATATTTATCCTTGTAATAGTAATAACAGTATAGAGTGATAATAATAAAAGATGGTGAAGGACTACTACCCCTTCCACTAGCGTGGGCTCTGAAATTGATATTATCCACTTGTCATTATAATCGTTTTGTATATATATTTTTGTAGGTATATTTAGTAATTTATGTGTATATAATATGCATTTATAAATTTATTAATATAAAATGTGTATATTGCATTTTTTATTCCTAGTTTAATAAATACACCCAACAGTCACACACATAGTCCTGATCCCACACTAAGATACGAGCCTTGTGTCACGGGTATCAGGAACTAAGAGAGACGTTTGGTCTCACACCACCCAGACCCCAAAACAAATATTTGTGGATCATACAAACATTTGTCTCGGTGCCGGGATCGAACCCGCGGCCTCTCGCTAATTCCGAATAATTCCGAAAAGTCAGAAGTGGTAGTCCCAGCTCTCGGGGCATATCGAACACGTGATCTCCATCTTAGTAGTCTCATTCTCCGCTAGGCCCGTCAGGAGAGACCCGTCTCAGCCGGCCGTGTGTAGCTACCATGGTTGACAGAAGGCGGTCGTGGCGTCCAATAGCTTCGGCAACGTGTCATGTCGTAGGAGAGTGGTGAATAGGATCGGAAACGAGCCGATCCCGCTCGCCGTCAAACGAGAAAAAGATGCCAGTTTGACTAATAGCTCCTCTCGCCCCATAGACTGAAGGCATTATAAGCATTTTACCACGGAATTCCCCGCCTGTCGTAAGAGGCGACTAATTGAGCGCAGTGTTGATGATGCGCGTGCGGCCTTCGTACATTTAAAGGTACACCTCTTGGTGCGGCTATAAGTAGGACGTCATTGCGAAAACCTCGCGCTACGAACCTGAATCCCTAGAACCACCACATGGTTTTAGTTGGTATAGTGGTGTAGGAAAACCCCCGGGATGGGAAGGTGGATTTTCCTTGCAATAAAAAAGGTACACGCTGCTAATTCTAATTGTTACAATACTATTCAAATAATGAATGAACAAATACTATCCCGTATTTATTAAACATAACTAACACAAAACTCGCAATAAACAACCATTTCATAAGTGCTATCCTTTAAATTCATTGTACAATGCAAATAAATACTGACGCCGCGCCGCGCCGCGCCGGCCAATAATGCATATGATTTCATTGGAAATTCGAATAAAAACGAAAGGTCGCAAATGCTCTTATAAATTCATCCGCCGTCTGAGCAATGATTTCAGTGGCTTAACAGCCGAAAACTGGAATTTATACGTCTTGGACTTACGTCTAAAAATAAAATAAAGTGCGAACGAGACCAGAATAACTAGGCCGTCTGGAGAGGCTTATTACAAAAGCCGGTAAACGTTTTCTGTAACGCAGACAGGATTCGTTTTGTTGCATCAGGTATAAGATGCTTATTTTTTTTTACCTTGGGACGGCAACTGACTACTCTGCAACTGATGTTAAATACATTGCAGTCCAAATATACTATTGATTGTTAAGAGATATTGTGTCCCTCGACGGTAGCCAGAATTATGCCGGCCTGAAGTTACTGCGCTGAAATCAGAACAAAACTCCCTACGTTGAGTTTTTCACCATGTGTACAGTGGTCGCTATCCAGCCGGGTACAAACATATTATCAAATACTTTCCCACCAGCACAGTTTTTTCACGAAAATCATAAGATGCAAGTTTGTAAATTGATGAATGGGCTGTATAAAGTGAAAAATAAATACCAGTACATTATCGATAAACATTACTGTAAAATTTTAAATTACTTAAAATTCCGAGTAATACCTATCATCGATATCTATATCAATACCTATCAAGCGGGAAAATTTTGTTATTATTAATTTAAAGTTATAAATTTTTGTGCTAATAAAATTGGTCACTGGTTCATTCAGGTCATTAGTAACCTATAAAAGAATAACTGTTGTTTATTTCCGAACTTCTTTTAAATAAATTAAAAACAAGTTATTAGGAAAACTAATCATCTCTCTATTATCATTCCTCCGGATATAGGAAAAGTGAAACTTTCCTAAATTATCACAATGGTAAACTTCCTTATAGTTTTGTAGTATTCGTTTTTACTCGATACGGGTCTTGTGAGTTCTTTACAAAAAGCAATCCTCAATATACTATGCGTGCCAAATAAGAATAGGACTGTCAAGACGCCATTTTGTTCAGCAATACGCGCAAACTTCATTACCAAAGTGTATGGTGTGCAAAAAAATCAGTAAACAAATTATATTCAGTTTAAATGTTTACTGTACGCTTTTTTGGTATTTCTAATACATTTTACGCCAAATTAGTAATAAATGAGTAGGATTTCAAAGAAAAAGCATATTTATAAAAATAACAATAACAAGGAAGTCCAGTAGGCAACAAATATAAGACACACGCGCGTATACACGAAAGCGTAGCTAACGGCACACTGGTAGCTTCTCAATAGCGTCACAAAATTGCGTCATATTAGGGTGATAGTAGCATTAACTGTGTATTTGTTCATTTTTTAAACTGTTTCCATACAGTTCCATAATTAATTTATCCAAAATTATCCATTAATAAAATTCAAGAATAGTATTTATTAAATGAATATAATGATTATACAATAATTAAATCTATATCTATTAACAATAAAAAATATATGAAATTTCTTTTTTGCACTTTTTTTTGCTAGCAGTACTACTTTGACAGTTATCGTGTGAAGTTGGCAGCAAACGCGATCCTATTCTTATTTGGCACGCATAGTACAAAACTCCTCAATTAGCAAAGCCGCGTCGTACGATCCTCTTCTTAAACTATATGACGCGACCTTAAGTGGTCAAGAGTTGTCTGTAATTATTCCCTTACGTGACATGTTATAAATTCTCTCCATGTAAATGGCGCTTACACGAATAATTTCATTTCCATTCTAATTCTAAGCATCATCTTCAGAACGATACGATATGCACGTGACGCAGAATATAAACTCGGGACTCAATATATTACAAAACCTTTTAGCACATAAACATTGTCGGTATTCGAAATGTTATTTTTCACTAAAAATTGTATTTGTGGGATAACACGTTTTATACGCTTTCCGCGCCATTGCTGGGCGCTCGGTGCCAGCGGCTTTCCACGCTCGCGCATAAATATTTTATATCAAGCAACGCTAAACCACAATTTTACTTTATAACACGGTGTTTGTTACTTTATTTCGAGCGATTACATGTTGGCAAACAGCGAAAAATAGACGCGGCTCTCTGCTCGGCAAATTAAGTTAAATACAAAAGCTTTAATGTTTGTGAATGTAGCTATTACTCGTGGCCTAGATTGCGTGTAAATCTTTTCTGGATAAAAAGTAGTTTTCCCATTCAAACTTTCTAACCCCAGTTCTCAAGTTAAGGGTTGGACTTTATATACTACCAAAATACGTGTTTCATTTATTTTGTTCAAAAGCCAACCAAACCATTTATAACCAAAAAAATATTATTTCCTATACCATTTTTTTGTATTATTACCTATTTCTTATGGATTTAAAAAAACTTTATAGTCTTGTATGTATCTAGGAATACACAGTCATAACTTCAGCGGTTTGAGAGTTACATCAGTCAGTTAAACAATCAGTAAGGGTATGTAAGTTTATATGTATTGATATATAGATTGTAATGGTTTTGGTTAGATTATAAATAAAGAATAATAACTGTACAAAACATAATAAAAAATAGAAAACCAGAATGTTTAAAGCCCAAATGAACCATTTATTACGTGACCCAGATATAAATATCTGACATCAATCGTAATTTATGCTAATACTAAGATAATCCCGAAATAGAAGTAAGTATATACAGCAACAAATAAATAGGGAACGGCATCTGTCAAATAATATATTTACGAGATAATAATTAAGGTAATAGTGGAAGTAATGGTGAAACAGTGTCCCGGTAATAAGCGTCCAGATACGGGCAGGTAATGAGGCCGCAATGGCCCATTATCGTTATCCTATATTCATTGAAGCGAGCCTGCCGAGGTAGGATCCAGTGACCCTTGACCTAGTCCAAAAAGGTAGATCCCTTCCTTTCCCTGTCTCCTATCTCCGACCTTTTCGCTTCGAAAGTACTACTACCAGTTCTCGATTGTATATCATAAATATTGTTATATTAAATATTTGTAAGGTAATCTTTAATATTTAAAGGCAATAAATTAATCAAATATCTCTCTTACGGCCTATTTCACAATGACCATTTTATTTTATCCGTCAAATAACGTATTACATACCCAATAAATGAAGTACCAATATCACAAATTCTTGCTTAGTTTCATATTTCGCTGTTTTATATTTTGTTTGACAAGTAAAGTCTACTTAGGCATTGTAAAATAAAAGCTTAATAAAATATTTTATGATTTTTCGCATTACCTATGTTATAAAAAATAAAACTATGTATAAAAAGCCTGTGCTTTCATGAATAAAACTAAAACAATTGTGAATAGAACAAATAAGTAATAGCGAAACCCGAATGATCCTAATCTAAATAGTACACATTGGTTTCAATTAATTATTATTACGCAATACAAGAAGCTCTATGAACTTGCATGAGCGACATTTCATAACTTCATTTGGCATTGGCATAGCCAATGACCTAGTAACACACTTTAAACAAAACTTAATAATTATAACTTGATTCAAGATTTTGAAAATCCAATTACGTAATGTTGCAAAATAAATATATTTAATGAAGTAATTCATATGCGAACTCGCTTCATAATTTTAATCGCTCCAAGAATAAGAACAATATACTCTTTATTTTTATGATACCTTGAAAAAAATGCATCAAACTAGAAATACTGTTTGTTTCAAAAAAATATCAGTAACATGTTTTAAAAGGCCTAAAAATTGTTAAAAATATCCTAGTTCTGAATGTATTTTTTTTATTTTTCTAGATATATGTAGCCTAACTTCTTTCACGAGTATTTTATGCCAACACATCAGCCATAAAGAATATTTTGACTAATTGCGTAGGCGAAGACTTCGAGGCTATTGGGTACGATATTTACTTTCACGTTCAAGCCTTGTTGCTTAAAAATTAATCATCTTCAATAGCGTCATTATATAAATAAATTTATATGTAGGTCTATACATGCAAAAGTCAATACGCTAAGACGTGTTTTAACGAAAGCAATCGATATAGGGAGATCGCACGGAGACCGCGGCGCGTGACGCGAGTCAGGTGATTGCGACAAGACCGCTGGAAACGTCGCGCGTTCCTGTCTCGGTCGTATATATCAAAGCATATCGCGGGTTAAGATTCTTGTCTTGGTTGCACACCTTAAAACAGACCTTTACTCTTAAACGACCCACAGAAATGAAAAAAGATTTCACCAATCCCTTCCATCTGTATCATAATATTACCAGTGAGAACTCATAGTAGCGGACTGACGCCTCCACTCAGAGACAAATTATTGAGGAAGCGCCGTTCAAGAATATGCCATAACACGCCAGACGCTTATTCAACTCTTCATCGTAAAGGATTATTGGACGGAACTACGGCTGAGCTCGTCGTGATCACCATTTAACTAATACTCAAGTAATGGTCTGTTGATGTTTTTATCGATAAAGATATTTTGTGATATTTTAGCTTACAAGGTGCAGTCTAATTACATAAATTACGCGGTTCGGCTTTATTCGGTTTATACGAATATACAATAAATATGCAATGTATTTGGCTTTTATATACAAAAGCTAAAAACTTAAATAAAATTTGAATAATATTTGTCATAAGCTTACGCCTTTATTACCGAAAGGGTAGGTAGATGTGCAACTAGTGGTCATGGTTCGCCGAGCCTATTGCTGTCGCATGATGTTATAGATAAGTCTGTCGTCATACCGAGCACAAATTCTAATCCCGAGTAATTCATATGTGAATTTACGAAACGAAAAATTAAACAATTTATCATTGCCTGACCTGGGTATTGAACCTAGGTCCTCGCATTTTTCAGCCATTGTACGCTGCCACCAGACTGATGAGGTGATAATATTTCTGTTACCGCAATCGGCTGCCGGCTGCCTGCCTGATAACAACACTCTCTGAATACCTACTTGTTGGTGTTTACGATATGTATCACTATATGTAACAGTTTATAGTGAACACGTATAAAACGTAGAACAGAATAACAGAACAACATTTTTATAGCAAAGCTCGGTAAACAAACAAACTTGTCACCTGATATTAAGTGATCTCCACTGCCCGCGAAACGAGAAGAATCATGGAAGGCTTGCTAATTGTAGAAAAATAGGGATTGGTAAAAGGGATATGAGTCTGCAGAAACTACCATACGAAACGTAATAACAAGGTGGTCGAATTGGCCAATCCATACTGTAGATAAAACCGTCTACAGCAAAACTTATCCACTGAATATAGCTACCATAGCCATATAATAAAATGTTTTAAACCCAATCACAATAATTCCGTTTACTTAACAGTCGTCCAAAGATGTTGCCCAAATTATGCATAAATTAATTCCATAAAACATTTACAACGGCATATAATTCCTTCGAATTCATAACGCGTTTTCCTTGCAGAAATATATAAGTTCAAAAATGTCGGTGCAGTTTATTTATTTCGAGCACAATCCAACTACAAATTAGGCACATAGTCGGGCATTTCGCGTTACGTCAACAAAATTTCTCGGACAGGGATTATGGAGTCGACACTGATAGCTAAATTTGTTTTTCTAGATGGGACAGGGACCTTTGTATTGCGAGAAAGTACGTTTGTCTACATTTGGCTAGAGAGATCCAATTCTGGTTGGATAGTTATTTTACCACACTAGCGTACAAATAGAAGTTTTTATGATCAGTATCACCAATAAAAAAAGAGTGGTCGTATGTCCATCTGTGCGCCACGTTGCGCCTATACGAATGTACTTGTTTGAATGCGGCTTTTTATTTGAAAGACGGTAATCGATATAGTTCTGGGTTATGTTTTCATAAAATCTGTTCAGTGATTTAGAAATTACAGATACTATTTCTAAATTATGTCGGGGGTATAACGGTTAAATTAGTGAGTTAATGATTGGCACAACGGGTATTCTTATACTCTGTTAGGATAATGTAACCTCAAATTACAGCCTCCGTGGCGCAGCGGGCGAGTAGCCGGCTGTGAAGAGAGAGGCCGCGGGTTCGATCCCCGCACCGAGACAAATGTTTGTGTGATCCACAAATATTTGTTTCGGAGTCTGGGTGTTGTGAGACCGAAAGTCTCTCGTAGTTCCTGATACCCACGACACAAGACTCGTATCTTACTGTGGGGTCAGGACTATGTATGTGACTGTTGGATGTATTTATTATTTATTATTATTAAATAAAAAACAAGTTCATTAACTATCGCTAATAAATACACATTCTCACACATAGTGCTGCTCCCTATCGCTCCCTATCACAGTTCTCACAATAGTGGTTTAGTTTCGTGGTTTTAGGGACTTACAGTCCCACAACACTCCGACCCGAAACAAATATTCGTGCATCACACAAACATTTGTCTCGGTGGGGGCATAATCCTCAGCCATATCAAAACTGTATCACGAAGTCTGTCAAATATCATTTGTTTCAGATTTATTTTGTCCCTTCCAGTGTTTATGTAGTTCATTGAAATGGCTCTTTTCTTAGTTAATTGGGCTCCATTATTTATTTTTCTGTTTTGTTTTTGTCGTCTCTTCAAAGTGAACCAGAAAATGAAATGTTTTTTGAGTCTTATTTCATTGTTGGCTACCATTATTACCATGATACGTTTAAAATGTTTAGATGTGTAGTGACATCACAAATTCATACCGTAAGTCAATTTTATAATTTCGTTAAGTCCGTCAGTATGTCACAACATTTTAATCGGCGATTATTAGCATTATAATAATATGTATGACTTTGATGGTAGGTGTATTCTATGGCTCTTCATACATGTCTATGGAGTATGTGAGTGACTGTTGGGTGTTGTTATTACATGGAACTGAGATATATTTTTTTCTTTTGTACATAAGCATGTGGATTAGATAGGTTCTTAAAAATATAGACGTTGCCAAATGACTTTTTCTATACGTTATAAGTTTTAGAGATATGCGTATCTATTTCGTGAAAAATGTGCCTACCTTTAACTTTTAAACTAGGGTATAAAAGACTCTAAAACCAATTTAAAACAACTTTAAAGGTACTTTCAACGAAAATTAGTTGTATAATTTTTGAGATCGATGATATTTTCGATTACATAATGTTTTAGTTTAGCGACTGCGTAACTAGTTTTGTTTTTACAACGCTTTTGAAAAATACAAACTTTTTTTGCGGTCGCTTTATTAACCGACTTCAATAAAGAGGGAAGTTCTCAATAGAGTGTATTTTTGCTTTTTTATGTATGTATATACATCAGTTTCTCCGCGAATTCTAGGCCGATTTTTTGGTCCCATATAAATTTGGTTAAGAACTGATGACGCAGTAAAAAAACTCCTCAACTATCTTTAGGTCTCTATATGTCTGTTTGAATTCCAGTTTACCTATAGAGACACAGGTACTGCCGTTCATTTAAAACTTATTTTTAAGTACATTTACATTAACTTATTTTTTTAGGCAGCGGCCTGGCTGTGCCCCTGGCATTGCCGATGTCCATGAGCGGCGGTGACCGCTTACCATTAGGCGGGCCGCTTGCTCGTCTGCCTATCAAGGCATTAAAAAAAAAAAAACATATCTTGTATTTGTTTAAAACTATGAACATTCTTGACTACGGAATCGTTCACAGAGCATGCTCCGACACGCACTTGACCGGTTTATATTGGTTTTTTCATATTGTACATGTTAGTTGTGCATATTTTATAATTATACGAATCCAAGGCTTTTCAATTATTTCAAAAGATTGCAGCCGATTCAAATTGCAAATTCAGTTCACTTTGTGAAGATAATAATAGTTCAGGAAAACGCGAGATATAAAATGTTAACATCAATAAAAATGTAATTAACTCGCGCCAGTACAGACAAACACTAAGACTTGAAACGGCCGGGTATGCTTTGTTAATTATTTTCAGCTAACGTGGAAAATTTGCTGCGAAATGAAATAGTTGCGGTGAATGAAAAAACACAACGTATGCATTTTAGTGCCAAATGATAGTTATATTCATAACAACTATGTTTTAAAGGATCTTTACTGTGAAACCACTGGTTGGGAAACAGCTAGTGATATGAAGTTATGTAAATGAATACTGATATAATCTCGTTGCTCGGCGCAGACATGACGCTGTGGTGCATGATTGGATTTTATTGACATTGACAAAGAGCGTGTGGTATTGAACAATGAAATATATCTGGCACACCTTTTTTTATTTAATTGAATGACTAGACGAGCAAGGCGCTCGCCTGATGGTAAGCGCCACGTCTGACCATAAACAGATGCAACACCACTCACTGACTGAATATACCTTTTAGCCAGATTTAACTATATCTAATACCCTAGGAAATGTGATCGCCCTACACTTATTGATTTGGTTTAGGACTGACTTTTCAAATATGTAGTTATGTAATGAACAGGGTTCGAAAATATCCGATATTTATTATAAATATCAAAATATCGGATATTTATGATATATATCCGATATATATCAAGTTGGATATATATCCATTTTGTATGAAAGCCATATTATTATTTTATTGTATTATTTATGAATACTGTTTGCATATTGCAAAATCTACTTTTAGATAAGACATAATCAACTAAAAAACATATAATCTTCTTTTAGGACAGAAGTGTTGCCATTAATGGATTAGAACTTACCATTAGGGAGTATGTTTTAACTCTACTCCCACGCCATCTACATTTGGGAAGTAGAAATACAGTAACAAATGTTAAAAATTACTTAATATTCATTTATTTAACCGTTTTTGTATTGCAATATATTATAAAATATTTGATATATATATTCATTGATATATATCATGAAACCCAGTCCGATATATATCGGATATATATATCGGATATATATCTTGATATATATCCATTGATATATATCCTCGAACCCTGGTAATGAACGAGCTCCGTGCTATTTTCAATAGCTATTTCTCCGTTGAAAGTTTTATGCTTAAAGATCGCGTTCTGGTTATGAAATAGCCTCTACCAGTGCGCTGGTTAACTTCGAAGATTATGAAACATGATTAAAATCGTTTCAGTATTGAAGAACATATTCTGTTCCATAATATTACAAGTAAAATATTATGATCGCCTCCTTGGTGTAGTCAATTCTGGTTGGACCGCATTTAGGCTGTGAAACCGGTGAGGATCTGGGATCAAATTTAAGTCTCATTCATAATTTTTGTTTACATTTTCAATGCGTGAAATCAGACAGACTGGACTGGAATTTCTGCCCATTAAAGACGTAGGCTCGGTCACATTTTGGGGCGGGAATAAACTCGGCGTATCCTGATTGCACGCACTAGTTGCGTCTCTGCTTACGATTGGGGATACAAGTGTGAGCTTATGTATGTGTAAAATACTATAATAAAATAGATACTGCAAATAAGTAAATAATAATTATAATAATGAGTTTGGGAAGTCTTAAAAAGAAATACGCATAACGTACTTAAACAAAAGAACTAAATCCGGAATATGTACGGCAAAAAACCTCTACCATTTTCTAAGATAAGTTACATCTTAGTCACTCCATACATATCGATGGAAATTAAATGGCCCAGGTTAGCGGTGACCTCCAAGAAACTGCGATTCTACAAAACACCAGCTATATACCGAACCGGCTCTGCACAAAATTCAGTCAAACTTTCAAAATATTTACAATATCCACAAATGGAGGCAAACTGAATATTTGTAAATTATACATTTTTTGTGTGTTTTATTTAACAAGCCCAACGAATAGAATTGGACGCAAATAGTTGTGTTTTGCAGATATTTTTGGGCATACAGCGAATCGTAAAACAGAAAGTTGTTACCATAAATTGGCAAGGCTGTCTGTATCGTGAATTGATTTTACAGGCACCGTAGCCACTACACCTATGTATCTTGTTGCTGAATCTTTAATGGACATATGAATCTTTCCATCTCTATTTCGAGGTATTGCTGCGATTCTTTGATATGTTTGTTTTGTGTTTCTTTAGTAGAATCTTTTACAGCGCTGTGTATATAACAAAACGCGAATAGGGCGACTATTATTATAAAAAAAAATATATAAAAGTAAAAGAGTCCGTACCATTATATTTTGCCACAATGATATGCGCATACTAAGCTAATTTATAATACCCTTTTTATAGGAACATACATTTTATAAAAATTAGCTCATAAAAAAGCTTTTAACTAACATTAAGTTACCTCAGCAGACCTAATTCATGAATGGTTTTATAGTGGCTATCCAATAAACCAACAAGGCGTACATGTGGCCAATTTACTTATATGAATAAATTGCAAGCAGCCGTTGCAAACCCACAATTTGCGCAGTGGAGCCGACCGTTTCGCTGTATTATTTCGCCACTTCATATTTGGGGTGTTTATTAATGATTTTGGGTAAGCCGAGGTGTAACCCGTACACCCACATTGCATTGCCGAGCATATTTCCGCCTATGATGTGATAAGGGGCAAGCCTATCACCATACCAGTCACTAATTCCATACTTTGGGCTGATACGTGATTTCGTATTAGAAAAATCCAACATTACTTTTACCCGACCCGGGGATCGAACTCGAAACCGCAGCCTCCTCGCTACCGAAGCATTTATAATAAAATCAAATCAAAATATTTATTGAATCTATATACGTTATACCCTACATCATGTACATAATCTTTGGCAAATTTTCTGTTGCAAAATACTTCTTAAAGCTGATCAACGTTTAAAATTAATAATGATTATAAATTTACAATAAGTAAAACTTAACAATATATGAACGGTAATACAATTTTCCTGTTACGATATCATTAATTAAAACTATATTATGAAATACCACATTCTGTATTTGAGGAAATTGTGTGTATTTGTGGTTTGTGTGATATGTTTAAACGTTATAAATAAGTTGACCGTTGTGTAACCCGTAATGTAAAAATATCTCGTCCACACAATTACGATCATTCTAAGGGAAATATTTATATATGTTTCTCTTAAAACAAATGTGATCATTGCGATTTCTCAAATTAATACTTTTTCTATAAAATCATTAATGTGACTTCTGAGATATATTAATCATCTGAATTTACTAGTATAGTGTTCCTTGGTAAGAGCTAAAATAACATATCATTATATTATGATATTAATATAATGATATGTTATTTGTCTTTCAACTTAAGTTACCGAAGATGAATTTAGTTATAAAATATTATACAACAAAGTATTTGAAACTCTGTAACTGCAGCGTGGGAGCACCTTGGCACAAAGTATCTTCGTATACACAAAAGACTGATTTGATATAAAAGAGAATATTATATAAGTAATATTGAGTGTAGGTGGTACAACACCGCTTCATAGAAGCACAAAGCAATTGGAACTTCGCAGTTAAGCTCCTTTCGCCGCGACTGTCTAGTTTTCACAACTATTTACACTTATATTTTTCATATAATTTCGTCTGTTTATAGTTAAGGGTCGCTGTAGTTTTAAATTAATAGATATTTAATAGTCTAAAGTCTGTGAAGTAAATACTTTATTTGCCGTTCTTCTTATTTTTGCTAGAGACTTTCCCGACCACACACCCGCCACTGTAACTCCTGTAAGCTAAGATCAACAGTGGCACGCATATTTTGACACCGACCAATGAAGTTCGACGAGTCTCTAGGAGTGTAAATCTGTCTTTATCCCGCAACGAAATTAATCAAATAGAAACACAGTGAGGAGTTGCAAATATAAATTTTTCCACTACTCCCCATAGCAACACGGAAGACAAATTATGAACTAAGGAGGTAACCTCAAGTGTAAGAAAATTTACAACTGGAGAGGCCAGATGTAAAGCACCACGGATGTTATTTAATGTTTCCTATCATGCCAGCTGTTAAACTTGATTCTAGTAATAAGTATTACAAAAACACCTGAATGCACGGAAATTCCTTCTAGTCTCCACTAAATATATGTAGTATACCAGATATTATTTGCATACTGTCGAACATAATGTTGCGCTTATCGTGCCAGAGACCCAACTCTTCTATTTCTGCTACTAAGGTTTATGCATCATTTTCTTAATCCCTTTAAAACTAAAAGGTAATTTAATCGAGATGGTTTTTGCTATGTTTGAAGAAAACCCGTTCAGCCGTTTAAAAGTTACAGATGTTTTTTCTGATTGATTTCAGGGTTTTATCGGTTAGGTCATTGTTGTTTTTTTTTCTACCTGGCATTATCCTGGCTTAATGCTGGGGCATTTCCATAATGATTTGACGGTG
The DNA here is from genome assembly GCA_949126905.1 of Amorpha juglandis. Classification (NCBI taxonomy): domain Eukaryota; kingdom Metazoa; phylum Arthropoda; class Insecta; order Lepidoptera; family Sphingidae; genus Amorpha; species Amorpha juglandis. The sequence continues at coordinate 8,365,978 of OX421380.1, forward strand.
GATCTGATATTATGTGGGGCGACCCGCCGTCTGACCCCCACAACCCGCAACGGGAACCAAGTTTCGCCATTGCCTTGTCGGTATCACGGCTTTGTCTATTTCTGTCGTCAAGCAGCTGTGTGTAAGCACTGTTGTCATTCGGTTTGAAGGGCATTTATACCAGTGAAATTACTGAGCATTAGGAGACTTAGCATCTTATGTCTCGTGGTGACGAACTCAGTCCAGTGCCATGCAGTGCTTTGTAATTCAGAATTCTGTGTGGTGTTGCTTCTGTTTATGGGCAGGCATGGCGCTTACGGGCAGTTGAGCAACCGGCTCGTTTAAGCTAATAAAAAAAAGAAAAATTAAACTATACAAACTACACTCATCGAAAACTTATTGCAAATTCCCACGCCGGTAAGTATTTTTTTACTCACGCCGGAAACTTACTCGTTGTCTTAAGTTTTGGTACTCAAAGTGCGATGTATCCGTTGAGAATCAACTCAACACCTGGAGAAACCTGAAAGCAAATAGAAAGCTTGTACTGATCTAAAAGGACTACAATCGCCGTCGATGGCTAGTGGCTATTGAGATATCGGGTAACAGATCAAGTGCCTATTTCACAACACTTCAGTAGGTAGTATTACAAGTTTTCATAGTTTTCCAAAACGATGACAGTTTCGTTTACTCTCCATACATCAATAAGTAGCTAGTGAGAACTATACATATATAGATTCACGCCCGTTTCCCATAGGGGTAGGCAAAGACAACGGACTTCTACCTGCTACGATCCTTACACAGCTCTTTCACTCTCAATATATTCTTCATGCATGCACGTCGGTTTTTTTGACAACTACGATCTATTTAAATTACTAGAATGAATAATTTAATATCATATTAGTCGAATACGAAATAAGTTTTGCGAGCAATTCTTTCCTTTTTTACATTTTGCCACTTCGTTAATAGTAAATTTATACGAATTTGAAAACATACACTTACTATAAGATTCAACCACCAATTAACATAGCTATTTTTTAAATAGTGGACATCTTTATTTTGGGTATTTAAGTCAGAGTGTGGCTTTTGTATTTGAGCTGGATATATTTTATTTGGTAAATAGCTTTTATTCAGCGGTGGTGAAGCAGTCGCTTAGCACAAAATTATTGGAACGTAGTTCCTTATCGCGCGTTGCGAAAGGGGGCTAGACGGAAAAAATTGGTACGAAAAGTTGGCACGAAAAATTTGTCACGACATAATTTTTTTTAACTTAATTTGATATCTAGCACACAAAGCTAAAGTCGAAATTACGTTAATAAAACAGATGGTTGTGAAACTTATGACATTTGGAAATGTAGACGCGGTTTGAAATTTGAATTTTTGATTATAGAACACGGCCGTCCGTTATTTTTAAGTTGATAAAAAATGCTATACAATAGCTTTACCGCGGCAGTCTCCGAGTGCCACACGTCTTTTTTGGAACGTAGTTCCTTATCGCGCGTTGCGAAAGGGGGCTAGACGGAAAAAATTGGTACGAAAAGTTGTCACGAAAATTTTTGTCACGACATAATTCTCCGACCAGCCAGCGTTAGCTGACCTCCCTGGAACATCGATAATTTCGAAGTCCCAGGTGGCGTCACACAGTGACCAGTCAGCTTGGACCGGACTTTCACAAGACTTTGACCTTGAACCCCAACCGTGAACTTGACCTTGACCCCTATTTTACCTTGACTCCGACCTTGACCTTGACCCCGATTTTTACGTTGACTCTGACCTTGACCTTGACCCCGATTTTTACCTTGACTCCGACCTTGACCTTGACCCCGATTTTTACCTTGACTCCGACCTTGACTTTGACCTTGACACAGACCTTGACCCTCAAAATTAAAATTAAAAATAATCGAAAGGAACTTCGTTCCATCCGGGTGTCCCTTGACACCTCTCAAGTTTTTTAAATAACTTACTGTACTAGGAACAAGAATCTCTCGTCCAACTCTGTACGCATGGCAAAAGTGTCGACAGTCAAAGTAATATTTTGGGGCACTTTTTTTAATTTAGACCTTTCACTTGAAAAATTACGTACAGATAATAAAATAATTTTGGATTTCTTATCTAATACAATGCAAAATTGAGTCCTAAGAAACATTTTATTTTTAAAGTTACACAATTACATTTTCTTTGTAGACAAAATTTCCCTTCATAATAAATATTTATTTCTATTTTTGGAACGTAGTTCCTTATCGCGCGTTGCGAAAGGGGGCTAGACGGAAAAAATTGGTACGAAAAGTTGTCACGAAAAATTTTGTCACGACATAATTCTCCGACCAGCCAGCGTTAGCTGACCTCCCTGGAACATCGATAATTTCGAAGTCCCAGGTGGCGTCACACAGTGACCAGTCAGCTTGGACCGGACTTTCACAAGACTTTGACCTTGAACCCCAACCGTGACCTTGACCTTGACCCCGATTTTTACCTTGACTTCGGCCTTGACCTTGACCCCGATTTTTACCTTGACTTCGACCTTGACCCCGATTTTTACCTTGACTTCGACCTTGACCTTGACCCCGACCTTGACCCTCAAAATTAAAATTAAAAATAATCGAAAGGAACTTCGTTCCATCCGGGTGTCCCTTGACACCTCTCAAGTTTTTGTATATGTATAACACATATCTTTCCACAAAGTGGTACGACAATTTTTTCTATTCTATTTCTATGTAATTTTATGTTGTCAAACAAAAATAAAGAGACCTATTTTGTTATTTCAGTTGATTTTTTGCAATTTGTGTCGATTCTACATTAGCCGAAGGAACTTCGTTCCTACCTGGTGTCCCACGACACACACCAATTTTTTTTTATTTATGACTAACTGTTCCGTATACAAGAGACCGCCTGAGTTGTAGCACTGCTTTGTCTATTTCAACCGCCAAGCAGCAGTGTATAAACACTATTGTGTTTCGGTTTGAAAAACATTGTAGCGCGTGAAATTGCTGGGTATTATGAGACTTAATATCTTATGTCTCCGGGTGACAAGCGCAATCCAGTACCACGCAGTGCTTTATAATACGAAGTTCTGTTTGGTGTTGCTTTTGTTTATGGGCAGGCGTGGCGCTTACCATCAGGCGAGTGACATACACAATTCACCACTCAAATCAAAAAAGATTTATATATGTGCCCAATTTTAAAATTTATATCACCAAAAAGGAAATATAGATGAAAATCTACGGACATTTTTCAATTAGCGGGTTTTGATTCGGAAACGGTATGGTTCGTTTTGTCATTCGGAAATAAAACCAAATATTTCCGTAGCTGACTTTGTCCATTGCTCAATCCCTTTACAACAATTTGTTTTATGGAAATTCTCGCTCATGATTCGTTAAGTCTGATGTGGTTACGAATAATAATTTTAATAGCGTTTTTTATTTTTTTTCAGGTAACCATTTAACTGTTGTTACACACGTTGGTATCCAGCCCCAGTAAGTACTTAGTATGCATTGTATTCCAAAAGTTGTTTCTCGTCATATGTTTTGGTGTTGACTGTACAAGTACGGTCGTAAAAAGCTAACACATTCCTATTTCCAAAAAATCTTTACATTGTTTGCTAAAACTGGAGGAGGACCGTGTCAATTCAGTCATTTCTTAGTGATCAGTCTATAGTCAATAGTCCAAGAGTCCATTTACGCGGTAACTCTGCTGGTTTATTGGTCGCTCCTAATTCTGTCTTATTTATTAATAATTAAAGAGCGGGTAGAGAACATTGATATGGGGTTGTGGTCTGTAAAGCAGTATCATTGTATAAGTAACCAATAAACTATGAATATATTTGATAACTGTTGTTATGTGTCCTTAAAGTAATACTCGACTCACGTAACTCCAAACATTACAAAGAATATAAAAGTACACTCATCCACGACTAACGTGACATTTCACAAGCATTTATTTGCAAAGCGATATGATCGGTACCTGAAACAGACGTCATCCTAATCGCCACTTAAGCATCACTTAAATAACACAATGGGCGAGTCCGAGAGTTGAATAAGGACCAAACCGATGCTATCACACGTCAAGGCAAATTATCTTTGTAGACGTATCGTTGAGTGGCTCGCAAGACCCGCTTCACTTATATTAGGGCAATATCAGTGATCTCGGTCATGCAAAACGACCTTCGAGATTCAAGACATCTTTAGATTATGGAAAAACAACCCTTATTTATCCTGTTAATATCGGTGTTGGAGCCGACATCCATTCACGAGCGAGTATCGTGAGCGTTGAGTGGTCGATTCGGGTCTTTACTTCGCATTTTCACGTCGTTACTGCGCGTCAAAACTCTTCGGAACATAACTCGGTAGCGTGTTTTATTTGAAGACTTGTCAGACTATCTTGTCGGGATTTTGTCAACAAAATTTGTGTTTGGAAAATGTTTTGATGTTTTAGAGCAAAAATTTTAAAATACCAAATAACATATTATGTAATTTTATGGATTCAGTATTTTTATTTGCTAACCGAGCAAGGTGGTCACCTGATAGTAACTTTGGTAAATCTATCTCTATTGTCTATGAACACCTACATACAGTATCAGAAAAATCCTTGTTATTGTTGTGTTGTTGTTCCTATTTGCTGACTTTAAAGGGGGGAATTGGGTGTTGGAAAGAGGATGAAAGATTTGGGCCTTGATAAATCTCTGTCACCTTACGAAACGTAGCTGCCACTTTATGGCGCTTTGTTGTGTGACTGTGGTGCTACCTCGGTCGAGCCGGCCCATTCATGCTGTAGACAAAACTGTTTACAGCGTGGCTCTACCACTGATACTAATTGTAAATAAATAGATTTTTTGAAATATACATTACACATACATTTAATATTTAAGTCGCAAGTTAAATGTCCAGTGTAATCTTCGTGAATTAAAATAAAAAAATTAGTAGGTGCAATAATTAAAAAAACTCTTTCGAAGTAAAGCTTGTAGCAATAAAAACTGACTCCAATTATTTCCCACTTTACAGTAATCGGGGAACACAAGGAAACCAAAGTCAAGTCTTTGCTCCAACTTATGTTGATTTTATTAATCCCAATTAAAAAGTTAAGCAATAAATTGTGGGCATAATAAACAACATTTCAACTCGGGAACTAGTTAATAATGAAGCTGAGTTTGGTGAGTAAGGAATCGGTCCCGAGGACGCCGCGCCGAGTCATCCTTGACCTGATGTCCTACTTAAATCCATTTTACGTACCGTAACAAATTATGTCGCCCATTTAATATTAATAAATTATATCACCTGAAGATGCTTCAATAACATTTATGTATTAAGGATTTGATGTGCTTCTACGTAATTTGTGAGAATTTATTTGATTTTATATTTCGCTTAACCCACAGAAATTTGTTTCTGTGTTTTGTAAATATTTCTTTTTAGTTTAATACTATTTAAAAAAAAAAGATTAATTGAACAAATATCTCTGTATCATGAATACTGGATACATTTAATTTACATTTTGCAAAATGAATATGCATGCATTTAATGTAGCTAAACTATCTATATAGTTTGAGCCTATCACGAGAGACATGCATTAGTCATAATGTTTCTTTAACAACTGCTCTCATATTATCGCTAACTCAGGTTGTGTGGTTTTCCCGTGGCGCGCTTATTTGCGGAAGTCGCTTCTAGAAAATGCTTCCCGCGCTGGTTTTAGCGCATGCGTGGATTGCATCCCATCCCTTTCTGGTGAATTGCGCGCCAGTCTTCATTGCGCACCGCGTCGCGTCGCCACGCGGATCTCGTGCTCAACATCAAAACAAATCCTTTTTACGATGATCGCCGACTTGCCGCCGATGCGTGTTGCGGAACATGAACACTGCGACGACAGCGCACTAGAGGCGCAACATAGTTGCGTCACAGCGCAGGATGACAAACACGGTACAACACTGTTTTATGTTTGCTCGTCGCCAGCTTGTGACGTAGTATCAGGCTGCAAAGGTCACCGTAAATGACACGGCAATTTGATTTTTTGAATTGGGAACGCGAATCATTTTGTCGATAGTGATGTAATATGCATCAGGTGTGAACAGTGTTGCAATCACAGTGTTGTAGCTGGCGATTGTGGACTATCAGTATGCTTTGACGTCTTTGTACCGCTTAAACGTCGTAATACATGACGTCACGAACTTGAAGTCATAATTTTGGGATTGGCGCGAGTTTTGGGGTTATCACGCATGCCCGATCACAATCTGTCGGATGTTGTGGGTGGTGAATAAGGATAGATGCGACTGTAAATTGCCGGAAGAGGTCGTACGGTATTCATCGAACAGGAATACGCCCCCGCGACTTGTTGCTTTGCCGCTCGTTGTTTACAATGCGGATTCCCTATTTTGATGACGATTTATGTTGAAAGGAGCTACGTATGGGTGGAATGGTGGTATATAACCAACACTTAAATGCTTTTTAGATTTAAAGGATAGAGTATAGTACCGGAAAGACAATACATACGCACTCACGCCTGTAATCCCTGAAGGGGTAGGCAGAAGTGTAACCAGTACACCCACATTTACCGAGATTATTTCCCTCCCATGTTCCCTTCCGTACCATGATGTGATAGGGGGCGAGCTATATTATATTACGCGCTGCCGAAGTCGAAAAAATACATTTCAGATGTTTTTAGCTGCTCAATATAATTGATCATACAAATGTAATCTAGCAATCACTGTGAACATCTCAAGTTGTCTTCGCTAATTAGCTAAAGAAATATTTATATTACAGAAGTAAATGTTATAATGCTCAATTGGCCGTCCATAAAATAGATTTAAATTAAGATTTATCTGTTGAACATACACATATACCGTTTCAAATAAACTTGTTCGAACGTAGTTTGTATAAATTAGTCAGATGCTTTGTCATCCCCGTGTTGTTTTCTTTGTGCCGCATGTGCGACGTAGATAAGCTTTTATGCGACTTATTATAAAGTTTTATACGTTGTTTAGTTTGTCAAATTGTTTGCTGCTTTCTCGTGAGTGTTGCACGAACGTACATACGAAGATTGTTTATTTTTATTAACATTAATGAGGCGTGCAGGTCGCTCACCTGATGGTCAGCATCATGCTTATCCTTTTTCTTCCTGTATTGCTGGGCAAAGGTCTATCTCATCATCATCAGCCACTGGACGTCCACTGTTGAACATAGGCTTCCCCCAAAGATTTCCAACAACAACAGGTCTACCTCAATTCCTTCCAACTGTACCTATTCAAGGCTGTTATCGGCCAGTCTTTGTCGAAGTGGTCAAGATCGTCGCGCCACCTCTTTCGGGGTCTGCCCAGTCGTCGTCTACCATCTTCGGGAATCCATCGGGTGATAGTCCTGGCCCATCTTTCCGGATGTATCCGGCTCACGGGATTTCCCATTGCCATTTTAACATGACTGATTTATGCCTTACGTCGATTAAGGATCGCAAGGTGGTGTTGGGTATTTTGTGCGTACGTTTCACGCCAAGGATGCTGCGCTCCATAGCTCTTTGGGAAACCTTGAGCCTGGACTTCTGAAGCTTAATCAAAGACCGGGTTTGAGCTCTGTAGGTGATATCCTCACCTATAGAGCTCAAACCCGGTCTTTGATAATAAAATACACATGCCACTCTTCAGCGACATCGGATGGTTGCCTTTCGTAAACTGTTTTAGAGACCAATAGCCCCTCCATGCGTTATAAATTCGACTTTGGATCTCTCGATATTGGTGGTTCTCAAAGGAGACTATCTGGTCGAGATACGTATACTCGTCGACATACTGTATCTCCCGTCCATCTACCTCCTAATTTTTACACTCCTTTCTTCTCTGATGAGTACCATTTAAAAATTCATGATTATTTATAATCGCTTAAAAAAATACCACGTAAAATAAACACTCTTACGTTGACTTTAAAAAATACATTTGGTGAGTTCATATGGAAGTTTACTACGCATTCACTTTCTATACGACTAAATTCGAGTCCTACACATTTCAGCCTAAGACATGTGGTAGTTTTGGTGGTATTACGAACATGATCAGTATCACGTAAGCGGTGCGTGTGCGTGGCCGTAAAAAGAAAAGGTAGAATTAAATCAAGATTTCTTTCAGTTGTATCATGTCCGCAATCATCAGCACTATCACCTGTCTTAGTTTTCGAAAACTACTTTTTTACACTTAGTACGCATGGTAAAAATCAACCTACCTAATCTACCAGTCAACCTTAGAGTAATACAGAGTTGAACAAGGTTGTTCCATAAAGGAGGGAAGCATAATAAATGAACGTACATGGGTAAATATACAGGGTAATTTTACAATACATACTAACAGCATCTTACTTAATTTCTTGACATCTTACTGAACACCTTTAGAACTTAATTATTCATATTTATTTCCTGTACACATTAATAAATAAAAATGATGGTGTTGTTGTATTGCGTAAGAGGTTGTATTGTATTGGGGGGGGGGGGTATTGCGACAGCTGTGCTAAGGTCTCGGGTTCAATCTCCGGGTCAGGTAAAAGTGATATTAGATTTATCTGTCACATGCAAAGAGGGAAGAAGCAATTATACAGGCCGGCATGACTCTGGTGACCACCGATAAACACATTGTTTGTTGGTGGTGGCTGGTTTTTTGGATTGCACTACACTTACTATCGGGTGTAGTGCAGGCACTTTGCCGTGCTTGGATAAAAAAAAACAAAATGCTCAATATCATTCTGTAGTCTGGAATTGTGCCCAGACGGTAATAGGCGGGCCCACTGGCGAAATGTGGGTGATCTGGTTACACCTCTGCCTACCCCTTCGGGGATTACAGGCGCGAATGTAGGTATGTCTATGTCTTTAAATAAAAATATCTATTTTTACTCTAAAGAGCAACAACTAGAGGCAGTCGCAAAAGAAAATGGTAAGAAATCAGATCAGACGTGGGCGTTAAGGGGCAGCGGTTGCATCTTTTATTCATTTATCATAGAAAAATATTATGAATTATTTGTTAATAGCTGTCTGTCGTAGAAGTAATATTGTTCACCATGATGTAAACAAGACATGTAAGAGGTTATGAGTATTATCAACTAAACTCCTGGTCGGTAGGTCACCCAAGTGCGCGAGGCCGCCTGGGTTGGTACCACTGCTTTGACTATTTCCGCCGCCAAACAGCAGTGTGTAAACATTGTTCGGTTTCGGTGTGGAGGACGTTGAAGCCAGTGAAATTACTGAGCATTGAGACTTAAGAAACTTACGAGCGCAGTCCAGGGCCGCAGTGCTTTGTAATTCGCAGTTCTGTGTAGTATGGCTTCATCAACGTCATACAAGCTTATAAAAAATAAATAAGATTTAGACTTAAAATTATCACATAAATATACAAACTGAGGTCTCCATTTATTTAAAAATTGTGCGGTATAAACAGGAAATTTCCGTAAACGTTATTTGCTTGCACTTCCCTACATAATAACCATCGCAAGGTTATTTTAAAATATTTATTTCATCACATGTTTCTCTATTGTGATGCGAAACTGTTACTAGCTGTCTGCCTTTTTGCGGTAAGCGGACGGAAATTAGATTTAAAATGTCACATCTGTGTACTCCCAGGCGAGACGCGGAGAAAAAATCTGCTAGAGCCTACAAGTGATATTAAGCGTACCGTAAAACGGCTGAACAGGAATGGAGGGATGATTCGGGACAAGGGATTCGAGAAAGGGATAATTAAAGGAATTATAGGGCTTTTGGGCCTTCGGATAATTCTTTCTATTGTTACAGACTAAACTTTATAAAAATATAGTTCCTAATAATTGAAACTAAAACGACAGGACATAAGTAATTTTAATTTGACATGAGTGATATACACTGTAGAAAGACACACACAAGACTCTGTTACTTAACTTTAAACTGGACTAAATAAAAAAAATACTCAATTTCGATTTAGTCAGTGACAACTGGATTTCCCCTATACAGTAATTACGTTAAACAATTATCAGCGTCTAAAAGTACAATCTGTTATAGTTATACCCTCAATTCACAGAGACTGTGATTTCAAAACGAGTCATTAACATTAACTTAATATCTCGGGTGCGTAATCATTAAACCCCGCGAGGGGTGTGAAGCACTCATATTTTTCGGATTAGTAGAGAAGCAAGGAAGTTGGAGCAACACACGCCGGCGAAAATACTGCTAAACATCTTCAAAATCTTATAGCTCGAGTTTTAAAGAGATTTACTAGTTTAAATAAGTATATAATACCTGCCCGCCCGGCTGCGACGTCAGGTCAAACGGGACGTCACTGAACGACCTCTAAGCGACCGCGTTTCCACTGCGTAGTGTCTGAAAGGGCAGTATAATGTACTTCAAATTGATTGAAATTCTTTACACGTGTGTAATGAAAAATTCTATAAATCTCCGCCGTAGACTACACTTTTTATGCTTTGTCTTGATTCTAGTTTGTTTATGTTTAAATATTTCATTGTTTGAAATTGGATTGAAACGTGACTAAAATAATAGCCATTTGATTTTATTTCATTTCCATATCAATTAATCAAGTCTGGGATATAATCAAAGGTGCTTTACACGCTTTTCATGTAGGTACTTATTCAGTACTAATATCATAGACTATTATAAATGTGAATATGTAAGTTTATTTGTTACGCTTTCACGCGAAAACTACTTAACCGATCATCATGAAGCTTTGTACACATATTCTTGAAGATATTAGAAGTAACATAGGCTACTTTTTATCCCAGAAAAAGCAGATCATGCGGGCGGAGCCGCGAGGCAAAGCTAGTATATCTATATTTCTAACTGACGTAACTATCCTTTACAATTTGCTATATCAGTAACATTCGTGCAATTTCTACCAAACTGTACAAAGTTTCAACTTATTTGTGTGAATGCGCGAACGCATATTCTTTTCTACGAAAATGCAATCATGTATTTTTATGGAATATGTATATAGGATGGATTGGAAAAAATAGTAGCGCTAGTTATAGTGGTGTTGCTTGGTATAACACTACGTAGTAAATTGCTTTGTTTTAGTTTTATTAATTAAACAAACAAAAGATTTAGAGTCTAGTTTATGTGAACATAATTTTAACTAACTAACGTAACTGTTGCTCAAGAATAGGCTTATATAGTCATAAAAAATGTGTTTTAGGACCGATCTTTTATTATGTATTCCTAAGCTAAAGAAATTAACATAAGCGTATTTGAATAATGTAATACACTCCATTAAAACGTAACAAAATTTTAATTGCTTATTTTGAACAACATTATTAAATGGTTTATATACATAGTTAGAATTTTATTCTAGCACCACCGTTACTTATCTCAGTTCCTTAAAGTAATATCAAAAACTAAATGAAAACCTCTCCTTCTTCTTGAATTTTATTCTAAATGCATTTTACGTAGCCAATTGGTGTTCTCCATAACCATCAGACGAAGGACTGTGACATTGAGGCCGCAGTTTTATTATTTCCGTGCTGCGAGCGGAATTGCCGATAGGTCAAGGATATTTGATTGATATAACAACGACTAGTGCTGTATGTAGGTTTTATTTAGTACACTACATGCATAGAGCAGTAGTCCTAAGATTATGATATTTTATGAATTTTATGTCTTTAGTAAAAATATAATAATTTATTCCCTTTCATTCCGTCTATCTATCTCACTCGCAGTCATAGATATATATTATATCTATGCTCGCAGTGGGGTCGGTGCAGTATGTTTTTAACACATGTTACAGAAAGATTTGGCTTGTAGTTTTTACGACCGGTCGCCTGCCTAGCGTCAACCCCTCTGAAAAGAACACACACCCAAACCCAAAAAAAAGGTGAATCCCACAAACATTCGTCTTGGTGCGATAATCAAACCCACGGCCTTTTGCTTCACAGCCGGCTACACGTCCACTGTGCCACTGACTGTTGAACCATTTTACGCAAATTAATAAAAAAAAATTAAATGACTTCCTGGTAATTTGAATATTTAATTGGATTTATAACAATAATAGCTGTCGGACATGAACATAAATATATTTTTCACGTCGTAACTTTATACGTTAATTAGAATGAATTATTTGTGTAAACAATAAATTAAACTAACGCAAATTAACTTTATAATGAACACCCCATAACGAGCATATTTCTTTTAATGAATCCTTAAAATCTTTTCTGTTCCAATAACATCAAAAATCTACTATAAGTTGCCATGCCCCACAAACTTCAACGCAACTATAATTGAAGGAAAATTCACAAAGTTCAAGTCAACGTACTATATCCGACTTAGCCGGGTGGTTTCGCGGAAAGCAACTAATTTAATTAAAACAACCTACACAGATAGAACACGTTTAAGTCATCACATAGCTCTCTTCGTGGAATAACAATTTTCCATCTATACGCACTTCGAGGGAGAAATTTCGCGGAATAAAATTATTACCTATCACTATGGGAATGTTGTTTCCCATAATTTTTCATCGCCTCATAGGTCTAGTGGCACTACTTACTCTGTGAGGTCTTAGGTGCAATTCTCGTCGGAGTCTCGTTCAAGTCTCTTCTAAGGTAGAATTATCACAATTTGTGTTGTATAAATGGTGATAGGGTTCCTATCACATAATGGGACGGAAATAAGTTAAGTTCGCTGATTTGACGTGACTACATGATATGTGTGGATGTCTAAATGGGAACTTATTAAATTAAATTAAATAAAAAAAAGATTAAATAGAATAAAAAGTAGAAAAGAATAACTTATTGCTTTATAACGCTCGTTATATGATAAGGTTTGGCTAAAAAACTAAAAATGTTGCTGGAATTCAATCGCATACTGTATAAGACATAACAGTAATAAGATTGAGTTTCAAAACAATAATACACTCGGGCCAATAAGAGTATGAATTTTTCGAGATATTTTCATAACAACATCCACCCCAATGTAATATCGAATTACGATAACAAATCTGTTCTAGATTATTATGATAGTTAAAATCTACCGATTAATAGTAGTATATTTTGACTTTGGATAGTCAGATAGATATTAAATTAATTACAAGAAAATACAGATAAAGTGAGAACATCGTGCTTTTTAAAGTCGATTATAAGGATAAAAATGAATGCAGCGGTGAGCTGTCTGGTCAGTTTTCGAAACGAATTGCCACCTACGTTTTTTGTCTAAAATAATTTATTATGCTTTAAATATTAAAGTATATTTCCACACTCATTTTGATGCTATATCCATCTGATGTCACACAGATTTAAAGTTGTTTTTTATAAACACATACCCAATGTAAAATTAAGCGTCTACGCGGGCAAATGACCTAATTCAACGGATATCGTAAAATAGGTACGGTTCGCTCCACGCCAGAATTTTCCAAGACCGCGAATAGGATTTTTATAGCTTGTTCGTACCTCTTTACTCTAATACATTTTTACAGACAAAGAGTGAAATAAAGAGTGGAATTTTACAGCTGTAACGTTATGATAGTAGAATTATTCTACATGCTTCGAAAGTAACTTGTTGGCTCATTTCATGACCTGCCTTAGAAGAACCTTTTATAAGAGCCTTTGTCTTAAAACGAGAATTAAATAATTAACCCAAACCCTTCTTTTATGAACATTTGTAAAGCAGTATTTTTCGAGATAATTAAAATGTACAGTCAAGTATTTTCTTTTACCAACTCAGTGGGTAAATAAATTTATACTCAATTAAATGTAAGCCGTCTTATAACTGTTTTTAACTACATTCATCTGTTTATGTGTATGCATCTTGACTAGTGCAAGCCTAATAATGTTATAGTAATAATCACCTTGCCTGATGAGTGTTCATGATGCTTCAATTTACCAAATGTTTCAAAGCCAGATAATATATTTTATTGTAGAGGCCGGCAAGCGAGCAAGAACATTACCTGATGGCAGACTTGCCATAATGTGATAGATGACTATCTTCACTCATGGATACCCAATACCAAAGAATCATGTGATGATATTGGAATCAAAGATGATATTGGAAAGGAGAGGATGGCATTGGGTAGGAGAGGAGGGAATTGTGTCTATGGAAGTCTCACCGTACAAAACGCAGAAGCGAGCTGCCGCTTCACGCCAGTTTTTTGTGAAACAGTAGTAGGTACTTGTCAGGTTAAGCCGGCCCATTATCCAAACAACAGTGTGTATCTACAGCATCACTATAACTGAGCTAAATAATAACATTTTTTTTAAATGTACCTTACTTCTTAAGTAACACACATTTTATTGCTCAACATATAGGTCAATTCAACTCGGCGTCTCTTATCAAAGAAGTTCACCGGATGTTAGCCACTTGTAAACGATTATAAAGCTTATCTTTTCACACACGAAGATGATATTGTCATCCGCTTCGTAATATAAATTCGGAACCATGTTTTATTTCATAATGTCAAATAAAAATTATACCATCAGCCACACATATATTGCCCGCGATCGGAATTCGTGGCCAGTATGGTTATGGGCTCGCCCTTTATCACATTATGGAACCGAAGTAAGGTCGATATATATCGATCATATATCGGTCGATACATTGATATACTAGTTGCATCTCGGCTTATCCTTTCGAGAATTATGTTTTTTTTTTATAGCATAGACCGGCAAACGAGCAAGTGGATCACTTGATGGTAAGTGATCTCCTCCGCCCATGTACGCCCACCACCAGAAGAGCCCTGGGCGCGTTGCCGACCTTAGAGGAAAGGGATAATTAGGGATTGGAAAGGGGAGATGATTTGAGCTTCCGGATATCTCACTCACCGTACGAAACGCAGCAGCAAGCCGCTACTTTACGTCGGTTTTCTGTGAGACAGTGGTAACGACCCGGTCGAGCCAGCCCATTCATGCTGTAGACAAAACTGTCTACAGCGTGGTTCTACCGCTCAAAATGTTAATATCAGCCTTCATAATGAGAGGGTTTAGTAAGTATTTACTTTAACATGCCTATAACCTAGCAAGATTACTGTCCTTTTTGGTGTTAAATTTGAGGTAAGTTGTTTGGACAATAAAGGATACAAATTGATTGCTGATAAGGTAACCCAAGTTAATATGTAGCGTATCATAACATATTTTTTAAATGTGGATTTACCACATTTATCCGCCTCGTAAAAGGCGCAAATCCAGTAAAATAATTACAGTTTTGATTAAAAGAGTATTAAGTGTAAACTTGTTAACAAAATCTAGCATCACAGCATTCGGCTAAATGCATTACATCTTGTTAGATACAATCGCAAGATTAACAAACATTTTAATTAAACTCGACAAATGACTTTATATTCTTGAGCTAATACGAGTGTATTACGTTTTGTTTGTATCAAGCAACACACATTCGTAGTTTTTAGTCATAGCATAGCGATATTTCTATGGAATTGAAACAATGTAAAATTCTTTTCTTTTGTGAAATGCAGTGTGGAAATTGTTTTATTTCTTTTGGAACCACCTTTATCTCATAAATAAACATCGTCATGGCGTAATACTGTCACTTTGAATGTACCTACTTGTCTCCAATGTTCTAAAAATACATTGTTAAGAAATCGCCCACTCAGTGCATCTAAAGGTGAAAGGTCACACACGTGTGCGCCGTAAATCAAAGACGAGGCAAAGGTCGCTTCCCTTAATGATAACTCCTTGCGATGAAACACCCTTGTCAACGACTTAGCTTATTTTGAACACGTGTTTCAGTGTAATTAAAAATAAAAAAATATGTACCAGCCAAAGTTGTGTACAATTTACTCGTAATTCCAAAAAAACTATTTTTTATTTTTATGTAATGTATTTTATTTATTGCCGTATAGTAATAATTGAGAAAAGTGCACTAGACGGATAAATAGAATAAATACAGACGCATATGCGCTCCTAAATTACACAACAAAGTGTTCATATTGAGCATTTAAATAAGAACTCTAAAGAATGTAACCGATTTTCGGATGTTGAAATTCACATAATAGGTATACATCTTCCTTGGCATCCAATAGGATATTACTTATTAACCGGCTGAAAAAAAGAGGTTGTTTATTTCTGCCGTATGTAAGGTATGTACGTGTATGAATAGAATATGTAATTTTCTCATTATCGTCCACATTTAATTTTAACACTATAAGCTGCAGCATAAATGGACATCTACGATGAAAACGACGATCGCTGAAGTTTAGGTATTACAGTTTCAATATGCATAATAGTAGTTAAGAAAATAGGCACATTTATTTTGTCGTTAAATCGCACTAATCCGTTACTGTACGGTCAAACAAATGTAACCGATATAAGATACTTACCTGTGCTATAAAAAAAATGTGGTTTGTAGATTGTATCTTAACTGTTTTAAAACATTGTGCAAATACATTTTCAATGTAGTCATCTTAATCCCGGTTCCCCGACCGCTGACTTTTTAAGGCACGCTTTTATTTTTACAAGGGTATATTCGTACAACTGGAAAACATCCTTAAGGCGTATAATGTTAGCGAAACGTCTACGACAAAAGTCTACGAAATCGTAGCGAGCTAGCTCTCGGCAGTTCGCAAACTCCTACATCGTGATTATTTCCTCCCCACTTCTCACCTCTTCCGGAAAGGCGCTCTTGACAGGATGGTTCATTCATTAAATCACCAAGAGAATCGTGCAGTTTATCCTGTTATCTTTTAATAAATTCCATTCCAAGTAATTCGACAATAAATTCCGCTCAGCGAGCAACATTTTTAACGTAATAAATATTTAAAAAGGAGGATTGTAGATAAAATTATGAGGCGGGGTTAAGATCTTGTCAAAATAACAGACAGTGAGCGGTTGAATTAAGACGGATCGTCACCTTGTAACGCTGACCTTTATTGAGATTCCAAACAGATTGGGAACGTATTAATTATTTCACAACTCGGTGATGATATCGTTTGAATAGACATTTATGTAACTATAGTTAGTATAGAATGGTGTATCCTAAAGTGAGGTGATGTGCGTTTGTTTAGATTATATTTAATCTCTCACTGCTTTTGTTTACATTAGTAAATTCATTCGGATAACGTATTAAACAACCAATTTAAAAGAAGGAAGTACCAATTTGACAACCATATTAGGACATCCAAATTAGGTATTTTGATGGGCTAATATATATAATAGGTCATATATAGGTCACCTAAAATATATTTTAAGATAAAACTAGTTTACATGAACATTGTGAAACAGGGGCTTAGACTGCAAAATGTGTAGTTGTTTAGTAAAAGAGATTTTGAAGTCTTAACATATTTAGTCAACATGACAAATCGAACGATGACCTAAAATGGAATTAAACACAATAAACAAGAACATACACACGTAGGCTTTTCTGAGAGTTAATCAATAGCAAAAAGTCGATGATAAAACGCGGAGTAGAGTGGTAACAAATTTTTCTTGTGGATTTATTTACACTTATATTTTCATCGTGGTCCGTGGGTGGTGGTAGGTGCATATGCCCACGCATTTTGCAAATACCAATAATACAGACAACACCCACGGTCTGTCATAAAACTAATAAACCTAATCAGTAACATTTATACACTGTTACTTCCCACATTTCCTCTCTGAAACGTGTGGGTGGTAGTTGTTTGGCTTTATAAAAATATATGTTTGCGTACTCTTTGCTTTATGAAGATGGTCTGTTTCATTGATATTTTTTTGTAAAAACGCGTGGGGTTTGAGAAGAAGTCCCCTCTGATATTATATTTCCAGTCGTATTGACTTTTTCGGGTTGGCTTTAGTATCCGGGTGCAGGATTTTGCTGATAATTTTTATAGTAAACGTTAGACACTAGTCCGTATTAACAAATGCTAGCAGTTTATTATGCGGAAATGCATAGTTTTTGTGAAATTAATTTTTAAAGTTTTGTAGGTTATTACTGTTGTAAACACACTAATATTGAATTAGAAAGAGACAAATGTCATTGAACGTGGAACGCGACTAATTCTGTCTCTTTCTGACAAGTAGTTATATAAAAACGAAATGCTTAATATTTTGTGCTCGCGTTACTGGAACGTTTTTTTTCTTTACAATACTACTATAATTATTATTTTCATATTCACAACTACCTACTTTCATTGTTGTTGAGTGCCGGCTGTGTTTTTATGGTGATCTTATTATCTCCCATTCGACCTGCTTACCTTATTGATATTGGTGGTGGTTATTTTTTTCTTAACCATCCAGAAGTAGGAACCTCACAAACCGAGGCTTATGCACGCGTGAGCGAGCGAAGCGAGCTCGGGATTTGGAGCACCCCGACTCGGACAAATTAGGTTAGAAGGGGATGGCAGGGTCAGTGAGCGAGCGAAGCGAGCGAACAGACCCTGCCATCCCCTTCGTGGTTATTTTTTTTTAAACCACCCAAAAAGTAGTATCCCCGGCAACTACGCCTTGTTGTTATTACTTGTTTCATAAGCAATTTTTGTTACAGATTTTTTTTTACATTAAATATAAAGTAAACTGTGACTCCTCCTTCTCCCGATGAAAAATAGCCCGTGACCACATAGAAAATATCAATATGTGCTAAAATATTGTAAGCAGAAACCTGGAAATTTAAAAAAATCATATCTCCTAAACTATTGGTTTCCGCAACTCCCCCCTTTCAGGGGGGGTTATACCACCCCCCCCTCAACCCCCTCCCTCCCCTCCCGCACTATTTCGCTTGCAACCGGATACTAAAGCAACCCCACTTTTTCTCTTATATTTTAAAATTACATACTCACGCCTGTAATCCCCGAGGGGGCAGACAGAGGTGTAACTTGTACTACGCCCACATTCCGCCGAGCTTATTTCCATCCCATGACGTGATAGGAGACGACCCTGTTGCTATACTAGGCTTAATTCCAGACTCCAACTTGTCCTGAGCCGGAGATCGATCCCGAGACCTCATTCAGCACAGCAGTCGTTTAAAGTAGGGAGGCAGTCTTGCAGACGTCTTATTTAAAAGAATAGTAAATAATCTATTAAAATCATTTACAATAATTTACACCTATATTACTAAATGAAACGAAATATAAACGAACATGTGATAATCCTCTTCTAACCACAAGTGTCCCTTGACAAATAAAATTTCTTATTTTTGGAAGTGAAACTTCTTTAGAATCATTGTAATTGATGAAACGAAAAAGGCGTCACAAAAGAGGTTGGAAAGAAACAAGATCTTAAGTATGTAAATATATGAAATTTAATATTTTGCATTAAAATTTTAAATAATTTTTCAGCTTGGTAAAAGTATTATAAAAATTATAAACTTATCCTACTACCACTGATACTTTATTTATATCTCATTCTCTTGTAGGCTACTTTTCTGAAGTTTTACTTCTGCCGTGTGTGAATTGCACACACACACTTCTTTTTTAAGTAGCAAATGTCTGAAAACATGCGTAGAACCTATGTACAGAGGCCGGTGGGCGGTAGCACGTCACGGCGCGACGCTGTGCCCACGCGTCCACGCGCGCCGCCCGGCCCGCCACAAGCGCCGCGACGCTGTCGTACGCAACTGTTTCAGTTTCGCATTTCAAAACGCCCGCAATTGAAGAAATACTTCGTTTTTTGAAGTGATAACTTCTTACGGGAGGGTGAACCGAAACGTTCCGTAACGCGAGCGGTCCATCGACCAGCCAGCGTTAGCCGACCTCCCTGGAACATCGGTAATTTTAAAGTGCCAGGTAGTGTCACACAGTGACCAGTCGGCTTGGACGGGACTTTGACCAGACTTTCACAAGACTTTGACAGGACTTTAACCGGACTTTGACCAGACATATCTTTGTCTGGCTTCCCTTTCTCTCATGCATACGGTAGCAGTAGGCAGACTCCTCTGCTCTCACATTAGTTTAAGTTATCACTTCTGTCGAGCGTCCCGAGACGCACACTTTTTTTTAATTTTCTTTCTAATTTTAAATCAATCATTGGTCGCATTTACTCTACTGATCGTGTGTGATAGTTTTATTTTTTTTCAAACTTTCATAGCATTTTAATTAAGTCACAAAGCAAAATATCTGAACAGATAAGTTTTCAAGAATATCAGAAATAATACTTACATGATACATTTTTATTTACTGTTATATCGAATACTAATACTACCGTATACCGTTGCCGTAATACCCCCGACATCCGCTCATTTCATCGCTCCACAGAAAATTGGATTGCTATCTCTCGGTTTAATGAATATCATTTTTTTAATCTTCCTTACATTGCTTTTAGGTTCTGTTTTATTTTCATTCGCTTGAAATCGCATGTATGAATGAACATACTGATTAAAGTCTTGTCGGAAACAAAATAAATAATACCCAACAGTCACACAGCCCTGACCCTACAGTAAGATACGATCATCTTGTGTCGTTAGTATCAGACACTACTAGAGACATTCGGTCTCATAACATCCAGACACAAAATAAATATTTGTTGATCACACGAATATTTGTCTCGGTGCGGGGATCGAAGCCGCGGCCTCAGATTTCACAGTAGGCTATTCGCCCACTGCGCTACGTAGGCTATCATTATATTAATGTGTGCATTATTGATTATTAAAAAAAAACATCTTTTCGCACTATTCGTACCTATAATGTACCTAGTTATGTATCCTGCACCTGTTCATGACATGATAAAAATTTGTTGACCATTCAAATAAGTTTTTTGCGAACGTAAGGACTTTATGTAACTCTATCCGTTGAAAACATGATCATTTTTCATTTGAAAACATGATCAGTTCGTGCCAACCCATACCGGTTATAATAAACTCTATAAAAATAGAGCCAATAGAGAAATTAAGATAGATTCTCTACAGTAAAGCCAGTAAAGCGGAAAATATACTTACAAAAAACTTTCATAATGAAACAACGACCATAGAGCCACAGACGCAATGGAAACCAATAAATTTGGATGCTGCCGAATTAAGAACACTTCAAAATCTGAATGAGCTGCTAAAGAACAGTGAAAGTGAAGTGGAAAATTGTGAAATGGGCATTTATGTGAAAAGTGTTAGCGCAACTACTCTATTGTTATATTATATAATCATAATTCTGTGTATAGCGTATAAATATAACTTTTTAAGGTATATGTGCATCGAAATAATCAGAGAAATAACCATTCCTCTGATAATTTCGAGCTATGGGGGGAGGAGTTATGTATCCTGCACCTGTTCATGACATGATAAAAATTTGTTGACCATTCAAATAAGTTTTTTGCGAACGTAAGGACTTTATGTAACTCTATCCGTTGAAAACATGATCATTTTTCGCTGACCAATGAATTTTGCACGTGTTCTTGTTTAGATTAAAGTTCTTGGAACTATATGAAAACATGTTGACAGTAAAAGTGCTGACTTGGTGTTTGGAAGGTGGCCCTGTTATGATCAAAATTCCTAGAACTGAATACGCCTTGTAAATAAGTTAAGAGTATAAATAAGGATTATTGTAAATTTTAATTCAGTCTCAAATAAATCTTCATTGTGAAGAGTTGGACTCTACATTTTTGATTTAAAAACCTCCTTGCGCTCCCGCGTAACTTTTATCTACCTATGTTTACATAGTAGCCTACAAATATTTTTATTTACAAGCTTTTACTGCGGAGCAAAGGCCCCTCCTTTCTTCATTTCATTAATCTTTATCGAGGGCTCTTGTATGTCAGTCTTTTCTAAGGAGGTTTAATTAGTTGTCAATTTTCGCCTCGGTCTGCCGCATCATCTTCAAATGTTTTGTATATTATACATTTATTAAATGAATAATACATAAAAATCACAGGTAAATAAAATAAGCTGTAAAATGTAAGTAGGTAAATTAACAACATGGAATATTTTCTGTTTCTATCCGAGTAACAATTAAACGCAACACAAAAGAAACTTTAGCGGGTAAAACTTTTTCCCTAAACTTTTTGTATATTTTTTAACAAAGTTGATTGTGAAATATGAATTTTATTTTCATATACATTTCTTAGAGTTATTTCCTAAGGTTTCGTCTGGCTAAAGATTGGACAATGTCAATTGAAATAAACATGAAAAGTTCTAAGAAACAATGCATTTAATTCGTATCATAGAAGCATTTTGTAAAGAGTACAGACAACAATATATGTTATAGAGCCACTCTGTAACAAATCTTGTTGCGCGATTGAACTCGAGTATATAAATCATATATACTCGAGTATCTATGATTATAAAAGAATCTGACATAAAGTACAGCTTTGCTATAGGGTATCGTCTTAGTGGAATTTTCGGGGGCTGGAAAAATAATCTAATCCGTCGCTTCCTTCCAAATCCCATTTCTTTCAGTGGATATAGGAAACGCAACGCGCTTCTAGCATAGTAAATGTTATTAATAAGCAGTGAAAAACTTAAAAGGCTTCGCCTATGTGTTTTTTGTATGAACCTAGCAACATAACTCCGATCATCTGGTTTGTGGCCAACATAGTATCAAAGTTTGTCCGAAGGCCTTCAACTTGGCTTAACGACTGCTATCGGTTGATAACAGCCAGGACCGACTTTTGTACGTGCCCTCCGAAGCACAGAGTCGCTCCGTTAAAATAGCACTAAGCGGTCACTCATCCATTGACTGACCGAAGGTTGCTTAAGTCGCCAACCGTTTATCGTTTACCGATCAGTGAGTGCAACTGGCTATGAGAGCCACAAACTCATACTGATAATAAGTAATATTAGATTAGTGATTAACATTTCATAACTCGCTCACTTGCCGCAACTAAACATTTAAGTTATTAAAATCTTTTTCATTTTTGTTCCAAGAATCAAAGGAAGGTACGTTATGAATAAGATTTGCAACAGATTTATTAACTTCAATGAAAGTGAAAACAGACTGGCAAATTAAAACGACGTTTTGAATAGAAATGTAAGAGGATAATAAAAATGTAGGGCGAATTTAAATATCGCGCTGAGTTTATTTAATTTCACATTTGATTATTCTTCTTTAGTATAAATCTAATGATTTCTTATGTTTACGCGAATGTTACACATTGTAATAAAACTAATTTAAACGGATTTTATCGCGGTTTTTTATTTAATTTTGGTCTCGTGCGTCGTTTCGAAAGCTGAAAAGCCTTCATCGTCACGGGGTGGACAAATTAATGAAATAAATAAATAAATAAAAAACCGCGAAAAAGTCCGTTTAAATTAGTTTTATTTCAATAGTATAAATCTATCAAGAATTTATGACACTTTAAGGGTGCGTGAGGAATTCGATATTTTCTAATCAAAGGGCTCGCCAGTAAAAAATATATTGTTGATATATAACTATAACAATTAATCAACCAAACCTAGCGGCAGCTTATTATAACTGCAGCATTTAATTTAATTAATATAATAAAATTAAATTAAAGCTAATTAGGTAAATTGCTGTTCCGGAATCGCTTTAATAAATTCCATCAAAATACATATTCAAAAACATCGATTAATTAACAAACAGTCAATATGTTAATATTTAATAGAAAATTTTGTGTGAATTGCACCACCCGTCAGTTATTGTAGCTGTGGTTTATGTAAAATAAAGGTTGATGTTCATTTGTTTCCAGTGCTATAAAAATTTCAAAATTTGCGGTGTGATCAAACCATTGCTTGATACAGTGACTTCAGCAATAAACTATGTATGGTCCAATCCACAGTGAATAATGTGCAAAAAAACAAAACCGAATCAACCTAATTTCGCGTGTGGTGCGTCAAAAACTCGATTGTATTCAATAGGGCTTTCACTTTGTCGTATCGAGTCGTATAAATGTTACGTAAGTGATACGTGGAGTATCGTAATATTATTAGCCGGTGTCTCTGTCGGCGCACCGTACATACCCATACATTATTCATACATATCATTCGTTTACCAAACCCCAGAGTTATGAGTCGGTAACAGACAGTTTTATACACCTTCGAGGAATAACATTTGCTCTTGTTGTTCCAACTTATTGATTTATAGATTCTTTTTCGCGCGCCGAGTGTCTCGGGGATTAATTCTGTGCTCGAGTAAACAATATGAGCATATATTTGTTTTCTTCGAACGAATGGTTTCAAGGAATATGCTGCTCATATATGTAAGTATTTATCGCCTCATTGATCTAGACTTTGTGTTATTAATCAACATATTTTTTCTGGAATTCAAAGTTTTCTGTAGAAGGTTGACAAAGTAAAAATGTATTTTGTATATAATATTAGTTAAAATGATATCAAATCTAAGTTATTCTGTCTTGAGTTAAATTAGCTAAGTATGTAAATACTTATAACATAACATAACCCTTTATCCCCGAAGGAGTAACTAAGGTAAAAGTGCAACTGCCGCTTCACCCACGTTTAGCCGAGCTTATTTTCGTCCTTTGATATAGTAAAGGTGAGGCTAGCCCTCTTCGGCGAGGGAAGAAGCAAATCAAGGGGCCTGTGACAGGGCAGGCAACCAACCATCAAGTCATGTCGCAAGCCCCTCGGGAGAACCGGATACATTGGCTGATCCTGCAACGCGATCCACACGAGGTGTGTGGATCACTAAGGCAGGTTTTAACACCATGTGTACGTTGGTTGCTATCCGGGCGGATATGAATATCCTACCAGCTTGTGTATAATAATTCATTGAATTATACCATGGTAGGTCCCTCGTATGCTAGGGGCCGTCTCGGTCGGTACCAACGCTTGGTTTATTTCTGCGTCCAATAAGATGTATACAAGTATTATGTGTTTTGATTTGAAGGAAATTGAAGCCATTGAAATTACTGGGTATTACAAAACTTAACCACTCATGTTTCGTGGTGATGAATGCATTGCAGTGCCATGCAGTGCACTGTGTTTGCAAAGTTCTGTGTATTGCGTCTTTTTAAAGGCAGGCGTGACGCTTGCCATCAGGCCAGCGAACTGCTCGATTCATCATTCAGGCTAGTAAGAACCGTTTTATTTTCGCTTCGCCCACGTAATGTCGTGATGTCGAACCATGTCATTGCGGTAACCAGGTTTTTACTGTATTAAAAATACATCCGAGACAAAAGACGCACCTGTGCCAAGTTTCATCAAAATCACTTCAGCAATTCTATCGTCGTAAAAAAAATCAGCTAAATCGAATAACTCGTGAATCGCTCACTCGAACTCTCGGTTTAAAAAGTTTGCCTTATATTTTGATTTGTGCCAGAGTGGACTGAAATCGCGCCAAATGTCATCGTTATCAATTCTACGCGGAGCTTTATTAACCAAACAAAAGACATGGATACAGTTATAATCATTTGCTTTATGCAAAATATGTTCTTTTATCGTGGTTAGTATTATTGATATTGTTGTTTAGTTCCTGACTTAAAGAAGCCAATATAAGTTTACTCGGGGCTGACACGGGTGGGTTGTAGATCGGATGAAGTAAGAGTTGCAAACTCCAATCTGATTGATGGCTTATACATTTTCAAGACAATGCAATCAATTCAATATCAATTCCTATCGTATTTGCATTTTTTTTACTAGCCCTGTATTATACATGTCCCACTGCTAGGTACGGGCCTCCTCTACTGAATGAAAGGGGTTAGGTCTTCGTCCACCACGCTGGCCTAATGTGGATTGGCAGACTTCACATACCTTCCAAAAATCTTATCGAGTTCTCAGGTATGCAGGTTTCCTCACGATGTTTCCTTCATCGTTAAAGCAAGCGCTAATTAACAATAAATATACACGTAACTTAGAAAATTCAGAGGTATATTATGCTCTTGGGGCTGGTATCGAACCTGCGACTTTCGTCTCGACAGTCCGTGCCACCCACTGAGCTATCGCTGCTTGCTAAGTGTGAAATATTGACAATATGTTTTTATGAAGTATATCGATTTAAAAATACCTTCGCTCTTTCACAGCTCTTTTTTCTCCGAAAATATAAACTCCAATAAATTTCCTTTAACCCAAACAGTTAGGACGTTGTAAACAATCTTATAGTACCTATATCATCGAATAATTTACACAAAAAGCGACATATTCCCTTGGCACGCGAGCCTGTGCTGATAGATAGAATCGGCCATTTTTATGAATTATATCGTTAAACGCACCTAGACGATACTGAACGTGTTGAGTGGTTAAGTATTTATTTCGCCTGGGTACATTTATTTTATTTTTATATCTGTTGCATTAAGAGCCACATGTGGCTCTTTTAATTTCTTTGCGTAGAACTTACGACATGATTTCTTTTATTACAAGTTGTCTAACTCGAATAATAATGACGAGTTTAATAATTGAAATAAAACTAATTTAAACGGATTTTATCGCGGTTTTTTATTAATTTTGATCCCGACGTTTCGAAGACTTTTCAGCCTTCGTCGTCACGGGGACGACGAGTTTATTTCAATGAGTAACATTCGCGTAAACGTAAGAAATCATGAGTTTAATAATTATGTTTGATGAACATCACTGGTCTACCTTCTGTCCCCGCGGGGAAAATCCCGGTTACGGATACCTTCCTAGTCCCGGGGGAGAAATGGTTGTATCGGACGCACCAGCCTTCCGACCCAGTTGTCTTTACCCGACCACTGGATCGCGTCCCTAACCACAATACCGCGGACACCAATCAATGGCTGTATCATTACAAGCACATAACTAATGGCTTACGTGTATGAGTACAAGCAATCAGCTATTATCAAAGACTAATGCCACATATTTGTTCAAAATAAATCAAACCAATTCTAATTGATCTCCCATATCATCAAAACTAGTTGTCGAAGTGGATAAACAATGATCGCCCGCAGCGACTCTCACATTTTTAACACGTAACCGCAAAATAAATCATCCAATTTCAACGAATACAATCGAGATCATTGTTACGTGCAGCGTGAAGCTTTCTGGGTCAATCTGGGCGGTAATTTATTTGGTGAGAGCGAGCGTGAACTCGATACAGTAAAATACGTAGGATACACTTCGCGCACCCCATTGCGCCGAGCGTAGGGTTGTTCATTTTCAATTGTTTATTTTTGTTTAGCGCCAATATTTCTGTCAGTTTTATTTCTTAAACGACGAAAAAACGGAGGAGGTTTCTGTTTTCTTTTTTGTATGTATGACGCATAACTTTTTACAGGGTGATCAGATGTTGCTGGTTCTTTTTACATATTTTTATATATTTAAATTTTAAGAAGAAATTCCAAAATTGTATCATTTATTCACCGATTTCGATAATACTTCCAGTAAATTAACACAACTCCAAAAAACTATGAAGATAAAAATTTTAATAATGTCTTTATCTAATCGTGAATGTAAATCGCGTGATAACCACAGTTATTAATATTCTAAGTGATAATTTAGAATATTTAATTACAAAAAGATAAATCGCATTTTATATTGCATATGAAGTTAAATCATAAATCCATAATATAAAATTAAAAGTTGTTAAAATGTCAATAGGATATTATTATTTTAATTTTGATCCCAATTTCAAGTTTTATTTCAATGAGTAACATTCGCGTAAACGTAAGAAATCAATAGGGTAGTTGACTTGATTTTTTACTATTTAAATCAATAATTTGCGTTACCCAAAACCTATTGCAGAAAGAATAGGTTTTGTTGTTGTTTATAAATCCGTCCATAAAAAAAAATGAGAAGCCATTAAAATCTGATGGATAGGGCACTGGTCAAAAAACGGACGACGCAAACTTTGACGTCAGTGTGTAAAATGGCCATTACGGTGCACGCGTGCGAGCAAGATAGTGAAATGTCCCTACGACACGCGCACCTTTACTCATACCAATATTTAAAATCATAATTGCAGGCTAATTTATGGAACAATTTTGATTATGATTTAACAAAAGGGTTTCCATCCCGTTTTGTTTTCTGTTGCGTATAAAATATGTAATGTATAATATTCAACACAAGAAACTACTTTATTCACGGACGGACAGTATCACCACAAACATAAATAAAAACGAACGTATCCAGTGAAAAACTAGTTGCAAAAGTGAAATGTATATAGTTCCGGCGTTTTTGAGCACCGATAAATAAAAAGAGGATTCGCTATAATATATATCCATATCGTGTCAAAACGTTGGAACATATTTTATATGAGTGCATTTGACAGCCCTATGTTAACCCGTCTACGAGGAAAATCGCTTTTTATAAACCGACGGTCCTATAAACGTACTGTTTCCTGTTTTCGCCGTATCATATTACTGGGTAAAGATATTTTCGCTAAGGGAATATATGGTAATAGCATCATTGTTGTTGACTCTAATTATTACTCAATGTTGATACGAACCGATACAAATGTATCGTTCACGTGTTTTATATAATGACGTCTTCAAATATTAATGTACAAAGAACTAAAAATAAAAGTAAGCTAGACAAGACTCGTATCTTACTTCGGTGTCATGACTATAATATGTGTGACTGTTGGGTGTATTTATTTATTTATAAGATTTACGTCGGGTATCTATCCATTACAAACGCGCAGACGTTAGGTAATTGCAAACTAGAATAGGCCAAGAAAAATTTACTAACATATCACATAATGTGAGTTTAAAACTCATTTCGCTCAGTCCTCAGGCTGATGACAAAACAATCTGTTTTATAACACACCATCCCATAATATGTCGATAATATTTATCGCCTACATTTTACAATGCAGCTTTTATATTACCATCGACAAAAGCACTTTAACCAGTTATGTTAATATCAAATCAAAAAGCTTCTATAGTCGATATTCAATGGATAAAGTTTCAATGGGATGGGAATTTTATAGTATCATTTCTTTGTTATGTGTCGATATTTCTTGATATACTTACACATACTTATAGATATACTTAAGCTATGAAATCAAATCTTCTTCAATCAAAAACCTGTTAGTTTTACAGTATTGAAATTTGGGCCCAATAAGGTGATTGGCTCCCTATGATATCAGAATTCGGTGAACAGTGAGTGAACTAGTACATAGTTACACCTCTGTCTCTAATTTTGGGGACAGGGGTGTGAACTTATGTTATTTCTCGGACATTGTGTTCCATAGAAACACCCATAATTATACAACATTCCAATGAGATGACGCTTGTTTTGAAATCTTTTATACGATCTTATCGACAATTTTGTCGTCCGTGGCCGTGTCTGGCATCATAAACAATTATAATAATAACAATAAAAATTCATTATGAAATTAATTATATATATATGAACAATTTAATTTGGATTTCGACCTAGCTTTTGCTTGCAGCTTATAGATAAGGAGCATATATAACAAGCTCATCTATCCACCAAACTTAAGGCAAAATCAACCGCTGTGACATAAAATAACGAAAACCAAACACCGAACTGTTGCAACAGCACAATTGAGATGAAGCAGGTTATATAACATACAGGAGACAATCTATATTTATTTACACTTTATATACATTGTATAAAGGCGGACTTAATGCCAAAGGCATACTCTCCCAGTCAACCTTTGGGTAATGCAGAGATGTACAAAGTAGGTGCAAAAAAATAAATAAAGAAGATACATATACATATCTATAATAAATAATATATAATAATTAATAATAAAATAATAATATAATTACAATTAGTCAAAGCGCATTATCATGAGTACGACAGCACAGCTAAAACTAAAACAGCACTCTCAATGGGATTAGGGAAGCAATTGTTAGCCATAACCTTATTAATAACAGGCGAACTGTAACATTGAATAAAGCACACTCCAGATAACACTAGTCTTTGTGTCTTAATCAAGCCTGTCTGGTTGGGTAGGGCTGCAAAATGCCTAGCCTGGAATCCACATAAATTGTACTCATTGACAGGTTATAAGTTTTATTTTCCTTACAGCCGGTTATATCCAGCAGCGAAAAGTATTTCGCTTATCTCGGTGGGACTTTTTATCTTCTTTATATAGATAAATAAAATAACACACTGTTTTAAAGGATTAATTGTGCGTTAAGTACGTTTACTATTATTAGACGTTTGTCTTACCAATTCATTATTTAAACTTTGTGGAAAATATTTGAGATATTTTTTGCACAAGCGCGCAAAGTTTTATACATAAATAGGTATAACCGATAACATGATTTAATACATAAAGTGAAATATAACATTGATTTATATACCGCGTGTTTAAAACGTTTTTTTTTATTATTTCCTTACAACCAGAACTAGTGATGTAATAAATAATTTCAACCCACTTTTATTTCCTCTTAAAAGTCAATAACTCTGTTCAACAAGACAGTAATGTCTACAATAATTAGAGAGTAGATTTAACGACCGTCACCGGCCGACCTCCGTCAATCGGACAGATTGTCAAAACATTTATTGGATCTATATTTGTCGACAACAGCTTTGAAAAGCCACAAATAGAGCGTGAGAACAAACTAACAGTTGTTTTACTGACCGATATCACATCGCGCCCGACCAGCCCTATCATAACATCAGCTTCTAAAATGAACCTTATTGCTGTCGAAATAACACTCATCTTCCCGGAGGAGATTCAGGGTTATTGATAGCGCCGCAGTTGTCACGTATCAATGAATATCAACCGGTTATGTGACGATATAGTGCCAGCGATATGTTTAAAACGCTCTTTTTTCTTTACTAACCTTGGATTTGACGTGCACGCATACTGTTTACTGTTTTTATGACGGTAAATGTAAATAGTTGAAATACATATAATATTTATTGCAGTAAATGATTTAGAATTAAACTTAATGGTAAAATGCATGATTGTGGAGCGTATTGCCAATAGATTGGTTAATAATAAAATAAAACATATAAATACATTTATTTTTAGGGACACCAGGGAATGGTTGTTCCATTAAATCCATTTATTATCAATAGCTTTTTGCAAACCTCAAAGCATTGCTTAAAAAAGCATAAGCAATTATATAGTAAATTTCATGAAAAATAATCCAAGTTGACCATAGTCACGACGACACCATGAGAATAATAATACTCGTCCTGTATTTAACACGCCCACTGCTGGACATGGACTTGCTCTACAGAATTAGAAGGGCTAAGCCTTAGTCCACCACGCTGGCCTAATGCGGGTTGGCAGACTTTACATACCTTCGAAATTTTTGTGGAGAACTTCTCAAAAGTGCAGGTTTCCTCATGATGTTTCCTTCACCGTTAAAGCGAGCGATAATTAATAATCAATATACACGTAACTTAGAAAAGTCAGAGGTACATGCACGCTTGGGGCGGGTTACGAACCTGCGACTTTCGTCTCGAGAGTCCGTACCATTCGCGGCTGAGCTATCGCTGTTAACTAAAACCATTAGAATACTTCGACTAAATTTAAATTACTCTATCGCGTAGTCTGGTTTACTTAAATGTAAATGTTACACGTGTAAGTGTCAAGTAACAGAATATCTCATTTTCAATTCAGCGTGCATGTCACTATATAAAAATAACCAAACTATTAATAGACTCAAACACGTCTATATTGACGTTAATTATTATAACATTAAACCGCTGGTGTCTAGCGCATGCACGATGCCGTCCACAAGTCCACACTGCTGCGTAATTATGGAAATCTGTCACGACGAGAAAGCTTCGTGTTTATATTCTTAGCTTTCTACTGAACACGCTTCTTTACTTTATTTGATTTTATTGAACGTCTTATTAGTCTGGTGACAGCGTATTTAGGAATTATGTCGTAGGTAACCTTTACTTATAACAACAGTGGTATCTAGAAAAACCGGTGAGATAGCAAACCTAGGTACAAGACCTAGTTGTGTTAGATAATCTCTGCTCCAAAAGAGTCTTTCGATTGGAAATGTTACTAACCTAGAATTTGAATTTGTTCTTGATATGGCTATTGCCATATCACATGATGGGACGGAAATAAGTTCAATGAATCATAGGTCAATCATCGGTGCATTTACATTATAAATTATAATTTATATCAATTATAAATGATGTGAGAGACAAGAGTTTCAATAAGGTATAATATATAGAAACAAACACGAATTAATGGTACTAATACCGAGTTAAATATAAAAATATATGAAAAGGACACTTCAGTTTCACACAACACGATAGCTTTTTGTTATCAAAATACGAGAAACATCTCTAAGTGTTATCTAATCCCGCTTGTACTAATTGTATCCAGATAAATTTTTGATGAATCCCCCGTGCTTGTATTACAAAGGTCAAGGTTTATGTCTTTTACTACCGGGAACACGATACTTAGAATGGCGATATTAGACAGTATCTGACACCGGTCGGAACAACAAACGAATGAAGACAGCAATATTTTTCTTTCCTTGACGGCTAATAAATCTCTATAAACTGAGTTCTCGGATATCAATAGCAATAGCAGGTGCTTGTTGCAACCCGAGTCCCTAAATGATGGTTACTTTTTCGCACATTGAAACAAAAGTGACACTATCCAAAAACACTATTTTTATACTATGGTTGTTTTGTTTTTTTTTTGTCATATGCTTCTTGCCTTTGGCTCAAAAAAGACGACTAAACCTTATCACTTTTTAAACCTAACAATAGATAAAACTTGATTATGTTTACACCGTTAGTACTACTGCCTGCCACTTTGACGGTACAGGCTTGTCACTATATTGTATTTGTACCAAACGAGAGTTTCACTCAAGTTTTAATTTTCCCAGAAGGTCGCTGAAATAAAAAGAAGCTACAAAAATCGTCAATACTGACAAAGTAAAAACAATTTAGCCGTCGGTTCGAGATGGCTGCGAAATTTTCATCGAATTTCTAACAAACGCTTCCCATACATTGAACAGAGCCGGGGCACCATTGGCCAATATTGTTTGTAAGTGTAGTCTCAAAATCGTCACCCACAAAGATTATCCGATTGCTGTTAACTATGTAATTTTATCCATCTATCTAAGAGCCATGCACCGTTTTGTTTACAGTGTAAGCAGGCCAGCTCGACCGAGTTGTTACTTAGCTTAGCTTGCTTTCGCGTTTCATACATAGGTGAGGTCAAAACCATATTACATTTTAATAAAATCGGATATATATGGCATTAATCCGATCCGTCGGTCTAATCAAATAATCGAAAGCAAAATTGAACGTCTAGCCCCAGTCTCTGAGTCATAGCTTAGAGTATAATTTGCCGTGAAAACTAATTCTCAAATATTGAATATGTATCAGTGGAACAGACGGAAGTGATGATATCATCATGTGGTGTTAGTTGGTCATCAGTCATCACTATGGAACGTTAGATTACAACCCACACAGGAAAGCTTATCTTCGTATGTTGTCTATCATTGGAAATCTTTTAAACAAAAACTAAATTAAACAGCATACTCGCATTAAGTGAAATGACTGGAATTTTGCTGGTGGTGGGACATTCATATCCGCCCGGATAGCGACCACCTTACACGTGGTGTTAAAACCTGTCATAGTGACCCACACACCTTGTGTGGATCGCGTTCCAGGATCAGCCAGTGTGTATCGGGTTCTCCCGTGGGGCTTGCGACATGATTTGATGGTTGGTTGCGACGGGTATAGGCGCACATCCCTGTATCCCTGTGCCTACACCGGTCATCCGCCCGTCCTGTCGCAGGCCCTCGATTTGCTTCTTCCGTCTTCGAAGAGTGAAGAAGCATTTATACAGGTCGGCATGATTCTGGTGACCACCGATATACTTATTGTCGGTGTTTATTTTGGACTGCACGACGCTTACCATCAGGTGTGGTGCAGTTACTATGCCATGCTCGAATAAAAAAATCTAGTCTAAATTAGACTTTATAAAAACAAAAGATATTTTATTGACAATCCCAAAAAAAACTGGCATGACTATAATGGTGTTGAATGATGGTACATACATCAACAAGTTTTAAAATAGAGAGTGATGCTCAAGGTCTTTTTGGTCTCGAATCTTGATGTAATAGTGATCATCTTTTTAGTATAGGTAATAATTTCGAAGAAGTACAATAGTTGTCATAATTCCGAAGTAATCGTCTCGCAAACACATATGAAACAAGAGTTTATGATGTCTTATCATAATATTTACGACTCATGTCTAACGCCGATACCGCTAAAACTACCTTTTTAACACACGTCAGTATATTTTTCGATACTATGAAATCATGTATATTTGAACTGAAATTATTAGTTAATGTCTATTTTTATACTGTCTTGTCATTTGAGTATTTCGGGATTAGAAACTGTACGTTAAATTATCTGTTCATCTAAAGTTTAATATTTGTAACACCTAAATGATAAGATGTTCATAACAGTTTCCAACAATCCTCGTTTTTAGTATGCACTGATTTTGATATCACAGGATTGACACTCAATAAATTATTGCAACTTGTATAAATATGAAAATATAAAATATTTCACCGTATTTACAATTAACGGTACAAAACGGATGTTACAATTGCAATTATATTCAAACCATTGTAACTGAAAGTAACAAAGAAATGTTGGTGTCAAAAAACCGATAAGCCGCTCATCGCGCTTCAAACGAACTTTGATGTTTGATACCATAAACAAACAGAAGGGAAATCGAATAACGCGATGCGGATCACTAGAGATTAGCGTACATCAGCCGAATGATACATAAATATATTGTTTGAATACCGAACATCGATTACATTCAATATCATATCGGTTTTAGTCAAAATCCTTGGCAAACCATATAAAAATCTCATGGTAAAAACGTTTTGTATCGATACGCCTAACTTTATTACCTATTTTAATAATTAATGTAAAATCCTTGAACACAAATAACAAAAACAGTTACAAATACAAATAAACGAACAATATTCATCCATAATTCCTTAGGTGATTGCTTGAAAATATGTTAATTTGTCTACCAAGACAAGCGGCGAGTAATCGTATAATCTGTTATCGCTAGAATTCTGTTAGTAATAACGTAAAATAAACGAAACATCAGGGCTCAGCAGCCATAGTGAACGTAAACATATGTACGATGAAGGTAATTAAATAAATTTTGTTTGAAGTGCTTTTAGTATTTATACGGTCATTCAAGTGTTCTGCCTTATGTTATTTGGCAGTTATTTATTTATGGGAAAATTTAAGACTACATCCGATACTGAATGGAATCTCTTAATAAGAAGCAGAACAATCGGAACTCGAAACGGAGACAAAATGAGTGACGTAATTTGTATAATGATTTCTTACGTTTACGCGAATATTACTCTATATCTATATCTATTACAATCTGTTTGTAATCTGAAGGTAGATAATGTAACAATAACATTTGGGGACAACCCACACCTTAGTCCCCCCCGTGACCACGAAGGCTGAAAAGTCTTCGAAACGTCGGGATAAAAATTAATAAAAAACCGCGATAAAATCCGTTTAAATTAGTTTTATTTCAATGACGTAATTTGTTTTTTTAAGCTAATGTAAACGACACGTTATCTTATTTAAACATATTTTTCCTTGTAATTTGATATATTAACTAAAAACACGGAAGCGGAAACTTTAAAACACAACAAGGAGTAATAAATAAAACGAGTCGTAACGAATTCCTAAACATATTTACTTCAAAACACACCCAAAGAGTTCACGCGCAAGTTTGCCAAATCACTTTGATAAGTTTAAAGGGCCAAGTTGTAGAATCGCATCGAACTTTGTTGGACTCCTGCCGAAAATTTTGAAGCTCACATAACTTTATTCGTTTCCGCAGCGCTCTTAACAACCTGTTTATTTAAATTGGAAATAAATTAGATAATTAATTTGTCGATATTAATGGACCTCCGCGCCGTCACGCCGTCGTATAATATAACAAGGCTTGTCAACCTTTTGTTGTTCACATTTTTTAAAAAGAAACAGTAAATCCGCAAAAATATTAACAAAAAAATATAGACACAAATCTTAATGTGAACAAAACAAGAATTTACTTCGTTAAAATTTTATAGACCCGAATAAGATATGTAGTATCTGGGACTTGAACCAAACTAACATAAAAAAAATAAGTGGAAAATTATGATTTTTCTTATCCTAATTCAGCTATGTAAAATAAGTCTTATAACTTTAGTGCCTAAATTACCTTTGAGATTCAGGATTAATAATTTTATTTACCGTAGCTATACTTTTAACTGTGGAGACGGAGTTGAGCGGTTTGAGTAAATTGTAACTCTACACGTTACACTCAAACATGAAAAGTCATTAGCTCACCAACAGTCGGCGAACAATTGGTCAGATTTTAATTAAGCCCTCACAGCTCGTTCTGACTTTGACAAACATTATTATACGAGAATTAACATAACGACACCTTTGAAACTACTTAAAAGTCTGTGTAATATGTTTGTCTTATTAATTAATTCTTATTTCTTTAACTATGTCTTTTAATACCTTTATTATGTAGTTAAAAACTTCAGATGTTTATTATAATTATGGATGTCAATATTTTGTTAAAACTTGGGATAATTTTAATTAAGTTGTATGCTGACAACAACTGCATTAACTAGTTAATTGTCTGAATTCAAACTCAACAACATGATTACGATTCCTGGAAGGACGTAGTACACGTACAAATGGCGAAATAAAATATACAATGTGAAAACTGATAACACTACCAGCAACATTGTGTCCAAGAGTTGAGTTTTGTTTCAAAGCCATGTGTTGGATAGTTATAAAATATTATTTACTTATATTATAATTTTAATTGTAAATATAGATTTTTATCGCTGTTTTCCTTTATTTTAAAACTTCAATTAAAATATATAAGCTTTTTCACCTAAAACAAAAAATAATTCATTTCTTAAAAAATATATACAGAAGATACACAGTCTAATGGCCAGACCATGACCCACTCGCTTAAATATATTTCTTAAACGAACGAACCTGCTTTATGATTAGTTCCAAAGTGCACCTGCTCAGTTTGATGGTGGGATAACATAAAATTAAATATACTGTATCTGATACAAAAGTAGATAATGTGTATTAAAAATACGTTGTAACTATGGAGATGATAGTAAAACGAATCTGAACGAATATTCATTTGAAAAATACTTCAGTTTATATCATTCCCAGGCGGTTCTCTATAAGTCGCTTTAAATAATAAAACAATGCCATCCGACTACCTTATATAAAAATTAAAACACGACGTTTCTATTAGATACGTTTCTCGTTTAAATACCATTACAGTTTTGTCTTGTGTAATTTATTACAGTTAGTTCTCTTATTGCAAAGCTATTTGTATGTATAAACGAAACTCTTAAGCTTACTTAATCGCGGGCAGTATATTCGAGCATTCAAGTTCATAATTTTAATTAAGATTGCTCATAAAAACCAATCGGATTGCCTATGACACCCTCACGTCCCGGCTCGGTCTCATAGGTCGCGGGCTCTCGTAAATAAGCAATTAGCGGCTTAGTTGAAGGTCCGATTTTGTATTTTTTCTTTCGCGCGATGTGGTACTAATTGGGTAATAAATTATTCCAAGATTGCTTCCTATATCCCCGGAAGGTTGCATTTGAAATTTGGAGCCCGGTAATTCGACAGCTGTTGAATTCGTTATCCTATTGGTTCATTCGAGTTGATAATATTCTCGTGCCGAAGTAGTCAATTAGCTCGAGATTTAACGCTTATTTTAAGTGTGTTAAGAGATTGCGGTAAAGTGCGCGAGTTTATCACGATTGCCTCTTTGTTGCTTTGATTTTACATTTCTACATGGAATTAAATAAAAATGTTTATTTCATTTTGATTTGAATGTCATTTTTTATAATCAAGTTAAATTCATCATTAATATATCAAATCAAATAATGTGTATTATTTTTTATAAAAAATTATTTCATTCGATTCACAAATCAACACCATTCATGAATTCATTCATTCATTCATTCATTCATTCGTTTCTAATGAGTTTTCTGCCAAAAGATGGACAAATCCGCCGAAATCCGCTTCGAAAAACATACAGCTAACGTAAAATCCCACACAATAATGACGTTTAAAGAGTGTCACCACATTCAATAGGTTGTTTTACTGTTGTTCAATCGACCGTACTAAGGCGCCATCTGTTGAAAGTAATAAAAAGAGAGGAAAAGAAACAAACAAACTGTGGGTGAGATGGTAGGAAATGCGCGGTGCGGCGCGGCGCGGCGCGAGCGTTTACAGGGTTCTATAGTAGAGCTATAGGTACGGCCGAATGCCTTTTAATTTAGCTTTCTCTCTATAATTAAAACCTGCGGATGATGTTTCGTCTGTTTTCAAGACAACAAAAGATTTCTATAAGAAAAATGTACGCGAAGTAATTAAGACTCCGATATAAGTCCGTCTTTTTAAATACAAACGTTAAGCCAGTGATTGTTTTGTAAAATTAAATATATACAGCCAGAATGAGATCTAATCTTTTGCGATTGAAATATTTGTTGCGGTAATTTTTACTTGGAATGGAAATGGAGTAATATCAGTGTATCATAACGGCGCTACAATAATAAGAGTCTTTCCTACGTTATTAAAAACAAATGAAATCAATCACATCTTACGCACTTTTTGCTTACATGCCTAACTGTGTCACAGTGGTTATTAATTTGATTAATTGGATATTATTTGTAGATTCAATCATTAGATAACTCTTATGCTTGTATGTCCAACTTGCGTCTTCCTCCTTTCCATGTGTATTGTCGACCTGTGTATTCCTTTGATGTAATATGCTTCTTGGACCTTTTCTGCTTGCGCTATGAGCTATTCAATTCACATACGTTATAACATACGCTATGGAAGTACATGCATGCGTCGAAGGAAGATGCAAGAGAAAACTAAAAGCACAGGAATGTGAAAATAACTATAGATATCTGCTTAACATGTTATGTTTAATCGTCACTGTCTTCTCGTTACGTATCATAAAAACGATTGACTTTATTTAGGAGCTGTTTACTATCCTTTTGAATTTATGAAGACTGTTGCAGCGAAGAAAACACTTTCATATAAGAGAGATACTGAAAAGGAATATCTGTACATATATATTCTATTTATATTTTCCACGAAAAAAATCAATGTCATAGTAGATAATATGAACGACTCTACTAAACTGGTATGTACAAATATTTTTGTTTTGTTTTTTTTTTAGCTGACACGACGGATCGATATCGATTTTGAAAAGCGAATCAGTTATCATTGAGCTTGTCGTTATACCCTGAAGCTTATTGATCAATACAATAATGGAATAAAGCAACAATTTGCCACTACGCGCTGTGCATATTAGTCTAAACCTATATTTTTAAGTGTGGAAAGGTGATACTGAAAGACCGTTATTTTGTACCACAGAAAATCGTAAGAACTCGGATTTTGTTCGTCTAACTTAAGGGTTGAGAGCGCCTAAAGCGCTCACCCGAAAGTCCGGTGAAGCTGTATACAGCCGACTAGTGTCAGGCTTACAGCCAGCGTCAACACAAAAAAAATTGTCTAACTTACATCATTAAGTCGGTGCTAATCAATTCAATATATTTAATATTTAATACAATTATACATTTTGTATAGAATTTTATGAAATTAAATAAATTGGTAATGAGATCTAAACAAAATAATAATTTTGATGTAATTTTTTATTGTCGTAGTCTATCTTCATTATCCATTTGGATTTGTAAATATCAATTGCGATGTTATAAATAACATACTCATCGCAAGCTGATCCCTCGATTTTGCGAAAACTTCGATAAAATAATTAATATCGGCATTAAGATATTCGTATAATTAATTTGAAAGAGAATCCGACGCCGATAACGATCATTTCGTTGTAATTCTTATTACTGATTATTTTGATTATCTAAACTGATCCAATCAATGTACATTGTAGAAAATAATAAAAACAAAATATCACATAAATAATAGACTGAACGCCAAGTCAATTAAACATGAATTTTCTTGATTCATTCATGCAATGCTCAACTCTTAAAAGGAAAAGGGTTAGATTTTTGTTAAGTAAGGGCCTCTTTAACAACCATTTATTACATTTTAAAAAACATCATAAAATATGATCAATATTTTCTTGTGAACAAATTTAATAATGTTTTAAAAAAAAACTTATAAAATAAATAAAACTGACCCAATAAAACTAAAAGCTAAAAATTAAACATTTTTGAGCGGTGATACTGCAGTTTAATAGCCAAAGTAAAAGTTAAACTAAACAATTTTGAGTAGTTGTTAATAAAAAATTAATAACACCTACGCAAAATTGTTTAGTTTCATTTTTACTTGTTTCGAGTCGGTTGGTTTTTGTTAAAACGTTTTTATTTCACTATTTTTAATGAAATATTCATCAATATATTGTGTAAATAACGAAGTTGGAGTGTTTCATCCCTAATTTCACTCCTTTAGAGGTGGAATTTGTCCTTGAAATTAAAATTGGACTATCTTCGAATTATACTTGTTCGGATGAAAAATTAAACATCGAAATCGATTCACTTTTGGCGGAATTAAGCGTAGTCATACATACAAAATAAATAAACGTGTCGAATTAAGAACCTTCTCCGATTTTTCTCTGTGTTATAAAATAAATCTTTCTACGTTATATAATACGGTAAAACTGTATTCCAAGAAATACTTTATTAGCATGAAAATTACATTTCTGCAGTAACTGTATGTATGTTATTACTTATAAATTAAAAATACATCCTTTCGTTCGTTTTATTTACAACTTCTTACTTACAGTCGTCAAAGATAGCGTACTGAATCTCTTTGAACTTGGAATAATGTAGAGAATCTTTCGTTTGTGAGATATTTCTTTTCTTTTACCACTCGTAATATGACGCTTCAATTCCTCGTTTCATTTTCTATTTATAAATCAAATATTTATCCTACAAAAATTGTAGCAAAACTACTTCTTTTACATTTTAAAACAGTAAAATCATGTTATTTAAGTGATGCTTAAAACTACTGGTTTGAATTTCGGAGTATTGGGTGTTACCACAAC
Source organism: Amorpha juglandis (assembly GCA_949126905.1). Classification (NCBI taxonomy): domain Eukaryota; kingdom Metazoa; phylum Arthropoda; class Insecta; order Lepidoptera; family Sphingidae; genus Amorpha; species Amorpha juglandis. The sequence goes on from OX421380.1 coordinate 8,406,680, forward strand.
TCGGTCGAACCGGCCCATTCATGCTGTAGACAAAACTGTCTACAGCGTGGCTCTACCTTTTAGGGTCTTTACATAATACACATACAAATTCAAGAGAACAGAGTGCTTTCAATTAGTTCACTGTTATAAATAGGAAAGCGTCTCAATATATACAGCATACTGTCTCTATTTGCGTCACAGCAATGAAAGAGACAGACAGCATCATAAACGTTTGACAAATAGAGAGAAAGCTAAACGTGTGAACGCGATTTATGACAATAACATTATAATTATTTACTCGGCAATTAAGTGGACTATCGCTTTAAGGAATCGTAATGCGGTTAATTGTTAAGTATCATTAATAGTTGACATTAGACGTGTCCAATTGATTTAAAATTAGAATCATTGACGACATTTTTTAGTGATTAGCTTGAAGCATGAAGTTGTTAACGAAAGGTTTTTTAACGCATAAAACCTCGACGATAATAATCATTAAGTAATAAGTACCAGATTCGTATCTTGGATGTATAATGACTTTGCAAAGTAATCAAATAAAATGGCTTGAAAATCCTTATTGAAATTTGACCGCTGTCATTTTAGTCCGATGATCGATTGAAACGCAAAATATTTGTCTTTTCACAATAAGCAACTTATAGTCCGTTCGGTATGATCCTGGCACCCAATTTGAAACTCTGTCTCTTGGTCGAGTTTTAATAATTCACGGGTACGTATATACAGTTTTATGTTTATTTATTACAAAATATAAATCAAAATATTGTTTTGAACCTATATTTAACTTAGTTTTAGAAATTCATCTAGCTGCGTCTTACTGGAGTTTATAAGATCGCCAACGTATCTATCACAAAGCCACGATAAAATATTTTATTCATGTAGGCTTTTATAAAGCTTTTTTGTGTAAACTTGTACCATCAAATCAAAATGTCGAGTCGAATCGACTAAATGCTTTTTAAATACCCTAATTTACATTTTTATATACATAATAAATAAACGATATCGATATTATTGAAATGGAGATGTCTGAAATGTTGAATTATATTTATGTTGAACATATACCTTGATCTTGCACCTGCCCTTGTCCTGTTCGCAATGAGTTCAGCGTAACATGCTTTTTAACACATGTTACTAAAAGATTTACCTTTAAATTTTTACGACCGACCGCCTGCCTGACGTTAACCTCTCTTGAGAGAAAACACACCCAGACCCGAAACAAATATTTGTGAATCACACAAACACTTTTCTCGGTGCGGGAATCGAACCCGCGGCCCCTCATTTCACAGCCGGCTACTGGCCCATTGCGCCACGGGGGCCGTCATATTGTTATGGTGAAAATGTACACCTAAAAATATTGATAATTTGTATACCTACACGTAAATATTGCACTATCAAAACCAACTTGCGCAATGTGAAGCAAATCTGAGGTTGCCGGCAGTTTCCAACTCGAGTAGCAGCTTCCATTACAATGTTTATGCAAATGTTTGCGAGATTCAAGTATTTATCTTCCGATAGTCGACGGTATTGGACTACGACTCACACAGGAAATATCCTTACAATACGAGCAAATTTTGAAATAACTAAGCGTACGTGAGGATTATTGGGAGAATATTATTGATAGATTTGAAATTCGAAACAGTTTGGAATCGGTGCTAATGCTAATTTTATTTTAGTTTTTTGAGTTGGTTTTAGTTTTGTTTAAAGCTTTTAATCTAAAACACTTATTTGTGAGTGTCTTCAAAATGAGTATTTAAATACAGAGGTGTCGTGTTTCATCCCCGATTAAACCTTAAATGGATTTTTTCTTGAAATATAATTGGAACTACGACTGAACTTAAATTGAATTTTCACAAACTATGAATTCAATAAAAAATTGTCATAAATATCATCAAACAACAAGGCTTTACTCATCGATGAAATAAAGTTGTTGGAATAGTTATTGCTAAAGAAACGTACGGTATTTACGTCTTTCACAAAACGTTTCTGAAATAGAGAATATATAGAGCCTTCCATTTCTCTTAATTATACCAGTTCCAGATATATCTACCTCATCATGATTAGATTTTATATTTAACATGGATAACTTCGGCAGAAAACTCTTAAATGATGCAAATAGTAAGGTTTTACTTTTGAAAAGCATACCTATAATTTAACTTATTACTATAGATGACCTTATACATTCATACTATATGTATATATTTCTATTTTGCATATATGCATATGACATGTTTTTATTTACATGTTTATATATTATTTGAATAATAAAATTGTAGTCATTATATCAGTAAATTTAAATAATATTATTATCTTGTCTTCTTCTTTCTTGTTGGTTCATTCTTATCGTCGATTTACATACACCCACTTTGTCTCATCTCTGCACCACCCACAGGTAGTCTGTTAGAACATGCTTCTGACATTAAGACCGCCTTTAAACATATTATTTATATAAAGAATAAATAAATAAAGGTTCTTAATAATTCAATACAATTTAGTATTGCTTTACGTATGATTTTTTTTTATAATCCATTAAAACCTTTTGCCGCAAAAAAATAATGAAACATACTCCTTATAAGCAAGCGTTTTTATAATTCATTAAAACCTCTTCCCAGATATAATAACGAAACATACTCCTCATAAGCAAGCGTTTTATTAGAAAATACCAAATTGATTTTTTCTTATTAAAATACCCATTTACATTCAGAGATCGCATGACGTGCATAAATGAAATGCGGCGGCCATTTCCTGGAAACTCTAGCTTTTCCTTTAAGGCAAAATCCATACTAAACATTTATCTCCATCGTACGGGGCTAGCTTAGCTCCTCTTATTTGTCTGAACATGATTTTAATAACGTTGTATCGCAAATAGAAACTATTTCTTGCAGTGTGTATTGATGCATATTAAGCGGGAAGTTTACAGGACATTTAAATCGATTTTAAACGGCATAAGCTTATGAAAGTATCACTGAAGGATGTAGACAGAGGTGCAATTAGTACAATCATGGCACGACGAGCTTATTTCCGTCTCAGATGTCTTAGATGTCATATTCAATAATAATAATAATTAATATATTAATAGCGTTCCATGTGTGATTTGAATATGTTTTGTATAATCCCTTTCTAATGATTACCGTCATCATCATGGCTTGTCCGTGGTTCTTTCTGGGACGTACGCCTCTTCTCTCCCCTTCCCTTACCGGTGATTTTGCGGTCGACTCATTCAATTATGACCTGCTTATTGTATAATCCCCCCAAGTTTGTGGTGGTCTACCTCGCTCTCTGGTGTTACTGAATATGGTTCATATGGTAGAGGTAGAGGTAAACGATGTAATGTGTACACGGTACGTAGACTGTGTTGAGGTCTCGGGTTCGATCCCCGGGTCGTGTAAAATTGATATTGGGTGTTTCTATCACGAAATGCTTAGTATTATCCCGGAGTTTGGAATTGTGCCCGGTATGGCGATTGGCTATCACATCATGGGATGACAATAAGCTTTGCGAAATGGGGGTGTACTGTTTACATCTCTGTCTACCCTCTGTCTACTTAAAGGTGTAAGTGTACATGTATTTATGTAAAAAGCTTAATGATATAAAAATATTATGACAATGCCAACATGACTATCATAAATCAATGCGGCACACAAGTTTTCGTGTTAACATTTCAAACTCGAAACACACGTTGACATTACACTTTAATTGATACACTTGTTGAATTATACAAATTATGTTTTGCTGACAGGTTAACTTGTTTTTATAAAAACAACAAAAACTGTTAGCATTTATTAATGATTAAATTATACGCTTTAGGATAGATTTTTTAAGTTATTGTTTGAATATTTTCATAGCGTCCGTGGCGCAGTGGGCATATAGCCGACTGTAAAGCGCGAAAAGACTTTTTTAGTCAAGAAAAGTCTTTTGAAGTCTTTCAGACTTTAGTCTGTCATCGCCGATTTCACATCCTCAGGGTTGGAATTTCAACCTAAAACATAGGACTAACTTTGTGCTTATACTTTTTGAATAAAATATGTAAGTATATATAGGTGTCGGATGACACTGTGAAAAGTAATGCGTGGTTATATATGCAAAAACATATACGCGACTATTTGAGAAATTCCCCCATTTTATTGTCGTTTAAAAATAAAACATAAACTAAACATTCTGGTGCTTCTATTGTAAAAAATATATGAGAGTGTTTGCGGCACGGTTTTGATTTGAGCCCTTGCAATTTTTATTACAATTCACCCCTTACCTACTATTTTCGGTGCTTCAAATGCCAAAAGTGCAATGTTTTCAAACTTATTTCTTTTTTTTATATTTCAATCTTTTTTTAGAGGAATAATCGATAAATAGAGGCATAACTAATCGGATATTCATGTTCTCAATAAGGTATTACATTGAGATATTCGGAATATTGAACCGTTGCGTCGGCTACTAGGTTAAGATTGAAAATGTAGCCTGTAATATTCAACGTCTACAATAGAAATTCTACATTCGTTTATGCGATATTTATTTCACAGACTGTCTGCCTTTGTCTCTTAAATAAAAGTTACAATATATTTTCTGGGATTTTTTATCGACAGACTTTGTTTTTCTTTCGGCCAGGCGTTATCCCGGTCTAGTGCCAGAGTCCGTGTTCCTACTTAGACGTGACAACTTCAACTGATCTTGAGCATCCTCCTCAATAAAACCATTGGCTCTCATGTCTTATTGTTATACGTAAAGCCAGCGCTTTTTTGACCGTTCATTTATGAATACAGGCTATGGATCAGTTAATTAAATATGGACTTACTTTACATGATGCCTATGTAGTACAGAAGCTAATTAAAATGTATGTTGAAAATACATGATAGACTTCGTGGCGCTGTAGACGAGGAGCCGGAGCGAGAGGCCGTGGGTTCGATTCCCGCACCGAGACAAATGTTTGTGCGATACACGATTATTTGTTTCGGGTCTGGGTGTTGTGGGATCGCAAGTCCCTCGTAGTTTCTGTTACCCACAGGTAATATTATACAGGTTAACCTAGTGTGGGGTCAGGGCTATGTGTGTAACTGTAACGGTTGTATTTATTTATTATTATTTATATTATTATGGAATATATTTAATTAAACCATGCTTCATACTACAATCAACCAAAACCATGAACATTGATACCCACTTAAAATATAATTCAATCTAATGAAAAATGTTGCGTCTAAACCACGTAATTACGTTAACAGCATAACAAGTTAAATATACGGCTGGCTGTGTCGTGTTGTCACGTGGAAGGTGCCAGGGGACCGGAGAGTGCGTCGCTGTCCTAACAGTCCTATTAAAGCCATTGTTCTGTCCATTTTTCCCCGACACAAAACCACTAAATATTTTTGGTGTCGTCCATATATTCTTGATATTAAATTATCCTTGCTGGTTATTACTAGATAGATAAAGAAATGCAATAATTGTATTTAAGTGCCTGAAAGGAAATCTCTAAATAGATAGATTGGTAACGAGACAAATCTATCGGAGTGTTAATTGTTTTCAAGTGGAATGTCTTTTTCTTTGTGTTGAACATCTTAAATTTTGCGTGGCGTATTATAAACCTGCGTCCTTTATACCGTATAAGGCTAAATACATGTCCCAGAAATGTAAACAAATATCTAAAAAAAATTCAAATAATTCCTTTGTTATGACTCGGCAAATAATACATAAGAGATAATTAGAAGTAGGTAAACTATTTGTTTACATTTGTGGAATAAATACTGCGATTCGCCTTTACGATGTACACTTTTATACCCATCGATATTTATAAAATAGTGCCTCCATGCTGCCGTTTTCGTACAATTTATACATACATAGCCTCATTCGTGTTTCCCATAGGGGTAGGCAGAGACTTCGGACTACGATCTTTGCAAACATCTTTAGCGTCCTTCACTGTCATTAAATATTTCTTGGTATATTCCTAGCCTTTCTCGAAAATATATTCGACTTGATGTGAGAAGGTTCGACAAGGCTTTCCTGTCCCAACTGCGCAATTCACACTCACCATGTATATTTGTTTGGTCAATTTTCTTTCATCCATCCTCTCTACATTGTCAAATCATCTCGGTATTCCTTTCTCGATCTTCATCACTACATCCTCTTTCACTACTACTACTATCTATCTCTTATTCTATCTATCTTTTATAATAACAACACACATACTTCCAACCCAATATTGTAAACAAAATGGTGAATAAAACAGTTTATTGTATAGTTATTACTGTATCTGCATTTGTATCTACTATACAGGAAATTGTTGAACGAGTAGAACGAGGGTAAAAATAATTATCCGATGAGTATCTTTTCGGTATTTTCCTTCTACCACTTTGTATCATTGAAACTGTGTAATGCGATGCGTAATCTCGCGACTGCAATGTTATGAAATTAGATCTGACTCATTCCTGGAGGGTTGACAATTAGTTACGAATCTAGATTCAATTTTTTTAAAAACTTAAATAACAAACATTTGCGTGGATGCACAGATAAATGAATTAGTTTTCAATTATTCAACCCTATTGTTTGTGGGATTAAATGCACTTTTTTATCTTTCTTTTGTGTCTAGATTTTGCAATTCTATTATTGGATACTTGAATGTGCAGGGATACAAAAGTACCGATTGCACAACAATTTCTTTCAAAATGTTATGCAACTGTAAAACTTCATATTGCGCCTTGAAAACTTATTTTAGTAGTTAATAAGAAAAGGAGATGGAGTTAGGTATAAAATTTACCTTAATTTATGTAAAAAGGGAGTATAATCAGATATCCTTTGTCTAGATAATAGGTATTAATTGTAAGCATGCAATCAAGAGGTAAGTATATTTGTTGCTATTTATATAAGCTGCAACACTGGAGCAAGGATCATCATCATCATCATCAGCCACAAGATGTCCACTGCTGAACATAGGCCTCTCCCAAAAATTTCCAGACCGACCTGTTGGAAGCGACTTCCTGCGATCTTTATCAGGTCGTCTGTCCACCTTGTGGGTGGACGTCCAACGCTGCGCTTGCCAGTACGTAGCCTCCATTCCAGAACCTTTCTGTCCCATCGGTTATCGGTTCTGTGAGCTATGTGGCCTGCCCACTGCCACTTGAGCTTGCTAATCCGCTGAGCTACGTCGGTGACTTTCGTTCTTCTACGGATCTCCTCATTTCTGATTTGATCACGTAGAGAAATACCGAGCATAGCTCTCTCCATAGCTCGCTGAGTGACTGTGAGCAAGGATAGTTGTTCACATTATTCCCTCACTTCTTGTCCATGACAGAATCACGAACGCCGTCTTACGGACACAGTTTCATAATACTTTTCAACAACTCCTGTAAAAAATAGGTTTTATTATTTTTAGAATGTCTCCACAAAACAATAATATCTTGAGATGGCGTTTTCATACACACACCTACCCGGTACCTACTGAGTAATGAGTACAGCAGTCAGTCGGTGCAGTCCAGCTAGATAAGGCACGCTCCTCTCATCCAGCGCCGCCCACTGCTCGGCTTTTTCACATTTTCTGCAATTTTAAAGGTGTGTTTTTTTTGCAAAGCACGCCGAGACAAGTTGTTGTTTTTGGCCAGGTCATTAACCGTTGTTAGTACATTTGAATTAATGTATGTCCAAAACAGTTTGAGATATTGCAGTTTTTAATTTTGTACAAAAGGTTTTAAATTCCCCAAGTTTAATGTTTTGCTGAAAACGTATAAGGAGTGGTGAATCATACCCAGATTGTCTTAGCGATAGCTTTAAGTACTCATCCAACGTTATATTTAGGTATTTTCCGACATAACATTATTCAGTGGAATCAAATAGTGTTGTTACTTATATGTACACATATTATTGATTCCCCTATAATTGTTCAGGGACGCAGCTTAAATAATCGTTGTTATATGCCCTGCTAAATATTAAACGTAATAAAATGAAATTCCATAATATTGTATTATATTTAATTATTTTGATAATTTATAAGATAAAAAGACTGGAATTTATTCTACGTGTTACAAAACTAAAAACTGCGACATAGCACAGTTATCTCATTTTTAATCCAGACACGGGCAAGGATACATAATAAAAATTCTTACAAAGCAATAAGAAGACACTCAAAATAATTTAAAACGGAACCTTTAGAAACAAGTACGTGTATGGTCGTAAAAATCCTATTGCGTCATCTATATCGAAGCAACTGCCGACCATCACCTCTTACAATAAAACGAGGTACCGTAAAGCACTTAAAATGCCCTAAGATACAAACAATATTAAATTTACAATAGTTGTCAATAAAGTTTATGGAGATCTAATTATTTAGATATTGTACGATCTTTTTTCGATAAAACGTTATTGTTAACGTTATTATTGATATTTAATGATCTATATCACTTAATATGATTTAATCATATCAATAACAGTACAGCAATAGCCTTTGATATCCCAACTTTGATTTAATATGATGATGCGAACGCACGAAATCAGTTGAAATTCATAAATCCCTTTATGCGGCACTAGTTATAAAAAATCGGATATAAAGTCGCTCAATTTAGCATAACGCAGAGGCACATTCCGACGGAATTTATACGGAGCGTCGCGCCGCGTACTTCAAAGGCAGCCTGTAAGTGAATATTCAACATTCATTTTTCAGTACATAACACTAACAATCTGATCACCGTCGGGTGAGTCGGGTCATGTGTTTGTGTGCGTTAGTGGCGGGTTGGGAATTTTCCGCCGACGAAACGGGTCGGAACGTTGACAGTTTACTAAAACGTTGACTTTTTAACAAACATTTATATTAGGCATATGTTTAAGACATAATAATTAACCGCTGGTACTAATTAGCTAAGTTTTTTTTATTATTTCATTGAATGACGAAACGAGCAAGGCGTTCGCCTGATGGTAAGCGCCACGCCTGCCCATAAGCAGAATACAGGACATAGAACTTTGAATTTCATAGCATTGTATGCCACTGAACTGCGCTCGTCACCCTGAGACATAATGCTCAGTAATTTCACTGGCTTCAATGTCCTTCAAACCGAAACAACAGTGCTTACACACTGTTGCAAGGCGGCAGAAATAAACAATGCGGTGGTACCACCCCAGCCGGCCTCTCGCATACGAGGGACCTACCACCTTGTTTTTGTTTTTTTTTTATGGCAGTTATCGGCAAACGAGCAAGTGGGTCACCTGATGGTAAGTGATCTCCACCGCCCATGTATGCCCACAATATCAGAAGAATTATGGGTGCGTTGCCGACCTTAAAGGAAAGGGATAATTAGGGATTGGGAAGGGGAGGGGTATTTGGGCCTCCGGATATCTCACTCACCGTACGAAACGCAGCAGCATGCCGCTACTTTACGTCGGTTTTCTGTGAGACAGTGGTAATGACCCGGTTGAGCCGGCCCAAGCATGCTGTAGACAAAACTGTCTACAGCGTGGCTCTACCACTCATAAAACCACACTCATAAACCTTGTAAGTTATTAATTTAATTTAGATTACAGGAGGTAATCGCCCTTGCTGGTGGAAGGGTACATGATCATTTTATTACGGGACTGGATAGCGACCACCGTATGTATACATGGCGAAATACCCGCCATTGTAGCTCGTTCAGGCAAGTCGCGTCCCGAGGTCAGCCAGTGTATATCCGGTCACTTCAGACCGGCTTCAGAACTTCAGTCTGCCAACCGTCGAGAGGACGCAATGACTCTTGACGGTCGTTATTATAATAATATTAGGACTGCACTGTACACACTGATAGACACACTATTTATCGTTGGTCGACACTATTCCTGGATTGCGCTACACTTACCATCAGGTGTGGCGTAGTCATTTTGCCGAGCCAGCATAAAAAAAAACATGACATCAAGTCCACTGTCACGATGCCGTGATGGGATAAAAAAAACGTTTAAACAAACTATATCGATTAACCAACGTTCAACGCTATTGCGTGAGCAAAAACAGCGCAACATTATACATTTATTTTATTGCGTTTCACTCATACGTGGACTAAACACAAACTCAAGGACGTATTTAGAATTATTGCATCGACTCGATCGTAAATATACAACAAACATCGCTTGTTCCGCTTTTTGTTTCATTTGTCGTGTTTGATGTACTTTTAAGGATTACATGGTCGTTTATTTCGTGTTTTTTTGCTTTGTAAATCACATTATTTATTTCATTAAAGATTAGTATGATAATCAGTATGATTAGGCAGTTTATTCGCTTGTGGTGGATTTATCCCTTCATTTTTGCCAATAACTGGAACAGTTTTTAGACCAGAGGATGTAGTTTAAAAAGTGTAACGTACTTCCACCTTGTTCGGGTTATGAATCTACGTAACTCTGTTACAAAGAACATTGAGTGTCGAACTTCAAACTGTGTAAAGTGTTAAACATTTATTTAAACCTAACGTAAGAAAATAATCGTTTCTCACATTTTCTATCGTGAAGCAAATGAGAATTTACATACGCACTCACGTTTGTTATGGGTAAATATAAACGCTCCCCTCTAAGGGGTAGGCAGAAATGTAACCATTACACAGTCCAATGATGTGATAGGGGCAAACCTATCGCCATATCGTTAATATACCGCCAGACTCCGGTATGATACTGAGCATTTCGTGAAAGAAAAACCCAAATATAATTTTTAAACGACCCGGGGATCGAACCCGCAACCTCAGCAACAGCAGTTGTACCGCGCACTCAATACAAAGTTGCGCCAACGAGGCAGTCAAATTCAATTTCCAATTCAAAATTCAAATGAGAATTTAGGAATATAAATATTGGTGTAAAGGCCCATCTGCACTAGGGCACGGGCACGCATTTGAGTGGTAGAGCCACGCTGTAAACAGTTTTGTCTACAGCATGAATGGGCTGGCTCGACCGGGTCGTTACCACTGTCTCACAGAAAACCGACGAAAGTAGCGGCTTGCTGCTGCGTTTCGTACGGTGAGTGAGATATCCGGAAGCCCAAATCCCCTCCCCTTCCCAATCCCTAATTATCCCTTTCCTTTAAGGTCGCCAACGCGCCCATGATTCTTCTGGTGGTGGGCGTACATGGGCGGTGGAGATCACTTACCATCAGGTGACCCACTTGCTCGTTTGCCGGCCTATGCTATAAAAAAAAAAAAAAAAAGGGCACATTTGTATCGCAACATGGTTTGTGCACCAGTTGCGAATTCTATGTAGGTACCGTTACATGTACGTTCTAGAATTAAATAGAAAAATCGTATTAAATAGCCCGTTCGCCACTAGTGAAGGTTCTATATATTATGTTATACGATTTCTATTAGCTTACCTTTATAAACTTTTCTAATAATAAATAGGTACGTACCGTAAAACTGGGTGAATAGAAATGTACCAGTGAATCGGAACTAAACTTATATTGGGATTACTACGTAGATGGATCGACAAAAATGTGATCCCAAGCTTAATTGTATCCAAGTATTTAGAAGTTTTAATATTTTTAGTTAATTACAGTGTATGTTACTTTATGTGTGTATATAAAATAAACCAGTTTTGTCCCTGTTAACCCCGTTATACCGTATTAAGAATTACTATATGGTAAATAAGAACTAGATCCGGTTTCCCTTTTGATAATTTTCACCCCTTGTTACTGATATGTACATGATGTATCAAAATATGTGAACGATTGAAGTCGCGAAACATGTATCGCAACTTGTACCCTAGTTCGGACGAGCCTTTACATATCGTTTGTCTGGTGAACTCCCTTGCATATAAAATATACATTGGGCTGATTTTAAAATAAACTATTTTACAACAAATATTTTCGCCGTCTTTCGCAATAGGTATTTTAAACATATTTCCGATTACAATATGCGAAGAATGCTAAATATGTACTTAATACCCCATCCTTTCATCCTTTGTCTCTATTTTTAAACACCACGAAATGTTTATGTGACTACAATATAAGTGAATCACAGACCACGTGCGTCAGCCGGCAATGCAGAACACATTTGTCACTAATAACTATCAATGATTGCACACTGAAGTGTTTTGGTCTGAGTCGTTCAAGAATCGAAAGTAATATAAAGATAAAATAATGTTTTTCTTTATTAGATCATTCTTTATTATATTTTATATTGAATATTCTGAGACTTTATACTCATGTATTCAGTTCTGGCTTCGGCCATAAGTTCTGGTAATAGTTACATAAATAGTAGAACTTAATCTTTATATGTTTAAAATCAAAAAGCTAAACTGAGCATTTACTTAGTTTTTATTTGAGAGCTGTTTAATCAAGATGTAAGATCTATCTTGGTATGATGGAAGAAAATCTGTTCGCCCATTTAGAAATTAGAGATGTTTATTCTGACCGATGGTTTTAACGGTTCATTTGGATCGTAAAGATTGAAACTCTAAAGATAATATGAACCAATCACACGTATTTGGTGTTCTATTTATCGCCTCAATAGTTTTTCATAGGTTATCGGATATCCCTTGATTTACGATTTCCGAGTATTTGCCGCTCTCGCGACATAACTCAGACACTCCCAGCGTATCGTTCTCGTAATGAGCCAAACGCACATATCTTGAATGAGCTCTTTTATATTTCATCTGTTTGTATCCACATGCCATAGATAACGATAAAATGCCGTCCGCGCATGAATGTTTATCCCACACTGAGCCAATTAAGATTCCCATAGCATAACAAGCGTGAAACTCGCAACCAGCGTTAACACTTGCAATTACGAACAGATTCTATAGTGAATGATTGATTCCAATGGGCTTTGTTGTGATTTCTGCTGGCGCATTGTTCTACTTTATTATGCCTGCATCTTTAACGCAGAGGTTTCGCATTATCTGTTTATTATCTGCTTTGTTTTTGATGCCTGCGTTTAAAATGCAAGTTTCCTTTCATATATTTGTTTTGTTTTAGAGCGATTTTCTATGTACCAATAAGTATAGTAGGTAAAACAGCTTATTTAAAAATAACCAAATTGAAAAACGTTTCTCTGTACCTATGTATTAGTAATGTATTTTTTTTTATTTTCCTGTCTAATAATTTATCTAAAATGTGTATTCGAAAATATGTAGTATAATATAGTGTTATGCTAATAAATTGATGTTGTAAATGTACTTTGTGTGATCATGACTGCAATACGATGAGAAGTTGACATGACAAGACGACAAATTAAAACGTTGGCTGTAAGGCATCGATAATGGAGCGGCGTGTGGTAGAGACAGCGGGTGCAATTTACTCTACGGTAAATACGTAAGCAAATCGATTGTATTCAGCTTCCATACAAATAGGTACCGAGAACACTAACGGTGGAAAAGATTTGCAACTTTTAAACGGCCAAACTCTAAAAGCGCATGTAAGATTATATATATTAAAGAGTCCGACGTTGAATCGCACTCGGTCGGTTAACCTTGTAAACAGTGTCAGGTAGCCGAGGTCGGCATGCGCACGGGATTCCCGGGATGCCACTGTTAAACCGGGAAGTCCTACAATAAATATTTTTTTATTTTCTGTAGGCCGCTTAGTGGCGCCAGTTGACACCCATTCATTCTATAATTAATTGGTTTCCTTGTGTTTTTATTGTGACTACTCAATCAGCTGTAGTAGAAAAGCTATCGTTTTTATAATAAGCGATTGTTGAATGTTTTATTTTGTAGACTTCGTGATCAATACATAAATTTAACAAATTTATCAACTTTGGCCATGTATCCCGTATCGCAACAAAAATTTGAAATACGCAATGTTAAGATCAATCCGCATTTTGTTTTTGTTTGACATTATCGTACTATAGGTACTTCTATTAGGGCATACATTTAGAAAAATGATCTAGAGTATTAAATTATAGTATATAAGCATTAATTATTGTATGCCTTTTATCTAATAATATAAATTCATAATTTTTTGAGTGGTAGAGCCACGCTGAAGACAGTTTTGTCTCCAGCATGAATGGGCTGGCTCGACCGGGTCGTTACCACTGTCTCACAGAAAACCGACGTAAAGCAGCGGCTTGCTGCTGCATTTCGTACGGTGAGTAAGATATCCGGAAGCCCAAATCCCCTCCCCTTCCCGATCCCTAATTATCCCTTTCCTTTAAGGTCGGCAACGCGCCCATCCTTCTTCTGGTAGTGGGCGTACATGGGCGGTGGAGATCACTTACCATCAGGTGACCCACTTGCTCGTTTGTCGGCCTATACTATAAAAAAAAAAAAAAGAGTACCTACGTTTGAGTGGTAGAGCCACGCTGTAGACAGTTTTGTCTACAGCATGAATGGGCTGGCTCGACCGGGTCGTTACCACTGTCTCATAGAAAACCGACGTAAAGTAGCGGCTTGCTGCTGCGTTTCGTACGGTGAGTGAGATATCCGGAAGCCCAAATCCCCTCCCCTTCCCTATCCCTAATTATCCCTTACCTTTAAGGTCGGCAACGCGCCCATGATTCTTCTGGTGGTGGGCGTACATGGGCGGTGGAGATCACTTACCATCAGGTGACACACTTGCTCGTTTGCCGGCCTATGCTATAAAAAAAAAACGTTTGTTGAAGCGGACGCCATATTAAAATTTATTGATTTATTTTCACATAAAACTCAAAAACAATTTATTTCTTATGTTTAAGCGAATATTACACATTGAAATAAAACTTTTGACACAATATTTTAAAAGAAATATAAGGACCCGCGTAAAAGAACATATCGCTGACGTTAAACACCGACGCTCTACGAAGTCTGCAGTTGCTGAACATTCAGAAGAAGGCTCCAAACATTATCTTAGATTTTACTAACCACAAAGCCTTGCCAAAGAACACCGATTCCTACCTAGTATGATTCGCGAGACTATTGAAATTATAAAACATCCAAATTTCAATTGAGAAGATAGTTGGAAGCTAGCACAAGCCTGGGATCCGATTATACACTTAATATAATCGGAACCCAATATACCAATTGCCAGATCTCAAAACACTGTGGACTCTTTCTGCGTAGATTGGACCACTAACAAAAATTAAATTTTAGAAGATAAGCACTGTAACGTTAACTTTTCTGGGCAACCTACACCTCAGTCCACCCCGTGACCACGAAGGCTGAAAAGTCTTCGAAACGTCGAGACCATAATTAAATAAAAAAACCGCGATAAAATCCGTTTCAATTAGTTTTATTTCAAAGTCAAAAACGAATTTCATAAATTAACTCCTCACTTAAATTTGTTCCCTGTGAGTATCAAAACCGGAATAGGATTTACGTATGGTGACGTAGTTTAGTGATTATACATTGAGTCACCAAAAAGATTAATAACTAATTTATTTTTCAATCTCCTCGTCATCAATTAACTCTAAAAAAGATGTAGTGTGGAATAAAACATGTATACATAATTTGATCTTTACAATGAACCGGTTTTTTTATTATTATTGGGCGTTAAGAACTAATCTATATATACGCGTCCACGATACATTCGCACACTTTTGTATTTTTGCTTTTAATCCACTATAAAGTTTTGTACCAAATGGAATTGTAAACATCATGAATTGCCGATGAATTGTGTTCGATTTTATTCAACTCCGAGAACAAGAGAACAATTTATCAAGTCGAGATTTGAAAATATATCAGGGTTGAATCTTGAAAGTGAATGATTATCTTATTCTATCATTTTCGGATGATATAAACAAATAATGTATGTTACATCTATTTTATTCTGATAAATAACGATTTGGTAATAAATAACAAAATCCAGATCCGACAATAACATTTACATATTAATATAATAAAATAAAGCTTGTTTATGCGGAAATATTCAAATCTCGTTTTGGTCTTATGGCCAGTTTTGAGACAGAAATTCGCGAAACACGACGATAGCCCCACGTTAGCTTTGTATGCTGTTGTATTGATACGTCTTCGTTTTGAATAACGCGACGGCGACAGGACACTGCGACGCACGACTCTCAAATCCGCAGTTGTACCTCATTATATAATGATCTGCTCTTCCTCTATGGTTTTACTGTTGATATTTGACTCTTTATATAAATAAATCCTACTAATATTATAAACGCGAATGTTTGTAAGTTTGGATGGATGGATGTATGTTTCACGTGTTCACATTTATGTCACGTAAAAACTACTGAATGGATTTTAATGAAACTTTACAATAATATAGCTTATACATCAGAATAAGACATAGGCTACTTTTTATCTCGGAAAAAGCAGATCACGCGGGCGGAGCCGCGAGCAAAAGCTAGTTAATTATAAATTATTATATAACTAGCTGTCCCTCGCGGTTTCACCCACTTGCATGCTACTGCTCTGCTCTTGTGGGTAATAGCGTGATGTTATATAGCTATGTAGCAACGTCTCGACAAAATAAATATTGGGTGTGAATATAACCTCAATCAATCGGTTAGTTCTCAATTGGTTAGTGACGAATTGATTCAGTTATTAATTTTCAATTGAATTATGATTGTCCCGAATTTATTTTACCTGGATTTTTTCCCACAACGAACAAAACGAAAAAGAATTACACATATTCATCACGTGTGTCATTCGAACCGTGTGTTATGGTCTTAAATTCATACAAAAATCCCATAGAATAAGCATTTTCAGTTATTTACGAAATTACATTACATTTTCACAGTTATTTAATATGTACCACGTCTTATTGCTTAATAAATAACTAAATCAGATAAACTGTTTTAAATAGCTTTTTCGATTTATACATTTTGTATGGCTCATTTTCTTTAATTCAGAAAAACCTAAATACTTTTTTGTATACTGACTTGTTTATACTGACAGATTATCACCATAGACGCTAAATCTACTACAAATTTAGTTTTGGCTATGTATTGATGTTTCAAATTATCCGGCAGTTATGATATTAAACTTCGTTTAGTAAACAAATATGTAAAATAAAAAGGCATGAAATTGTTTTCAAGATAGCTAGCGCCTTTAAAGTGTTCTAACAGACACTTTCCAATGGAAGTTTAGAGCTAGACTACTGCACACAGAACAAAAATAGATCGTTGAGTCATATCGCCGAGAACCGTTCAACTAAATCTATTGTAGTAAATACATATTCGGTTCGACGCATATAAAACCAGTGAAGAAAACATCGTATTGCCTATTTGCTGTTTTATGACGTTGTTTCTATAAAAAGAGATTATGATATGGTTTGTGTAACGTGTTGCTTTATGTAAGCTGTTAAGTGAAAGACGCAAAAAGTGTCGTCATTGAGTACAAGCATTGTGAAATTCACGTATTAGTTGACTAATGATGACATACTCTGTGGTGCAGTGGGCGAGTAGCTGGCTGTGAAACGGGTAGTCACGAGTTCGATACTCACGTCGAGACAAATGTGATCCACAAATATTTGTTGTTTATAAATGGTATATCATTTCATCTAAAAATATTTGTCTCGGTGTTGAGATCTTGTTAGTCTTCCGCTGCACCACGGACACTGTCAATCAATGAATGTCAATTAACTAACAAATCAGCTCTTTCGGTACCGTATAATCTGTTACTAATTGAAGCCTCACTAAGGGGCAATTTACATAATAATCCGTATTTCATCCGTATGAATAATCCGATATAGTCATAAGTACATAGAATGAATGACGTTTAGGTATGCTGGGATAATAAAAAAACCCGCTGTTAAAACAACTGATAACTTCGTGACGCGAACGCAACCGCACGTGTAGATAACGTTTTAATAAAAACTTTTTAACAAAAAATAAGATAGTCTCAAAATAAAGCTAAAATAAAACTAAATCAGTTTGAGTTGGTGGTACTGTAGTAATACATAGCACAGGTAATAAATAGTCAATACCACTGGCACAAAATAATTTATTTTTAGCTTTTTAGTTTCTTGATAATAAAATACTTAAAATAGTATTTTAGTGAATCAAAAAATTAGCGCATAAATGTCGAATTTTTATTCTCTCATTCCCAATTAAAGCACCTTTTATTTCTTCAAATTTCAATGGAACCATCACAGGAGTAATCCTTATCGAATACAAAAAAAACATCCCAATCGGTCTACATGTTTAGCGGAATTATGCGTGAACATATATGTACATAAAAATATATACATACCTTCAGAAAATTGAGGACTTTTATTTTTTTCTGCATCTTTTTTAACCTGGCACGGCATAGCGAATATACTGGGCCTGATATTAAATATACTGCAGTTCAAATATAAAGTCGATTATCAAGGTCGCTTAATGGTCGATAGAATTATGCCGGCTTGAAGTTACTAGATGTGCACTGGCTGATCCCGGAACGCGACTCGCCTGAACGAGCTGTGGCGTGTTTTTTCACCATGTGTACGTACGGTGGTCTCCATCCAGTTGGATATAAAAATATCAGGTGCCCTCCCACGAGCAGTTGTAAAAAAACTAGAATAAAAGACTAAATATAACTGTATTCCATTTATAGAATTACCTTTAAAACTTAGGGCGCGTTTTTTTCTGAGAAAATATGATCCGTACACAAACAACAAACAAGCCTTTTGTGATGTTAATATTGTAAAGGTGAGTTATTTTTGAAGCGTTCACAAACAATTTCAAAACAAAATAATTCCCATTTAAAAAAATATTCAATCGTATAGTTATTCCATTAACTTTGCTTCAGTTCTGTATTGGAAGAAATATGTGTACGGCCTTCTGAAAACATAGTAGTCAGTCCCTGTCCAACAATGCGCCATTAAGTTTTAACCGTCAAATAAGACCGAGGACAGCCAATTAAGGAGGTGCCATTTGGCATACGCATTCTAAATTATGTATGTATTTTGATGTCTTACTGCCTTACTCAGAGACGTCATTTAAGTTTAAGTACCCATTATACATTTCTTATAATTCGATTATTCCTCAAAGACTATCTGTACTCAGTAAGGGAAAATAATTCACTAACTGGCTATGATTCTGATACGAGTCTAAGAAATAGCGAAGTGACAATTAAAGTTAATTTACGATTTAGTTTGCGGCAAAGTAACGTTAACTGGGACATTGTGAAACAAACGCATAACTTATTAATTATTGAACACTTTTGTATCGTCCGGAAGTTGATAAATTCCGTAATTTTCTTCACCTTACACTACGGCTCTACCTTATCACTATTACGTAACTGTAAATAAAGCCCCGTTTAGATAGAGAGATTTTTTTGCACATTACAAGCGAAAACATTCAGAAAATTTTCATTTGTGAGGTTATGTCTTATGATTTCTTATTTTCAAATAGCATGACGCGGCCTCGTGAAATACAGTTTTATTTTAAGTTATTACCTCGGTTGTGTAATAAGCTCTCTCTATCTAGATGGGGTTTAAACTGACTTAAAACTATCGTATTGTGCTGTTTCGGACACATTTCAGCGGTTTTTAAATCCAATTCGATACCTATATAAATGGACAGGCACATACACCAAACTGCGATAACACTATTGCTTCACTAATAATGATCTGCTAAGCTATCAACTGAAATTCATTGGCGGATAGGCTGCGGCCTATAATTCGATACATTGTTGTTAACAGTACTCTCGTGCTCAACAGTAATTGCTTTAGACCTGTAGAGGAGTGGCCTAATTTTACACAATGCCTGGTCATTATAAAGGAAGTTTTTTTAATGACTATACTGAACCTGCGGTACACATAGTAATATAATGTCTACTATCAAGAGACATGCGACATACTATGACGGGATGGAATGGGACCTACAACGCCGACGCGGGACGTTTCATTATATTTTTTATTTTCTCATACAATCATTTGAAAATGGAATACCGGCAATGGGTATTCCATTCCACGCCATCATAGGTAGGGCCTAATAGGTAGCCGTCTGAAATTGTCAGTTGTCACAGAATATGCGATGTCATAGTGGATATCTGAACAAATAATTTTAAATAATTTAAAAGATGTTGTGCGGAACCTTTCGTTCGCGACTCCAACTGCCAGTTAAACGGTTTCTAATAATATTAGGAAAGCATTATAGAATCGAGATGAACCGTAATCTGACTATAAGCCTCTCCTACACAATAAAATCTCTTGAAACACTAACTGCAATCGCATCGCAGTAAAGATTGCATTTTATCTATACCGTTAAATATTACTACTGTTTTCATATTTATTTAGCTAAGGATTTATTAAGATTTATTTTATGTGTTTGAGTAACGAACTTGTATTCGAGTGGTTCGATCTCCTGATGAATGATATGAACTCTTCATAAAAATCGAAAAAATATATCTAATCTCGTTTGCTATTTAAATAAATTTTTACTGATCTAAATTAAAGCTTTTCTTAATTTTTTATTATAATACATAATTAATTTCCTGAAAACTGATAATAGAATTGATAACTGATAATGCACTGAACAGCGCAATTTTTCCGGGAATTTTTATTGCAATAAAATTAATTTACTATGAAATATTTTTAGTAATTGACTAATTACAATTTGATATCAAATAGAAATAAAACGTTACAAATTTTTAATCGATTATTTTGTCCCCATCATTTCAAAAACCCTAATTACTGAAACGTCGTCACAATATAATAAATAAAAACAAAGAGTAGCAATATTAAATTACCTCTACCTTAATACTGATATAGACCCGTAAAATCCTTATGTGAAAAATTACGCGTGTTGAGAGTGTGGGCGGTGACCAATCCGATAAATCCTCCTAATAATAGTTGCTGAATAAATCTATTTTGTTACAGGTAAGAGAGTGGCTGTTTTATTGAATAGAGCGTTTGTTTACATCAACAATATGAGTATTTTCATAATGAGGTATGTACTATTAATTTTTATTAATAAAGTTTGTCTAGTGATTACGAGTGCTTATGAATGGATTCATTATATTTCGGCCATAATAAGACATTTGTACCTATTATGCTGTCGCGAACTAAATTAAATTAAATAAAAATAGTCTAACTATATCAAATGTTTTAAACTTAGACTTAATTAATTTTTGACGAGATGAAAATTGATTATTTTGGCAAAATTCATAGTTTTAGATTATTGGAGTGCTTTTCATATTTGTATCCATTCTACCAATATTTTTTCATTTTTTTTATTAATGTGTGAAATTAAAAAAGTTGCCCGTGAGGTCATGGTATCGGCTAGTTGTAACAGGATTTAATTTCAGGGATGTCTCTGGAGTAAAGAGTTTGACTTTAAACTAGGATCGGACTAAACAAAAGTAAGTTAATTTGGTTATAATTTGGTGTGATGACAATAGAATATACTCGTATATTAATGCTATTTATAATACTGAAACATAGATAAAATGTAGCCATGAGATCAGAACAATATTTGAATATGGAATCTCCAAGGTAAATTATCAACATGTGAAATAAATAACATTGATAATATTATTATCTTTACCAAAATATGATATTTAAATCACAGGAAACAGCTGGAGATTGAAAACTACAATATATGCATGTAAGCTAAGATAAGGTAAATAATGAAGTCTTACGTTTACGCGAATGTTACACATTGAAATAAAACTAATTTAAACAGATTTTATCGTGGCTTTTTATTTTATTTTGGTCGCGACGTTTCGAAGGCTTTTCAGCCTTCGTGGTCACGGGGTGGACAGAATAAAATAAATAAAAAACCGCGATGAACTCCGTTTAAATTCGTTTTATCCTATCTTACTAATATTATAAACGTAAAAACTACTGGATGGATTTTAAGGAAACTTTACAATAATATAGCTTATACATCAGAATAGGACATAGGCTACTTTTTATCCCGGAAAAAGCAGATCACGCGGGCGGAGCCGCGAGCAAAAGCTAGTTTTAATATAAATAATATTTAGCCATCTCCGCGTATGTATCTGGATATAATATGCAATACTTATGTGATATGTTGCAATCGGAACTAATTAGCGCCATGATAACGTAAAAACGACGCACTAAGTACATTTTTCGTGGAACTCGTGTATCACAAAGCGCCTATCAGCGTGTCAGATAAACTTGACATTGATCCTTGTTGATTACACACGTGATCAAATATTAAACTATATCTACTTTGTGAAAGCGTTTACGTTTCGGCGCAATAACGGTATCATTATTTAAAAAAAAAATATATTTTTTAAGTTCCGTACCACAAAAGGAAAAACTGTTATATATAGTACATAATATATGATAGACATTGTTAAATCCGTTTATTTAGATGTGTACTGGATGACAGTTGATGTTAATATAACCCCGCATTGGCCTGGGCTGTTATGGCGTTATATTTACTTTTACAATAAATAAAATAAAAAAATAAAGGCACTTTATAGGCCGTCTGTCACGAGCCTTTTTTTCACGAATGGGTAGAGGTATCATAATATAAACCTAGTTCATGCCTGTATCGCCGAAAGTTTAGGCAGAAGTATAACTACTACACCCACGGTCCGCCAAACTTATTTCTGTCCCATATAGTTTGTTCTACTTAATATTTTAATCAGATTACAATAATTTATCTAAATACATCGTTGGAATATCAAATAATGACTAAATCGTAAATCAATTATAATTACTTGATTAATGTAATACGATGCACCTATTAGATGATTAAACGAACAGATATACCGAGAATATTAATCTCTTAATGGGATAATAGATCAAATATGGCCTTTTTATATCTTCGCTTCTAATATGGAAAAGTAGTTTTCCCATTATCGAGTGTTTGTGGCATAAAAATCTTACCATCTTATGAATTAACCGTAATGTATTCAAATAGGGATTGGAATTATTTTCAGTTTTGCTTTTATCTTTATAGCTAGCAGAAAAAGCAAATTAAATATTGTAGGATCATAGAGATGCCAATGCATGATTTTAGAGGTGATTTTCAATTTCAGAATATATGATTAATCACAACGCAAAATTTGCAACGCAAAATTCAATTTAGAAAGTAGGAATTTGACATACACCTCCCCATATTATTATATAAGGACAGCGTGATTATTTTGTATTTTCTGTTTTACGTTTTGTCTGATATTTAACGTTTACTTGGAGATTGTAAAATCGCGCCTCAGTAAGTAATGTAAGAATTACTTTTGATAGTGAAAACGCCTCCCCGTTTAACAAAAGGTTAGTACCCGTTTTGTCCCTAGACATCGCACATTGAATAGAACAGGGATAAAATATCCAGAATTGCCAGGCGTCAGTCATTTCTGATTAGGCTCAGCCCTGTTATCTATCTAAATATATTTATAAGTTATGTATTATTGTTTATACTTCGAAATGGTCTAGGCTTATAATTCTATTTTTTAGCAAATGGCTAAAATATAGAGTTCTAAGGCCACTCTTCTATTCAATATCCGACATTATTTTCATTTTTTATTTTGTATGCATTATAAAAGCAGTTAAACAGTCGCATCACTGTGTATGTTTTTACAATAAAAAATAGCTTTTTCAGCTTCAAACTCTTTTCAACATCGTTATAAACAACAGACGACATCGTTCTAGGAAGTAGGATTTCTCTCGTCAAACTTAGTACTTTAAATACTGTATGCATGTTTTGTTGTAACTCCATGAAAGTGATCACAATGTTATTATGTCACCGCTTTATGCATTCTCTGACGCAAGCGGTATATATTAAAATATTTATTACCATTTTATCTATCACATCCGAAATACAAGTATCGTCGTCCGTTCAACATTTTTTTTTATCCACGACGTCAGTGGACAGCTTTGAGAACCGTTCGGAAATCCGCTCCGGCTTTATAATGCTCGACGTGACGTTCCGCGGATCCCGTCCTATAGAAATGTAGATGAACGGTAGGGTTGTCAGAAGACATATAGATTTTTGTTGAAATAAAAAGTCATAACACCTTTGATATGCACGGAGAAGCGTATATCAATTTGTTGCTTTAAATTTTTTTTGTTTAATGTGATATCTGACGATTTTGTTTTTTTTTTTACTGGCTTGGCAAAGTGACTACGCTACACCTGATGGTAAGTGTAGCGCAATCCAAGAATAGTGTCGACCTACGATAAACAATGTGTCCATCGTAGGTCGGCAAGATCATGCCGGCCTGCCAAAGGACCAAGGGGGAGGGGAAGGAAAAGGGATGGGAAAGGGTTAGGATCAGGGGGAAAGCCCCCTGGGGAGAACCGGATATACACTGACAGACCCTGGAAAGCGACCCACACAAGGTGGGCCACTATGGCAGGTTTTAGCACCAGTGTACGGTGGTCGCTATCCGGTCGGATACAAGTATCCTCCCACCAGCAAAATTTTACGATTATTAAGATGTATGTTGTGAAATGGGCCGTTAGTTTTATTTGTTTCTTTGCTATTTTTATAATGAGTGTTCAATTTCTTTAAAAAATGAAATTCCAATGTTTAAAGATAATTATAAGAATTTGGAATGCAAAAACATTCAAAAGTTTTTTTTATTACGATAAAATGTATACTATAAATTATTCTGTGCGTTTTTAACAACATAAAATAGATATTATTCGTAAAATAGATCATATTCCCTACACAATAGACATATAAAATGTTAGAGTGCCTCACATAATAAACTAAAATCGATTGTGTTTATCTGTTCGATCTCAATTAAAAGTCGGAGGACATCAATTAATATGTTCAAAAATAAATTGTACGCATTAGGTACTGGTAACGTAACGATTGTTATACATTTGTTTTAATGTTAGCTGTCCATTGCTATAAACTCATTACTATAATTTGAAAGTTAGGTGTAATTATAGAAAGATCGCTGCACAATTCTTACTACACACGGTTTTCACAAATATCTAAACATGTCGATAGTTTAGCCTTTTTTACAAGAACACTTAAAAACCAATGACTCGCACTTTCCTATTTGACAGACGAAACCAATTTCGTTTATCGTTATTGGCAACCCTGGCTTGTCTGAGTGAATGCTCGACTGTTGGACCTCTTTGTGGGGTACAATGAGGAATAAAAACACATCCCTCTTTGTCCCCGGACGGGACTATTGCTTCCAGTCAGACGTATCAATCCACTCACCCGTCCTGAGTTTATATTACATATTTATGTATACTTTGAGATATACGGAACTCTACACTACATTTCCCCTTTTCATACATTAAAATTAAATGTTGCCTTTTGTCTTGCCGATTTTGCGGAAACCAAATGGTTTACATATTATACTAATCATCGCTGTAATTTGTTTTATCGTATTCTTACTAATTATATAAAAAATTTAATGTGTTATATCTAGTGAATATTTAGGGTATTTTTTTATGTAGCTGTGCCATAGTCGCATATTTTTTATAGTATATAAATATACTGTAGTCACATGTTGACTGTTGGACTGTTGGTATTCAGGGTCTTCCCCGCGGTTCTATCGATCATATCGATAGAAAGCCACGAAAAAGTCTAACCGAATATTATAGCACAAAACTGAATTACTTACATTTGTATCTAAACGACCTATTTCCATCCTGTTTTAATGAAAAAAACTGAGCTACATTAATATGCATTATATATTATTTTTATAAACCTTATCGGAAATATCTCAGTGGTTATTCTGTGATACAAAAACCAACAAAAATCATATCCGCAATCAAACTTTACCATATCCTTAGACGTAAATTTCAAGTTTATAGTTTTTGCTTGCGGCTCCATCTGAATTTATTTTTTGCATTATATCCTAGACGAAAATACTACCGACATAAAAAATACTTATCCTATGTCATAATCCAGATCATTATCTACTTGTGTTTCACTCAAATCCATTCAGAAGTTAATGTGTGATTAACAAACATTTGTACTCACAGACTTCCCCATTTCACACCCTTCAAATCTCGTAAAGACGGTTAGAGGCAAGAGCGAGTTTTGATTGTGTTCACTATACATCGCCGCGTCGAGACGTGACGTATGAAGTCCCCAAACTTGATAGATGGCTGTCATAACGCTTTCACCTAACACAGATATATATCGTACATGCAAATATTCTATTCAAAACTGACTGACCTGCTTACTATTATCAATACTAGTGGTCGCGAAGTAGTCGAAATTCTACCGTAATTCATTCATTTCTAAATTTAAAATTTAATTTGTCTTGTATTTAATTCTATTATGTCAGCTGCGACCGTACCCAAATACGTCATTAGCGTCTTTGACATTAGCAGTATGAGTGTTAACAAAATTATTTAATGTATTTGTAACACACATACAAATATGCGTACATACTGTAAATATTTTAACTTTCTGCACTCCC
Source organism: Amorpha juglandis (assembly GCA_949126905.1). NCBI lineage: Eukaryota > Metazoa > Arthropoda > Insecta > Lepidoptera > Sphingidae > Amorpha > Amorpha juglandis. Next base: position 8,432,816 of record OX421380.1, read on the forward strand.
TATCCATATAAACATTAACTATGACAAATCTTACAGCCTTCCGTGCGTGCAATATGCCTAAAAATTTATTCCTCATAACTCTTGACGAATTAAGATATAGATTGCAAATCCGGGATCAAAACTCTGTTTGGGTATCTAGCAATTTAAATATACAACGGTACTCTTTATACAGTGTGAAAACCATAACTTCAAACCAATGTTTGTTCGTAGTAATTGCCTTAGTAGGAATTTTGCAGAACGCATTGCAGTCGTTTTTCGTTCAATATACGTAAAATAATAATCTAGATAAAATTATATTGACAGCGATTTATCTTGATCCATCATAATGATAATATGCTCCTTCATGTACAAATATCCGATGTCACCGATCCACCAAGTTCAATAAGTTGTCGACGCTGTACCGCCTAAATTAATTTACCTCCTGAATATATCCGTGCAGATTCTCGATACTGGGAAAATCTAGTTAGTCTGTGTGCTCACAAATCCACTGAGAACTTGAAGTTTATTTTAAAATCGCTGGCCAGTTTCCGAGATTATTAACTACACAGACTCCCCAACTTTACTACTTTTAGTAGTTTTATAAAGTTACACTAGTATCCAAGAATAGTTTGTAGACTTCCACATAATAATTTCATGAATACGTGTTGCATTAATTTTATACATTTTTATGAAAAAAATATTTGTTACTCTTGAATATTGATCATCTTTGTCAAAAACCTTTTGTTTTTGAGTGGTACGCCACGCTCGCCACGCAAGGTGACCCACTTGCTCGTTTGCCGGCCTATGCTATTTAAAAAAAACCATAACAGTAACTAATAATTTATTTTTGTAACAGACGATATGATTACATAAACAAATTCACATGACATGTACTGGCTAGGTTTCGTACCTAAATCGCATAATATATTGATAATCTAATTAAGTATATAAAGCGAAACGAACGAGACAGTATAGTCGTATTAAATATTAGTTAATCTTATAATAAAGAAACGCTGGCCCATTGTCGCGGGCGTGGCGTAAACATAAGTGTGTAATGGTGGAGCGACTTCACGGAACCGTAACCCTTGCTCATTGTTTTCAAATTCTGGCGTATATCATTACGGTGCACGAAACTTAATACGTAGTTTCGCGCCATAACTTACGGAAAAATAAACAATGGTAAATAAATACTCTGAATATAAAAACTTGTTGCTTCGACTCCGACTGTGTTTATGACAGTGAGATTACGTAATGCTATGCAATTTTTGCGCTTCTTAGATCACTTTGGATTTTACAAATGTATTATACGCTTTAGACTTTCCATACATATTTTACTCGAACGGTGTATATAGATTTATTTTACTACATTTAATACATTAATAATAAATCTATCAGATTTATAATATACTGCTCTACAGCTGGGCACTGCTTTCCTTTACTAGCTTATTTAGTTATTAAGTGATAAAAGCCACGCTGTAGGCAGTTTTATCTACAAACTACATGGGTCAGATTGACCGGGTTTTTACTACTGTCTCAAAAAAAACGACGTTAAATAGCAGCTTGCTCTTGCATTTCGTAAGGTGAGATATCCCTCCCTTTCACCTTCTCAATCCTTTAATCATCCCGTTAAGGTCGGCAAAGCGTCTATAATTCTTCAGGTATTTGTATGTTCACAGGCGGTGCAGATCACTTACCACCACGTGACCCACTTTCGCGTTAGACGGCCTCTGCTAAAAAAAACTAAACATAGATTTTAAGGCCTCATTTCACGAAAATAGATATCACATAACTATGAAATTCATATAGAGAATTCTTAGGTATGCAGGATTCCTCATGATGTTTTCTGTCACAATTAAAGCGAGTGATCATTTACAATGAATACACACATAACTTTGAGAAGTCAATAATCCCCTGGATCGAACCTACAAAATCTGTCTTGGTAGTCCGTTGCAATCCCCGCTAGACTGTCACCGCTTTTGAAGCCCCAAAATCTACGCGTAGTGTATTATTTAATCAAAACATCATCAGGCTATTATTATATTATACCATGTATTTGTAATAATTATCGGCGTAGCGATTTCATTAACAACACGTCAAATGCAACGTGAAATACTTACGATAATTGAAATGCTTGTGGCCAAAAGGACCACAGGCCACAGCCTAGTTTAATTCTAGGGATAATGGACATTTCGTGCCGTTATAAGGTGTAAGTCCTTTTGAAATAAGCGTTTCGTTAATCTTCGTTTTCTACTAATAGGGTAGTTCACTTGATTTTTTTATTATTTAAATCAATAAGTTACTTTATCCAAAACCTACTGCAGAAAATATATTAATCCGTCCAAAAAAAATTAATTGTAAGCTATTAAAATCTGATCGATGTCAAATAACAGACGACGCAAACTTTGACGTCACTGTCTAAAATGACCATTACGATGCACGTGTACGAGCGAGATAGTGAAATGTTATTGTATAGGTCTTATATCGATATGAGCTTGTACTACAATTTGCTCTACCCAAATCACCTAGACCTTGGACTAGATTCAAAAATACGGCCAAGGACATTTAGGACGTGCATTAATTGAGCTCTATCACCGTGTTTTAGGACGTAAAGCAGTTTAATTATAGCATTATACCTAGTGTCTATGAATTTCATATAGAACCTTTAATTACTTGTTTGGCTCTGACTGTTTAATCTATCCATTTGGCTTGACGAAAACAGTTATCGGATTTATTTTAATGCTCTTCGCATTGTTGGGTGAGATCTTAAGGATAATTTGAGGACTGTCTTCAAAATAAATGTTTATAGTAAATTTGTACTTTGTAAGGCAAGTATTTTGTAAGCAGTAGTGCCACGCTGTAGACAGTTTTGTTTACGACATGAATGGGCCGGCTCGACCGGACTGTTACTACTGTCTCACAGAAAATCGACATGAAGCAGTTTGCTGTTGCGTTTCGTATCGTGAGTGAGATATCCGGAGGACCAAATCTCCCTCCCCTTCCTAATTCCATTATTAACCCTTTCCTTTAAGAACGGCAATGCATCCACGATTCGGCTGGTATTATCGATATTCATGGCCGGTGGAGATCATTTACCAACAGGTGATCCACTTGCTCGTTCGCCGGCCTCTGCTTTAGAAAAGGTAAGGGAAATTTTAAGTACAAACTTTTTCTTCCAGAAAGGATACATCATACGGCTTAATTAATCTATTGCATATATTAAATTAATAAGGAGTACGATAGTAGTTACGATAGTTGGAATCTATATTCAATATAGAAGTGTAAAAGTGTAAAGAAACTTAGATAACCTGTAACACGATCGATGGATGGTGGTGATTCCGTTAGGAAGCAGATCGATAGAGGGCTTCAAGACCTATCAATTGAACCCCCATATATGATACCCGAAAATTAGTGGTTCAAAAATAATATTTTTCTTTTTAATTAAACTTTTGGGTAACTATACTAACTACAGGCAGATATAGCGAGCCATGGAATCGGGTCGGTTTTAGAGGAACTCTTAAGTTAATTTTATTAGTTAATTCGGGACAATAATTTTCGAAGTTACTTTCAAGAGGAACAATATGTCCGCACTTTAACATCTCTTGTCGAGCAGTAGAAATTAGAAAATAGAAAGAAAAGAATTTCTTATAAAGAACAGCTTAATCTTGTTTGAAATATGGAATTCTTAAACAAAAACAGATACTTCAAAAACTGAACAAGAGTTGGTTCAGTCCTACATATATACATCTCATACCAAGGATTCCATATTTGAGAAGCATACTCAAGGTTTCTACGAACTAACATGCTATATAAACGTTTTTGCTTAAACCTTAAACCGTTCAAGCTTTAGCGATAGTGTATTCTACAAGAATATCAAAGAGAAGTTTAGAATCGCATTATTCCGAGATCTCTAACTAGATTCTATTGAGACCCTTACTTTGCAATGTACACGCGGATAGTATGTTCATTTTGTCCCTGAAATAGGTTACTATTGAGCATTTGGATCTTTAAATCCAGTTTGTTGAGACTGCAATACGTGTCTAATCTAGATAAATCAGTTTGAAGTTTATGGATTTCTTCTGTTGATTTAATGGCATTAAATAAATAAATAAATAACACCCAACAGTCACACACATAGCCCTGACCCCACAGTAAGATACGAGTCTTGTGTCGTGGGTATCAGGAACTACGAGAGACTTTGTGGTCCCACAACACCCAGGCCCGAAACAAATATTTGCTCGGCGCGGGAATCGAACCCGCGGCCTCACGTTTCACAGTCGGTTACTCGCCCACTGCGCCACGGAGGCTGTCAAATTAAATATTTTTATATCATTGAAGCCACACATCGGTGTGTATATTGGCGGTGACGTGGCATGATAACAAGCGACCTTAACCTCGACGCACTGTTATCTGTCTACAATGAACACAAGCGTTTGTACTAGAGTAGAGATATTTAGTCATGGGTCTGTGTTTAGTTATCCTCGACTCGCGAGCCGATTCACAGATCTACTACGGAAGATATTTCTAAACAGTTCATTCATTCAGAAGTCTTCATCACTAAGAAGGCGTCCTTGGTGTGGAGGCGGCAATTATGTCAACTTTTCATACGATGTGACTTTTTTTATACATGTCTGCATACATATTATGTTTAAACATTATTGTGCAAATGGTTAAATTTGTAACATTTAAAACCAGTTTGAATGTTTTTATTCGCGTTAATTTGCGTTAGTTCTGAGGTAATTAACTCGGTATTGGATTTTCCAGAAGAAGAGAGTGTATTTTTAATTCAGAATGCCGAAAAACGATCAATTGGGTCACTTGATAATAAGTAATCGCCACCGCCTATGAACAACTACGTGATGTAGTTATGTTCGCCAAGCTTATATCCGTCCCATCATGGTGGTGAGCCTATCGCTATAGTATATCGAGTTCAAATTATGAATACGCGACCTGGGATTTGAATCATCGGTTTCTCAGCCTAAGTATGCTGCCACCAGACCAATGAGATGCCAACGCTATAATTAGAAGCATTAGTAAAAGAAACTAATCAGCAACTACGCAATTATCTTGTTATGAAATGTTGTTTATCAATATTTAATTTATCTTTCCCCTTTTGCAAAGAAAGACGAGAAAAAATATGCAAATGTAAAAGAACACCACATATAAATTACGTGATCGCTATTTAACACATTGACACTCCATTATCATAATTACATATAATTATCACTTATTTTATTTTATCAAGTTACTCCGAAGAAAACATTTATAATTAGCTTCTAGTTATATATTTTTACACTAGAATCGGACGCCGGGTCGTTGGTATAATCTGACTTTAAGAGCTAATTATGAGATTAAAGTCGACTTGCACAACGATCCTTTGATCGTATTTGGCCACTAAACGTAAAATCGTATACAAAGTTGACATATTTAACGATTAAAAATACTTTTAACAATTGGATTGTCGTTCAAGTTGGCCTAAACCCCCATTTAGATGAAGGCAGTTTATCGCGTGACAAACACGAGAATATAACAGAAAACTCTTGCTTACGAGGCCGCGTCATAATAAATAAATACAATTCGAAAAATAATCATAACACGCGGCCTCGTAAATGATGGTTTTCTGTGAATTGAGGCTTAACTTCATTCATGAACAAGTCCTTTACGGTTCAGGCTGCCTGGTTGTGGAATGCTTTGCCGGTATGCACCACAACTTTATCTGCCGCCAAGCAGCAGTGTCTAAGCACTGTTTTGCTCCGCTTTAAACACATTGAAAGTATTAGTACAGTAGTAGCATTATGAAATTACCATCCGACTTCAGTGCAATGCTATATAGTACTTTACTATTCAATGTTCTGGATAATAAGTATTGCTACTGTATATGAGCAAATGTGGCGTTTATAATCAGGCGAGCGATCAGTTCGTCTCGTCATTTATTTATTTTCTTTATTTGAGAATGACAATAACTGTAAAACACAGTTTTCAATAATATTAATTATTATTTTCTATAAATGAATATTAGTACATGTAAAGCCCACATCGTTGTCCACAGGTTACCAAAAACAATATTGCCGTGAGTTAACGTTTAGTTACGTTTAAAAAATATAGATAACTAAAATGATTTTAAATATAAGTGAATAAAAAAAATCATACATAAATAAATCTTACTTACAAAATAATACCAACGTTATAAACCCAATCCCGGTAATACACATATCTAATTATTAAATATAAATCGAACTTAAATGTGAAAATACTGTGTTAGTGTATATGCGCTATAACGTGACAGAACAATCGATAGGCTCGCTGTATAATATCATGTCATGGGACAAAAATAAGTTCCTTAGTACGAAATACATAGTATCCTATAACCGTTTCCGGTCCAATCTATAATTCTTAAAATCAGTTCAGCGATTTAGACGTGAAAGCGTAACAAACAAACGAACAAACCCACTTTCGCATTTATAATATTAGTTAGGATGGAGATATTATGTTCGAATTATCTGAAATACACAAAAAGATCTTACGACGACACGACATTGCTGTGCGTATCATAACATTTTCTAGAAAATATTAACCTAATAATGAAGGTTATAGAACTGAGAACAAGTTCATCCCAATTCGTTCTCTCTAATTTGTCGCTTGACACAATATGCTCAAAAATTAGTAGCGCTTGAAAATTACGTCACGAGCCCTACGGAATCCGAAGCGTTCTGTTATCGTGTCACAATAACAATTTATTGACTAACGACCGCGCTTTATAGAACCCCAGCAGTGCCGAGACACGTTTACACTTTACTAAAAATCAACATGCCCAGCTCTCCAACAAAATATATTAACAAAGAACTCGGCTCTTTGCGGAAGATTGCCGTTAGTTATTATCTAGATGAGGCAACACAACAGTTTGCTTTCATCTCTTTCACTCGCAGGGGATTCCACTCTAACGGTAAAGGATAGCCATAGGCTGTATGTCGTGATCAATGGATGCAAAAAGGTGTAGTGACGTCGACAGGATGCTCGAGCGCAGCTGGTTGGAACTTTTGTGTTTTTAATCTTTTTCTTTTCCCACATACAAAAAGAGGTTTTATTCGCGCGCCTCGGTACCGAAAAGCACACGTTTCCGTAATGGGAACGGAAAATGTTAATGAAGCATGCGCCTCGGTAGAATGCGTATAAAATTATATGGCTCCACAATCGGGACCCTACAATTTGGGGCAATGGCCGGTTCGCATACAATTAATTAACTTAAATATCAAATTTACACAAAGCATCCCGTCAATAAAGTCACGAACATCGCGTCAGTTTCCAAATTATTCAGTTAACGTAAATTCTCTCAATTACCGTCTGAAATTGCTCTTGAAACGTCAGGACAGGCTTGCGCTTAAATGCTTTTACAAGCTTAGTCATAAAACCAATTAAAATCAATCAGCCGTGCCATCCCTTGAGTTTTCTCGTGTCATTAACAGATGTTAGATAATGAAAAGATCAGCGGGAGAGAATATCGCACATCTCGTAGCCACCGGTATTATAATCCCCATCGTGCGCAACAAAAACCGGTGCTAACTGTCAGAGAACAAACAACATTCTGCTCGAACATAGCTTCTTAATAAGGGTACATTATAATTAAATCTGAGGAGGCGCATGCACTAATTGGTGTAGTTAGCAAAAGATATTAGTCATTCATGTGGTATCAAACATGCGCCATACAAGCCAAACAACACCATTTATTGTAGGCATATTCAGGTAACATTATTTAAATGCTTTTATAAGCATAACTACCTAATTAGCATAAAGATAATTTTTAATTGAGAAAAAGCTATTATTATAACTAACTTTAAAGACAAATTCTTTTCATTTTATAGTCTTCTTTGCGTATATTAAATCACCGTAAATTAAAAACCATCATCCTAGCATAGAATTAATCTATTAATTAAATCCAAAACATAAATAAAAGAAATCATTTGTTATGCGGTGTTTGATACTGCAGAACTATTACATGGGATTGTTTCAGTATAAAACTGTAAACATCTGATACATTTAGTCTATGATACATTCATTTAATTGCTTATTTTTAATGGAACCCAAACTACCAGGCAGAGATTTATTTTATTAAAAGGCAGTTTCATATTATTTTTATATCAAATCCTTTCGCATGCGCAACCGCAATTTAAATACCATATCGATTGTAAATATAGGTCTTTATAAACAAAAAAATTAGGACTAACACCATAAGAATGCTTCATTTGAATTTATATTGTGGGAGGTTTTTAATGCCATACTAATTATTGCAAGGAGTAAATGTCAGTTTATTTGGCATTAGCATTTGACTGCTTTTCAAAATTGGGAACCAACAGTAACTTCATTTTCCGTGAACCAAATTTCCAAAGATATAAAAGGTCATATCGTTTTCTTTTTTCGCTCACAGCGGCGAACAAACTTTATCGCTGATGGAGTTGGAAGCAAAAGATACTATTAAAATAATTTCGGAGTCTTTCGCAATGTTGGTAAAAGTTTTGACACCTTGTGATTCGATTCTAATGCGAAATATATTGACCCAGTTGCCGGGACTCGCAGCTCTCTATCCAACTTGACCGAAGTTAAAATATGTATTCGTTTGCATATGCTGCCTGTTGGCAAAGAACTTGCTGTGTTATTCAATCCGATTGTTGAATTGTTGAAGTGTTTGCGCTCCAACACCGCCGAGTGTACTCCGACAATGATATTGTAAGCTACATTTATAAACGTTTTCATTTTACCTATGTGCGTTTGTTTCTTGTAGTTTATACATAGGCTTACGCTTGTATCCCAAAGGGTTGGTAGAGGTCAAACTAGTGTTATAACCACGGTTCGCCATGCTTATTTCCGTACCATGATGTAAAAGCCTTTCTTAACGTCGGGGTACAAGCTCTAATCTAAGCAACTCATATATGATTTTTCGAAACGTAAATAAATACACCCAACAGTCGCACACATATTCCTGACCCCACAGTAAGATACGAGTCTTGTGTCGTAGGTATCAGGAACTACGAGAAACGTTCGATCTTACAACACCCAGACCACGAAAAAATATTTTTGGATCACACAAACATTTGTCTCGGTGCGAGAATCGAACCCGCGGCCTCTCGCTTCATAGCCGGCTATTCGCCCGCTGCGCCACGGAGGTGTTCAAGAACAGTGTAAGAACAGTGCTTGGTAATTCAGTGTTCTGTGTGGTGTTGCTGCTGTTTATGGGCAGGTGTGACGCTTACCATCAGGCGAACGACCTGCTCGTTTTGTAATTCAGGCTAATAAAAAAATACGTTTGAAACTGTTTACGTAACTTGGTCATTATGGAAAAGCTCTAAGAAAGGACTTTAAAAATAAACTCCTAAGTAATGAAACAAGGTGTATTATGTCATAGTTCATTGCTTATGTTTCTGTTACTGATTATGATCTATATTTCTTATTACATATTACATAATGCACGTATTAATTTATTAATGATAGAACATAAATTATAAAACCTATGCCACAATAATGAGAACCACAACTGAAGGAAAAGTGAATACTGCAACCTTGGAAACACAATACAATTTCTATAAATGAATATGAATTAAACACGTATTTGCAAAGCTGCTACAAAATTAAATATTAAACTGTACTGCAGCCGTCATTGAAATGACTTAGCAAATAAAATTAAATACATTTCCATTTTCTTGTGAAATATTCGGAAAATTAATTTTGATCGCGTTTAAGGCAAAGCAATTATGTTTATAACATTGATATTTTGAAGCCCCATGGTATAAATAAGTATGTAAAAAGTTATCTCCCAAAATTCACTACAAACAATACAATACAGTTTCCAGGAAAATATAAAATTGTACCACTAAGAAAAATCTTAAACCAGACCATATTATAACGCAGAAATCAATGATATAATAATTTGTAATTTTCATAATATTCAGAAAGGAAAAATCTGCAAGAGATTTTGAAAAGTCGTTATGGGTGTTGGGGGACAGTAAGTCCCTCGGAGTTTCTGATAGACACGACAGCCGTTAGCCCAATGTGGAGTCAGTACTATATGTGTAAATGTTGTATTTATTATTATTATGACAAACTAAATAATCCGAGTAAATAAAGAGCAACAAACCCGGAAAATGTATATCATATTGTACAGTCAATGTTATTGAAAGTTCATTCGCCGTGAGCGCCACACCGTATTAATATTATATAACCTGCAATTTGTACCGCATCGCTTCTGACAGTTTACATTTCAGTTCACGGCCTCTGATTAGGCCGTTTAAACGTGCCTTTTTACCCCTACATAAAATCTTTCAATTATTGTTTTCAACATGTGTTATATATTGATAACGGATCGCTTATATTATGACGGGAAATTTAAAACGTGGGTATGTAGTAACTTTATCTATAAGTACACACACATTGTTATTGATAAAAAACATGACATGTTTGTACTTTGTTCCGAAGTAGTACATTGCGAAGTTCTGTGGTATTTAAAAGTGCAGTATTATATTATATGATCAATTGAAAACTCTTTACTGTACACAATTTACACAAATAACTTCAAAGGAAATTAAAGTAAAATCGCCAGAATAGTTTCCGACATTTATTACAGTATTTAATGTTACTTACACATTTCTATACACAACATCAATATAAGATAATATGTAACATAGTAAAGCCTCATTTACACTGAGAATCTCTTGTATGATTTATACGAGAATATAAAACAAAACTTTCTTTAGAAGACCCCATTATACAATTCAATTCTAGTTGTCAAATTGCATACCGCGGGTTCGTAAGTAAGAGGTTTGTTACATTCTCCGATACTACGATAAACCCTTTACGTGTAACTAAGTCTTTATTACATAAGTAACAGTCAATAAACATGCTTGGACTGACGTTTGACCCACTTATCGCTTCAAAATCCCACCACAAACTTATTGATATAAAGAGCAAGCCATTAAGTAGAAGGTAATAAAACTTTGTCTTCTGTCTTATTTATTAGCAGATATTTCCAACTTTGCTGAAACTTAGAAATAACTTATGTGCTGGGAGTTAATTAAGCCACATCTAATATAATTTTTCCCAGCTGGGTATAGTTTGTGTGTTTATTAAACACTTATTTATAGGATCGTAATTGACTGTCTCGGTGGCACGGTGCGACTACTGTGCTGATGTCGCAGGTTCGACCCCCGGATTGGGTGAAAGTGATAGTGTGTGTATAGGTGTTTTTTTTTACTAGCCCTGTATTATATACGTCCCACTGCTGGGCACGGGCCTCCTCTACTGAATGAGAGGGATTAGGCCTTAGTCTACCACGCTGGTCTAATGCGGGTTGGCAGACTTCACATACCTTCGAAAAATCTTATCGAGTTTTCAGGTATACAGGTTTCCTCACAATGTTTCCTTCACCATTAAAGATAATTAACAATTAGGTAATATACACGTAACTTAGAAAAGTCAGTGGTGTATGCTCTTGGGGCTGGTTTCGAACCTGCGACTTTCGTCTCGACAGTCTATACCACTCTCCGCTGAGCTATCGCTGTTAGCTTAGTCAATTTTACTTCCTATATCGAGTAACTTATTTATTAGAATGCATGTTATCTCTAAATCTACGCATGAAGATCAATTTTCATCAGATCAGAAGAGTTTGAATGTTTGTGAGTTTGGAGTAAAATAGTAGTTATATAGTTAGAGTATATAGTTAGAGTGTAAAGTATATAGTAGCGTATATAGTTGGACTAAAGTTTATTGGTCAATCATGCCTTAAGGGCTGAACGGTTTTGTATGAAATTTGGCACAAAAAAAGACCATGACCTGGACTGGGACATAGAGTACTTACTTTTTATTCCGGAAAAGGCTGTTCACGCAGGCGGAGCCGCGAGCAAAAGCTATTATATGCATTGTTACAATTTAAACGTACATTTGTAGGTAGGTTGAGTTTTATTATGCGTAGCCTGCCGGCCGGCCGGGTGGCACGTGAACACGTCAACACGTGCCCGCCCACGTGGCGCCGAGTGTGATGATACCGTATCCTTCCCGTCTCAAGTAGGTATTAATGCACGTTATTAAATGCCTTTATGACTAATAAATGTGGTTTTTCAAGGAAAAGAGGGCGAGCATTTTCCATGATTTATGCGTCAATTGCGGAGTTGTTGATTAGCAGCTTTTAGGTGTTGGTATTGGGTTTTTTAACGACGGTATTATCGTAAAACTAGAATGGTTAAAGGTCTTGCCGTACTCCGACGGAACTGTAGCGTATTAGACGTCAATGATGTTCAGTTTTTTATTTATTTCCCAGACAAGTTGAAAATAGATTGACCCACGACGTCTAGTTAGACGCGTTAGTTCCGTCGTAGTGTAACCCAAAGACCTACGCAAATTGTAAAGATTTCAGTGGAAAGAGGTTTCATAAAATATAATCCTATTACAAAGATAAACAAAACAATTAATAACTATTCAAATATCTAAACTATATTCATAACCACATTATAAGCGCCATTTCTTGATCTACAAAGCTGAATCTAGATGCAAAAATGGCTTAAGTCTAGATCTAGGTTATATTTCCAGTTGAACAAAATCAATTTCATAGTTACAAAGCGGCAGCTCAGCGGTGCAAACATTGAAAAATATTATGAAGTTATTTTATCAGCCTTTCTAAACTAACCACTAGTCGATGTAAGCTTTCTTTATCTTTTGGCAGACGGTGTTAGAACAGAAATTATTATTTGTTAAAAAATATATTTAGTTATTGAAATAATGTAAAATAATTTGTTAAAACAACATGATTTATTTAACAATTAACATATCTGTATATTAACATGCGAAAAAGGGACTAGTTTCGCAATTGGACGCGTATATATTGTTTGTTTTTTTTTCACCAAAATCAACCTTCAGCCTTCAAGAAGATATTTCCTAAAAGGCCGGCAACGCATTTGTAAGCCGTCCGGTGTTGCAGGTGTTCATGGTCGGCGGTGATCACTTTCCATCAGGTGAGCCTCCTCCCGTTTGCTCCCTATTTTCCATAAAAAAATCAACATGTACATAATCGTTCAGGTATAATCGCATTATCATAATTTCTAGTACGGAGAATCAATAATCTAGTTCAATTATTCTATAAACTGTCCAAAATCTGACCTAAAAATCTGATATACGCAACATACACACACATAACCCTGATCTAATCTAAGATCTAAGACCGTAAAAATTGTGTTAAAACCTGCCATAGTGACCCACACACCTTATGTAGATCTCGTTCCAGGATCAGCCAGTGTATATCCGGTTCTTCCGAAGGGCTTGCGACATGACTTGATGGTTGGTTAGAGCGGGGTACATTCTTGTATCCCTGTGCCTGCATTGGTCATCCGCCTGTCCTGACGCATGTCCCTCGATTTGCTTCTTCCCCGTTCGAAGCGTGAAGAAGCATTTATACAAGCCGGCATGATTCTGGTGACCACCGATAAACTTATTATTTTTCGGTGGTCGCTGGTTTTTTTGGACTGCACTACGCTTACTATCTGATGTAGTACAGTCACTTTGCCGTAGACAGATTAAAAAAAACTCTTGCCGGAAGGCTCTCTGTGCATATAAATTCTGACCATTTGCAGCAAGCGTTAAAATTTTACTAAAAGTAAGTATGGATAGCGAAGTGATTGATTAATCTGTAAGAATAAAAGATGGAACACATAACTTGACAAAACAGAGTTTGCTAAAATAAATAATAATGTTTATTGGAACAAGACCGGCAAACAAGAAACTAACCACTTGCCAACTATCGTAACTTATGACCACTTACTATACTTAGGTCCGCTGCGCCTACTCAGCCGATATGATGATAGTTAGGATTTATTCTAGGTTTTATTCTATAAAAATAAAAATATAGGTATATGTATCATAATATTATTATATTAAGAGTAAAACGTATTCTGATTGCTACCATATAGGCAGGTAAAGTTTACTTTAATATTGGGTGAATGATGCAGGATTGCAACTTTTTTTTTACCCTTTGGGATGAAATAGGGGGGCCCCCGCGAATGGGATACTGGCGACCCCTGCAGTATCTCGTCACACGGCCAAGGAAACCGAATAGACACTGGCTGACCCTGGAACGCGACCCACACAAGGTGGGTCACTATGGCAGCATTTGAACGTGTCATTCATTGAAACGCTCCCGAACAAACGACTAGTGGCCCGGATTTAGAGGTCCTTAAAAAAGTCCGTTGATCGAGGCATACTGAACGAAGACGTATTACGTTTTATGTATTGTAGTAGACCTTTGACTGCGTACTCCGGCAGGGGGTCTGCTAAGTATAAAGAGGTTGCCAGAAGCCTATGCTGAAATCATCTGGGACATGTATTTCCGTTCTAAATGTGTAGTTCTGCTGTTGGCGATAACAACACACCAGTAGACAATGACAAACAGCACCTAGAGCAAAGGCTTTAGTCTGTGGAAAGGACGCTTGAAAACGGCGCGGCAGTCGTAAGAGAAAGAGCAATCATAAAAGAAAAGACCAAGTAAGTACATGGCCTGCTGGAGTATAGACCCTGGGTAGGGAAAAAATTGCCGTAAAAATGGACAAGTTTTTTGTAGAGGCGTCTTAGTAGGAAAGCGGGATCTATACTATGAAGAAGAAAGCATTATTTTATTCACTTTAGAGGACAATGATGTTAAACTTTTTCTTAATATAATTAGGATTTTCTATCGAATCGATTGAAGCATAAAGCAAAATAGTATGAATATTCATGGCGAGGAGCGTCTCTCTGGTAATGTTAAATAGCTGTTAGCAATCTATGGAAACATCCTGCATAATTAAACAAGTTACGAGCCATTAGTTTGGCCGAACTTTAAAATTTCAATAAACGATGCGCACGCGCAGACTACCCGCGAAACGCTCGCTGCTACGACTCTCGAAACGCGACGCGCCGACTTGGTGCTTAGGGCACACTACATGGTGAATTGGCTTAACGTAAATGTTGTTGTACTGCATTGCATTAAATCTGCACACAGGAACGAGCTTACGGTCACACAGTTTAGGCGCGCCTAATGAGAAAGTTTATCGAGCGTTTATTGCGTACCAGTGGGAAGCTTCACCGCATCGCTAGAGGCAAGAGGCGCTCCGCCGCCCGCAGGTGTGCCTCGCGCTCCTCGCGCCTCATGCCCCGCCCCGCGCCCCGCGACCCACGACCCGCGCTCGCCATGCCTCACCCCACTCCATCGCGCCCGCGCCCGCTGCCGCCGCGCGACAGCTTTCTTGCGTTTGCCGCCAGTCGACTGTCAACCACGGAGGCGAGCGGTCGTTCTGTGCCCCCACTAACGCGAAAGCACCGCACCAATTGTAAACACGACGCAGTATGTGTGCGGTGCTTCCGTTCGCGATATAACCTGAATTCAGCGATACATTTCGCGTCGTGCCAAACTAGTGGATGTTTGAGACGTGTGTGGAAAGGATAGATGCAACTGAACTTCCAATAAATGTAAATGTCATCAGTGTCCCACGTATTACCGGTGTGGTGTCGACCGGCGAGTGTTGTTGATCAGAATCGTGAGCATTGTGGTGTTGTGCGAAACGGGTTCGGTGTATGCCTCCTGGCGTAATGGCAGAAGCCACTGGATGTACATACGTGGAGTTAGTCGGCGGTGGCGGCCCGCGGGACAGCTGTCGGATGTCGCCGCGCCGGCCGGCTTTTCGGCGCGCTCGTGATCACTATCGCGCTATATTCGTCAAATAAGCAGTTTGGCAACGTAAATGGAGACAACTTGCGGGTGTCACATTACCATTTTCACAGAATGTCAATAACCGATTAAATATTCATTCGGTCAGCATACTAATCTGAACCGCGTAGTACGTACAGACCACGAGCGCGCTTATAAACATATCGCACTTGGATACAATAAAACACTGCGAAAATTATTACCCACTTACTGCGTAACTTTATTTAAACTATTACGTATTGTATTGTAACGGTCGCGCGAGAACACAAACAAAACTTTTTATTCAATTGAACTACATCAATTTCACTTTATTTTGACATTCCTCTTATTAGTTTAGCAAAGAATATACCATCCAATATATAAATAATGTCAATATGTAAACGCGTAATAAGTAAACACAACACACCAAGCGGTGACAAATTCCCGATCCCACGTAAAATGCCGCCGTGTATCCAGAGTAAACTACCGTGGAATCTGCGCTGTAAGCCGAGCTTGGCAATGCTATCAATTAATGCCATCAAGGTAGTGCCCTAGTTAGACAAAAGGCGGCAAACAAGCTATTACGCCGGCATAGAGGCCCGATCTGATGCACAGTTATTGGCTTTTCACTAAACTAATACAATATTTATATACATCACAACATTTCCGTGACTGACAATCTCACAGGCTATATTGTACATTATTGCACACAGCAAATCTATTACGTAATTTAACAAGCACTTTTATTGCACCATCTATTTCTCTTAAACAAACAATAAGAGATATTAAAGTTAATTAGCTTAACAGTGAAATAGGTGGTGGTTGTTTGTGACTGGTGGTAAATGTTTACAAACAAATGAAAATGATATCCAGTTTATTTGTTTAATGCTTAGTTTCTAATATACGTATATTAACCAATCTTAATTGGCATTAAGAAATTATATGCTATATAAGATCCCAGTGGAAAGCGATGGCCAAACTCTTAGAGTAGGTAATTTAGTACCGTTAAAATTTGTGGCTTTTACAGCATATTTGTTTTAAAAGTCATACTTTAAACCAAAACTGAAACTATTCAAAATAGGCAATGTAATAAAAAATAGATAAGTAAACTATGTATTAGTCGCTAAACTAGGTATAAAAAGTTTACAACCTACGAGTAACTAAATATCTACACTCTGAATATTATTCGAAACACACCTGAAAATGAGTACAAAAACATATATTTTTAACGCTTATCAACTGCCACATATAATCCCTTTTATAAACAAACTTTACTTTTACATACTTTGCTACTCCTTAAATTTTATGTTACAGAGTTTGTTTCCTTAAGTTTATATATATTAAGTAGGTTTAAATGCTGTCAAAGAATGTCGGGATTTCCTACGCACTCTAAACTGGGATCCATTTGGGGAAACCCGAATGAATAACAAAGGGTATATCGGACTTTGTATATTGCTCGTACTATACATGAATGTTTATTACACGTAATAAGTACCTAGTTGATAAAAAATCGTATTTATTTCACTTTTGTTATGTTATTCTTCAAACTTTGTACGTCATTAATATTATTTCCTAAATAGGCAAACATGCTGATATCATATTAGTTGTCTAACAATTTTCCCGCCAAAATGTTATTAATGTCAAGATATTTGACTCTCAAGTAAGTAGTTATAATGTAATGACTAGGACGCATCCACAGTTGGCAATTACTATAATTTGTGGTAAAGTTGGCGCAGTCTACAATTATCACCTTCATCTTACCTCGGTTAGTATTCCAACCGAATTCTAGACAGACGCCGTTCATTTAATTTTAAGACTTCCATTTGTTTTCTACTTATCACAAATAAAGGATGTTGATCAGTATGCCATAGATTTAAATTTTGTATCGTACACTGTCTGCAGTGGAATTCCAGTTCCCTCTGTTTTCAAGGGTGACCCTCATTAACTTCTGTTAACTATTTTGGTATTGATAGGCACATCTCTGAGGAAATGTTGCACTGGGATGGCCAATGCTAGACAATAGGTCGTTAGCTTTAACAGAGGCTGACCCAACTCCCATCCTAGTAGCGCCGCCTGAGCAGCCGGACAACGCGTTTGGGTGTCTTGGCATTATGAGACATAATAGTTAAGTCTGCAAGCATGCACTGGAGTACTATGCAGTATGTTTTATTTATATGGTGTTGCGTATTTATCAGGCAAGCGACCTGCTCGTTCTGTTATTCAAACTAAAAAAACTCATCTCTGAATAAACAGAGGGGCAAACTTGAACTGCTGTATGTCTTATAGCTTTATGAATTGTAGAAATTAAGTGTAAACTAATGTATTTTCATTGAGAGTTTACTTGCTCTGTTGCAACTGGCAAGTTATTCTGGTGCAAGCACCACTCAAACTTCTACCTTATTAGTTCTTAAAACTTTAATCTCACGTAGCCACACTCAAGACTGTACTTAAGAGTCCAAAGTTAATCATCCCACTTGCTTTAATAATAGCAAAACACTGTTGACTTTAATTGTTATTATGAAGTGCCGCGAGGCAGTATCAAAGAGAATATTTTAAGTGTTGATTGTATTGAATAACATATTGCGCAGTCGATGATTATTTATTACATGAAAATATTGATTGCATTTATATAAAACCTACTACTTCCACTACATCCACATTTATATAAAACCTACTACTTCCACTACATCCACACGTCGATTTACGTCAGCGCTCCGCTGATTAGATGAAATGATAACGCTACTTGCATGCCCTTTGATACGATATCCGCTGTACAATACGAAGAGCCGGATTTAATAGAAAGCTAAAATAAACTTGTTTGTTCTTAATTTTGCAGCATTTTCATTGTTTACCGACGGCTGTGGTATCTATACTAATATAATAAAGCTGTAGAGTTTGATTGTTTGTTTGTTTGTTTGTTTGAACGCGCTAATCTCAGGAACTACTGGTTCGAATTGAAAAAATCTTTTTGTGTTGGATAGTCCATTTATCGAGGAAGGCTTTAGGATATATAACATTACGCTGCGACCATTAGAAGCGAAGCATCAGTGAAAAATGTTGCAAAAACGGGGAAAATTATTCATATTTGAAGGCTTCCGTTGCTAAGCTACCAAAATAATATTATTTGAAGGCTTCCGTTGTCAGATCAAAATCAAATCTATACTAATATTATAAAGCTGTAGAGTTTGATTGTTTGTTTGCTTATTTAATCACGTGGGCGGAGCCGCGAGCAAAAGCTAGTAGATAATAATACTGTGGCTTCACGATGAATAGTTTTTCTAACAATAGAAATGATTACGCATGATTGTTTAAATTAGTGCCGAACAAAACCCAGTAGTCAGGTCGAGTGAAAGGCTTTACTTTCACCCACCCTGCGGCCCTCTCGTACGATATAGCTCTATTGCAAAATTTCACACTCTCCTACCACCGATACCTATCAATTACACAGATAAATGGCTTTAGAAACTATATCTCTTAGACTTTCATTAACAAACAATGAATGTTAGGTAAACTGCTTGAGCAATTTATTAATGTTCGTTTATTGGGTGATCGAGTGAAGTGTTGCGGTAATTTAATGACGAAAATAAACAATACGATGTCTTGTGTTGGTATATATAGAATACGAAATAAATAAAGTTCATAAGACGTATAAACCTTGTGGTTAATGATTGTGGTTGTTATTTGCGAGTGTAACAAAGAATCAGTCCGATTGTCACGGTGCGTTGTTCAGACACCGGCGAGAGTTTTCGTAGCTTAATTCTAGCTCATGTATGTGGGTCGTCACGAATTGCTTTGTTAGCTTCCTATTTACTCGTGTCGCGATTATACGGCCTTTGCTTTTGGAATGCCAGTTATATTAAAAAATATTTACTTAAACTTACTTAAAGAGTGCTCATTGGCTAGGGTTCCCGCGTGGTCTTTTGTTAAATTACAGAAACGTAATTTTGTTAAACATAATTGACCTAACAGAAAAAATTATAAAATATATAACATCATAATAGAGGATATATCCTCTATAATGATGTGGTCAAGCAGTAAACCCCTTATTTTTATTTCATTAATGATGTTAGTCTGATATTAATCATGCTTACAAACTATATATGTTGCGTATCACGTGGCCTTTTACTGCTTTTTCGACCCAATTGTGCAACAAAAACATTCATTCCTACTTATTGACTTTTGTGTTGTTGTTTAATGTATTTTTAGATACATTACTGTAGTAATATAATATAAAAAAACGATATAATTAGCTAAATAAAACTATAAAATAAGCATTGTATGATGATTAAAACTCGTAATAAATCGCAAACGATTAGTAAAATAACAACCTAAACGATTATATAAGGAAGCTCTGTGTCGTTATAGTCAATTTGTTGTGTCATACGGCCGCGTCGTACTACGTGAGCTTAAAGCTTACTGGCCACACAGCGCTGCATCTATGGACGCACAGTATCGATTACATTTTATCGATGCCGCTAGTTCGCGATCGATACATTTACTCAATGAGTACTCGGCTTATTGTGAATTGTACGACTTAAAGTTTTAAGCTAAGCAGTTCTTACATGTTAACCTTAAAAAAATAATGTCTTGTAAACTAAATTACTTTATTACTGTGTAATCAGACTAATGTAAAAAAACCTAATTTATTGAAAATATTCTAATGAGAATCGATAGCTCCATCGAGTATCGTGCCTGCAGTTACATCTAAGCGGTGTTTACGCAACCCTTAATCCTTATGTAAGCTGTTTGATTCTTGTGAAACTACTCCGCGTACTTTCGTTACCAATGTTACATGATACTGGCATCGACAAATTAGTAATAATAATTAATGACATCGTGATTGTGTTGTCGGCATAATGGACATCCTGCTAATATAATAAATCAAAATGGCGTTTATTTGTTGCTCCATTACGATGTACGTTTTGAGGTGTGTGAGCGAGACAAGAGCCCGCGACACGTTTGTTATTAAGGCATGCGTTTTTATTCAAAGTCGGCGTGTCGGTATCATCTGGATCGCGTGTCGTGTCCTGTCTTGGTCGCGTACCTCAAAACGCACCTTTACTCTGGCCAAGCTGAAATGGAATATAACCGATGATTATACTGGTGTAGTATCAACTACCCCCGTATAACAAAGTTGCACAAATATGCATGAGGTGTTCAGCTTTGTTCACGAGTTGCATTTTACAATATGATTCACAAATGGATGTATTGAAAATAACTTACTGATTATAAGGGTATGATGCAGTGGGTTATTAATAGTAATTGTTTATAAATCACCATTAAATTCTTTGTCCTCTACAAGTGTGTGCTAACAAAATCATTCAATGTTCGTTACCTTCTATTGAGTGTATCAAATATGCAAACATGATTTTTTATGTACATATATCGCGATCGCTTGATATTTTTTTACTAATTTTGGTGATTTTATCCGATAAAATCTATGACTTCTTACAATGTTTTTCTTTGTCACTTACGTTGTGTTAACATGTTCACCTCATCAGTCTAGTTGCAACATACTTAGGCTAAGTAACCGTGAGGTCCTGGAATCAAATCCCAGATCGGTCAATTTTGTGTTTGAGTTTTAGATTCAATAAGTCACACATGAATTGTCCGAGTACGGGATTTATTCCCGGTATCGCAATAGACTCGCCCCTATCTCATGTGACAGAAATAAGCTACGGCGAATAGTGCACAAGTTGCCCCTTTGCCTACCGCTTGGGGAATACAAGCGTGATAGCTTATGTATGTTGGTATTATATTATAAAAGACAAATTTATCGCACGGCGGAAACTGTAAAATGTAAATCAAGGCGAAATGAAAGTGATGTGTTACATTCGATTATCGAGCTGTCACGATACCGTAATCGATACTGATAATTCGCTTGCGATAAGACAACTCTCACAAAAACGCTTCATTGCGATATCAGGAAAATATTTCACATTATCAAGTAGCGAAATTTGAAAAACACGCATACATTGGAAACATAATGCGCTCACCGCTTGTAATCGCAAATCGTGACCAAACAGCTATTAGTTTCTATTAGGATAACTCAAACCGCAGTCAACAAACAATCCATCATAATAATAAAATCCACCGCGCGGTGTGTCGCGGCGTGTGCTAGTAAAGTGCAA
Source organism: Amorpha juglandis (assembly GCA_949126905.1). Lineage (NCBI taxonomy): Eukaryota > Metazoa > Arthropoda > Insecta > Lepidoptera > Sphingidae > Amorpha > Amorpha juglandis. The sequence goes on from OX421380.1 coordinate 8,454,614, forward strand.
ACCATATTCGGAACAAATTGGGCTCACGCCAATATATGTTGCCAACTGCATCCTAGCGAACTGCCCTTTCATGCGAATAATCATTTAAACGAATTCGCTATCTTGGACATCGGTGTCTACTGTCTGTAGTTCATGTCATAAACGATAACAAAACTGCATTAGAAATCGCTGATGATCCTGGGCGGACGCCAAGATTCTCTGCCGAAAGAATTTAACTACGAGTTATAATAACTAGGTCTAAACACTGGTATAATAAATAAACACGTCCGCCGCGACTGTCAACCGAAGTTTATTATTTCAGCTAAGTGTTACTTAATATTTATATAGACTGTAAAATGATGTTCTTATTGGGCGATGGCCAAAAACTACTGCCAAATATTTACGGCGTTTTTGACATTTGCTAATGCTGGAACTTAGGTTTAAAACTTTCATACAAATTCAACATAATTTTTACCTAATAAATATTTATAGTGATATTAATTTTGAGGAACTGAAATATAAGAAGCATGAGTTAAATTCTGATATATATGTTCAATAATGTTCATTGTGATTAGGGAGTCAGGTGAGGGAGGTGAGGCAGGTAGCAAGGGGGTGAGGTGCAGGCACGCAACGCGGCGGGAGGGGTGGGGGGGGGGGTTGCCTTCCGTCGACAACATCTGTCACAGCAGCTGCCTGCGCCGCGAGCGCACGTGCGACCACACCTATTATTAAGGAGTTTTTTCTAACTTTTGGAAGTGCCGGAAGATTATACGAGAAAAAAGATGTAACCCGATGTAGTCTTAGCTTTATCTGTAACAATGATCTACATGATAATGAACTGTTCCGCGTGGTCCAAGAATTCGATAGACTACCTAGTCTAAATTTAAATTAAAGATATACTTACGTTATCAAAGTGAAGAAATATGTTTAAAAACAGATAAGTAATACCTTATTAAAATGCTCATGACGTAAACACGAACAGAACAAACATATCGCCGAAGAAAAGAGATCGCAAGCACCGATTTTTAATTCGTTTCCGCCGACGCGCACACGTGACATTTGTTTACTGGTAGATTCAAGGCCATGTGCATATTGCGACGTTGTTCAGTGCACGTAACCAATGGTTAACGAAATATAAAGAAAACTACACAATATTTATGAGTACATTCGTGAAGCCACAAAGAATTCGATGCCATGTTATAATATGATACAACCAGAGTGAGCCGTATACATATAAACATTGTAAACGTAAACAAATAGTTAATAATGAATCATCGTTTCCTTGGGAAATTAGAATTCACGAAAGTCTGTTTGAGATGCAGGTGGGATAAACGAAGTTTTCAGCAGGTATTTCCAAGTCTGTAACTGCCGATTATTTTAATATTTGCATGTTGCTGAATACGGTTCACGTCATATAACAGATAACATATATTGCGTTGCAATCATTATACTCACAAAAGGAGCGCGCATGACATTTAAAATGGGTTTTTGTGAAGCGTGACTATTTCAAAGTAAAAATATTATATTCTATTTTGAATTTGTATCGGGAACAGACCGCCAAAGCTGACGTCAAGGCTGTCTCAGGAAAATAGCGACGAGCGCGTCGTGTAAACTCATAAAACTACGTAGTTTAAATCAGAAAAAACTCTGTGATGACGGACAGTTGATTAGCTCGGTTGAATTAGAGATGAAAACAAAAGTGCATTGGTCGTTAGTAAAACTGCTTGACAACGCGGCATTGCACCTCTGACCCGACACACCCGACACATAGCCGCAATGCAGCGCTGCAGCGCTTGTCTACACCACACCGCACCGACTACCAAGTTACGTTTTAACGTTTGTTTACCATCACAAGCATAATCGCCGCCAACTCTTAATAAACAAACTCCACAAACGTTTCCCACAACGCGTTATAACTTGTTTAATGAGTTTCACTAAACTGCTAATGATGTGTGTGTATCCACAAGCTTATGTCACGAGCTAGTTTAAAGTATGTCAAACGTCGCCGTTTCGGTGTATCCACGAAAATTTACGGCCATGAACTTTGACAATCTGTTTACGTTATCCCTTTGTGAGCGGTCCATATTTTATATTTATATACAAGTGTGCAATCGATTATGAAACCAGTTTATGGAATATGTTCATTTCGTGAGGCGACATTTCAATGATGTGAAAGGTCACAACTCACAGCACGAGAGACAAGTGATGATGAATATGCCGGCCGCCGCTACGCCGATACAAATAATGTGCGCAAATATTACTTTATGTTATTGCATACGTTTGCAACAGACATGATCATATGAAATATTGTGTACAGCCGGCCGTACGATTAGTTATATGTCGAAACTGTAAAATATACATCAATAATACTGTTGGCGATTGTTATATATGGGACGGGCGATTTGCATGTGACGGTAAACAGTGTGCTCCGATTTCTCTTCTCGGAAATCGAAATTAGATTCTCGGGGACACTACCAAGAAGCACAAACTCGCTTCTATGTTCTCGTACTTGAGTAACGCTGTCTATCAGTTAATGGACGGATCTGAGGTTTAGCAAGGAGCGAGTTTGTCTTCACGGTGCTGAATGGATTACAGACGCCGCCGCCGAACGCTGCTGTGATACCTTCTGTGATGTGCGAACAAGCCCACGGATATTTTTATATGTGATTTACCAGTGCCGAGTACAAACCGAGTACAAAAAAAAACGGATATTGTATAGGATATTTATATTAGTGTTATTGAAAATATGAAGGAGGAGTGCAAACTGTGCAGTGTAAACGGTTGGTGTGATCCTGTACAGACAACTACGGACTTTTCTATATCTTCCCTGATGAGGCCCGCGGCTCATCACCCTGGACACATGGACCCGAGGCACGACGCGGTGCTGCTGTCTGCGTACCTGTTCAAATTAGGTGACTATCCATTGTATACGCTTGATGATTACTTCGCCAACGCGGTCGGTGAGTATAGTGCACATGACTTCCTCTCAGTCCTACTTAGGGTTGCCAAACGTCCAGGAAATGCAGAATTGTCCCAGAACTGGCACTTTACTGCTCTTGAATTCGCGATTAATAAGTTTTATCACAAGGTTACGGATATCCAAACTACGCACTGACAGCCCCATGTGTGAGCTGTCTTTTGCGATGTCTTGTTCTAAACTGTTGAGTATGTTAGGCAAACCTACTGCCGGTAATATAGGCGAAGGCTTTTTTTAATACAAATTATTAGCTTTTGTTTTTTGTCCTGGAATTCGCGCACGCAAATCTGGCAACCCTATTCCTACTACTCCCGTTACATCCTCGTACTAACAAGTAAGTTGCTCCTGTACTCCAACTAAGTTATGCTATTTATTAACATCATAACTAATTATTAATTCTGACCGATTCGATTAAAAATAAGTTAGTTACGATGTCTGATCTGCACATTTCGATGTAGTTACACGGTTACACACTTAGTACATTACCTTCTATGTTATTTCGTGTTTTAGTTGAATTATATTACGTTATATGTGACTGCCTCGGTGGCGCAGTTTTATCGCGTATGCACTACGACTGTGCGCTAATGTCACAGGATCAATTCCCGTGTCGAGTAAAGTTGATATTAGGCTTTTCTATCATGAAATGGTCAGTTTCAGCCCGGTGTCCGGAATTTTACCCGGTATGATGATAGAGACGGCACGATGATAAAGTCAGCGAATTGTGGTTGTGTGTACTAATTGTCCCTCGGCCTACCCTTTCGGGGATACATCACGAGGTTATGAGTTTAAATGTGGTAGGCCTTCTCTCCTATGTGAGAGTCCGTCTGGGTCGGTACCACCGCTTTGTCTATCCCGCTATGCAGCAGTGTATAAGTACTGTTGTGTCTCGGTTTGAAGGACATTCAAGCCAGTTAAATTACTGGATATTATGAATCTATGTCTCGGAGTAATTGCATTAATCGTAAATGCTTTGTAATTCAAAGTTCTGTCCGTTGCTGTAACTGTTTATAGGCAGGCGTGACGCTTACCATCAGACAAGCGACCTGCTCCTTTCGTCATTCAAGCTAATAAAAAAGTGTGGAAATCAAACTTCAATACTATGTTACAAAATATTATTATGTTACGAAACGCGAACTAACATGGTTAATGAAGTATTTTATAAACCCACTTCTTCCGGCTTAAAGCGTTGCCTCCTTTTACGTCTATTGACAGCGTTCAGGTTAGAACAAAATATGTCATACATAAATTACGCTCTTCTATGAATATAAAACTAACCTTATTCTCTTTATCCATCACACGTAAGCGAAACATATTGTATTTTACGCGACAGCTTATTTACACGATATAGTTTTAAAATGCATTTTGTACAATAGTTTTAAAATCTTTCGAATAGTGAAGTTGGCTATAGCAGTGCAGCGAGCGATGGGCGCATAATACAATGACTCACAAAGAGTAAACGTCTAGCATTTTTTGTCAAGTATAAAGAGGATTTTATTAAATTTATAAGCTATTTTACTCTTAGCGGTGTTCCTATCTGTATACTGTAGAGATAATATTTTATACGGCTTGCAACATCAACAAATAAATAACTTGACTCAAACTTTTGCCGTCAGTATTTCATTCATTATTTATGCGTCATTAGAGATGGCCTTATGTGATTATTATAGAATAGTTAAAAAATAATGATAATTTTGTCACAGCGTACTCGCGTAAACACAATAGACGAATAATATTATTATGTGTGTTCAAACACAGCGCGGTGTAATTTGCGTCAATGCTTTGTTGTAGTAGAGGGGAACTATAATTGTGTGGGTTAAGGATATATGTGGAACAACAGATATGCAGATAGTTAAAAGGAAAACAGTGTAGAACTAATCTAGACACTAACTTTAACTGCGTAGTGCTTGATAATTAACTTTTTGTATTGTCAAGTATTTAGTACGGCTAAATCAATGTGCATTGTGCACCGGTAAACGCAACAATCAGTATCGGAAGGTGTCATAACGTGTATATTTTTTAACAAATTATAAATCTGCACGGTATAATTTGAACACATGAATAGTATTTGTCAAGCGACACGTAGGTTATTTTGTAATATTAATCGTTGACTTTGGTAAGTTCTGTTTATTTTATTTCTATTGTACATTTTAAACTATAATTATAAAGTGATTTAGCATTTGCTTGATGTTAGTGACTTAGCGAAAAAAAAATAGTTGACACTAGTTATCAGATACCCAAAGTACATGTAATATTAAATATTACCAATAAATTTTCTATTCTTATAAACCAACTTTAAAGGAAGCTGTCATACTTGTAAACCTATTTCTATAGTCTTTACACTTTATAGAAATAAGTATTATACTATTTCCGCTGTAATAGTCATCATAAAAGAACTTGAGCAATTAAAATTAGTAAGAAATTATATTTTTACAAGCTATTTATAAACACATTCCTCCAGGTATTGATCGTGTCAAAAGAATCGAGATAGAAATGTTTACAGAATTTTCTTACGAATCAATTCATAACTTAATTTTTAATAGCCTAAGCAGGATAATTGATAAAAATATCAATACAATGCATAGCATTGATTGACATAAATAAACATCTGTTTAAATTATATTTCGATTTATGAATTTGTAGAATATTAATCACGATAAAACCCATGATCAAAAGATAATATAAAAAAGACTAATAAGATAAAAATTAGCACTTTATGATTATTGTGTCTCGTAGTCGCAACAACACAGCCTCGTTGCAAGCTATGCATCATGATATCTAGGTTTATTCCAATGTTATCGCAAATTGTAACCAGCACAGGCACGACAGAGGCGACCTCGCGCAAATCCGTGAGCAAAGCCGGATCAATTCTGCTGACTGCCTTCCACGTTTGTGATCTCCAAGTTATATTCATTATATTTAATTAATTATATTTGTTATATTCATTAAGAATATTTCATACATTTCCAAAAACTGTTTCTATTGACGTTCCAACAGAACTGTTCCAAAATTGGCGTTAAAATGTGCTGAATCTAAATCATGTACCCATACCTAGTTAGTATAATAATACTAGTTTTTGTATCACTGGTTTATTACAGTGATAAAGTACTGTACGTCATTGAACATGAAGTCCAATGTATTACGTAACGTTTTATGTACTTTCGCCAATAAACTACGTATTCTTCCAAACAATGTCAAGACGTTAAATTTTTATTGGACGTTTCCTGTTAAAAATAAAGGACGGTCTGTTGGAGTCATTAACGCACTCATTGTAATCGATAATGAACTTAAATCGGACGGCAGTGTTTACACCAGTGATGACGTCACACTCGGTCCCCCTGCAGCCCCGTGGTGTTACCCCTATGGGTTCGGGTGACTCATAAAACATCGGGGCACTTACTTGAACATGTCTCATTAAGATATCAAATCAATCAATCAGTCAACGTGTTTAGACAAAGCTATTTTTAGTTTAATGTTGAAACTGTAAACTCGCGATCGTTTCAATTGTGTCATTAAAGTTATTTTGCTCAATTAATTGTTAAAGGCTTCGGAGATAAATATTAATAACAATCAACGCTATAATTCTTATTTTTGAGGAGACAGCGCTAGATCTATAGCTTTATTTATAATAAAAAATGATACGAATTTAATATTTTTTTTTAATAATCATATAAAAAAAAAAGTCGATCTAACATTTAAAATTTCTGCCGGGCGCTTCCAATACTCTCAAAGGCTTTGTTGTTACAACAGCTGATGCATCCGTGTAAAAATACTTTTCATGTAAATAGGCGAAAAGTGCGGCCAATCGTAAGTGCTATTATTTATTTATTAAAAGTAAGTCGCATCTGCGTCTCTTTCCTATGCAACGAATTTAGATACCGTTTTCACTATTATTTAGAAAAAATGTTTGGGAAGGTTTATATTATTTACTAGCTTTTGCTCGCGGCTGCGCCCGCGTGATCTTTTTCCGGGATAAAAAGTAGCCTATGTCTTATTCTGATGTATAAGCTATATTATTGTAAAGTTTCATTAAAATCCAGTAGATTTTACGTGAAAGAGTAACAAACATACATCCATCCATACTTACAAACTTTCGCGTTTATAATATTATCAGGATATCACGCTATGGCCTATGGGTACAGGATAGTAATATGCCAGCGATGAAACCGCGAGTGACAGCCAATATAAAATAAAAGCATATTATGAAATAAAAGTGCGCTTTAGACCGTGCCTGCACTCCGAGCGAACATATTTAATACAATTGAAGTGAACAGTAAGCTTTGCCCATCCTCTCCAAGTTAACGCCGCCTCTGTAGCGAGCGCCGAGCGCCCCCGCCCCCCGCGCCGCGGTCGGTCGCTACCGTTTGTCTCGCTTTACGGGACTCTACGTCGAGTTAGAGAAACTGTGAGCCACTTCGCGTCACTTCGGGAACATTCTCGATCACTTTTGGATTATCATTCATCAGTTCGGTTGTGTTGGGGATTTCCCGCGTTTAATTCGATTTGGTTGTGTCGTGTTTGAGTTTGTTATTGTGTATTATTACCGGTTGGTTTTTTACTGTTATCTGATGTTGTTATTTTTGTTGTAAGGGAAATTGTCTGCTGACGATCAATACGCACTATTTTGTTTACCGTTTTGTTAGGTATGTTCGAATTATAAAAAACGAAACTGATTGTACAGATACTGTTTTACATACCCTGGATATAAAAAACGTTTTAATCTTACGTGTTCATATTAATTGGTTTAAGTTTAAGTTAAAGTAATCTAATAATATGATGTGAGGCTAAGCGGACATTGTATCCCGCAGTTAACCGATGTTACCCTACTGACGCTACACAGAAAGTAGCGGACCTGCAATGGGCTATAAAAAGTTAAGTAAAACAATAATCAGTGGAGCGGGGACCCTTTGCACCCTGTCTCCTCAACCGGAGCGTAAAAATAAAATACTCCAGACGTCTCGCAACACGTAAGCTGTTTTTAAATATTATCGTGTAATGTATTTACAGAAGACGAATGGAAACTTATTTTTTCATGTCACTGCTTAATGTGCCTAATTTACTACGAGCCTGTATTAAATACTACTGCTAGTAATAACTATGTTAGGAATAAATAGTACTGCAAATGCCAGTCTTTTTCCTGTGTCGTATTGAATCGACAGTTTTTTTTCGTTAGAATTTAAAACAATTCGTGGGACTTTGACGGTCTATAGACGATTATTGGTTGATTGCAACCAAGCAGAACTTTACTTACTCTTATGGACATGATTTTTTTATTAAAGCTTTATTTTTGGGCATCCGTGAATCGACTGAATGATCTACACATTGCTCTATCTATGGTCACAATTAAGCCAACACTGTGATACTTGATACTACTTTATTATTTTCATTTTTATGGCGGCGTCTAATAAAAACTCCAATTTAAATCCAATCGCGCTTGTAAATGTGTAGAGCACCGGTACATTTAAGTGAACAAAGCTATTTTAGGGTGAAAAAAAAGGTTTCATTTGTGGCGCTTTGGTATTTGTAAAGGCGCACTAGTGTAAATGAATTATTTATTTAGTGTGCCGACTGCGGTGGCTATTACAGCGGCGCCCATGAATTATCGATATCGTAAACATTCCTCGATATCGGTGCCCACTTATAATGATTAATCGATGTTTTAATTAAAACACATGCGCGCTGTTGTTTTTTTTTTTTGTGAAATGGAAAGATTTTTGATGGTTAGTTTTGCGTTCGTGTGAAAGTGATGACATTGTTTTTTGTTTTTGCGAGTTTACAATAGGGTAGTTTTCTATGTTGAGTAATATACATTATTCTATATGCAACAGAAAAAAAATCACGTATCAACTACCCTATTTTTTATATCCTATTCTAAGGAAATGTATTAAATACCTTCGAAACGTCAGTTAACGAATTTTTTATTGTGACAGACTTAATTTATGGTATATGTATATACACGATGACTATAATTTCACTGCGCTAAGAATAAGACTCACACTTATAAAATACGCGTCAAGTAATATTTGTAAACAAGCTATTGATATATTTAGTGTAATGAGTACCTAATGACACGCCGAGTACTGGCATTAATTGTTCTAAGAATGTATTATAGTATTTAATTAGTGTTCGTGTGAGCTGATAATTTATTTGTTTGTTTAACGAAGCCACTTTTTGTTTCAGGTAAGCCGACCTCCGCATGCAGTTTATGTGACGCTGCCACTCGTATATCGCCTTACGGTGAGTCCATTCGAATTAACGCAAAACCTTGACCTTTCTCTTCCATTTAATACTTTAGCGAGCGGCTGCAAATTACGGAAAACAATCTGCATATTTTAACGTCACTGTCGTTGTAACGGAACGTTGCGAATATAATCACATTAACCGTGTTTTCAGCCTTTGTCCAATTGAATCCTCTGTGCAGTAATCAAGTGGGCACGATAGTGGGTCAGCGGGTCGTTCCGAGCCGACGAGCGGCCGAACCCGCGCCCGACACCCGCCCGCATCCTCTCTATCCCGTGTTACATTATTCACAAATATAGCTGACAATAAAAACAGACAATAAATATCTTACCCCTATGTTGGTGCACGCCAACACTAATTTGTTAAAAACTTCATACGCTCCACGCGGTTTGTAACTTTAATTTCTAATCCGTGTATTTTATTGAAACGATTTTCCTGTTTCCTTCTGTTTTACATACGATTATCGTAGATCAATTTTCAATGAACAGTTCGTGCTCGTGATGGCGATAAGCTGTGATATACATTACTATCTAATTCAATAACATTTGAATTGTTCTCAATGTTTGTGCTTGAATATGACACACAAAATAACGTTTTAATTCCCTTGCTTCCTTTCACGTTTCAATGTAAACTGTTGATTGCGTTTCGCCGACCTTCAAACTCAATACGTGTCATGTTTCCCCACATCTCAATCTGTCTCGCCTCTATATTAACGACATCATTTACAGCCAGCCAAACGTTCCCACTTACTGATTGCTCGAGTAAATTGACTGTAATTAAATTTCGACTTTAATGCGCCAACCCTACGGCATGAAGAGGAAGTACGCACCGCTTCTCACCCTCGGTAAACTGTCTGCGACTGCACTGTCTGCTCTTTGTGTTCTTACTTTATCATAATAAATATTATTGGCCCGCAGCGTTGCCCAGACACACGTTAAAAGGAGTATCGTCTTTCAGTGTGGCTCATCCTTATTACAACGATATATAGTTTATTGTATTTTGTCTATCTCGCCGACTATTATTATTGTGTCGTAGGTGGCACTTTCTCGATTGATTATCGACATTATTAGCCGCCGAGCGCCACATCCCTATCCTCTGACGAGGCAATCGCCACCCACACGGTACGTTTTACGAGTACGCTACGAAATTGTGTCGGGGCTTTTATAGTTCATCTAACTAAAATATCTATTTTTGGTTCTGTTTAAGCATAATTATAATAAACCGCATCTCGGTCACCGCTTATCTCGAAACATCTGTCCCATATAAAGAACTTTATTGGCTTTGTTATTCTAAACAAGTTTTATTAAGCAAATCAGTTGTTAATTACCATATTATGTAGAGCTTTTTTGATGTTAAAAATGTCTTATCTGTAAAAAGGCATCGGGGTTAGTTGACTATATTTGGAATGGGGTGATGTACATGTATCGGGTGATGTACAAAAAGAACACATTTACGTCACGCAGCGTGGATATTTTAGGTCGTGACATTTACGGAGACACGTTGTAGTTGTCTGTTGTAATACCATTATTAGTTCGCGCTTTGTGAGCATCTCATAATACATATTATTTAAGTGTCGCGTCACATTGTAGAGAAATAGTTTTCCTTATAGATTAGTGAATATTTATAATTACCATTTATATTTTATCCGAAACAATAATATGCTCGTTAGTGATTATATCATCACCTCTTCCGCCAACAAGCAAACATTACGTTAGCCAAACAAAGTTGTATACGGACTTGAAATTTACATGCATGTTTGATTACTTCCTCATATGCGGCACCCGGAGATCTCACGATCTTATCTTGATTCAAATTATCAATATCCGCACACGACACAATGCAAATAGTGTGCCGGTGCGTTATGTAAATTGTGCAAATTTTTGCGAAGGCCGCCGCAGGACCTCGCGCAAACGCAAACTCGACCTCGTGTTTATCATCGGTGTGATATCTTGATATGCGCAGTGAATGCCTTTTGATAGACTTTACTTTTGCCACCCCGCTGTCCCGCTCGGACGCATAACTTTTTTATATTTGTCCCAATGTGTTGTGATAAGTGATGACATCGAAATGAGGAAAACTATATTCGCAAGTAAGTTCAGTGTTTTAGTGTGCAGTTTTGTTACTGAGCGATGTTTGCGTATGGACCTCGCGAAGTCAATTGTATTAGAATAAACATTTTTCGTATCAGTTAACAATGCTGTGAATACAACTGATTAATTATTAAAAATGCTGCGCAATATACAAGGAAAACTGAATATAACATAAACATATTGAGTTTTTGTATCGCTATTCTTGGTATGCTATTTTATGTTATGCTAATGTCGGCTTTTTGTGATAAAGGATGTTTTATTTTTAAACGTTATGGTGCTTGTGTTACAGAAATTGTGGTCATTGTTTATTCAAATATAATAAATATATTTTATCGCTACATTGGTCTAGTGGTAACGTACTTAATCTGAAACAATCACTTTTTTTTCAAGTTTTCGTTTCGATCCGAAGTATGGCGATAGGCGCGCCCATATTACATATTGGGAAAAAGCTCGGCGACCGTAGGTTTAATAAAGGCACCTCTGCCTACCCTTTGGGACATATAGGCAAGAGGTTATATATAGATTTTTTTGTAAAATAAACGATTATAACGTGTTATGCTACTCATAATGTATGTGTATTTAAGATAATATCAACGCATTACGTTTGATACGTACGCGAGTACAGTAGAATGCTGCGAGTTCCCTGCCAAGTGTCACCCATCTGTCTAAAACAATCCATTGCAGATTATCCCGTGTGAGAGCACGTCACCGAGTTTCATATTGGCCTTGTCTCATTCAGTTAGAGCCATCCGTTTTTCACCACCCGTCTATTCCATAAACTCTGCGTTTATCTGAATAGGCTATTCACTCTACGACTTGTCTATCACTACATTTTATTTGAATTCTTTATTTTAACGACTTTCCGACAACTAATCAATTGTTTGTTTCATATGAATGGAGGGAGAAGCGCTAAAAGTCCGTTTTGGTTGATCACAATTTAAAAATGTATGTGGGCAAGGCTCTTAATTAGTAATTTAATAACCTTAGATTGGAATAGATAGTTTTATTTTCTATTCAAATTTTAGATTATGGCTCCATGATTTTCAATGATTTTGCCAATTTTGACTATGAATGGATAGATAGTTTTATTTGTACTTTTGCGGATATTTCCGTAATCAGACAAATTATTCTATAAAGTTTATCGCAACCTACTGTTGAAAGTGGTGAAAAATAAAAATATGGTATTTGGTATAGGTACCAATTTAATTCATTAGTAACTTAACTTTAACACTTCCAAATATCAAGTTTTGTTAGTGTTAGTCGTAATTAACGGAAAATCGTTAACGTACGTTCGTTTAACCTTAAACGGATTATTTTTCCTTATTCTTTTCTAAGTCGAAAAGTTATAAGCTCAAAGTTGGTTCCATATAATTTTGCAATTCTGGGATGGAAGATTAAAACTTCGTCATTAAATGAATATAGAAACTTCTTTGACCATTAAATTGCAATAATAACGACTCAAATTAAGTTATTTATTAAGATAAAGTTTTTTAGTACTTTTTTGAGTCGGTTTTATTTTGTTCGATTTTTTTTTAGATTTATGTTAAAAACACACTGACTTGTCGGTACCCGTTAAGGCATAGATAGATAGGAGTGCAACTAGTACTCCGACGGTGTTAGGTTTGAATACGTCATGAGAAAAAAACATTTTGCCTTATCGGTCTAAAATCCAGTTTCTTCGAATTGAAAATATTGCTGACCTGGGAATCCAATTAATGACCTCACGGTTAAAAGTACGTACGCTACCACTGTATAAGTCAACAAAAAATCTTCATAACCACTTAGCTCAAACAAAAACAATCGCACAATTGCCTTTGACATGTTCAAAGAAATGTCGTCAAAGTTGAATATGTAATAACCAGCCTGTAAAAGAGCTGTTGAGGTTGTTCCGTCTTATAAAATATTTAACTACTCAGCTCGGAGTGAAGCGATGCAATAACAACTGGCGCTGGCATAGAAAGCTCAATAACAATCGACACTAGTGCCCCGATCGATATGCTCAATTCAACTCATGTCCGTATCTAAATTCATGTCTGTGTAATTGATTTGAGTTTTGCCCTTTGCGATGCGGATGTTTTTTATTTTTTTAATACAACTTTGGCATACACAACATATTGGTTTTGTTTTATCATTGACTTCCTTTCAAAATCGTCATTAGATCGGATTCCTTACAAGATCATTAGCTTTTGCTAGCGGCTCCACCCGCGTAAAAGTCTTTGCAGTCATATTAACAAGATAAAGGCACTTGAATCCTGTTCATTTTTGACTTGATTTCAAACCATCCACTTTTCTTTGCTATTTATAAAATCAAATCAAATATATTATACATATAAACCTTCCGGATCCTTAATACAGTGAAATCCGCATCAAAATCTGCTGCGTAGTTTTGAAAAACTAAGCGCACAGACAGAGAGACGCGAATAGCGACTTTGTTTTATAATAGTTAAGATGTTCGTTGTAATTAAATGGTAGTATACCTAGCGGATTCGCCTAATCGAGATATCTTGTTAAGTGTTTGAAAGTTAATAATATGTCCCGTTTTAAATCAAGATAAATTAATTTGATGTACGTAGATAATTATTTTATTTTTAAAAACTATTTAATTGATTTCTGACAAAACATTTTACCTACACTAGATTGACGTTTCCATGAATAGAAATTAAATCATAATATTTTTAATCTGTCATAAAAAACCTACGTTTAAGTGATACACACTTTTATTTTTTAAATAATGCAAAATAAACTGCCAGATCAAGCAGACGCGAGGACTACGTCCAATTATTATTTTACATCGTAAAATTAACATATTATACACACTTGGTTTTATTTTATTACATTACATTATTACAACGTAATTCATTAAAGGGTGCCGGCGCTTAGAATGTGTTAACCGTTGCGGTGGGTTATAACTTGTAAATTGGACCGTCAAATAATGCCACATGGAGTTTCTACTATTCATTCCGTATTTATATTGATATCTAAATATATAAAACTCAAAGGTGACTGACTGACATAGTGATCTATCAACGCACAGCCCAAACCACTGGAGGGATCGGGCTGAAATTTGGCATGCAGGTAGATGTTATGACGTAGGCATCCGCTAAGATAGGATTTTGATAAATTCTACCCCCAAGAGGATAAAATAGGGGATGAAAGTTTGTATGAAACTTTGTCAATTTTAAACGTTCACGCGGGCGGAGCCGCGAGCAAAAGTTAGTCCATAATATGTTTTATTTAGACATATTATCATTATATTATATTAGTGTAGGGCGCCCGGCTACACGGTGGACCGACGACTTGAAAGAGATGGCAGGTAGGGGATGGATGCGGGCTGCCCAACACCGGGATAGTTGGCGCTCACTTGGGGCGGATTACGTCCAACAGTGGACGGCAATAAGCTGAGATGATGAGATACATTACTATAGTAAATATATCATTATACTGGGTGATAGAAAGGTATCAAAAACACTTTTGTAGCCGACATGATGGTAACCACCATACATGTGGTGAAAATCCCGCCATAGTAGCTCGTTCCTTCGAATCACGTTCCAGGGACAGCCAGTGTATATTTATTATTTAGTAACTTCAGGTCGGCAATTTTTTTTACTGTTAATGTATCTCGACGGTCGACATTGCATTTGTACTGGATTATACTTACCACCAGGTGCAGTGTAATCACTTCGCCGTGTCAAAATAAAAAACCTATACTTTACTATTTTTTCGATGATTTAAATTTACGAGCATATTGATCTGACACTGACATAAAAAATATTAAGTACATATATGAATTAATAATTGTATTTTACTCAAGAACATAATATTAATGAACTAGCTTTCAGTTACTTAGTTTTCTTCCTTTCTAGACTTGTACGTATTTCCGAAGAACCGATGGTTACGCTATATTACATTACTGAACTGTAGTGCAATCACTTTTAAATCAATATACTGTCGAGAAGAGATTTACTATATTTTAGTTATCATTGCGAACGCACGATAGAAACAAAATTGCGCCTAAAATTTAAAAAAATCAGGTATGTTATGTACAGTACTCTTTATATCAATAGGTCTTTTTCCATTTTTAAAAATATATAAAATATCACCTTCAAATGGCGAGGCCTAGGACCCAAGCCACCGGTAGTTAGGACCCCAGTGTGAGGAACCTCCTCACAATGCGTGCCGTATCCAATAACACCGCTTTCTGAATCTGGCTCTTGACCCAACAAAGTATTATTATTAAACAAAGCAATTATTAAGCAACCAAGAAATCTTTAAACTTTGGAGAATCGCTTAACTAAATATGCACTGTTGATTATCATTTTGAATTTTCTAAATACACATAAGGTTCTCTGTAAAAATAAATTGCCATAATAATCGCGCCTAAAACTAGTCTAACAAGAGCCGCTACAGCGCCCGTCGCCTGGCCATGATCTGTCATCGCGCACCGCACGAAGCTAGTGCTATTTGTGCGAGCAGTACAGACGTGGAAGTAGGCGGATACAATTCAAATTTCATCTGAGGTATATGCCCTTAAAGAGTGATCTCTGCTGCTGAATAATATTTTTTTAAATTCTTTGTACTAGTCAATGCATATTGGTGCTGCCACACCGCTGTTATAAAATGTTTACAAACATTTTCTAACATGTGTTAACAAACATTTGCTAACATTTTATTACAATGTTAGATAATGTTAGTAAATGTTTAATGTTTGTAAACATTTTATAAAACCTGTGTGGCAGTACCATATATTTACTTGAACCATACGTGAATAAATGAATTTCTCATCAAAGTTACATGAATGCATATAAATCTATTATTCATAACAGAATTATTTAAAAATATTTCACAAAATACACATATTCAAGACTGCATAATATACATTAATTATCATAGTACTCACATGAAAATTTAAATTTCGTTAAAAATAATCCTACTGTCCTACTAATATTATAAACGTATGTATGTTTGTTACTCTTTCACGTAAAAACTACTAAATGGATTTTAATGAAACTTTACAATAATATAGCTTATACATCAGAATAAGACAAAGGCTACTTTTTATCCCGAAAAAAGCAGATCACGCGGGCGGAGCCGCGAGCATAAGCTAGTAACATTATACGTTGAAGAAAACTATTTTTTGACTATATTAAACTGAAAGAGTTCTTTCTCAATTTGCTCGAGCTAATGAATTTAACGATGAAATTTTCCAATATAGAATGAAGTATTTGGCGCCTTACCAGCACGAAATAACCTAATAGAAACAGGTGTTCGTTTGTCTCACCATAGTCTTGTCTGGTTCAGCAAGGTGCGGCTTGGCTTCGCCCCAATGAAAAGCATTCCAACCACAGTCCATTTAACTCAAGAAATATAACATTTCCAAGTATGTTTTAATTGCCTGAATGATGAGACGAGCAAGCCACTCGTCTGATGGCAAACATTCCCATAAACAGCTGTAACAAACTTTTAAGTACAAAGTACTGCTAATGCGTCACTGAGCTCATCGCCCCGAGACATGTTACGTCTAGGGATTTCACTTGCTTCAATGTCTTTCTAACTGGAACACAGTATTACTTACATCCTGTACGGACCCTGTGTGTCACACCCTTGACGGAAGAAATAGCTAAGGCTGTGGTGGCACCCCGATGGACTCTTGCATACTAGAGACCTACCACCTAGTAAGTATACTGACGACCCTCGCAATAAACGTGTGAAGAATATGTACTACTCTACGACACTTTTGTTTGTAAATGCCAATACAAGGCTCTTCCCAGACTGAAATTAACTTTTGTGTCGAACGTAACTTTAAATGCTGGTTAAATTTTTAAAACGAGTAACGACTATGAACTAGAAAACTGAAATTATAATGAGCTACATCGCGACACGTTTTAAAATTGAGTACATTAGTATGTAACTACGCTTCATATACATATAAATTACTAGCTGTGCCCGTCATGCGTTGTAATGCTACGTAAAAGAGTGTTTTGCAAATTTTTTTCAATCGGGTATTTTTAAGCCCATCTTTGGGGATCTACACAGTACAACGCACCAAAATTTCATCACAATCGCACGAATGGTTCAGGAACACATAAATGACAAACATACAAAGAAACATTAATGTTTATTTATAACGATATCTTTATCATTATAAATAAACATAAATTGCGTAATACTCGTAATTACAAACGTTGAATTTAGTTTTGGTTCATATTTCCTTGAAATCAAGGTCATAATTTTATCGCTGTATAGAAATAAAAATTTTAAGCATATGAGCTCTTGTTAACCTGGGAAAACTAACTATGTTCTTAGCATAGTGATGTCTACTCGAAAAGAAAAAAGGATAAGAATTTGTCTCAAGGAAAAAAGGGACGCTATTTCTCATTGCTCGACGTGACTTGTGGGCTTATTGCACTAACAGTAATCCCTTTACTTACTTAAGTTGATTCTAAGTGCTTTCGTCTTTGATAACGTGCTTTTATTCTTCTTAATATTTTCTTCAGTTTAATATTATAACAAGGTTAGTTTCTTTTTATTTTAATGTTGATAAATTAAAAATTCTTGTGAAATGGCGCCGTAAGCGTATTAAGCGCCGGCTTATCTGATTAGTTACGATACGACAGTGTACAAATACCAACAGCTTCCGCTGTCATGATAATAAATGTTTAATAATTAGACTCATATGAGGTTTTTGTAATATCCTGCTGGGTAGAGGTCTCCGTGTTTCTCTTACACGCCTTTCTATTATCAGTTGTGTGGCTCTGTTCCTTTAGGCGTTTGCGTTGTTCCTCTATCGCCTTGTAGGCCTTTCGCAACTCCAACGATCGTCTTGCCGTGAACAATCTGGGGTAATTTTCCCCCAGCGGACTTTTTCTCCACATCGCTGGAATGAATTAAGATAGTGCCTAATAAGATTATCGACAAGGATAACAAGTTAAATCCTCATCCAATTCAAAATGACTACGAATAAACATAAACTAATTCGGTGTAATAAAAAGCGATGACAAACGATGATGATCGGAATGGTTAACTCTAGACCACATTGTGGGCCAACATTAGTGTCGTACATTTGCGTCAACAGTTTGTTGTCACGAATATCGTGGCCACATATGCAAACAAACTTCAGTGTTTTAAATTCTATGTCAAATGATAAACGGCTTGGCTACATATCGCTATAATATAAACCTTCTTCGAAGTTACCTAATGTGGCCGTAAATAGTAGCATTATGGGCGGCGACCGCCCTTCCGAAATCAAGTATACCTTAAACGAATTGTATTTTTAAATAACCCACACGATTTGCTTTTCACATATGAATACGACACGACACGAATCACACTATCAATAACTCTTGTGTTGTTTAAAATTCGTCTCTTGTCAGGGTTTTGGCACTTCAGCGCGAGTTTAGAATCCATAATACTTTTTATAGCCACCATCTTGATTCGGTCGTGTTTGATGCATTGCCGTCGCTCCTCGTATTAGATGGATAGTTTCGGATAAACGTCGGTCACTGAATAATAAAAAGGAGTAAAAATAAATTGAGACATGTGTTTTAAACCTAGCTGAATCGAAGGGTGTATGGATTAAGTGTGCAGATAAAGGTTTGGCATAATGTAAAATACAATTTATTTACATTCATTTATTACTGTTACGTTTTCTTTTATGACAATATTTAAACTGATTCGAATTCGAATTTCCGTAAACGTAATCAACTGGAAAAGCACTTAAGTTTCAATGAGGCACTCTTATTAACTACTTGGTCTAATTCATATTTCAAAAACTAGATTATAGTGGTGAAGGGCCTTGTAACTTCTGGCATATCGTCTGAATTATAAATTCATATTCGAGCGTGTGTACGTGATTAAACGATTGTGTCAACACCTATCACATTTAGGACCTACATAGATAAACCCGAAAACTGGGTGATCTCATTTTAGATTTTGTTTTATTACATCCCCTCTGCCCTTTTATCGCCATGGTAATAAAATACTGTAATGAATCGAATGTCCGTTACATATATATTTGTCTAAGTTGAGATCGGGATTAAAATTATTACTTGCATTTATAATATCGCCTGCGTTCATTGTATTCGAGTCTAGATGTTATCTGGGTAAGGAGCCAGCTGCCTGAGTGACTGGGAACATAAAAATGACTGAAAGTGCACGTTAATGCATGGAACGAACAAAGAAATATTTGCGGTGAGGAAAATATAAAACATATTACGTAGTTACGTATTTTCCCGCCATTTTACTGGTACATACTTTTTGATGAATCATTACAAAGCTATAAAAGACAGTATATGTATATCATATTTGATGTCATTAAGGTTATACTTATAGAACGTTTATTTAGTAATATTGGTGATTATTAGGTACTTTTTTACGAATTTGCACACACCAAAACTATTAATTTTGTTATATCAACATCAAGTATTCAATTCCACTACAGTATGTTTTACAATATTCAATGGAACTGGGCCTACTTCCGATTCATTTGTCAACAACATAAGCTTATTTGAATGAACAGCAGAAATGGACTCAGCAATATATCAAATATCGATATGGTTTACAAACACTTTGTGCTGATGTTTAAAATATTTCATAGCAATGCAATCATAGATTAAAAAAAAACAATGTAAAATGTAAATTTAACATACAACATTGTAAATTAACTTGATTCTAATGTCAAATAACTGTGCCGTTTATAACACATACCTAGTTTGCTAGGTTTTATGCTAATATAGAGGTGGTAGGTCTAGGTCTCTGTTAAGATCACATTTCACACTGCCGCCACGCAGCAGTATGTGAGACTGATATTGAAGACTGTTTGGTTCCTGGCCATTATGCGACGTAGCATCTTATGTAAGTTGTAATTCAAACTTCTTTCGTACAGTGATACGGCATTATTACGTTTATGAGTAGGCGTTGGCTACTATATGGCGAGCGACATGCTCGGCGTGTCATTTAGGGGAATAACGAGACAATATGTTTGAAGAAATTTTCAATCAGTTCAGTCATTTAAATGTTACATAATATATTGTTCTTCTTGACGTTGGAAATTTTAAAGGTAAGGTTTGTTTTAATTGAAGATAACTTTAAGATCCGCTAATTCGTATTTTTTCTAAAATAGGATAAGTATTTACATTCGTAAAAACCTTAAAAGGTATCTATAATTCCATTTTGACCATAGCGAAATCTAAATATAATAATGGCACATTATTTAATTATAAATACCATTCATAAAAAACCAAACCATTGCTTTTCATACTTTAAGTTCTACAATCAATAATTGGATAATAACAATGTGCAAATAACGGTACAAATGACGGTCATGAAAATAAAACAGCGCGATGGTGATTATAAAGTTTTGTGTAAAAATTATAATAAAAATGAGACGGTGGTGGTAATAAAAGCATAAAACCTACAAACACGAATCCACCAAAGATCCGGCCGTTCCGACGTAAGTGCTTTAAATGCGCGTAATTAATTTTATGGAGTATCAATGCTTTTAACTCCCGCTTTTTAACGTTTATTATTTTTGCCCACATTCACGTCTCATTTCAATTTAGTGAATGTGTAAACGTGTTTGTTATTAGTTGATATCGTGTACACGTATTATTCTCATTTAACAGTTTGAACTTTTTCTATTGGCAAAGGAATGTTAAGAAGTTTAATTCTGAAGTACATCTTTGTTTACATCGTTGGGATTGACATTGGATCTGAACAAGTATATTTAAAAGCGATATTTTAAAGGCTTGCTCCTTTTGCATTCACCTTTTCTTCTCGGGTCAGTATTTACTACAGTAAATTTCGCTTCAGCTCGGTGCGGAGCGGCGGGCCGTGATTTCTTGTGGAGTACCATCATTTGTTCGCAATTTTTCATTTACCAAGCGGGTGTAACTTTTCATATAAAAATATGCATAGTTCTACATAAAGCACACTTCACGAATAGCATATCTCACAATCTGGTCTATTGTCCGTTCACATCGTGTTATTCATCTTTAATGTTTACAAGACGTCCGAAATATTTATTTCCTCTTGATTGTACTTTCTTAATAGATAACAGACATTATGCAAAATGCGAGTTTTGAATTGAACATATAGCTCACATTCTGCTCTAAATAATTCGTTCGTTTTTAACTGACTTCAAAAAGGAAGTCAACAATTCGCCGCGTAATAATGACTACGAGATATTTATATTTTAAAATTAAGCATCAACTTTTTCTATTCTTTTCACTTACTTAAATTACGTTTTGAAGTTAAATAAATTTGTTACACAACATTAAGTTACTGAAACTTAAAAATATAAGCATAATGGATTTTAATATGTAATTATTCATTGTAAACAAAAATTTCTTTTTCCAATTTGATTTATTTTTCTCAGATATGATACATAAAAATGCTTAGTTTTATAGGCGTTACTGACCATGAAATGATTATTTAAAATTAAATCATGAACAATGAGTATTTATACAACTGCCAATAGCGCATTTACACGGTTAGCTTATACCTAAATAGTTGACCAACTAACTTGAATCAACAAAAGCTGTATGGTTATACTGATCAATTCTATTGAAAATGTATTCAGCGTGGGGGGGGACCTACTATAAGTATCAATATTTTAAAGATTTTATAGATTTCATTAAGTTTTATAAGAATTTCATTTGTTGGTCACAATGGTCAAAATGAAGACGAAACCTTTTGAGTGGTAGAGCCACGCTGTAGACAGTTTTGTCTACAGCATGAATGGACTGGCTCGACCGGGTCGTTACCACTGTTTTAAAGAAAACCGACGTAAAGTAGCGGTTTGCTGCTGCGTTTTGTACGGTGAGTGAGATATCCGGAAGCCCAAACCCCTCCCTTCCCAATCCCTAATTATCCCTTTCCTTTAAGGTCGGCAACGCGCCCATGATTATCCTGGTGGTGGGCGTACATGGGCGGTGGAGATCGCTTACCATCAGGTGACCCACTTGCTCGTTTGCCGGCCTATGCTATAAAAAAAAACCTTTGTTATTAAATATTATAAACGTTCCAATTGTATAAAACACTAATAAACTTCAGAGTAATTAATTAAAGCTCATTTGTCAAGATATTTAAATATTCTTCATAAAAAATCAAGTTTGAACAGATACAAGTATTGCGCAGATATGATATCGGCGCCGAAACGTTTTATCGCATAATGATGATGTGATATTTTATACAATCCAAGGTCGATGGATTGTTCATACGAATAATGCACGATTTTGTGCAAATACATGACACTTGCTGTGCCTGCGAATTGCGGTATTCAGACAATCGCGCTATCATAGGCTGTCAACATTTATTGATTTTCTTGACGCTTAATACACATTATCACGACATTGTATCACGTATTTGTTTACATGACTTATTTACGCGCGATATTACTTCAACAATTCAATATAGCCTGTCCATCACCATTGTTCTTTGACGATCGTTTCCGAACGCTTTCTGATTGCTATCATCCGTTATATCATTTGCTACCGCCCACGTCTCTATTAACGCTATTGCTTCATACATCTTCAAAGTGTGTATTATGCTAAAATTAAAATATAATTTATGGGCGTTTTATATATAACACATTCATAAAATAAATCAATGTTGTCAAATTTGACCGCGGCTGTGACAAATTGGCCTTGATCCACTTACAGTTATCTTAAATGGTATACGTATTATGTTAAATCTTATTATGCTACGCGTGTATGGTCGAGTTTCTTATTAAATCTAATGTAGATGCATATTTAAATAAAAAGCCGATCGAAAACGATTTATATATATTACGTAGTGCCCACACAGACGCATTTTGTATGGGGTCGGGTGCGATCTTCAACAATGCAGACAGCCTCCGGGCGCGGGCGCAGCGGTTTATTCACTTAACCTAGTGTGAGGTCACTACTAGTATGTGTGTGACTTTTGAGTGTATTTCTTTATTTATTCAAATTCCGAACAAAAATAAAAGCATTCTATATTTAATAAGCATTCCATCGTAAACGCCACGATAAATGAAATGAATTGTTAGACGTGCGATTGTTTGAAACGATCAAGCGTGGCGCTATCGGGATAATTGTGTAATTTTATTGTCAATACTTTCATAAATTATATAGAGCATTTCGGTCGTACAGTAATCGGTAATATCAAGTTTTTTACTCGACCAAAACGATTAGGCCCTAGTCCCTCGTAGTTCCTGATACCCACGACACCCTGTGTCGGATTAGGACTATATGTGTATCTGTGGTTAACTGAGTTAAAAAAAGGTCGGAGATAGAATTCAGTCGGTGGCAAGTCACGTACATATAAGCGGGATGTGTGCATAGTTGCAGGGTACGACGGAGACACTTGCATACCTTCCTCGCGCCTAAATGTTTCGGTGGAATAGCACGTTTCCATGCAAATTGTAATAATTCATTGCACCTTGAAATAGCTTATTATAATTGATATTACTTATAATTAGCATCACATTTTGACTTAAACTTTAATTATTTATGTACGTATATTTGAATGATCAAAACGTTATGTGAAATAATTCATCGTAAATAAAAGTAAAAAGTCAAAGTCGATTATGTCTTTACACCCCTAGCTTGCGAGTTGAAATTATATACGTTTAGATAATATACCGTCGGCCTCTTTTGGTCTGATCACTCATGCCTGTTCGCAGTTAGGGCTGCCATCTACTCTCTATTTTGCGGACATTGCCCCAGTTTTTAGGGCGGCCGGGAGAGGTGAATGTACGGAGAATGTACTAAAATATCCGTTTAGATATTTTTTTTTTCGCACGGTCCAACAATACACAAACGAGGTCTGAAATAAATCTTTGATAGAAGAAGTGTTTTTGAATTAGAAACAAAAAATCTAAAGTCATAGTAATCATCAGACTACAAATTGAAATAAACTTCAGTGGCGAGGCTTCATGCACGTTTTCTTCCGACTTTCCTTTTTTAACTTGTTTATAGTAAAATCTAACTTTGTAATAATATTTTTTACACATATTATTGACATTATAAGTGGGTAATGAATGATTTTTTTACGCAAATATTACACATTGAAATTAAACTAATTAAACCCCGTCAGTCCATCCCGTGACTACGAAGGCTGAAAAGCTTTCGAAACGTGGGGATCAAAATTAATAAAAAACCGCGATAAAAACCGTTTAAATTAGTTTCAATTATAAGTGCGTATTATCATATTAAATCTTTGGGAGAGGCCTATGTTCAGCAATGGACGTCTTGTGGCTGATGATGATGATGATGATTATCATCATATTATTGATAAAATGTGTATTTGCTCCCCAGAGTGGTTAACGTCAGGCAGGCCGGTCGTAAAAACTACAAGCGAAATGTTTCTGTAATATGCGTGAAAAAGCATGTCGCAACCAACCCCATGCGAATGGGATGAAAGCAGGTGGAAGAAAAAGATTATTGACATATTTAGACGAAAAATAACGTACCATAATGGTTAGCAAACCGCAACAAGTTACGTAAAATTTGGGCAATTATTACGCCGGCCTTGATCCTGCTTCACTCATACATTGATATAATATTATTAACGGTCATGAGTTTACCCAATGTATCATTTGTTTATGATAATAAAGTAATTCCCTATCCCAAATACCTTTATAAAATTCTGTTTTATGATAATGCTCTTATTTATCGATGTTTTATGTCGATTCCTAAATAAATAAGTAAGTTCATGTTTTTTATTCCAATATTGATTTTTTATTTTTTGGATCTGCATATCTGTAAAAGGCGGCAATTGCTAAATATTTTAAAGGTTATAATAAATAACAATAACCAGTAATGAATTGAAAAATAGATGGAAACCGGAAGATCTTCATAATTTTTTTTTCATAACTGCGGCTTTAAAGACTTTCTATACTAATATTAGAGATTAGAGAATCGAATACACTACCGAGACAAACTGTAACTTATCCTATGTTTCTCTCCGGACCAGAAACTATCTATGCAAAAATAATATGCGGAAACATTCCCTTGTAGCAGCAAGAAATAAGGACAAAACAACAAACACACTTTCGAATTTATAACATTCACAAGTTCGATGTAAAATGGCAATTCAAATATGTATTTTAAATACTTTATGTTACTTTTAAACAAGCATATCGTTAGCTGATTTTTCACCACATGACACTTACGTCGCAATTAGGCGCTCAGTGGCCTGCTTTGTTTGTACAATAACTTCAGAAGAAAAAAGGCTGCCTTAGAAATGTTTTAAGCAATAGGAGTACTAATAATAGATATTGTATAAATGTACCTATTTGGTAGATATATACAAATTTATGTAACATAGAATACATAAGTAAGTAAACTCGTAATGACAATTCAACGCGTGATTGAATCCACGCTGAGCCGTGAAATCAAGAAAATTCAATACAATAATCCCCTTTCTGCACACACCCAAGTGTATCAGCTTATGATAGAATATAGTTCCTTAATCCGCATGATTCCGTGGCGCGGTAACCCTATAGAAATGGGATATAGAGCAAGCAGGCTGGCGCGATGGCGGCGCCTCGGGTGCTCATTTTGCGAACACAGGCGCGACTGGCCGTCGCTGTTGACAGGCCCATAGTCAATACTGCTCCATCCACCTCAAGACTTAGGGCATCGACACAATTACACCCTTTTTAGGTTATATTTAGTCTGCGATGGAACGCGATAGGCGGTGATTCTCGTGAGAGCTACCCGTCATATAAAATATGTATACCGACCTCATTAAGCTATCGAGAGCGAGCTTCATGCCTTTCCAATAAAGCTTAGAACTCAGTCGCTTTTGTACTCGATGATGAATACTTGGTGCTCTTAGTGAATCAGTTGCTACTAGATTATACATGTGTAAAGTTGGACTTGTTCAAACTGTGGTGCGTCACATTATCGCTGAGGTATATCTTTTTTACAGCTAAGTAATAACATATCTTGTTATTGATTCCAACTTTACTTTATACACCAACTTATTTAATAATGCACAATTAAACTTGGTGAATATGTATATGTGATTTTCTTCAACTCTGAGGATAATCAAGTTACGATTTAAAAAAAATACTGAACCTATAGTAGATTAAACATAAATCCATAATGTAAAAAAATCTTTTTAGATAAAAATTATACAAAACAAAAATTTTATGCCATTGCAGTTTAATGGTTAAAGATTATTTCCATGAAACTCTATCGAACACAAAAGGAATCATTAAAATTGGTCCACATGCGTGTACTTACATAAAAAAATACAGTCGAATAGCGAGCGTCTTTGGTTTTTTGCGTCGACCAAAAAGAGATAACTTTGAAGTAGTAGCTAATGAAAAGAACATTATTTAAATAAAGAACATAAAAGCGGTAACATCCATGAACAAAGTTTGAAACGGTATTATGAGTGTAAACTTAAAGCACTGGCTCGCTCGAAAGTATCACAATTACCACCGTTTATGAGTGCGGTGGCCAAGGTTCAGGGTATTGAAAAGATTCCTCCTTAAGGTTTGTTTTATACAAATTTTCATTAAGTTAATTTGAATAACCTTAGAGAGGGGACTATGAAGCACTTAGCTTGAATAAAACGGTTCTTTTGAAAAAGATTGATGAATTTTATCGTGGGGTTACACCGCTCGTAAACATTCTAATACACGTGTGACTTGTGCTTCGTGTGGGGTGAGTTATATTGACCAAAAATTAAGAGAAGTGAAATATTTAATATATATATATATATATATATATATATATATATATATATATATATATATATATATATATATATATATATATATATATATATATATAAACTCCTTTGCAAAAAAAACGGGCACCTTACACACACACTTTACCTTAGCTTTTCTATGGGTAAATATTATTATATTTTTAGTATGTCATTAGCTTGGATGACTAGAAATTTCTTATTATCAATGAGAATCTAGTTTTTTAACACTTTTATCCTGGTATCGGTGTTTTAGTCAATGTAAACAGAGAGCCGTGTTAAAATGGACATTTTTATGGGTATAATGAAATTAAGACTACGAGTATTTTTATGGTATTTTAATAAAAGAGACATTAAAAAATAAAAATTAATAACGAGTATGACCTCCTCTTGCAGCGATTACGGCATGTAATCGTCTTGGCATGCTTCCCACCAGGCTTTTGATGGTGTCCTGTGGAATGTGTTCCCACTCAGTCGAGATTACACGTTTAAGCTCTCTGATGTTTTGTGGAGGTGGTTGGACAGATCGTACTCGCCTTTTTAGGAGGTCCCAAACGTGCTCAATGGGGTTAAGGTCGGGGCTCCGCGCTGGCCAATCCAAACGACGAATACCGACCTCTTGCATATAAGCATCTACGTCGCCAGAACGGTGGGCCCGAGCATTATCGTCCATGTAAATGGCATCTTCACTAATTACAGTCAGTGCGGGTTGTGCATTTTGAGAAAGGATTTCTGTTATGTACCTATGCGCATTTAGTGAGCCATTTTCTATGAATACTATCTCGGTACGATAGTTGGAAGTTACGCCCGCCCAAAACATAACGGACCCTCCACCATAAGGGGTGATTTCTTCAAAACACACATCGGCATAGCGTTCCCCTGGTCTTCGTAACACTCGCCGACGTCGGTCCTCACCATGCAGACAAATTCGAGCCTCATCGGAGAAGAGTACGCTACTCCAGTTACCTGGTGTCCAAGATAGGCAATTTCTAGCGAACCTCAACCGCGCAATCCGGTGCTCACGGAGTAACTTGGGGGCCCGCGCTGGTCGTCGACTACGTATATCAGCAGCTAAAAGTCTTCTCCTCACAGTCCATAGGCTAACTTGTGCTCCTCGTACCTCTTCAAGGTTTCTTTTGAGGTCTATGTAACTGCATTTGCGGTTCCTCAGCGCCTGAGTCACTAAAAAGCGATCGTCTCGCGGCTGTGTGCAACGTTTTCTCCCAGAACCTTGCCTTCTCTGAACGGAACCTGTCTCTTGGTATCGAGTCCAGGTTCTTTGTACGGTTGAACGACTCACGTTTAACCGCTGTGAGACGTAACATTGGCTACACCCCTCTTCCAGCAGCGCTATAATTTTACTAGCTCTCATTGCTTTTTCTGCCATTACGATAGACACAAAGATATCTGTTTTAAGTCACAATAAGGCAGAATTATGCGATAAACATAAATTGTTGTACTAAAAATAACGAAAAGTTACTTTTAGTTGCTTGATAACCTTTTAACCGCAAACCCGCGAAAAGTGTCACAAAATGAAAAAGGGATTAATAATTTAAAAAACAAAAGTTTTGAATTTGGAATGAACTTTTTTTCATACCCAGACTCTTTATTAAGTGCCAGTAACATAGTTTGGCTATTAAAACCTCTGAAGAACTAAATTATTACCAATAATGTTAAAAAATCAAACCCGCCCGTTTTTTTTGCAAAGGAGTGTATATTGCCCAAAATTAAGAGAAGTGAAATATAACAAAAAAATAAATTTATTTATAAATTGTATAATAATTTGGATAGAACATTATTCTTTTTTGTACGCTACTAGTAACAAAAATTACCTAGCTTTATTTCATTTCTTTGGCTGTAGCATACATGAAGGATAGGGGAAACGAAAAACCTTTCTTTAATTTCCTCATGCCATTGGTACACTTGTACTCAAAAACTTAAGAACAAATCGCAAATCGCTTACAATTTTGAAAATATTCTAAATTGCAAGCGATTTTTTGCTCTTCGCGTAAAATGAAAGCGGTACTAAAGGACCGAATACTGAGTGAGATACACTAATCTATTTATCACATTACTTTTATCATATAATTCGTATAAAATCATTAAAAGTCCTACGATAAGGGCCAGATATCGCTCTGTTGTATTTTGTCGGGAAAAACCGATTTAATTATACTAATTCTTCAATATGCAGTTCTATCTTTATGTATTTGACGCCGATAAAGAGTTATTAAAAATTCATGGGTTCAGGGCTGCCAGATTGAATAACTAGATACCAAAACTGGATATTTCTTTTCTCGATTATCCTCTTTGTATTGTGTAATCTTAAGTCCTAAAATAGAACTAACGTAAGATTAAGTGATAACATTAATAATCATTTTTGTATTTCTTTCCATTGTTTTCCACTGTTCATTTATCATAAAATAAAGCTCTGTACAATTTCACTCTTAATTATTACCTCGTTGTATAAAATAAGTTGGCTCTACAGGCAATGCTGCATTATTAATTCTTTAAAATATATTTTACTTAACAAAATAGTATATAGTATTCCTTACCCTATTACACAAATTTAGTAACCATTAATTGTTACTACATATAAAATAACGAATAATTGAATAGTATCGGTAAACGCCGCTTCGCATACAAGGAGCTAATAACAGCAATCATACGTTTAATATGGTTTATTTACGCGTCAGAGACATTAGTTGCGCTTTAATTAAATGCGATTAAACAATTAACAGCTATTCGTGGCGCGTTGGATTGTGATCTTTGCTATTAAAATATATCCGGTTACATTCATGATAAAGGCCGTGGAGTTTATTGTTTAATTCGCTACCGTTCCGCCTTCTATGTCCGGTGTAGTCAGTATTTCTTGATATCGAGTTAACGTGTCAGTATTTCCTGATATCGCTGATTTAATGTTATATTATGCCGATGGATAATATGTAACTATCGGTTATTGTCTGTTGTGTAAACAAAAAATAAGTAATTTTTAATGTACTTAGTCCAAGATTTAGTTGAATTGATTGGACTTTACTTATATACTTTCTTAGCGCTGCTTAGTTAAAACACTAGTTTCGTCTCTATCTGGACACTTAAGTCGCCGAATTAAGCACCTTTTTTTAAGTCGGTAATAAGCTTCAGTACTTTTAGAGACGCGCCACGTCCTGTAAACGAGTAGGTTCTGCTACGTCTGTGGCGCGGCTATCACACGACGTTTAAACTGCACCTTTAGTTAGGTTTAGTTCGGTTCGTGAATACAGAATAAATTTGTACAGTTTTATTTTTAAATGTATCATAAATATTATAAACTTAAATAAAGATACCAAAAACAAAAAACTTAAAATATATACAAATAATTTATTTTGATGCAAATCAAAACTGACTTTCAAATTCCGCGCGAAAATTCTCACTGCCTTGTCATGACGTCACTCCCAAAGACGTAAACTTTTCATGTGCGTGAATATAATTTGCCTACCATAGAAACAACGTAACTATACTACTATATCCACGTAACTATTATCATAAAATTAATATAAATAAATGTCAATTCCCCTTTACACAACAATTGTTATTGAATTATTAACATAATTATTACCCATTGTCACAATTGCTGACCTACCAAGCACTGATAGGTATTACGCAGTCAAAACAGGCAACAAACAATAAGTGGAACGCATATTCTGAATATAAATTAAACCACATAATTATTTTTACGTTTTACCTTAGAATAGCAGACATTGCGAACAATCATTCAATGTTCGTGCCAACTCATGAATCAGAAGCACTAAAAATAAATACTCCGCCTAATTACTCAAATCGATTAAATCACAATCTATTTCAACTTTTTTTTTGTTTTTAATTTTTACCATTGTTTTATACTTCACCTTTTATATTGTTTAAAAAAACATAAGTTCATACATGTGTCCCGGAAGGTATGCACCCACGGTTCACCGAGCTTTTATCCGTCCTATGATGTGATGGTGGCTTATCGCCATATCGGGCACAAATTCCAAGGGTAGCTCGTGTGAATTTAATTATTATCGGCTGTCTATTGTTTTTGTTTGTAGGTATTTATAGTTATTTTGAATTGCGCTCCAGTACAAATTTCCAAACACTGAATATCGGGCTACTTTTAAACCGAAATGTTTATTATAAGTAATTCATCTAGCCCTTGCACGTACACCTATCTATACGTTCGTGAGTTGTTTGCATAGATAATGAATTACTGTTGCCTGTCACTATTGGCATAAATGTACGACGAAGGGCTCGTAACTGTCATAAAAATCCTAATTAAATAGTAAGAAGTGCAAAAATTAATGGATCTATCTAATTCTAGTCGATTGATCGCGTTGCTGCACTACACAATTCTCACTGTCACTTATGCGTAAGTGTATACAACAAGGAAAAAATCGCAGAACATATAAAATAAAAGAGCACACTGATGAAATAATGTTGCATTCTATAATCCTTTAACGGTTATTGGCCTGCACGCTACGTTGTTTATGTCACGTTTATATTTTGATGTTGAATTTCCTTATATTTTGAAACCGCATTTCTTTAGGTAACTAATAACAATAATCAATGAATACTATGGGCGTTTCTCTTAGCTTTGTAATTTATTGAACACTTGATAAAAAAAAACACATTAAATATGTCATAGGTTTTTTATTTATTATTTGGTTTGTATGGCGTGTCTATCTGTTATCTATTAAACTTTAATATTACGTTGATTTTTTTTATGTATTTACGCGTGCCAAATCTAGTAGACGTAATAACTGCTTGCGACGCGACGCGACGCCGCCGTTGCGAATTCTTACCAAATAAAACAAACTTTAAACTTCCGTTGGTATTCCGGATTCTAACCAACCGTGTTAATCAATCGCCTCGTGCCGCCAAAACTAGTACAATGATTTTTGCGCATTTTATACAAATAAACAGTAAATAATTGTTTTGGATTCAATTCATTAATATTGCATTATCTAAACAGTTTTTAAAAAATATCTTTAAGTAATAACCGTCACAAATTCACGACATGCATAAAATAATATTATTGTTAATAATAATAATAAGTTATTACGCAATATATTATTTATTGTTACTAATGTGAAACGAAACGCGAAAGCCGTGTTAAAAACTTAACTATCCTCAACATTGCACGACGCAATAAAATATAAGTTTTACACATCGTAGATAAGAATACAGTGTACGTGCAATATAACCTCTTGGCTATGAATCGGTCCGTGCAACGAGGGGGCCAACCCCACCGGCTCAAGGTCGCAGGGGGAGCGATCGCTGGCCGATTTGTGTTTTATTTACGTACCCACTACACACCGAGTTTTGTATTCATTTTGTGTCTTTTTTTAAACGGCTATGATTGATTCTCTCCCTATAAACGTATCTGTCAACTATTTTTGCATTTGCGCCTATCACGTTTCATACATTTTGTACTATTTGCTTGTTTTGAATAGAAAATGTAACTTAGAATTTTTACTGTTTATTAAAAAGAACAATAAATATTTTTCATATAAGTCATTTCAACCACAATTATTCATAATTATTTATTATAATTATTTCATTAGTTCACAACTTTATGGTAATATTATTGTAATATAGCACTGTATAATATACCAGTCACACAGTTGGATACGGACATTAATAAGACGGATTATGCCTTAGTTCCCCTCACTGTCCCAATGCGGGTTGGTAGAGTTCACATACCTTCAAAATTAATAAATACCTAATAATAGGTGCCTAATCCATAGATAAAAAAATTGGTGTGTGTCGTGGGACACCAGGTAGGAACGAAGTTCCTTCGGCTAATGTAGAATCGACACAAATTGTAAAAAATACAAATTATCAACTAAAATAACAAAATATGTCTCTTTATTTTTGTTTGACAACATAAAATTACATAGAAATAGAATAGAAAAATAGAAATAAAAAAATTGGTGTGTGTCGTGGGACACCAGGTAGGAACGAAGTTCCTTCGGCTAATGTAGAATCGACACAAATTGTAAAAAATACAAATTATCAACTAAAATAACAAAATATGTCTCTTTATTTTTGTTTGACAACATAAAATGACATAGAAATAGAATAGACAAATAGAAATAAAAAAAAGACGTGTAGCACTCGGAGACTGCCGCGGTAAAGCTATTGTATAGCATTCATCAACATCAACTTATGTAATTATAAATAATAACGAGCTAGCGTAATCTTTTAAAAATCGAAGGAGATATAAAAATACTTCAAGTATAACTGGCTGAATGAATTTCATTTTAAAAAAGGAACTAACGCTGGCTGGTTATGCGGCGCTTTTAACGCTTTTTTCTTACGGTTTTACTACTTTACTTTTTCAGTTCGGTCACGCAGCAAAATCCCTATCCCCTCCAAGCCCGCCGTAAGGAACTTCGTTCCAATAAAATATTCCTGGAGAACTCTCTGTCGTGTAGGTATCATAACGATGTTTTTGTTAAACATTAAAGCTGGCAATAATTATTAACATTGTATAAACACAACGCCAAAAAATTTAAAGTGCGTACCCTCGGGACTGTCTTGAAAACGTTCCATTTCCCCCTAGGTTTATCGCTTGTATTGCGACAATATTGCGTCGTAACAAGCGTGTTTCAATAATAACAATCTTAAAAATTGCAGAGCATCTTAAAATAAACAAAATCACTTTATTCCCCTCCCCCTAACAAATTGAGGCGGGAAAATTAGCCGTAATAATTGTCGAATGGATTTTAAATTAGGAACGGTACAACGATCGCGCTGCGCAAAAGGAATACGGTCCAAGGTAATGCCGCCTTCGGTCGCAGCGCGCTGCCGCCGGCGCCGTACCGCGCCGCGCTCAGCCGCGATCAGCCGACCAATCGGCGTAGTTCGTATCGTTCGTAAACGCGGATCGACGCGAGTCGCGGCAAACCAAATCGAGACAGATACGAAATACGAACGTTTACGTTTCACCGAACTACAGTAGAATCCCGATTATCCGGATCAATTAAAACCAGGGGTATTCCGGATAATCGAAAATCCGGATAATCGATTTCAAAGTCAAATAAAACATTAATCAATTTTTAATAACTTTTTTGTTATAGAAAGGGACATACATATAAAAAAAATCGATGATCGATGTAATTTAAAATGTTGGTTGGAAATAATTTGTGATTAATCTATGACGTAATGAATCACATTTTACAACGTGGTAGATCCCTCGTATGCGAGAGGCCATCTGGGTTGGTACCACCGCATTGTCTATTTCTGCCGCCAAGCAACAGTGTGTAAGCACTGTTGTGTTTCGGTTTAAAGGATATTGAAGCCAAAGAAATTACTGGGCATTATGAAACTCAACATCTTATGTCTTGGGGTGACGAGCGCAGTTCAGCACTATGCAGTGCTTTGTAATTCAAAGTTCTGTGTGGTGTTGCTTCTGCTTATAGGTAGGCGTGACTCTTACCATCAGGCGAGCGCCTTGCTCGTCTCGTCATTTAATCAAATAAAAAAAATCTTTTCATTGCGGCCAAGTCCCTGATACTTTGCTGGTGGGAGGATATTCGTACCCGACCGGATAGCGACCAACGTACACTGATGTTAAAACCTGCCATAGTGGGTCGCGTTCCAGGGTCAGCCAGTGTATATCCGGTTCTACCGAGGGGCTTGCGACATGACTTGATGGTTGGTTGGGGCGGGTACAGTGGTACATTCTTGTATTATTGTGCCTGCCATCGGTCATCCGCCTGTCCTGTCGCAGGCCTCTCGATTTGCTTCTTCCCTCCGAAGGGGGAAGAAGCATTATACAGGCCGGTATGATTCTGGTGACCACCGACTCATTGTTTGTCGGTGGTCGCTGGTTTTTTGGACTGCACTACGCTTACCATCAGGTGTAGTGCAGTCACTTTGCCGTGCTCGGATAAAAAAAAATACGTTTCAGTTGTAATAACTGTATGGGATCCAATTTGTCCTGTCTTTCAAACCATTTAAAAGCGCTAGATCTCCAATAGCTTCACATACATCACCAGTTTCAGTCTCTTCTTCATCTTCTTTATCGTTACTTTTCAAATTATTGTTAATGAGTTCTTCATCAGTTAAAATGTGGAATTCAGGGCAGTCATTGAGAGATAACATTACTCTTTTTCGCTTAGACATTGTAGATTTCTAACACAAAACGTAAACAGAAATGTAAAAAAATACAACCTATTAGTTGGATGCTATCAATTAAAATGAAATAATAGCAAACACTATCGCGCACACAAATGAGAGCAGCACTACAGTTCAGAGGAAGGAAAAAAACTCGTCGTAAAATGTCTCGTTGCGCTGTCAAATCATTTTTACGGCGGTAATTAGAGCCGTGAAGAATGAGTCCGGATAATCGGATATCCGGATAATCGAGGTCCGGATAATCGGGATTCTACTGTACTTTTATTAACGTTTTCGTCGAAACACGATCATCGGAATTGTTTTTACTGTTACGCCGCCGATTTGTGTATTATAATATGACATCTAGGTGTGGCGAGGCGCGGGAACGCGTCGAGTAAGCACCGTTAATTTTTTTATTGGATGATATAAATTGTCCCTTGATTAAATAAAACTGTAGAATTTGTTATATGACGCGTCCATACTGTTACTTGGTAGGGATAAAAGTGCGCGTAAAGGAAATATGCCATCGCAAAAAAGCAATGCCAATGCCCAATTTATTTAGGATCTATTTATGTTGACAAATTAACACAATAACAATATAAAATGAATATAGTATATTAAAAAACCGCAATACATATATTTAAAAAACAGTAAGAATATAGTTTATTGGCCTTGAGCGGAGGAATTAATTTACGTCGCTTTGAACTGTGAAGTGCGTAAATTTGGCTAGTTTTTAGGATTCCTCTGGCTTCAATGCGCAATATCTAATATACAAAGTGTAATTAACAATTACAAGTGTAATTAATAATTAACAATTACACTTTGTAATTTCAAAAGCGTTTGGATTAGATACAACTTTAAATGTTGCTAATAAAGTATAGCATCTCAAAATACTTTATATACCAACCGAAAGAGAATAAAAATGAAAATATTTACTATACTACTAACTTTGTGAAAGTATGACGCGATTGCTATGACTTTATTCAGGAAATTATAGAAGCTCTTTAAAATTGAATTATGTATAAAAATAATAATATTTACATTATTATGTTCAAAATCTTACATTAACACGTTTTAGTTTTAAAATATCACCTAAAAAATACGAAGAGCATTTTATCACGTTATACGGAACCATAAATTATACGCTCGGCGGTGGCTTAACACTTTTTTTTATTACTCACAACAACTACACGTGGTTTAATCTGGCTTAGAGTCAAACAAATTTAATATCTTTTTAATAATAGAAATGAAATTAAATGGTCAAATATACTGTGTTTATGGACTCTTAAGCTGAATTCGTGACGGAAAGAAAAAAAAACAAAAAATCGGTGAATTTGTGGTAGTAGTAGTGTGTTAGTCTTTCATCTTGATTCTTGGTTCATGTCCTCTCCTAAAGTGCGGAAATTTTTCGTCAGATTTAAATGAGATCATCATCGGAGTTAAACCCTATCGAATACAAAATTAATCATCCAAATCATATTTTTACCATCGGTTTAGATTTAGCGGAGTTTGCGTAACAAACATAAGGAATATACAGATGATGAAAACATCTTCCGTTTTTCTCGTCGGCTAAAAAAAAACAAATAATAAGGCGTAATTATTTCTCAGGTTTACGCGAATGTTACTCATTGAAATAAAACTAAATTAAACGGATTTTATCGCGGTGTTTTATTTAACTCACCCACTAGTGACCACGAAGGCTGAAAAGCTTTAGAAACGTCGTCGGGACCAAAATAAAATAAAAAACCGCGATAAAATCCGTTTAAATTAGTTTTATTTCAATAAATAATAAGGCGTTTAAAAATCTCCCGCCACCTCTACATCTCCGCGTGGTGGTACGAGCCCACATCGCGTCGGTAGCTTTCCTATGAGCTCACAGCGCTCAACTCGTCGGTCATTGAAAAGGCGGAAATTGTTCCGGATAAAGACATACACGAGGGTGGAGCCGCGAGTAAAAGCTTGTTATTTATACAAGTAACGATCAATATACTACATACGTTTTTACAAGTTGTTGGTGCGTCCCTCGTATGCGAGAGGCCGTCTGTGTTGGTACCACCGCTTTATCTGTTTCTGCCGCCGAGCAACAGTATGTACGCACTGTTGTGTTTCGGTTTGAAGACATTGAAGCCAGTGAAATTACTGGGCATTATGAGACTTAACATCTTATGTCTCGGAAGACGAGCGCAGTTCAGTGCCATGCAGTGCTTTGTAATTCAAAGTTCTGTCTGGTGTTGCTTCTTTTTATGGGCAGGCGTGGCGCTTACCATCAGGCTAGCGCTTCGCTCGTCTTATCATTCAATCAAATAAAATAAAAAATAAGTAAATAAAAAGAATCTTATTTGTATCTTTGCACTGAGTAGAATATTGAAATAAATAGCTTTAATAGGGAAACAAACATATAAATTATCGAACCTTAACAATAAACGAAGTGTATACAAAAGGAGGAAAACCACACTGGAAACCAATTTCCTTTACAAATGACTCTACCGAGTATGATGTAAAGACCTCTAATGGCGGCCAGATTAACATAATATATACACACAGACATTTTTACACAATATGTCAAAACAAATACATAATAGTCATAAGTATATCATGTTTTATATAATTTCCTGTCAACTAGGAGGCAGGACTCTGGCATACGAGACCCCGTCTCGGTAGGTTTGCCAGCGCATTGTGCAATTTCTGCCATCAAGCAGCAGTTGTTGTTTTTCCGTTTTAAGGACACTGAAGCTAGTGAAATGACTAGGCATTATGAGTTAAAATTTAGTTAAGTTACTTGGGGTGACAAACGCAGTGCAGTGCTATACAATGCCTAGATTGATAGATGCCTATAATACATAGATTTTTTTCTTTTTCATATGGTGGTTGGTGGTTTTTTGAATGCACAGCGCTTACCATTAGGTATGCAGCACTGCCGTGCTTGGATGAAAATTTAAAAAACATAGTTCTGGATAGTATTGATACTGTTTATGGTAGGTAAGATGATTACCATCAGGTAAGCGACCTGATCGTCTTGTCGTAACGAAAGAATAGTCAAAGAATGAAACAAAAAATATATTGCGTCGCGCATTCAACATAATATATTTTTCGTCTACTTATCGCTTCCATATTTAGGAATTCAAATCAAATTAGTTCAGGTCTAAATAGTTACATGTAGTCTCAAAGGTCCGATATAAAATAAAATGGTATAAAATCATACGTAACGGGTTCACACGATTCTATTTAAATTGTTGAACTGGTTTGTATCAACAAAAGTTTTATGTTTTTTGTTGATGAATTCAATTGAAAGTCTGTTCAGGCGGTTGGAATCATATGCGAATTATGATGCGATTTAGCAGATGATCAACTAAAATCGAATCGTGTGAACCCTTAAGCCCAGTCCAATTAGCAGGCATATCACCGTACAGTTGATTCCGCGCTTCAACTGATTTTTAATGGGCTTATATTTTATTATGAAAATGCGATTTTAATTATTTGAATGAAACGTCATTGTATTTTTTGTTCAAAAAATGATGTGCGTGAAAAATTTAAAAATTATGTCGATTTATTTCGCAATGTTTTTGGTGATACCGTGTTTATAATCACCAGCACTACTATCTGTCTTAGTTCTCGGAAGTGGTTCCCTTACACCAAGTTATATAAGGGAAATAACACTATCTGATTAATCACGATATCCCAAAAACTATTAAAGCTAGGAATTAGGATCATGAAATTTAGTCAGTTAATAGGTTGTGTAATTTAGGTGCCCGCTAAGAAAGGATTACACATTTTTGTAAAATTCCATGTATGAAACTATTTATTTTAACTTTTGAACAACTTGACTGATTTAGGTCAGACATATAATACATACATAGACTCACGCCTGTTTCCCATAAGGGTAGGCAGAGACAACGGATTTCCACTTTTTTTTTATAGTATAAGCCGGCAAACGAGCAAGTGGGTCATGGTAAGTAATCTTTACCACCCATTTACGCCTACAACACTAGAAGAATAATAGGCGCGTAGCCGACTATAAAGGGAAGGGGTAATTAAGGGATTGGGAAAGAGAGGAGGATTTGGGCCTCTGGATATCTCACTCACCGTACGAAACGCAGCAGCTAGCCGCTATTTTACGTCGGTTTACACTTGCCACTATCGCCACTTGCTGCTATCCTTGCTTCCTTGACACTTCCTTAGCCTCCTTTACTCTCATTATAGTCATGCACGTCGGTTTAAGATACTTCTGACCTGGCCTTTCTCTAGAATATCTCAGACTTGATCTGAGAAAGTTCGCTGAGGCCTTCCACTCCCAGCTGCACTATTCACACTCACCATGTATTTGTTTTGACAATCTTTATTCATCTATCCTCTCTAGATCCAACCATCTCAGATTTAGGCCATATTCACACCATACATCCGTTTTAAAGACACGATGGTTCATAACTTTATAAGCCACGGGAGCGGAGCAGTTATCTATATATCAAAACGTAATGCCACCCACTCACTGACTGATAAAACACGAAATCTCAGAAGCCAGGATCATGTAATTTGGTCAGATGAAAGTTTGTGTAATCTAAGAAAGGATTGTTGGACATTTACATTTTAAGAGGGAAAGTGGGTTGAGTTTCTCGTCGAGACTTCTCGAAGTGGGAATTCTCGAGAAATTTGACCTTATTCGAGACGAGAAAAAAGTGGTCGAGAACTCGAGAAATTGAGAAATCGCGTCATGATTGGCAATTGCTACTTACACGCTAGATATTTATCGTGATTTTATTGGTATAGTAGTACTAATGATCCTCAAATAAATAAATACAATAAAAAATAGTTTTCCGCAATATCGAACATTTTCTTTTTATACAGGGTTACTTTTAAAACACCAACTTCCTCTGAGAACTAGATAGCTAACCCCATAAGGACCAACTTCTGTTCAAGAATCATAGTTGACTATTATTAAAATATTTTTGTTTTGTTGTGATTTTAATATCTACTTAGTTAAAGGACAAATAATATATGTATGTAACAATAATTCGATTTAAATATTGTTTTTATGAAGGTACTCTTCAATTAAACAAAAGACTGTATTATGAATATGAGCTAAGCTACGTAATATTCTAATAATAAACCTAAACAAGACTAAATAATTAATAATGTTAATGAATAACAAAGAGCCTAATTTATTTTGCTTCTTTTGTAAAGGTTGCTGCTTTGAAAATTTTAAAAAAACTCGCGAAAGGGGGTCGAGCATGTTGAAGTTGAAATATTATTAATGTGAAAGTTTGTATTTTTGTAGTCCAACGCTGCCTTAACGGCGTGGCGTAAAGTATTTAGATAAAATTTGGCATACATATAGATCAAGACATGAATTAGAACATAGGATACTTTTGTCTCAAAAAATATATTTACGCGGGCGCAGCCACGAGTAACAGCCAATATATCTAATAAATCTCACTTTTGAAACACAGTGTTTTTTTTCATATTTTCAACTATGGAATGTATACACAGTAATTGTTAAATCACTATAAATGTAATAGACACGAACGTGCGTACAGATTAAGTAAAGGCCAGTTGCAAACAGAGCCGGGGGTAACGCACGCTGTAGCGACAAAAAGTCGCAATAAAAACTAAACATTGCCGCGTTTCGGGTCGTCGTCGTGTCTAACCAATCCGAGGGCGGTGACCTCGCGAATCCGCGTACCTATAGTTTTTTGCCGCTCTTCGTTTAGGAACAAGTCCGTTCGTGCGTCAGGAGAATAAAATTATCTACGATAAAAAATAAGCATATTATAATATATTATGTCTAATAACGTGCCTAAATTTATTAGAAATATTCACATGTGCAAATTAATAAAGTGGTTTCTTAAAATAAACGTCCAAGTGACAGCATCCGATGTGCGTTTTAACACATTTGTTTGAGACGATATAGTTATGATGTATGTGGGAAAGCTCGCGAAATAATATATGAACATAGTAATATTTTTGTGCGAAATTAATTCTGCGCATATTTTAATGCATAAATAAATACATGATTTTAGATGATCTTATTACAAACTCAATAAACAATTGCTTTGAAAATAATTAAATACATAGAAATGCAATAAACATATTCGGAACCGTTTTATGTATTGATAACCTGATTACCTACTACCGAAATACCGATGTTTACAAGCTGCATAGTTTTAACCGACGAAAAAAAACTGAGGAAGTTCGACGCGAAATGAGGTCTACATTTGTGGATTTATTTAAGCATACGATTTTTTTTTAATCAGTTTTATCTTGTTATAAAAGTATTTTTATTACCAAATTACTCAAACAATTATACATAGCAAATTCGGTTACATAAATATATTAGAGATAAGCACTGAACGTGTTCTTTTCGCTAGGAAAATGTATTCATCACACAAAGTCATTATGTCCATTGCCACACAATTGACTGCGGTCGTTGACACTGCGGCTTCACTCGAACTCCGAATGAAACCTCATCATTCACCAATAACATAATATTATTAGCAAAATAACTCTATTTGGTATGAGGTAAAGGCCAATTTACATTTATCTCGAACGCAAATGTTATCCGTTTTAAAATATATGATGTATTTTAGAAATGTGTTGCGCAGCGCGGAAAGGAAATCTCGTGTTATTAATAAATATTATTTTATTGAATATCATAAATTATTTTTAGTTTTATTATTAACCTATTTGCAACAACAGTTTTTAAATCCTATCTAAATTTTATAAATGAGATACATTTTATGTAACTTGTTAATTCTATATCAATATTTATTTTGTACTTTTTATGGCCGCAATCTACTATTGATCGCGAATTTTAAGTCAAGTTAAAAAATAAAATGAAATATTTTATTAATCGTTTAAATTAAAATGAATATCTTTATAAGTACTGGGTTTTAGCATTTGTAGCCACCATCAGGTTAGGAGCCCTCGGCCAGTGAGATCTGTCATCTAGAAAACTCTGATGATAAACATAACTGATATAAAACAAGGTAATAGGTCCCTCGTATACAAGAGGCCGGCCGAGTTGGTATCACCGCTTAGTCTATTTAAGCCGC
Organism: Amorpha juglandis; assembly: GCA_949126905.1. NCBI lineage: Eukaryota > Metazoa > Arthropoda > Insecta > Lepidoptera > Sphingidae > Amorpha > Amorpha juglandis. Next base: position 8,496,778 of record OX421380.1, read on the forward strand.
CAAGCAGCAGTGTGTAAGGACTATTGCGTTTTGGTTTGAAGGTCATTAAAGCCAGTGGAATTACTGGCGATGAACGCAATCCTGCTTAGCGGCAGAAATAGACAAAGCCGTTGTAGCGAGCCTGATAACCTCTTGCATACGAGGGACCCTACCCACTTCTTAGTAAAACTAACCAAACATATTATTACAAAATAATGCAGTTCAATTAAAATATTTTAAAGCAATAACCTTTCATACTGTTGAATATGGAGGGTACCATAGGAAAATAACATTGCGATAGTAGTAAAAAAAATATACGCGATAAAGAAGCAGGCCTGTGTCACTTCGCTTAAAACTACGGGTGATCGACGATGTAGTACGAATATACAAACATTGCCGACAATGTGGGACCACTTAGATATTGTATGTTTATAATATAATATTATAGTTGATGTATTAATCATCTTCGCTCCTTCTAAGATAAACGAAGAAGTAGTACAGTTAACTAAAGTAACAAATAATTTACTTTCGAGAGGCCGCTGATCAAAATCGAATTACCCATTCTTAATTCAAATATCGAATCATAAAAGAGTGTAATAAACCTGTTTTCATAATCGATTCGAATCTTTTCTCATTGAAAAGATGACACGATTGATTTCTTCTAGTGTTCTAATGGCGATTGGCCGGCAGCGGGCAGACGCACGATACAAAGTGGACTTTTGTGCTCAGTAATTGGTTTATTTCTGACGACCGCCTTTATAGAATGGCTATTCCCACGCGCCTCCGATCGTAACTATCATACTCTACCAGCTAATGGCAAACTGAATCTCAAAATGAGATTGTAAAGGCCCGGTAATAACCGTGATACGATTTTTTATCACAGTCTGTTTTGACGTAAGATAAAGCCAGACGATATTGCGTCACGTCGTGCGTCACAATTTAACTTCGCACGACAATGTATCGGCTACGGGCCACTGCAACTGATAGCAACAGTTGGTTTTTCATAGCTCACACGAGAGTAGAAAATGTGAACTTATTCGTATGTTTTAATAAGCAAACAGTATGCTAAATCAACCATTCTAGCAATATGGGCGCGAGTCCGTCATTAGAATTTTAGTCAGTATTGCCAACGCCACAGTCTTAATTTTAAATTAATTAATGGATTAAACAAAAAAAATTGCGCTTAGGTATCACATTAATTCCTAGTTTAATCCACTAAACCTACAGTTCTTTCGCACATTTCAGTTGGTCAGGTTTCTGTTAATAACTCTGTAGATTAGCTCCAACTTTCTAAATGCATATATATAATACAGAGTTAGCAAAACTGATTCTAGTTCTAGTTCCCCGAAGGTTTTAAAGTATTTAGGTATAGTAGTATAGGTAGTATTTACCTATATATACCTATTCAATTTAACGAATCAGATAGCGAATGCGTCTATATGTATTTTAAATATAGCAAGGATAATTTCAGTTACAGATCCCGTTATAATGTTTTATTTAATTTTAAAAGTACATACTGAATAGTCTATATAAAATCTCTTAATGTCCCCACATCCGAACAAAACAAACAGCGATTTTACAACGCGTTAAAAAAATATGCCGATAATAAAATGTTTGTGGAACGTACAAAAAATTAATACGATACGAGTTTTTATTGACGTATCAAAAACTAGCTTCGCGTTAATTACGATCTAAATTCTTGAGTTTTTTACGAATCCTTCACGCGGAATTACGTTACATGTTTAATATAGATTTTATTCATACGTAGACGAGTTAATTCGGTGGAATAAACTTTACGGCACGATCCTCTACACTTAGCGTGAATTTTAAAACGTTTACTTTAGCGATAAATGTACGAAAAATATTAGCGAAACAATACAGCAGTGATCTCTACTTTTACAGCCCTTTTTTACAGTCCCGTACTCAGTGTGCCACCGGGTTCCTAGTAGACATCCTAGTACACCGCACCATCCGCGTCAACCTCTCTGTCTATCTGTTATTCTGAACTTTTTTCCTACCTCTAGAGCGCTGTCTTTTGAACCATGATAGGTATTCTGATTTTTTTGCAAGTATTCTGATATTGTCCTGTATGCGTTCCTAAACCATTCAACCGATTGTCATGAAATTTTGCTGAGTTGTTCTGCGTACGCCCGTGAATGTTCCTGACCTGAAAAAAGTCTATGTATGTTTGTTCTCTATGCGTTCTTAAGCCATTCAATCGGCTGTGATAAAATGTTGCCAAACATATTAGGTAATAATTATAGATAGAAGAATGCGATGTTATACGGAACTCTCGGTACGCGAGTCCACTTATGCTTGATCGCGTTTTCCTACATATTACCTATAAACATATACGCAATAAATAGTAAACGTTATAAACGAATATTGTAGCTGGTTTTTCGAGTTCAAATCGTGCCGGATGACCAATCATAATTTCCAATTCCATTAGATATTTTCCGCGGACTAGTTTGTATCGTCGCGTCGTGTTGACATCAATTTAGAAATATTTACAAGCCGCTGCGAACGCTGTTATTTATTTCAAGGAAGTACTTACTCGTTCTAAAACGATTTCTTGCAAGGTTGTTTTACAATGGTTTATATTTGACTGTATCTACCAACTTTTGTTTTAGATATATTGCCTAGAGTTTGATGACATTAAAATAAATAAATAATATAACCTTTAAATAATTATTATAAAACCTGTTGGGATCGAATGTCGAGTATATATTTCCTAAAACAAAAAGGATATTTGTGTTCAACGGACTTACTAAAAACCGATCACGCCACGAAAACTATTTTGACCGAACTATTCCCGTTTAAAACTACTTGTAGTCTACATAGAAAATGCATTTTTTTTAAATCTCAAAGTATGAGAGATATCGCTTGTCATCTGCGTAGTACGAAGATAAAAAGCTATGTTATACAAATTGTCGATAACGTATAACGTTACACATCAATTTGAAAATATTCTATACTTTATTGAATTTATAGTAACCTGATACTTCCGCCATCCGTGTCGCCCAAAAAATATTATAATGAATTGGACTCGGGCACGGAAGGTTCCGTAACACCCTCTTTAATTTTAAAGTTTGTTTTCTTATTACCTGTTGAAATATTCGCTATAAACCTAGTAATATAATCAATGTGAAGGTTTTGATGTTTGTTAATTTAATCAATCTCGTCTTAACGGCTAAACGGATTTGGATAAAATTTGGCATTAAATTAGGTATGCTTTATAACTAGGAAAAATGTATTAATGCGGGCAGAGCCGCGAACAATACCTAGTGATATTTATTTAATGATTCTTTTAGCGGGTTACTTAGTACGATTCAAAAGATAGGATAGACAAATATACAGTTGGACATACGGATGGCGTGATAGAGTTTTGTTACACTTTGAGTACAGAACCCTAAAAACTAAAAAGTTTATGGGAAATAAACGACCTAAATGTAACAGATAGATGACAAAATCCTGTGGTCCATTACGAGTCGCCTACTCGGTGGTCCCTCGTTATTAACCCGGTGCCCGTTCAATACTACTGCCCAGCACCCACTATTATGAATGAAGGGCCGTTATTACAGTAACACAACCGACTGTAATTTGAAAAGAATGTGGACTACCGTACGGAAAATGCCAATCAATGAACAAAAACAAGACTGGGTTGAGGTAGAATGTATTAGATTGGCTCTATACAAACTTAGTACATGCAATCATGTAAACAGATTGAATTAAATTTATAGAAGTATAAAATATTTTAATAAAAATGACATACATAAATGTAATAAAAAACTAAAAATAAAATTGACTTAATTTTGATTCGGTCCTATTGCAGATTATTGATCAGGGATTGATAGCACCGGCTCAAAAATAATGATTTTATTTAATACTTTTTAGTTTTATAAAGATAGGTTGTAAAAAAGTTTTTATTTTAATACTTTTAGCTTTGATAATTTTTAGTAACAGAATCATCATAATCGATACATAAATGCCGAAGTTTTAGTCTTTCATCCCCAATTACACCCCCTTTGAGGTGTAATTTATTCTAGTTTAAAGTGGACCAACTATGACTTACCCTTTTGAATGAAAAAAATATTATCAAAATAGGAATAAAAAATGCGTCGTTATAAATACATAAAACATATACTAAGTACTTTTAGGATTAAGAACCCCTCTGTTTTTATCCATCGGTTTAAAATTGAAACATTTTAGTAGCTAACTGAGTTTTCTAATGTCAGTTTACGAACTTCAATCGGTGGTTGATCCTAAACAGCATATTTCAAATATCCAACGTACTAGTTAAACCGATCGTTAAAACTTGCATACAGTTTCAAGGATAGCGTAAAAATATCAAGGTCTTGAAAACTTTGCATTACTGGTTGCATATTTGGAAACGATACTCAACTTAGTCATTAAATGATTTGCTGGAGTACCGTAGAACGCTGAGATTATTTTTTGATTTCGTGTTTACAATGTCGTGCAGGGATTTGTCTGTGGGTTTTTCTCACAGCGATAATCCATTTAACGCATACATTCCTTTAACCTCAGGGGTGGAGGGGTAGTTATGCCCGACTCATAGGCCTTCTGACTGAGTTCACCACATGCGAGTGATTGTTAAATCGATGCTCTAACAAATTTTCCTAATATTTAGCTTTAAATAATTTCCGTGTTATATAACACATATTATTCATCGTTAGAAAACGTGTTTAAATATATCACAAGATTTAAATATTTATAACTAAACAATAAGTAATATATTTATATCCCACAAATTTTAACGTTTTCTTAGCGGAAGTATTTCGAAAAGACGTTAAGTGACATTTGCCCTAGGGTGTCCACGTGACCCTTTCATTAAGTAATTTATGAGAGGAGGCACATCCTCGGTAGTGTTCATAAAATAAAGCATAATATCTACAGAGCTGTTAAAATATTCCACCATATAAATTATTTGTCATTGTAATCTATAAGTCCGTCTGTCCTGATTGAGTTTAAACTAATCGTACCTGCTAAGCTAACCAGCGTACAAGGCTCCGGCACAAAATTAATTCCCACCGGCTTGCGAAGGTCACACAACAAATGCATAGTGCAATGTTGAGAATACACACAAACCGAATACATCAGCAACAAACCCCAACAATAACGTATACAAATACACGTTATTATTTCCTATGCACACTTTTATAACTGTTAACCTGATTTTGAGGAACCCTCGGCGCACAGCGAACGATTGTCCGAAGTGAAAGCAAAGGCAAAAAGCAGTTACTACAAATCGTTTGTTGGCCATTGTAACAACGGTACGCTTATAATATTATTTATTTCAATAAGCATCAGGTCAACGTTCAAATCGCTCTGTAGCGCAATCTCTAACCGAGCGATTATCGTCACAATATCAGCGAACACGGGGACGCTTGTTCTCGATGCACTTTTTTGGTGCAGTGTGCGGCGAGCCTAATTGCCCGGTCGGTGTCGCTAATTGAACGGCTGCCCGTAACCGGTCCGTGGCCGTATCGTGTGCGGCCCGTGCTTATTGAACGATTAAACGGTGTATAAAATACGATTTAGTTATTGTTTTTTAACATTTAGCGACGCGACGATTAATTAATTCATTTCTCTCGCCGAAGCTACTGAATTCTATTAATAGGTAATGAGATGGGACGAGACGGGAATACATTTCTATAAATAGCTATTATACGTACGCAGTACCTATTTAGCGTTGGCCTTACGCCGGATAATGGTTAGTATCGACTATCAACTGAACAAATGATATGCTATTTTCTACCTCCCCGTAGTTTAAAAATTAGAAGGTGGACACATTTTGAAGACTTTGGACTGGCATATTAATTTGTTTATTTAAACTTTATATGCAAAAAATGTATAAAGGCGGACTTAATGCCAGATGCATTCTCGTCACAGTCAACCTACGGGTGATGCAGAGACGAGACAATGTGGGTGTATAAAAGAAAGAAAGAAAGAAGAAATCTCGCAAAGCAATCTATTATATTAAAAACTCATCCAGACTTATACATCCAATGATACCACACATGCCTATGTGCAATTGAAAAAAAACACCCTTTCGTTATATAGGTATTTATATAGCCACTCCAAAAATATAAAAAAAAATGCGGACCTGTATCACAAACTGTGCACAGGTTTCACAATGTCCAAGTAAACGTTATTTACAAAATAAAATATAACACACCCAAAAGTAACATTATATTTGTAAATTATATTTTAATTATATTTGTAAATTATATTTTACTATGTTAAAGCACACGGCGAAGCATAATATATATTAATGGGAAATTGGCTGTTAAATTCGTTATCTAGAAGATAATATTTAAACGGGCATCGTGAAACAGGCCCCTGTATAAAATATTCCATTAAAGATACTGTCCGGACAATGGAGCCAGTAGATAAATAAATAAAAAGATTCTGTTTCAGAAATAAACCCCCTCGTAACAGTGCAGCTGCCCCGATGCCGTCTCAAGGCGAACTACCTTCTTTTTTTAGGCCGTGTTTTGCAACGTAAATTGTGATTTTTTTGCTTTATCTAAAGTATCTAGAGCTCACAATGGACCCGGGTCCTTTTTATTCTACCTTTATAGATTTTAATTAAAATGACTCGAGATGCTCTTGCAGCGTGCTATGGTTATTGACGCCAATTTACCGAGAAGATTACGCTTTTAATCCTACTAATATTATAAACGCGAAAGTTTGTAAGTATGGATGGATGGATGTATATTTGTTACTCTTTCACGTAAAAACTACTGAATGGATTTTGATGAAACTTTACAATAATATAGCTTATACATCAGAATAAGACATAGGCTACTTTTTATCCCGGAAAAAGCAGATCACGCGGGCGGAGCCGCGAGCAAAAGCTAGTGGTAAATATATTGAGATATTATGTGAAACTAGCCTTTGCTCGCGGCTCTGCCCGCGTGAACATCATTTTCCGGGATAAAAGTAGCCTGTAACCGTCTCCAGGGCCCCATCTGTCTCGGTAGATAAATTCTTCATTTTATCATTCATAAAAATCTTTAGGCGTGATAGTGTTAACAAACAAACTCACTTTTGCATTAACTTTCACCCCCTTTTTCATCCCTTATTAAATAAAATTTCCAAAATTCCTGAAACACGTATCTATTTGTTTTACGTCAATAACCGAAATACAAAATTTTGTTTATGTAACTTTCAAAATGACGGACTTTCATACATATTATCATCCCTTATTTTGACCCCTTTGGGGTGGAATTTTCTAAAATCCTTTCTTAGTGGGTGCCTACATAACAAAATGAATATACAGTCCGAATTTCATGCTTGTAGCCTTGATAGTTTGCGCTCGGCGATGATGAATCAGTCAGTCAGTCAGGACATGTTATTTTATAATTATGTGAAATATGAAAAAATCAAATGCAAAATTTTTACTTACGTGTTTTACTTTGTTACTTTTTACTTTACCTTTCAATGTGATGCATAAAACAAAATCACAGAACTCTTACAAGGTTCTGATAATCTCATAAATAAAAATCCAAAGTAACTATATTTCTTGTAAAGTTTAAATATACTTAATATAATTAAATATAACTCCTTACTTCAACACCTAATTATTTTTCCGCACAAAACGGGACAAATACTCCTATTATTATCGCAGTCGTAGACAGTCTCCAACGAGCGTGGGTTTGTCCTCTCGGGTAATTTCTCGTAATCTCGTCCTCACTGTTCCCAATTCCATTGACTACATGTGTTTTCCCCAAAAACAAAAACATTTATCGGGAATACACAGCGTGTCATGAGTCATGGTAAAAGATAAGTCGGTAATTCGCCTCTCACGATGATTTCATCTGCACCAATTGAGCGTAAAAAAGATAACTGTAGTATAATTTGGATGAGTCATATCACATTACCACTTTTCTTAATCATTTCAAGTAACATTGACGCAGTTACCATTTAGTTTTTATCAATAACGTTTGTTTTAGTGATCGATTCATAAAGTGGACTGTACGTTAAATATTTAAATTAGTATTCTTATTTAATTATACTATGTACTTCAAGACTGCCTCTGTAGCGCAGTTGTAATGCGCACGCCGTACCACTGTTGTGCTGAGGTCTCGGGTTCGATCCCAGGTTGGGTAATATTGGGTTTTACTATCACAAAATGCTCAATTTCAGCCTAAAATCTGGAATCGTGCCCGGTATGGCGATAGGCTCGCTCACATCGTGGAACAAAAAAAAACGTTTCGAAATGTTAGTGTACTGGTTATACCTCTTCCTGATTCTTTCGGAGTGTCCGTACTTCAATGTTTAATTATAAGTCAAAAGGCATAAAGCATTGAACATCGACAATGTATTTTTTTAATAATTTTTCGATAAACATAATCGAAAAAAAATAAATTTGCTTTATAGTAGTTTTTAAAACATATAATACGCGAGTAAGCACGCCTCTCATACCCATTTACATCGGATTTAATGATGATAAAAATGTGTATAATATAAGTTTACGTGTCTAATTACGCACATACTCTTATTTCACACAAGAACGCCCGGCGGAATGTTTTTTCCTTCCTGAGGACACACCTGCCCTATATCCTCTGGATTCGTTGTCCCTTTTTATCTTGAACAATTCACATAAAGCTGTCTCTGCCTCCGGTGTAACATTTGTTTTTAAATTACCCTTATTAAATGTGTGATTGTGATCAGAATGAATTAATAAGCCGCAACGATGCTTTATTATCGCTTCGTGTTCATCAGTTAATAAAATGTCGGCTTATGTTGACCATAATTATCTACACTAGATTATCAATATTAACATTTATTTTTTAATGTTATAAGTTACATAGTGCTGGCAAAAAAATTCTTCGATAGTGATGTAACCAATGCTATAGGAACAGGTATTAATATTTAATTGCTATTCGGCAAATATACAATTATAATAATAATTATTAATTATTATACAATTATGTACTTACGTGATTGTAAACGGTCAAAAATGAAAAAAACACTTGTTTAATATAATGCAATTTAATCAAAATATGGTTGTTTTGACTGACGATTAGATACTTTTATATTTTTTTTATGTATTCAGCTGTTCAAAATATTATTTTTGAGACAATAGTACATAGAAGTTTTCTTAAAAGTAACTAGGTAATGTTTTTCAATACTTACAAAAAGGTGAAAAACCTTGGTTAATTTATCTCATAAAAATTACATTATTTTGATATTTGAAACTAAATATGTAACAATAGCGTCATGCTACGAACGATAGCTATAGTTCGAATTTTTCAATGCCTATACCTGACACGACATTCGAACAGTACAAGCAATATAGTTAGTTTAATACATACAGTAATAAAATTGTTTTGCATGCTGAGATTACCTTTACGTGGTTGTGCATTTAGTTAAATTTATTTATAAGCAGCATATTTTATTTGTACATGTATCAATGTGACAATTGTTGGTAATCCTAATAAATAAAAAAATATACCTATGGAGCTAATTCATTATTATATGATCCACTAGGGGCGGTGTACATAGTTTCGGATGAAAGCGTATGATATGACAACTACTGAATAACTCGCAAAAACTTAAAACTACGAACACGGTACTTCAACGTCAACGTTAGTCGTAACAACGTTCTCATTAATGAATGTTATTTCGATTATTAGAACATGAATGTTCAGTAATTACTATTCGTTATTATTCGACGAATAATTCGTAGTCGTTGCGTCACTAGTTCTAGGCATTAAATCATAAATTATGAATGACGGTATTATGCTGTGTTTATTAGTACAGTTACACCAATATTATAAGGAGGAAAGATTTGTATTTTTGTATGTAACGAATAAACTTAAAAACTACTGAACCGATTTCAAAAATTCTTTTGCCGTTAGAAAGCTACATTGTCACTGAGTAACATAGGCTACTTTTTATCCCGGAAAAAAGCTAGTAATTTATAAGAACAATGTCATATTTCGTTATAGATATAAATTATGGCTGTTTTACAGCAACATAAAAAAAACAATGGAATTAGTTTGCCGTTTGCAACTTGCATTTCTAGAGGCGGCACTAGACTGGAGTGACGAAGCTAAGACCGCCTCCTTCTTGACTTACGAACCGTTTGTAAATAAAATTAACAGTATTATGGCACGCTAGCGCCACGGGAAAAACGGAACTAAGCAAGAAAAAATATTCAAATTTTTTAACCGACTTCAAAAAGGAGGAGATCTCAATTTGTCTATGTTTTTTGAGTAAGTTACGCGACATAACACAATTTATTTTCGAAAGAGCGTGGCGTTCCATTGTCTATACGTTTTATATTTTTACGCCCAGTTCCTAATAATTAAATTCGGAATGTAACATACAATTTTACACAACGGGATGTGGTGGCGACCGCGGTGTTATCTACGAGTGCGGTCCGAAGAAACGTTTGCCCTTATGTTAAAAAAAAATGATGCAACCGTATCGCGGCAAACCACATCCGTGCATGACAGTTGCCTACTTATTTTGTCGAAAAAATGAACATAACAAATTGTAATTATTAGAGCTTCTTTTTATTTGCGGCTTCTAGCGGAGTCATAAAAGACAACCGTAGGTAGGAAAATGCGTTTATAAATTGGACCTAATATTACTTAGATTACTCTTATACCAACACAATCAATGTTTAATAAAAAAAAGATCTCCGAAAAGCAAAGGCCAAGCCCAAAACCAACTTCACCTGCACACGCTCTACATACTCTGGTGATTGACGGGCAAAGTAATGACGAATGGCTCTTATCCGGGTTGTAGGGGTCGAAAGTCGGGTCGCCCCAGATAATAACAAAACCGTCAAATGATGGTACTGTGAATCCTGGTATAAATCCAAAGAAAGAAAGAAAAAGAATCAATGTGTAATAACAAAATACTTTATTTACGAATACGAAAATTACCCTGTATTGGTATTTACGACACATTTAATCAGCCATTATTTCTTACATAATTATTAAAAATAATTACAATAAAGCCTATAAAAATCTATTTCATACAAGTGGTATTTTAGAAGCGAACATTACAGAATTATAATATTAAGACTACTATACTTATGTAAATAATAATAATAAATAAATAATAAATACACCCAACAGTCACATACATAGTCTTGACCCCACATTAAGATAAGAGTCTTGTGTCGTGGGTATCAGGAACTACGAGAGACTTTCGGTCTCACAACACCCAGACCCCGAAACAAATATTTGTGGATCACACAAAAAATTCTCTCGGTGCGGGGATCGAACCCGCGGCCTCTCGCTTCACAGCCGCAGCAGCAGCTTTATGTGCGGTTCTATTTTGTAAACGGTAATCAATATCAACGTTGATATTTTAATGTAATATTTGGTTTGTTTCAGGATATTATCAGCCGGCCGGGCCGCTGATCAAGGAGACGGCAGCCGAAGCTGACCGGACTCTCGCGAGGTACCATCCTCAACCACACTACCACCACGCGCCACATCCATCGGTAACTACATTTACCATTTTTTTTTTAACTAGCCCTGTATTATACATGTCCCACTACTGGGCACGGGCCTCCTCTGAGTGGGGGGTTAGGCCTTAGTCCATCACGCTGGCCTAATGCCGGTTGGCAGACTTCACATACCTTCGAAAATTTTTATCGAGTTCTCAGGTATGCAGGTTTCCTCGCGATGTTTCCTTATAAATGATTTACCATATCATTTATATTTTAAATATATTAAAATCGCTTGTTGATAGCCTCCGAGGCGGAGTGGTTGAATATCCGATTGTAAAACAAGAGGCCACGGGCTCAATCCACATTTACTTAGGGTCTAGGTGTTGTGAGACCGAAAATTTCTCATAGTGCCTGATACCTACGACACAAGACTCCGTTATCTTAGTGTGGGGTCAGGGCTATAAGTGTGACTGTTGGGTGTATTTATTTTATATACATTTGCTTTGCAAGTCATTTTAAACACCACCTGTACGTTCAGTAAGTGCCACTTTACTTTCTACTGCCCAATTTGGTATGAAGTCAAGTGTCACTTTTTTCATAATTATGTAAGAATATTCCAAATTAAGGCATAGCATTTGTCGAACGGACCGGCCGCTCCAGGCTCAGACCCTGAGTTAGAGGCGCCTCCGCAAGTCCATTGTTTGAGTTCAAGCTTTACTCATGTCAATCTATAGCACAGAGGAGCCACAATTTGATCTAGCTCTTTCTTGAAGTTAGCTCTGGGTCGGGACTGCTATAGCTTTTCTATTAACCGACTAAAAAGAAAAGGTACTAATGGAACCCTATTACAGAGTCTTTGCCGCCGACTGTCGTTTATAAGGCTTTATTAAGGCAGGCCGGCATGATCGTGCCGACCAACGATAGACACACTGTTTGTCTTTTGTCGACACTATTCCTGGATTGCGCTACACCTACCATCAGGTGTGGCGTAGTCATTTTGCCGAGCCAGGATAAAAAAAAAAAATCATAATAGGCAGACGGCTTAAATATTTTATGTTAACGCGCCATAAGGGTTCCTAACAAATAATAACAGTATAAATTCAAAGATGTTTGGTACGGAACTACCCGTGAGCGTATCCGACTTTTATACAGTAAGTCCGCTATAAGTTAGAATATAGTGACTGCTTTAAACCGAGGATGTGAATTTGAACACAGATGCTGCAACAGTATGGTCCACCGTACTACCCGGAGCTGTGCTACGGCCGGTACTACCGACCGCCGGGACCCTACCACATGCCACCCCCGCAGCCAGACGCGCCGGTACAGTATTATATATAGTACTAGCTTTTTCTCGCGGCTCCGCACGCGTGATCTGCTTTATCCGGCATAAAAAGTAGCCTATGTTTATTAGTGATAATGTAGGATTCTAATGGTGGAAGAATTTTTCAAATCGGTCCAGTAGTTTTTAAGTTAATTCGTTACATACAAAAATACAAATATTTCTTCTTTATAAATTGACAATAATGCATTAATTCCGACCAAATTTGATTAACATAGCAACGGAAGCCTTCAAATATAAATAATTTTCCCCGTTTTTGCAACATTTTTCACTCATGCTTCGCTCCTAATGGTCGTAGCGTAATGTTATATAGCCTAAAGCCTTCCTCGATAAATGGACTATCCAACACAAAAATAATTTTTCAATTCGAACCAGTAGTTCCTGAGATTAGCGCGTTCAAACAAACAAACAATCCAACTCTACAGCTTTATTATATTAGTATAGATTAATTTAGTTAAATCGTATATAATGTGGATGCAGGCCGCTTCCAACAGGTCGGTCTGGAAATCTTTGGGGGAGGCCTATGTTCAGCAGTGGACGTCCTGTGGCTGATGATGATGATGATGTATATACTGTATGAAGTGTACTGATAAATATGATTTTCTTCTATTGTAAATTTATGTCGAAGCGATCCTTAATATCGGGGTCACATGCTTCGATTTTAGACGATCAAGTGACTTGGAACAAATATAGCTTTATGGTTTTTGTTGGTCGATTCTATTAAACTTCTTGTCAAACGGTTCATATCGCATGCGATATAGCAATTGATCATTCAAAGTCCAATCGTGTGAAGTTGCTATATCTTGCAATGACATACAAAGCTGTGCAGTGCCCGTAATGCAAGGTTTTGTGAATTATCCGATAGCCACCACGTCGTCCTTATTTACGATTTTTTTTTGTAAATCCAAACAGTGCCCTAGTGGATTAGCTTCATACATATATTTCTCGTACATTATACGAATGATGAAATAGCCATGGAAATACCCAACTCTAAGATGAAGATAATCACGGCTTGTCTAAATAGTAATACGGTGCTAAAACCAGAAGAGCCTATTTTCTGATTATGGGTTTGGCCTTTAAGCCTTTGATCGTTATGCTAGCTAGCACAATAAGTTATTTTGACTTTTACTTTACAATTATAAGCTAAATATTTTTGTTTCTTTTCTACAGATGGTAGGTGTTGGAGGAGAGCCGTACCCACAATATTATGGCACACCACCATGTTACCAACATTCACCCCAAAGAATTCCATATGTTGGTCAGTATCTTAAACTTTATTATACACAAAGTATACAGCTTATAAGACTAAAAATACAACGGTTGGCCTTATCCCTGTTTCATAATATTCCATTATTACATACGAGAGCTGAAACTACTACTTGACTTCTTTTTTTATTACAGAATACCGCTGCCCATGCCCATTAAACGCGTGTCCAAAAAACGTCCTTATTGGGCCCGCTACTGGTAAAGCCCCTACCGGTGGCGGCCCAGCAGACGTACCCTCAGCCCTCGCGCCGCCCGGGGGCGCCTTCAGGCCGAAGGCGCGGGCGTGCGTACTCGATGCTGCTGCCGACACTCATGGCAGCGGAAAGGTAGTCTAACGTTCGTCGCATTTGTTTACTTACATAATAATAATATGTTAGAAGTTTTTGATAATTGTATATCATTCCATTTGTTCTAATTTCAGGATCCGCCTTTAGAACCGGAGCCGCCAGCCGCGACGGACGCTCCACACCCGTGTCCTCTCCCGGCCATTGGCGGCGCTTCACCAAAACGCGAATTATATGATGTTCGTGACAGCTTGCGTATCGCCGGCCCACCTGAGGCTCTGGGCCCACCATCGCCGGCCCGAGGGTCCGCCGGCGCATGCGCACCTCAGCCGCCACCCATGGCGCCGCGACGTGCACGGCTCGGCAAAGCCATGGCACGGCGCTCGCTGGCGGGTGACGATACGGGTCTACTTATCTCAGCGCCCCAGCCGCCACCCGCACATCATAGTGACGCTGATGATGATGTCCTTGCTGTCTCCCCGCCAATTTGTGTCCCTATTGATCTCTCTTCGTCTGATGAAAGATCCACTCCTCTTGTTGATGTTAAGAAGGAAAATGAAGGACCGACGTATGCCTCTGCTCGTAAACCTGAGGCGCAGGCACTCAGGGAACATAATAATTGCGCGACGGTAATCGATGTACCAGTGATACCTGACGCTGCGAAGGCAGTAAAGAGGAGGTATTCAAAACCGAAGCTAGAAATCGATATGAAAGACACTCAGCTTGAGGACGGATGCAAAACTAATGGTATTGGGGAGCACGTAAAACTGCAGAAGCGAAGAAAAATTTCCGGAGATCAAAGCGATCCCCCGCGAATAGAAACTATTACAAAAGAACCTAAGAAGAAATTGCAAGCGAAAAGAGGGCCAAAACCTAATTCGGAGAAGAAATGTGCTAAAAGGAAATTAGAAAGATCAGCGAGCGGGCCTCGGCCAAAGAAAATGCTGATTGATCCTAATTTAGAAGATGAATCGCGAACAAAAAATGTAGTTGCGGTCCCTGAAGAGCGACCAGTAACCAAACCAAAAACCAAAAGTGCTCTACTACTCGACAATCTCATGAGGAAAAATAGTATCGACCGAGCCGACGCTAAAGGTTACGCATCGGATACGGAGTTAGATCCGGCTGAGCTATTCTTGTCTCCGAAGGAAAATATCTCCCAGAACTGTACTAAGAAGACGCTTAACATAAACAACAATATCGTTGAAAATGCAGTACCTACGAATGGCGTCCGATCGAATACGATTGCTGCAGTAACCCAACTAATTGAGAAAAAGCTGGCATACAAGAACGCTTGTAAACTCGAAAAAGTAGACTCAAAAGTGACTCACAGTGTTAAATCAGTATTAAAAACGCCCACCGCTAAATGTAGTCCCAAAGAGGATCGAAAAGTGTTAGGAAAGTGCGAACTGAGCGACAAACAAACAAACATAATTTCTGCTGAGACTGAAATTACTAAACCTGCAGAAATCGAAGGACAGAATGAAATAATTAACGTCAACGTCGCGGAATGTCCTGTTGAAAATCAAAAATGTGATACGGAACCGCCAACGAAGATCACAAAACCACTAGCGAACTTGGAACTTGAAAAAACTGTAAACGAAATAGCCTCTGATGAATCTCAACAGATTATTAGATCTAAAGCGGATAAACAGGATGAGAAAAAAGAGACCGAATGTACAAGGCACGACAGGTCGGCTGTGAAACGGTGTAAATTAGCTAACGGAGAAATGAAAGCGAAAAATGTGGAAAAGGTAGTTAAGTTACTTGTGTCAAAAAGGCCGGCAATAAAGACTGATGAGGCGACATTGGTGGTGGAAGAAGCTTGCGCTTCACCTACTCTAGCCGGCGGTTTCAGAGGACGGGCGAGACGAAGGGGATCTGGAGGGAGGAGGGGTCGCCGGCCCCGTTCTCCTCCGATGCTTGTCGATCTAGAACCTAGGGCACCTCCACGCTGGAGCAATGGCTGGAAATGGGATGGCGAGCACTACTTATCAAAAGTCTACCTCAACGTAAGTTGAACACGATACATAATGTCACTGTCTTATATTTCACCTACAGTACTCTCTAATATTATTGCCCGTCAGGAATATCAGTAGATGGGCCAGATAACTTCATAGTATGTTTTACTAAAGTAGCGGCACCGTACCGTGTTACTTGGAATAATTCACTTTAATAAATTGTAGTTTAGATGTCTTATAAATCCAGCAATACGACACTATCGCTGTTCCTACAACAATTCAGTACGGTATGGCAATTATTCTTTCACATGTAGTTGTCAATATTTATGGAATTTTATGAACGTGCACGTCCCAAGTGGTCCTGTGTTCAATTCCCAAATCAGGCTATCATAAAAATGTATGTTCGAATTTTCGATTCAAAAAATCACTCATGAATCGCCTGGAATTAGAATTTGTACCCGGTGCGGTGTGGCGATAGCGAAACGTGTGTCCACTAGTAGCGCCCCTGCCTACCCCGTTGGGGATTTTTTTTTATGGCATAGGCCGGCAAACGAGCACGTGGGTCACCTGATGGTAAGCGATCTCCACTGCTCATGTACGCCCACCACCAGAAGAATCATGGGCGCGTTGCCGACCATAAAGGAAAGGGATAATTAGGGATAGGGAAGGGGAGGGGATTTGGGCTTCCGGATATCTCACTCATCGTACGAAACGCAGCAGCAAGCCGCTACTTTACGTCGGTTTTCTGTGAGACAGCGGTCATGACCCGGTCCAGCCAGCCCATTCATGGTGTAAGAGTGTAAAAGTGTCTACAGCATGGCTGTACCACTCAGAAAACTTACGCCTGACCCTCGGCAGACATTTTTGGTTGCATCCGTTTGTAAATTGAGCGGCAGTGACCGCTTACCATCAGGCGGGCTGCTTGCTCGTCTGTCTATAAGGACAATAAAAAAAAAACTTTACTGCCGGATAATCGCACACTACGTCACGTATCCCAATCACATAATAGATATGTAAATAAACTCGGGGAAATGTGTGTACTGTGTACGGGGGAACTAGTTGCGCCACTGCCTACCCCCTTGGGCATGGTATGTTAACGTACGTGTGTATTGGTGTACAGAACGACTCCCGGCTGGACCGCACGGCGCGGTGCTGGGCCCGCATGTGGCACGCGAGCGGCGACAGCGTGTCGCGCGGGGACTGCGTGCTGCTGCGCGCCTCGGTCGCTCGGGCGCAACCGTTCGTCGCCAGGGTCGCCAGCCTCTGGGAGAACCCCGATGATGGTGAGTCATATCTTCTACATTATGCTGCCACACCGATGTTCTTCTTCTTTTTATTTATGGCTTTCGCAGTATTATGCATTTAGCCAGTGTCAAGTATGATTTATTCTCAAGTAATTTTTACAAGAACGATGAAACACGGGTGCGGTCGATTTCAAGGTCTTGCCGGAGTTTTGGTGTTAACTCCTTTCAGTACGATTCTTAATTCACTTATTTCAATGTTTCCATACACTGTTCATCACCGTCAATGTTTATTGAACAAATCCACACCACTTTTATACAACAAACACAACTCTAAACTAGTTTATGAAATAAATTAAAATAAGAGATAAACTGCACTGTCAGAATTCCCGCCAAAAACCCACACCGATGTTATAAAATGTTTACTAAACATTATTTGACATTTGTTAACAAAAATTTGATAAATTTTATCACAATGTTAGATAATGTTAGTAAATGTTAATGTTATAAAATGTTTGTTAACATTTTATAACACCGGTGTGGCAGCACCATTAGATACATATCGCACCCCCGGTGCGACACTGTCACTTTTGCAAAAAATGCAAAAATGAGTTAAATAATGACAAAGTATATTTTTTACAATATAAAGTGATTAATATTTATCCAAAAGTAAAGTTAAAAGTTGACTTTCTAGAATAAGCTGTTCATCTCATCCATATTATTCTTAAGTCATTGTTTTGTGAGGTGTTAAAGTTTTAAATGCTTCTCCTGAAAAACTACATTTTTGCATAAGTGACAATGTCGCACCGGGGGTGCGATATATAGATGTCTCTTTTTTTGTTTTAATGACGAGATGAACAAGGCGCTCGCCTGATAGTAAGCACCACGCCTGCCCATAAACAGGAGCAACACCACACAGAACTTTGAATTACAAAGCACTGTATGACACTGAACTGCGCTCGTCACCCCGAGACATAAGATGTTAAGTCTCATAATGCCCAGTAATTTCTCTGGCTTCAATGTCCTTAAATTATTTAGTGAAGGAATTGTAATAAAATTTTTTTTTTTTTAAGTTATAATAATATTTTTTTTATTATTAACAAATATAATGTTATATAAACTTAATCAGTAGGCTCAATTTTCGTAATAATATTATTTACAAAAAACCTGTATACACTCAACAAAAATAATCGTCGCGACACCACACTGTTCAATGCGAAATAGAAATGAAATACACCGGCTGCTACGTCGCCCAGCCCGTAAATCGTGTTCGATATTCAAAAAATTCAAATGCAGATTTCGACCGCGTCTACATTTCTAAATGTCATAAGTTTCACACCCGTCTGGATGGGATTAAATCCTTTTACTTTTATTAACGGAATTCCGACTTTAACATTGTGTAATAGATATCAAATTATTTAAACAAATGTCATAAGTTTCACACCCGTCTGGATGGGATTATATCCTTTTACTTGTATTAACGGAATTTCGACTTTAACTTTGTTTGCTAGATATCAAATTAAGTTATCACTTTAAAAAAGTGTCGTGAAAACTTTTCGTGAGATTTTTTTCCGTCTAGCCCCCTTTCACAACGTGCGATAAGGAACTTCGTTCTAAAAAAACACAATAGTGCATACACACTGTTGCTTGGCGTCAGAAATAGACAAAGCGGTGGTACCAACCCAGACGGCCTCTCGCATACGAGCGACCTACCATCTTGTCAAATTTGTGTTTACGGTATCTTCCAAAATAAATAAATTTTATGCCTTTTTCATCGCATCAAACACATTGACACACTGTATAATTAATTATACGTAAGATAATAAGAATGGCAGTGGGCAGGCCACATTGCTCGCAAAACCGATAACCGATGGGGCAGAAAGGTTCTGGAATGGAGGCCACGTACTAGCAAGCGCTGCGTTGGACGTCCACCTACAAGGTGGACAGACGACCTGATAAAGGTCGCAGGATGTCGCTGGATGCAGGCCGCTTCCAACAGGTCGGTCTGGAAATCTTTGGGGGAGGCCTATGTTCAGCAGTGGACGTCTTGTGGCTGATGATGATGATGATGAATCTCAATATATGTTTCGTCCCGATTAACCCGTTTGTTGCTATTTACCCCGTTTTGCGGTACCTTCCTTGTATGCCTTTCTCATCGCATCAAACACATTAACACGCTGGATAATACGTAAGATAATATTGTTATATAATATGACAGCCTCCGTGGCGCAGCGGGCGAGTAGTAGCCGGCTGTGAAGCGAGAGGCCGCGGGTTCGATCCCCGCACCGAGAAAAATGTTTGTGTGATTCACAAATATTTGTTTCGGGGTCTGGGTATTGTGAGACCGAAAGTCTCTCGTAGTTCCTGATACCCACGACACAAGACTCGTATCTTACTGTGGGGTCAGGACTATGTATGTGACTGTTGGGTGTATTTATTTATTTATTTTATTTATAATGTTGTTTTGTCATCAGGCGAGATGATGGTATCGCTGGTGTGGTACTACCGGCCGGAGCACACGGAGCGCGGCCGGCAGCCCGCCGACGCGCCGGACGAGGTGTTCGCCTCCAGGCACCGGGACGCGAACTCCGTCGCCTGCATCGAGGACAAGTGCTACGTGCTCACGTTTAACGAGTACTGCCGGTTAGTACCACCAGAGATTATTGAAGTATCAAAACATTTTTGTTAAAATAAATTCAAGCAGCGATAGCTCAGCGGGGAGTGGTACGGACTGTCGAGACGAAAGTCGCAGGTTCGAAACCAGCCCCAAGAGCATACACCACTGACTTTTATAAGTTACGTGTGTATTAATTGTTAATTATCGCTTGCTTTAACGGTGAAACAAACATCGTGAGGAAACCTGCATACCTTAGAACTCGATAAGATTTTTCGAAGGTATGTGAAGTCTGCCAACCCGCATTAGGCCAGCGTGGTGGACTAAGGCCTAACCCCTCTCATTCAGTAGAGGAGACCCGTGCCCAGCAGTGGGACGTATATAATACAGGGCTAGTAAAAAAAAAAAATCATGGTATTTATACCTGCAACTGCTAGAGGATTCTTAAATTAATCACAGCTTGTGTGCAAGAAAAAGCGATTGAAGGAATAAAATAAAATTGGTGCGTGTATGTGGACGTATGCATGATGCGCAGTGTGTATGCGTGTGCGCATGCGCGTGTGTTTGTGCGGGTGTGTGTATGTGTGTCTTTGGCTGGCCATAATTCAAGCAGATCTGATACTAATATATTGACAGATTAATAACTAAGAATCAATTCTAATCCAATATGCTTCTGGATCACGTTCTCAATATTAGTTTTTTTTTTATTGAATGACGTGACGAGCAAGGCGCTCGCCTGATGGTAAGCGTCACCGTCAGCGCCTGCTCATAAACAGAAGTTGTATAACCACCTTGTTGTTCTAGCAATGATTTTTTAGCCCTGACCAGGTGACGTTGTTGATGATAAGTTTCTAACTGAAACGTGTTTCTGTGCCAGTTACCGTAAACGGCTAAAAGCGGCCGAGGAGGGCATCACGATCACACCGTCGATAGTGCCGCCTCTACCGGCGAGCGAGGTGAACCCCGCGTTCGCGCCCAACGACTCCAAGCTACCGCCGACAGTGTCGCCCGAGCTGGTGCTCTTCTGTCGCAAGATATACGACTTCAGATCTAAGAAGATACACGTGCCGAACAAATGAACTGTTTACGTCTACGTTTGGGTATAATTCGTACGTCGACTCGTGTCACAGAATAATTATTGTCCTGCGCAACGGACGTGATGTTTAAACCATTTTACAACACCAGGAGTGACACCAAAGTTACGTTAGGCGACACATTTCGCCGGCGATGCGTCGTGCGCTGTACTGTAATGTCACATTCGTCCCCCGCAGGCTGATACGGCTCCGAGTGATGTTACGCTGTCGCAAATGATGTGTTTCATCCCAAAATCTTATATTAGTACAAAGATAATACGTTCCCGGGTTCAAATGCGTGTGACCTAAGGCAATTTAATGCGAAATGAACTACTTACATAATCGTTGTGTTTAGTATTCGCCGATTTGTCACTTTTGTTGCTCGTGTCGTGATTTGTGGTAGAGAATTTCCTTTCATATAAATATTTTACAGTAATTTGCTGTAGTCGTAGACGATTTATTTTGTATTGTATCAAAAGATGCCTTTTATAAAGTGTAAGTAGAATTAAGAGAATAATAATATTGTATGAGAATGCATAATTATGTGTAACAATATATTTTACTTTTGCTTCGAGTAATGTGCGCGAATGTTCGGTTGTTGTGATTTTTGCGTATGGAGCGAGCGAGTACGTGTGACTTGTGACATAATTGACTCAAAACCCCCTGTGTGACCGACGTCATTTAGATCCATACTATGTTTCTATTTGGCTACGTAAAATAGAAAAGGCATTTATTATTACAATTATTTTTAATTAATTGTTACATTGTTGTCGAACTAGAGTCTATATTAAATTATTCTTTTTATTATTTAAGAGGACACAGTTGTGCGGAAGTAAACTAAAAGCACCAGTCGGGTGCTCGGTTTGTTTGCATGATGCGTGATGCGTGACACAACACTAACATCACGGTATAACTGTGCAGGTTGCGTCGTATTACCTACTTATCACAATAAGTACGTTAAACTATCCTTTTTAATGAAGCAATGTAAAGAAACGATTTTTACAAAAAATCATGTTTATTTTATACCCCGCAGTGATTTTAACATCACAATATTTTGTTTTAGTTAAATCGTATGAACAGCTCCTAGATATGAGTTTTTCAATGAGCGTTCATATAATAAATATTATAAACAGTAGACTTTTACCAATTTAAATCATGTAGTATATACAGCTACGAAGGTAATCAGTAATCACATTTACCCTGCCTCCAAAGGAATTGATTTAAGTATTATTGCATTTCGCCCTTTAAAATCTTTAGGCAATGACTTTCTTGTTTTTAAAGAACTGTCTCTCAATATTTTCAGTAAGACTGATTTTACTAAATTGGTGCGTAGTTTATTATGATTATTTCATTTTTTCTATTCACCAAACGGATAACTTTGAAAACCATACATTTTCATTCAAGTCATAACAGAATAATATTAAAATTATTGAAAAAAATAACAAATGGGAACATTGTAACATATTTTATCATAATACTAGAACATAGATGTAAAGATAAAAACACGTGTGTAATATGAGAAGAGATATATTGTAAGATTTAAACAGTGAAATCTCTTTATCATTAGATACATAACTTTAAGTAGTGTGGATTAATAAATTGAAGAATCTATATTTGACGTTATATTTCCGATGTGGAATATTGTAAAGGGCATTTATACGTTTGCAAATTGTATACTACAACTGTCTCTTCACTACTTCCTACAATGTATCTCTTTATGTTGGATATTCCTCGGTTGTCGTTGAGTTTCGTTGTACATACTCTATAAATTTATTTTAAGTATTTGGTTAATTGTTACTCTTCCAGTGAGATGCGTTCATTGACAAATGACTTGTCAAACAGGAGTTTGACTTTACCAACGCTATGAAACTGTTTCGGATGCATATTTTCACAATTGACTGCAGAAGAGAGATCGTGATATTTAATATGGGATGTGTTTATTGAAAGCGTAAATGCTAATATAACTGTGATATGAGTTTGATGCTCGAGTAAGAAAATGGCGAATGAACAATCATTTTTTATATTATATACTTATACGGAAATCATTTAAAATCGTATAACTTGCAAGGAGCATCGTGATTAGGGACAATATGATGTATGAGATTCCATTTACTTTAGATTTGCGAACATGTGGTCAATTGTGAGAATTATTTCATAAGTAGAAACTATAACTGTAGATAACATTGTAAATTCCTACCTACTTACCTGCCTTATGACTGTCATTATTGTCTACCTTCCGTCACCTCACTGGTATCTATTCCAAAGCTTTTTCTTTGTCTTATTTTCTTTCTTTGCTTGATGCCAAAAATTAACTTCAAAAACATATTACTTAATCAGAATCAATAACGATATTGTAATACCAAGCCCCTTTCTCTTTAGGTTATATGGATAGTGGGCAGTTTAGCGCTTGAACAAACCATGATTTTGAAATGCGTTTCAAGTAGTCCTTCATTTGTTGACTTATGGAGAGACATATTATAAAAATATGAGCTCGAATGATCCTTGCATGTTGATTGTACGAGTCTTGTACGTTATACAAGATTCCGATTCGTTATTTACTGTTGACCTTTATGTATTGAATACACATGGATCTTTTCACAATTTTATTTCTTGAAACAAGTTATTTTTAGTCACGCGCTAATTGCACCACTATTGTTACTCATTCTTAATTAAATTTAGAATTAATGAGTAAATTCCTTATTAATACTATATTACTATAAGTGAGCTCTCCCTTGCTTGTAGATGGATTGTTTTAAAGATGTTACCTGGTATTCCGCGTTTGCAACCTTTATATAGTCAATGATTTTAGTATTAGGTATTATGAATAAGGAAAAATACCTTGTTTTTATTATTTATTTTGTTTCAATAAAAATTATATAGGTATATTTTTATTATTGTAACCTACATAGTTATGTTGGCTGTAATTTAATATGGATGTAATTAATATATGTATTTTTATTTCAAATTGTCGTTTTATTGTTACAAATGACGGAGTTCTGCAGGGTTGAGTGAAAAATAATTAAACGGTAAGCATCGATTACATTTATTATAACTTTATATTATAAATACACAACATCCATTTAAAGTTGTATAATATATTGCTTTTTGAGCATACCTATCCACAAAAAGATTCACAAAGATGTTAATACAGTTCTTCTCTCTATCTATTTTCATCTAGCACGAAACAGTCTGTAGTTGGAATTATAGTTTATTTAAAAAACTTTACTTGTCAAGAAAAAGTAAGCAGTAAAATTTGAAACTTATCATCTCAAAAAAAATAACAAGATTATATACTTACATTGAATACAAAATTATACTACAAAACTTAGCAACCCATATTACTACAAGATCATCTTTAATATTTCTAGCGCCACACAGTTTACCGCAAAAACAGCATCCGGCAATTGCCGACACACGTGCGACATGATTTATGATAAGCATACCAAGTTTCTAATAAATAAGCTCCACACTGCCAGTTTAAAAAAAAAATAAGGATGGCGTTACAAATATGTCTCAAAATGGTAGTCACGATGTCGACAGTATAATCTAGATTCTACATACACATTATTATTATACAATCTATCTAGTTCTCATTCAATGGTTTGCAAACAAGTGGTGGGATATAAACTAACTTATTTGTAACTTAGATGTTTTTTTCATTAAGTATAGACAGTGGGACAATAGAGTGCCTTTCGTTATGTAAGAAAATAAATTAAAATACCTACACAGGTGGTCTAGTTTAAACGACGATTATTTAAAAACTTACTATGCCTGTTTTAGTTTTATGAATTTAGTTTATAGACTTCGTACTCCTTACCTACTGTTCTTTTTTTACGCCCAATTGGTTGAAAATTACTTTTGAATTATGAAACTTTCGAGGCTCATAACAGATTAAATCACTTCTTATCATCGACATAGATCATGATGAATAACTTTCGACACACGATGTCAAATAGTGGAGTAATCACCCCTCAAACGTGTGTGTGGAAAAAATATCGTATACCGCAACACAACATATCGAAACGAGTATTTTTTATGGGAATGCGTATTATACATTGTAACAATCTAAAACTACAAGACGACATATAGCACTTTCATAATACATTTACTATTATTACTGACAGACACTAATGCTCATTTCCACCAACATATTTTTAAGTTTAGTTCACCCCTTACGCCCAACATGCATCAAACGGATATGACGACGCGACGCGACGCGACGTTGCAATATAGATGCATTGAAACGCTTAAATATAAAATATCGGGCATTAGAAGTAAACTAAAGTTAAGCTTAGGTCGGTAGAAAACGGCCAGAATAATCATTTCACTAGTTACAATCGATTCATGGGCAGCATTCAAGTGCACTCAGTCAAAATCAAAATAGAAACACGGGACTTAGGAATTGGGAACAGACTTACTAATCTAGTGAACTCTGCTAACTAAGGGTGCACTTTTTCAAATCGCAAGTAATAGTTAGTAAGAAGCTATGGTTCACGAAATCTACAGATTTTAACGCATTTTAGCATTGAAATCACTTGAAACTTATAAACACTGTGAATCATTGTTATATACACTTATGTATTACGGACAATTAAAAAAAAATCTACGCTAAGCAAATCGTATCTTAATCGCAAACTCAGACTTCAAGGGTAATTTACTTGCTCTAATGTCGAGACGAGCAAGTCGCTTGCTCGATGGTAAGCGCCACGCCTGCACATAAACACAATACAGAAATATGTATAACAAAGCACTGCTCTCGTCACCCGAGATATAAGATGTCAAGTCTCATAATGCCCAGTAATTTTACTGGAACTTTTTCCTTCCAACCGAAACACCCACCAGTGCTTACACCCTTCTGCTTGAAGACAGTAATAGACAAACTGTGTTGCGACTTAAGCGCTTCGGCAATCCTCGCTATTTAGCTCGCTAGCTAAATAACGAGGACATAACAGAAAATAATAATATAACATTAGAATCATCATCACCCTGCGTGTTTCATGTAATAAACGAAAATTGTCCAAGCGCATAACTAATATCATAGTACTGTAGGTACGTAGAACAGACGCATTAAAACAAGTTTATAGTCCATGAAACCATTTGAAGGAGAATAATTTTAAAATGGGCTAATATGCCCATATGGCCGATGGCTTGGTATTTTAAATTATATTAATCAATAATATAAGTTATTCATAAACAACCATCGCAAGAATTATGTACTTAAATCCTACTAAAAATAAATAATTCATGCGACGGAAGGGGACTAATTGTAAAATTACAGAAAACGTCTATACCAGTGTTTCCCAACGTGAGGCCCACGCTCTACAGGAGGGCAATTTGATAGTTAATGAGGGCAATTTAAAAATGGACTCGACACGACTTTAACCCTTTCTCTTTGGGTTATTTAAATGCAATGCTAGATATTGATGACAAATTTAACAAAAAAAATGTTAAGGTGGGGGGCATGGCCTAAAAAAGGTTGGGAAACACTGGTCTATACAGTTTATATTGTGACGTCAATATGTGCAATGGGGATTACGGTACAGGCGTGCGAGAGAGATAGACTGAGATGTTTCCACTACGAGCCCACATTTGGTCATAACAATATATAATGTATTAACGGCCCCATTTATTAACAAATTTTATTTATATTTTCACTGTAGGACTTCATTTTCGTATTTTTTTTTAATAAAATTCAAAAAGTCGTATTAAGTACCTACTGTGCAAATTCAATTCAGAGGCAACTGCCGTAATGTCAATATGACCTAGTGTTGTCTACTTATTTATATACATTTGGTTATAGTACATTTTACTATTCAATATTACTTTATACATAACAAATACAAAGTCAACACCAGCAATAAGTTGTTGGTGTTGATTTTACTTACGCTATTCTAACTCGAAATAGTCTATTTTACTTCACAGGCGTCTAAAGGTAAAACATTCTGTTGCACTCAAAGACGTCAATAATCTATAGCTAGTAACGAAGTTAACGCATTTTCTGTATTTAACCAGAGCATAATTATTCATTGGCAGGCTCTAAGTGTGAAAATAATTTAATTCCAAGACATCATAATTAAAGTTAATTGACGCCTCTCGAGAGTTGGAATAAGTATCCAAAAATTTTGATAAGTAACCACCTATAATCTTTATAAATAAAAATACGTGCCACTTTATTTCTCCGCGATGAACTCGTAAACTACTGAACCGATTTTAATAACTTGAGAGATAGGATAGTTTATATCTCAATTTATGGTCGCAATATTTTTTTATTGCAAATTATTTGTTTATTATATGACAAAGAGTTATAATTATCTGTTAGTTCCATAAGATTCTAACAGATGGCGGTGTAAGGTAATTTATCGGCTGGAATGAGTAAGTATCCAATAGATGGCGCTATGTTAAAAGTCCAAACGTTTCATATGTGCTATAATTTATTTCACGTCACACGCGTGTTCAAAATTTAATTTACTTACCAGTGTTTAATTTATAAAACCCTTTAATAAAAAATAAATAATTACTGATTTGTTTTGATTTAACTTGATTATAAGATTAATAAAATCTAAAATTTAACATTTTATGTTGATTTGTGCTTAATATCATCTGAACGAATTTTTTTATCAATCGTTTTCAAATTTTAACCTTAAGTTCAAATCTCAATCATTTTTTTACTGGCTATAATGTTTTCCTTTTTATTCGTAAATAATATTTTCACTCTATTGAATAGTTTACTACAATATAATTTAACATATAACTTAGCCATAGCAACGCGTGGCCGGGTCTGCTAGTAATAAATAAACAAATATATTTTTTACCAAAACGTAAATCTGTATGAAGTAAGATAGACTATTGTGAATAACAAACTGTATAACTTTAACGGGAATACTGTAATTTGCCAAAATATATGCTGTCTAGAATTATTTTAATCACACTGCCAAATTGTTATTTTTATGCCATCAAAATTAAAAACTGGTATTCAACATCCAGTCATGGCCACACCTAGCAGACAATTTGCTACAACTGATTTATAACAAAAGGTGGTCCAGTTAGTAGTGGTCCATATGCTAATTAAGCAGACACAGTCAAAAGTTTATCTGGTACAACCTTGGCCTAGTGACATTTAAAAAGAAGAGGTTCTAAAAGTCAACATTTTTTTTTGTTATGTGTTAAAATCATGTTGCGTCACCCCACAATTGGAATAAGGGCAGGTGGAAGAAGAAGATATAAGGCTATTAATTGCAAACATTTATTTGCCTGAATGACGAAACAAGCAAGTTACACACCTGATGGTAATCAGCACACCTGCCCATAGACAGATACAGTACCACACAGCTTGCTGGCACTGGACTGTGTCCGTCACCCCATTACATATGTTGTTATCTCATAATGCCCAGTAATTTTACTGGCATCTGTGTCGTTCAAACCGCAACATGACAGTACTCAGATTACTACTTGGTGGCTGATATAGACAAAGCAGTGGTACCAACCCAAATGGACATTTGAATAGGTGAGGCCTACCACAGGTTTATACATGACTTTTATAAATATGTTAACAGTATAAATATAATAGAATTACAATTTCCAATAGTGACACTTAAGTGGTGAAGGGTCAACATTTTCATAAAAGAAGCGATTGCTAATTTCTCTTTCAATTACTATTATTTTGCATAGTCATTCTAAGTATCTATTTATTACTTGTCAAATCTGATAATGTAAGCTAATATGAATCATATTATATAGACTCTTTCACCACTACAATACATTTCGCACTTATAAAATAGTGATGTATAACATTTTTACCAAAATATCTTTTAGTAACAATATTTTGGCATTAATGATAAACAGTGGATCCACCATTGTAAATAAATATAATTTACAATTGCAAACCAACAAACTTGGTTGTATTGTATACACAACACACATGTAAAATTACAAAAGCGTTTATGCTATATTTTATTGCCTTCTTAATACCCAACATAATATTCAAGTAGCAACTACACAAATAACCTATATCTTCAATAATTTCACCTCACAGCACACAGTTAACATATAGAACAAGATTAAATATATCTATAATGTTTTCTATAACTAACTATGGCCTGGTTAAATGGAATACCAATATAATGCCTCAAAAATTACAGCAGCTGTTGGTTTTACGGGCAGTCTTGTAAAATGCTTTACTGTGCATTGATAAACTATCAGACTTCGCCACCAGGTCATCTAATTTTTCACCCCTTTCTAACACAGCCTTTATGGTATCATGGAGGATAATTTTAGTTTCATCCAAATCATTCTGTATCTTTGTTAAAGCATCAGCTTCCTTGGGATTTTGGTACTTCTCCAAATGCTGTGCTAGTGCAGGGAAGTCAATCGTAGAATCATTTCCAGTAGGCCAAGTATTAGGAGGCACTGCAGCGGTAAATTCATCTAAAGTTTTTGTAATCAAGGTGTGAGCTACTCTGTTTGGATATTCATGATCTGTGATCAATACTCCAGCTAGATTATCTGCTCTCACATAAACTTGTAACATATATTCTCCTTCTTTAACAGACTGTCTTGATGCTTGTTGTGTTCTTTCTACCATAGTTTTACTTACAAATGTCATGAATTCTTGTACTGAGCTTCGCTGAAAATAGCTAAAGCTTCGCAAGTCGTACGCAGCTTTGAGTATAGTAGCATTGTTTATTCCCTTGTACAACACGACGACGGCATAAACTTTTACCATTTTAGCAGTTGATGTAAGGATGTAGATATCTGAATCTGAAACAGCAATTAACATATTAGTAAAAAGACTAAACTCATTATAGGAGACATCATAAAGTACACTACATAAAAATGTTCCCTAATATTATTAAAAATGATAAATTAATAAAATACTACCTAAACAAAAGTGAAAGCTCTAATTTACTCTCTAAACTTTAATATTGTTACTTACATATTCGATCACTTCGCTAATATGTCAACGTGTCTAAGATCTGATACTCAATAAAGTTATTTAAATAATTCTGCTGGTCTTTTAATGAAAATAAAACCAAATGCAAATTCTTGCAAATAATAAAAGATTGACAGCCAGACTGACACTTGACAGATGTATGTATATGTGTCTATGTCTGCACACAACACAGATAAAGTAATACTACGCAATAAATTGTATCCACACTTAGCTATAAATTGTATCAAAACCTCTGATACTTTGACCATGGTAATATTTATCTATACCGTGCTTTGACTAAATTTAAATTATTCACATCATTTGTTTAAAGTTCTTAGTAAATTCGTTAAGCTATTTTTGCAATAAATGTATAAAAATGGTCTAATTTAGATGAACACTCTTAAAAGATAATAAAGGAGAAATAAGCAGAAAATATAATTTTCAATGCTTGTTATATATTACACTATACAATAATAAAATAATCGTCTTTTTATATTAAAAAAAAACAATATAGTGCATGGAAATGTAATAACCTTGGATTAACAGAAATTAACAGTTTGAAAAAAATTGAGGATAGAAGTTGCAATACATATCATTTTGGGGAAATAAATATATAAACATGCGGAAATGTTTGGAACTCTATCTAGCAACCGTGCACCCTGTTTAGTGTTTATATTTTACTTTATAAAATTTTATTTTCAGAGGTACATATCAAAAAGATATGTTGTAACTAAATTGCGTTGCGAAGATTATTTATTTCAATTTCCATGGTTTCTAAGTATTTATGTAATTTCGTGATGTGTGATGAGATTTTACTCAATTCATAAATGTCATTTCTCGTCTCCCGTCAAATAAATATTTGGAAATAGTAAATTGATGTGAAGGAATTAGTACAATTGTTTACGGTGGTATAATTTTGTGGCCATGTCGGACATTTCCGAGAAAACAGAAAGTGGTTCGGATGCTCGGCGAAGAATATTGAATATTGCGGTGTCCACGATTCTTCTAGAAACAGGATTCGACGCGGCTGATAAAATGTCTCTAGAAACCTTAACTGAAATGCTTCAGTGTTGTAAGTATGTTTACTAGTTGTTATGTTTAACTTAACAATAGTATGTTTAACTTGAGTGGTAGAGCCACGCTAGAGATAGTTTTTTCTATAGCATGAATGGGCTGGCTCGACCGGGTCATTAACACTGTCTCACAGAAAACCGACGTAAAATAGCGGCTTGCTACTGCGTTTCGTACGGTGAGTGAAATATGTGGAAGGCCAAATCCCCTCCCCTTCCTAATTATCCCTTTCCTTTAAGGTCGGGAACACGCCCATGGTTCTTTTGGTGGTGGGCGTACATGGGCGGTGGAGATCACTTACCATCAGGTGACCCACTTGCTCGTTTGCCGGCCTATGCCATAAAAAAAACAAAATCTGCCTGTAATGGTTCTAATTTGTATTGTCATTGCCACCTGTTTAGAAACCAAATGATAAGAAAGTGTTAACTCAAGTAATGGTCTTGAATTTGAGCATATAGCTTATTAAAGATTGAGCCTTTTGTGGCTACATAATGTGTTACTTTTTTTTCAGTTTTATCCGAGGTCGGTAATTCAGCTAAAGGCTATTGTGAACTTTCTGGCAGAGTTGAACCAGTATTAGGGGATGTTATGATGGCTCTTCTTAATATGGGTTTGTATTTTATAAAATTGTTTTAAAATCTAGAAACAGTATCCTGAAATACTGAATACATTTAATGCATCATTATATTTATTAATTGAATATTCAAAAAGTTTTGTGGATACAAATGTATATACATATTAAATGAATGATCTTAAATTTGGAATAAGGATATAAAGTATATGGTGTATTCATGTAAACTACTTTGCATAACACTTGTCTTGTAACACTTAATATGCAATGCTCTAATATGTACAATTTATTCCATACTAGCTGTCCCTTGCGGTATCATCTGCATGTTACTGCCCTGCTCCCATGGGTCATAGTGTGATAAACGTATAAACTCCTCATGAATCACTCTATCTATTGCTGAAAAGTGCATTCAAATCTGTTGAAAAGTTTAAAAGATCTAAGTGAACAGACAGCCGAAGCAACTTCATTTTATGCGATGTAAAGATGCACTGTGATGAAATATGCAGTGAACATAAGATAGTAAAAATTAGCAAGCACAGTTTCAGTACAGATTTAGTATGGTTTAATAAGTAATATTCTAGTAAATAGTAGTTCTTAATAATAAAGCCTATATTATTAGCCAATATCCTTTTATAACATGTAATTTTTGTTACTGTGCTTTTAGATAAAAACATACTATCTGATCTCAGTATTATTTTGTTAGCTAACCAAATGGCCACTTTTAAAAGAAACAATTTTGAAATAACTACTTGTACAAAATAAAAACAAATCCTGTTTAAAATAATAATTTTGTTAAACAGGTATAAACTTACAGGGGCTGGAGCAATATGCAGCCCGTCCAAACAGACATGTGATTCAGCCACCACAACAGGCTCCTGCTCCGAGAACACCTGCCATGTTATCAGCAGGATCAAAAGCCAAACCAGCCCCTCATATACCATTCCATTTGCCACCACTGCCAGACCCTCATGCTTATATTAGGACACCAGTGAGTATATGAAATATTATAAACATAAGCTTATGTATCTCTGAAAGGATAGGAAAAGGTTTTTTCACTGGCCAGGTGTAAAGACGAGCATGCAGCCTACTTAATGGTAAGCAGTCACCGCTGTTCATAAACTTAAGCAATGCCAGGGCACAGGCAAACCATTGCCCACCATGGGAAGAAAACTATAAGGCTGCGGTTAGACGACGCGAAAATTTTTTCAGTCATAGCAAATGTATGTCTTATTAACTAGGACTTAACGTTGAAATTCTTTGTGAGTAACTAACCGCGCGGCGGCCGCACGGTCGCGTTTACACGAGCGCGCAGTCGCCGCGTGGTTGGAGCGTTGCGAAGAATTACAACACTATGGCTTAGTCAATAGAGTTTACATTAGTTTTTCGAGTGATTCGAGCGAGGCGCCCGCGCGATCGCCGCGCGGCCGCAACGCGGTGGGATTCCTTGTCATATAAATGCGCCCTAAGCCTCGCTTAAAGGAGGGCAAGTCATAGTACTTAGGAAATTGACGCCAGGAATTCATTTTCCACATTTGTGCTAGAAATGAGCACTGAGAGGCAATTTCCACATTCGAATTAAAAAAAAATAGTATTTGTCTAGCCTAACTTTTAAGGGATACAGGTGTGAGCTTATGTTATGTTGTTTAATTAATTATGCATTTTTTAAGTTGCAAATCTTGTCTTTCGTAGACTCACAAACAACCTGTAACTGAATATGAGGCAATTCGAGAGAAAGCCGCATCTCAAAAGAGAGATATTGAAAGGGCGCTGACAAAATTCTTGGCCAAAACAAGTGAAACTCATAACTTGTTTAATACAGAAGACAATCAAGTTTTTCCATGTAAGCTCCTATTTTTTATAATACAATGATTTTATTGGCTAATAATAATAATAATGAGACAATAATGATTGAGGATATAATATAATGATAGTATGCTTTCCTTTTTTTGTATTAATTTTGTATGGATATTTCGTTTTTGCGAACTATGTTGTGTGCGTGATCTAGTTGTATGTTTGTAAATAGGTATGAATGATGAGTCACTGCCATACAAATCAAAACCATGGGAACAAACAAGCTCACGTACACAATTGTACAATTGACATGGATTTGAACAGTATAGTTTAATTTAAAAGGGTTTTACATTTTTAAATATTACATTTACAAAAATATACACATATATACACGCTTTATACATATAAAGCATTTAAATTAAAAAAGCATAAGATAATAAATGGATTAATTATTGTTATTTAGCAAAATTTAATGTAAGACTTATTGATTTCTTATTTTTTAGTAATTGCATGCAAGCCAACATTCCCAGCATATTTACCTTGTCTCTTACCAACTGATCAAGTGTTCGATTTTGATGAATTGGAATATCATTTCCAAGTAGCTAATCGGACTGAAGATTTACCTACCGAAAAGAAAGGTATAGTAGAAATTCATCATGATATTTTTGTTTTAGCTAAATAAGCAATTTTAATCTTACAACAAAGCCACCTCCAGCGTCACTTGTTCGTGACGATAAAATTTCTCAGTTTTTTATTACATATGAAATTCCTTTTCTTTAATTGAATGCCATCTTGCTCGCTCTAGTGAATAGCAACACAATCTATTATGTACTAGCCATTCTTAGTCTTGTGATTCCCCGTGTTTTATTTTGTCGGATTGTTTACGACGAATATTTAGCGAGAATAAATTCTTGGATATAAAGAATAGTCTTCAATATTGTAAAATTTCGAAATTTATTATTAATATTCTGATTTGGGAAAAGAGTTGGTAATTTTTTATTATAAGTTTAGCTGGTCCATACCCCGCGAAATGTCATACGTAGTGCGTATTAAAAGTAGCATCTAACTGCCTAGTACCCATTAGGTTCATTTCAAGGTGTATTTATCACAACACTATGTTTTACAGAACAATCAGATAATGAAGGTGAAAATGGAGGTGATAATGAAAATGCAAACAATTCTCAACCTGAAAACCAAGACTTAGCAGCATCAAGTCCAGACCGAAATAAGTCAGGTGGATAGATCGTCATAATATTTAACATTGTTAATATAGATTACCTAGATATATTTAATTATAATATTGCTATAATTTATCTGTTTTATTTGACTCCGAATTCGAATTCACATACCATTTAACTACACAAATATTCCTGCTAAAAATGATGCTATAACTGCATAGCTGAGAAATCTCTGCTGGATTCAGTGACATTAATCTTGCAAGTTAATCAATTATTATTAATGGATTATCGAGTCTTGTAGCTCGGAAGAATAATATTAGGCTACAGTTGCGAAGGGTGAATGTAAGCCGATATTATTATGTTATTATAGTTCTCGTCAAACTTTATGACCGCTCTGAAGTTGTTACTTCACCCACCCTCTACGACTCCCGTCCCCCTTTAGTCTCTTGAAAATAATATCCGCTATGCCTTTCGTGACTAATTTCAGAGTAGTCATAAAGATGAGAACTGTAACTAATACATTTAAAGTTTATAAAAGAAAGGTTTATTGATATCGAATGGTAGTGAAAACAAATGGTTTTCATTATATTAAGTAAAAAGGAAGTAGTGTCGACTACGCTAGATGTGTTCCATATTCGCACATATAACACCCGCCTGGCGTCTCCCGGCGGTATATACGATGAGCTCTTAAGGCGCTTGACCTTAAGGTGAGAAAATGACCTTGACTGACTCGCGCCATACTGACTCGTGTACTTGGCGTGCGAGTTTTCGTGCAGAATATGCACGTATTTAGCGAATAATTGATTTAAAAAATAAAAAAGGTTTTGGTCTTTACGAAAATTTAAAACGGGCAAAATATTCGTTATTAAATTGCCTATCTAGTGATGTTAATCTCATATGAAAACAATCTGTACTTTAAAAGGAGACGCACGGAATCTTTGCATTTTTCTCATTTTTATGGTTCATTTATAACGAGAATTAAAAAAAATATATCAACAATAACATGAATTTGAATCGAATAAAGTAAAGCTGACAGATTGTAGAAATATATTGTATATTTTTTTAATCAATATTTATTTTAAGTAATGACTAGATAGCCTCTAAAAATCTCGATCGCGCGGCATGTTGCTGGGGGTAGGGCCTTAAAACATTCGCAAGTGTGTGCGTCGCAGTTATTGTGTCGGTGTTAAAATCAAACCTTCATGCTGTAGTATATATAGGGTGAAGACATTCTACTATGTTATTTAAGAACTAGCTGACTTGCGTGGTTACAATGGCGTGCATAATACGGCTCTGCTCCCGTGGATCGTAGAGTTGATATATCGTTATGAACCATCGTACCTCCTCAAAACAAATATAATTATGGTGTGAACATGCCTTCAATCAGCGCAGTAATTCAAAAGTAACATAAAGACTACGAAGTTCAACAAATAGATACGAGTAAAATTTTACGAAAATGTGAAATGTGTCTTATTATTTTGAATAAGCAATATTTGTACTAATTTTAATTTCAATTCTATAAAAAAGTTTCATACAAAGTTCATGGCTTCCTTTTTTAGCCCCTTTAAAATGAAAATTTTCTAAAAGCCATGGGTCCCTACATTATACAAACATCATTCCGACCAAATTTTATGATCTTAGCACGCGAAAATGACGTCATTTTCTGAATCGCATAAAATTTGGTCACTTTGGTTCACAATTTGGGGGCCCTGCATAGAATGGATTTTCGGAATTTACATTTTTAGGGGGCAAATGGGGTGTTTTGGAGTAGGGATGTTTCAATCAAATGTTGAAAGCCATAATTACATCAAACTGTGTTGACTATGTCAAGTTTATGATAATAATGAGAAACAATATCTATAAAGTATATTTTATTAAAATTATTTTACAATTAAAATTACTTTAAACTTGCAGAGTTGATTACAGGCAGTTTCTTAATGCCATCCTTGTTCACTACAGTAACTTGGAAATTGGGCAAATTGATAAACAACCTCTTGTGCACCTCCTGTACACATTTCTTAAGCATTTCATATGCTACCTCTTCTGTCGCATCTGTTAAATCATACAAAATAGGTTATAAAAGGATCAAAAATACATAAAGTCAAAGTAATGCACAGATAGTTTAACTATCAATGGCTGGATTATAAGTGAAAAATCTTATAGGCTGTCTTTTTATCTATGCATTATTATTTAACAAATTGACTGTAGCACAATCTTAGCACATGTTGTATATTATAATGAACATGTAGGCACTAGTAATGGCAATTATTGCTATTATGATTTAATTTCATTCAATTTATGCCTTGTCTGCAGTATGATATAACAAACAGCAAAGTTAGATAACCCATTATGGCCCTGCAATCAACATGTTGATGCATCTTGGAGAGCAATTCAATGTTCTTAAAAAATAAGGTGCAACATATTGTACCTCGCTGGTAGAAACGATCCATGATGCTCAAACTGAGATATCCACCAAATCCATGAGCTGCAAAAGGCACTTTAACACTTGATGCCAAATAATCCATGAAGTAAAGCTCTGGACCATTTTCTTTATCATATCCAGCCATCAGCAAGTTGACAAAGTATGGTGTCTGGAATCAAGAATTTGAGACATGTAAAAAGCAATCTACAATTGGATGCAAATACACAATAAAATTTCAATCCACATGAAGTAAAAATAGAGATATTGATTTTATTTTGCTAAATTCAGTCTGCATTCAAATTAATCAGTTAAATGATGATGATGAAAGTTATATGATAAAAAATTATAAATAACAATTTAAAGAGTATCCTTAATTGAAGGAAATAATTATTAATCATTTAAATAGATGTCCAATAATTAGGTATAATGAATTTCCAAAATGTATATGTTATAATGTGAGTTGGCATGTTGAACATGTGAAAAAGTATTGTTGTATTGTAACAATGTTTTTAAAAAGTGTCAATATCACATTTAAAGGAATTTTAAGTAAAACAAGTCATATCAGCTTGATATTTATGTGACAATTTTTTTGCTTATTGGCTTCAGATTTGGTCCACATTGATGTACAGCATGGTATGAATTTAGATATAGTTTGAATACGTTAAAAAAATATACTTACACCAAAATATTATACGTTGTCAAATAATAATGGTACATTGCAGAAGAATTATAGTTTTTTTTTAACATTTCTAGTTCTATAAATCAAGGCAGGCAAAACACTTTGTAGGGGTAAGACAGGTTTCTTTTATTACTGATCAATAGCAATGATCATAAATAATAAGTTGTATTCCTACTTATCATAGATTCAACCACTTGGCAATAAGTTATTTATTTAAATGTTGCATCTTGTAGGGGTCTATGGGATACTTACACTGCTTCTGAGATACTCGGCGAGATTCCGACGAGTGAAATTAGCGGCTGCTGTGGGACCCAGCTCGTAGCCATTTCGCATCTTGTACAACTGAATGTTTTTTGCGATGTACTCGGCGAACTGGGAAGTATCACCGGAGTCTCCGATCACACCCATGACCAATTTATCAGAAATCTTATAAATTTTCTCTTCATCTACAAACACATTAATGGTTAGAATGGAATTTATTGTAAAAGAACTATGAAATGAAAATTCTGCAACTCACCGTCTTTCATGACCATAATACTGTGACTATTGCTCTGATCCGCCGCTATCATTACAAAATCGTTACATTGCACTCCTAAAAGACACTGCAAGTTGATGTTCGACATAGTGGCTTTAGTTAAACAGTGAAAATTGTAAAATACCGCAACTATTAACCTCCACAATCTTCTTGAAGACTCCAAAACAAACTTGTCAAATCACCTTCTGAGTTGCCATCAAAGAGCAAAAGAGATTGTTATTAACTTCATTTATTTATTGTGTATGGCTAAAGAATAACATGTAGTACATATACATGGTATTATTTAATGTGATAACCTACTCGCCACATCGTATATTAATATTTAATATTTTATTATCATGTGATTTTTTGAATCGACTTATTGAAAATTGGATCAAATACGCATCCGATGCAATCTTATCCACAGATTGAATCGAGGCTTTACGATTGTACAAAATCGGATTGAGCTTAAAAAAGCACAGTACACCCTATTATATATTTTCTGAAATATTAAATTAGTAATTATCCGACCAAAGATAATAGGAGAGTGGTCTGGAATTGGTATTCGGGTATACTATGTGTTAAAGAAATAAAATTATATTAATGATACACTGTTGCTTCGGATACCAAATTTCGACATATACTTTATAATTTTGTGATTTGTCGAAAAGCAAGCAGTGTTTCTATATTAAAATCGGAGATTATAGTTTTTATCGGTTTTACTTAAACTCGTTCAATCACTATTAGTAACATATTTTTTATGGTAAGAGTTTTGGCGGGAATTCTGACAGTGCTGTTGATCTTATATTTCAATCAATTCCATAACTAGTTTAAAGTTGTTTTTGATGCCGAAAATTGGTGTGGATTTGTGCATTAAACATTGTCGGTGATAAACGGTTGATGATTGATGCATTGAAATAAGTGAAATAAAATGACTTGACAAAGTGTAATGATCGACCTCTTGCGTTCGATTCGTATGAAGAAAGTCATGTAAGAAGTATTGTAATGTAAGGACTTAACACTAAAATTCCAGCAAGACCTTGAAATCGCTCACACCCGTCCCTGTTTTCCAATTACAGCACTAGAGCGCATTATGCGGCATAATGCTCAACGTTGAATGTTTCAACTACAGCAACGCTACGCACAATCAAGCACTTTCAAAAGTACTGCTTTCGTGTGATACATGCAATCGATACCAACTCAGTAACAGAAAATTAATTTTTTTAAGCTTTCGTCTTATCGTAGTGTTTTCGAAATATTCAAAAGTTAATTCAGACCCTGTTAAAAAGTAAATGTAAGGATGGATGAAGGTATAAACATTGACTATTTATATTTTTATTCTCAACACTGAATTTAGCGCACTCTGCTGGTGCACTAAAAAACTAATTCACGTTCCAATTAGCAATGAGCACACTTCGGCATTGTGCGCCACTGAGTCGCATTATGCTCTGTAATTGGAAAACAGGGCGTGTTTCATCGTTCTTGAAATATCTATCACATATGACAAGGCTGTATGGGCTAAATTCCTTTGCCTTCACAATAAGAGGGAAAATATAGGGAATAATTTTAAAAAAAATATTAACTGACATTTTTAGGTTATGTTTATTGTAAAATAAATATTAATAAAATTCGTATTTTTTTATATATTTCTCACTTTATTGAGGCTGTTTAGCAAAAAATATGTTCAAAAAAATTGCTTTAGGCATTTCAGGAGGTGTTGATAGTGCAGTCGCAGCATTGCTGCTCAAAAGAGCTGGTAAGTAATTTACAATAGCGCAGTTCGTTGCCAATAGATAGTATCGTCAATAGATGAATAAAACCCATGATTTTCAGGATATCAGGTTGAAGGTGTGTTTATGAGAAACTGGGATAACAATTACGAAGCAGGATTTTGTTCGGATGAAAGAGATTTTGAAGATGCGACTTATGTATGTCGGAAGCTGAATATACCACTACATAGAGTTTATTTTATTAAAGAATATTGGAATGAAGTATTCTCTGTACTACTTCAGGAATATGAAACAGGATTAACTCCTAATCCTGATATACTTTGCAATAGATATATAAAATTTGATAGCTTTTATCAACATTGTAAAAATAATTTAGGAATGGATGTTATTGCTACTGGACATTATGCAAATACTTCATTTGGCCCATTTTTGGAAGAATACAATGAAAATGAAAGTAACTATTATTAAAATATTCCATTGTAATCCCTCTTTTTAATAACATAATTATATTAAGTTCACTTTTTAGGTGTGAAATTGTTACAGCCTACTGACAAATTCAAGGATCAGACATTTTTTTTATCTCAAGTAAAGCAATTTTCTTTGAGGAAATGTATGTTTCCCTTAGCAAACTTGTTAAAAACAGAAGTTCGGGACATAGCTATGAAAGAAGGACTTATAAATGTGGCAAAGAAAAAAGAGAGCACTGGTATTTGTTTCATTGGGAAGAAAAAATTTCAAGATTTTATAGAAGAAGTAATTTTGTACCGCAATGATAAAAGTTGTTTTCTATATTCTTTATCTTTCAGTCACACTTGTATGCATCTGTTGTTGTTTGATTTATTTCCAGTACATCCAAACAAAGAAGGGTCTTTTCATAGACATTGACACAGGGCAAACAGTAGGGGAACATAGTGGACTACACAAGTGGACCGTGGGCCAAAGATGCTGCTTAGCAAATTGGAAAGATGCATACTTTATATACAAAAAGGACTTGAGTACAAATAATATTTATGTGGTAATACTGTATTTCCTATATTTTAAACTTAGTCTAACCTTTTAAAAGATAAACATGGCATATATTTATTTTTACACCATTGTACCAGGAAGTTACAAAAAATGTAATTATGTTTTAGATAAGAATATAAATTGCAGTATTTTTAACCCTTTAATATAATGTAGACAGATTTAATTCTACCAATTATTTATGTATTTTATATTTTTCAGGTTGCGGGCACCAAACACCCAGCACTATGGAATAATGTATGCTTCACTGGATTTCCTCATTGGATAAGCTATGAACCTGTTCAGTTGACTGAAAATAATGTTCTACATTGTTCATTTAGGTTTCAACACACAAAACCATTGACTCCTTGTAAAGTTGTCAGCAATGGTGACGGGCTGACAATAATACTAGAAAAAAAATTAAGAGCAATCACTGAAGGTCAATATGCTGTATTATATAAAGATGGTGAATGTCTAGGCAGTGCAAAAATTACCAATATTTGTCATAATCTTTGTTACTGATGGGTAATTAATTACTATTTGAGGAATAGTGACAGCTCTGCGGGGAGTGGTAGATTGTCGAGACGAAAGTCGCAGCTTAAATTCAGCCCCAAGAGCATGCACCTTTTACTTTTATAGATTACATGTTTATTAATAATCATTAAATATTGATTGCTAATGGTGAAGGAATCATCAGGAAACCTGCAAAGTTCTCCATAAGAATTTTGAAGGTATATGAAGTCTGCCAACCCTTTATTGATTTAATATACTTAATAAAAATTCGAAATCATATCTAAGTTGATATATTTTTAAATGAAACACCATGAAACGTAAAGTAATAACACACAAATTGTTCGTTTCAAATTAAATAATAAAACTGAACAATAATTCAATTCTATTCGTTATAGGAAAAGTTACCGATATTTCGTTTTTGATATATCGATATTTTTGGCTATATATTATGATTCGATATTTTTATAGAGAGTCGAAATCATATCTAAATCGATTTTTTTTTAATAAATGTCATGTAATGTGGACTAATTTTTATCCTTGACCATATTTTTTAGGCAACCCTATTGGTATGTGTTCAGCAACACATTTTATACCCTAAAATATAATTTTCTTCCGGTGAACAGATGGGTGAAGGTCAATGTTCCCCGGGATCTTACACTATCCATCCTTGCGTCAGCTAGCCATTTTGTAATCAGTACGAGGTCTGACGCCGTTAGTGCCTTGTATACGCTTCCGTTTTTTTTTGTTATTTTCTGTGAAAACCTTACTGTGGATGACTGGAGAAAAGTTGTGTAGCACGCTAAAAAAAATAATACAAGAAAACTGAAAGCGAGATGTCCATTTCGACAGCGTAATAAGAATTTATAATCAACCTAAATGACGGTTCTAGTAGTGACCCTAATGATGATTATAACAATGAACCCGATTTAGATAGTGCACCATTGTATTGATAATAAATAACTTTAAATTGTTATTCCTTGTTTGATTTCACCCTAAGAGCCCTTTTACAAAAACTATTCCGATTCGCGCATCTTATTTTAAATAGGCTGAGTGATTAAGCATGAGCATGAGTAATATAAATAATAAAATGAGTCGAAATCGACGTTGTGGGAGGGCGTTTAATATCGTATTAATTCAGAAAAAAAACAATTGTGTTATAATCCATACAGCATAACCCTGTAACTATCAATTCCAAGTTCTATGAGAATAATAATCGAATTGATTCATTGACGATTTTACATTATCCCTATCCTTATTGTGAGCTGTCAAAATTATCGTTCTTCTTCTTCTTTTTTATTTATGGCTTTCGCAGTATTATGCATTTAGCCAGTGTCAAGTATAATTCATTCTCAAGTTATTTTTACAAGAACGATGAAACCCGGGTGCGGTCGATTACAAGGTCTTGTCGGAGTTTTGGTGTTAACTCCTTTCAGTACGATTCTTAATTCACTTATTTCAATGTTTCCATACACTGTTCATCACCGTCAATGTTTATTGAACAAATTCACACCACTTTTATACAACAAACACAACTCTAAACTAGTTTATGAAATAAATTAAAATAAACA
Organism: Amorpha juglandis; assembly: GCA_949126905.1. NCBI lineage: Eukaryota > Metazoa > Arthropoda > Insecta > Lepidoptera > Sphingidae > Amorpha > Amorpha juglandis. Next base: position 8,539,940 of record OX421380.1, read on the forward strand.
ATGAACTGCACTGTCAGAATTCCCGCCAAAACTCCCAAAATTATCGTTCTAGATTTGACAGAGCGTAGCAACAGGGATGGGCAAATGGAAAAAATATATCGATATATATCGTATCGATATTTCGATATATCGATATAAATACGCATACATGCATCACGCTTTCGCAATTATTATTATTCTATAGACAATCATTCTACGAGCCATCTATAGAGATTTTTTTTTGGTTTTGTTCACCATCTACAGAGGGATACTCTGCGTATAATTATATACGATATTACAATAACAAGAAATATATATATATATATATATATATATATATATATATATATATATATATATATATATATATATATATATAATAAAAAATATAATAAGGCGATTAAAAAATATCGAATTTGATATTCAAAAATAAATATCGAATATCGATAATTCGAAATGAAAAATATCGACGATATTTATCGATTATTATCTAAAAAAAATATCGATATTTTGATATATCGATATTTTTTGCCCGTCCCTATGTAGCAACACTTTTTTTTTTAGCTTGAACAATGTCGTTCGAGGAAAAAAAAGCGCGGGAAACTTCGTATTGTTTGGACGTGTATTTTTGTTTCTGTAATTTTGTAAACGAAAAATTTGTAAATAATACTATCAGTTGAGGTTTAAGTTTCTATTTAGTTGTAGTTTTCATTTTTTTATGTAGATATATACTTTTATTCTTCTTTTGGTAAGTTTTTTTATAACATATTTTAGTGTTTAATTATGAATGAGCCGCCTGACCCGGGGGGTTTTGTCCCCCCGGCAGGCAAATTTGTAACAATTGGGGCTCACGAGACAAAAGGTAATACTTATATGTCTGAGTCTGGTATGGATACGGATGCTTCCAATTCATCTCGACCGCTCAAACGAAGTCGCCGCCATCTGTGTAAACACTGCCATAAAAGACGGAGAAAACTAGGGTCTAATGATGGTCTAACTAGTTGTGGATGTACAGACCCTTCGCAGTCGGTGCAACCACAGCTGGATACGTCTACCACGAATCCATCTCAGCTGGATACGTCTACCACGAATCCATCTAATACAAATAATAATAAAAATGTGACAGAAATTTCTGCTTCTAAAGTTCCCGCGCAAAATGTTCGGCTTGAATATGACAAATATGATATGGATCCATATATAGTTCACATTCAAAAAAATGTTTCTTTGGAGAATGACTCTACCACATTGCACCCGCTTTCATTCGGAAAATTTTTAAAGCGCTACGGATTTAAAAATATCATAAATGGTAGTGTGAAAAAAATTGGCAGAAACAAAATTTCTTTGGCATTTTCGACATATGTGGATGCTAACTCTTTCATTTCCCATGAAAGTCTTTCTAAAAATAACTATCAAGCATTTGTTCCATCGTTTAATGTTACCAGGATGGGTTTAGTCCGGGGAGTACCTACTGAGTGGTCTCCGGAGGAAGTCATAGATAATACTTCTGTTCCAGTCGGGTGTGGACGAATTCTCAAAGTTAGGCGACTTAATTTTAAATCTTTTGTAGATGGCTCTGTGACATGGAAACCCTCACAAACAGTCGTTTTCACATTTGATGGTCAAGTTTTACCAAAACGCATTTTTATTTGTTATAATGCCTTGCCCGTAGACCTATATATTTATCCAACAATACAATGTTTTAACTGCTGCCGGTATGGCCATACAAAAATCCATTGTAGGTCAAAACCCAGGTGTTATAAGTGCGGGCAAAATCACTCGGGAGAGACTTGTCCTATAAATGAAAGAGAAGCTAATTGCTGCTTGTGTTCTGGGCATCACTTTGCCACTAGCAAAACATGCCCAGAACTGTCACGTCAGAGGCAGATAAAAACCCATATGGCTCAAAATTCAGTCTCATAAGCAGAAGCTTCCAAATTAATTCCACCTGTTACAAAATCCTTTGCTGATACATTATTTTCTCCCCCTCCTCAACCTCCAGTCAACCATGCACGCATTCAACTTGATCAACCATCCTCATCATACAAAAAAACAACATTCCTCAAGTCTCGTCCCCCTCCTCATCCTGTTATGGGATATAATAGAGAAGCCCACAATGCAATAATAAAAGATTTTGCAATTCCAGAACCAACAAATGGTTGTGCTCTTGTTAATAATAGAAAAAATGAAAATGACAATCAGCTTAATGTAGAAGAATTTATTAAAGCACTGTTAAGTCTTCTTACAAAATTTAATTTTTCACCGTCCTACGTTGCCCCTATTTTAGAATCTTTTTCACTCTCTCCATCCAATGGACAATCAGAATATTATTCATTGGAATTGCCGCAGTGTAATCAATAAAAAAAGTGACCTAATTTATTTAATTAATAAATATGATCCATTTGCATTTGCCCTATCAGAAACTTGGTTAAAACCTCATAATGTTTTTAAAATCAAAGGATATATAACTGTGAGGGAGGATAGATCTGATGGGTATGGTGGGGTCGCCTTACTCATTAAAGATTCTGTTCCTTTCTCTTTTGTCACTTTACCTCGCCATTGTGATGAAATCTCAATAGTTGCTGTGACTGTAAATAATATATGTCTTGTTTCACTGTATATTTCTCATCCTACCTCTTCTATACTTACTGAAATTAATAGTATTTTGTCATTTTTCCCTAAACCCTTTTTAATATTAGGAGATTTTAACTGTCACCACCAATCCTGGGGTAGTTCTATTTCAAATTCATATGGTGAAGAATTACTTGAAGGGGATTCCGCTCGCGGATGTCAGATGATACACGTGGAGTGATTGACCATAAGATTTAAAAATTAATTTCTTCCTGTATTTCGGAGTAAATTATTATCTAAGCGGAATTATTGTGGTGGTGGTGTTGTTAGATAAGTAGTGGTAAGTACCAAAGTTTTAATTAACCACCCATTGTTTGCGCCATGGCGCAAGCAATGGATGTCCTACCCCCCGATCCCCCAGAGCCGCCGGATAAAGAACTGATCGATGTAGATCTATCGATTACGGTACCCAAAACGGGTACTAAACGCAGAATAGATGATGATGGTCGGAATGAATCCGTTAAAAAAACCATCACTAATCCATCCACAGCTGCCCCGTCAATTCAGACGGTGTACATGCATCCAAGTTGGTCGGAAGGCGTAAAATCCTACGATGATAGGGATAAAGGTCCATTCATTGTTCATGTATCTCGGTCAGAGCCAGATCCAGCAGCTGGCACCTCGATCCGCCCAATTAAATTCGGCCAATTCTTGGCTACTCATAAAATTGCCAATATATGTAATGGTGGACTTAAAAAAGTGGGTAGAAACAGAATTTCTGTTGAGTTTCAGTCGGCATCAGCAGCAAATAAATTTCTGGATAATCCACTTTTAGCTATCAACAAGTATGTTGTCAATATTCCCACTTTTAATATATCAAGAATGGGTCTCATCCGGGATGTACCAGTGGAGTGGTCAATGGACGAATTAATTGAGTCTTTGGAGTTACCTGATGGTTGTGGGTTAGTTTTAAAAGCCCGCAGGTTGAATAGAAAGACATTTGTTGATGGTACCCCTAATTGGATCCCCACTCAATCGGTGGTCCTTACTTTTAAAGGCCAAACCCTCCCCCAGTATGTATATTCTTATTATACTTCCCTACCTGTTGAGACCTATCATCTTCCTACTATCCAGTGTTTGAACTGCTGCAGGTTTGGTCACATCAAAACCCAGTGCCGTTCAAAACCTAGGTGTTTTAAATGTGCACAACCTCATTCAGGTAACGAATGTGATGTTCCAGAGACTAGTGCCACATGTCTGTACTGTTCTGGAAATCACTTTAGTATTAATAAATCTTGTCCAGAACAGAACAGACAAAAGGCAATAAAAATGTCTATGTCACAAGACAACATCTCTTTCGAAGAAGCTTCAAGTAAGTTTCCATCTGTGCGCAGATCCTACGCTGACAGTGTTAAGGACTTATCCACTGCACCCATTATCTCACCTTCTCTTTTGACCCAGTCCCCTAATAAATCATATAGAAAAACCGTAATTACCTCTCCTCGTCCTAGGGCCCCATTGGGTAAGTCCTATGACAAAGAAGCCCACCGGGCCCTAACTACCCCTATATCACTCTCTCCTCTTAATGGGTGTGCGCTCCAACAAAACCACTCAACACCATCAGAGATATCCAATGATAATTTTTTGGATACTATGCTCTCTATGGTGCTTAGTATGATATCAATGTACAGTGATTGTTTACCGTCCAACGTTGCACAAAAACTTACCCAAATCTCGAACCTCCTCTCCAAAAGTGGATCAGATCAGTGTTCTTCAGTGGAATATTAACAGTATTCGTAGAAAGAAACATGAACTAACTCACCTTATATCAAAATTTTCTCCATCGATCATAGCCATCTCGGAGACATGGTTGGTTCCTGGTTCTCGGTTTCGAGTTTCTGGTTACCTTTGTCTCCGTGATGATAGAGTCGATGGATATGCTGGTAGTGCCCTACTTGTAAGGCGCTGCCTGCCATTTTCCCAGTTAAACATTCCTGTACACAGTCCAGATATAAACGCTGTTGCCTTACGTGCTAATGGTGTGAGTTTCTTGTCTGTGTACATCCCTCATCCCCACTCTTCTTTAACCCCTGAGCTCCTTGCAATCATGTCCTCTCTTCCTCCTCCAGTTATTGTCATGGGGGATTTTAATGCCCATCACACCTCATGGGGTTCAAGCCACTGCGATGCTTTTGCTTATTCTATTTTAGAACTTTTAGATGATATGAACCTCTGTGTAATCAATGATGGTAGTCCTACTCGTAGAGTATATCCTACACAAAATCCAAAAAGTGCAGTTGATTTAACTATATGCTCCCCTTCTTTGTCCTCTCTTCTTTCATGGAAAATTCTTGGAACTTCTTTTGGTAGTGACCACTTCCCTATTATAATCTCCATGCCCGAAAAAACCTCTCACAACAATAATCCCATGCCTATGTTAAAATATAGATTATCTTCTGCTGATTGGACAGCTTATTCATCCTCTCTTGATGATAAAATTGACTCTCTTTGCCAACCAAATATTACAAATGTTCTAGAAACGTATTCTAAATTTGTTGATTCCATTATTACTTGTGCTGACGCACATATCCCTCTTAAAAAAAAAAACAAAAACTTTAAAACCTCTCCCCCCTGGTGGGATGCAGAATGCACTGCAATAGTTCATCAGCGGAATGCTGCTGAAGCAAATTATAACTCTTCCATGACTATGGTTAATTTCTTGGCTTACCAGAAAACTGCAGGTCAAGCAAGAAAACTGTTTTCCTCTAAAAAGAAACTTGGCTGGATACACTTTTGTGAGGGTCTGTCCCCAAGAACTCCTGCAGCACTGGTTTGGAAACAAATAAGACGTTTTCGAGGATGTTTCGAATCTAGTGACTTTTCTTCCAATGACCCTTCATTATGGCTGGATAGTTTTGCAGATAAGCTAGCGCCTCCCTCTGTTCCCCACTTTAACTTACTCCCTACTCCTTCTTCATACCTTCCATCGCAAAGTTTATTAGATTCTAGCTTTACGTTATCTGAGCTTCAACAAGTTCTAGATAGTTTGTCGGACTCATCTCCAGGTATAGATGGCATCCCGTACTCTTTCCTGTGTAAGGCAAACGAAAGAGCAAAATTATTTTACTTAAATTTAGTTAATCTTTTATTTGACTACGGGGTTGTTCCTGCGCCGTGGAATACACAAACTGTTATTCCGTTGCTGAAACCTGGCAAAGATCCTTCAGATCCTAACTCGCGACGTCCCATTGCATTGTCTTCAGTCCTGTGTAAAGTTTTGGAACACATGATCAAAAATCGTCTGGAATGGATGATAGAAAAAAACAATGTAATCCCTAAGACTCAATTTGGCTTCAGGAAAGGTATGAGCACGTTTGACAGCCTTAGCATACTAACTACTGATATTCGTTTGGCCTACAGTAACAAAGAATTCCTTATTGGAGTGTTCTTAGATATTGCGTCTGCTTATGATAACGTCCTTCTTCCGGTGCTCAGGAATAAATTAATTCAGCTGAGTATCCCTGAGAAGTTGGTTCGTTACATAATTAGTTTGTTGACGGAGAGGTCGGTTTTAATTAAATCGCAAGGTTCAGTGTTGGCATCCCGAACACTTTGGAAGGGTCTTCCTCAAGGTTCAGTCCTCAGTCCCCTGTTATATAACCTGTATACTTATGATCTTGAACAATCTGTGAACTCATTCTGTGAGATATTACAATACGCGGACGACATCGCCTTATACTCTACATCTAAGAACATCTCAGATGCTTGTAGTCGTTTAAATTCCGCTCTCTCATATTTACAGGATTGGTTAGAATTTCATGGACTGTCTCTCTCTGTAGCAAAGAGCTGTTCGGTTACGTTCACAAAAAGAAAACGCTTAGAACCGACAGCACTGTGGTTTAATGGAGAACACATACCTGAGAAACACTTTGCTAAGTTTTTAGGAGTTATTCTTGACTCTAGACTAACAGGGCTCCCACATTTTGACTCCGTAGCTAAAAAATGCGAGAAAAATGTGAACATACTAAGATCTTTGTCAGGTGTCTGGTGGGGATCCCATCCCTTTACACAAAAGCTACTGTATAATGCTATAGTACGCAGTCATATGGATTATGGGTCATTCCTCTTGGATCCTTGTAATAAAGCTGCTATTAAAAAGATGGGCCAAATCCAATCCAAATGCCTTCGAATAATTCTAGGCGCTATGAAATCATCCCCGATAAATGCTATGCAGGTAGAATGTGTGGATCCCCCACCTCATCTTCGTAGACAATTGCTATCGGATAGATTCTTTTTCAAATTGGTTCAAAATTCCTCTCACCCTCTTTTGTCCAAACTCCAAGTTCTGCTTCAAGCTTTTGAAATTCAAGGTTACCAATCCCTTGATATTCTTCCCTGTATAATACGTTCATATATCAAGTATTCACGTCTTCCACATCCAGTCATGCAGTACTCTATGAGTCCCCTATTTTGTGTCGATTATGAAGCATTAGTATTTCAACCCAAAGTATTTCTCCATTTTGGTATAGAAAAAGATTCTATAGAGGCTAGTAATATATTTAATGAAAAAGTTTCTACCAATTGGTCAGATTGGTTAACTATATTTACAGATGCTTCGAAAATTTCAGATGTTAGTTGGGTGGGTGTGGCTGTATGGGTGCCTAAATACAGAATTATTTTAAATTTTAAATGTCCTCCTCCCATGTCTGTATTCACTGGGGAGTCAATTGCCATATTTGAAGCGATATGTTATGTAAAATCTCATAAGCTTGACAAAACTATTATTTTCTCAGACTCCAAAAGCTGTCTTCAATCCATTTTGACAACCCCATTCCATTCCAAATCCAGGTTTCCCATAATATTACAAATTAGGCAGGAACTGTATGAGTGTTACAAACTGGGACTTAGAATTGTTTTAGCATGGATTCCTGGACACACTGGTATTCCAGGTAATGAGACTGCCGATTCTTGTGCGAAATTGGCTATAAATACAGGATCACTGAAATATAATAAAATCTTTTCTCATGATCTCTGCTCCATGGCTAAGCCGCACATGGATAAAGCTTGGGATAGAGCATGGGGTGTTTCGAGAATTAATTGCGGTAAATATTATGGTGAAATTCAACCCGAGATCCCTGTTAAACCCTGGTTCTTTGGATTCAGAGATGCTAATAAATTTGTTACTTCCACCATCTGTCGCCTACGGCTCGGTCATGCATGTACACCCGTCCACCTGGCTAAAATAAGGATACGGGATCATTCCCTCTGCGAATGTGGACTAGATGATGGTTCTCCCGATCATATATTTTTTAGTTGTCCTAATCTCCGTTTGTCCCTATACAATTTCCTACCCTTGAATATCCCTCGTCCCACTAATATGAAATGTTTATTGTCTTTAGTTAGTACCCCGTTTATTAAATGTTTATGTAAATTTATTGAAACTAACAAAATTAAACTTTGACCCTATTTAGATTATTTTATCTCATTAGAATGGTATTGTGGTATGTTTTATAACACCGGTGGTGGGTTAAGGTAAATGTGTTGTCCATTTCTTTTTTTTTAGATTCTGCTTGGATATAACAGTACACTGGTCATCTTCGGCAGAACTTTTACATCGGTCAACCTCCATCGTTTAAATTCTGACTACGTGACATTGGCGGAATTGTGTACCTATCACATGTCGCCATTCTTCCAAAACTGAACTGAATTACTTGACATATTAGACATGCATAACTTGTGCATATTAAATACTGGCTCACCTACCCGTCGCAGTGATCCCAACCAAATTAATCAAAGTGCAATAGACCTTTCTATCTGCACTCCTAATTTTACATCTTTTCTTAACTGGTCTATTCTATCTTCTTCCTTTGGAAGCGATCATTTTCCGATAATAATTACATTTCCGAACCCTAAAATAAAAAATTGTCATACTAAAAAATCCCACTTAAAATATAAATTGCCAGCCAAACATAGTAACGCCTGGGAGGTATATAAGAAAAAAGTAGATAGTATGCTTGGTTCGCTTCCTGTCCTTGGTGAGGGCTGCGAGCAGACATGTGCGGAGGCTCTAGCTCATATCTTGGTTACTGCAGCCGATGATGTTTTTCCTGAGAAAAATAAAACAAAACTTAGAAAACTCCCTATGCCTCCCTGGTGGGACTCAGAGTGCAATGATGCAGTTAAAAAACGAAAGCAAGTAGAACGGGAATATAATAAAAATATGACCGAGGAAAACTTTGCATGCCTTTCCAACATCATCGCTCATACACGTAAACTTTTCAAGAGGAAGAAGTCTGAAGGTTGGCATAATTTCTGTGTATCAATTTCTCCCAGTACTCACCCCACAATTGTCTGGCGCAACATTAGAAGGTTTAGATCTGCCCGTAATAACTTCACCTCTTCTCCTATTTCTGATACTTTGGCTAGGGACTTCTTAGACTTATTCGCTCCTCCATGGGTTCCTCAAGATATTAAATTGCAACCAACGCCTCCTGCAACCGATTACCCAAATCTTAACAATAATGCTTCCCTAAGCCATCCTTTTTCTATGAATGAGCTGAGGGGAATTATAAATAACACTGTTGACTCTGCTCCAGGTGTAGATGGCATTCCATACTCATTTTTTTCTAACATTAGCGATAGTGCTTTAAATTATTATTTAAGTTTAATAAATTTGGTAATGAAAACAGGGAACATCCCACTGGAATGGAAACGGCAAATAGTATTGCCAATTATTAAACCAAATAAAAATCCATCTGAAGTTTCTTCATACCGCCCTATAGTGTTATCTTCAGTATTATTAAAATTATCTGAGCATCTTATTAAAAATCGACTAGAGTGGTTTATGGAAAGTAAAGGTTTGCTAGCGGACTCTCAGTATGGCTTCAGAAAGAGTAAAAGTACAATTGATTGCTTAAGTATTTTTACATCTGACATTAGATTAGCTTTTACTAAAAACAGTTCCATGGTTGGCTTATTCTTGGATATCAAAGCAGCCTATGATAATGTGTCTCTTTCAGTTTTACATGATAAATTACAGGCCCTTCAGGTACCAGCAAATTTGACAAATTTTATTTTAAATATCTTAAATGAATGTTCAGTTAATATAATACTTCCAGAATATGAGTTATCTCGGCTTATATGGAGAGGACTCCCACAGGGTTCGGTACTTAGCCCTTTATTGTACAACATATACACTTATGATTTAGAAAATACATTAAGAGAAGATGTCCAGGTTTTACAATATGCAGATGACTTACTTCTGTACTACTCTTCTCATTCAGTCGAGCACACATGTTCTGTTCTTAATTCTGCCCTGAGCTCCCTTTCCTCCTGGCTTCATTTGAATGGCTTGGATCTTTCCACCTCTAAGAGTGCAGCTGTATTATTTACCCGCAAAAGAACTCCTCCCATTATTAACATTATCTATAATGACATTTCAATTCCGGTTACTAACAACTTTAAGTATTTGGGTGTTATTTTAGATTCTAAGCTCTCTGGTATTCCCCATTGTGATTATGTTGTCAATAGAGTTGAACAACATCTAAACATGCTAAGATGTCTTGCAGGAGTATGGTGGGGTGCTCATCCTCACTCTTTAAAACTTGTGTATAATGCTATAATACGAAGCATTTTTGATTATGGCATGTTCCTCCTGGAACCAGGTAATGTCAATGCTTTTAAAAAATTAGACCGTCTACAATCCAAAGCTCTACGTATTGTGACTGGATCAATGAAATCCAGTCCAATTAATGCTCTACAAGTAGAGTGTGGTGAAGCTCCTCTTTTTCTCAGACGACAATTTCTTTCAGACAATTATCTATTGAAAATCATACAGTTTTCAAATCACCCCCTTATTCGAATTCTTGAATCACTGCATTCAACTTTAAATTCATCTAGTTATTGGGCTCGTAAATCTGCACCATGTTTAGTTAAAAGTTATCAAAAATTCCTCTCTCTCCCTTCTCCCACTCATCGCTCCAACAAGCTCCCATTGTTTACAAATAGCTATGATTCTTTAACTCACACTCCTTTAATTATTTATAGTTGTGTTGATAGGAATGGCCCAAATGTTAAAGCACAATTTGACATGTTTCTTACTGAATATTGTGAGGGTTTCCACCATCTATATACAGATGCATCTAAAACTTCATCCTCTCAATGTGTTGGGATTGGTGTTTTTCACACTCAATACAACATTGTGCAAAAGATTAAACTTCCTCCAGAATCATCAGTATTCACAGGTGAATGTCTTGGCTTACTTAAAGCTATTGAATATGTCCTCTTATTTAAACTTAACAATGCTATTATTTTTTCAGACTCTTTAAGTGCTCTTCAGGCTTTTAATAAATTTCCTTTTAAAAGTAAAAATACTTTGCCAGTTATATTGGAAATGAAACAGTTAGCATTCAAATGTACTATGGTAGGGTATTCCTTAAAGTTCGCTTGGATCCCATGTCATTCAGGAATCCATGGCAATGAAATCGCTGATAGGCTTGCCAAAGAGGCGGTGCAGTGTGGTGATTTATTTCCCTTTAAAAACTTCACTCAGGACCTTAAAACTTTGGCTAAAACTTCTCTCCGAGAGACTTGGATGGAAAATTGGTCCTCTAGCAGCAAACAGAAAGGCCATTATTATTCCCTTATCCAACCTGATATACCAGCAAAGTCGTGGTTTTCCAAGGCTAAATTTGATAAATTGGAGACCTCTATTTTAATCCGTATAAGACTTGGACATACTTGTTCACCTGCCCACCTGGCTAGACTTAAAATTTTAAATAATCCAATGTGCCCCTGTGGATCAGATGTTGGCGACTTGAATCACATTTTATTCTCATGTTCTAACTATGACCGTTTATCCTTTTTTAAATCCCTTCTGCTCCTTCGTACTCCTTTTCCTTGCTCTATACTTTCACTTCTTTGTACAAATAATTTGCTAGTTTATAAATGTATTGCTGCATTTTTTATTTCAAACAACATAAAATTGTAGATATAGATTTTTCATCCTTAGTTTATTAAATATCCATGTAAATAATTTTATTATATTATTAAACTATGTTTGTTTCTTATATTAGTATATATATAAATCTATATTTTTTATCTCTCTTATTGCTTCTAACTCTTTTGATAGTAAAATTAATTAATTGAATTCATATGTAATCCTAACATTATATCCAAAATCCAATCCGCTAAATAAATATTCTGTTTTCCTTTCCCGGTTCAAAAGTTTCCTTACCTTTAACTTGGTCGTATAACAAAACAAATGTACATACAAACGAAAACTTGTCGTTGGCTGTATGCACAAGAAGTGCGAAGCCATATAAGAAGAAAAAAAATGTCGTTCGAGAAAAATAGTAGATACTGAAGGGAAATATCACAAAAACTCCGACATGACCTTAAATCGACCGCACCCGTGTTTCATATTTCTTTTGAGTTAAAGAAATACCTAAAATATCTAATATGGGCTCAAAGGCCAAATATTCACAGCCGTAAAAAAAACGAAATAAATGTAAACAGACTTTTCAGATTTCTGACAATTTGAGTGAAAATTTTGTTGAATGGTGAAAATGGAATAAATCTTAATTAAGTAAAATTAATTGATCAAAATCATGAATAGCGTGCATATTATTATTATTTAAAACAAGAAAATCCTTAATATCAGCAGAGTGTGATAAATTAATAAGATTTTGTTAATAAAACAGTGAAAATCATAAATATGTCGATACCTCCCATAAATTATTCTGTTCCTCCGCCAATACTGAATGTTCCTCCACCGGTGCCGCCGCACCAGGTATCTACTGTTTTACCAAATCAGCCCTTTTATAATCATCCTCCGCCTTCATATCCTGTACCGCCGCTGTCACACACAGATCAATCACCTTACGTTGCCATGGCACCCTTACCTCCATTGAATGTACCTCCGCCTACGTTACCCGCATACCCTAACCATCCAGTTGATGTAACTCTTTCGACACATTATCTACCTCCTCCACCAATACCAAGAGATTACATGTATCAAGATTATAAGAAAAAAGATTCACTTTGGTACACACGAGGTATTGAAAGCAGCATTCAGCCCACGCCTAGCACCTCCAAATCTATTTCACGTGAAAGATCACCATCAATGGAACGTCGATATCCATATGTCTCAAAAGAATATTTATATAAGCACAGATACTCACCTAACAGAGGTTATGATCGTGAACACCATGATCGAACTGAAAGTGATAGATATAGAGAAAGAGATAGGGATAGAGAAAGAGATAGGGATAGAGAAAGAGATAGGGATAGAGAACGAGAGAGGGATAGAGAACGAGTGAGGGATAGAGGAAGAGAGCATAGATATCGGAGTCGTAGCCCCAGTCATAACTACCGCACACGAAGCCCATCAAGGTCCAGCACTAGAGAAGATAGTTATCACAGGGAGAGGGACAGGTAATATTCATTTATTTAACATAGGATAGCCCTTATGCTAAGTCAGTACAACAAGTAATAACATATTCTAGAATGTGATAGTTATTGTGATGGTATGATTTTTCCTAGCATAATTTCTACCTAACTAATGTATACCTAATGTAGCCCAAAGGCTACACCTAACCATTGGACTCCTTACTTCAAGCATCAAGGTCCTTTCGCCTCATTTGAAATGGGACATGTATTGGCTTAGTACTAAAAGAAGACAACAACAGATAACAAACTCATTTAAAATCAGTACTTGTCATGTCCTGCCAGTATAATAGCTAGGTGGTGAGGGGGTGTTGGGTCCACCCCTGAAATGAATTGAAATAAATCCTAAAAAATTGGGAACAGCCTCCTTTTTTGAAATTGGTTAAAAACATCATTTTTAAGTTTTAATTCTTGAGGTGTCACCCAAATGTAATTCGCCCGGTTGCCACCCTTACTAGCTACACCATTGTGCCCTACTCAATACTAGATGATGATGTTGATTAAATACATTACAACATTAACATTTATTTTTTCTCTTGAATTAGATCTCAGTGGCCAGGAATATTAGCAATATTCACTATGTTTACTCATAGTACATTTTACTTAACAGGCATTCAGAGGAGACACACTGTAGCTTTTTTATTTTTAATGCTCATTGTAGAAAAATCCCTATTTAATATATTTATGTAATATATTGTTGTATATTTGTATTAATTAATATGTCACATTAATATTGTACCAATGTGGGTTGTAAATAAATACTGGTTTTTGCTTCTGATCTTGATAATGTCGTATCATTTAATAAAAAAAAACTTATAGTGTTTCACCTTGTAAAAGTGCCTATGAAGTAAAATGCTATATAATATAAGTGATTACAGTGTGTTGCTGATGTCGACTTGTACACTAATTCACAAAAAGTATAGATTATCAAAGCATATAATTTAAATCAGACTACTGTACTGTATGATGTGCAAAAATTAATTATTTATATATTAATTGAAATGCTAAACATAGCGTATTATATTAATTAGGTATAAAGAAAGACATGACTACGACCGGAGGAGATATGAGTATGAACGGCACCGTAGTCCGTCTCGTCACAGTGACTACAGAAGTCATAGTTGTAGGAGTTATGATTCTCGAGCGTCAAGTAAATCTCACAGATCACCGTCTAGGCTTAGACGTTCACGTAGCAGTGAATCTTATAGACAGAGTCGTACAAAGGAAATGTCACAAAATTCTCACAAAAGTGTATCTTCAAAACCCATGACAGATCGTGAGAAGATTTTGGAAGAATATAGGTAAGTGTAATACATGAGAAAATTTTCTAAGCTTAATTTAGTTGGTGAAATACATTTTTTTACGTTTTCATGATGGCCGACCTCTGTGGCACATTGGGCTAGTAGCTAACTTTAAAGTGAGAAACAGTGGGTTTGATCCTCTCGTTTAGACAAATGTTTATATGATATGAAAATTTTTGTTTTGAGGCTGGTTGGTCTCTGAAGATTCTGATACCCAAACTACAGATTATTCGAGTGAGATGCATGCGACTATTGGATTAATATTATATTTATAGATAAATTCGTCAACTATTATAACTTGGTATGCACTTGCAGGAAAAATTACTGCCAGACATCTGAAGACTATATACAGAAGATGGAGCAGTGGTCAAAAGAGCATAGCATAGAAGAGGAAGAGGTGATCAATTGACATTAACTTTAGATTTCTTATCACTAAACAAATATCTAGACAGACATTGTAGGCCTTATTACAAAACGTGATCTAGCTTTAAGCTAGGTTTATATCTAGGCTATGTGATATAGCAATCACAGCACACGCATCTGGGTTAATTTGCTTTAAAAGTTACAAGTTGTATTAATTAAATTTAATGCAGGGATCAAAGATGTGGTACAGAAGCTCCCCGGCCGAATTGTATTATAAACCAGTGGATGGTGGTGCACGTGTTCAACATACACAAAAACTTGAGAAACTTTGTGAGAAATTCTTCACAAAATTGATTGAGAGAGGTCGCAACGCCCGCCCCGAAGTAGATGAATTACCTCCATTAAAGACACCTAAAGTGAATACATGCACTCATGGACATTCACGTGAGTAAGACATTATTATCTGACAGCCTCGGTGGCGCAGCGGGCGAGTAGCCGGCTGTGAAGCGAGAAGCCGCGGGTTCGTTCCCCGCACCGAGAAAAACATTTGTGTGACACACAAATATTTGTCTTGGGGTCTGGGTGTTGTGAGACCGAAAGTCTGTCGTAGTTCCTGATACCTACGACACAAGACTAGTATCTTACTGTGGGGTCAGGACTATGTATGTGACTGTTGGGTGTATTTATTTATATTTATGTTATATTTTCAACTAGCAGACCATATAAGTATTGTTATGGTGTGAGCCTCCCTTAACTATCTACAATATGTTTAGGCATAAGTGATGTTTGAACATACAAGATAATTTTTTTACTGGTTTCAAAAAGAATAATGAGGTTTTCAGATATGGTGCTGCCACACCGGTGTTAGAAAATGTTATACAGGGTTAATTTTAAAACACCAGCAACCTCGCAGGACCAGATAGCTGACCCCATACGGAACAACTTTTGTTCTACGAGTTTGTATATAACTCAATACATTTAAAAAAAAATGATTTTACAAGTTTTTGTTGTGTCGTATTTTTCTTCGTAGCGTTCGGCGTGCGCGCGCGACTCAAAGGCGCCGCTCAGCTGGCTCGGACGATGACCTTCAACGCTAGCCCGGTTCCCCACGCTTCGCGTGTTTGCTTACGTAATCTGCGATGCGCGTAGGTAACATTCAAGACGGAAATTAAATGAATACTTATTTTTGTATGAAAATAAAATCTAACAAATTATTAAAAGTCGTAGAACAAAAGTAGTAGCTTATAACCTTAGGTATCTACCCCTGCGAGGTTGCTGGTGTTTTAAAAATAACCCTGTATAACATTTTATAACACCGGTGTGGCAGCATCATTTAGTAAACATTTCTTAACAATTTGTAACATTTTGTAACATTTCTTAACATTTTATAACCGCAGGCGGCGGTACTTTTGAGAGCGGCGCCGTCAAAGAAGCCGTCAAAGAAGAATGTTCAGAAATGTTAGAAAATGTTAAGAAATGTTATAAAATGTTAAGAAATGTTATAAAAATGTTAGAAAATGTTTGTAAACATTTTATAACATCGGTGTGGCAGCACCAATATACCTTTTTTATTTATGTCCATACATCACTTAGATGTATATACACAGATTTGGATGATAGCCGTGTTGGTCTCATATACATGTTAAGATCTGATGAGGTACTCAGAGGGGAAATAACATACTACGTAACGAAAATCAACACCGAGATTCGGAATTTAGAGACATATTTTTATAATACTTTAAGATAAATGCCTTTTTAAGTAACCTGAATCCGAAGTAATCCTGAAATCGAAGTAAATTGCGATTATTTTCGTTCCAAAAACCAGTAAACTATAGATAGCGAAAGCAATGGAACCGTGAAATGGTTTGACATGTTACAAAGTTGGTTTTATGGCCCATCTAAGGTAGATGATGAGGCACGCCACTAGGCATTATTAATGACTTATTACTGCATATTTAAAGCAATAACAAATTCCTGAACAGGAGTAACACCAAAATAGGGTACGATGGGGCTGGCATGGTCCACGGAGACCAAAAGTCCCTAAAAAATTGTGGTCTAAAAAAAATCCTGAACACTATTAGATTAAAAGGAGTATCTCTTTCCACATTAATTTAATACTATAGTAATATAGCCCTGAATAATATTGACTTAGATCTACTTATATCTCTCATTTCAGCTGATGATAAAAAGATTTCATCGTCAGTGTCATGTTTAGACGAAGAAGGTTTCGAAGGATTCACCGACAGAATCATGCTGGAGCTACAAAGAAAACAGAGTCATCCAAGACGCTTACATCCTGAGATGTGGTAAGTACTATTAGTATAATCATGTCAATTTAACGAGTTGGCAGTGCGTTTACCGTTTGAATGTATACCCAAACATTTTGGTAGCGGTATGGCAAGTGTCTAATTTGCTAACGGTATTTAAATCCGATGTGCTATATACAATTGAATAAGGATTTATTAGATACTAGATGACCCGGTGAACTTCGTATCACCTACATATATTTGTGCAAAATGTGGTAAAAACTAATACAAATGTTTCATTTACATTAAATGCAAATAAGTGAGGTACTGCACCATTGCAGGCAAGGTAACCCTTCGCACCCGTCCACCTCCCCCCGGTGGGACAGACCTATCCCTGTCCCTGTCCTGTTCCTGAACTGTCCCTGTCCTGTCCCTGTCCTGCCCCCCGACCGCCTATTCAAAGCGATAACGATAGCGATAGCAATGCGCGAAAGCGATGACATTGTATTGTCTTAATTACTTAAAAATTACTGTCTGTTTACTGTCAAATGTATGGATAAATCATTCGGTCAATTTTTAAGTAATTAAGATCGTTAATTTTTAAGTAATTAAGTCAATACATTGTCATCGCTTTCGCGCATTGCTATCGCTATCGCTATCGCTTTGAATAGGCGGTCGGGGGGCTGTACCTGTCCTGTCCCTGTCCCGTCCCTGTCCCGTCCCTGTCCCGTCCCTGTCATGTCCCTGTCCCGTCCCTGTCCCGTCTCTGTCCCGTTCCTGTCCCGTTCCTGTCCCGTCCCTGTCCCGTGCCTGTCCCGTGCCTGTCCCGTCCCTGTCCCGTCCCTGTCCCGTCCCTGTCCCGTCCCTGTCCCGTCCCTGTCCCGTCCCTGTCCCGTCCCTGTCCCGTCCCTGTCCCGTCCCTGTCCCGTCCCTGTCCCGTCCCTGTCCCGTCCCTGTCCCGTCCCTGTCCCGTCCCTGTCCCGTCCCGTCCCTGTCCTGTCTTGTTCTGTCCCTGTCCCTGTCCCTGTCCCTGTCCCTGTCCTGTCCTGTCCTATCATCAAAAAGAAAAGATTAAGTTGTCGTTTTTAGTGTTTTCCTTTACTTATTATCATACCCAGGAACAGTTTGTACTGGAAAATTAAGTTGTCGTTTTTAGTGTTTTCCTTTACTTATTATTTATGTTACTCATTTTTTCTCACCGGGTAAACCTTCCCTGAACTTCCACAAATATTTCAAGATCAGAATTAGCCAAATCGGTACAGCCAGTCTCGAGTTTTGGCGAGACACACGCACAGCGATTCATTTTTATATATATAGATGTCAAGTGTAGATTATAAAAGCAGCGCAAAGATACGAAACAAAAAAGGGACCAAAATCGCCGCACGTCGCCCTCGAACAAACAAACGGGCGGCGAACTTTCAAACCAGTATGTTAACTATACTACGCAATTTTTTAATGATTTGTGCGCCGCTCGGGCAAGAGAGAGAGAGAGAGTTCTCGAAGAGAGGGCGCCGGTATTCGCCTTTTGTTTTCCATTGCCGCCGCTCGGCGGCGCTGTGGTCGTAAACAACCCAAACCCGTGTCCAGTTTGACATCTCACCCTTTAATTTACCTCACTCACAGGCATAATATTGTGCCTTACAACAGAAAAAGGTTGCGAAACACTCCTAATATTTAGTAATTGCACTGGCTTTAACATACTTCAAACTGGAACATAATAATGGTTACACATGGATGTTTGCAAACACATTCAAAGCGGCCTTTTACCTACCGAAACGAAGTCCGATTACCGGAGACCCACGTCAGAGTCCGTTTAAACCAGTGTTTCCTAACGTGGGGCCCACGCCCCACAGGGGGGCAATTTGTCAGTTCAGGGGGGCAATTTAAAAACGGACTCGATACGACTTTAACCCTTTCGCTTGGGGTTATTTAAATGCAATGCTAGATATCGGTGACAAATTTAACAAAAAAATATTAAGGTGGGGCATGGCCTAAAAAAGGTTGGGAAACACTGGTTTAAACCCTTAGTTCTCAAAGTGGTCCAGGTGGACTCCCAGGGCTCCACGGGAGACTCGACGGGGGTCCACGTTGGCATGAAAAAATGGGGGTTTACAATTTGTAAGCGGGGGACCACGAAAATGTATCTGCTTTCGATAGTGAAGAACTAAAATGTTGGCCTGACTTCACCTATCATTGTAGGCAGATAATATTTTAAGGAGCTCAGCGACTGTTACTGTAGAAATGCTGCTGAAATGTAGCTGCAGGGTGTCCACCGGAACCAGGCAAACTTTGAAAGTGGTCTATGAGAAAAAAGTCTGAGAACCTCGGGTTTAAACGATAGGCTTTCATACCGCGTTACAAAATCCGATATATACTAACAGGTTTAACAGCACTGGAGAGATGAACGGTGGTCCGCTTTGTCGATGTAGTGCTAAATCACGACGCTACGGCATGCAACACGGAGTGTACGCCGGGGAGGATACCTTCCCCAGATGTAATATAACGCAAAATAACATCGACAAACTATATCATTATCGGTCAGTAATGTTTTTATTATGTACTGTAAACGAAATATTTACATTTTATGAATATTGTGAAATCTTCACACTTAGTTAGTGATTTTCGCCATTTTCTAATATACAGGGTTACTTTTAAAACACCAACAACCTAGTAGGACTAGATAGCTAACCCCATAAGGAACAACTTTTGCTCTTTATGGGGTTAGCTATCTAGTCCTGCGCGATTGTTGGTATTTTAAAAGTAACCCTGTATATGTTGACTGAAATTAGGTTTACATGTGAAAATAGCCACAGAATTACAGCTGTGAGATATAGGCCTTTGTGTAAATTTTCAAGAGGTTTTAGAATATTATTTCCCGAGAGGCCGCGGGTTCGATCCCCGCACCGAGACAAATTTTTGTGTGATCCACATTTATTTGTTTCGGGGTCTGGGTGTTGTGAGACCGAAAGTCTCTCGTAGTTCCTGATACCCACGACACAAGACTCGTATCTTACTGTGGGTCAGGACTATGTATGTGACTGTTGGGTGTATTTATTTATTTAACAATGAAAATCTAAATATAAAATATTACAAATTCGATAAGAATAAATTGCCTTCGAAGTTCATAATATTATCTATAAAGTATCGTATGTACATATATATTCTCAAATATTTGTTTTCTTTTAGAATAACGGTATCACCGCCCACAAATTTTCTGATCAAAGCACCGACTATCATAGGTCACGATGAACATGAGTTTCTTTTCTCTGGGTTTTCAATGTTCTCTCACTACAAGCTCGCGAAATTACCGATGTGTAAAGTGATCAGATTTAATATCGAATACACTATACTATATGTGGAGGAGCCAGCGCCGCAGAACTTTACTATCAAAGAATTGGATTTGTTTGGTGAGTGAAATAAGATTTTTTAATCTAATGTAAATAAAACTGTGTAAAACAATTGTACGCCATTTTAGTATTACTGTAACTTAAACAACATGAAAGGAACCAAGTTTTAGCAGTTAATAAAATAATATGAAAATTAAAATGATACTCGCAGTGAATTTTTTGATCCTAGATAAATAACAATTTTTAGTAAAGATTTTTTTTTGTAAATTTACAGAGGAATTCCTTTTCGTTGAACTACTGGAATTAGTGGACTTAGATTTGGGGAAAGCGACGGATACAACATGCTCACAGTTCCATTTCTTGCCGAGATTTGTGAGATACTTACCCGAGGGTGGATGCGAGGTAACATTTTTTTTGTAATTAATTAGCATTACATATGTTTTTTTTTATAGCATAGTGAGTAAGTAAGTGATCATATAATATGTTTTGAATTTATTAAAAAAAAATGGTTAAATTGCTACAAATTAACTTATTTAAGCAGGGTTTTGAAACACCTTTATGAAAAATCCTGTAAGTATGTAATTAATATTTTTTGGTGTCATAAAGTATCATATATGTCGTGAACATTTCCAGGTACTGTCAATGTGTGAAGTTATGAAATATCTAATAGACGAAAGCGGATTGTTGATACCGCCGGATACATTATCAGATGTTCACGACATGGATCACTACACATGGCAAAGATTCGTGGATAGGATAAAAGGTAACTATATCAAAAGGTATAATGTACAAAAATATCTACATGAATAAAGAAAATTTATTCTAATAGGTATTATTAGATTCACGCTGAAGCCAGTTTTGTCTACAGGGGCGGTTTAACTGGCATGATGATTATGGTGATACAGGGATTAAAAAAGTTTATAAAAGAAGGTACATTTTTTATAGCAGAACAGAAGAAGGAAGAGAAGTGATGTGATGTCGGTCGGGAGATATTTTTTGGGTCCCCAGAAGTCATTCACCGACAAAAAAATCAATAGCAAGTTGCTAATATACGTAGGTTTTCTGTGACATTGTGAAGTCGGTCAAGTCGGCCCATTCATGCTGTAGACAAAACTATCGAGAGCATATCTACCAATTTACATTCTAGTGCAGTGTTTCCCAACCTTTTTTAGGCCATGCCCCACCTTAACATTTTTTTAGTAAATTTGTCACCGATATCTAGCATTGCATTTAAATAACCCAAAGCGAAAGGGTTAAAGTCGTGTCGAGTCCATTTTTAAATTGCCCCCCTTAACTATCAAATTGCCTCCCTGTGGGGCGTGGGCCCCACGTTGGGAAACACTGTTCTAGTGTGTATTAACCTTTGAAGTGAAAACTTCTTTAGCGGCGTTGAGCACTTTTCTTGGGATGGGTATAAAATGTTAAACTCGCGTCAGGACATGTGACTTGATCGAAAATTTTATGTAATATAAATTGTCATTTTTGTATACGATAGCGCAATAAATGAATATTGTATTTAACCACATAAATGAAATTCAAAAGCAAATAAATAACCATTCCAAAATCTTCAAAAATGCACAACGTTAATGTTCTAGTTTTCACTTCTGCCGACACTCCCGGAGTGCAACCCGTTGTTTATTTTTTTTAGGTATGATAGTAACATATCCGGGTAAGAAGCCATGTTCCGTCCGTGTAGATCAGTTGGACCGCAGCCCACCGACGGGCGATACCAAACATTTCAAAGACCTGAAGAAATTTTATCCGGAAATTGTACATTTCGGTATTCGACCGCCGCAGTTGAGCTACGCTGGCAATCCGGAGTAAGTGTTTTATGTATTTTACTTATGCCTGAATAACATTTGTAAGTTATAACTAACGACATTAAAACTTGCGTAGGTGGATCACGTATGCGTTTACACCTGGATGCAATTATAGATCTTAAATGTGTTTCTCAACTTACAGCTTACGTTATTAAGGTAATTTACAGTAAGCAACTTACAATGGTTTTACGTAGTAATTTCTTCTTGAATATTCTTACGTAAGGTGGCAGGGCGCTCGTATGGGAGAGGCCGTCTGGGTTGGTACCACCGCTTTGTCTATTTTTGCTGCCAAGCAACAGTGTGTAAGTACTGTTGTGTTTCGTTTGAAGGACATTGAAGCTGGGGACATTGAAGGTGAAATTACTGGGCGTTAAGAGACTAAACATCTTATGTCTCGGGGTGACGAGCGCACTTCAGTACCATGCAATGCTTTGTAATTCAAAGTTCTGTGTGGTGTTGCTTCTGTTTATGGGTAGGGGTGGCGCTTACCATCAAGCGAGCGCTTTGCTCGACTCGTCATTCAATAAAAAAAAAGTTTATAGTTAAACTAGGTTTTGTAATAAGACCGCTGCGGTTTTGTCTCGCTCCAGCATTGTTCTCGGTGACGCACTTCACTTCGACGTACTTCAATTTATGATCAATAACTCTCATTTTTCCAGATATCAAAGAGCTTGGCGGTACTATGTAAAGTATAGACATTTGATCGCGAATATGGCCAAGCCTTCTATACAAGAACGACAGAAACTCGCCGCGAAAGAAGCGCAACTGCAAGAGATCAGGATGCAGAACAAAATGAAGCGTGACGTCACCGTTGCTATGTCCTCTGAAGGATTCCACACTACTGGCTTGATGTGCGATGTAGTACAGGTAAGGAAAACCCAGTGGATGGTGTCAACTGTCAAACAAGTTAATGCTGAGTTTTGGCGGGAATTCTGACAGTGCAGTTCCATCGCTTATTTTAATTTATTTCATAAACTAGTTTAGAGTTGTGTTTGTTGTATAAAAGTGATGTGGATTTGTTCAATTAACATTGACGGTGATGAACAGTATATGGAAACATTGAAATAAGTGAATTAAGAATCGTACTGAAAGGAGTTAACACCATAACTCCGACAAGAGCTTGAAATCGTCCGCACCCGTGTTTCATCGTGCTTGTAAAAATACTTGAGAATACATTATACTTGACACTGGCTAAATGCATAATACTGCGAAAGCCATTAATAAAAAAGAAAGAAAGAAACTTTCTTGCTAGTGGGAGGGTACCTATATAAATTTGTACCCGACTGAAAGCAACTGCTAAAAAAAACAGACTTAGCGGCTCGTTTCGGTGAGTCGCGTGCTGGGATAGACTAGTTTATTTTAGTAGTATTCGAGTGGTAGAGCCACGGTGTAGACAATTTCGTCAACAGCATGAATGGGCCGGCTCGACCGGGTCGTTACCACTGTCTCACAGAAAACCGACGTAAAGTAGCGGCTTGCTGCTGCGTTTCATACGGTGAGTGAGATATCCGGAGGCCCAAATCCCCCTCCCCTTCCCAATCCATAATTATCGCTTTCCTTTAAAGTCGGCAACGCGCCCATGATTCTTCTGGTATTGTGGGCGTACATGGGCAGTGGAGGTCACTTACCTTCAGGTGACCCACTTGCTCGTTTGTCGGCATATGCTATAAAAAAAAACTTTATGCCGGCATTATTCTGATGACGTCATATTTGATACATGTAAATATGTTTTATCAGTTATGAAATGTATCGAAGTGAATTTATTTCCAGCACGCCATGCTCATACCGGTTCTAGTACGTCATCTCCGTTTTCATAAATCCTTGGACACACTCGAGCAGAAGATCGGTTATGTGTTCAAACAACGTGCGCTATTACAAACTGCTTTGACTCATCCCTCGTACAGGGAAAACTTTGGGACCAACCCGGACCATGCCAGGAACAGTCTTACCAACTGTGGGATACGACAGCCCGAGTACGGTGACAGGAGAATACATTATACGAGAAAGAAAGGTACGCTTTTGAGTGAAATGTTTTTGATAGATCGATGTGATTATGTATCAAACTATAAACGGAAGGTACTGGTGGTAGGATATTCATATCCGCCCGGATAGCGACCACCGTACACATGGTGTTAAAACCTGCCATAGTGACCCACACGCCTTGTGTGGATCGCGGTCCAGGATCAGCCAGTGTATACCCGGTTCTCCCGAGGGGCTTGCGACATGACTTGTTGGTTGGTTGGGATGGGTATCCATCCTTGTATTACTGTGCCTGCATCGGTCATCCGTCTGTTCTGTCGCAAACCCCTCGATTTGCTTCTTCCCTTTCCGAAGAGGGAAGAAGCATTTATACAGGCCGGCATGACTCAGGTGACCACTGATAAACTCATTGTTTGGTAGTGGTCGTTGGTTTTTTTGGACTACACTACGCTTACCATCAGGTGTGGGGCAGTCACTTTGCCGTGCTCGGATAAAAAAAAAAGAATATATACCTAAGAATTAAAATGTGAATATAAAGTGGTATAGCCACGATATCAGATATGGCAATAACAAGTCTCAAATATGACCAAACCTTTGTGTAACACTTTATATAAAAATTGCTGTGTTTTATAGGTATCGTGACCTTAATCAACATAATGTCACGTTTCGGCAAGCACAGAGAGACAGAGTCCGAAATGAAACACAATGAGCGTTTGGAGTTCCTTGGAGATGCGGTTGTTGAATTTCTTTCGTCGATACATCTTTTTAAAATGTTCCCCGGTCTGGCTGAAGGTGGTTTGGCCACTTACAGGGCAGCTATCGTACAAAATCAACATTTGGCGCAACTTGCAAGGGTGAGTAGTAGTTTTTTAATCTTTGCTAGTGATGGTTTTCTCTTGTTGATGATTTTTTCGTGATAATATTTTGTTGAAATCTGAAAGTTACTAGACGATTCTATTATATAAATCTGTGGGTAAAAATTACACATAATGTATATTATTATGCCATATGCAACAAGAAATAGTTTTATCGTAAAATCACATTTTTATCTAACCGAAAAACCGTGATAAAATCCGTTTAAATTAGTTTGTTTCATTTTTATCTGGTGAATTCAATATGTCTATTGAAACTGACATGTTTGCATTGTTTTGTCGCCGATAGTTTTTTTCTTTCGCATGCAAGATATATTGTAGGCATAATATGTTAAGCCCCCTGGACAATATATAGTACCATATACATCAGTTTCTTTTAGTAACTTTGTACAAATAACAAACAACCTTGACATTGACAATGACATGACATTTATTCTGTAATTAAGCTAAAAACATAATTTTTATGTAATTTTTAAGTGTGATTTATATGTTTCCCATTACATCGCGATTAAAAGAATCAATTGTATGTGTGATCGGTATCCCGCTTTGTGAATTTTCGGTGGTTTCATTTACACGTCGTAAGAGGCGACGTCATAGCCAAAGTGTGTCGTACTATTTAAAACACATTTATTCTGTAGAGTACATCATGCGATTTCGAGCTGGACGGTAGTTTGGGTAGTTGGCCTCGTTACTGTCGTAGTCGCACAGGGAGTGGTTTAACCAAGTTGCCGATACTATTAATGTGTCTTCGTGTACTCTGAGGGCGTTCCCAAAGATATCGCTGTTTATAATATGTTATAAATGTATTCAAGTAAAATAAAAATATAGCACATCATATTTAAGGATGGTAACTCTACTGTATTACAGGTTGAGCCCTGTATTAGTAGTGGTTATGTGGTTAATAAATAAATAAATAATAAATAACACCCAACAGTCACACACATAACCCTGACCCCACGGTAAGATACGAGTCTTGTGTCGTGGATATCAGGAACTACGAGAGACTTTCGGTCTTACAACACCCAGACCCGAAACAAATATTTGGATCAGACAAATATTTGCCTCGGTGCAGGGATCGAACCCGCGGCCTCACGTTTCACAGTCGGCTACTCGCACACTGAGCCACGGAGACTGTCAATAAAATATAGCCATTTAAAAATATATTGTTGGTAAATGGGTATAGAACATAGAGCTGGAGCAGTTCATGCTGTACGCGCACGGGTCGGACCTGTGCCGCGCCGTGGTGATGCGCCACGCGATGGCCAACAGCTTCGAGGCGCTCATGGGCGCGCTCTTCCTCGACGCCACTACGGGACTACAGGTACACCACCTCTCTCATAGTATAGAACATAGAGCTGGAGCAGTTCATGCTGTACGCGCACGGGTCGGACCTGTGCCGCGCCGTGGTGATGCGCCACGCGATGGCCAACAGCTTCGAGGCGCTCATGGGCGCGCTCTTCCTCGACGCCACTACGGGACTACAGGTACACCACCTCTCTCATAGTATAGAACATAGAGCTGGAGCAGTTCATGCTGTACGCGCACGGGTCGGACCTGTGCCGCGCCGTGGTGATGCGCCACGCGATGGCCAACAGCTTCGAGGCGCTCATGGGCGCGCTCTTCCTCGACGCCACTACGGGACTACAGGTACACCACCTCTCTCATAGTATAGAACATAGAGCTGGAGCAGTTCATGCTGTACGCGCACGGGTCGGACCTGTGCCGCGCCGTGGTGATGCGCCACGCGATGGCCAACAGCTTCGAGGCGCTCATGGGCGCGCTCTTCCTCGACGCCACTACGGGACTACAGGTACACCACCTCTCTCATAGTATAGAACATAGAGCTGGAGCAGTTCATGCTGTACGCGCACGGGTCGGACCTGTGCCGCGCCGTGGTGATGCGCCACGCGATGGCCAACAGCTTCGAGGCGCTCATGGGCGCGCTCTTCCTCGACGCCACTACGGGACTACAGGTACACCACCTCTCTCATAGTATAGAACATAGAGCTGGAGCAGTTCATGCTGTACGCGCACGGGTCGGACCTGTGCCGCGCCGTGGTGATGCGCCACGCGATGGCCAACAGCTTCGAGGCGCTCATGGGCGCGCTCTTCCTCGACGCCACTACGGGACTACAGGTACACCACCTCTCTCATAGTATAGAACATAGAGCTGGAGCAGTTCATGCTGTACGCGCACGGGTCGGACCTGTGCCGCGCCGTGGTGATGCGCCACGCGATGGCCAACAGCTTCGAGGCGCTCATGGGCGCGCTCTTCCTCGACGCCACTACGGGACTACAGGTACACCACCTCTCTCATAGTATAGAACATAGAGCTGGAGCAGTTCATGCTGTACGCGCACGGGTCGGACCTGTGCCGCGCCGTGGTGATGCGCCACGCGATGGCCAACAGCTTCGAGGCGCTCATGGGCGCGCTCTTCCTCGACGCCACTACGGGACTACAGGTACACCACCTCTCTCATAGTATAGAACATAGAGCTGGAGCAGTTCATGCTGTACGCGCACGGGTCGGACCTGTGCCGCGCCGTGGTGATGCGCCACGCGATGGCCAACAGCTTCGAGGCGCTCATGGGCGCGCTCTTCCTCGACGCTACTACGGGACTACAGGTACACCACCTCTCTCATAGTATAGAACATAGAGCTGGAGCAGTTCATGCTGTACGCGCACGGGTCGGACCTGTGCCGCGCCGTGGTGATGCGCCACGCGATGGCCAACAGCTTCGAGGCGCTCATGGGCGCGCTCTTCCTCGACGCCACTACGGGACTACAGGTACACCACCTCTCTCATAGTATAGAACATAGAGCTGGAGCAGTTCATGCTGTACGCGCACGGGTCGGACCTGTGCCGCGCCGTGGTGATGCGCCACGCGATGGCCAACAGCTTCGAGGCGCTCATGGGCGCGCTCTTCCTCGACGCTACTACGGGACTACAGGTACACCACCTCTCTCATAGTATAGAACATAGAGCTGGAGCAGTTCATGCTGTACGCGCACGGGTCGGACCTGTGCCGCGCCGTGGTGATGCGCCACGCGATGGCCAACAGCTTCGAGGCGCTCATGGGCGCGCTCTTCCTCGACGCTACTACGGGACTACAGGTCACTCACACCTCACTCATATTATACTAGCAGACCCGGCCACGCGTTGCTGTGGCTAACGTATACTGTGTGGCGATTAGGTTATCACATTAAATTATACCACGTATACTACAAGTCATTCTTTAACCATAAACCATAACCATAACCATAAATAAATGAAATACATACGGTATCTTAGTCAAAGGATATTTTTTCTGATTTAAAATTTGAGAACATCATGTAAATAAATGCGTAAGGATATCTGATAAAGCGGCGAGCGGCGATGCGATGCGGACATGCATGAGGCAAAGTACCTATTGCTGCGATGTCGCCGCTTTTACGGGTCATTGAATTACTATTAAACAAGGTGTTTTATTTCGTGGCAATTTTTAAGGTATTTATTTTGTTTGAAAGTTGCATATTTTTGTTTTTGGTATAAATGTTTATTTTACTCTTTGAACAAACTTATATCAACTAGTTTTAATCGCTGTATCATTTAATGTGATAACCAAATCGCCACTCGGTATATTATATTATATTGTAGTAAATTATTCAATACAGTATGCGCCATCTATTGGATACTTACTCAAACCAGCCGATAAATCACCTTACATCGTCATCGGTTAGAATCTTATGGAACTTTACAGCTAATTATAACTCTGTCATATTATTATAAACAAATAATTTGCAATAATAAAATATTGCGAACTAACTGAATACAGCCGATAAATTCATTACACCGATTACACCGCCATCTGTTAGAATATTATTGAACTCACAGATTATAAACAAATAATTTGCAATAAAAAATATTGCCACTATAATTTGAGATATTAACTATGCTATCTCTCAAGTTGGATCAAACACACAGTTTGGAAGTTTTATTAAAATCGGTTCAGTAGTTTAGGAGTTTATCGCGGACGAACAACGTGACACAATTTTTTTATATATAAAGATAAAGATCTGATTCATCTACTAACCTACAAACGTCCACATATTATTTAATACAAAAAGTTTTACCCCTCCCTCTCCTTGATTTGTACCGTGCCAAGGTGATGCCTTACAATATTAAAAAATAATAATATATAGTGAAATACGCATGTCAACAGGTTGCAGACAGAGTATTTTCTCTGGCTTTGTGGCATAACGATCCAGAATTGCATGAAGTGTGGACGAAAGAGCGTTTACATCCCCTGCAAGAACAAGAACCTTTGGGCGACAGGAAATATATAAAGGATTTCGAGTTTCTGCAGCGACTTACCGAATTTGAAGATTCCATCGGTAAGATTATTAAATCAAAAACATATTATCAGCATTGATTTAAAAATTAATCTCACAGATTTTTTATTTCAAATTTTTTATCTGTAATACAATACAAAGATACGCAACTCATACGCCTTTCTTTACTATTATATATGTCGGAGCATGAAGAGTACGGACACTGAATTGACCTATATAAATAACGATATTCTACGTCAATTGTCGGTACCGCCAGTCATATTGATAATTTGAGGTTGATTTGTGTTGTTTGCCAAGTAATTCCGTTTACGTAGTAGGGATAATGAAAATCCCGCTACATAAGATGGCGTCTTGTCATTTAAAAATTAGTCTAGTTCCGTCGGCGAGTCGTAACAGTAGGGAATTGCTAAAATAATGGCAAACTAGGGTTATTTAAGTACAGTGTTAATCTTAATAACTAATTGACTGCTAATATTGTGATTTATAACCGCGAAGTGTATCGTGTTAAAATGTTTTCTGTATTCTTAGCATTATTATACGGGTGGGTTTTCTGTCGCCGGTTCTTTTCCACCTACGATTATATTTCCGAGCCGGTAGTAGATTAAAAGAGCGAATAAACGATTATGTGATAACCCTGTGTCGTTATTATTGAGACTTATCGTACGCCGTACATCTTGACTACATCGAGTGAAGAGTATGGGTTGTAAAACCATCCTCTCTGACGCATCTACTTGGAGCTCGCCGCGTCATATACTATTCAACTTTGTCATCCACAACACATAACATTTGATGATGCATTCGGATGACATTTCATGGCAGAATTTCTGCAGGATTTGAAAGAAATGCCTTAATTTTTTACGCTCTTAAAAATTGTGGTGGTCAGGTGTAGTAAGCGGCTTGGATTAAGACATGATGTTGCTTGTTCAGAGTCCTTTAATTTAATGTCCAATTAATTGCCGAAAAACTTATTTATACATATTATAAAAATGTGCTGACATTGCTTAGCCTACTTTATAATACACTGGTGTAATATTCGTCGAAGACTTATTTAAACAGAAATATTAAGAAATTAGCCTAAATACCATAGGCTACTTTATAATACAAATGGTGCAACATTCGTACAAGCTTGAGTTTATTAACTTATTGCGTAACATTACATTACACAGGTTTTGGGATGAACCTTAGAGTAATATTTAAGGGTCACGATGAATACTTTTATTTATTTATTTAAACTTAATATGCAAAACATGTATCAAATCGGGCTTAATGCTAGAGGCATTCTTTAACAGCCAACTTTTACCTTGGCCAAAATATTCAACTTTCGTAATAAGGTAGTTTGATGAAGCCGTTTTGGCGGTATTCGATGAGCAACGTAACTGTTGTGTTGAGTCGTCGATTCGTTGTGCTTAAAAGCAGTGCTTCTTACGAAGTTGAATCGAACTCTGACCAGCAAACGGGTCCATAAGGTCAAAGTAGCTAACCTTCCCATGAAGCGAGCAACTCGTCGTGGATAGAAATCGAATAATAAATCTTCCACAAGAGAACCAAAGTCTGTAATATTACTCGCAAAATTAGCATGTTGAAGTGAAAGTGGTCCGGTTATGTCTAGAGACTATGGATGATCGTTGGAATAGACGCATGCTGGAGTGGAGATAGCGTTTAGGTACAAGTGGTATAGAATGCTCTGCTGCACGATGGAAGAACGACTTTAAAACGGTGGCAGATTGCGGTTGAATTCAGGCTACCCATGACCGGAATGGTAAACATAGGTGTAATTAGTTCACCCACGCATCGTGGAGCTTACTTGGACTAATCCAATGATGTTAACGAGCCTGTTGTGATATCGGCCAGAAATTCCAACCGTGAACAATGTATGTATATGTTGGGTATATATCGGTACAGGCGTCCAGTTCAAGCACATCCGTTTGCTGGCGCGCGCGTTCACGGACCGGTCGGTGGGGTTCACGCACCTGACGCTGGGCTCCAACCAGCGCCTGGAGTTCCTCGGCGACACCGTGCTGCAGCTCGTCGTCTCCGACCGCCTCTACAGGCACTTCCCCGACCACCACGAGGGACACCTGTCCGTGAGTGCATCAACATACCTAATACTCGTTCACGGACCGGTCGGTGGGGTTCACGCACCTGACGCTGGGCTCCAACTAGTCGAAAAGTCAGTGGTATATGCTCTTGGGGCTGGTTTCGAACCTGCGATTTTCGTCTCGACAGTCCATACCACTCCCCACTGAGCTATCGCTGCGATAAACTAGTACTACTGCGGTATTCTATGTTTTATAAATAATAGTATTTACCACTATATGTATTACTTTGAATAATCATTATTATCATCACGAGTATATTTTACTAGCTTTTCCTCGCGGCTCCGTCCGCATTATCTGTTTTTTCCGGGATAAAAAGTAGCCTATGTTACTCAGTGATAATGTATGTGCAATGTAAATGTAATGTACTCAAGGCATTTGCGTTATCTGTTCTCCAGTTGCTACGTTCATCATTGGTAAACAATCGCACTCAGTCGATGGTGTGCGACGACCTCAACATGTCCTCGTATGCGATATACAACAACCCCAAAGCGAAGCCCACTACCAAGAAACACAAGGCAGATTTGTTGGAAGCGTTCCTTGGAGCCCTGTTTATCGATAAGGTTTGTAATTCAAACAATTTGCTATATTAAATTACCAGTATCTAAGTACTACTGAGGTTTTTAATTATGTAAGATCGTCTCATTGGTCTAGTGAAAGTGTATTTAGGCTCAAAAACTGGTGAGGTTTTGCTTTTAAGTCCCACGTCGGATAATCACAATTTGTGCTATTGATGGTTTCTAAAAATTACATCTGACGTGTCCGGGAATATAAATTGTATATCGCTGTTGGCTCGCAATCTATTTTATTCTGAAACGGCAATAAGCTCGGCATACCGTAGGTGTACTAGTTGAACCTCGTCCTTCAAACATACAACGTGTTACGGAAAGGTGTGATCATATATACATTTAAGGGCCGTTACATACGCCTGACAATTCGTGTTTATGTAATGGATCTTATCAAATCTCTACACATCATAAGATTTCACGCTAATTTTAATCACTCGTTTATTATGATCAACAAGGTCGCTCACATCCCTACCACTTAAGTGAAATGCGTGAGCGGGAATAACAATGCTGGAGTGAGACAAAAGCTCAGCTGTTCAATATTTAGTGTTGTCCAAAGTGGCAAGTCGAAAATTTACACGTTTCTCATTCGATAAGAAGAAAATGCTTTATTTATGTCCTAGTAATGCAATCGGATTTGTTACTATTAGTGGGTCGACTACTTCTATCGCACACTTGACCATACTTTTCTGTTAAATTTTCTATAGGTATGTATGTATTATGGGCCCGTCCATTAATCACGTGAGGCTTGAAAGGGGGAAGGGGGTTTAGCAAAAATCACGAAATATCACGAGGGGGGAGGAGGGGGGTGTAGTAAAATATCACGTGTATTTTAACAATGTACATTAAATACGTTCATGTACTAGTACAATATATGTTTTTTGCACCATTCCTTTAATATTATTTTTATACCAGTCAAAAACAACCTGCAACCTTTCTGTCTAGACATTTTTGTCATAGTCCTTAATTTCAGAGTAAAATTAGATGATACTTTACACCTCTATTTAGATAATATGCTAAAAACTTTAAGATTCTTTGTAGGTACTAAAAAATATACGTGATTTTTTTGGGTTAGTCTTAAGCCTCACAACGTATCACTAAAGGGGAGGGTGGGGTTAAAAAATGCTAAAAAAACATCACGTGATTAATGGACGGCCCATATACTACACAGTTTCGTTTTTGTTGTCGATTTTGTGGTTTCGATGATGTAACAAAAGTATCTTGTATAAAACACATAACTTGTATGACTCGAACACAATAAGTGAAATGCACCCCAATAATTATATGTTATAGAATCTAGACTACTGCCAGGCCTTCTGCAATGCTTGCCTGTTCCCGCGGTTGCAAGAATTCATCATGAACCAAGGCTGGAACGATCCCAAGTCGAAATTACAGCAGTGTTGTCTCACATTACGCTCCGTGGAAGGCGGCGAACCGGATATTCCGGTCTATAAGTATGTATATATATAGTCTTCGCCAGATAATTATCTAGTTAATTTCAATTGCTCGCGGAGTTTGTAGCCACTATGTACATACCTACACTGAGCCACAATCCCTTCATACTTTACCAGGCTTAGGACTGGCTACATTAAACAATTAAAAACTAATAAATTGTATGTAGATTAAGTATCTAAACATCTAAAATATCTGATAATCGTAACAAAATAATTGTTTATCATTTTATAAAGTTTAATTAAACCAATTTAATATTGGTAGTTAGGTTTCCTTTACTTTTATTGTTTAATTGAGGCGTTAATTAAATAATTGACAATTAAATTAATATTTACAAATTATTGCCTCTGAGGTTTAAGTCTCGCGCATGGTGGTGAGAATCGCGCACATTGCATTCAAAATGGTCACCTTCACCACCAAAGGCTTGGTGCAGGTAAATTTGGAAACCTTGTCGCATATTGGCGGCAGGCTTCCGAGACATTGTCATCATACCTAGCAAGCACCGTTACCATTTCCGTATATTCGATATTGGAATACCGATACGCCATAGTAATAAAATTACACTGTAGGTATCTACCTACCCACAATTCGCACAATAAACCGATCTATTCGGTGCGGCGACGACGAAAGGTCGTCGAACTCAAACACGTGCAATGCGCGCGCAACCGACGGACAACTGGCGCCGGCGGCTATATAAATGGGTCAAGTTCAAAGGCGCTAGTCCTCTCCCCCCCCCCTTCCCCGCGCTTCGCAGGGGTTTGTTTACGTAATCTTTGTGATGCGCGTAGAGTTATAAACATTCAAGACGGAAGTTAAATTAATACTTATTTTTGTATGAACATAAAATCTAACAAATTATCAAAAGTCGTAGAACAAAAGTTATAGCTGGTCCTGCGAGGTTTTTGGTGTTTTAAAAGTAACCCTGTATATAGGAGTATAGATATATGATGTGTCGTGTACAGGGTGATCGAGTGCCTGGGTCCCACGAACACGCGCGTGTACACCGTGGGAGTGTACTTCCGCGGAGCACGACTCGCCGCCGCGCGCGGACACTCCATACAGGAGGCGGAGATGAAGGCGGCAGAGCAGGCGCTCAACTCCTCACACGGTAATGTGTATACAACTAACAGCTGGTCTGTACGAGCCGCGCGCTCACACTCACACTCACACTCCATACAGGAGGCGGAGATGAAGGCGGCAGAGCAGGCGCTCAACTCCTCACACGGTAATGTGTATACAACTAACAGCTGGTCTGTACGAGCCGCGCGCTCACACTCACACTCACACTCCATACAGGAGGCGGAGATGAAGGCGGCAGAGCAGGCGCTCAACTCCTCACACGGTAATGTGTATACAACTAACAGCTGGTCTGTACGAGCCGCGCGCTCACACTCACACTCACACTCCATACAGGAGGCGGAGATGAAGGCGGCAGAGCAGGCGCTCAACTCCTCACACGGTAATGTGTATACAACTAACAGCTGGTCTGTACGAGCCGCGCGCTCACACTCACACTCACACTCCATACAGGAGGCGGAGATGAAGGCGGCAGAGCAGGCGCTCAACTCCTCACACGGTAATGTGTATACAACTAACAGCTGGTCTGTACGAGCCGCGCGCTCACACTCACACTCACACTCCATACAGGAGGCGGAGATGAAGGCGGCAGAGCAGGCGCTCAACTCCTCACACGGTAATGTGTATACAACTAACAGCTGGTCTGTACGAGCCGCGCGCTCACACTCACACTCACACTCCATACAGGAGGCGGAGATGAAGGCGGCAGAGCAGGCGCTCAACTCCTCACACGGTAATGTGTATACAACTAACAGCTGGTCTGTACGAGCCGCGCGCTCACACTCACACTCACACTCCATACAGGAGGCGGAGATGAAGGCGGCAGAGCAGGCGCTCAACTCCTCACACGGTAATGTGTATACAACTAACAGCTGGTCTGTACGAGCCGCGCGCTCACACTCACACTCACACTCCATACAGGAGGCGGAGATGAAGGCGGCAGAGCAGGCGCTCAACTCCTCACACGGTAATGTGTATACAACTAACAGCTGGTCTGTACGAGCCGCGCGCTCACACTCACACTCACACTCCATACAGGAGGCGGAGATGAAGGCGGCAGAGCAGGCGCTCAACTCCTCACACGGTAATGTGTATACAACTAACAGCTGGTCTGTACGAGCCGCGCGCTCACACTCACACTCACACTCCATACAGGAGGCGGAGATGAAGGCGGCAGAGCAGGCGCTCAACTCCTCACACGGTAATGTGTATACAACTAACAGCTGGTCTGTACGAGCCGCGCGCTCACACTCACACTCACACTCCATACAGGAGGCGGAGATGAAGGCGGCAGAGCAGGCGCTCAACTCCTCACACGGTAATGTGTATACAACTAACAGCTGGTCTGTACGAGCCGCGCGCTCACACTCACACTCACACTC
Organism: Amorpha juglandis; assembly: GCA_949126905.1. Lineage (NCBI taxonomy): Eukaryota > Metazoa > Arthropoda > Insecta > Lepidoptera > Sphingidae > Amorpha > Amorpha juglandis. The sequence goes on from OX421380.1 coordinate 8,575,767, forward strand.
CATACAGGAGGCGGAGATGAAGGCGGCAGAGCAGGCGCTCAACTCCTCACACGGTAATGTGTATACAACTAACAGCTGGTCTGTACGAGCCGCGCGCTCACACTCACACTCACACTCCATACAGGAGGCGGAGATGAAGGCGGCAGAGCAGGCGCTCAACTCCTCACACGGTAATGTGTATACAACTAACAGCTGGTCTGTACGAGCCGCGCGCTCACACTCACACTCACACTCCATACAGGAGGCGGAGATGAAGGCGGCAGAGCAGGCGCTCAACTCCTCACACGGTAATGTGTATACAACTAACAGCTGGTCTGTACGAGCCGCGCGCTCACACTCACACTCACACTCCATACAGGAGGCGGAGATGAAGGCGGCAGAGCAGGCGCTCAACTCCTCACACGGTAATGTGTATACAACTAACAGCTGGTCTGTACGAGCCGCGCGCTCACACTCACACTCACACTCCATACAGGAGGCGGAGATGAAGGCGGCAGAGCAGGCGCTCAACTCCTCACACGGTAATGTGTATACAACTAACAGCTGGTCTGTACGAGCCGCGCGCTCACACTCACACTCACACTCCATACAGGAGGCGGAGATGAAGGCGGCAGAGCAGGCGCTCAACTCCTCACACGGTAATGTGTATACAACTAACAGCTGGTCTGTACGAGCCGCGCGCTCACACTCACACTCACACTCCATACAGGAGGCGGAGATGAAGGCGGCAGAGCAGGCGCTCAACTCCTCACACGGTAATGTGTATACAACTAACAGCTGGTCTGTACGAGCCGCGCGCTCACACTCCATACAAGAGGCGGAGATCGAAATAGACCATTAAATAGATATAGGATTAAAGTTATCACAAATAACAGAAATATTTTTAACGACTTTATAATTATCGTTACTTGGTCAAAAATTATCTAAGCCCATAATAACATTTTTGACTGAAAGTATTTTAATCTTAACGATACCAATTCATTTATTTATATGTATTTTGTTTTGTTGTTATATAGAATTGTTCCCGCAGCTGGATCACCAAAAGAGGTTGATAGCGAAAAGTTTGAAAAAGAAAAACCGTCGCGGCAAAGGGCGTGAGAACCCCAATCCAGAGAAAAACGTTCTAAAAAGTAAAAGTCTCGAAGATAAAGTGCCGAAAGCATATCGTCTCGACAAACAAGAGGATCAGTCTGAGGAAAGCAGCGAGCATGAAGTATCAGAAGACGAAGCGAAAAGCATCGGGGAGAATTCAGACGAAGATTCCGGTCTGGATAGCGATACAAAGTCGTTGTCAAACGATGAACTAGAAAATGTACAAGTTAGCAGTCTGCTCAGCGACATGGAGAAGATAAAGGAAGATTTTATACGAAGAAATGAATATGAGAAACTTAAAGAAAAATGTCGTCGGTCTGATTCAGACGATGACTAGGGTATAGATGGTTCGGCTCTGGTCTACGATTTGTTATGTATGTGTAATCTATGTGGTTACGATTTATCTGGTAGTGACGCGTCAACTGTAGTCCTGTACGTATTGACAAGCACACATTAATTGTGTCAATACCATAGACATATCTATAATAAGGAAGTTCGCGGATGTCGCTCGTTCCGTCCAAAAACGAATGATGCTATCTCCATTTTATTGTTGCGATACTTAGGATAAAGTCTCATGACCGCGCAGTACAAGATCAAAGTAAATACTGTTTATCATCTTCATTGCCGCGTGGTTCAAGTTCTACAAACTTGTATCGACTCGTTCAGTTGATCCTGCGGTTTGAGACGGACAGACGCATAGATCAAAGAAAGATAAGTAGCGAAGACGAAATGGTATACATTGATTTGCTTATGGACGATATCTCAGGTTGGAATATAAAGCGACAACAGGCTACATATAAGAAAGTTTTTTACTTAAAATAGGTGCACCCAGTGATAGCCTTTGTCTTTTCTGCGTCGTCTAAGCTATGGGTATGACATCCACAAGCAAATTGCCTCCTCCATGTCCACTATAAATCAATATTGATGCTAGACTGCCATGCCGACGTCTGCTGTTATGTGAACTTAGTCTAAAGTAATAAATATCAAACTAAAAATAAGCTAATGTTAGTTGCTAAGCGACAAATGTTATGACCAAACAAATCATTTTTTTTTTACTTATGTTAAATCTGCATATAGAATTAGTGAAGTGGACTTTTTGTGGCAATTACTGTTTCTGTAGGAAAATATGAAACTACTTGAATTATCAATGTGGGGTGAATTTTGTATGTAGCTGTAATTAGCACACTTTTTTGATGTAATTAATAGGTCTTTACAACCATGTATGCACACACACCAAGACACGGGAATCTTGTTCGAAGGACCAATGATTGTAGGTGTAGATATACCTAAGTTACTCCTACGTATATCCTCTCCTAATTTGTATTTGCTTATTCAATGTCGTATAACTAGCGAGATTCTCAAATCCGTGTTTTGAGTTGTAGTGGATGGAAGGTTTATGATGTCCATGAAATAAAACTAAATAACGACATATTGTTTATTTATTTCCAACATAATCTCCCACCAGTACCATGCAACAAAGTGTGAAAACTACAGGTCCCTTTAGTTTCTTGGCTCGCAATGTCAGCCACTGTTTTTGATTGGGCACGTACATTTCGGCGGGCATCAGCTGTTCTGCAGTATCATTGTCTGTAAATAAATACATTTCTTATCAAAAATATTGAATATTTATTTTGCTCATAACATATCCTTGACCATATTTTTTTAGGCAAACCTATGTATTCAGCAACACATTTTATACCCTAAAATATTATTTTCATCCGGTAAACAGATGGGTGAAGGTCAATGTTCCCCGGGATCTTATACTATATCGAATGTTAGGAGTCAACTACAATCCTACTTCCTACTAATATTATAAACGCGAAAGTTTGTAAGTATGGATGGATGGATGTATGTTTGTTACTCTTTCACGTAAAAACTACTGAATGGATTTTAATGAAACTTTACAATGATGTAGCTTATACATCAGAATAAGACATAGGCTACTTTTTATCCCGGAAAAGCAGATCACGCGGGCGGAGCCGCGAGCAACAGCTAGTTAAGCATAATTCAATCATAACTAGTAATATTTCAATAGGAATATTACTATTGAAAATACCGTCAATTAAATTAAATCAATTCATATGAATTGATTGCGATTTTTGTTTTTACTTAGTTAATATTCATATAATTTAACAGTCATATTGTCCTACAAATAAAATAATAAATTTTTGAGTATCATCAAATCGAAATATTCTATCCTTGCTACCTCTGTTAGCTACCAAAATAGAGAATTTTCGCATAGGGAATTGTTGGGCGTCTCATCGAAACGAAGCTACTCACGGAAAATTAGCTTGATAGTAATCAAGTGGATCAGCTGGCCCAGGGACTCCGGACCATCACTTATTCATTTGGACTTTTGTATGCTATAACCACTAAATTACAAGGTGGTAGGTCCCTCGTATGCGAGAGGCCTCCTGGGTTGGTACCACCGCTTTGTCTATTTCTGCCGCCAAGCAACAGTGTGTAAGCACTGTTGTGTTTCGGTTTGATGGACATTGAATTAAGTGAAATTACTGGGCATCATGAGACAACATCTTATATCTCAAGGTGACAAGCGCAGTTCAGTGCCATGTAGTGCTTTGTAATTCAAATTTCTGTGCGGTGTTGCTTCTGTTTATGGACAGGCGTGGCACTTACCACCAAGCGAGCGCCTTGCTCGTCTCGTCATTCAATCAAATAATTAAAAAAAAACAAGTAATAAATAATAATTGAATCATGCAGTTATACTATAACATGATAACTGTTATACCATCTTTACGTAGATTTTGTGCTGATTGCATGGTGGAGTCTTGCATCGAAATAAGATCGCCAGGCGCGTGCAGCAGGAGTCTACCAACACCTTCACATCTCCTGTAAAATATCACATGGTAGTCTATAGGTACCACCCAACACAAACAGGCATACCTAGTCCATACTAGGTTAACGTGTATTGTTGGTAAGGAAGTACCTATAAGGGACTTATGGTTCCACAACACCCTGAACCAAAATGAACATTTGGAAGTCACACAAATATTTTTCCATGTGCGAGGCCGAATCCTTAGTAATTATTTATAATGCGTATTGCGAGAAATTGCTGCAAACGTTGCATTAAGTGCCTACCAAAATATTTCGAGGATTTCTGAGTTGCATATGAACATCAGTAAAATAGTTGTAATGTCGGAATTATAAATTAATTAGGTGCCTTGATATGCCAAATTAATTATGAGGTATTATTGTGTCATGATTCATCCAGTTGTTCAACGAAACGACGCCACAGTCCAACTTGCTATAGATATAATCTTACTACTTACTTGCAGTACTTAGTCACTTTTCACAAAATTAAAAATAATGTGGGCTATAGTTGTCAAGAAATTCAGTAAATATTTTTCTCAAATATATTTTTCTAAATGTTATTTAACCTCTTGTGAATCAAGATGTGTGATGTGGATGCACAGTAACCAGAAAAAGATCAACTTGGGGGTATACAGGCAATGTATCATTTATTGCTTGAAATGAAAGTTTATTAATTGGTCTAAGAAATATAACACCAATGAGGCTTTTTTACTATTGATTATTATATTTTTTTACCTTAATACTTCATTTTGTAACATTTGTTTTCTAGCCGCAGTTGCGAGAAGTTTGTTATCGTTTAACCAATTCCGTACTTCGTTGAAATCTGCTAGTAGTTGCAGTGCTGCTTCCTTGCTGTCAATTGCAACAAAATCAAGCAATGCTATAATGTAATCTAGTTCTTATAAAATAATAAAGTCGAAACGTTTATTTTGCAAGTAGGCCACAAAAGGCTCTTTTACACGTCAATAATAGATACATTCCTTTGAAATGTCTCTACCGAGAGATAAACCTTAATAGCTTCAGTCTTTACCAGTTTAAGAATCAGTAATAATTAATTGACCTGACCAATCCTGACCCCACACTAGGTAAAACCTGTATAGTGGGTATCAGGAATTACGAGGGATTTGCGGTCAGCATTTAACTCCATGTGTACGCTCGTCGCTATCCGGGCAGATATGAATCTTACCACAAGCAATTAGACCAGACCGATTGTTTTTTAAAACGGTATTAGGACATAGTAATGTCACTTGATGTATTAGGTCCTTACATATGAAATTGGCGTTTTGTATGGGAGGAACAAAAAGTCGAATATTTTTTAATATAATATATTTAATTAATCAAAGTATGAACCATTATTTTCTATGCACTTTTGCCATCTCATAGGTAGTTCATTGATCCCTTTACTAAAAAAACCAGTCGGACGGGAATCAATAAAATCTTTGAAGGCGATTTGGACTGCCCCATCGGAGTTGAATTTTTTCCCTTGCAAGAAGTTATCCAAATTTCGAAAAAAATGGTAATCTGTTTGAGCAAGGTCCGGGGAGTACGGAGGATGACTTAGACTTTCCAATTGAAGCTCTTCTAATTTAGTAGCCGTCTGTTGCGCAGTGTGTGGTCTAGCGTTGTCGTGAAGCAGCAGTGGCGTGGAGCGATTGACCAGCCTAGGTTGTTTAGCCGCTAGCTTTTCCATCATGGTTTGCAATTGCTGACAATAGACATCAGCCGTAATAGTCTGGCCAGATTTGAGAAAACTGTAATGACCAATACCGGCACTAGTCCACCAAACGCTTACAAGTAACTTTTTTGGGGTTAATTTTCGCTTGGGGCAGGATTTGGCTGGCTGGCCAGGATCCAACCATTGCGCTGAGCGCTTCCGATTATCGTAAAGAACCCATTTTTCATCACAGGTAATGATTCGGTTTAAAATACCTTCATTATTGTGCCGGTTTAGTAATGTAACGCAGCAGTCGACGCGCGTTTGCCGGTTTGCTTCAGTCAATTCGTGAGGTACCCACCTTTCAAGCTTTTTAATCTTCCCAATTTGCTTCAAGTGAATTAAAACAGTTTTATCACTAACATCGCAGCCTGCAGCTAACTCGGATGTGGTTTGCGATGGATCCGCTTCCACAATAGCCTTCAACTCTTCATTATCAACTTGAGTCTCAGGCCGTCCACGGGGCTTGTTCTGCAGGTCGAAATTTCCAGAACGAAAACGTTGGAACCAAAAACGAACTGTGTTTTCTTTTGCAACACGACCGCCATACACATCATTCACCCTTCGAGTTGTTTCCGCAGCACTAGTGCCACGGCGGAACTCGTACTCGTAAATAATGCGATATTTTAAGTTTTCCATTTTGTAAAATGAGTGACGCAAACAGAAAAAAACAGAAGAAAAAAACAAATGAATGACGATCATCGAAGCACAAATACATGAGTCTATAGCTGTACAAATTTGAATTTGGAATTCCTTACCAAAGAGGAGAAATTTGTGATTAAAGTGGCCAGTACGAAAAACGCCAATTTCATATGTAAGGACCTAATATTAATATGGCATTAAATACCAAATGAATATGCTAGTAGATAAATTGCACAATAATAAGAATAAATAAGAAGACACAACCATTTTCCTCTCCCCTACCTCATTCATACAGATAATGAATATTAAGAGGCATGAATGCAATGCGATTGTATGAGTGTACATAAACAAAAATATTATGTATCCACAATCTATGAATGTACTTAGGAAAAAAAATACTACCTAAATTTAACTTTAGCGACGTAAATATGATGCAGCCACGACTCGCACATAATCCTAAGCACCATGTTTAATGTAATGACATCTTGTGTGGCTTTAATTACAGGTAGCAGCATTTTATCTGAAATAAAACATAAAACTCTCTTGTAACGTTTGTTTTATCTTAAATATAACTTCTTTTGTTTGCAATTTCCTTGTATAAAGCCGATAGGACAAACCGCCAATCAAAGCCGCTAATCTAAAAGTAGCCTCGAACTGGTACAGCTCTGTGCTCAGATACCCTTTTTAGTATAAGTAGTACCGCTTTAATACTACGAATTAGAATGATAAAAATGTAGGGAAATCATAATGTAGAGACACGGCTCTACCACCATTATATATTTTTTGAAAGAATATAATTACCCAAAAACTCGTGTACGTAAATAGATTGTGATGGTTGAGGTCTGGTCACTCTTCGCCAATCAGCGTTGGTCGGGAAGATCATCGTGAGGTGCGCCAAACTTGTTGTACCACATACAGAAGACAAAACTATAACGATTTCTTCTGTTGCCTCCTAGAAATGTATTGGTAAGTTTGCAATTGCTATACTTACGCTTACCAAAAATCACATGTTAGAAGAATTAGGTATATTACAAACCTTAAATTTTTGTATATTTGCTTTAACCTCAGATACTAATTTTTCTCTCATTTTCGCGCACACATTCTCATGAACGCCAATTTTTCCTGCATGAAAAGAAATCTCTCATATTTACAAATTACCTACCTATATATAAACGTACATTTTTTAATTAAGGCATAGCTTAACAAGTGTACAATACGTAAAAAATAAATTGGCCCAGCTGTAGTTAGTAACTTTACCCGCCCTCCTCGCTATCTGTCACCCTCATTTCCGTAAACAATAACCACTTGTTATAACTTCAGTCTGGCCAAGTTATTTTGCGCGAATTGTACCTGTTGCACAAAAATTACCAGATTCTATAGTCGTAGTGTGATCGGCAAACCTTAAATTGATCAATTGTTCCATACAGGCCTGCATGTCGTTGTGGGCAATGCGGAAAAAATCATCCATCTCCCACATGTTGGCAAGCCGACGAGTTTCAGACAGACACCATAGTCTGTATGTGTGGATTGAGTGATCTACAAAGTACACCAACGTCACAGACAGTTCAACTGATTTGTGCGCGAATATGATTGTTGTGTTTTATAGACCCAATGATTGTATATGCGGCAATAGATTTAGCTGTCGCGTCACTGCGACAAAAGGCGTACACCAATGAGTCGAACTACATCTCGTCTACATTTACCAACCTAGTCCGCTGCCAAATCGTAATATATTTTTTTCATATTTAATGTGTCATCCATTATGGAACGTTTAGGTGCATACTTATATATTTCACCATTAACCCTATTTATAGCTGACAAAAGAAAACTTCGCTTACCAAGTCTGTGTAAAATAGGTATTTGCTCTACAATCGGTAAATCTTCTATCGGAGCACCTAATATGTATTCCCATGTCACTTCACATTGGTTATTTAGAGTGACTAATTCTTGAAGCATTAAGGCGAAGTTTGCTCCAGATTCTGTACTCTGAAAAAATATCAAGTTTGTGTCTGAAGCCACTTCTATAGATCTAAGTATATTAATTATTTAAAAATAGTCTTAAATCCACTCGCAGTAGATTACGTGACATATTTTAGAAAATCCTTACATCTTTACACCTGGAAATTCCGAAGTGGGTCACCTGATGGTAAGTGATCTCCACCGCCCATGAATACCCACAATAAAGAAGAAACATGGATACGTTGAGGAAAGAAATAATCAACGCAACGCAACAGCATTATGTCACCCTACGTCGGTTTTCTATGAGATAGTTAAACTATCTCGGTTGCGTCGGCCTATTCATGCTGTAGACAGTTTGTCTATGTGACTCTACCACTTACCTCTGATATGTACAGTGATAAATCGGGATACAGCTTGAGCGTTGTTGGTTTTAAATTTGTTGTTAATGTAGCACTAGAAAGAAATAAGTTAGGCATTAAATTAAACATTTCTGGATTATTCCTGTCATCTATTTCTCACATACCCAAAATGTTTATCCCACGAAGTAGAAGTTACGTGACAACCTAAAGCATCGGCCAATGTTCTCAAAGCCGACAATATTAATTCTGGAGTATCTGTAAGATATATTGCAATCGTCAGTAAAAGTATGTGTTCGAAATAATATAAATTATAATTTGGAGTATAAAATTTTAAATTTTAGGGTAGAGGTAGTAACCAGTAGGTACATGTACGGTTTACTGAATGTGATAGGTAGCGAAACTTTCCTTAAAGCAGGTACAAAATCTCGGGCTATAATATATTTTATATGCTTTTTGAAGTGAAAAATTAAATGTTTATTGCCCAACCACGAAAGCCGAACTAAGAATCACATCGTTTCTATAACCAAATATGCTACGGACAGATCAATAAAATTAAATTGTTGAAACATACTCACTATTTACATTGAATGTACTGAATAACCATTCTCGAAGATTTTGACTTGTGTTTGGTGACCTACGATGAAAGTTTATTTATCTAAAAATGTCTATTGAATGTTAGTGTTATAATACAAATAATCAAAACTAACATTGTGTTGACTTGCCTGATAGCCAATGGATATGACGACCACCACAGAACTATGTGTTCGAGACAGCTTCCGACATCACCCCAAAGTATATTTTGATAATATTCAGTCACTTTGTGGGCTGCTTTTTTACTAGCTTGTAAACGACCTGAAAATATTATACATATTAATATATTTTGACATTTAGGGAAATTTAATGCCATGAGACTTAACTACTATACTATACTAATGAGACTTACTACCAATTTACCAAATCACAATTTGATAAATTGGTAGTAAGTCTCTCGTATATGAGAGGCCGTCTGGTTTGGTTCCATCCCTTTTCTATTTCTGTCGCTGAAGCCAGTGAAAATGCTGTGCCTTAAGAGACTTTGTCTCGGGGTTACGAACACACTCCAACGCCATGCAGTGTTTTGTAATTCAATTGTTGTGCTGTGTCTGTTTATGCCCATAAACAGGCATGGCGCAAACCATCAGGTGAGCGACCTGCATGTCTCGCCATTCAGGTAAATATTTTTTACCTGATTAAATATATATTTTTTTTATTTTTTATTTAATTCATAATGGGATAGAAATAGTTTTACATTCCAGAAACTCGCCGAGCTTTTGCCACTATTTGCTAATTCAAGTTTCAACTGAACGATAGGAAATGGGAGGGCCATTTACCAAACTAGACCAGGTTCCCTGGTCGATACTCTAAAAATGCATGTCACTGTCGAACCTAGCTTGCGGAGTCACAATGCCAAGTGTGTGGGTGGGATTGACGCTAAGCAAAATACCCTTAGAGTAGACCAAGATGAGCAGACGTTCTACATGTTGCTCGGTCATGGGAGTCAATATCTGAATTTTAAATACTCCTCCCCTTCCATGTTATTAAAATCAGGAGAGCTTGAAAGGAAATGGCAATTTATCCTTCAATAGCGAAAAACTTGCTCAGTCTCGGAATTTGTATGTTTTGTGCGAATATAAACTCATTACCAGTTTTAAGTTTTTTGACACCGTTAGGTCCCAGCAACATTGGACACATATTTGCCACTGTATCCAATAGTATTTCTATATACATTTCTTCGCTTTGTAAAATACTATTAACATTATCTGAAAAGTAAAAAATTGTTAACACAAAATAACCGAAGTGCAATTAAAAATGTAGCTATTTTGTTGTTATCCGACTAAACCACAATCGAATTCAAATATAATTTTAGGTTAAACCTTTGACACGACGAGCTAAATTAACATGAAGTTCACATAAGTATAATAAACTAAAATTACCTAATTCCGTTCGTTACGGACCCATTTAGTAGTAATAGGGAAACTAATTGTAAGTCAGTTTAGTTAGTGGTGGCTATGATGCCATACATAGACTCAAATAAGTATTGAATATAATACAACCGAATGTACCTTCGTTAGTAAAGATGTTCTGCAAAGCAAATGCATTTGTTATTAGAGACGTATAAGGCACTTCTGCGTCAGAGTTTTGTCCGCTAATAATATCGCTCAATCTTTTGTTATGCTCATTCTTCAATTCAATCAGGCTTTGGGCGTGTTTCATTTTGGCTTTTTTATTCTCTATAAACGCCTCCCGTCGCTTCTCCCCGGTCAAATCCCGAGGAGCGGAAGATGTTGGTGGAGTAATGTGTTTTGTTAAAGTACTGCAAGATATATGAATTACATAATTATGTAATGTATGTAGATGTACCTACTTTCAAAGTTGGATATATTTATGTGTTGTAAAAATAGTTCTTCCGGTAAATCAGTGCACATAGAAAAATTTGCACCAATTAGCTCTATGTTTTAAAAAAATAATTGTATATTATTTTGTGAATTTGAATACTATACGATCGTTATAGTTTAGTTAAATTGATCCTGTTCAAAGGCTTATGATATACGTTAATATGTAATAAAGTCTATCATTAGGTTCGCTCGTGAACGTAGAATAGACATTAGGTTACCTACCATAATAATTCGGAATAATATAATCATACGTTTTAACGGGTGGTGCATGTGTTTCTTATACTATAACTAGCTTTTGCTCGCGGCTCCGCCCGCGTGAACTGCCTTTTCCGGGATTAAAGTAGCCTGTAACCGTCACCAGGGTCCCATCTCTCCCTGTAGATTAATAACAATTCCCAATAAAAAGAAAGATATGTCTGATGCCATATGTGATATCGTATGTGAAATATAACCACTACGTTGTCGCTTTACAAAATATAAAACGTTATCGTACATACTTACTGATAGATTTCTAAGCTTTCTGCCGTGCTCGTGCTCGAATCATTATCAGAGATGTCTTCAGGCTTGTAGACTTTCACCAAGCAATTTATTAGACGTTGGCAGTTTATCTTAACCCGACTTTTTGATAGTATCTGTATAAATAAATTTACCGTCATCAGATGTTGGCAATGGATTTTGTCACCTTGAGATCAACAGCAAACAGATACGTATACTTCAGAATAGGGAAAACACTTAATTTACGATTGAATTTATAAATATGGAGTAGGTCCAAGTGAGACGCTTGGGGTAAATTTTTGGTTACCATATATGGGAAGCCATGTTATCTATAAGTTAATAAATTATATATATAAAGCGAAGGGGTGTGCTCTCGTATGTTACGGAGTTGGGATCGAACCCACAATTTACGTTCGCAGCCGACGCGGCGTAGGTACGTTGTTTTTACGTTTGCAGGTAACTAATGACGCGATTTATAAAGTATTTGTAGAATATCACCGTGGATTTTCGACTTACTTGAACAATTTTTGTTAACGTTATAGGCTTTGTTTCACTGACTGTGTTCGGGTATGTGTTGCTTCCAATGTTGAATTTGTTCGTGAATCTTTTATAACTGAGGCCAAGCAGATGATTGTATGTTGTGACTAAGCTGTAATTAAGGCAATTTCTATTGTAGTTTTCCATTTCTGATTTCATTTTTCCATTATTAAATAATTCTCACCTCAAACAGGATTCAATCATTTTCCTAGAATCATCTCTGTGTAGACACGTATTTAATAACGTTGTTATAAGACTATGAATTGTTTGTAGCATTATAAACCTACTGCTGCACATTTTATCAAATAAATGATCGTGTTTGCTTTGAAGCAAGCCGTTGTCTTTTTTTAACCTTGCTAATTTAGGATTCAATTTGTAATACGATTTCACTATTTTTGATAAATAGTCTATGATTTGATCTAAAACCTAAAAAAATAATTAAAGAAAGCCTTAGCTACACTTATAGGTATTTATGAATTAATTGTTTACAGATAATATTCGTATTTACCTGAATATTCACTAATTCCATAATATAACTTCTATTAGATAAAGAATGAGTAATATTCTTCCCAATAGTGCCTTTCCACTTACTATCGGCATCTAATATCACTTTCGTAATGGCATAGCAAACAACCTCCATCTCTTTACAATGATTGAACAAATCTTCTTCCTCCGATGTCTCTTCACTAATCCATTTTTTGCTTACTTTATTTGAATACATATTGTAGAAACGAACTACAATAAAGAAAATAGAAAAATAATTTCACTTCGTTTAATGCTAACCCGTAGGAACCATCGTATCAACTGAAACATAAGACCGTATTTATTGTGTACAAATCGATGTAGAGACATCGGTGCCAGCCTTTTTAGCATTGCGATGTTGGCGTTTAGGCTCTTGTAGGACAAGTTCTGAATTAAAATGGTTTAACTTTTCATTGCTATCCAACCTTGAATTCTTATGCCTAAATTGCTGTGAAAAACTGCAGATAATATGTAGCAGCTGGCATTATACCTTGCGACTATCTGTTTGCTCAATCCTAAGGCAAATTTACGGATTTCATTTCTTTCGTCGGACCTTAGCTACGATAATAGTACGGTCTACTTCTTTGTGGTAAAAGGGTGACATCGAAAACCTACACTGAATCACATTGTAACATAATATCTGTAATTTATATACATATTACTACTTTTACTAGGTGGAAGGTTCCTCGTATAGTAACTTTAATGAAATTAAATACCGTTGCTCTTATGCGAGTGGTCGTCTGTGCGTACCACCGCTTTGTCTAATGCTGCCAAACAACCGTGTTTAAACGATTGGTGTTGCTTCTGGTTATGGGCAGGAGAGACGCTTACCATCAGGCGAGCGACCTGCTTGTCTCGTTATTAACGCTAGCATAAAAAACTACAGCAGTAGTGTATTCCAGTATCTACCGAGAATGCTTTTTTATTAGATATCGCGACATGCATCTAATGTCTATTGCTTTTTGTCTATGACTGTACTTCATTGATGACCCGATTTTGCCTTGACGGGCGGTCAAGGCCCGTCGAAACCTAACACCCTCGCAGTTCTTAACACAAGGTCACTGCAGCAGTGCTTTCGTCAATCGGATGCTTAGTCATAGTTACTTAATGTGCACTCATCAGCGAAAATACGTTGTCTGATTTAATCTACAGAATCGAGTTAAGCCATTATAGATACTATACTATTTTCAAACTGTCTGACGCGACCTCGTAAACCAGAGTTTTCTGGTATATTCTCATCTAGTATACGTATGTCATACGTTAAATTCACTCCATCTAAATATTAAGTCCTATCTGTGATTTTTTTATATTACCCAAATAGACAGAGGAGCAAGCGGCCCATCTGATGGTAAGCGGTTACCGCCGCCCATAGAGTTCAGCAGTTCCAGAGTACTGCCAAGCCGCTGTCTAATTATTTTTTTTTATAGCATAGGCTGGCAAACGAGCAATTGGGTCACCTGATGGTAAATGATCTCCACCGCCCATGTACGCCCACCACCAGAACAGTCATGGGCGCGTTGCCGACCTTAAAGGAAAGGGATAATTAGGGATTGGGAAGGGGAGGGGATTTGGGCTTCCGGTTATCTCACTCACCGTACGAAACGCAGCAGCAAGCCACTACTTTACGTCGATTTTCTGTGAGACAGTGGTAACGATCCAGTCGAGCCAGCCCATTCATGCTGTAGACAAAACTGTCTACAGCGTGGCTCTACCACTCAAATGTTGAAAGAAAACTTTTTAAGACTCGCCTAAAGACAGAGCGTGTGCGTGGTAGAAATTTACGCTGGAAAAGCACCTTGCCCTACGGGATTGTTTCCAGATTATAGGAATGAACTCTACTGCATTGTGATGGGGCTATCTTAAATAGTTATAGTTTCTCAGATCATTCCCTCTGAAACATACGATAAAACACAGAAAAACCGCATAGCAATAGCAGTTATTAGGCTCCAGGTTGCCTGCGAGATTGGAATTGCCGACGATTCTAGCAGCCTTTGTAAAAAGTCAAGTGGGTCCAGCGAGTATTTCGGGGTTCCTGCCCAGAAATGTGAGCAGTATTCAACGTGGGGCCATACTTGAGCTTTGTAAATGTATATGGCCCGGCGTGATGTACCGCCTGGCTTTGTTTAGGAATTAGGATACCCAAATTGTTGCAAGCAAATTTGGCTTTGTCCTCCAAATAATGACTTGGTTCCCGTTGCGGGTAGGGATAGTTAAACAGCAACACATAAATAAAATCCACGGTCAAATAATGATGGGAACGTCACTGATTTGTCTATTTCTGCGGCTAAACAGCAGTGTATAAGCATTAGTGTGTTCCGGTTTGAAGGACATAGAAACTAGTGAAATTACTGGGCATTGTAAGACAACATCGTATGCCTCGGGGTGACGAGTGCAGTCCAATGCAATGCAGCGCTTTGTAATTCAAAGTTCTGTGTGGTGTTGCTTCTGTTCATGGGCAGATGGGTGATTCTCCGTTTTGGCGAAAAACCTTTTTCCGGCGGTATTGCATTTTGCTAAAAACACTTACACACTAAAAGCGTGTTGCTAATTAATACTCATGAACCGAACTTGAAGTCGCAACATTTAATTTAGTGCTTAAACAAATCATAAACAAAGATTTTTATCAAAATAGCACGTA
Source organism: Amorpha juglandis (assembly GCA_949126905.1). Taxonomy (NCBI): domain Eukaryota; kingdom Metazoa; phylum Arthropoda; class Insecta; order Lepidoptera; family Sphingidae; genus Amorpha; species Amorpha juglandis. The sequence goes on from OX421380.1 coordinate 8,590,992, forward strand.
AATCGTCATTCACCTCCGTTTCCAAACATATATCAGTAACAGTTTCAGTGTCGTGATTTATACAAGCGACTGAATAAAAAATATATAACGATATTTTTAAACCATTGAATAACATATCTTCTTAAAATAAAATAATAATGTGAAATTTATTAAAAAAAAATATGTTTTTTTCTTGCCTAAAATTTTGTCACAAGCAAAACGTCATTAATCGCATCCAAGTTGTCGAATAGGGTATTTATCAAAGTTAAACATGAAATTTATATGTGACGCAACCCACCCCTCCCGTGATGCATACGGTACCCGTGACCGATACGCCGAATGAGATACACGCGTTATTTTTGCCAAAATTTAGCCAACATTTTCAGTTCTCCGGAATTTGTCACAAAATTTGTCATTTGTTTCATCAAACTTATTTAGATAATGTGTAATCCACTGTTGTTCAATAAGAAATTATTTTATTATACTATCATGATTAAGTCTTTACGCGAAAATCTTTACTTGCAATCTCGTTTTATAAACATGTCTCAACAATTCTAAGTAAAATCCGTCATTATTCGCTACGTCATTTGTGGCAAAATTGTTGTTACTCCTAATGACCCATGTTGAACAAAATGACTGTACGTAAAGAAATAATTATTTTCATAGACACATATTTTAATAACCGTTTGTGAGATTCTTATTGAGGTGAAGTAAACAACAAAAATAATCATTTAAATGATTTTTATTACAAATTTGTACCATTATAATTTAAAAAAAAATTACGTTTTGAAAGATTTGAAGAATTTGAAAGATTATTTATTCACAATTTAAAAATGGTACAGGACTCGTATTTATTGCATGCTGGCATGCCCTCTTATATCCGTTCTTAGTATAATGGTTAACGATTGAGCCATAATTATGGTAAATAGAAATTATTTTTGTAATTTTTCTTTTTCTTTCTAGACGATTTTGTATTTGTTTTGTATATGTTTCATTTATAAGATTGTGCACCAATACCAGGTAATCCAAAAACTCAAAGAGAATTTAAATGTAATTGAAGCACTGATTCATGTAGATTTTTCAGAAAATTACTCTCTGAAATTTTCAAAAGTGCTATCGATGCATTTTGGTGCAAATCGCCAGCAGGTATCCATCATTGTTATTTATACTCATATTTTTTCAACTGGAAGCGTGTCTCCAACGTCGTTTTTTATAGTTAGTAAATGTCTTCGCTATGATGTTCCTGCTATTTGGGCACATTTAGATCCACTCATAGAAGAAGTTAAGGCATTGAATCCTTTCATAGATACAATGCATTGTTTATCAGATTCACCTTCGTATTGTAACATAGGAACAAAAGTATGTTTTACGTAATTAGCCAATTAGGGTTTAACCACGAGCTTAGCAGAATCACGTGGAACTATTCAGAAGCAGGCCACGGCAAAGGTGCCCCTGGTGGTGTAGGTGCGACTGTCAAAAGGACAGCCGATCAAATGGTTAACTTTGGTTGGGATGTCGGGTCGTTCAAACAATTTTATGAATAGATTGAAAACTAAGTAAACATAATAGTAAAAAATGTTGAAGAAAAGGATATTTTAAGCAAAGAAAAACTGATCCCGTTTAATTTAAAACCAGGTTTATCAGGTTTTATAGGATAAATTTGTGAACAGGACGATTTTGAGAAGTATGAGTAGCTTTCTGTGTGAATTTTTTGAAATATGTGTACATGGAAAGCATCTTGGGTCGATAATTAACATACCAGATTCAAAAAAAGAAAAAAATATCCAGAAATAGTGCTTCTTACTAGTCAGGTTAATCCAAAGGTCAAAATTCTATCTGATATCAATGTCACCTATCTGATTACTTCATCAACACTTCAAAAATGGCGTTAGGCGTAATACCTTGTCTTATACCGAACACCCCTTCTTAAAAACACACAATCTTTTATAAGAGCAACTACCACACTCACAAACGTGAATTAACGTTGATTGTCAAGTAATTTCTTAGATTACGATTATTTCTACACTCAGAGACAGTTACTGCTTTACCAGCCACTGAGTATACTAATAATCATAATTGACGTCTCTGAGAAATAACTGAATTTTAAAATATTACTAATAAATACTTAAGCTTAATTGACGTTTCTGAGGACGAAAGATAGTTTTAATTTTTAAAATTGTAACAGATACGATGTAATTTTGAGTCGTAATCGTTTTGCATGGTGCGTTTGATTATTTAAGTTTTCTGAAAATTCGGTCTGATTAGGTCAGCATATTAATTGTTTAATTAAAGAAAAAACGGAATGGACAATATTGGGCATATAGGCAAAGTTGTGGCAAAGTGTACTGTTAGTATTTTGTAGTTGATTTCGAAATGAAAATGTATAGTAAAAAAACTTGCTAATGTAACGCGACGTACGCGCACCGGGCCGAAAGGCTCGTGTCCAGATCCTAAGTTAATTTCCGCGTCCCGCCAACCCTTCCGCTGCAAGGCCGCGCCGGGAGGATCACGCCACCGCTCGCCGGTCGAGCGAAAGCATTAGAAAGTGTGTCCACGCACATCAATTCGCCGATTCCGCGACCGCGACCCGCGCCCCACGTTGGGCGCCACTATAACTGTCCACTACGGGGCGGTTACTAAACAAAACTCACGTCACGTACAAAATGTTTTTATTATAAAAATTACATTGATATTAAGGCTCAACTTATATATTTGACGACCGTAGTAGGCGAAAGAGCGCGAGTTGCGAGATCGGCGGATTGATGTGCGTGGACGCACTTTCTAATGCTCTCGCGCGACTGGCGAACGGTGGCGTGATCCTCCCGGTGCGGTGCTGGGGAGGGAGGGTTGGCGGGACCCGGGAATACGGAGCTGGACACGACCCTGTCGGCCCGGCGCGCGGGCGTCGCGTTACACTAATAATAATAATTAACCTAAAATCGGGAGACAAAATACTTATTTTTTTATTTTCTGTAATTGTATTGTGATTATATATAATTATGATAATGCCAAAAATTTAAGTTTTTAATTAATGTTAATTTTTTTGGGTCGATTTTGATCTTTTTCTCATTCTGTGTAACATAAAGTCATTATCATCACCAAAATCATCATTCATCGGAGGTGTACGTCATTATCCTCAACATGTCAATTTCTTTCGATTAGATTATCTCGTAAAATAAAAGAAAGTTTTATGGGCCTTTTATATTATTTTGTTGACAATAGTATGTACAATTTACCTAGCCGCAAAAAAAAAGAATTTTCAGGGGTTTTACAAAAAATCATAAAACCTGTCAAAAATAACATTTTTCCGCGAAACACCCAGATGTGGCGTTTACCATCAGGCGAGCGCCTTGCTCGTCTCGTCATTCAATCAAATAATAAAAGGGCCGTTGGTCCACCGTCGCGTCACCGAGAATGAGATGGCGGCGCTGAAGTAAGGATACATACATTTGCTAAGCCTAGGGGATAATATATGATAAAAAATAAAAACACAAATATTTATATGTACAGTTGACATTTTTAATTCGGAGCAAATAACATAAACAACATTTGTTAAAAAATCAGGTAGGTGTTAACAGACATGTGGGAAGAAGAATATCACAGTAACACAATAGCATCTTTCCATAGCAAATTCCACTTCTATAAGTAACAATACTATAGCGTTGATTATAGCAAAATTATATAAAATTTCAAGTGATGATGTAATTTCGAAAATAAAGGCCGACTTACACAATGATACTTAGGACGACTTGCTACAGACGATACAGATAAGTTAAGATATCTTAATATCTTAGGATTGCAGCGTCCTATTATTCTCGAATATATAAATAAAATTACGGTATATAAAGGTCCATTGAGGTGGCGATCGAGACAGGAGACCCACGACGTGCGACGACACTGGCATGTCCGCTTTGTATATAAGCACGTTTTGAGGTATAAAACCGCGACGAGCGACAGTTTCCATACAATTGTATATGCAGACGTGACGCTGTCGCCTGACTCGGTCGCGCATCTCAAGATTTATCTTATGTGTGCTGAATGTATGAGACATTCCCTTAAACAATTCGCTATTGTACTTTTAAGCACCCGATAATCAAAACACAGTATTCACCGTCACTTCATAATCATAAATCGTTCCCTGTTTGGTTGTTTTAAATAATTCATCTTGTAAGATACGCGAGCTCTTTTATGGCGCCATTCACGCAGTCACGCATACAGACTATATCACATCAAAACACAGTATAATGTATTGTCATTGAACACGCGATCGATGTTAATACTACAATTTTATGGTAGATTTTTGTACCATGCACGAATAACGCAATGGCATTGACCTAAATCATGCCTATACGTGAACCCGCTAGAACTGTTTCAAAAACCACCCAAACAGATATTTCAATAAACTAACAATAGCAACATAAACGTGGTTAATGACAATAAACCTATAAATTACAAATAAAGATTAAAAGTATTGTTACTTATCGAATCAGTTTTATCACGGATCAGCAACTACTTTCGTGAACATTAAAATAACACAATATTCTCACCAATTTCATAAAAAATAAACAAGTTGGAAAATAGTGGATAATATTATCTATATTTCCCTTCATAAGTAAACATGTTGGTAGTACAACATAATATTTAGCTAATTAAACCGAATTATGTATTCTAATACTTTATTAGGCGATTTTAAATTGGAAACTTTCCGAGATCATTTACAAAAGCTACACACAAAGGTATACAAACTCCATTAATTGGATGCAAAATAAAAATTTACTACACCACACGATTGCTTTACTTGATATGAATAACATTATAATTTATTTCATTGTTAAATCTCATTATAGTTGTTATTTTTAAAGGGACATTTTTTTGACATATCACGCGATATACAGCTAATAATAGCACCAGATGGAAACAATTCAACTACATACCCAAATAAGTTCAAGGTAATTAAAATACAAGTAGTTACCATTCAATTATGTTATCGAAAATTAAAACTGGTAAAAAGGATGCATATGTATCAAATGCTAATACTAATGTTATTTTATTAAAAATCATTGTTATTATCCCAAAAACCGTAGGTAAAATGTTAAATTAGGTTCGTCGCCCATCTATATGTGTAGGTGAAACACTCCCGAAAACTAAAACAGGTGATATACATATACTTGATACTATTAAATATATCGCGAAATAAAACTACCTCTTTTATTTTTCACGCAGCATTATGAATACAAGGGATAGATAAATACAACGGTTATTCATATGATATAGTTAAAATAATTTAAATATTTTTTTTAACAGAGAAATGTAAAGCTAGTAATAAATCAGTTGACGCGGACGCTCGGAGTTTACGGCCGCTAGATGCAGAAGAATAGGATTTATTTAGCGATTTTTTATTAGTATCGTGTCCGTAATCACTAGTACTAGCACCTATCTTGGTTTTCGGAGTTTCCCTAACACGCAGTATGTAGCAGCTACATTGTAGCCGACTGAATATCGCTTTCACTCAATGAGATTAATGTTAATATTCTTACCTTTACCGCACTATAGTTGTTTTCCGGTCCGAGCTTCCTCGGGCAATATAGGGTCTGTCATGATGATCACTATAGGGACATCTCGTAGAATGACATCTTTCATTGATCTACATTTTCTTTGTATTTCAGTCGATAAATTATTAAACTTTGCTCCGGAAATTAATACACTTTTGAGTCTTTATAATAGGCACCACAGGAAGGACGATATGCCATAATGCGGAAACACCAAAGCGATGCTATGCTATTTTTTGTACAGTTGGGCGATGAACCGTTAAAGTTTATTATAAGTTCACGTGAATAATTATCGAACCTTTTAACAATATACTCATAAGACAGTGTAGATATGGGATCTATAAATCTACCATGCTTGAATATTGCAACAAATAAACTGTACACAATAAAACATTAGTCTAATCCAATATAACAATAAAAAATAATGTAGGGGAAATACGTACAAAACGACATATACGTACAAAATGACATAGGTGGTATAATTCGAAATTGGTGAACTCCAGCGCACAACTGCCAACCGCATCACATAACCCGAACGACTTTTAAAAACCTGCCAAAACGTGAATGCACTGCTCTCATTCGCCCCGGTGCCATGGCCGATGACAAATTTGAGTACGTTAAGAGTTTTTTTTCCTTACAACATATATTTTGTGTAAATGTTAAGATTTTCTCTATTGTGTCTATTTCTGTAGCATTTATTTAATTTTTTACGGAATTAATGTTGCATTCCAATAATTGTTTCCTTAAAAATTATCCTGTTTGTATTTATTTTAGAATTTTGTTTTTTTATAACGATATACGGACAAAATAACATACATAGGTAACGGACATAATGACATAGGTATGTCATTTTGTCCATAAGAGCCCAGTCAAGGAACTTCATTAGCTAATAATTTCTTTACAAATATACCAAAATGCCGCGTAATTATAAGCATACGACTGGTCGCCAATCCTGGAGTGTAGAATTAATGCAGAAAGCTATAGAAGCTGTTCGAAATAATAAAAATGGGCTGGCTATTAAGATCTAAAACATTTGGTGTCCTGCAAGCCACGCTTCGAAGGCATGCTTTGGGTTGTAACAAAACTTTGGAGTCCAGTTAAAAGGGTCTTGGATGTTGGAAATCTACTTTTCCACCTGATGTGGAAAGACAATTTGTTCAGCATTTGAAATTACTTGAATCTCGTTTGTTTGGATTGACGCGAGGGTCGATTCAAGAATTAGAAGCATATGGCAAGGCAGCTACATTGCAAAAAGGTTGTCACGGATTTAAAAGCACTGGTATTTGGCCTCTAAATTCTGAAATATATCCCGATTATATGTACGAACCTGCGGAGACTACAAACATACCGCAGGAAGACGGCTCCAATGAGCAACATCATCAGGGAACGACTCCTGGTCCAGTTTCTATAGCTGAGCCATCTATATAGCAGCAAGACGATTTATTTTTGTGTCCTGTAACAGACGTTCTTCAGGTGGCTGTAACTACACAACCTCAATGTCTGCTAGAGAGATCCCGTGCCGTGGCACCTAAAGATCATAATATAGTTGAAATTGAATCACCTACCAAACAACAAGGCGACAATTCATGTTAGGTTCCGTCAGGAAATACTATCCAAGAACTTGTATTAAGTTCTTTAAATCAAAACCACCCATCTGCTGCTAATGAAGAACAGCCATCGTCCTCTACTCTTAATGTCCCTATTGAAGAGATTACTCCAGTCCCAAAAGGACGTTTTATACGTGAATTAGGAAAACATAAGCCTAAGACTCGGCAAACCTCATCAATTTTTACTTCCACTCCAATATACAGGCAATTAAATGTCTAAAGTTCCGCCAGAGAAGAGATGACGAAATATTACTAAAACTTTTAAACGAATAAAATTTTCGTAACGACTCTCAAGACGATGAACAGGACTGCCCATGCATATATTGCAATGATCTCTTCCCGATCTAAGCCTGGAGAGGACTGGTTGCGATGCTTAAATTGTTCGCATTGGGCTCACGCTTCTTGCGCTGAAGTTCCTAAACGAGCCAAGCGTTTTATTTGTGAACTTTGTCAGTAATTTTATAGCTTCAACGTGTATATCATTTTGTCCATATGTAATATGCCATTATGTCCATAGCATATGGACAAAACGGATTTAGGATGACCTCAGTTAAAATAATAATATTTTTTTTCCTATTATTTTTATGCTATAAATGCTTGTTAGATTTAATAGACAAAGAACCAAAGATGATTAGTGTAAAATATGGCAGTGCTGTGATTTACCAATAAAGACTTATGACCCAAAAACAAAACCATATGTCATTTTGTACGTACTTCCCCTAATTAATATCTTTCCCTATAATTAGCTAGACAGAGAACATAGCTTAGCGCTAATATCAAACTTAACAACTTGTTTCATATTGCTCTGTTGCGTTTTAGAAGCCCGTTATATACATAAGACGATCTAAGTGAACACACAATTGCCAAACCGTATTAGCGACGTGTAATTACGTCAATCTGGCATATCTATACTAGTAATAGGCACTACTGGCTTCATTATTTCATTTTTCTTTTGATTTTTCGAGGATTTTTTGCTGTCCTTTACTTTTTTACGTGTATCCTCGTCCCTGTAGGGTTCGTGGTTGGCTGGCGGGGTCGGCTCCGTGGGAACGGGGTTGGAACCGCGGTTCGTGTTGTTGTACGCGATGTTCGCATACTCTTGTAACAACGGAAACACCGATAACAAGAATTGGCAGAAATCTTTTCGAATACCGAACCACCCTGCAATTTACAATAAATAATGAACCATGTTATGCCGGCCTAGAGTGGGCTATGATGTTAAACTATTGACGACAGTTAATATGATCAAATATCACAGCTAAATGGAAAAGTTGATAAATGTATCTTCCAATTCCCTCCGTATTTGGGTAAGTTTGTTGCAGGATAAAGACAGATTTGTCTTCCCAGAGACACGTCGAGCTTCTTTGCTCGGTGTCAATATATGCGTGCCACTGTTGATCCTGGCTTACAGGATTTACAGTGGCGGGTGTCTGGGCGGGATAGTCTCTATCTCAGATAAATATGGCAACATTTTACAGAATTAGGTCATATATTATACCTAGGAAAAACAATGACGTATTATATCTATAACCCCACTTAACTCTACAATCCCACTGGCGGCTTAACTAATCCCACTATATATCCGAAGCTGAAATATCTCAACGCATTACATCTAACAATCTTAATAGATTAATCTAGAGCGGCTGTGTATTGTAAACAGTTGCAGAGGCGTCCAATTGCGGTAATAAATAAATACAGTCAGTACAGTCAGAAAGATCAGTGCTTGCTATTAAATTACATTAATGTACTTTACTTACATTTATTTCCTCCTTTGGAGCTGAATGACATTATAATAAGTGTCGCATAACTGATGAATAGTGGACTCACTACCACTGTGTAAGTAAGACCAAGGTCATCGTCCAGATTATTTGTCAGAAGCACCTGTAATCAATTTACGATGTTTTTTTTTCTTTTGTTAACCAACTTCGAAAAGAGAATTTAACAAAATAAAAGCAATATCAATTTTAACTTGATGTGGGTTAAAATGTTAGTGAATGTATTTACATCTTTACTGTACGGTGACTCGCCGGAATACGCCGCTATAGCAGGGTTTCACAATGTGAGTCTCCTTTAGCAATGGCGATCGTACACATACTATCTAATCGTTTTATGAGAAGCTTTATAAGACGACACGACGCGCCATTGTGACGCTATACTAAAAGAAAGTAAGGTCAAAGTCCATATTATGGAACACTGTCCTAGTTTATGAAACATTCGATAAAAATGTCAATAACAAATAATTTTTAACTTATTTGGTACTTATAAAATAATATTTATGATTGTTAATTACTAATATATTGATTAAATTAATTTATTTTCATGAATACTTTAAAATCTAGAGAAAAAAATATATATTGAATGCCCGTGTCAGGTTGCATGAAAAAAAAACTGTTTTTTGAGGTAAAATAGCGACGTGTGTCAATGCAATTATTTCAAGTTTTTGAGAAATATATCAATGATTAAAAGATACTTGAAATATGTAAACTAAAAGTTGAGCTTATTATCTTCCTATTGATAATGAATTTTAGGTAGTTTAATAAAGCATTTATTTTTATTTTAAGTGTTTCATAATTGGTACAAAAAAAAAATTATAGTCCGTATTTATGGAACAGTATATTCCGTGTTCCATGTCCCACGTACCTTCATTTTTCAATGTGGTCCGTAATTATGAGACAGTGCCTCGTGAGAGCGGTATTAATTAAATTCGTGTTAATAATTGTTAACTACTTATAAAGAAAGCAGTTTATGTCTGATAAATGTTACTACAGTGTATATGTCTATAAATTTGTGTTTAGGTAGGTACTTAAATTTGAAAATTCCATCAAAATTAAAAACTAACTTCTAAAATTTGTTCTAAAAGATCGCAGGAAGTCGCTGGATACAGGCCGCTTCCAACAGGTCGGTCTGGAAATCTTTGGGAGAGGCCTATGTTCAGCAGTGGACGTCTTGTGGCTGATGATGATGATGATGAATATTTTTTTTTTCGTGCTCAGCTTTCAGACGTTGATACAGAAATACTGGGCACTCGGTCAACACGTGTATGACATCTTCTTTAGCTGCTGGGTCACAGATACATGAGGGGCTCTCCTTGCACTTGAAGCGATTTAAGTACTCAGAGAATCCTCCATGGTCCATGAAAACCTGCGTGAGAACCGGGTCCAAAAGCATCTTCCGGATTACGCTGTAAGCTTTCCTGGCGTCAGGGAAAAACAACTTGGTCACAGAAGCTGTCTTCCCGGCCAAGTAGCGCTCGTTCCACTCGTCAATCAACTTCTGACGGATATGACGCTTGACGAATGAAACGGGGCATAGGTCGTAATCAGGCTTCTTCTTCAGCGTTAGAGCCGCTGCTTTTGCGAGCTCGTCGGCGCGTTCATTTCCAGCCACTCCCACGTGCGTCTTAACCCAATAAAGGCTAATGGTTTTTCCGCACTGCACATTGCTTATTCAACAAAGTGTTGACACCAAAAGCGATGGGGTGGAGGGAGTCTCCGCTCACGACGGACTCGAGCGCGGCCCTCAAATCGCAGAAGATGCTATATTGGCTGCGATTTCCCTGTAAGGCCATTTGCACTGCTTTCCGCAGAGCCAGCAGCTCCGCCTGCTAAACGGTGCAGAACGATTCCAGTCGCATTTTGGTGGCTTTCGTCTCGGCATCGCCGTCTCATAAGGACACCGACGCTCCGACTCGGCCACCAATTTTGCTGCCATCTGTGAACACCTTAACGGTGTTGGCAGCCTTGAGGATCAATTCTGCATCGTTCACCACGCATTCGAACTGCAGCGCTCTGCGATCAGCTGGGTGTTTAGAGGTGGTGAACGGTACAGGACATTCCACCTCCCGGTCCCCCACTATTTGCCGAGTGTGTCCCTTTTTCACTTCAAAAAGAAGCGCCGCTTCTCGGACACGAATGTCTAGCGGAAGGATCCCAGCAAGCAGCAGGGACGAGTTCAGCGAAACGGTCCTGTAGCCCTTCACCATCTTCAGTGCAAAGCCCCGTTGAACCCTTGCAAGCTTCTTTTGAATGCCTATTTTGTTGCTTGCAGGCGCCCAGGCACTGGCTGCATAGAGTATGGTAGGTTCAACTACAGCCGTATACAGGGTTCTCACAACCTCAGGTCCCAATCCCCACTGCACTTTTGCAGCGGTTGCCAACTTTTTGTAGAAGGCAATAGCCTTCCTACAAGCTTCTGAGACATGCGTGTTGAATGTTAACTTATTATCCACTGTCAAGCCCAGTATCTTAATTTCTTGCGACAGGCCTATGTCGACGCCGCCCATGTGCAGAATCGGAGAATCGTACTTAAGTCGCCGCGTCACGACCATTGCTTTCGTCTTGTGAGCGGCGAATTTCAGCTTGTTCTGAATTCCCCAACTCTGCACATACGCTAGGGCATCGTTGGCCTGTGTCTGTATTTTTGATGTCTCATCCCCGTGAAACACCAAAACAACGTAGTCGGCGAAGGCCTGGCAGTAATAGCCCCGCTTGTCGAGCTCCTTTAGTAATGGGTCGAGGAGCAAGTTCCACATGATAGGACCACCAATAGACCCTTGGACACATCCCTTGGTGGTCGTTCTCATATGTTCTACTCCGGCGTAGCGAACTTTCACTCTTCAGCTCTCGAAGTAGCTATCCACCAACCGTCTGATATTTTTCGGACATTCTTCCTCGGCTAGTCTGACCTTTATAACGGACCACCAAGCACTATCAAAGGCCCCCTCTATATCCAGTGAGACCAGTGTGACAATCTTCTTGTCGCTCACTTTACTCCTGATGTGCTGGAGTAGGGTATAGAGGGCGTCTTCCGTGCCTCTTTGGGGCATAAAGCCGTGCCGTGTACTCATCCTGGGTAAATAAATATTTATTGTTTGATAATTCGTTTTATTTTTGAATATAACTGTATTAATACTTGATAAAGATATTAAACAACGTTTAATACTATGGATAAATAAATTAAATACTAAAAAATAAAAATTTAAATGCAATGTTTCAATCTATTTTGTGTTCCATAATTTGGGACATACCTTATGAAATACCCGTACATGCAGCTTCATGCTGTTCCATTAATACGGTCATAAGTATTTATCTTTTCTTTTAATCAATTTATTAATATTTTTAGCTAAAACTCACTTCATAACAATTTTTATCGCTTTAATAGATATCACAGAAACATTTAATATGAAAAAAATCAATGTTTCAACTCTATTTTCTTTTAAATAGAATAAAATATACAATGCCTATTCATAGAGTGTTCCATAATATGGCCCTTTACCTTACATGGGCGTAAAGTAGTTATGACTATTTGAAAGTCCTTCAAAATACACAAGACACAAACTAACAAAGATTGAACAAAAATTAGTACATAACAAAAAAAGATACTAACCTGGAATACCAATATTGGTATAACTGTGAAGGTGTAAGCAAGTGCAGAGTTGAAGCTTGTGCGTCTCTGCTGTATATTAACCTCTGGTGTCCGCAACAGAATGCCCGCAAATATTATACTATATAACACCCCTAAAACAAGTTTGCACATTAATTTCTTTATTACTGTACTTATATCACATATTAGTAATATGTATGTATAAGCCTGGAGTTAGTTGTGCCCAGTATGGTTATGGCTCACTAAATTTTATCACATCATGGGATTGGGGCTAAAATAAGCTCTGCAAAATGTGGGTCTACTGATTACACCTTTGCCTACCCCTTCAGGGATTACAAGCGTCAGTGCTAAAGTGAAAAAATATTAAATTTTATATATTTGAATTACCTTCCCATGATGAATAAATTTTGAATATGAAACCAAATGATGAAATTGGTTTTATTGTTTAGTGAATGTAATGGTTTAATGTAAGTTGTAACAATGGTAATAATACATATGTAGAATCATCTGTTTCCCATAGAGGTAGGCAGTACGACGGATTTAATAATATTAATACATATTATGGAAAAATTACTTACAGAAAAAAAAATTACTGCATATTTAAGCTAAAAGTATTAAAAACGACACATACACTCACCTACTAAGCTGAGGCACATGAGTATCCATAGCGGCACGAACACAACCTCCCATGACCAGTTTATAAATTTGTCCAACTTCAATGCAAGAAATATGAACTGAAGGATGTTTACAGCACAAAAAAGTTCCAACTGAAAATATATAAACATAATGAGTTCTTAAAGGCAGAATTAAGTAAAAATTTTAGTGAAATTTTCATCCACATTTTATAGATAGGATAAATAAATATGAATATAAACACACAACCTTTTAAGCATAAGATTAATAATCACTTATCCAATCAAAATAAAAACATAACTGCAACTGTAACTGCTGATTATTTTGAATAATCTCAAGATCTATAGAATAAATGAAGAATTTTAACAAGTCATATCAAATCAAATTGTTTATTAAGTAAATAGGCCAACAAGGGCACTTTTACATGTCATTTTGAATCTATAATCCATCAAATTAATAAAAAATTGAATTGGAAAAATTTAAATGAATACCCTATGTAATTCATGTGAAATTAGTATATTACAAATTTATATATGTTTCATTTACAATTTGTGTCTACATGATTCTTTTGGTGTTATGGGCATTTATGTGGAGATCTTCTAATATATAAAATATAATTTTAATAAGCCTTTTTTGCTACATTACTTTCACAATCTCGGTATGGCATATTTTTAGACCACAAATAATGTTTCGAATTTCTAATTCGATAATTTAAATTTAATTTGAAACATGTTTTACTTGGAAACATTTTACCATACAATAAATATATTTTTCATATATACATACCTCATAACTGCGATCATGTTTCACTGACCATATGCATATTGCGATGGAGACTATGCTTATGAAAATCAACGGTATAAAGACTAGTATCCATACATGGCGGCCTGTGGTTAACTGGTCGCATACTAGCAATTCAAACATGAGCAGTATCAAATGTATGGCAAGACTTATCATCATGGCTTTGTAATGTATGTAGGCTTCACCCTCCAGCCTGAAATAAACAAATATTTAATGTCTTTGTTTGAGTTACATTTTTGTTGTTATATGTGTATGCAACATACAATACGGGTTTATTACTGCACTCAAAAGTGTCAATTTAATTCAATTATCCTTAAGTAATATCTCAGAATTCAATTATTTCCACACTCTGAGCCATTTAATACTTTATATTTTGTTTTTCTAATTATAGCACTTTTATGCTCAGTTACTGCATAGAGAAATAATCAAAATTGACCCCTCTGAGAAATAGTAAAGCTTTAAGAAATGTTTAATGAATACTTAAGCATTATTGACATTTCTGAGTATGGTAACTAGGCATCATTATGAATATGATGTAATATATTATGCAATTAAATATTTAAAACCAGGGTTAATATACTTGCCAAGGACAAAAGTGAAAGGTTTGAAGTCTACATTCATACTTATAATGTCACACACATTATGTGTAGAGTTCAAAACAAAATAACAATTTTGTGAGGCATTGTTGTTGGAAATACACAACTTATTATTTTTAATTGACGGTAGGTCTGATACCATGTATTATTTGAAAGGCGAGCAATTAAATTGATATCAAAACCTTATATTTGATTTACCTGGACTATAGTTATATGTATAACATGATGCTACAATCATTGAGTGTGAAAAATATATATGCGGGTGACACCAGAAGCAAGAGCTAGTTCATATAGTTTTTGCAAGTTTAAGATTTAAATCAGGGTTCGAAAATATCCGATATTTATTATAAATATCAAAATATCGGATATTTATGATATATATCCGATATATATCAAGTTTGATATATATCTATTTTGTATGAAAGCCATATTATTATTTTATTGTATTATTTATGAATACTGTTTGCATATGTGTTACATACACATACTAAAATTATAAAATGAAAAACTCGTGTTTGGATAAGGCAAAATCAACTAAAAACCATAAACTCTTCTTTTAGGGCAGAATTGTTGCCATTTATGGATTAGAACTTACCATTAGGGAGTATGTTTTAACACTACTCCCACTCCATCTATATTTGGGAAGTAGAAATACAGTAACAAACTCTAAAAATTACTTAATAACATTAATTTTGTAAACCATTTTTGTAATGCAATATAATATAAAAAAAATATTGATATATATCATCAAACCCAGCTTGATATATATCGGATATATATCTTGATATATATCCATTGATATATATCCTCGAACCCTGATTTAAATAATGTTCATATAAAAGTAATGAAAAAAAACATAGTGTCATAACAATAGTAAACAAATCAAAACAGCAATAGTAAATTGCTATCTTTATACATAAGCATGATTAATACAATCTCCATCAAATTAGGTCATCAAGGAAGTTAAGTATGTTATGTGCAAAGTACACTAAATTGTGTATATAATTGGAATGAAGATGTACTATCGTGTCTATATTATTGTTGATAAGTCAATTTTTACCTGAAGTGAGGGTACTGCCACCAGACGTATGTGCCCACAGTGGCACCCAGGACTACCAGGAATTTCCATACCCATATTGGTGTGAACACCGCCCAGTACGACCATGTTATTGAATTGTCTAACTTCAACGCTAATAACGCAGTAAACACCAACAAACAACTGTGAACCACGAACTTGCTGCGGGAAGTAAACTTAATTTAATCACAATGCTCATTAAGTATGTCTATACAAATATTATGTAAATGAATAGCTCACCTGGGATTAAAATCTTGAAATAAAGTCTGTAAATTCATTTCTATACACATTCGTGCGATTATAAATTGTGAACATTTCACTACAAAATGAAGTTTCTGAAGGACAATAAAACAGCTATGTATTTTTAGGGTACAATCTATCAACAAAATCCATTTTAATCATTTCATAATTTTTTAATTATTTTACGACTCTGGCTACTTGTCAGGGTTGCTAGATCGAGTTTCAGATTTTATCCCATGTTCATTTTAAACATATTTTTCCCCAAAATGCCCCAAAATATACGTATTCCCAATAGCACTGCAGCTTATTTCCCCATATTTTTTTAAACGGAAAATGCTACCTAAGCTGTGAATACCAAAAAAATCTAGAAAAGAAGACCTAACGACACTGGTATAATGTCTAACAGATGCCATTAACAAATAAAGGAAGACAAATGAATTGACCGGTATCGCATCATCGTAATAAATACAGCTGAGTCAGCTGACATTCTCGTACGAGCAACGACCGTCAGTCAGTGAACATAACATAAGTAGATTTTCGGTTTGACCACATTGGTCAAATGTCAGAAAAATATAAAAAATTAAAATGTCATGTTCGCGACGAAATATTTCTAAATCCATTTTCCATCATCTATGAGTAGCCTGTGCCCCATTCCTAGTCATTTAGTAAATTTGTCGTGTATTTTACAAGAACTGGGCCTCGACGACTTGTTTTTGTGAGTAAGAGAATACAATGGCTTCTCCATCTCCGAAATCTCCAGAGCAGAGCGAGAAAAACAAACAATATGACCGGCAACTTCGTTTATGGGGTGACCATGGTCAGACCACTCTTGAAAATGGACATATTTGTTTAATAAATGCTACAGCCTTGGGAACTGAGGCTCTTAAGTCTATGGTACTACCTGGTGTAGGTGCTGTCACTGTTGTAGACGACAATACTGTAAGCGATGAAGACATCGGCAGTAATTTCTTTTTAGAAATCTCAAGTAAAGGGCTAAACAGAGGATCTGAAGCACTGCGGTTAATATTGGAACTCAATCCAGCAGTACAAGGCCATGCCGTGCAAGAACCACCAGATCAAATATTGCAAGAAAACCCAGACTTCTTTAAATCTTTTAGTGTTGTCATAGCCACAGCTCTCAATGAGAAAACAATACTTAGTTTATCCCAACATTTATGGGATATTAATGTGCCATTTATATTGTGCCGGTCCGTTGGATTTTTAGGATCTTTAAGGATTCAAATGAAAGAGCATACTGTAATTGAAATTCATCCAGATAATGACCAGTCTGATTTGCGTCTCGATGTCCCATTTCAAGCTTTGTCAGAACATTTAGACAGCATAGATCTTGTGTCTATAGAGCTGAAAGACCATGGTCATATTCCTTGGATAGTTTTCTTGTATAAAGCAGTTCAAAAATGGCAAGAAAGCTTTCAGAATATGTGGCCAATGAGCAGAAAAGAGAAAAATGATATAAGAAAAATACTTCAGGAATTTATGAAATTAGATGATTGTGGGGTGCCCATCTACCAAGAGAACATAGAGGAAGCTATTAGAGCAGTCAACACTGCTCTCCTACCAACATTTCTGCCAATCAAAATCCAAGAACTGATATATAGTAGTGCTGCTACTAACTTAACTCAAGAGAGTTCCTCGTTTTGGATAATGTGTTCAGCATTGAGAAGTTTTATTGAAGCTGAAGGTAAAGGAAGACTGCCAGTGAAGGGAACAATTCCTGATCTGACTTCTTCTACAGAGCACTATGTGAAGCTAATGAATATATACAGAGCACAGGCAGCTATGGATGCAGAAATAGTTTACAGAAAAGTACAGCAAATAGTTGCACAACTGCATTGTGATAGTATAAGTGAGGCTGAAGTCAAACTGTTTTGTGCGCATGCTCATGACCTGTGTGTTATTAAGGGATCTAGTATAGCAACAGAGTATCAGTTAGGCAGCAATGTGGCCTCATACATAGCAAGGCATCTAGAGGAACCTGATGTTATGATGGTACATTATGTAATGTTAAGAGCTGCAGAGATGTTTTTGTCTGAACATTGCCGAGCGCCAGGAGACTGGGAGCCTGAAGCAGACATAGCAAAGTTAAAAACATGTGTCACAAAATTTCTTAGTGATATATCTTGCTCACCCTTTCCTAAGGATGATCACATTCATGAGATGTGTAGGTATGGAGGAGCTGAAATACACAGTGTATCAGCTTTCCTAGGAGGATGTATTGCGCATGAAGCAATTAAAATCATTACTAAACAGTATAAACCAGTAAACAACATGCTGGTTTATGATGGAGCTTCAACTAACACAGCTATATTTACATTCTAAATGTTTAACTGCTGATTTAAATCTATGTATTAATAAATTATAAAAAGTAATCTTGTTTTAATTGGAATTTTTCATACATGGATCAATAGTTTGAACCTATGTCCACAAAAAAATAAGATTCTAATTTAAGTATATTTTTTTTTTAAGACAACAGTTACAATTATATTATAATCTTTATTATTTAAGTTTAATAAAGATATGTGTAGTGTGTTTTTGTAATTAAAATTATGCCAGTAATTTTATTTTTAAATTCTATTACATCTGGGGTAAATAAATAAGAATAACATAAGGTAGAGCTATTATAATAACTATATTGATTTATTCAAGTTTGTCAGACAGAATCTTACATAGTGCAAATTGAATTGTAAATAGAGATTATAAATTCCTTTGGAGAAGTTGGTAGAAAATTCTATGTACTTCATATTCTGGTAAAATAATCATTAAAGGGTGATAATGTAAATAATCAATGACTACAATTCTTCAAAGTTGTGTATTTTTAGTTTGGATTTGAACCTTTTATAAACCTTATAGTCGAGATATAAAATAATTGAGAAAAATATTTCCATTAAAACAAATTTCAACACATAAATTACATAAAAATGTATCACATGCCTATAAAATAAATGAAACAAACTATACATTTGGCTAAATCCTCAAATGGCAATACAAGATTACACCATAATAACAACAGTAGTTGGCTTTAAATAATATGCCTGCTAGGACTGTGATGTCTGCAGAAGAATAACACAACATTGAGAATTTTCTCTTTAATGTAACTACTTTTTTCACCTTAGCCACAACTTCAACCGTAATGCATCTACACCATTCAGATAATAACGAAATAAGCGTTTGTCTCTCACAAAGCCCAAATTTTCATAAAGCCTTAATGCCGGTTTATTTGTGATTTCTGTTTCTAAGACAACTTCATCTGCATTATCATTAATCATTGCCTGAAAACAGATAAAAATAATTTTACTCACAAAATTATTAATGTTGAATTGTTTTAGTAAACATTAATTAATGGTTGATGGTCACAATTTTAAATATAATATGCAGAAGATTATTTTGTTATACACAATATTATCCTACAAAAGTTAAATGGGTGCAGGAAAATCTATAATTACATACACAAAAAAGAAAAATATATAGCCACAATATTGCTATACATAGATAAATGTTTGCTTGAGATTATCTTTTTTCTCTAAAGCATTGTGTTGCTTTGTAATGAGAGTGGTAACATTGTAATTTTTGCCAATTTTAGACCATATGTCTCACCCTTTGCATTGCTTTCTAATTAATCATCATTTGCTACTATCCAAATCATGTGAACCAGACTAGGTTTCATTAAGTTTAAGTGTGAAAATAAAATATGAGTTGAGAGAGTGAAACAAGTGTGTCTAAGGAGCAGCTGGCAAGTGCCAGAGTCAAATATAATGATATGAATGTTAACAGTGTATTAAAAACCAACATTTTATCAGCTTCTGAAGTTTTAGGTTCAAAATCTGAATCTACAATTCTAGATCTTAACACTTTCTTTTTCCTAGCCAATTTGTCATAGTGCTGGGTAAAGTCCTTTTATTTAAGTAATAAGACTAAAATGTATAAGATTATAGAAGTACTCATTAAAACTACCATACCTGTATTGCTTTTCTGACTAGTCTAGAACCAGTCCCTCTCTTCCTGTATTTCTCGTCTACCGCTAACATTGCAATGTAACCCCTCTTCACAACATTACGATGAACATCCAACTTGCATACAATGGCACCAACACACTTGCCTTCATATGTTGCCAAAAAGCAAAGCTTAGGCCAGTTGTGTATAAAATATCTATATGTATAGATAGAGTAAGGTTCAGACAAATCTTTTTGTATAAGTCTCATAATTTCTGGCATTTGTAATTCAGATTCATAAGATATAATTTGAAATTCGTCATCAGGCGACAGCTGCTGGTTGCTCATGCATTTCTCAAGGTTTTCTAATGCTCTGTCAAATATAAATCTGTCCATAGGGACAGTGGATGGGTGTTTGGTCTGCTGGCTATTTGCTGTGTCATTACACTGTACACAATTTACATCGTTCGAGATCTCATTGAGCGGATCACATTGTGCATCTGATTTTTCACTCGTATTATCGAGGCTGCCGTTAGAGTAGTCACTAGTCCCATTTGTTAGGTTAGTATTGATATTATTAATAAGAAGAGTATTAGCTAATGATTCACTAAACTTTTCCTGTTTTGATTTACACAGTTCGTCTGTTTGAGAAGGATCTTTGGCCTTTTTGCTTTTGTTTTTCATATTAGTGTTCATTTGACTGCGCTTACTGTTCTCAATATTATCGTCGACTAATTGATTCATATTTGTGTCTACCTATTTTGTGTACACATTCAAACAACTGTAAGCTTGTACAAATTACACAAAAGCTTTTATGACGATACATACATTTTCTCTTTGTCAAAATCGTAGAGGAGTATCACCGACATCTTCGCAAATAGTTTCAGTACTATTAAAACTTCATTAGGCTATATCTATGCAAGCTTATAGAATCAAATTAAAATTTATTATTATATAAATGAGACAATAAATATGATGTCCGAAAATACCCTTTCAGTGTATCAAAAATCTTAGACAAGACCAATGCCTTCCACAATCACATTGCAAAAAAATATTATGCGCGGGGTTGCTAGTAATTTTTTTAATAATTATCCACCTTTGCTACTGAAATTATACTATATTCACTTTTTTGATAAAACAGTTGTTAAAAATCGAAGCAAATACATTTTTATCTCTTTAACTATATTGATTTTCGTATTTGTTTATGTATCCAAATACACCTGACAGGATATACTTGACTTTTGTACCCAATTTTACAATCTGGCAGCCCTATTATGTTCCATGGAAAACAAATGTTTAAAATATGTTTTTGAGCATTAGACTTATCATAAATATTTTTTCTTTATTGACGTGATAACGTCTTATAATTCGATAGAGCCGGCTGCACGTACGAAAAAACATGACTCATGCGTCGTTACCTCGCTAGATGTCACGTTCCATTTAAGGCTTGAAGTGCAAGCGAGAGCGCGGAACGAGCGACAAAGAAGCACAATCGGCCTTTGCGTTCGGCAGCGTTCGAGATTTAAAAAAATTAAAACATAAATATTAAATCTTCCACATATCACAACAACGTGTCTGAAATGACAGGTTAGACCAGCCATCCGTCAAAGGGAACATTTACTCCTATATCAAACACATTGAGGCGGGCTTTTTAAAAACTAGATTTATTTATTTATTTATTTATTATTTATTAGCACTTCATATACAAAATGTATATAGGCGGACTTAATGCCAAAGGCATTCTCTGCCAGTCAACCTTAGGATGGTGCAGAGATAGACAAGGTAGGTGCAACAAGAAATATTACAAAATTACGAGATACAAATAATCATAACATACAAACAAAAAGTGGAATATTTAAACATATACATGAAAAAAATATATACATAATATATACGTATACATAAATAAATATGCACAATATATACATATACATACTTACATACATACATATATAATATACAACGAATCAATGTGGTGACTCTTCTGCTTCATTCAACAGCATCTGACGTACCCTCGTTTTGAAGGCATACCGAGTTGTGCACGATCTGATTTCGAGGGGGAGTGAATTCCAGAGAAGTATAGATTGGATAGCAAAAGAAGAATGTGTGAAATTAGACCTATGAGGGGGGCACAACAGGAGAAGATTGTTAGAGGAGCGAAGGTTTCTATCGTGGCTATCACAAAGATATTGGAAATTTGAAGATAAGTACGAAGGAGGGGTAGGGGAGGTAAGTAAAGAAAATAGAGTGGTAAGTGCACGCAAAGAACGGCGCTTACGTATGGGAAGCCATTTTAATTGTATACGATAGGAGGAAATGTGATCATACTTACGAAGATTATACACGAATCGAATGCAGTTATTTAGCATGCGGTCGAGTTTATTGAGTTGGTCTGCATTCAGATCAAAATAGCACACGTCACCATAGTCGATTATTGGAAGGATTAAGGCTTGCACAAGCATAGCCTTGATCTTAGCCGGAAGGAAGTTCTTCAGGCGGTACAGAGCGCGAAGTGTACCGGTGGCTCTCTGACAGACAGAGGTTACCTGGGGCCTCCAGCTCAGGGTGGAATCGATATGTAGGCCAAGATTACGGACACTGGAGCTCCAAGGAATGACTGAACCATTAAAAATAATAGAAGGAACGTTCGTAATATCCAACACGCTCATCATTCTTGGACTACCTAAAATAATAGCCTGGCATTTCGCCGGGTTTACTGACAGGCCGAAATTGTCTGACCAGGTCTTAATTCGAGCTAGATCCGCGTTTACCTTGTTTACG
The DNA here is from genome assembly GCA_949126905.1 of Amorpha juglandis. Lineage (NCBI taxonomy): Eukaryota > Metazoa > Arthropoda > Insecta > Lepidoptera > Sphingidae > Amorpha > Amorpha juglandis. The sequence continues at coordinate 8,613,585 of OX421380.1, forward strand.
ACTGCAGGTACACAATCTATTCCACCCTGAGAATATATCTGCAAGTCATCAGCATACAGATGGTATGCACACTGAAGTTCTTGAGTGAGAAGATTAATAAAGATGGAGAACAATAAAGGAGAGAGAATGCCGCCTTGAGGGACCCCAGCATCGATAGCACACCAGCTTGACGAAGAGTCGCCAAGTCGAACCATCTGCTGGCGTCCCTGAAGATAAGACGAGAACCAATCCAGTGCCGAGGGTGAGATCACAAAGTGGGAGAGAATGGCAAGAAGGATGTCGTGACTGACGGTATTAAAGGCGTTCGAGAAATCGACCAAAGCTAACACCGTAACCTTGGTATCCTCCATTCCCGCCCTAATATCGCCAGTCACTTTGAGGAGCGCGGTAGTAGTGCTATGACCAGGCCTGAAGCCGGATTGCAGTGGACACAATAAGTTGTTCAGGTGCATAAAACTGGATAACTGTCTGTGGGCACAGGCCTCAAGCACTTTGGAGAGGAAAGGAAGAATGGAAATAGGACGGAAGTGTTTCGCATGTGAAGGGTTAGGGAGTTTAGGCAGAGGAATCACAATGGCTTTCCGCCATAGTGATGGAAAAATGCCAGAGGAAAGGGAAGTATTAATAATGTGTGAGATGGCTGGGAGAAGGTGGTCCAGGATAGGGGTTATCATACGACGACTGATGTTGTCGCAGCCAGTCGCATTGGATTTAATGGAAAGGATTACCTTTTTGATCTCACCCAACGAAACCGGAGAAAACTGAAAGGAGTTGATGTTAGGCCTAAGAAGACCGGCCAAGAAAACTATGGTACGACGCCTGGTTTGGTGATCAATCTGGGAAGTGGAGGAGAAGTGACGATTAATATCATCCAAACCGATAGTCGCCCCACAGGAGTCAAGGTTTTTGTCTTTGCCAATACCTAGAGTTCCTAGGAATCTCCAGATACTGGCCGGAGAGGATAAAGATATATTGCTGAGAATATGACGGCGTTTAGCGTTGCGCACCATCTGATTACACCGATTCCTCGCAGCTTTGAAGAGGCACCAGTTCTCTTCCGAGCGATCCCTTCTGAACTGACGAAAAGCCCGATCCCTTCGTCTCATCGCCATTCGAACTCCTCGAGTCATCCATGGTGCAGGAGAGCGCTTTAATTTAACTTTCCTAATAGGTGCATGAATGTCGAAGAGGGCAATGACAGAGCGATTAAAAATGTCTACTTTATCATCAATTGAGGCGGCTGCGTACAGTTGATCCCAGCAACAGTTAGCGGCATCTTTGTCCAGCTTCTTCGCATCCATGCGACCAAAACTACGCAAGAGCAACACCTTGGAGGGGACTTTGGGAGGTTTTAAGGCATAGGAAACATAGATGAGGTCGTGGTGAGAGAAGCCAGGAGCAGGGAGTTGACCGTGTGAGGAAGCAAGGGAGGGGGTAGAGGTGAGGATAACGTCAAGCCAGGTGTCGTGGCCATCAATATTGTGGTGGGTGGCTTGTAGTGGAAGGACATCTAGCTTAACGGAATCCAGGATGGTAAGGAGTCTACGGGATCGAGAGGAGTGATGGGCAAGGAGATCGGTATTTAAATCTCCCATGATGACGTGATGAGCATATTCTGATCCCAAGGATTCCAGAACTGTTTCCAGACTGGAGAAGTAGTCGAGAGATGGGGGACAGTAAACAACACCAAGTAAGGTTTTCACTCCCTTGACCCAAACCTCGAGGAAAAGAAATTCCGCCTGGGCAGAAGAGAGAGCAGAGGAAGACACTACAAGTTTATATTTTAAGTCACTACGTAGGTAAATAGCAACCCCACCGCCCCTTCTGTCAATTCGATCATTCCTGATCAAAATGAACCCGGGGAGGGGGTAAAGGGTTGAAGGTAGATGAGGTTTGAGCCATGTCTCCGAAATCAGAACGGCGTGAACGTTGGCACCAACGAAAGTGTCTAACAAATCGTTGTAGTGACTCGGTATGCTTTGCGCGTTGATATGGCACACGTTAAAATTGTGACCAGATAAGTTAAATGTGTTGCGAACCAGTTCGCCAAGCCCATCAGCTGCTGAACAAAAACTATCGTCACCAGAAGAACTATTTGCTGAAAAATAAGAGTCATTGTCGAAGTACATTACAATATAAATAGATATAATATAATTTTATATAAGTTAATAATATAAGTATAAATATATTATAAAAAAAAAAAAAAACAATCAAACCAACGCTGTGCCACAATCTCTGCACCACCCGCCAGCCGACCTACACACCATGATATGAACATAATATAAAGATAACAATACACTTGAACAGTAAACTAAACAAAATAAAATAATATAGACAGAAACTACTTAAAAAAACCAAGGAGAACAAACAAAATAAGAGAAATAAAAAAATAAAAAATAAAACGAATAAATATTAGGACAGGTTTCCGAACGTACCGACATCTGACGACTGACAGCTGACGTATGCCGACTGTCAGTTGTCACATGTCGGATTAATAATGTAGTTTCTGTCGGTAATTTTGTGTATACATAATAGTATCATTTCACGACACAATAAGCACTAATATAAAAATGATTGAAAAACAAAAACCAAACTGTAGACAGCAACCAAACTCAAGGGCGAAATTAATTCTTACGCGGCCGGAGGTTGCACGACGTCGACATAGAAGCAGCGTTGCCACCGCCGCCTCCAGCCACCGATGAAGAAGCCACCTTGGGGTATTTCGCCGTGATTAGAGTCAATCCATCGACAGAGGAGATCTTACTGCGCGTTCCGTCTGGAGTCTTCACGATCACCATTCCATCTTGCGTCCACACAGCACGCATTCCAAAATGCTGCCGGGCTTTGGAAAAAACTGCTTGGCGGTGTTTCGTGAGGAACTCCCTCACTGAGACTGATGAGCCCCTAAACCCAGACTTGGCCCGCCACACAGCTGACCGACTATCAACATGGGAGAACCAAATTAGGATTGGGCGATGATGATCCGGGCTGGCTGTTCCTATCCTGTGGCATGAAGCCACATCGCCAGCAGATATGTTCTTGAGGCCAAGGGCGTTGTGGATCTTATCCAGGATTACAGCTGAGCAGTCTTCATCTCCTGTCTCAGGAACTCCGAGGAACAGAAGCGCCTTCCGCCTATGTCTCGCTTCAATACCATCGATGGTGTGAGAACACTCAGCAATTTGCCTTCTCAAGAGTCGCAGCATTTCGAACATGAGTTCACGAAATGTACGGAACTCCTCTGCTAGCCGTGCCAGTGTCTCCTTCCCGGTTGTGCCAGACTGCAGTTTGGCTTCGAGCTCTGCCATTCTTCGTGTGAAAGTTTCTTCTAACTTAAGCTGAGTGCTTTCAATACTCGCAAGTTGTGCCATAGTGATTAATATTCGAAGTTGTTCAATGAATGTGCAGGTGTTAAGCTGACAGGTGGTGCTTCTAAGAAATATTAGATGTACAGTGTTACAAACTTTACTTGTGAATCAAAACACTATATGGTGCAAAAACTACTTGATAAAAGTTATTAAACAGGTAAAACTGTAATTATTTTCAATTAAAATGCACAGCTGATCTAAAAAACGACTTTACTTTTCACACCTACCCGCAGAAAAAAAAACGAAAAGGAGATTATTCATCGTCCATACATAGTTGGCCTAAGAACCAAAAGGTAGGTGAATTTACTTTTTGGGTTTTAGATAATGTATATATTTGATTGAAACTATATTAAAACTACGGACACTTGAGAATTCCGAAAAATAAATAAAATACTTTCGGATTTTGAGGTTATAATTAGGCCAATAAATACTATCAAATATTAAACGAATGAAATTAAAATTTTCTTTTGAAAAATGCTACCATTCCATCAGTATTTTCTTAAGACGTTATCACGTTCAACTATCGTCAGTAAACCGACTTTACAGACAACCGATTTTTTATGATGATACCGTGGATGATACAATTATACAATAATCAAAGAATCAAAAGGACCTGCGGTTTTTATGTATAGGATATTTATACAAATATGATACATTTCGATATTGTTTGTATAAATATTAGTGCTATCTCTTTCAAGCTAATATCTAATTATGTACGTAAAAAAGGAATCTTGTTTATGAAACATTCTTAACGATTTTAAACGATGTGAGACTGCTTGCTGAGTGACTTCTACAGTAATTGCAAGTTCCTTTTGTATTTGAGACGAATCTTCTTACAATTCTGCATCCTCATAAATTTTTGGCCTTCCACTGCGATCTTTGCCTTCTACGTCAAAATCACTGTTTTTAAACTTTTTAAACGACTCACGACATGATCTCTCACTCAAGGCAGCCTCATTATAATATTATGCTTCTACGAGCAGTCGATGCGCCTCAGCTGTAGATTTTTTAAAATTAAATAAATAAAATAAAAGTTCCCGCAAATGACGCTTATTTGGCTCAAATTTTGACATTTTTGGATATTATTTAGAGTGGTAGAGCCACGTTGTAGACAGTTTTGTCACTTGCTCGTTTGCCGGCCTATGCTATAAAAATATATATATGACGCTAATACGAAGTCAATAATAATAATAATATGATAAGATTATGTTGTTCTTGAATGAGCAACCTAATTTTCAAGCCGGTTATCATCTATGAATTCTAACATAAACCTTGTACCATGCCATCTCTCTCAAAACGACGGAAACTTATTTGAACTTTTAATATTATGTAGCCGGGACATTCTCCATAATTCCGTGTAGCCGAAAATTCAACAATGTCTACCAATCGACTCAGAAAAAAAAGTCTATGTCCCTACCGAACTATTATCCACATTTCGTTCACAAGTTAGTGAAAATGCTCTCACATTTTTATTCTCAACAGTAAAGTACGTAGGTCAGTAACTAGTACTGATATTTATGAAAAATCTTAAGTGTTTTAGTCCATACTAAATTTTGCATGTACTTTCGTCCTCGTAAAAATATTTTCAATTGTAATTCGTTATTTACGTGATGTACGAACAAAACCAATATCAGACAGTATTTACTGTTTTACTATATTATGTACTAAAACAGGTGCGTACACCTGCTGTTTTATTCAGATCTGTTTGCTGAAATACACATTGAAGTGGTAGAGCTAGGCTGGTAGACATTTCTGTATGAAACAATAATGGAGCGGGGTAGTAAATTTTGTCTCACATAAAACCGACGTGAAATGGCAGCTTAGATATTTCGTACGGTGAGTGAGATTTCCTCTGATCCTTTGGTATAAGTACATTAAGGCACTGCTGGTGTTGATTCTTTTGATGTTGTGGTTCAACCATCAAGTTGTTCGTTTGCCGACTTTTTGATCATCTTTCAAACCGGAACACAGCGGTGCCTCACATCGCTGTTGGCTGGCATAAATAGCCAAAATGGTATTCTAGTCCTACCCATATGTATTCTCGTATTACGCATAGGAAGGACTTATCACTTAGTAAATAACCAATTTGAGTCGGTGTTTTCAGTTATTGCCAAATAAACTACAATAACACCGACTTAACATTAGATAGGAAAAGAGTTAGGTAAATAGATTTTTAGCATGAGTTTTTTCGGTTTTATTATTGCAATATTTATAAAAAAAAATAAGTTTCTTTGGTTGTGCGGTATACGTGCGTGGTATGCGTGGTGCATGAGCTTATTTACATCCCATGATGAGATAGGAAGCGAGTATTTCGCCGTATCAGACACAAATTCCGAGCAATTTATATGTGATTTTTCTACTGAGAAATTACTAACTTTAACACGGCTAAGTTATTTTGCGCGCAGTATAACACATGTATAACACATGCCGGGCGCAGCTCACTAGTACACAAAACCTAAAACATCGACGGAAACTATCATTCGTCATAATAATATAACAAACAAAGAAAATCCGTACTATAACGTCGTATCATACATATACGCCACATTAATGTCCATAGAAAATTGGCACATATGACTTTTTACGAAATATACAATGTTAAGCATTTATTATGTATGTCATATTATAAAACAACATGTATATAATAACGTGTGCGAATTTTAAGCTGATTGGATTAATGGTTTTCAAACTATTACATAAAAAACCATTTAAAATCGTTAAAGTGCTCATCTGTAAAATCACTGAATTGCAGAACCGCGTCGTTGTTTCTACGCGACTATGACGATATAACTGCCATTTATTTAGTTAAAACAATTATAAAACAGTTGAGCATAGGCTTTCGTGTTCAAGGGATTTTAATTGACTTATAAACACACAATATAAAACTTTTTAAGACCATTACTAAGTTACTGTTGTACAAATTCTTAAGCACTTGCACTTACCTATGGCGTACAGACATGCAAGATCATATCTAATTTTAGTTATTAAATTCAACGGATATTGTTTACCAAAAAACTTACTTAACAAATTACTACGATTACCTGTTTAAAATATAATTAATGTTGACCATGCAATGATACGGTTAGTAGTTCTGTACATAAGCACGTAGGTCATACATAACATATGAACCTGAACTAACTAAGGAAAGTTGGTACTAAAGGCACTGAGTGCTATGTCTAGAATCTAGATATTCAACGTTGAACGTGTTTAATATATTATCAGCACGTTGGTAGGACGTAGCAGTACAGAGAACGATGGTTGACGTCATGAGGAGAATCAACATGGCGGCTGAAGGTGCGCGCGTGTACAGTCAGACGCAGCAAGTAGTGTCGTATGCGAGTACTCCACTCAATCGACTGCCTCTACTGGAGTTCAGTACCCGGTTGACAGCCGGCGAGGCGGCGGCGGCGTGACGTGGTGCTCCTGATTTCCAATACGCTCACGCCGCCTCTACGCGATTTTCCAAACATAATAAATACATTTTTATACACAAAAACCATTTGTGTTTCATGAGAGAACTAAATTATTAAGTGCGTGTATCAGTTGTTTTTATATAGAACTTTAAAGAGATTAGGTACTAGGATTGTGCTGTATTTAATGGAACACATAATGCATTATGTTTGATAGGATTTACTTCACTAGGCAATACAAATAACACCATTGTAATACGTGTTCGTTTAATTACCATTTGTGCGTAGTAGCTAATCGAATTCTAATAACCTAAATGACATTTAGCAACATTAAATTTTGTTTCTGTGCGGTGAAGCATTCGCTGTAGCTGTACGTGGGATTTCGGTGCGCGCTCTCCGCCTGATGTCTCCATGAGTATAAACACAGATGATATTGGTGATTGTTATGTCACAACTTGATTATTCTGACTGTGAAGATTTTAGTTTATATTTAAATTAATATTAATGAAAATAAAGTCTAAAATGGCGGACCGTGAACGTCCTGCGAAAACTCCCATTAGAGTGGGATTCTATGACATCGAGAGGACCATTGGCAAGGGAAATTTTGCCGTCGTTAAGTTAGCACGACATCGAATAACTAAGACTGAGGTAAGATTTAAATTAAGTATACAGTAATGATTTTCCTTAGTCCTTATTAATTGCAGCACTTACTACATATTATTTTAAAGTAGGTATATACAATATACAGTTAAACATTACCAATAAATTGCCATATTGACGTAGAATTTGCAAATAATACATACCTAAATTACAAGTTTGTGTCATTACCTACATATTTATCTCATAAATTCAAATATTATCTAGGTATGTACCTTATCAAATTAATATTTATAATACCTATCTCTTTTACCGATGGAAGCAAATTTCTATCTCATTTCTATGAATCCACAAATCCTCGTCAGATTTGTACTGTATTCAGTGTATGTGAAACTTACCTACATTTGGGTTGAGCCACGCATCGATTGCGTTATCAACTGACTGCAATAATTAGAACATAAACAAGTAACGAAAAACGTAACTACCACTATGTGATATCCAAATATTGATATGATTACTATACGTACCTATTTACATTTCGAAATTCTCTTCTTATACAAAAACGCATTTGTAAATTCGCTAGTTTTTTGTCAAAGCACGGTTCGATTTTACTTGATTAACTGCTAAATCACCAGTCTTTCCCGAAAATATACCGGGCGCCAAGCAAATGAGCTTCAGCCGTAGGTAGACAACGGCGGTATCATTGTGACCATTACCGCTGATAACTACATGATGATCGACCGCATTCGTATTATTATATACTCAAGACCAGAAGAAGCTGTTATAAAACAGCAGAATGCTCGGCGCCTCGGCGATACCCTCACCGACACGGGTGCTATAGGCGTGCATGCTGATATACAAGCACGAGCACAAGTCAATCTCGACTCTGGTCTCGGCTCCGTTACTTCCTTTACTCTGCGTTACTTCCCATAATACGTGCCCAATGCGGGATTGGACGCAAACTTTAAGGGCAATGTGTACAGCTACTAAGCTGTCGAGTATTGCGAGCGCTACCTACCACGTGCTACCATTCCGGAGGCATTGCAGGCGCAAGCCGTAGCCCCTGTTTAGGAATGGATAACATGTAGAGCGTGAATGAGGCTCAAGTCTTCTCCCCAAAGATAATGATCTGGCCTTTCTGAAGGATTCATGTCATTAGTGCGGCGGAGCATGACGTCTACACCAAAGAATCTAAATAAATACACGTTATCACAATAAATCGAATGCAAGAAGAGAAGTTTGTTCTGCGTAAAGATTAGATTGTGTAGAACTTGTAACAATACATTATATTGTATTTTATAAATTATGTTTGAAATACACTATTTTGTTTGCTCTACAACCGTGGAACTATGTAGAGATAAGAACAGTCTCGTTTAATTTCCAAGACATATCAGACATCTATTCAAAATGTCAACAAAATTCTTTACATAAGTGTGTTTACCAACGATTTTGACGATTTTGAAATCTTTACGGTCATTAAAGAAAGCGTATTTTTAATTAGGAGTATTTAGTGAAGTTAGAAATGTAATAAGTATTATTTATTTAAGATAGATGAATAGAGATAACGAACTATTCTTTTATGGCCGTTCCGAATATTCTGTTTACCGACAGACGTACGTCGAGTAGTAAATTATTCATTAACAAATTCTGAATGGAAGAACTGTCATCATCAGTATTGATAGTTAGCAAACCTATCTCCAAATAGAATACAAGCAATGGACATTAGTATAGAATACACGTTACTACTCTTAGTATCAGTAGATTACATAAAACCAATATCGTCTGTTTTTTTATAATTTTGAATACTTAAATAAATTATCACCACTAAAAGTTTCGTAATGAAGCCGTATTTTATAATCGACCGACAAAAAAACGGAGGAAGTTTGTAATTCGCATATATTTGTTTTTTTGCATGTATCTTTACAGATGAATTTGAAGATACACTCGATAGAGTTTAGCTCAAAGTTGATCCCATTTCAATTTAAAGACAAATTCGTCCCCTGAGAGAGTATCGGTAGTAAATCGGGAATGAAAGACTAAACTTTCGTAAAAAGGCTAAAATCATTTACCTAGTTTGGTGATTACATTAGTAGAAGTTACAAAAACATCTTTTTATAAAAAATAAAACAGACTGAAAAACTAAGAAGCAATAAAAAAAATATTATTACCTCTATTTTGATATCAACAATAATTGACCAAGCTGCTGTAATACTATTTGCCAGCTTAATTTTTATTTGGTAATCACTTAAGTGGGCTGTCCAGAAACTTCTTGCCACCCAGTTTAGCCCCGGTCTAGCATCTTGAATCTTGAAATAATGAAAATTCCCATTTAAGTATAACATTTGCGAGAACAATACAAAGTTATTTCCATTTCGGGAAGTCCGATTACAAAAACTCTGTTACCAATCTCGTAAGGTCTATCATATCCTTAAACAGTCGGTTATAAATGCCCCAAAAGCAAAGTTATTGAAAAGTAGTAAATATCCTGTAACATATTTTTTTGTTTTCGAACATTATTATATTTTGTTTTATCTACTTAAAAGTTAAGAACTAATAATATGGTTAGGTAAACTAACCGCAAGTAGTAGAATCATGCTGTAGACAATTTTGTCTACAGCATGAATGGGCTAAGTTGACTGAACTGGTACCAAGTGACACCTTTCTGTTGCGTTTCGTACGGTTAGTGAGATTTTAATAAATTCATATATTCTTTGCAAATTTCCTACCACCAATTATCTTTCTGGTATTATGAGCGTTCAAGGACGAAGGAGGTAACTTACTGTAAGGTGACTCAATAGTTCGTTTACAGGACTATAAAAAACTTTATTAGATGTAAGAATGTAATCTATATGAATCGTTTTATACCATATATTTTGAACAACAGTGGATAAAATCTTTCTAAATCACACTGACATTATGTTGACGAGATCATATGAGACGGAGTAGAAAGTAGTAAGAATGATAGGTAATTTCAAATCGTAATACAGATTTAACAGTTACCACGACATTTGAATGACGACAGGTAGTCAGTATACCAAGAATCGTGTGATGTAGTACGAGTCTACGGCACTGAAGTGGGTCATTGGCCGAATGCTGTGGCATCGTCGTGAATGACTCACTAACTGCGTTTGTGTACACGACTTTCTAATTGCCAACTATATTGATTACAGAGATTTCGTACGATATTGTTTGGCACACAAGCGCAAGGACGTTTCAATCAATGAATGCACCAAAATAAGGAGCGTCCTCAACCTTCACAAATATTTGATTGTGCGCATGTCATACTTGTTACGTTTACAATTTAATTAACGATTAGTAAACCGGTTTCATAATTACCATGTATAAAATTACAATTTCCGCCTTGCTAATTAATGTAAAACATATCGACAATGTTGACGTTCATAAATAACTTTGTATTTGGAGCATATTTAGTATTTTCTCTTACGAAATATTTTGTTGCACCATATACGCCTCAAATTTCATAGAAATGGATGTGCGAGCGAAATATTTGGATTCAAAGAACATAACAATCAATCAGTGATTCAGCTAGTCGGTTGGATGAGGTCGAGTCGAGCGTCGACGGCGATCTGCCGTGTCCAGAAATACCACGGCATCGACCTTGCCTCCGGATGCACGCATCGCGTTGTTTTTAATATTTTACTTTTTTCCGTGCGAGCCGTTGGTACCAAGGTGATGGCCAGTCGGTATTCTACACGCCTACTTGCAAGTATATATTGGTTGTTCTTTATCAATAGAATTGCTTTTACCTAAGCAGGTAGTGCTTTGAAATTTTATTTCATTGGTACACTTTGAGTATTTTTCCCAAAACATAATTAGTTTATAGGGAAGGCAATTTGGAGCAAAGACATTCTGTTATATATCTGTTTCGAGTTAATAAATGATATTAAATGCCTATAGATAGAAATCTGCCTGTGCCAGTAGACAGCTTGAATCATTGCGTTGCGCTTGATAAAATAAAGAAAGTGCGATCAGGCGGAGGATGCGTGATCGGCACATGTGAGTCTGGCGAATATTTTGCCAGGAAATCATACCGTATGGCACGCGCTCCGTTTACATTGCTTGAAAAATGTATGCTTGACGCAAATGCGTTATCTATTTTGGAGCTCTGCGTCAGAGACTGACTGTTATCTGCGTTCTGCAGTCTAGCGGTGACCCTCGCCGTCTTTGCCATTTCTCGATGTGAAACTTTCACTAAGGTGCATATTTTTGGCAACGCCACATTTCTGTGAAACATAAACAATACAATAAACATTACATATCGCAGGTAATATATGAATACAGTATAACATTATCCTGAATAAGTATCGTTGAAGCAGCCAAAGTGAACTAGGATGCGTTTATCAAAAGATAATTCAACATGATAACAGGGAGACACGCGTGTTTGTTTGCTCGCCATGAGTAGTTATCTGCTGTCGTATGACGTCAATTGTTCATTTTGAGTTGATCATTGAGGCATAAGAAAAAACTTTATAGCAATTGACCTTTAGATGGCAATCGTCATAGAAATCACTGTACGTACTGTTTGACACTGTGCAATACATATGGAAGTGTTTAGGGTACGCATCACAATATATGTAGAGGCGTTATATGAGATTTACTATAACACTATAATATGTTTTAAATAGCAATGATGTAATCTATCATTCGTTGACAGACTACAGTTACATTTGCGGTTTCAATCCGTCTATTAAAATATTTATTTCTTTGTTTTACCATTGTCTGCATTACTAGTACTACTACTACACACATTGTTGGTGTTGAAAACATGAAATGTATATATTTCATCATATTAACCCTACTTTCGTGGAATTACCGACTATAACAACAATATTACAAAAGATGTACTTAAGCTTATAAAATAACGTTTCTAAATATATAGAACTCAAAGGTGACTGACTGACATAGTGATCTATCAACGCACAGCCCAAACCACTGGAGGGATCGGCCTGAAATTTGGCATACAGGTAGATGTTATGACGTAAGCATACGCTAAGAAAGGATTTTGATAAATTCTACCCCAAAGGGGTCAAAATAGGGGATGATAATATTTAAATGCTGTTCACGCGGGCGGAGCCGCGAGCAATCTACTATAAAATTGTTTAAATTCATTGAAGTAAAATAATCGATACTTATATTTGAAGTTGACGATATGTTTACAAATACATTAGTACGAAACTTACTAACTTACTTTATCTTTAATCTACAAATATACATTAAAAGACGTACATAAATGTCTGACACGCCGATATATGACAAAAAGTATGTGATCTCAAATCATATTTGATTTAACCACTTAGGGATGCCTCGGTGATTTGAACTTCGCCAACGTTTAATAGGAGAAACAAATAACTTAATAGGAATGCTGCAAACTAAGCATAGTTTAAAACAATGTTTACGTTTTATCATCGTCAAAAAAGTTGTTTAGAATGTATTTCATGAGAGGCGTGAAAAAGAGGGCACTAGAATGAAGAGTACTACGTTTTCCTGTCGTAGTTGTGTACGAAATTTACTAGGTAGAGTTATTTCTATGTTTTTATTAAGCTTGTAGTTTAATAGTTCATGATATATATATGCGTTTTCTATCAGCGTTCATATTTTATTAAGAGCTTAATATTCATGTGTCCTTCTACAAAGGTTGATCGAAAAGTAGAAACTCTAAGTAGGTATATTACTAGCTCTGCTTTATGTAATTTCAGTATTGATGAGATAGATTTATTGCATCTCATTTTTTATGCCAAAATCTAAGTGATGATTTAATAGTATTCTCATTTTATTAAACGTACTTAATTAATAATTAAGCATAGTAAGACGAAAACGCATTTTTCGTAGAATATTTAATGGCACATTTACGGGATCTGGAAAATGTAGAGCTACTCTTTAAGGGTTAGTAGGGAGAGAAGCGGTCGTATATCTGTCTTACTCTTGCTTATGCTGTCTCTTTTTGACGAGTATATTGATCGTCGTCTAGACTTGTTGATTGCAGCTCGAGAAACCACCCCTGTATATGACCGTGCCTCTAGACGTGTAGCTTCAGCGAAAAAATAGCTTCCCTTAAACGTTTTAAATTTTGAATAACATTCTGTTGCTCTAGGCTCATTGTGTAAAATAAATATTGTTAACGAGATAAAAAGTTGAGCTGCATTTTTTAAATTTAACAATTAATTTCACTCAAAATGAATTCTATAGAATTTGTGGTTTGGCCACTTTTTATAAAAGGAGTTCAACGATATAGTATCTCTGCATACTTTCATGATTTGGACATGCTTATAATTATTATGTTCAATAGCGTGTTTTAGACTTAAAATGTTTAATAATGTAAAGTTGTATTTAAAATGTTTAATAATGTAAAGTTTTCACACGATCCGAAGTTTCTTTAACAGGTTTAGTGTCTAAATACGATTTAAGAATTATCGTGCAAGTCAGCTTGAATCTTATATCACTAGGTCCGGTGTGAGAACGTCAGGAATATCAAAGAATTAAACGTAAATGTAACCCTTAAAGTAGATTTTTAATATTCAGGATATCTAACGATTGGTATCACAATCACAAGCACTGTTTGACAACTTCCTGATGGATCACTGACTCAAATCAATTTGCTGTTTTTTGTAAAGTATGAAAATACAATTAGGTAGAATATCTAAAGAAAAATATGATAAAAACATTTGCAAAGACTTTTAATTATAAAGTAATTAATCAACCATGCTAGTACGTACGTACATTAAATACTAAGATAATTCTTTGTGATAGTATTTATTGACGTAATATTAGGTCCTTACATATGAAATTGGCGTTTTGTAAGGGAGGAACAAAAAGTCGAATATTTTTTAATATAATATATTTAATTAATCAAAGTATGAACCATTATTTTCTATGCACTTTTGCCATCTCATAGGTAGTTCATTGATCCCTTTACTAAAAAAACCAGTCGGACGGGAATCAATAAAATCTTTGAAGGCGATTTGGACTGCCCCATCGGAGTTGAATTTTTTCCCTTGCAAGAAGTTATCCAAATTTCGAAAAAAATGGTAATCTGTTGGAGCAAGGTCCGGGGAGTACGGAGGATGTCTTAGACTTTCCAATTGAAGCTCTTCTAATTAAGTAGCCGTCTGTTGCGCAGTGTGTGGTCTAGCGTTGTCGTGAAGCAGCAGTGGCGTGGAGCGATTGACCAGCCTAGGTTGTTTAGCCGCTAGCTTTTCCATCATGGTTTGCAATTGCTGACAATAGACATCAGCCGTAATAGTCTGGCCAGATTTGAGAAAACTGTAATGAACAATACCGGCACTAGTCCACCAATCGCTTACAAGTAACTTTTTTGGGGTTAATTTTCGCTTGGGGCAGGATTTGGCTGGCTGGCCGGGATCCAACCATTGCGCTGAGCGCTTCCGATTATCGTAAAGAACCCATTTTTCATCACGGGTAATGATTCGGTTTAAAATACCTTCATTATTGTGCCGGTTTAGTAATGTAACGCAGCAGTCGACGCGCGTTTGTCGGTTTGCTTCAGTCAATTCGTGAGGTACCCACCTTTCAAGCTTTTTAATCTTCCCAATTTGCTTCAAGTGAATTAAAACAGTTTTATCACTAACATCGCAGCCTGCAGCTAACTCGGACGTGGTTTGCGATGGATCCGCTTCCACAATAGCCTTCAACTCTTCATTATCAACTTGAGTCTCAGGCGTCCACGGGGCTTGTTCTGCAGGTCAAAATTTCCAGAACGAAAACTTTGGAACCAAAAACGAACTGTGTTTTCTTTTGCAACACGACCGCCATACACATCATTCACCCTTCGAGTTGTTTCCGCAGCACTAGTGCCACGGCGGAACTCGTACTCGTAAATAATGCGATATTTTAAGTTTTCCATTTTGTAAAATGAGTGACGCAAACAGAAAAAAAACAAATGAATGACGATCATCGAAGCACAAATACATGAGTCTATAGCTGTACAAATTTGAATTTGGAATTCCTTACCAAAGAGGAGCAATTTGTGATTAAAGTGGCCAGTACGAAAAACGCCAATTTCATATGTAAGGACCTAATATATAGATGTGTGTGTATATTTATATCCACTTATAGCTTTGAAATCTTCGACTGTATTTTTTAAGGTCTACGATGAATCATGTAATTTCATAAACTGATACAGTGTAGTCACTTTGCCATGCTAGGATAAAAAACATTGTAGAACTTGATTTACAAGGTGGTAGGCCTCTCCGATGCGAGAGTCCGTCTGGGTTGATACCCACCGCTTTGTCTATTTCTGCCGTCAAGCAGCAGTGTGTAAGTACTATTGTGTTATGGTTAAAAGGACCTTGAGACCAGTGAATTTACTGGACGTTATGACACTTAACAACTTATGTCCTGGGATAATTAACGCAGTCCAGTGCCATGCGGTGTTTTATAATTCAGTGGGCATGCGTGGCGCTGACCATCAGGCGACCAACCTGCTCGATTCATTCCTCAAGCTAATAAAGAAATATAAGTTGTTAAGTGGATATATTGTAAATATTTCAGAGTAATGTACTATGTGTCTCTGCGTAAAATGGCACATCCAATATTACTTTAACATTTACTGCAATAATACTCTATAATATCGATCATTGCCCGTAACAAAAATTGTTAAAGTGCAGTGCAATAGTCTGTAATTAACTAGCAACGACTTCCCTTTAAATATTTTTTGCTCTTCGCGTCTATAGTCTTAAAGTTTACATTCGATTTCTTTGATAATATTGTTTGCATTACTTAAATACGCAATAAGTATTTTTATAAATTGATACCACTGGAATTACGTTATTTTATATATTTAACATCATTCTTGACCTGTGCGTAATGATACTTGGCTATCATCTGCTTATATTATTCTATATCGATGGCAAAACACGTGGTTATAACATAATCATAATTAAACTCCGACGGTAATTGGAATAAAATCTGACTTTTAAACAGATTTTCTTTAATATAGCCATCCAGTTTTCAAACAAATACTATGATATACACTTAGTAACTCGATACACACAACTGTGAATACTTATACACACTTATTAGTTGATTACTAACTGTCGTGTTCATTTGTACTCTACAACGGTTCTCGCACATTTCGTTTTTATATTCTGTTGATCCTTAAACCGCTATCCGATCTAAATGTTTGTATTGGTCATGTTTGTATAGGTCAACAGAATACACCGTTGACTGTTCGGTATAATAGTAATGGAACAAACAAAATCAGTGTTAAAAGTTGATCTATGCATACAATACATTTAAACGATACAGTTCAGTGACCTTCTTTGCTAATACATATCTGTTTATTTTTATTTAGCTTAGCTTTAGCTTTTGCTCGCGGCTCCCACCGCGTGAACGTTTAAAATTGACAAAGTTTCATACAAGCTTTCATCCCCTATTTTATCCCCTTGGGGGTAGAATTTATCAAAATCCTTTCTTAGCAGATGCCTACGTCATAACGTCTACCTGCATGCCAAATTTCAGCCTGATCCATCCAGTGGTTTGGGCTGTGCTTAGATCACTATGTCAGTCAGTCACCTTTGAGTTTTATATATTTAGATTATAGTATACGATGGCTTGTGTATTATATTTTTCATAATGTCAGTATAATCAAACATCAAACGCAAGTAAGTTGGCGCTAATATTTATATGCTCATATTTACTTTGCGTGAGAAATAAGAATAGGAACATCAACGACTTTTATCTTTCAACTATCAATTGAAAAATACGATTGACAAGAAAAATATTTTAGCATACTTAACATTTTTTAACTACATTATTTACCTTTTTATAATACTCTGAATAACGAGATGAGCAGAACGCTTGTGGTATGCGCCATGACTGTACATCAACCGTGGCAACACTATACATAACTTAGACTATCAAAGTAGGTACTGCATGACACTGAACTGCGCTTGTCACCCCGAGACTTAAGATGTTGTCTTATATTGTGCAATAATTTCATTATCTTCAAGGGCCTTTAATCCGGGACACGACTGCTTACACACTACAGCTTGGTGGCAGAAATAAATAAGCGGTAGTACCTAGTCGGCCTCTCGCATGCGAGAGGTCTACAACATTAGCTCTATTAGTTCTAGTAAGACTTATTTTTGATATTATTTGTAACAAATTAAAAACTTCACTGTTGTTAAATTTTAACGTCCATATTTAGTATTAATATATCTTTATCTTTAAGTAGCCTATAAGAGCTATTTTACACGTCAATAATGAAAATTAATAACATTAAAACATCTATACAAGTGCTTCAAAAAAGGCCCTAGGTATTATTATATTAAATTGGTATAAGAAGCACCAAGGAATTCAGTCATAGGTCTGTAGAATTTATCATTGCATTTTTTGTTTTTATTTTTCCTTATAAAATCACCTTTATGTAAGTAGTATAATGATTGCCGAAAAATAGTCTTGCGAGTTATGATTTGTTAATTGGTGCGTGGAAGTCATAAAAATAATAAATATAATTATTATATTCCTTGTTATTTAATTTCCAATGAAGTATTACAATCGGCGCGGCGGTAGTAGTATTATCATTTACGATAAACTTCTCAGACATAGTAACGTGGATATGTGACATCGTCACGTTTCGTCACAGCATATTATAATAATTGCGCCGGACATGTGATTATTATTGCTAGTCTCCCAAACACTATATAGCTGACGAATGTTTTCATATTTTACACAAATAAACTGTTGCTGCTTGTTATTTGTTGTTTAAATATACGCCATTTTGCGGTTGTTTACTGGCTTCTATGTTGTTTATTTTATTTATTATTTTCTTTGCAGCAATTTGAAGTCGTTTTAGTGGGTTAATAAAATTTAACTACTCGTTTTATTCAACCACGTTAATTATTAACTAATTTATTCATTATTAAGTGGATTCGTTATGTATGCGGTGTCCGCCTTGTGTCGTTAATATTGTTGCCAAATATTCATCGATTGCAAAAGTTCAGAAGGGCTGCCGGTCATTGACTTGACTTGTGTCAGTATAACCTCAGTCATTATCAAAACAAAAGTAAATCCTGCCAAAAATATAGTACACGTATACATTTTGTAATAGAACGCGTTAGTATTCTGTAGTTGTAATAAATTAATACAATTGATAATTTGGCATCGGTTTACTAGTTATTAAGGAGCTACCAAAAAGGAATAGCGTTGTTGGTATTTTCAAATCGTACCTCATTATTTCCGAACCAACGTGAGCTCACACTGTAATAAGTGAGACAGGTCACAATAATCTGTCTAGTGGTGGTGTTTAGGCTAAAAAACTGAGTGCTAGGTTCAAATACCAGGTGAGATTATCACAATTCCTGTTTAATTTTTCGACTTGAGAAACCACATGTGAGTTGACGGGAATTAGTAGTTGTGTCTGGTATGGTATAGGCTCACCCTATCATAGCATGAGAAGGAAATAAGCTCAGCAAAACGTGTGTGCCGCACTAGTTGGATGTGGGTATACGGGTTACACCCCTGCTTACCCCTTCGGGGATTACAAGTGCGTATGTATGTATAGCTAAGAACCATTTTGATTAAACCACCATTAAAAGAGAAAAAAAACGGGTTCAAATTAGTTTATTCGTTTAAGCGCTACGATTCCAGAAACATATACACACAGACAGACAAAGAGGTAAAATTTATAATACCTCCCTTTTTTGTAGGTGTTTAAATATGCCCTTACTAATAAAATATATAACATGCACATCATTACCCAAAACACGTACATATTCTATTACCCAATAGCAACATGTTTGCACATCTCTGTAAGGTCGTGATAAGGAGATATGAATCACCATTCTCGTGATGAAACATTGCCCAGATAAATGGAACAAATTGCATCCTAACAAGGTTGGGGAGATATTAAATGTATACTAAACTAAAACAAACCAGGACAAAAAAGGAGACCGTACAGTGACCCTCGAGTTAGCCAACCGCAAAGGTTATCATATTATTATTATGTACATATGTGTAGAGATCCGTAAAATCCGTATTCGTTGCTTAGCAGGAAACATTTTATGTGTTTTGCGATTGTTATTCCGTAGGGAGCTATTACCTTGAATAGCTTAGATTAGGAAACTGTGACGCTGTTGGCTTTTTTGATAAGCCATGTCACAGAGTGTTGAAATTAATATGTGATAAATTATGTTTTCAAACACAAATACAATATATATTATGAACACGCAACGTGATAATTGCTGGTTACTAATTATAACATATAATACTTAGTAGTAGATAGTAATACTTCCCCACTTTGTCATACATGTCTGTTATCTTCTATTACGCTTTGATCACTTGTAATATTACGACATTTGATTTGTCATTACAACTATACATAGCTTAGATTTAATTTGCATCTTTTATACATTTTAAATATTTTCAGCTTTAGTGGTCTACAAAAAGATGAAGATAAAAATTTGGTAGGTAACACGTGAATATCTTCGTATTTACAAAATACGCCAACTGAATGTTTAAACTTGCGTTAAAAAGGACTAAGTTTTATATACAGCATAGTGTATACAGTGAAGTAGAAAATATTATAAACTTTATTAAACATTTAAAGGAGACTCATATAATGTCGCTTTTTATTTTAAAAACCACGTGCTCGATAAAGTTAGCTTTATGAGCTTTCTTTATGCTTGTACACCCAACAGTCACATACATATACAGTATAGTCCTGAATACTCCTGATCCCACAGTAAGATATGAGTATTGTATTGTGGGTAACTACAAGTGACTTTCGATCTCACAACACCCAGACCTATATTATATATTTTTCACAGTCGGCTACTCGCCCGCTGCGCCATAGAGGCTGATTTATGGAAATGTTTAAAAGTCGTTATTCGCTCTGGGTAAATGGGGAAAAACACACGCCCCCTTACTTAAGAGATACTAAGGCATGAGCTCACGAGATATATCGCGCGCGATATACGTATGTCATGTCGACTAGATCTCGTTTGTGTCGTAACGTGTACCCCACGAAATAGAAAGTGTGACAGGGATATACATAAAGCGCAAGAAGCTGACAACATTGTCTCGTGGCGTGAACTCCGGACCATCATTTTCACTTGATAGATAATATATTATGTATAAAGATAGCACGAGAAATGGAGTCGACAAAATTTTCTCGAGGTGTTATATTAAGCACGCTGCTGTTGGTTTAGCAAATATGTGCTTTGATAATTTTTTTTTTGAAGTGATAACTTCTTATGGGAGGGTAAACCGAAACGTTCCGTAACGCGAGCGGCGGCGAGCGGAAGGTTCCAGAATATTCGAGAACCTTCCGTGAGACGTCACGCGGGCCAGTTGACCAGCCAGCGCTAGCCGACTTCCCTGGAACTTCGATGTCCCAGGTGGCGTCACACAGTGACCAGTCGGATTGGACCGGACTTTCACAGGACTTTGACCGGACTGTGTTCGTTTTTTTTTATGGTGAATAGACATGTTACCGTAATTTTGTTTTTGATATTGATAAAAAAATGACGATATTTTACTTATTTGGAACATGGTGCCGTAAAAAAAGTACCAGGTTCGCATAAACGCGAAGAGAGTAGAATGTCCATTTTTCATGGCGAGTAGCCGTAATCAATAAACAAATGACGATTTGGACAAAGAAAAACTTTTTAGGTTTTTTCTTATTTGGAACATGTTGCCGTAAAAAGTACCAGGCTCGCATAAACGCGAAGAGAGTAGAATGTACTTTTATCATGTTGACTTTTGACATGATGCCGTAATTTTGTATTCTCGCATCTTGTTTGGTAAGTTTTCACTTCTGTCGGCACTCCCGGAGTGCAACCCGTATTTTTTTTTAAAGTACTATGACTATCCGAATTATACGGAATTTGTTTTCTTTCTTAATGTACCTTAATACATAATAACATATACTTATACCTCCATTTTTTCGTCGGTTAACAAGATAATGCTTTACATCAGAGCGAATAAAGGACTCATAAAAGTTATTTGTACAGTTGCAGTCACTGCAGAAAAATGTGAACTTAGTCGAGATGTTGCCATCTAAGGAAGTCTCGACGACGATGTAGTGATATGTAGTGATATTTTATTTGTTCATGTAACTCGGTTTTCGGTATTTGAAGACTGAATTTAATCAGATACCAAATATTTGACTTTTAAAACTGGGACAACGGCTCACGGATCATACCTACGAATTATAAACAAGACCATTGAACAAGACAAATGTTTGTGTGATCCGCAATACGCGTTTCGGGTCTAGGTGTTGTGGGACCGCAAGTATCTCGTACTTCCTGATACCGACGATACATATTTAACCTAGTGTGGGATCAGGACTATGTGTGTGACAGTAGGCAAGAACCCAGTTTATTTAGAATTATGAAATCTCATACTTAGTTTGGTTTGAAACATGGATTGTAAGCTAGTGTATGTTCTGTATATTTGTGTTGATAAATCGTTTTATTAATATACTACAATCAGCTGAGTTATTACTTAATTGCAGAGTTAACTCGTTTGTGTAATTACACCAATTTCTGCGTTTCCCTTTCGTTTAGTGAGTTTGTTGTTACGACCACACAACCAGTAAAAGTGGGCAGTAAAAACGGAAGTTGCTACAAAAAAACGCCAAATTGCTTAAGATGTTTCCAAAGAATAACATACAGATATAGGCAGATATGGCTGTTATGAAAATCAGATCGTGAAATGGAATAGTTCAATATTTTCGCCTCTAACTAAAAAAGAAACAATAAAATTACAATGTAGTATACAGTAACTACCTACGTACTAGATAATAATAATAAATACATCCATCAGTCAAACATTATGATAACGTGGGTTTCCGGTAATACGAGGGACTTACGGTCCACAGTACCACATCCAGACCCCAAACAAATAATTAGACAAATATTTACCTCGGCACGGGAATGAAACCTGGGGCCTCTTATTCACAGTCAGCTACACGCGCTCTGGGCCACGGGAGCTAGCAATTTTAATCTAAACCCTAAGGTTTTCACGCCTTGGGCATACTATGGCTCGTACCTACTCTTCTATTATGTTTATTCTTAGCAATACTTAGTAAAATATCATACTTCTGCTCATTCTTCCATTCTCAGATGTTGTATGGATTTATCAGAAGCAGAGGTCATACTCAATACATTATCTACAAAAAGATTTATTAACATAATATATTGTAGCTTCATTGTGCAAAAAAAGAAACATTAGTACAATTCATTTCCCCGTGTAACGCTAGTCTAAGGCAGTAGAAGAAAAAGAAGAAGTCGTTGCTTTGGTATTGATTTATAATTTAGGTAGTGTAACTGATAGTCGCTCTTTCATGGAAGGAGTAATCAGAATAGTCAATGAGAGAAGAGGGATGCGATATTATAGTAAACATGACGTCACTGCTATTAGAGGCGGGCGTGCGAGGGAGATACAGTGAGATAGTCGCCCATTATATTTGAATATTATTTGCTACTTCATTTTAATACCAAATTTATGCTATTACCAGAGAATAATTTATTTTTAGGGTACGATGTACAAATTCGAGCAAAGGTAATTATGATTCATATTCTGATACGTCGATTATTATGAATGAATCGTATAGGTAACAGTATTAATAATAAAATGCCTTCAGCTGTTGTTGATATGTATGATAGATTTATAAGGTACATACCTAGCGTGTTTTACATTTTATTACATGGAGCACGATAACTGTTGCGCCCCATGCCCATGCTTTTGAATGTGTAAAGTCTGAATTCCGAGACTGGACATGTGAATGTGAATTCGATGGAGCATGGAGTTGCTCTGATTGGAACACTGGGTGTTTATTACTTCAGGTTGGCATAATTCTTGCATCGTGAGACTCAGTGCCTCTTGACGGGACGACATGGGTACACTACATTAATACGAATCTTTATTAATCTTTATTCCGTCAGTCACAAATACGACTTTCAAAATAGGTACCGATTTTCATAATTCCGAATGGTTTAAAATTCCTAATCGTCTTATTTATCATTCATCCTATTTTTATAATTCCAAAATTTCAATATTCCTAACGTTTATAAGCATTATTCTCATAATACCGAGTTTCAATAGATAGAATAACATAAAGGCCGACTTGATGATAATTCGAAACATCAAAAATACGAAATAAACAAAACAAGGGATTTGGCGCTCGGCGGCCGCTGCAGCGGCACGCTCGCTACCACCGCACCATTTAGAAATTTTGTTAGAATGCATTATACATATTAAACCTTCCAGAAGAAATTCTCTAAATCTAAACAGCATCAAAACCCGCTGCGTAGTTTAGAAGAACAAAGCAGGCAAACAAACTCAGATGCGGATAGTGACTTTTCTGGCGACTGATGACTTTATAGTATAAAAAACTTAAACTCACGCTTGGGTCCCTGAAGAGATAATCGAGATACGGTTTCACTATCGTTAGCCGATGATATTTACGCCTCATCATATAGTAAGTGTTTAGTATATCGTTATATCAGGCACTAATACCAATTCTGGGCTATTTATGTGCGACTTATCAAGTCACATAGTTGAAACACAAATTGTGATTGCGCGAGCTGGGATTTGAACCCAGAGCTACTATTAGTCAATTAGTAACGACAATGTAACTGCCTTCAATTTTATAAAATACATTACATGCGTAACCTGTGCATATACTATGCGTGCGTATTCATAGCCAGTTGCACTCATTGATTAGTAAACGATTAGCGAGTCTATGGATGGGTGACCGCTTATTGGTATTTCAATTGAGCGTCCCGTGTTTCGGAGGGCACGTATAAAGTCGGTTCCAGCTGTTATTATCTGACAGCAATCGTTATGCCAAGTCGGAGGCCGTCGGGCGGTTTGAACACTTTGACGCTAGGTTGGCCGGTAACCATTCGATATACAATAAAGAATCGAGTTTTATTGTGAGTTTAGTAAAATAGATTTTGCGAGTAAAACAGATGACTTCACATGATGACATGATGACGAATACTGACTTGGGTATTTTGTAGTGTTTTTCCTATTGCATTGACATTTGCCGTGTCTAAATTTTAAATGTTCATAATTTAGTTGTTTATGTGATGATATATTATATACCTACAACTGTATGATGATGTAATCCACTACAATATGGCTTTGTATTGTTATTATGATGTAAACACAGAATGAAGGGCACATTGTTGATGTAGAAATGATGACCAACTATTTGAAGGCATTTGAATGAATAGAGACGTCGAAAAGGATTTAATAATTATACCTAAGGTAAAAACTAAAAAATCAACTTTGATAACCGAATCGCTGTACATTTGTTGCTTTTCATTGAAGATTACAATTTTTCTTTGTGCCTACTTCATCATCAGATTTTATTCTTTAAATGGGAACATATAACATACAGAAATCCCGAGAAATACTTCCATTTTGCTACTTGCACTCCGGGAGTGCCGACAGAAGTGAAAACTTACCAAACAAGATGCGATCCCCCAGTCCGGTCCCCAGTACGGTGCCCAGTCTGGTCCCCAGTCCGGCCCCAGTCTGGTGTCCGGTCCGGACCCCAGTAGTGATCCACAAATATTTTCGGGTTTGGGTGTGAACGCAAGTCCCCCGTAGTTCCTGATATCAATGATACGGGTTAACCTAGTGTGACTGGGTGTATTTATTTATGAATATAAATATTGGATATATGACATGTATATATACTTGAAACTAAGTATTGTATATATTTAAGTTATTTAAATTCCTCTTCACAAGTACATACTTAAAAACGATTACGGTTTTTTATGATGGCGTTAAAACCAGATTTGTGTACTATTATTAAATATATGAAAATGCCCGAAGACCTCAGCTGGATGGAGACAGGATACAACTTCCTTTTACTATTCACCTGGCAAAAAATAAGCAGCCAGATAACGTCTAGCTGGCTACCATTTTGATAAGGAAGTTAATTTAAGTATTAAATTAAATCAAATAACAAATAAAACAGTATATGGCGATATCTTAAAGTGACGGCATGGCTTATCATCGTCGGGGGTTGATGTCCTCACTAATTCTATATAGGATGTTGGCTATTTGACCCGGACATTACTGAAAATATATTCGTAAATCTATAAAAACGCACAGTTAAAGAGAACGTACACATATACAGGGTTATTTTTAAAACACCAGCAACCTCGCAGGGGTAGATTCCTAAGGTTATAAGCTACTACTTTTGTTCTACGACTTTTGATAATTTGTTAGATTTTATTTTCATACAAAAATAAGTATTCATTTAATTTCCGTCTTGATTGTTACAACGCGCATCGCAGTTTACGTAAACAAATACGCGAAGCGTGGGGAACCGGGCTAGCTCCTTTGAAGGTCAACGCGCCGCTCAGCTGAGCGGCGCCTTTGAGTCGCGCGCGCACGCCGCGCCGCGCCGCATACTACGAAGAAAAATACGACACAACAAAAACTTGTAAAATCATTTTTTTTTAAATATATTGAGTTATATCCAAACTCGTAGAACAAAAGTTGTTCCATATGGGGACAGCTATCTACCCCTGCGAGGTTGCTGGTGTTTTAAAAATAACCCTGTATACTCGTACGCGTCGTCTGAGCCGCACGCGCCGGAGTGAGAAGGGATGCGGTTCGTGCAGCGCGGATAGATGTGCTAGGTTGCTATAATGTTGTATAATATGGGAGTCGCTGTGGACACTGTAGACTCTTTATTGAGTAAGAACTACGCTGTAGACAATTTTGTCTACAGCATGAATAGGCCAGCTGGGCCGGGTCGTTATTGTCTCACAAAAACCGTATACTAGCCGTATACTAGCGGCTTGCTGCTGCGTTTCGTATGGTGAGGGAGATATCCGGATGCCCAAATCCGCATCGAATCCCAATCCCTTAATAATCTTTTTCCTTTAAAGCCGGCGACGTGCCTATTGATTCGATTTTTATGGTATTGTGGTCGTACATCGGCAGTGGAGATCGTTTACCATCAGGTGACCAACTTGCTCTTATGCCGGTCTAAGTTATATAAAAAAATGGTCCTGTCTAACTAAATTAGTACCTCTAAAATTATAAAATATATTCTTTATTACAGGTATCGATTTTTTATAAGTATTCCCCATAGATACATTTATACACTTTTCCATTTGTCTAAACTATTTGGAAAATACCGACTTTTGGGGCACAAAATGTAACATAGAATTTAGAGTTAACTGTCTTTTAATCCTCTAGCTTTACAGCATTTGTACATTTGCATCTACGCGACATCCTCATTGTAAACTTTTTTTTATAGCCGAGACCAGCAGTCGAGCAAGTGGGTCACCTAATGGAAAGTGATCTTGACCGCTCATGAACATCCACAATACCTTAGGGATCATGGATGTGTCCTGAGGGATAGGGATAATTAAGGGATTTGGAAGTGGAGGGGGATTTGGGCCTTTTGAGACTTCCGACGCTATGTTTACCTAAAATCAATGTGGGTAATATAAATCCAGTTTGCCTCATCAACCTTGGTATCGTCAAGACATAGGAGCTATTTCATTCGCAGTGACTGGTGCTGAATAGTTGTCTTTTCCCTGTAACCCAAATGCCGAGCGATCGTGCAAGTCTAGACAAATATAATGACATTACGGTACTAGCTTTTGCTCGTGGCTCCATCCACAAGACAGGACTATTCTAGTATGTCCTAGCTAACTTGTGTGCCAAATTTATCCAAACCCGTTCAGCCGTAAAGGCGTGATGACAAACACACACCTTTCATAAATATCCAAACTTAAACACCAAAACTTTCACATTTATAATATTAGTATGATTATAGTTAGTTATCACATCATGGAGATTAGCTCGGAGAACTGAGTAATAGTTTCTATATTATATTACTAGCTTTTGCTCGCGGCTCCGCCCACGTGATCAAACAAACAAACAAACAATCAAACTCTACAGCTTTATAATATTAGTATAGATTTGGGTAGCTTAGCAACGGAAGCCTTCAAATAATATTATTTGGGTAGCTTAGCAACGGAAGCCTTCAAATATGAATAATTTTCCCCGTTTTTGCAACATTTTTCACTGATGCTTCGCTTCTAATGGTCGCAGCGTAATGTTATATATCCTAAAGCCTTCCTCGATAAATGGACTATCCAACACAAAAAGAATTTTTCAGTTCGAACCAGTAGTTCCTGAGATTAGCGCGTTCAAACAAACAAACAAACAAACAATCAAACAATCAAACTCTACAGCTTTATTATTAGTATAGATATATGATATTCGCTTAATCGTGAAAATTCCATTGGATTGTAAGAATTTTTTAGTGGTAGAGCCTCGCTGTAGATAGTTTTGCTTACAGTAGGACTAAACCAGCCCGACCGATTTATTACCACTGTCTCATATAAAACCGTGAAGTGGTGGTGAAGTGTTTCGTACGGTGAGTGAGATATCCGGAGGTCCAAGTTCAAATCTATACTAATATAATAAAGCTGTAGAGTTTGATTGTTTGATTGTTTGTTTGTTTGTTTGTTTGAACGCGCTAATCTCAGGAACTACTGGTTCGAATTGAAAAATTCTTTTTGTGTTGGATAGTCCATTTATCGAGGAAGGCTTTAGGCTATATAACATTACGCTGCGACCATTAGGAGCGAAGCATCAATGAAAAATGTTGCAAAAACGGGGAAAATTATTCATATTTGAAGGCTTCCGTTGCTAAGCTACCCAAATAATATTATTTGAAGGCTTCCATTGCTAAGCTACCCAAATCTATACTAATATTATAAAGCTGTAGAGTTTGATTGTTTGTTTGTTTGTTTGATCACGTGGGCGGAGCCGCGAGCAAAAGCTAGTACCAAATAAAAGCCTTTAAAAATTTGTCGCCCCACCACGTCTCGGCAGTCCGATACATCGATTTGGCGCTCTGTATGAAGTTACAACTTCATAATACCTTTCTAGCCTTTCGACAGCCTCCGTGGCGTCGTAGGTGAGAAGCCGGCTGCCTGAGGCCGTGGGTGCGATTCCCGCACCGATACAAATATTTGTGTGATCGGTAAATATTTTTTAACGGGCCTGAGTATTGTGGGATCGCAGGTTCCTCGTAGTACCTGATACCCACGATACAGGTTAACCTAGTGTGTGGTGAGGACTATGTGTGTGACTGTTGGGTGTATTTATTTATTTATCTCCTGCTTTACTGGTGGGAGGATATTCGTATCCGACCGGATAGCGACCACCGTACACTGGTGTTAAAACCTGCCATAGTGACCCACCTTGTTTGGGTCGCGTTCCAGGGTCAGCCAGTGTATATCCGGTTCCCCCGAGGGGCTTGCAACATGACTTGATGGTTGGTTGGGGCGGGTACAGGGGTACATTTTTGTATTATTGTGTCTGCATCGGTCATCCGCCTGTCCTGTCGCAGGCCCCTCGATTTGCTTCTTCCCTCTCCGAAGTGGGAAGAAGCATTTATACAGGCCGGTATGATTCTGGTGACCACCGATAAACTCATTGTTTATCGGTGGTTGCTGGTTTTTTGGACTGCATTATGCTTATACCATCAGGTGTAGTGTAGTGACTTTTCCATACTCGGATGAAGAAATTGTATCGGTGGTTGCTGGTTTTTGGACTGCATTACGCTTACCACCAGGTGTAGTGCAGTCACATTGCCGTGCTCGGATAAAAAAAACTTTCCTGTGCACCCTTTCAATTGCGTAGGAACAGTGGCGGGTGGAGAGCACTCGTTGTCCAATCACGTCAATTGATACAATCGTTTAGAAATGACGCTCGGCTTGACGTCATCGCCCCTTTGTCTGACTGGAAACGTTTGAACAACTTAACGGTATTGTGCCGCTAACATTGAATGGGAAAAAATTATATCACTGTATAATATTATAATGTTCCATGTTGATTATTGTCAAGCTTAAAAATCAAAAGTATTTTATTGCATTAAATGTTTGGCGAGACTAGGATTTCGTTGTGTTATTCTATCTACATTAATGTCCTAAATAGACTTCTCAATTCGACGCGTTTATTTTTTTAATATTAAAACTCAGACACAAAGCTCACATGACACTAAATTTATGTGAATAATATGTTTAGAAAAAATTCTGTATGTGTATGGGGTACGATAAAATTGTAAAAGATTGTGGGTTCCTTAATACCTACAGTTATTTCATAATGAAGGCCTTATCGTCTCTAAAGACATTATACACACTGAGTGTATGATATAAGTTGGTTGTGGTGCAGACACGTTGTCGCCACCAATAATTCGATGTGAACGTTTTTTTTTGTTGGCTTGAATAACGAACAGGTTGCTCGCCTGAAGGTAAGCACCTGTCAATAAACAGAAGCAACGACATACAGAACTTTGAATTACAAAGCATTGCATGACAATGGACTGCATTCGTTACCCCGTGACATAAAGTCTTATAATGCCCAGTAAATTCACTGGACATTATCCTTCATATTGAACACCAATAGTATTTACACAATGCTGCTTGCCGGCTGAAATAGGCAAATCGGTGATATTAAATCTGACGGATACGAGGGACTACCCAGGAGTATTTCGAATAATTTTTATTGCAATGTTACCATAAATTGTACTCCAAAAATATTAACTACAGAAACTATGAAAGCTCAACATTATTACATTCACAGTGGACTTGTTTCAAATGACCAAAAAGAGTATCTTGTCGTTGTAAGGATTTCGCTGCAAGGTATAAAATTCGCATCGAATAGCAAAGGGATTCGGAAATTTAATACTATCTCGTTTTTTGCTGTCGCCCTTTGCTTTAACCCTCGTTACGTAAACATTAAAGTTTTCTATTTATTTAGGCTTAAATGGTAAAAAGATGTTTATGTAATTTATTACAAGTATCGGATATGTTTTATGGAAAATGTGTTTTTGTTTGTTACAGGTAGCAATTAAGATAATAGATAAATCACAATTAGACGCCAGCAACCTTCAAAAAGTCTACAGAGAAGTGGACATAATGAAGAGGCTGGACCATCCTCATATAATTAAGTTATACCAGGTACGTTTGTTTTACGTATACTTTTTATTTTTACCTAGGCTATGTGCGTCAATACTGTGACGCAAATCAGAACATTGATTACTTTGTAAAGCTGATGATAGCGCTTTAAGATCCGATTAGGTAAAAACTAATACTGGCTGTCGCGTTTGCGCTCGGCCGGGCAAACAGCTGTACTTCTTTCATTAACGTGACGCAAACCGCTGAACATTTGACCTCGGTGAGTTACGATGCCATCTACGGAGCAACAAATGTACCGTACACGGTACATAGGAATTAACAAAGGTCAGTCGCGGTCGCGAAAAGAGAAATTACCCGCCCCTTTTAGTCACTGTTTATAGCGGAACAAATTCGTATATATTAGCGGCAATACTAGCACTAGGTACGGTTATTACGTCGCACATCACTCGCTCTGTAATGACACTAGATTTACTGAAATGCCACAGTACAGTTACATCTTCTGATGCGTGACAAACGTAACCCACCGCGGAAATAGGATGGTCACTAAAATAACAAGTCACAGTTTAAATGCGTTTGAAACTGAATTGTGGTTACTTGAAGTGTAGGATTACTAAAATGTTGATATAATCTATGGTCCCCTACGAAAATAAAATGTATTTTATTTGTTTGTGTATTGTTTGACGTCAAACTACAGTCTGCAATTTTGTTTTTTTACACCTAACGCTATTAGGTACCTGGCATTATGTCGGTTTTTAATCGCACTTTGGACAGGAAATATAATAATTATAAAGCAAAAATTCACATTTTTAACAGGATGTATTGTATTATAGATATTTTGTCTTTCAAAAGCGCTTGACGTCAGACTTCCCGAACATTTTGATATAGGTAATGAACGCATTAAACAGTTTGCGTCAACATTCACATGTTCATCTCGTATTTCATGACGGAGGAGGTTTGGTAGCCTATAGGATCCATTGCATAGACGCAATTATAATTGAAGAGGCTATTAATAAAGTTCCCCACGCAGCCGGGATTAATAAAATAAATCGTTTCTTAAGTAATTATGATTATATATAATTATGCATAACGTTTTCACTTCAAATTGAGTTTCACTTCCTGTCTATTATATCGTTAAATGAGATCTTAATCATTTATTTTGAGAACGCATCATTCGTTTTCAATCTTTACGAGAATAAAGCTAGTAAAGCTATTTTTTCGCCTTAAATCTAGATTAATTATATTCCGTAAATACATAACCTTCCATAAAATATATTGACCCTAATGTTTTATACACGAGTTCTTTCCTCATTTTATTAACATAAAGAACACTTTGAAAGGCAACGTGATCACGATCAAATCTCATGTTGTAGATAAATAGATAATACGCATACCTACGTATTACGTAAATAAAAATTACAACCGGCAACTGTTCGCACGTCTACATTTTGGTTACTATGCATTGTTTATATCACAAGTAAGATAATTTATATTATCCCAGAAAATCATTATCTGTTTTTATGGATACCTACACCGATTTGTATTGAATTTGTAAATTAAATAATAAGGTAATTTTAGAAAGGAAATTAATTTTACTCGTATATATTATGAAAAGTGTTTTACTTGACTAGCCTATAATTTTTACATATCTATACTAATAATAAAGCTGTAGAGTTTGATTGTTTGATTGTTTGTTTGTTTGTTTGTTTGTTTGTTTGTTTGAACGCGCTAATCTCAGGAATTACTGGTTCGAATTAAAAAATTCTTTTTGTGTTGGATAGTCCATTTATCGAGGAAGGCTTTAGGATATATAACATTACGCTGCGACCATTAGAAGCGAAGCATCAGTGAAAAATGTTGCAAAAACGGGGAAAATTATTCATATTTGATGGCTTCCGTTGCTAAGCTACCAAAATAATATTATTTGAAGGCTTCCGTTGTCAAATCAAAATCAAATCTATACTAATATTATAAAGCTGTAGAGTTTGATTGTTTGTTTGTTTATTTGATCACGTGGGCGGAGCCGCGAGCAAAAGCTAGTTATTGATAAGTACGGTTTGACGTTGCTCCATTGTAAACAAAAGCTAAAAAATAGGCATCAGCCTGCATTACGTGTAAAATTATTATTGCACAAATGATGACCATCATTATTTTTACTAGCCCTGTTTTAAACACGTTCCATTGTTGGGCATGGGTGTCCTCCACTGAATGAGAGGTGTAAGGTATTCTGCAATGTACTATAAAATTTGAACATAGGAATATATATCTTTTATATCAATAAATCACTACTAATGACAAAACCTGATATTATAATGTATAGTAATATCATGTGCCTTATTCATAACACATAGAAATCAGTTGGTTTTGGGGAGCAAAAATGCAGACTTCTTGTTAATGTACAATAATTAACAGAACTTATACAGTACAAGATACATAATAGTACAAGTGTTATAGGACTCCTGAAGACAAGAAGGAATAGAAAAGTATGCCACGCTGCAATAACTGACACTTGCGTCGGAAACTCGGAACAATGGTATTTGTGTAATGTTTAGTAACTCGTGTCCGCATGGTAGCGTGAATGGATGGATGGTTGCTATTAAAACCCTGAATGGAACATGAGGTATCTTGTGTACAAACATAACCATTTGAATGGTTGACCATTTACTGAACATCCGTTGTCCTCAGGTCACGAGCACGAAGCGTAAGACGTTTCTGTTTGTATTATGTTGATATTGTAGAGGTCTGTGGAGGTCGTCTCGTTGAGTACTTCTAAAGAATTAGTTTAATAAAGTAATATAGTATAATAAGTTTACTTGGACATTGCCGAAAATAACAAAGCATTGGAAATTAATTCAATAAAGGTATTTTTACTTATTAATGCGTGTAAATAAATTTAACGAAAAATATTTATGAGGTAAAGTTGCGTTTAAGTATTCATAAAGAAAATTGTTCTAACACGTATTTTGTTATTTTTATTTTTAAACATTTTTGATAAAAATTTAACACTATTTTACATAGTACCCACAGTTGTATCTCTGAAAAGAATCTAGTTAAATTATAAATTATTAACATAGATGAACGAAGTCTCGACGTAATAATTTCATTAATTAAAACATGCGTTAATGTTTTCTGGCACGCCAAGTAAAAAGAACTCGTATTATAAATAGAATCTTATTTGTGAAAAGTGAAAAAAATAAATAACGATGAATCACAAAGTTATTTTTAGTAGTAACTTTCAATTTTGCATAGCTGCGGTTAGTTCACGGGCACTACGATCAATTCGATCCATAGTATAAATTTACAGGTCATTGTATAGCTGTTTTTATTCGATTAGTAACGATCAATTTATTTAGGAAACAATAAAATACCTATTATGAGTTTCTGTTTATATGCGTTTTGGTTTTCACTATTTAGATAAGAAATATTATTCGCGTAGTACTTTAGTAAGCATACTTTTACGCAAGGATAGAGTACGCATTGAATTTTTATCAAAAACTTCACTGGAGATGTAATGAAATCATTCTTATAATAAGTGTACATACACTTCCTGTATTGATGACCGCTATTGAACACTGGTAGTGTCGCAGTAACCTACACAGTATATTCCTACAAACAAAAATATTCTTACAGCAAATAATATCATTTGTGTCACCAATTTTGCTTTTAGTAACTATAAATTCTTTTATTGCCTATAATGTCATTAATAGAACAAATAGCGTCAATCAATGTCATTGTTAAATTAACATAGTAACACGTAATTAATTAAAAAAAGGATTGAAAATCAACACCGCAGTCTACTTTACCAGTGATTCAAAATAAAATTATTAATGCCTAGATTATATAACAGACCCGGATCAATTTGCCGTGACAGGCTAAAATGTGACTTAACGTATGCAAAACGAGATAATTTTGACAACTCGTTTTGTTGTGAAAAACCAGTTTCATCGGGCTATCTCTATATATGTCTATCGAAGCTGACTAGTTGCATAGAATACTCGAATCGTTATGTAAAAAGTTGAGAAAATAGAACTTTCAACTTCTCTGTAGTATTTTGTAATTTTATCGAATATTTACATTTTTAATTGAGATTTAACTGACTATTAGTCGTCGATGCATTTCTGTTTCGTGCGCGAGTTATGTTGAAGACATAATAATATTATTATGTTTAAACCCTGTGCGCCCCTTATTAATTCTATCTGAATAGTTTAGTTTTTTGATACCTGTGGCGATACAGCGTTTCCATTGGAAACGTATTAACTTCATAAATTTTTTCCCGAATACTTATGATAAGTATTGAACAAATCGCACTAATTATACTAGATGTAAGGAGCAAGGTGTAACCTAGTGTAATAAGTTTTTATGTACATTTAGGTACTCCAATTTGCCTCAACAATACAATTGATTGAAACCATAGTCTACGTACTTGAAGGATTACGACATAAAATTTACATACGTAGACCATTGATGGTATATATACTTTGTTTTATATTACTATATCCTAACTTGTTTATATCATTATTTTGTTGCTTCTAAAGAACTGTTTCGCATTATTTGTTGCACTTCGTAGAATGTGTCGGAATTAAAATAATAAATAAAACGATGCTTATAATTATTACTTTTCCTATCTCTACAGTGTTGCATACGACATACCTGCCTAAAATGTAACAATAAACTTATAACTTATAATATACTTTACTTTATATAGGTTAAAATAGATTATTATCATTTCTTTTTCGTACCCAAAATCTTCCCTTATCCCACTGGCAGCAGTAGGGTCGGCGCAGCATGCTCACACATGTTACAGAAAGACTTGGCTTGTAGTTTTTGCGAAGTAAGTTAGTTCCTTATACGTAAAGCAAAACCAAATTGAAGTCTAAATTATAAAGCATTTTTTGACACTGTATCGTGCACGTCATCCCTAGATATAAGATATCTAGTCTCATAATGCTCCATAATTTCAATGGCATGGATGTCTTTTAAACCGAAACACAACAGTGCTTAGTGCTCGCTTGTGCTGCAGTGCCGGTGGTACCAACCCTGACGAAAGACTTACCACCTAGTGACGTGCCACTATAAACAATGTAAGACGTGTGAATCGTTTCATCTCGCACGCACCATTGATTCATTTACCGATGCATCGGTATGTATCACATCTCGATGTGATTCACTTATCTTAGCAGGCGAGATCGACACTTGACCAGTTGAGAAATAATATTACCTATACCTATTCGAAAAATAAATCTATTGGTGAAGAAACTCGTTTTGTAAAGTTCAAGCAAAGATATTTTATTTTAAATTCCACATTCGGTGTGTATTATTATTCTAGATCAGGCAATCGTTTATTAATGATTCAATTCAAATTGAAAAAAAATGATAAAGTCAACTTTTTCGGTTTGGAAACGTTTCTATAGCTATGCAAAATCTTTTATTATTTTTAGATCCTTGAATTATAATACTTCTTGGCATTGCATGGCGCTTTTCGCATCGAGATTCCACTGGCTGCAGTGACCTTGAAACCGGGTCACAATAAACAAATCAATGCTTGACGTACGAGACGAGAAATCTGCTACTTAGTAAAAATAAATTTCGATTGAAATAACCCTCCTCTATGGTTACTATCTGAAATACGAATATGCATTTAAGGATACTTAATATTGAGCAATGATCAGTACTAAAATAGTACTCAGTATTACTATATGATATGTCCTTTGTATGCAAGAGTCTCGTCTAGGCCTTCTAAGGTAGTACCACCGCTTTGTCCATCTTTGTCTATGCGTAATGCTTACCAACACGCGAGAGACCTGAGGAACCGAGACCGTTATTGCAAAAATGATATTATTTGGTAATCTTGTGTAATATGGCACGCCAAGATGATTCTTTCAAGAGACCATTGGCCAACCATTGTGAATTTAGTAGATTACGAAGTTTTGTCACAAAAGTAATGGAATGGTAGTGGTATGGTTTTTATAATGACAATTCACTACAGACTCGGGCTCCTGCACGTTTCGTCATAGTCTAATAAAAAAACTTAAAATATAACCCACATAAAAATATAAGTAAACTAAAGTTTAGTTTTGTTAGGTATAGTGATACTTTGGAAGAAAAACTTTTGGAATTTTATGATTCAGGCTGCATTGTAAAGTAAAAAATTTGTATAAAACATATTTTTATAATTATACTTTGAGATTTAACGGAAAAAAATAGTTGATATACCTAATAACATATAACCGATAAAGTTTATCACACGAGTGTTGACGTGGCATAAACCTTGTTATTCATCAGTTGATCTGTTGTTTCAGGTCATGGAGACGAAGAACATGATCTACATTGTTTCGGAATATGCAAGCAAAGGCGAGATATTTGGTAAGCATGGACTACTTTAAGATTCTTGTATGATATTTATAGACAGACATAGAGCACGATTTTTAGTGGATAAAATCTGCGGTCTCTCACCATTTAAACTTCAGTTAGTGCGTTTAGCTGACAATAAGTCATGGTACCAAATGGAAATAAACCTTCCGCTAACAAAGGCATCACAAAAATCTTAAAAAATCTGACGTCTAGGGTCTGTGGGGCGCATAATTCAAATTGTGTAAAGGCCAGCAGAACCTTTCTGTCCCATCGGTTATTGGTTCTGCGAGCTATGTGGCCTGCCCATTGCTACTTGAGCTTGCTAATCCGCTGAGCTATGTCGGTGACTTTCGTTCTTCTACGGATCTCCTCATTTCTGATTTGATCACGTAGAGAAACACCGAGCACAGCTCTCTCCATAGCTCGCTGAGTGACTGTGAGCCGTCTTATACGGCCCATATTTAGAGGCTACGTCTCAGTGCCGTATGTCATCACTGGTAACACACATTGATCGAAGACTTTAGTCTTCAGGCACTGAGGTATTTTGGGCGAGAAGACCTTGCCAAGTTTCCCGAACGCTGCCCAGCCGAGCTGGATTCGACGATTGACCTCTCTCTCAAAGTTGGACCTGCCTAATTGGACTACTTGTCCTAGATATACATATTCGTCGACAACTTCGAGAGATGAGCTTCCAACAGTAATCGGGGTGGGCACAACATGGACATTCGACATGACCTTCGTCTTGTCCATGTTCATGCAAGCCGCTTCAAACAGGTCGGTCTGGAAATCTTTGGGGGAGGCCTATGATCAGCAGTGGACGTCTTGTGGCTGATGATGATGATGATGATGAAAGGCCAGCAGTGATTCATAAGATATCATTAAGTGTTTTTTACTTCTCCGTAAATAGCTTGACATTGAATTCACACTTTGTTCTAATAAAAGCAATTAACTTTATTGCAAATGGTCGGCGTCATCGTTTTTTTTCTGGCGTACAGACGATTACGATGGACGTCATTATTACGTCCGCGGTCAATTTTGCTTGCACTTCTCTTTAATTATGTAGATATTAGTACAGCTGCATAAGTAATTTAGTTAACTGCCTTAAACAGTATACACCGCTACAAACGGTTTATTTTAAAACATCTCTAATCATCATAATAAAATATTTTGTATGAAGATTTTGTCAACCCGTTATTCGATAACGATGCAATAGGCACTGGATTTTTTATTCTCGTATAAATAATATTTTTGTCGAACTTGAAAACCTTATATTGTCAGCAATAATCAAACGTTAACATCGCTCCATAATATCCATTTGGACAATCTAGTAGGTAACGCTATAAAGTGTAGATCGATAAAGAAAATTTGATGATGCTAATAATGTGATAGCTCCTCACTCCTCTGCTACATAAAATGCCGTAAAATAAGATGACGGTGGCATAACCTCGAAATCGATTAAGGGCATTCGTTTCGTAAGTTCGTGGCCGTTTTGTCTATGACGTAAACGAGCCTGTCGTGACGTCACTGAGAAGGGTGGCGCAGGGTGTGGCAGGGGTTGTGAGGGAGGGAGCGGTGAAGCAATTTCGCACGCAGCTGACTGCTCCGAAAGCCCACGGTGATGCACTGAGCCCCGAAAAGGACTATCTTTTTAATTAATTTTGAGATTACTTTGGAAGCTGTTATGCCGTTTTGGTCTTAGACTTAATTTATATTGTTATGTATTTCATATTTAATTGTGTTTTACTTTGTTAATATGGTATTTTATGTCCACCACTTTATTAGAAAGAGCAGTTACCCGAACCCCGGGCAGAACCCACAAGTGTAAATAAATTCCAATTTTATATTTAAGTTCTTTATTCTCCATAAGTTCTAATACTTTTATTCCAGAGATGAAATAGAAAGATCTCAATAAAATTTGATTTGTTATAAAGTAGTAAATAGAAAATAGCACCTGAGATTCTCCTATAGAATTTGCCTCGCAATTTCCTTTGTCGATGCCGTGTCTAGGCGCAGGAATAGCGTTTGAATTGCGGCTTAAAGATAGTAGGTATAATATGTACCTACTTTCAAGCTGTTACTGACTTGCTGTCTTTGTTTTACTTACAATAACTGGCCATACGATGATTATGAGATCGATATGAAAATATTTATGCTGAACCAATTACACAATGCACCTGGGCCGGGTGACCGCATTGTACTTAAAAATTATTATACTTTAAGTCTCGTTTTTATACATAACTAGCTTCTGCTCACGGCTCTGCCGGCGAGAATGTATTCATCCGGAACAATTCCATTTTTTTCCTCCTTGAAATGTATATTTCCAAAAACTCCTTTCTTAGATCCTTCCTTACATTCCACAAACTATCATCTGCCCAACGATCTGACCAAATTTCAGTAGTAATTTTGAGATTTCGTCATTAATCAGTCAGTTACATACATACATAGACTCACGCCTGTTTCCCATTAGGGTAGGCAGAGACAACGGACTTCCACCTGCTATGATCCTACACCTCTTTGGCCTCGTCCGCTCTCATTAAATTCTTCATGCATGCACGTCGGTTTAGAGTACTTCTGACGGGCATTTCTATATCCGAATATCTAGGACTTGATTTGAGAAAGTTCGTCGAAGTACATAGAGTACCTACATCTCACAACTGTACCATTCACACTCACCATGTATATTTCTTTCGTCTATCTTCTTTCAAACATCCTCTCTATATACCCAAACCATCTCAGTAGGTATTCCTTTCTCAATTTTCGTCACTACATCTTCTCTCACACCACATCTCTCTCTTACCTCACTATTTCTTACTCTATCTCTCATCACATCATCAGTTAGTTAGTCAGAGAGTATAAAAGCATGAGAGGTATTTCGCTTATACAAATGTATTTTTTGTTATGTCTGTATAAGGTAATTAAATTAGCATATTTTTTGAGTTTTTACATAATTAACATCGAATATTGGCTTAGTGATCGCAGCACTTATAATAATTATATTAAAATTAAATTCATAATGGGTATACCGGGTACCTGAATTAAAAGGTCAACTAAAGGCAACAATATTAATGAAATAAATGCAGATAACCG
The DNA here is from genome assembly GCA_949126905.1 of Amorpha juglandis. Classification (NCBI taxonomy): domain Eukaryota; kingdom Metazoa; phylum Arthropoda; class Insecta; order Lepidoptera; family Sphingidae; genus Amorpha; species Amorpha juglandis. Next base: position 8,653,347 of record OX421380.1, read on the forward strand.
GAGTTTAATAGAGATGTAATAATTGTGTGTTTATTGTTTTAAGTATTATTCCAACTACTTATTTACCAACTTTAAAAATACCATTCAAGCCTAAAGGTAAAACCCTAGGGTATAGCAACTTATTATTACCATGATTGATTCTCTATTTTAATGTATGCTTGATTCTGATCTAAAAAAAGGTTCTTAAAAATATTTTTAATCAATTTTTTAACTTACTTTAATTACTAAGAAATGACTGAGTATTACATCGCGTAGGTACCTATAACTTAAAACCAAACCAATAATACAGGCTATCCAGTAAGAAATTCCTATTTGTCATTATTAACTTAGCTTGAATTTAAATGATTATTTATACTACGACATGAATAAACCAAATAAAATGCCATTTTCTGGTAACATATCAGAAAATGTTGTCGGAATAACTAACTTTAAATAACTCAACACGTACTATGGTTAACAGGGGCATGATATACACTTGTTTTGTAGTGAACGTGTACATATGTATGTAAACGGCCCAATAAACCAGCTTTGTTTTACGCGGCAATTGTCCTGATACATTCAGCCCGTGCAATTGTACTAGAAAACCTTTTATTTTTCTCTATGGTGCGTTCGTGCACGCTGCATTGTTGCTGGTCTGGCAGAACGCCTATATATTAAAATTTATATTCATGTCTCAACTCACGTCTCTCGGTTGAAGATGCTGCCTATATCGTGTTATTTACTGCACGTTGATGTTTTTTTGGAACTTTTATACATATATTTCTTGGAGAATAATATTTATCTCCAAATATTAAATGCCTGAGACTCAATAAAGGCGAAAATCGATTGAGATCAAGAAATATCACGCAGTGGCGGCGTAGGTATAAGGATTTACATGTACAGAAAATAATATTGTATCTCATAAAATTTTATTACAGATGAAATGAAATGTTTGACAAACAATTCAAATATCCGTGGTTCACAATTTAATCAATTTATTACGAAGTAGGTCGTACATTAATATTTCGAGCGGACTCGAAGTTTCTAAAGCTATCGGGTTAATATTTAAATTCATAAACTCGTTCAGTTCGTAAGTTAAATTTACAGTGTGATGTTATACTTAGTTTAATAGTAATTTTTGATTCACTATGTTTACTTTAATCTGTTTTTTGGAGTTTGTTGGAATGATTTTTGTAGTGGAGCGGAATTACCTACCCTTAATTTCACGTTCATTATTGTATTAAAATATAAATTGTAGAGTTTTTAATATCTAACCTACTCATGACCAAATGAGTTTGCACACATTAAGTCCGAATACAAAAAACTGATCAATACAATATGATATGATAAAAATATGCTTACAGGACGTTCTTAGACATGATAATTAGTGAGTTCAATATAAAACGGTGTTACTGTTTCACACGTATTTTTTGAGGTTTCGTATATTTTTCACATTTTCCAAGTATTTTTTGTAGATTCGAAGTCGGCGGCCATCCGAGTGGCAGAATATAAAGTAGCTAGACAAAAGAGTTATTTCCAGAAGCGGATAGTCCTCCATAAACATTAGCTCTCATTCCAATGCTCATGAATACTTTACTTGCCTACGTTTCGCAACAGAAATTTGTACGATTTACGACTCATTATTGCCAGTAATTACGTAGGTGGGACGTCTTATGTTTCTATACATTTCTTGACGAAATTATTTGGCTCACGTTACATGACTAACAAAGCAGATCAGTTTCACAGTTTTCTCTTACCTTCAATTTTACATCCAAACCTATTTATGGTAGATGGTTTAGTGGATGAAAATAATTACAGACATAGTCTTTTAACTTTGTGTAACATCTTGTTTAAATTCGGATTTAATTAGGTTTGTAATGTTTCTAGTATTTTCTATTTTTGCAGATTATATAGCAAAATATGGGCGTATGGCGGAGCAAACTGCTCGTCGTAAATTTTGGCAGATACTTTCGGCTGTAGAGTATTGTCACGAGAGGCGGATTGTGCACAGAGACCTCAAGGTTAGTGAATAAAGATCTTCGTCGTAGTTCTAAAGACAAGCGTTAAACTCCCGCACCGAGACTAATGTTTGTGTGATCTACGAATATTTGTCGCAGGTCTGGATGTGGGTCCACAAAACCGTCGTAGTAGACCTTTACAATTTTTCACTTAAGTTTTGTCAAAAAAGTGTATATATCCAGTACCTGAGGACGGTATAATTATAACGACTGTCAACAGTCGCAACTACATTACATTTGGACTACATTGTACTTAACATCGGGTCAAACAGTTAACAGCTTATACTGCTTTGTGATTTTAACCACTCCCAGAGCATATTGTGCTAGGTCAGGCGAAAATTTTAAATGGAGAGCATTTTTGTGGTCTTTTAGTAAACACTTAACGCCAGCATAAATTGGCAGTTTTCATTTAGTTTGACTATAGCGTAAAAACGTCCTTAGTTTACCAGCAACATACTCTAACAAATTAAAATAAAAGCGTCTTAAAAACAAACGAACATAAACTGCATGAAAAAATCCTAAAATCACTTTTACATTTATAAATCCGTCTAAAGATGCGATTTGGTAATTTATTTTTTGACGGCCGTTGATGGAATAAGAATTTGAATGTTTTCCATTCCGTTGTTGATTTGGACTGATTCATATTCAAAAGACGTCAACTTTTTCCACGTGCCTAAAGGAACGTTTTCTATTTAGGCGGAAAACTTATTATTGGACGCGAACATGAATATCAAGATTGCGGATTTCGGATTCAGCAATTACTACGCGACGGGAGAGCTGCTCGCGACGTGGTGTGGCTCACCCCCGTACGCCGCTCCAGAGGTATTCGAGGGAAAACGATACACTGGCCCCGAAATTGACATATGGGTACGATATTCAATATTTCTGCTCAAAATAACGTTTTATATTAAATGTAGCTTAACTTTTTACGATACTAGCAATAAAAATGTCAGCTAATACAATTTTACTCTTCACTTTGAAACAATGTGCTGTTTTGGTAAGAGCTTTTGTAAATGTGCTTGGTTCTACATCTGGCCTGAACTCTGGTGTATAGATGTTGTCCTGTGTTTTTTTCATCTCAACCTATTGCCGTCCACTGATGGTCGTAGGCCACTTCACCGGCGCGCCAACCATCCCGGTCTTGGGCAGCCCGCTTTACCCGCCATGTTTTTCAAGTCGTCGGTCCACCATGCAGCAGGGTGTCTTAGAATACGTTTGCCTAATCGCGGTCTATTGTGCAACACATGTCTGCTCAACCATCTGTCCGTCTGCAGACACGACCTGCTCACTTCTACTTCAACGTGCTAATTTTGGGAGCAATATCGATGACTGGTTCTCTGTATTATTATATTATGTAGTTTTATTGTTATTATGTATTCTATCCACTAAAGAATTTCCAAGCATTGCTCGCTCCATAGCACGTTGCATTGAGGGAGTTTGAACTTGTGGACCAGTTCGCTGGTCAGTATCCACGTTTTAGCTCCGTAGATCAATACGGGTAGGACGCACTGGTAAAAAACTCTCCTTTTTAAACACTGAGGGATCGATGACTTGAAACTGATGTATAGCCTGTTCATTGCTGCCTATAACATATTATATTAGCTGTTTTATTCGTATTACATTTTCATTAAAACGTAACACCATGCATGTTTACTTAATACAGTTTAATTTAAAACAAACAGTAAATTATCACTCTTGTCTGGTGCGATCCAACGTTATAAGATTAAGAAAACTCAAGAATTTGATCTTGAATGAAGTCTGTAAAAAATAGCACTATTGTTTGTTTTTAACACTGCGGTGTGTTATTTAAACGCTGCCAGCCACATCTTGCGTTGTATATTTTCCACGTTCCTTTCTACAAGTGTGTTTTTGTGTCATATTCCACACGAGTTGTGTATATTTTCTGTTTTCTAATGAATGAAATCTCTTGCAGAGCTTGGGTGTGGTTTTGTACGTGCTCGTTTGTGGCGCTCTACCATTCGACGGCTCCACGCTACAGTCATTACGAGATAGAGTGCTCTCCGGCAGATTTAGGATACCCTACTTTATGAGTGAAGGTAAGTGAATGTCCCCAGTGCCTAGTATATACATCAATCACCACAATGTCACACGAAGGCTGGGGTTCGTTTTGGTAGAACGTAAATCTTGGAAATATATTTTCAATCGGAACACATTTCATAACTTTAATATTGAGACCTTCATCATATATGAGTGAGTGATGTACTCCTGTCTGTTGCGTACTGGTGCTGCCACACCGGTGTTAGAAAATGTTATATAACATTTTATAACAGCGGTGTGGCAGCAACATTTAGTAAACATTTCTTAACAATTTGTAACATTTTGTAACATTTTTGAACATTTTTTAACAGCGGGCGGCGGTACTTTTGAGAGCGGCGTCGTCAAAGAAGCCGTCAAAGAAGAAGGGCCGATGCATGTTTTCAAATGTTATAAAATGTTAGAAAATGTTAAGAAATGTTATAAAATGTTAGATTTAATGTTAGAAAATGTTTGTAAACATTTTATAACATCGGTGTGGCAGCACCATACTGCTTACATATGTATGTGAACATAAGGCGAATGCCTTCCTCACGACTGCTCGAGTATCAACATTGCGTAAACGGCACGTCATACTTGAGAACTTATCTTGTTACTGAGAAATGAAACGTGACAGCAAATAGGTTATTTAGTTAATATAAAGTCATGATAAGTGTAATATTATCTTTACTAAATACGGAATGAAGTAAAAAGTATCGGATACGGAAGGCTGGCTACTGTTTATAAGAGATTAACAAGGCATGGGCTGGAAGTCACGTTTCACGAACTTGACTAATTTCCTTTCTAATTACGAAGATCTTCTAAACTAGTTCGGAATCCTTAATCACTTCGAACGAAACAAGGTCATAGTGTTCTGTTGTTTTTATAAAACACTTCACTTTGATACGTATTTTATTTTTTAAAAAGAGTGTAAATGTAAAAGTGAGTTATGTGGAATAATAAAGCATAACCTGTGCAAAGTCGGTCGGTGTAACTTATATTAACAAGCTAAGATTCTAAATTTCAAAAACTATTGGCCTTAAACTATAACCATCTATTTGCATATTCACATTTTATGACATATCTACTTAGATTAAAAAAAATGAAACAAGTTATCTTACCCACAGGTTTTTTGCTTATTTTAAATTAATATTAAGTATCATTTTGGGTACATTTTAAATATCAGCGAACTCCAAGAGAGTTCAAATACTTGTGACAAAAAAAAATCACATAAGCTGACATTTTGTTATAAGTAATTTTAAATATTAGATGGTAATGCCCTTTTTCGTAGACACTTTCCCGATAAAAATAATACTAAAGAAAACAACAAATGATGCATTTTTAATATCAATCAATTACCACCGATACATCAATCTATGATTACAATATAGATAATGAGCATAACGTCACAGCCACGTGATGCTGTTCAATCTAATAGATTATTTAAATATAATTAGGCGGTCTTAATGCATAATTTAAACTAGCCTGATAACTTTTGTATGAATGGGTGATAAAAAATAATAAAATCGATAATCCGGCAGCCACTTACGTCATCGGCATTTTCAATCATGTCGGTCGTCGGACCGACCCGTGAATTATGATTGGTGTAACTGACCCAACAAAAATGTACATGTTCCAATAAATAAATATGATAATTTATATTGTGATTCAGATATTGAAAATCGCTAAACATCGATTCGAACAACATCTTTCGTTTATCTAGATAAAACTAGATGGTCGCTCTCAATATTGTCTAGCGATATCATTCTGTTTTGTACATTATTCACCCACATTAAAACCAGATAGACACACATAAAAACAAATGTTTCTCTTGATTTATTGGAAGATCTCTGCAAGGAAGAGATTAGTAAATCCGTTTCGTGGCTTCGACGATACTGTCAGGATTTCATCTATCACGTTTAGTAGTAGATTCTCGTATATGGAGCCGTAAAGCTGGACGAATATTGAACACATCTTTCTTTTGAAATATATGTGTAAATTTTAATATTATTTGGTATACTGATCAATGTGAAATTCTCATGCAAACGAAGTATCAAAATATAACCATTTTTGGAATATGAGACCTACCATATAGGTTTAATCTACATGGTACTTATATATATCTAATCGCGTAAAAGTAAGCGATTAAACCTAATATGAAGATCATAACACGACAAAAGTATATAGGTATATATTTTTTTGATTAATAAACAGTTGAAGTACCTACTTAATTTTTTTACATGATAGTGCATTCTAATAATAATGAGTGGATTTAAAAGATTGTAAATGTATAATGGCAGGAAGATCTTCCTTCGTTCTCACACCAAAGTAATCATTGGGGATTTAAAAACTTTTAACTAATTTATAAATATGAGGTAATTTTTGAATTCCAACGAGCAATGGGTCTATGACCCGCGAGTTTCAAAGCAAAGTTCAAACGTCTGTATGACAATTCAAAGTCACCCCTTGACGTACTTCTAAAGGGCGACGTGTCTTGCAGCATTCACGTCCTTTATTGTTGATTCAATGTACACCTTGATGCCGATGACGGCCGTGTGCCCGAAATAGTTACCTCTGACGTTAGTTAATGGTACGTCGATACATTTCTCGGCGAATGCTTGACGTAAGAGATGTTAATGACTTTATATAAACACAATATTATGAGCACAAGAAACAAAGTTGAAGCGGAGGGGATTCTCAGAGGTAAAGAGGTATCTAGTTAACATGCTGTACCGATGTATTTACGCCCAGTTTCTGAAAGACTGGTCTATGTAAAAAATTATTAATTATCTGTCAAATCTGATGTCAAGTTAAAATTGAGTATGATAACCTCAATATTCAGTAAAAGCCATTGACGTTGGTATACCCCAGCTTAGCACGTGATTAATTTTAAACGCTTTGAATTTTCACAATACGATCCCACGATGTAAGCAAAGTGGGAAAAAACATAATAAGAAAACACATTGTGGTATTTTTAATACATTATATTTGATTACATATCAACTGGAGTTTCATGAGTTAAATTATCTATATATCTGCTGAAATTATCTCAAAATTTATTTTAATTTTAATATAACAATATGTAAATGAGCCACAATTCAGCTCCTTTTATTTAATTTGTAAGATTTTAGATTGTAATCAATCCGAGTGTTGGAATTTATGAGCCTCAAATTGATGTATTCTCCAAAGCACTAAAATACGAGTTTTATGCAATGAAACCTGGTTGCACTCCATTTGAGAGAGAAAACCACGTCACGTGAGGGGGTATCTTTGCATATCATGGTGTCTTAAAAGCCAAATGATCTTTGTGCCATCAGTAAAATAAGGATTATAAGCTCTGTATATAGGTTCATAAGATCACGCCTTTATCCGCGAAGACGTGGGCAGACATACAATTAGTGTTCGCCGAGCTTATTTCTGTTCCATGATATGTCAGGGGGAGACTCTATCGCCATAGAGGGTACAAGTTTCAATCCCAAGTAATCGTGTGTGATGTTTGGAATCGTAAACTCAACTCCCAATTCTGTATAATCTTCTAATTGACGAACGTAACCTGAAAAGTTAATTGATTACATTTCAGACATCTTCAAACAACATAACATAAAACTCGATTGACTGACACTTTTTAACCCATTTTGAAAAAATTTAAACCCTTCATGGATCGATCTCTAAAGTCTCCTATATACGGGATCAATACCCATTTACATTTACCTATTTGTGTAAATGTAAATGGGAATACGTAAACAGAGAACTTCAGGCGTAAAATTGCAGCATAATAATTATTGAATTTAATTTACTTGCCTTCCCGCATCAAATAAGGTTGTTTATTAAACATATTCGCGGTGCAGATTGAAAATAATATATTTTTACTATAGTTTTAATGAGGTTATACAAACGTACGTAGTAAACCGTTCGTTGTGCCTCTGGTACTTATTACTAGAGCGTTTTATGCCTCTAGTACGCAGAGCACCTTGTCTGCGTCCTCTTCACAAGCGGTCTTGTAACTTCGCCGCTGGGAACGTGCCATTCTCGAAAACATAAAAAATGCCGTCTATTCGCTTTTATTTTACGAGGCTAACGAAGGTATTAATTTCGCAAAGAGGCTCGAGTTTACCCAATGCTATAATTATTACTGAGATGTTATTATTGCCTACCAAATATTTTATTCGTATATCAGGATGGTATATCTTTACTTCCAATACGTAGTCGGTAATGTTTCCATGTATTCACATAGCTGACTGTTTATGAATTATTCAGATTGCTATTGCGTAGACCGTGCCTCGGGAAATTTCCTCTTATCATTGCAAGTTTACGGATTTTGATAATTTAAGAAAATGCTTCTAGAGTTCATAATAATCATAATGAAACTACAAAATTCAAACAAGTTACGGTAACTCAATTTGGAAGTTTTCTATGATTCGACAAGTTGGATATGTCTACGACAATATCTTCTTCTTCTTAGCCGTTCTCGACCATATTGGTGTAGGCCTCCTTCAATTGTCGCCACGCTTCCTGATCCTGCGCTGTTCGAATCCAGTTCGATCCAGCCACCTTCTTCACGTCATATAACTTGGAAATGAATTTTATTGTTTTCTCTGAAGAATTGCATTTGGAATGCATAATTATATTAGAATTGTGAACGTTAAGTTGGATCTATTCATAACAAGTTACAACCATTACTTTTTTAGCTAAACGCTATTATACATAGATTTATTGTTATGTTTCAATATTTGTCTTATAAGTATTAATAAAATATGTATCAATAGGAGTGTTCAACTCAAATAATGGAAAACATCTTAATATGATTCACATACGTTCGACCATATGACGTTTCTGTGAAATACTGACCGTATGTATCTAATTGACAGTGGCAATAGTAATAACTACACGCTAGAAGGTCTTGTTCCATTTAAAGGAAAATGATCAAAACAGCGTTAATTGGTGAAGTAACCTCTCCACGGCATCGCCTTGGACGTAATTTAAATTTGAGTGGTAGAGCCACACTGTAGACAGTTTTGTCTATAACATGAATGGGCTGGCTCGACCGGGTAGTTGTCACTGTCTCAATTTTGTCTTGCATTGTGAGTTAAATTTCAATACTATTTTTAGTGCTCAAGTAAGTTATATATGTATAGAACTTTAGTTCAAGATTGCATGCTTATAGACCTTACGAGTTTAGGCTGTACGTCATTTGGTGTTACGACTTTCATTGAAGATATAAAAAAATAACGTAGACAAAAATATTTGTACACAGAAATGGCAAACTGACTAATATGTGAATACTAGCCTTGCAATGATTTTGAGCAATGATTAATTAGTCTGTATGACCGCAGCAAACATATGTTTCGCCAAATAAGTTACTCTACGTCAATAGCTTTATAATTATTTTGTTAATTATACTTTATGGACGTCTAATGTATGTGATGGAGCATAGATAAGGCATGGCTGACGCGGACGTGATAACGGTTAAGTTTCGACGAGTGTCTGTGTGTGTCTGTGAGTGTACTCAATAATAAAGAAATTAACTGTCAGTTACCAACACGTCTTGTAATAAAGTTCAATGAAATAATTCAATTATATTATGTGTGGCAAATCCTTTTCAATTAGTAACTATATATGTATTACTATGTAGGTAGGTAGGTAGGTAGGTATACATGAATAATAATTAGACACGATGACAAACATAGGTAATATAAATAGGGAGGGAAAAAGCTTCATTTAATATATTTTTAGGCCGGTAAACAAACAAGCTGGTTACCTGATGGTAAGTGATATCCACCGCTCACAATAGAAGAATCATAAACGCGTTGCCGACCTTTAACGAAAGGGATAATTAAGTGATTGGAAATGGGAAAGGAATTTGGGCCCCGGATTCATCATACGAAGCGTAGCAGTAAGCCGCTGCTTTATGTCAGTTTTCTGAGAGGATGTGATAACAAACAGGGCGAGTCGGCACATTTATGTTGTAGACAAAATCTCTATACAACGTTGCTCCACCACTCATTCGATATTTACATATCAGTCTCCATATTCTAAAGAAGAAACAATCATCAACTTGTTTTAATCATAACATCACGGTTTGTAAATATATAAAAACAATAACATGAAAAACGTAATCTGGGTCGCTTGATTAATGAATAATAAAATCCATTTCATGTCATACTTTGTTCAGGTTATCACAATACCCGTCGGATATCGTTCCACACGCAACTAACTACTATAATGTCTCATTTTTTTAGAACATAAAATATCGCGTGTCTGTGTAACGCTTCAAACACATCTTTATGTTGGTTAATTTTACCACACGTGTATTTCCTTTCTAGTACTTCAGCATTAATTGCTCGCATGCTTATAATAATATGTAGAAAAACGCGACGGTAAACTCCAAAGTGTTTAGCTTCGTATGCGAGTTACCTACACAAAGTATAAAATTTCCTCAAATTTACTTTATTTGGAAAGAAAGGAAAAGAGCGTTTAAACAGATCGACTGTAAACTTCCTTTGATACAGGAGCTTACCTTTATTAAACTGGTACCCATAAAGAATCCAAAAGAGTTAAGAAAGTTTATACGCCTTCACTTAAATTTATTTTTGGTTTGCATCGTGTCGAAACTGCTTCTGAATCAAGAACAAGGTAAATTTAACGAATCCATATAGGACTTCTTTATTTTTCAAACTCTTTCACAACTCACATTGGAAACTTTCATAATTCATGCTTATTAGAAAGCCGATTTGAAGAGGGCTTACTTTACGAGATATTTAACAATGGAAAATATTTTTATACAGTCACGTTGTTAGCCGTATATCCGAAAAAGTACCAAAAATGGGTGCTATTATTACGCACGAGCCGCCACGGTCGTCATGCCGCTCATAACGAAGGACTTTATGAAAAATGTATTTTCTTTCAGCGGCGAGCGCTCGAGCAGGATTGACGTCACGCTCTTGTCGTTCTAAATATGACCAAGCGGAATTTTGACCGTACGCGTGTATGTGACAAACGTTTTATTAAGTACGATACTGGGTATTTACGTCGATGCTGCTTGGGTGAACAAAGATAATAAGTTATTCATAACGTTTTTATATTAGCTGTATAAGTAAACTGAAAATTTAGAAGTATGCTTCATTGTATTTTTTACCCGACTTCATTGAAAATCAGTTTTCACAAACTTTTATGTTGTTTTGATTGTCTGAATGAATACGTAATTTATGAATTTATGATTTCGAGGTAATAATATATTAGAGCGAGCGATGGGCAAATTGAACGTATTTTACTTTTATTGACGTCAATGTGTTGGTACCTTAACGTTATCGATTAACAACCACAGATAACAAGTTGTTATGAAGTTAAATTACAGATATTTTATTTCATGAATGTTTTGTATGTTTAGCTATTATTTGATCATATTATTGTTGTACATAATATGTATAAACATATAATCAAACAATATAATCGATACATCATATCTCTGCGAACAATAAAAAAATATTAATGTTTTCTATGTTGCGTTAACTTCTACATTGTACTTATTGTTTTAATTCAGGCATAGTAATGTTATACATAAGAAGTGTCTCTAGTCTCTACATAATGTGAACAATACCGAAAAGTTTTATCGCGGAAATATGTGAAATTACTATAAAGTATCTGATAGCCATGTTTACACGGCTTTTACGGCCAATAACTGTTGGCATTAGCGCCAGATGAGTGGCAGTGCCAGAGGCAGCGTGTGACGATGTGACGCGATGGCGCGGCGCGGCGCGAATTCGTTGCGATCGTCGCGTCGCAACAGGGCAGCGCGCTGCGATCGCTACTCATAAAATCGCACAAGTTCATGGAGCATCAACACGACCGCCGACGGGGCGCCCACCCAACTTTCCATCGTTTCATTAAATAACACAAGCACATTTTTCACCCGATTGCGTCAATGGTCAAGCAAAGCACGCGATGTTTGCGTCCGAGCGATATTAATAGAATCGCCTGGCAGAAAGTCGACTACTCATCGACTTTATTTTAGAAAGATGTGAAGGAAGGTAAATAAAATAGTGTCTACAGAATTATTCTTGACTACTCTTGAATCGATGCGTGTGTTTTGTTAAAGCGATTTTGGACGCGCGTGTTCTATTTTGAGGCGTGCGAGTGCGGTTAAACGTTATGCGATTATTATTTATAATCGTATTCGTCGCGAATGAAATATTTACATAAGAATATTTTTGATATAGGATTTATTTATTCCTCGACAGGCGTCATTCAATTTCGGCACATAAAAGCAATTCGTATTTTCAATGCTATGACGCATGACCCGAATATTTTCAAACGACAATTTTGAAAAGCATAAGCTCTTATTATAAAATATTGCTTATTTTTATTCATTCTCTTACGCATGTAAGAACTACGTATGATCCATATATTTTATACTAGCCGTACTTCCTCTGTAAATATCTGTATACATGACTGACAAAATAGCCTTTTGACGATTTTTTTATACAAATTAAAACGTTTCAGGCCATAATAACATTGATTTCTCTGTATAGATAAATACTTTAATACTTTAGTCGGATAAAACACGAGCACAGTTTATATTCATGGTCATATTTGCAGTAGATTTTCAGTACCTATATTAAACTTAAGCTTGCTCTACGCCTTTTGCTAAATACGATAGTGTTGAGGGCTATTTTGTCTCGCATCGCGCAGTCTTGCAGGTAGATTCGCCGTATTATTTTATCAGAAACGGGTAAAGGTATCTCGGTAAGGTGTACTACGGGCCTTAGGGATATAGAATGTGAAGATGTTTTTAATATAACAGCGTTATTCACTGACACGACGCAATTATCGGGTAAATAAGCGAAATTTTGACCTCGTTTGCTTAGCAGCGGATGCAAAATCGACTTACACGTGCCATGTTCGGGGAGTTCACCAGTGTGACGTCATTAACTTTAAATATCAAACCCACCCCTGACCTTTTAGTGCTTTCGTAACACCTCGCGATAACTAAATACACCGTTTATGACGTCATGGAGTTAATAGCAAGATTACCTGCGATGTGCCTGCATACAAAAGTATATTATATAGGTATATAGAGCTTGATATAATAAGTTACATATGGAAGAAGTGATTATTATATTAACTATATCAGTCCGCAATCTAATTGGTAGTTGCCACGTACAATATTAGATATCCTTCACGAACATACCAAATAATTTGTTATTAAAGTTTAATGACCAATATTATTTCGAACAGACCACGTGTAATCCATTGTGATAATGAAGGTTATACAAAGTTTAACGACCTATGCAGATTTTATATGGCTTCCAATACGTAGGCATATTGAGTGTTTGATTTCATTCAATTAAACATACGGATGTATTAGATTAATTTTTACGTCATTTGAGACGTTTTTTTATGAAATCGAGTGAACTCGGACGGCCTTTTTTTACTAATTCTTATTAAACTTAGAGGGCAAAAAGAATTATCATTTAAATTCATTATTTCGAAATGAATGTGTTACTTCTTTTTTAAACATAATTATAAAAAAGTGTATGACCAAGGTCACATAATTTTAAATGATCTCCAACGCTCGTGAACACACACGAAACCAAAGAATCAGCTATGTATTGGATTGGGATTGCAAAGGAAAGCAAGCTGCTATTTCACGATGGTTTACTGTGAGACAGTAATTGTGGTACCACCCCGGTCAATCCGGCCCATTATGCCATATGCTGCACCATTTACAAACATGTTTATAAATGATATCATTAGTGCAATTATCAATTAATGTCGTAAACGATAAGCGAAATGTAAACAGGTAAAACGTTTGTTTTTTCAGATTGCGAGTCGTTAATTAGAAAGATGCTAGTCTTGGAACCAATGAAACGATACACAATCGAACAAATCAAGAAACATCGGTGGATGGCTGCAGAACCTTACGCGATCCCCACTGTGATAGCAGATCCCGCAAGGAGCCCTGCACATGCGCCCACACACCACGAACCCAATGAACAAGTTCTGCGACTTATGCAGAGCTTGGGGATCGATCCCGTCAAAACCAAAGAAGTAATTATAATTTATACTAACCTGATGAAACATGTCGCAATGGCATATTAATATAATCAAAACTACTGATACATTTAGCATTTAATTTGAAATTATTTGTCATGGTATCCTTAAACCACAAGTTACATAAATCGATGCTGTTATAAATAGAATTAATGATTCTTAACGTATTTGTGTTTCCTTCTACATTATAATTAAACATTATTATTGTTTTACTTTAATAATTGTAACTCTTGTTATTACAGAGTTTGAGGTCAAACAGTTATGATCACCACGCGGCTATATACCTGTTACTTTTGGAGAGGCTTCGAGCGCGAGCAGCTAGTGGGGCTGTTTCCAACGTAGAAACCCGAAATAGACCATCGCGCCGGCCCTCTTCGGTAGCAGATCAAGCACTCGCAAGAGAAGCTCATGATGCCAGGAGAGAGCACCATAACAGGTAATTTTATACGTATTTATATGGTTTCTTATCCGTTTAATATTTTTATTTGTGTAAAATATTAAACTATACGAAATCCATATTTTTTCAGGTTACTTCATGCCGGCGAAAATCAATCAAGAGAATATAGCAGGGCAACTCCAACAATAACAGCTGCACCGGCTGATACTTCATCTGCCGAAACGCAGCGACTACTCTCTCTCGCGGGTGTAAACATGACTGAACAAAGGCTGCTCCAGCGAAACTCCGACCCTTCGGATACGCACAGGAGCTTTTTAGTCGCTAATCTTGACGTCGCCTCCAACAAGACCCATGAAACTGAGTCAACAAGGTTACTTTCAATGAGAAACATCGACGTGTCTCAATCTAACCAAAGGCTAGGCGCTAAATTAAACGAAGCAACCGTTCCCACACATAGATTGTTAACATCTACATATGAACAACAGCAAAATATACTGAAACAATCCAGTGAAGACTGTCGACGGTTGTTACAGCATTCCACTACTGTTGGACCTGAGACCAATAAAAGTACTAATGACGGCACGAGACTTTTGACATCTTCTAGTTTTGATTCAAAATGTGCTATCGATGGTGGAAGGAATTCTTCTACTGCTGATCACAACATAATTGCAAATTTTCTACAAAATTCCGCATCGGCAACTAATTTCAACGTGGAATCTGTAAAATTGCCCAGTTCTACTACATTCACAATGTGTTCTGAAGCAGCTAAACTTATGAACACTTTGCAACAATCACCGCTACCGTTAAAAGGGACAGTAAACCTGAGCACTAGTCCAATACCAACACAGCTTGCAGATTCTAAGTTGAGCAGCGTTCTTGAACAACCCAAACCACTTGAATCTACCAGGCTTGTGTCTCAGGCGCAGCAGCAAGATTTGAATCGATTGCAAACCAGTACACCACCGTTTAAGGACTACATCGGTCATAATATACCTGGTTATTCCTATTTACAAAACCCAACTGTACCACCCATACCAAGCACAGCGGATACTAATTTATCTACAACAGCTACCGGTGCTGGTGATTTATATCAAAATACATTATACAGGCCTGATAGCAAATTCTCATTAAATAGATATAACACGGGTGCAACGTATTGTCAAGGTTTTCAAAGCAATGCAAGTGAGCCAACAAAATTTCAACAACAGTATTCTTCATCCACCGACGAAGGCTGCGAAACAGACATGGAAGATGTAGCGAGCGTCCCGAGCGGGGTGCAAAACAGACTAAGCTCATACGCCAGTTCCAGTTCCAGTAGTGGAGTTGTCACGTTTTTTAATAATAAAAGTCTCAGTCAAAATCTGAGTTGCGATTCTTCCCAAAGCAACTTTTCCACGTTTGAAAGTCTGGACTATCAATTATCTGATTGCTCCAGTGAATTGACGAGTAGTTTACCGAGCTGTACGTCCAACGAAGATAAAATGGCATATGACAACAATTCTTTAGTAAATACTAGCCCAATGCATCCTTGCGTTTATATATCGTCGTATAACAATAAAACGGGCGGAACAGGATTCATTTCGAGACATAACCCACTTAATTACCAGTCTGGGAATAAGAACTGTCCACGTGCGATAACACGGAGTCCCATCGACTTTAGAGAAGGTCGCCGGGCGAGTGATGGATTGGTAGCACAACAAGCTGCGCAGTCTAACGACTCACAAAAAGGTACTTTAGCTTTTAACAGTCAACGCCTCAATGAAAACTGTAAAGCGAAAGGTGTCCTTGAATTGCATTTGGTTCAAAAAGAAGCTCAAAAACTAAAAACACAATACCAATCTACAATTCCAGCAGAGGAAATGACCCAGAGACAGATACAGCATAATCAATTTGCAGCCAGCTTCAGCCCACATTATCTAGACTCAAAAAATCCGACTCCAAAACGTATTAGTCTTCCAGAAAACTTTAATTATTCAAGTACCTCGCCTCCTATGCCCGCTAGTCCCAAAATCGTAGCTCAACTTCAAGAACCTCCAGAGCTTTCACATGGGACGTCAGTAACACAGGTTAACAAGCCACCATTGCAACAACAATTGATGCAACACCGGTTGTTTCAACAGAAAAGACAATTGTTACAAAAGCAGATGACGCCTCCAAATGTAGGGTCACATGAGATGGGTATTCATACTTTGCAAGTTGGCCTCAGTAGGCGGCAAATGCTTCGACAACAAAGTTATAAAATTGCACAACAACAGCAAATTCTTCCGCCACTACCGCTCACTGAAACGGAAAACCGGGATCTGCTGGCTTTCCAGGCTATCGTTGAAGGCCCCAGTCGACCAATTAATCAAAAATCGGACGAGATTCCAGAGGACATGTCTAAATTCGCATATCAGGGATCGATGGAGATCAGCATTATGAATAAAGATAGGTTAGGAAACGAGAATTGGTCAAATCTACCGTCCAGCCTACAGAGTGCTTGCCAGATATCAGAGCTTTCAGGTCGGCGTGAAGGAAGGGAAACCCGTGAAGGGGAAACAGAGCCTACCAGCCATACGGCTATGGAAGCGCCGCTATGGCCGGGGCAATGGAATGCAGGTCTCTTCCCGCCCCAGCCTTGCTTTCAGGTATTCCAACAGATCAATTAATTATATCTCCGCGCTAAGAGTAGATATGTAGACCTGGTAGTGTGGACTGTGCCCGTGCAACGTGACGACCGATCGTACTTTAGTCATTGTCAATCGGTGTTCACCAATGTAGAATGTGCTAGTGCAATAAACGCTCTCATTGTAGTCTTATTAAGTGACCAATAAAGTGGGCATTTAGAAATAAAATTCACAAATATGGACTTTTTAGAGTGCATGACAATAACTAGTGCTTTAATGTATTACACCATTAAATAGACCACAAGATATATACAATTACTGCCGTTAGTTGATAAATGCAAAAATAAATAATATACACATTTCATAGAACACAAATATACAATTTGAAGTCGTGTTTATACAGGGTTATTTTTAAAACACCAGCAACCTCGCAGGGGTAGATACCTAAGGTTATAAGCTACTACTTTTGTTCTACGACT
Source organism: Amorpha juglandis (assembly GCA_949126905.1). Classification (NCBI taxonomy): domain Eukaryota; kingdom Metazoa; phylum Arthropoda; class Insecta; order Lepidoptera; family Sphingidae; genus Amorpha; species Amorpha juglandis. Next base: position 8,670,910 of record OX421380.1, read on the forward strand.
TTTGATAATTTGTTATATTTTATTTTCATACAAAAATAAGTATTCATTTAATTTCCGTCTTTAATGTTACCTACGCGCATCGCAGATTACGTAAGCAAACACGCGAAGCGTGGGGAACCGGGCTAGCTCCTTTGAAGGTCAACGCCCGCCAGCTGAGCGGCGCCTTTGAGTTGCGCGCGCACGCCGCGCCTAAGGGTTGAGAGCGCCTAAAGCGTTCGCCCGAAAGTCCGGTGAAGCTGTAGAAAGCCGACTCGCGTCAGGCTAACAGTACAACGCCAAACCGCAAAAAAAAAAAAAAAAAAACGCCGCGCCGGGCCGCAGTCTACGAAGAAAAACACGACACAACAAAAACTTGTAAAATCATTTTTTTTTTAATATCTTGAGTTATATCCAAACTCGTAGAACAAAAGTATGGGGTCAGCTATCTGGTCCTGCGAGGTTGCTGGTGTTTTAAAATTAACCCTGTATACGTTCAATATACAGTATTGTACGAAACAAAGTTTATAAGATGTTAAATGCACTCAGTAATAGATATTGTTTGTCACGTGTAATTGTAACCTGACGTAAAGTGCTCATTCCTGAAGTTTGATACATAATATTATGAACTCACTATATATTATGCGTGCTATTTAATCTATCGATTCCATTTTTTCAAGTCATACTTGCCAAGTATTGTATTAAGTATAAAAATTGTATAACATTCATTTTACCTGTTCTACAATACATCACTTGAGAATGTTCCTAAGTATTTAATCGTTAGTCCTCTCCATAGTACATAATATATTTATTATTAGATATAATAAGTTATCAGTTATTTTTCTTTATAAAAGTCTGTATAGTTTTATTATTATTTGCTAATAATAAAGTAATATATGTAAGATGTGATAGCTTTACTTAGAAGCGAGTTTTATTTAAATTAAATGTAAAATTTATTATAATAGTTCCTTGTTTTATTTTTACACCTTATAATTTGGCAATTGGCTTTTTATTAGACACCTGCCTGCACGTTTGCAATAATTATGTATAATATACGACTGCATCGCGTCGCGGCGTCGGAGAGATTGCATACGAGTAAATCATGTAGATAAAAATCTACAACTTCCTTACCTTCAAATTGTTCTGTCACACTGGTGTTACGGTTAGGAAATTAATTTACCAACGCACACACCAGCAGTATTGGCGCGGTGTGGACAGCATTCCGACACGAGTGTGACGTAAAACTTTCAACACTGAATATGGAATGTTCATTGTGAAACTGGTTGAGTATTAGGAACATTTGGCTAGAATTAACATTGGGAAAATAATTTCCTAGCCGTAACACCAGTGAAAGTTAGGGTCTCGTCCAAAAATAACGTAGACAAACTATTTTGAAAATATACACATGGACAAATTTAGAGGAACACTCATAAACATAATAAAAGTGGTCAGTAGGTAAATTTATTAAAAAAAAATCTTATTAGCGTTCTTCTAAATTTGTATATAATGTTGAATAAAATCCGCATGTATTATAAGATGGATATTACCAATTTTTATGCAGTATCAACGTTGAGTATCTATCTAAAATTGTAGTACCTATCGACCAATTTAAATCAAATTGCACGAAAAGAAAATCCTTAATTTCCTTTTAAACGAAAAATAGACCAAAATTAGTAAATGTTTATCTAAGGAGATATTTTTTCACATTTATTTGCATAGACACATATAGATCGACGCTCGCGTAGAACAAAGTCGTATGTGAAAAATCGCTACTTTTTGGTAGAGCGTTTTAAAAACCAAATTTATTTATGGTTTTTGTTGTTATGTATTTTTAAAACTCATATGTTATTTTTATAGTTCTAACATGTATAGTAAAACAACTAATCGGAGAATATAGCGCAAAGTATATAAACATTCTTAGCAAGCTCTACTGAAATGTAGAGGTTTTGAAAATAAAACTTTATTCTATGAGTGTTGCCGAGATATATAAATATTATATATACAAAAAGCAGTGTAAGTATTGTAACTACTAATGTTTAGTTTAGTCATTGTATATTGTACAATATACTCCCTTAATTTTAATTCCACTAATAAAGCTTCCATTTTTTACAGACAAACTGGCAAGGGCATACCTTACAACCAATATCCAGTATGTTGCCTCTCAGCGAAAGTCCTATATTAGAATTAACTGAACAAATGGAATCCATATAACAATTGTAAATTATAAAAACAACTTGTTAATGTTCGCCAATGACTGTATAGTGTATTAACATTGTTGTTGTCGCCGATCGTCGATCCGGAGTGAGTTAGTTAATAGTTTTGAAAACTATTGTTATGTTTTATAATAATATAATTGTCCTTGTATGATGTCATTGGTTATTCAAGATTCAAGAGTATCCTATTTTTATTAGCTATATATTTAGATGAGTAGGTCCCTCGTGCGAGAAAGGCCGTCTGTGTTGGTACCATCACTTTGTCAATTTCTGCTGCCAAGCAGCAGTGAAGCGTTTGAAAGTCATTGAAGCTAGTGAAATTATTGCCCTATATAAGACTTAACATCTTATATCTCGGAGTGACAAGCGTAGTTCAATGCCATGTAGTGCTTTATAACTTAGGGTAATATATATGGCGTTGCTTCTGTGCATAGACTGCCGTGATATTTATTAACAGGCGAGCGACCTCCTCGTTTTTCAGGCTGATAAAAATATGTTTATGGGTATAAGAAACTATGAGAGCTAATTAACGACTTAATGTGAGTGCGTTGTACTCTCTAATAAAAGCTTCGTAAATGTATACAGTATCAACAAATAAAAGCTAAATTAACATGTCAACAATTTGACGCCGATGAATTGTTAAATAATTAGTGATAAATGATGAGACAATATCGATTAGGCTAAGTTGTTATAGATTAATGTTACAAGCTTTTTGAAGACCTCGTGTGGAAACCGTCGTTGAAAATTTTACCGAACCTTATCAGTATCACAGAATGTTTTAATTAGCACATTGTTTTACGTGTTGTAAGAAGTGTAGGTTTATATAAAAATGCAATTAAATAATTAGAAAATGCGATTATAGCAGAGATAATAATGATTTCAGTATTTGTTTCAAATTGTTTGTAATAACACTTTGTAGAATATGTAAAATAAATGGAATGTAAACAGTTGTTTACTGAAATAATACATAGATCGGTTTTAATACCGCCATTAAAATAGTATTTAAAACAAACAGGTACTTTAACCAAGTGACAAAATGTTGAAAGCTCCTTGTAAATAACTACCTCTAATTAACTTCGATAACAAGACTGAATTCAGTGTCAATTCAGACAGTTGATGACAGCCGACTTAAGGGCCGTCCGTGAGCAAACGACCTTGACTGACTCGCGCCATACTGAATCGTGTACTCAGCGTGTGCAGAATATGCACGTATTTAGCGAATAATTGATTTAAAAAATCAGGCTTTGGTCTTTTCGAAAATTTAAAACGGGCAAAATATTCGTTATTAAATTGCCTATCTAGTGATGTTAATCTCATTTGATAACATTCTGTACTTTAAAAGGAGACGCACGGAATGTTTGCATTTTTCTCATTTTTATGGTTCATTTATAACGACAATTTAAAAATATATATCAGCATTAACATGAATTTGAATCGAACAAAGTAAAGCTGACAGATTGTAGAAATATATTGTATATTTTTTTAATCAATATTTATTTTAACTAATGACTAGATAGCCTCTAAAAACCACGATCGCGCGGTGTTTTGCTCACGGACGGCCCTTAACAGTCAAATAATGTAGAATTCACTTTCTGTCGTACTCGAGGCGTCAGTTATGTTTATGTATTCATTAGCCGTTTCTTAGGTTTCGATTATTTCTCAGAGACGTCCATTAAGTTTTAATATCCATAAGCCGTTTCTTAGAATTCAGTTATTTCTCAGAGTCGTCAGTTATGATTATTTAAGTACTGATAACTCAGCAAATGAGCATAAAGCATTAACTACGTCATAATGTAGAAATAATATCATTCTAAGAAATGACAATGTAAATTGACGTTTCGGAGTGCGGCAGTGGAGTGAAATATCTAATTCCCTGGAGATATTTAAAGCCCCATTTATATGGTGAGTTTCTCATACGACATATGCGAAAATATAACAGAAAACTGTCATATAAGAGGCCGCGTCCTACTACTATTTTTTCAAACTATATGAAGCCGCCTCGTAAACAGACGTGGCTTGTTATATTCTCGTATGTATCACGCGATAAACTTTCTTCGTCTATATAGAACTTAAAGGGATGACGATGTGTGACTTAAGGCATGTAGTCTAATTGAGATTAGACATATCAAGGTAATGCTTATTAATTAAATACATAAGTTTGTTAATGTGCGTTTTGGTCCGTTAAACGTTCAAACATGCAGTACTACGATAAAAGTTATGCGTATCGGCTGTTTTGGCAATACGAAAGCATTTTTATACAGCATAGGCCGGCAAACGAGCAAGTAGGTCACCTGATGGTAAGTGATCTCCATCGCCCATGAACTCCCATAATACCCGAAGAATCATCTTATAGGACAGGGATGATTAAGGAAGGAAAGGGGGATTTGAGCCTCCGAATATCTCACTTACCGTACGAAATGCAGCAGCAATCCGCTACTTTATGCCGGTTTGCTGTGAGAAAGCCGGTCAATTTATGCTGTAAACAAAACTGGCTACTTGGCTCTATCATTAAAAACGGCACTCAAAACCTATATATGATAACCTAACACAAACATGTTACCACAATATGTATGAACTCTACATACATATTTTTATGTAGCAAATGATCAGGCGCCGATGGTGATACGTTGCTTTCGTACTAATTCGTAAAAATACGAAGATTGCCAAAACGGATAATTTAAATCGTAGGACTGTAGATACGTCAAAACATTATTGTTATGTTTAGTCAATGGACGCAATTGCAATGGTGCCAATACTGTTGTACACGTCACTTAAATAAAATATCTCTATTTAAATGTGTATTAAATTGAGCAATATTAATAATGTCAAACTAAAATAGATTTATTCCTGTCACGTTACACTAGTTTAGACATTCTTCACGGCGCAGTGGGCGAGTAGCCGGCTGTGAAGCGAAATGTTGGTGTAATTCAGAAAAATGTGTAAGGGCATGTGGAAGAAGAATATTTAGACGATTCAAGATTAAAAAAAAAGTGTGCGTCTCGGGACGCTCGACAGAAGTGATAACTTAAACTAATGTGGGTTAAAGTGAGAGCGGAGGAGCCTGCCTACTGCTGCCGTATGCGTGAGAGAGAAAGGGAAGCCAGAGTGGCGCCGTAACGCTACGCTTACGAAGTCCGGTCAAAGTCATGTCAAAGTCCTGTCAAACTTCTGTCAAAGTCCTGTAAAAGTCCGGTCAAAGCCCGGTCAAAATCCGGTCAAAGTCGGGTCAAAATCCGGTCAAAGTCCGGTCGAAGTCCGGTCAAAGTCCTGTAAAAGTCCGGTCAAAGTCCAGTCAAAGCCCGGTCAAAGTCCCATCAAAGTCCTGTCAAAGTCCGGTCGAAGTCCGGTTAAAGCCCGGTTAAAGTCCGGTTAAAGTCCTGTCAAAGTTTGTCAAAATCCGGTCCGAGCCCGGTCAAAGTCCGGTTAAAGTCCGGTCAAAGTCCGGTTAAAGTCCGGTCAAAGTCCAGTCGAAGTCCGGTCAAATACCAGTCGAAGTCCGGTCAAATACCGGTTGAAGTCCGGTCTAAGTCCGGCCAAAGACCTGTCAAAGTCCGGTCAAAATCCAGTCATAACCCGGTCAAAGTCCGGTTAAATTCCGGTTGAAGTCCAGTCAAATACCGATCAAAGTCCTGTCAAGATCCGGTCAAAGTCCTGTCAAATTCCTGTCAAAGTCCGGTCAAATAGCGGTCAAAGTCTTGCCAAAATCCGGTTAAAGTTCAGTGAAAGTCTTGTTAAAATCCGGTCAAAATCCTATGAAAGTCCTGTCAAAGTGCGGTCGACGTCCAGTTAAAGTCCGATTAAAGTCCAGTCGAAGTCCTGTCAAAATCCGGACAAAGCCCGGTCAAAGTCCTGTTAAAGTCCGGTCAAATATCGGTCAAAGTCCTGCCAAAATCCGGTTAAAGTCCAGTCAAAGTCTTGCCAAAATCCGGTTAAAGCCCAGTCAAAGTCTTGTCAAAATCCGGTAAAAGCCCGGTCAAAGTCCCATCAAGGCCCGGTCGAAATCCGGTTAAAGTCCTGTCAAAGTTTGTCAAAATCGGGTCAAAGCCCGGTCAAAGCCCTATCAAAGTCCGGTTAAAGTCCAGTCGAAGTCCGGTCAAATACCAGTCGAAGTCTGATCAAATACCGGTCGAAGTCCGATCACAGTCCGGTCTAAGTCCGGCCAAAGACCTGTCAAAGTCCGGTCAAACTCCGGTCATAGCCCGGTCAAATTCCGGTTAAAGTCCGGTTGAAGTCCGGTTGAAGTCCGGTCATAGCCCGGTCAAATTCCGGTTCAAGTCCGGTTGAAGTCCGGTCAAAGCCCGGTCAAAGTCCGGTCAAATACCGGCTAAATCCAGTCAAAGTCTTGTCAAAATCCGGTCAAAGTCCTATCAAAGTCCGGTTGAAGTCCGGTCAAATACCGGTCAAAGTCCTGTCAAAATCCGGTCTAAGTCCAGTCAAAGTGTCTTACACTTTAGGTTTCCCCGATTGCCAAATTAGACCAGCTTGACAAGGACTGGCTTCCTCGAGACGACTGACCCACTGAAAGTCCTGTCAAAGTTTGTTAAAATCCGGTCAAAGCCCGGTCGAAGTCCGGTCAAATACCGGTCAAAGTCCTGTCCAAATCCGGTCAAAGCCCGGTCAAAATCCGGTCAAAGCCCGGTCAAAATCCGGTCGAATACCGGTCAAAGTCCTGCCAAAATCCGGTTAAAGTCCAGTCAAAGTCTTGTCAAAATCCGGTCAAAGCCCGGTCAAAGTCCCATCAAAGTCCTGTCAAAGTCCGGTCGAAGTCCGGTTAAAGCCCGGTTAAAGTCCGGTTAAAGTCCTGTCAAAGTTTGTCAAAATCCGGCCCGAGCCCGGTCAAAGTCCGGTTAAAGTCCGGTCAAAGTCCGGTCAAATACCGGTCAAAGTCCTGTCCAAATCCGGTCAAAGCCCGGTCAAAATCCGGTCAAAGCCCGGTCAAATACCGGTCGAAGTCCGGTCAAAGTCCGGTCAAAGCCCGGTCAAAGTCCGGTCAAATACCGGCTAAATCCAGTCAAAGTCTTGTCAAAATCCGGTCAAAGTCCTATCAAAGTCCGGTTGAAGTCCGGTCAAATACCGGTCAAAGTCCTGTCAAAATCCGGTCTAAGTCCAGTCAAAGTCCTGTCAAAGTTTGTTAAAATCCGGTCAAAGCCCGGTCGAAGTCCGGTCAAATACCGGTCAAAGTCCTGTCCAAATCCGGTCAAAGCCCGGTCAAAATCCGGTCAAAGCCCGGTCAAAGTCCGGTCGAATACCGGTCAAAGTCCTGCCAAAATCCGGTTAAAGTCCAGTCAAAGTCTTGTCAAAATCCGGTCAAAGCCTGGTCAAAGTCCCATCAAAGTCCTGTCAAAGTCCGGTCGAAGTCCGGTTAAAGCCCGGTTAAAGTCCGGTTAAAGTCCTGTCAAAGTTTGTCAAAATCCGGTCCGAGCCCGGTCAAAGTCCGGTTAAAGTCCGGTCAAAGTCCGGTCAAAGCCCGGTCAAAGTCCAGTCGAAGTCCGGTCAAATACCAGTCGAAGTCCGGTCAAATACCGGTCGAAGTCCGGTCAAAGTCCGGTCTAAGTCCGGCCAAAGACCTGTCAAAGTCCGGTCAAACCCCAGTCATAGCCCGGTCAAAGTCCGGTTAAGTTCCGGTTAAAGTCCGGTTGAAGTACGGTTGAAGTCCAGTCAAAGTCCGGTTGAAGTTCGGTCAAATACCGGTCAAAGCCCGGTCAAATACCGATATAAGTCCTGTCAAGATCCGGTCAAAGTCCTGTCAAATTCCTGTCAAAGTCCGGTCAAATAGCGGTCAAAGTCTTGCCAAAATCCGGTTAAAGTCCAGTGAAAGTCTTGTCAAAATCCGGTCAAAATCCTATGAAAGTCCTGTCAAAGTGCGGTCGAAGTCCAGTTAAAGTTCGATTAAAGTCCAGTCGAAGTCCTGTCAAAATCCGGACAAAGCCCGGTCAAAGCCCTGTTAAAGTCCGGTCAAAGTCCTGCCAAAATCCGGTCAAAGCCCGGTCAAAATCCGGTCAAAGCCCTGTCAAAGTCCGGTCAAATACCGGTCAAAGTCCTGCCAAAATCCAGTTAAAGTCCAGTCAAATTCCTGCCAAAATCCTGTCAAAATTCGGGCAAAGTCCAGTCAAAGTCCTGTCCAAATCCGGTCAAAGCCCGGTCAAAATCCAGTCAAAGCCCGGTCAAAGTCCTTTCAAAGTCCGGTCAAATACCGGTCAAAGTCCTGCCAAAATCCGGTTAAAGTCCAGTCAAAGTCTTGTCAAAATCCGGTAAAAGCCCGGTCAAAGTCCCATCAAAGTCCTGTCAAAGTCCGGTCGAAGTCCGGTTAAAGTCCTGTCAAAGTTTGTCAAAATCCGGTCAAAGCCCGGTCAAAGCCCTATAAAAGTCCGGTTAAAGTCCGGTCGAAGTGCGGTCAAATACCAGTCAAAGTCCGGTCAAATACCGGTCGAATTCTGATCAAAGTCCGGTCTAAGTCCGGCCAAAGACCGGTCAAAGTCCGGTCAAACTCCGGTCATAGCCCGGTCAAATTCCGGTTAAAGTCCGGTTGAAGTCCGGTTGAAGTCCGGTCAAAGTCCGGTTGAAGTCCGGTCAAAGTCCGGTCCAAGCCGACTGGTCAGTGTGTGACGCCACCTGGGACTTCGAAGTTATCGATGTTCCAAGGAGGTCAGCTAACGCTGGCTGGTCGATGGACCGCTCGCGTTACGGAACGTTTCGGTTCACCCTCCCATAAGAAGTTATCACTTCAAAATATAATTTAACAGGAGCAAAATTTATTTGTTTAGTTTAGTGACAACAGATTTGGCACCGTTATCTCTTGACGACGACATTATATTTTATTATTTAGACTGCAGGTTCAGTTGCAGTCACTTTGCCGTGCTAGGATATAAAAGTCTTTTTGATAAGCACATTAGTTGATTGAAAATGTTCACATTATTATTAAGGCTAGTAGTATGGATTTGCATTGTGCTTATAATAAGTATTAACTATTGAGTTTTGCGTGTTTATTGTATTAATCAGAAAAGGGCCAAATTAAAAACATCGTCAGTATTATTTGATACATATAAATAATTAACCATTACATAATAAAATGTTGAAAACTTTTCTTATAACGAGAAATTCATACTACTAACATTCCCAAGAAGGTGAACTACCTGCGTTAAAAGGTATTGTACAATGTTATCTTTTCCTGATTATAACGCATACGTAGGTATAATAAATATTTGCCAGTCAATCGACCGCGTGATACGACGGTCCAATGTGGTGGCATTTGTTGATTTAACAGTAATCTTTTATTGATATAATACTCACAGGATTATACCATTGAGACTTGCGTTATAGCCGTGCGTTAGTACTTAGATGAAGAATGCACGTAACACCTTACGATTTTAGCTTAGTTTACTAGGTAGATTAAATACATCACTTAGAGTTTAATTATCGGTGAAAGGTTCACAGGTCTCAACAAAGCTTTACCGAACTGTAACAATAACATAAAATACGTAAGAATTATAAAATTTTAATTATCTATGGATGTAGACGATTGTAGAATAGACGTTTGGAAGCTTTTACACGATTAGAAAGTATTGCCATTGTACTATACCCGACATTAACGAGCAAATTTCATGTTAATAGCAAATAATTTTAGATATTTAGATAAGTAGACAATTTTATATACATAAATGACAAGTAAATATAGTCGTGTTGGATGCTGGCGGTAGGATATTCATATCCGCCCGGATAGTGACCACCGTACACATGGTGTTAAAACCTACCATAATGACCCACAAAGTTTGTGTGGATCGCGTCCCAGGATCAGCCAGTGTATATCCGGTCCTCTCGAGGAGCTTGCGACATGACTTGATGGTTGGTTGGGGCGGGTAGTAGGGTACATACTTGTATCCCTGTGCCTGCAGAGGTCATCCGCTGGTCCTGTCGCAGTCCCCTCGATATGTCTCTTCCCTCTTCAAAGTGTGACTTAGCATTTATACAGGCCGGCATGTTTTCGGTGAGCATCGATAAACTCCGATAACTGGATTTTGTTGAACTGCACTCCGCTTACTATCAGGTGTAGTGCAGGTACTTTGCCGTGTACGGATAAAAAAGTTACTCGTATGTAGAACGAACAGTATTCAAAAACAACCGTTTGTAACGGCTTAATTTTTGCCTTGTTTACCTGTGTAGTACTTAGCGTACGTATAGTACCGACAATTTTTACCTTATTTTTGGGTTGTGATTATAAATACAATGGCTGATTATTCTCTATCTCATGTATAAAGCCGTCATAATAAATAATTAACCAACGGGATCCGGTATTTTTATTAATTTGGTAAATTGACTATATCTTCCAGTAATTACCTAGAGGAGCACCAACTACAGAACTACACTAACAACTTCAGAAACCATAGTTATCTACACCTTTTTCCAGCTTTACCTCCAAAATAGGTGCACATCGGTCTTAATTTATGTGTGGCATACAGTTCATTTTTTTTTGTTACCAAAACCGAACACGCTTTTTCACAGGATTTTTTTTGTCTGTCTGTACAAAGAAAGGTTTACAGAACTTTCTCTGAACAAAATACTTGCGACTACTACTTTGCGACTGCCGCCAGTACCGGACTACCCGCATTTTAATGTCATCCTACTAATATTATAAACGCGAAAGTTTGTAAGCATGGATGTATGTTTGTTACTCTTTCACGTAAAAACTACTGAATGGAGTTTAATGAAACTTTACAATAATATAGCTTATACATCAGAATAGGACATAGGCTACTTTTTATCCCGGGAAATGCAGATCACGCGGGCGGAGCCGCGAGCAAAAGCTAGTTGAAAATATATGGTCCCAACTGGAAGGCTATGTAGCTGCTAGTAACGGATATGAATTGAATTACAGGGAATAAACTATTGTCAGAAAAAGTAAACATGAATGGGGCTGAAGAGGGGAAAAGAGTTTCCGAAAATGCAATCAAATATGAGAATCAATAATGAAGATTTTAACGGGATTTTGTCCATTAGGTACACTGGGGAATAGGGAATAGTGACAGAGAAATTGACCTTATTGAAAGCATTATAATAAAAGTTGATTAATAATTTTTCATTAGAATGTGTTATTTGATTGGAAAGTATATCTAATTATTAATTTTAACAATTTAAATAAACGTCTTTTTCAATAGAGTTTCTTAAAAGATATGTTTGGTGTATTTGATTTAAATATTTCAAAAATAAATTATTTTAACAGTTCTCAATACCGGATTGAGTGCTCCGTGCGACAGAGACCACGCGACGCTCTACGAAACCGCAATTAGCCGATTGTATCCCTCTTTAGCTCGTTATGCATTATTTACCGCTGGTTATTGTAATAAGTATTATTATCAATAATAACAAGTATGCTTATAAAACCTACACCAAAATGGAACAATGGAAGTGACGGCAAGACATGATCTATTAAAAGATGTTATCAAACTTGGCACAATTATGCAGCGGTCAGTGAATACACAAATGAAAACAGAGTCAGTTCAAAAGTTCAGTCGGTGACCATCGTCTAAGTAGGTACATCTTTTATTAAGTCGGTGAATTCCACGACGTTTTATTGGAAATACCTACATACCTATGTAATTAAGCATATAAATATAATGAATACACCAGTCCCACAAATATTTCTGACTTCATATTAGGTTAACCTGTATTGTGGGTATCAGTAACTACGAGGGACTTGCGGTAGCACAACACCCAGAACTGAAAATGTCGATTCCTGTGAATGTTTGTGGATCACAACATCATCAACATCAACATTTATCACAGTGTGGGAATCGAACACACGCCCTCTCGCTTCGCAGCCACCTACTCGCCCACTATGCCACTGAAGATGTCAAATATTATTGTATTGCATGTAGATGGGTTGCCTCTTATCTTTTTATTGTTTTAATAGCTATTTAACCCAAATAAATACTAAAGATACAATTTTAAAGACATTCTTAAGTTATAAAATTATTTTTTTCTATCAAGTAATTTAACCCGACATCAGTACGGCAGAAAATTAGCACAATTTACTATATGGTGGGTCAAGATGGCACAGATTTGAACCGCATTTGATTTCTACCGTTTTAAGGAAATTTAAGAAACTATATTTTATTTAATGACATGAATATTTTCTAAAAGTTTATTTGTGATTACGAAAAATATGACAGCATATAATAATATGACTTCTTTAATAAATTAATAAACATGCAAAATATTGTGTTTTAACATTTGTTTGCTTACCGTTTGGAATGACTAATGTGAAATATTTTAGAAAAGAATATTTTATGTCATCATGTAGGTGCACAATTGGACATCTGCCACAGTAAGAAATTATATGGTCAGTGCAGATGAACATGCTGCAATTTTGATAGCTGTGAGCAGTTTTCTTATATGTTTTTCTGAGAACATATTTGGCGTCGTTTACGAACAATTTTAGAAGGTGGCTCCTCTGAAGGTTCTCCAGTAGATTATTAATAAGATAATTATCTTATTCCTTTGCGATCTTTAGTTAAACTTAATACTTCTTTGCGAGTGCTAAAGTCGAACAACTAAGAAAGCGAGACCCAAATTTTTATATCGTCATCGCTGCCCCATGCCACTGTTGACTAATTTCGCTAATGTTATAAACTTCAACTCGGATGACGCGGAAAATATATGGAAGCTACTCAACTTTCCTCTAATATTTTTATAATTTGCCTGCTTTCACTTCTCGGTTAAATATGCAAGTATAACCTAAAAATAACTAGACAGTTATACAAAGTAACATAAGCACCTATCAAGTAAACGTAATAATTAAATAAATAAAATAAACGTTATCGAATGTATGTTTGGGTCATATTTACTTTTTTGTCGTTTGACTGCGTCTAACTCCCTGTGCGGGCGCAAATCGACTTAGCAGACGCTTAGACGCAAGAAACGAAGGGGGCTCATAGCGTTTGAATGCAGCTACTGAGAAGCACGGCAATGTCACAGCTTTACTCCACAAAATATCAGCGTTTGAAAACATCACGGATCATTGTGACCCAATATGATTGCCGCGGGGTTAAATTAAAGGAAATTACGTAGCGTTTATATATTTATGTGAACATTACAAATTACCGCTCTCTTGTCAGACATGATATCATAAAAAATATTTATAATAACAAGATAAAACGATTAAAATATCTACGAGCCTTACCACAAATTTTATTTGGTATTGGCGATGTACTGATAATCGATACGCCGCGCGCGCCGACTACAATACCTACTCTACAATATACAGTTTATTTGTAACGGCTGCCGCTGTGTTACGTGTTGGATTAAACAAAATGTCGGAAATGAACAAAGTTACCGATATAATTAAACAGAACGAAACATTTTCGTTTTCATTTGAAGTAACACCTGGTATTTCAGAAGAAGATATAAATAATTTAGAAGTAAAACCAGCATTTTTCGCAGTGACTTGGCACGCGAAATCACATCAATGCAAGGATCTTGATATTGAACCACTACGAAAAGCTATTTTCTTACGAAGTAAACAGCAGAATGTATTATTACATTTATCCTGTGATATGCTCACAAAACCTTATTTGGATGAATTGATTGCGCTGCTTCAAGAAAAAGGGATATGTAATTTGTTTGTTATGTTGGGAGGTAAGTGTAAAGTACCAGTTCCCAGTTAGATATTTTTTTTTTAACTATAATACTTATCATTGTGTATTTTATTGAGCGGCTATCAGCAGGGACTGACACAGAATACCAAGACTAAAGTTGCAAGTTTCAAATAAACCCTAGGAGTATGCACCTCTGACTTTTCTAAGTTACGTGTTTACCTTTTCATTGTAAGTTATTACTAGATATTATAGGGGCAATTATAGGGGTTTTATAATGGTGATTCCACCGTGAGGAAACCTGCATACATAAGAATTCTCCATGAAAATACGAAGCTGTGTGTAGTTTGCCAATCCGTGGAAGGTAAGTGTCACGCCTGCCCATAAACAGAATCATTTAGAACTTTGAATTATGAATCATATCTCACTCCTAAGCATACGATATTATGTCTCTTAATGCTCAGTTATTTCACTGCCTTCTATGATCTTTAAAACAGAGCACAAAACGGATAGGTAAATCGAAAGTAACCCACATAGCTTAGCTTTTGCGTACAAGATACCTACCACCTAGTACCAATTTAAGATACAAAGCAAATAATTTTGTTTTTATTCACAGAGAATTACGACTCGAGCACGTCTGATTTTCCCAACAGTTCGGAACTAATAAAATACATTAGACAAAAATCTGGACAATATTTTTGTATTGGTGTCGCTGGTTCCCTTGAAAGTTCGGAAGAAAAACTATTACAAATGAAAGAGAAAATTTTATGCGGTGCGGATTTCATTTTGACACAGGCTTTCTTCGAATTCAACGTATTTCGTAGCTTCTTGGAAAACTGCAACAAAGTGGGCATAAATATACCAGTCATACCTGGCATATATGCGTTTGAAACTTATGCTCAATTGGATAAGTTTATTAATTTGTGCAGAATAAAAGTTTCGAGTGATTTACTTGAGAACGCAAAAAATAAAGAAGTCGGAGACATGCCCGGTGTAGAAATAACGAAAAATTTAATACGGTCGATTTGTTCTGAATTGAAATCTACTCATTTTCATTTTTTTACTTTTAATAACTTAGATCGGATCTCTGTTTTGATAAAACAGTTGCAATCATAAAAACCATGACATAGGTTGCTTAGTTTGTCTGTTGAATTTATACTTGTTATTGAAATTGTCATTACAATTTATCTTATATCTAGGTACATAAATTTACCTACTTTAATGTATCTTAAAAATAAATCTTAATTATAATCAATTTGTGGAAATCTTAATTGTCTTAACACCAGTGCGGCAGTTGTCAAACTTTTTTGTTCATAGGCCTCGGTTGTTTGCCTTGGGTTTTGTAGGTTTGCAAGAACTTAATGGGAATTAGAGTTCCGTCGGTATTTTACGAACAATATGTTATTACAATTGGGTATTTAAATCGCTTTTGATATTTTAACTGATAATTACATAGTTACGTGACCCAAAATCTAATATTAGATAAATTAATTACGGTGCAGTCATGGACTTAGGTGCAGTGTAGTCATGCGAAATATGTCCCGCGCACGTTTGTTTTAAAATAAATAATAAATACACCCAACAGTAATATGAAAAAAATATTATTAGCAACGTTATTTTGAGTCAATTTGATTCTGTTTTCACAGTAGAAACCCCTACTGTTTTTGTATTATTTGCTGTTTGGTTCATTATATCCCCATAATTCTCCTTGAAACGCAGATACAACTTTACAAGTGCATAAGAGTTATTAGCATTTAACAATTTTATTTAACAATGGTGATATATTGGAGTAATAATAATATGGAGTGCGCGCTCCATAGAGAAAAAATGGCCAAAATCTTACCTTTAGGCATATGAGTTAGTATTTCTTCTCTTTCTAGTGTATTATTTTCCGCAATGTTAAAAAGAGACAGAATACTAACTTGGATGCCTATATTTATAAAAACACGGACTGATTTTAATGCTTTATGTGCACACTACCTCTATATATTAACTCCATGGGTAATACTTAGTCCATGATTTAATACATTTTTTATTTAATTTGTGGATTTGAAATTTGACTTATGTCAGGTCGTTCGAACCGAAGTATCGGAATTTTGGCGGGAATTCTGAAAGTGTGGTTTATCTCTTCTTTTTAATTTATAGCTTCGCATTGTTATGCATTTCGCCAGTGACAAGTATAATTTATTTTCAAGTCTTCACAAGAACACGCAGTCGAGAATTCCCGCCCAAACTCTCCAGTCAAAGTCGATTATGGACTAGAATCATTCATAGTCGCGCATCACAACTGTTGGAGCAGTGATCAATGGAATCTAGATAATGGGAAAAATTATGTGACTAAAGACATTGACTGGATCTAATTTACCTATGAAATTAAATTACTGAAAACTTGGCAGCATGGTCTTTGACCTTAGCCGGTTCCAGGCGAAACAAATAAAAAAAAACAGTGATCAATTGAGGTTATAGAGGAAAGATTTGAGAAATATTCTATTCAAAACCAAATCTTTTAAAGGGACTTACATCATAGTGCAATAATAAATTAAGTAAGTAAAATGTGTAGCACCAATAAGTTAACATTTATATTGTAGATGAAAAGAAGAAATATATGTTTACTTTTGGTTTTAGGTTTGTTGACAAAGTTTCTAATGTCTTTCCCCGATAGACAACAGAGAAAAATGTGTTGGGATGCAAGAGATGTGTACTGGGAGTGCTTAGATAAACAGAATGTGAAAGACAGTTCCGAGAGGCCGAAAGCATGTTCTGATCTTAGAAAAGTATTTGAGAAATCCTGCCCCTCGCAGTGGGTTACTCACTTTGATAGGAAACGGGATTTTAATGTATTTAAAGAAAAAATGCAAAAAGAAGGTTATGAACCTATCAAAAATGAAACCAATTAGAACTATAGTATCTTGAATTCATTGTAAATATTTAGTTAAGGTAGTAAACATTTTTTTTGACTCTGTCTTTCATTTAAATACAATACAACTTAAACGACATGCATATAGGTAAAACAGTATTTTTAATAGGTTACCATTACTAGATTTACGAACATTTACTTATTAGAGGAATGATAATTTAAATTTCAGATGACTCCCAAAAGTGAAGATGGATGAATTACAAACTATTATACAAAAATTAGATGTTCCCACAATCAATCTAGGATTAGGAGTAATCCAGGTAAATAAAGATATCATTTAATACTGATAAATAACAAGGAGGTTGTAGCACAGTATGAAAACTATAAAGTTTGAAGGACATTGAAGACCGCTAAGTTACTTGGCATTGTGAGACTAACATCTCATATTTAAGGGTGACGAGTGGTGTCTAATGCGATGCATTGTTTGGTAATTCAAAGTTTTGTGTGGTGATGTTTTTATTCATGGGCAGGTGTAGTGCTTATCATCAGGCTTGTTACCTGCGCCTTTTTCCATTCAGACTAATGTAAAACCTGATTATATAATCAGGGTTCGAGGATATATATCAATGGATATATATCAAGATATATATCCGATATATATCAAACTGGTTTTGACGATATATATCAATGGGTATATGTATCAAATGTTTTATAATATATTGCAATACAAAAATGGTTAAATAAATTACTATTAAGTATTTTTTAGCGTTTGTTACTGTATTTCTACTTCCCAAATGTAGATGGCGTGGGACTAGAGTTAAAACATACTCCCTAATGGTAAGTTCTTATCCATTAATGGCAACACTTCTGCCCTAAATTTTATGTTTTTTAGTTGATTATGCCTTATCTAAAAGTAGATTTTGCAATATGCAAACAATATTCATAAATAATACAACAAATTAATAATATGGCTTTCATACAAAATTGATATATATCCAACTTGATATATATCGGATATATATCATAAATATCCGATATTTTGATATTTATAATAAATATCGGATATTTTCGAACCCTGTATATAATACATGTTATTATTATAACTGTATGATTTGGTCACAACATAAACTAACCATGTTATGGTCCTACATTTAAAATGTACATTAAATATATTTTCAGGAAGTTTTAATTAAAGCTAAGCAATACAAGGTTAAAGAAACAAATTATGAGAAGAAACTTAATTTACACCTATGGAATAAAATATCTGAAATATTATGGGGGCATTTACAAACCGGTTTTAAAAATTTGGAAGATGAACTGCTTTGTGCGACTTGCTTCTACTCTACAGTTACCTGCACAGATAAACATGATTATTACCTCAATAACATTTTAGATATTATAAAATCTGAAATATTGTTGAAAACAGACATATCTTTAGTAGTATCATTGATGTATGGAATATTTCAGTCATCATTTTTGTCCCAAGAAAATGAAAATGTATTATTAATAGCTTCAGTTTTGGACTCTATTTTTCATTTGCTCATGTGTATGGGCTATGAATACACAAAATATACTTTCTTGACGTTTAAAACAATAAATTCTTTCAAAAGAGTCTGTGGAACAAATGTAGAGCATGTAATTTTTAATAAACCTAACCAAATTAAACTGTTCAATTTAGTAAATCACAACTGGGAAAATCCAGTGACAGGTGTCCGAGATCTTATTAGGTCTATATTCCAAACAATTGTAAAAATTGCAGATGATACTATTCTCAAATCAATTATAGAAGAAGTAAATGGGTTCTATTGGAACAAAGCTAAATATTTGATGCTTTCTGTAATATTCGAATGTAAAGTGAGTGATATTAATACTGTTCATAAAGGAAATGACTGGATAGAAGGTCTTATGTACAGTTTACATAAACCAGGATTAGTATCGGCAGGATCTGATATGTATTATGCTATATTAAAACTTGTAAAGTCTGAAGATGATTGGTGTTCATTGTTTATGAATCACATTATTAGAATATTTGAAGGAGATTCTAACAAAGCTATTGAGAATTTTTACAACTATTGGTGTTTGAGAACTTTAAAGAATTTTCCATCATTGATGGAAAGACTGTTGGATGAAGTTTTAAGTCTTGACAAAACAGAGCAAACATTTTATAGCACTTTATGCCTTATGAAGCAAGGAAATAAACTTGGATTACTAAAAAAACATTGGGAGAACAGTGGGGATAAAACTACAGCAAGGATATTAATTGCATTAGAGCATAACAACAAACATGTGAGAATGCTGGCTTTTGATATAGTTTGTATTTCTCATGGAAAATCATTGCCAAGTCAAAGAGAGTATAATTTTATATTAGACTTCTTGCACAACAATGTGAACACAGATTCCACTGTATTAAGACTAGCTATGTTGGGAAGTTTCAAACATTTTTTAACACAGTTACATGTTTCTTTTGTTAATTACATAGCCAAAGCTACTATGAAAGATGTAGACGATTTTGTCCAATTCTGTAAGAATTTACAAAATCTCCTAATTATTTCATTGAATCTAAATGGTAACTATCAAAGAAAAATCACCATTGTTAAAATTACAAATATAATTTTGAATTGTTTTCGTGAAGTTCCAATAAAAAGGAAAGATCAGACAAAACGAACTAATATAACATTGATTGGATTTATAACCGAAAGAAAAGCATGGATACTTGATAAAAAATTCGCACTTCTAGTATATGGCATATTAAAAGACCCAACCGATGATATTAGGGAAAATGTTATTCAACTTTTGTTAAATCATTTTTCAAGTCATTTCAAAGATCGCAATTTATTGCATAATTTAAAAGAAGAAGCATTTTTGAGTATGAGAAGTAAATTTTTTTATGAAATTGATTGTGGTAAGGACATGCTAAAAGTGCTGACTAACTTATTGTTAAAAGAAAACCCAACAGAAAAATGCGACATAGTTGAAAATATATTTTATGAAGGTTATAATCAGCTTATAGAGGAAAACAAACTGAAAAGAAACATTATGAATTCAATTGATACAGGGAGGCAGTTGCATTCTATAATCAGTATTTTATATGTTGTAATAGAAGCGTGTATTATAAATTCATGTAAAATTAAGATATCGGGAGCAACTACGATGGAGTTGTTAAATGCCTTAGAAGATATCTCAAATCAATTCACTTGGGAGCAACAAAGTTCTAGCAGTTCGGATTTCTCAAAGATGGATGAAATGGTGGAAGATATCATAATTAAATCAGGTCATGATGTATCAAATGAGACTAATGAATCAAAAATATCTGGGCAACATCAAATTGTATTAAACTGTCTTTGGTTAAATGTCAAGGTAAAACATTTTTGCATCATTAATGATATAAAAAATGTTGTAATTGGGAGCCAAAACATATTATTCTCACCCCTACTATTAGGTATAAGTGACACAGCAGTCTATTTACATAATGAAACTTTTACACCTTAGAAACTTTTTGCATTCTATTTACAATTTTCTTATTTATTCCAGGCATGTTGTGATTTGGCGTCACTTTTGATACAATATTACTCAGACGACACTACAATTTGTGAAAAATGTTTGCATATAATAACTCATGTTTTAGAAAGCTCACGCCACAAGGGGGCAATAGAATCTGCAGGTGCTGCTTTAGGTATGTGAAGTAAATAAATAAGTATTAGTTTATATAGTACTAGCTCTTGCTCGCGGCTCCGCCCGCGTGAACAGCATTTTCCGGGATAAAAGTAGCCTGTAACCGTCTCCCATCTATCCCTGTAGATTTAGTAAACTTTAACAAACTGCAATTATTACCTAGGACAATCAATTCAGCATTTGACATCTTTACCTGAAGAATCAAACACATCTATGCTGCCTTATATATTGTTGAAGTCGAAACTCTATGACTTAATACAGCAAGCAAGTAATATGGCATCAGTAACGCGAAGAGGAGCAGGGCTCTCTATAATGGTTCATAGGATTGTATCTAGTGATATGAAAAGGCGAAAGGTATGATTATTCATTTTGTGACTGTGATTGCGAAAATGTATTTGATTGATTTTATGTATTATTGTTGCCATTTTTCCAGCCATTGTTCAACTATTTTATGGACAGACTATTAGAAACATGTAATAAAGTTGAAGACATCCCACATTCAGAAGACAAAGCAAATATAGACAATCAAATGGACTTGCCAAAAGCAATCTACATCCATTTTTTGACAAAAATCGTTACAGACAGCAGTTTAGCCTCTGATGTTACTTATTACTCAGCTGAATTAGCACAACTCGCATTTAATAATTTGACTAGTCCACATTGGCAAATACGGTAAAATTGAAGTATTAAAATCTTTTATTGCTGATTAAATGTACTAATAATTCATGAAATTTAATTCTAAACTTACAGAAATGCTGCTTTACAACTATATGGCGCTCTAGTACCCAGACAAATTGGCCAAAAAAAGGCTTCTGGAATTGATGAAGAAACTATTGCAACTGTAGCATATGACGAATTGAGAACTCACTGTCCGAAATTGTGGGTATACATTACAAACAAATTAAAATATGAGAATAGCTGTGACAAACTTCAATCACATTCAAATTTAGTATCAGTGTTGAATCTGTTGGCAAGTAGTGCGAGAAGATATAACTTTTCGTATAATATGATAGAACAGATACCTGCTGATGAGGAACTATTAAAGAGTTTTGTGGCATTACTGGGAAGCCCAATATACACAATCAGATGTTTGTCTGCTAAATGTATATTCAATATATACTCTTTCGAAACTATTTTTAAAATACTTATAAATGTTGAAGGTTTCTCAGAGAATTCTCTCCATGGGCATCTAATATTGCTAAGACATTGCCATAAATATTATTACAACTCAAAGTACGAATCACATTTCAGTGAAATGCAATCAAGGCTTAGTCAAATTTTTAATCAAAAGAAACATTCATATGTATGCAGAGAAATCTATGATGATATGTTTTTAAATAATTTAACATTAAAAGATATGAAGAGAACATTTAATGATGCCTACAGGAATTCAAATAAGGTTGGAGTAGATCTATGGCTCAACACTATTTTGCGAAAGTATGTTTTGGGTTGTCCATGGAATGATCTACCTGAAATTATACAGATGTTATCAGATAGGAATAATTTTGAAACATTCTGTGAGTTTCTAATCATTAAACTTGAACAAAATGAAATTATTCCAATTGTTACAATTTTGGAAATTACAAAAATGTTGTTGTTACTCAAAAACAAATATGCTAGCAGCTTGATTTGGTACTTATTGTATCAAATAAGTTTAAAGGTTCATATAAAACACATAGATTCATCAGATCTTCTGAAAGATATTAATGAAAATTGTTTACCTTATACTATGAGATACTTGCTTCCATTTGCAGTAAGAGTTATGGCAAATAGAGACACAGATCTGCAACTAAAAATATCAAAAATAATTTTTAATTTAACTAATCCTGATAAAGATGTGGAGATGAGATTTATTGCTGCTCTGGCGAATAATGAAATGACAAATGTATTTGATGATTTATTGGATATTACAAAAATATTATTGATAAAAGCAGCAGTAAATCTATATCAAGATGAAGATGAGGATGTAAGAAATCTAAGTGTGACTTTTTACAAAAATATAAGCAGGTCAGAAATGCCTTTAAATCCTTACATGTGTTTGCAAAGGATATTAGACCCAATGTTTATTAAGATAATTTTCAAAGAACCACAGGATGTAATCCAAGTTCTTTATAGTGATTTATCAGCTTTGTTGAAACCTACAGAAAAAACAATAGACAAATATAATCCATTTGCCACTGATTCCAAGAACATTTATTTTGAAAATGAAGTGTTGAAAAGTTTATTAAAAAAACTGAGACCTGATTCAATGTAGATACAAGTTTTTATTAGGTATTAAAAAAAATCATATTTACAAAATAAAATTAACTTACACAAATAATTACATTTGTAATTTATAATTTACTCATCATAATAATATTTTGGTGGAGGAGTTGTGTCATCTATTTTTATGGAGACAATATGTCGTCCAGGTACCATAACTAGACCTAGTACTCTTGGCTCTTCTGTTTCACCATCACTATTCTTGAGAAATTCGGAACATGCACCTAAAACAATAATTCATGTAGTCTTATTGTTCCTTCTGTAACAGATATGACAATTACGACAAAATGTGGGTAATTTTAGGAATATTTACTCACATTTTGAACAATTCCTTGGACCTGTCAATTATATGATATACATACTAGAGATAATTGGGAAGAGCATGAATTTTGTTTAAACATTTGGGACAAGTATGGCTATGTAATCAGTATAATTTGTATGTTATTGGTTCTTTAGTATGACTATTATAATATTCATAATGTAAAGGTAAATGTATTATAGATTATCGGAAGTTGATGAACATACAAAAAAATAAAGCATATAATTCAATTTATAGACCATTCAAGCAAAAAGACCTGCTTCACATGACCTTTCCCTTCAGTCAAGGTATGTATTAGATCAAAAAATCTTGTTTATGGAATCGATTTTCATCAAAGTAAAAACATTTTTGCAAACTTTTTTTAACAAAATACATATTATTTCAAAATTATTTTCTATTTTTAGTAGTTTTTAGACTTTCTATAAAAGTGTGTTTTTTAGTTTCTTTTACTATTATTTACTTTTATTATAGTAATATAGTAATAGGTCTAAGTTTAAATACAATGACACAAACCTGTTTCCCATAAGGGTAAACAGAGACAATGGAATTTAATTGCTATAATATTTGCACACCTCTGGCTTCATTCACTCATTACATTCTTCATAAACATAAGCATAATAATAATAAAATAAGTACCTAGTATAACATTTGCATCTCTGTCTGTACAGAGAAAAACTCCAATAAGAACTCTGCCATCTGTCATTTCAATTTTAAAGTTCATGTTCAACCATTTCCTTAGTTTCGTTTTACCATCTTCAATATCCTGAAAGACAAATATTTAAATGGTTGATGATGGAGTAACACCATACATGTGCTCCTATTGGTTTCGATACAAAGACTGTGCAAAGTTGAGAGTTCATCTAAAAATGTGCGCAGAAAATTTACTCGAGGTTGATTTTTTGTTTGTTATGGTGATAAAGGCTAGGCTTTTAATAAATAATGACACGAAATAACGCTAGTGAGTTCCAACTTGATGCAATAAGAAACACTTCCTTTGGCAACCTAAATAAGAATACAGGTATTATTTTTTTGTATAAAGCAACTTATAAATCCTGAGTTAATGAATTATTGAAAGCCACAAATCTGTTTCGAGTTCAGTCTTGTTATTTTACCTTTGTTATGTCAAGCGGTTTTTCGAATCCAATAGAATCGCTCATTTTTTAAAGTATTAAAGTGCCTTAAATTCTCATAAACAAAGCTGATCAGCTATTAGATTATTACGTTTCTGTATGTTTATTTTTGATACTAGTAATAAAATTACTTCCAATAGCCATTGCTACTTTTTGACACTTTTTTATTTATTTCGTGATCCGTTTGACACTTACGTTTGAATTGCCAATAGATTTTTATAGAAATTCTACCAAAATTCAATTAAGGGGACTTATTAACACATTAAGGCATTGGTAAATAATAAAAAAAAAACGTAGGTACTCGTACATCTTTAAACATGTAGTGCTTTATCATTTAACTTACGTTGATTTTGATTTTGCATATGTATCTATAACACACAGAAATCAACTTGGCACCTCAGTGGAATGCGCATCCCCTCCCACCACACCCCACCGCCTACCGCTCTCACCCTCGACGCGTCATTACGGTCAGTAAATTAAATACTACCGTTACGCACGCGCCTCCTTCGTGTTTTTTTTCGTTGTTATTATTGTTATTTTTATGGATATAGAACTGTTACCAAAAAATATACCTACATTTAACCCCCTTATTGATAAACGCTGAATAGGTATCTATTGATTAATTATTATATGTTTAGCGTCAGTCACACATTTGTCATCTGTCAGAGTGAGAATGAGACAAAACATATTTTAGTAACCAATTTAGTAGGTACGCACGCGAACCCGCGCCCGTGAACTTCGCTTGAAAACGTGCCCATCCACATTGGCAGTCACAATAACTTGTATCGATGGGTCTTATAAGGGTACTTGAATTTTTTATGCAGTTAGTACATTCCTATGACGTCATTACACCGAGGTGCCTAGTTAACTTCTGCGTGTTATACTTCTATAATATGAGATCCTGACAATTTTTAAATTTTCTTTTTAATTAGTCAATCTGGCAGCCTCAATTAATTGTTTTTATAAATTATTTTACGGCTCTGAATACTTGTTCTTTGAGCCCGTCTTAGATATTTTTTGTTATTCCTACAATTTACAAAAACTATGAAACACTGGTGCCGTCGATTTCAAGGACTTGCTGGAGTTTTGTTCATAATGCCCATCAGTACGTTTCTTTCATACGACTTTCTTCAAGCGAAGCGAACAAACAAGGTCGATCAATATTCTTGGTGAAAATCACATAAGTGCATTTATTTTTATCTATGATTTAAATACGTTCATTTATTCAGAGTTTCGATACAATATTCAGATACCGGTACAAATCCATACCACTTATGTACAGCAAACACAACTTTATATTCGTTTATGAATTCTGCCAAAAGTCAAAACTCACGCACCGAACCACCGAACACAAATCTGACACTAGTGACTAGCAGCGTTGCCAACTTGGGGGTTTTCCCCCTAAATTTAGGGGGAAAAAATCTCGACAGGGAGTTTTTTAGGGGGAATAATTTTTTGGGGGTATTTTTAGGGGTTAAATTTTTATTGATTTTTTTTTAATTGCCCTACTCTCCATACTTCTATTCTATCGATATATCGAATTGTAGGAAGGAAAAGACTTTATTAGAAAATGATTAACAAAAATAATATCGAATAGCTAAAAAAAAAAAAAACAACATTCAATACTTATTCTGGTATTTGATGTTGTTTTTTTTTTTTTTTAGCTACATCCGATAGATATCGAGCACCCCTAACTGAATAACTATTCTAATTTATGTCATTATATTGAAAATGATATACTTGTGTCACCGTCAGGGGGTTTTACTTTGAATTTAGTGGGTTTTAGGCTAAATTTTAATTGCTTTAGGGGGAAAGTTTTCAAACAGTTGGCAACCCTGGTGACTAGATACATTATTATATCAACAGGCAACAGCTGATATCTATCACAATCAAATATCAATGAATATAGATAAATTACTTAACTCAATGGATTTATTCATAGTTATTGGTCACAGTCAATTTTACTAACGTAAAGTATGGTAAGGTAATAAGTACGTAAAGTTTTGGTTGATTTGATTGAGTGAAATTACATATATAGTTGTTTACTAGAACGGGTTCGTAATACTTTTTATATTTTATGAATTTATAGTGTAATTCGTCGCACTCAAGGCGCCAATTAACTTTGTCAATAGGTCATTTCTTAAAATATGATTATAGCTGATCCGCGCGCAAGTTGCAACCGCCGCCTGCGAGCGTGTCGGAACCTATTTTGTTTACGTCGCATTGTTTCTTGATTTTTGCTTCTGTATGGTCAGAGCGGTGTTATCGTGTAAAAAAAAAAAATGTGTGCGTGTACTAGTGTACACACGTAGGAAGTGAAACTTCTTTATGACCTTATTTTTCAAAAAATGATCTACTATATGCAATTTTACAGAAATTGGTCTAATAAAGTTAAATTAGATAAAGTTTTAACAAAAGGCTTTTATTATCATAGACATGAATACAAAAAAAGTGTGCGTCTCGGGACGCTCGACAGAAGAAGTCCGGTCAAAATCCGGTCAAAATCCGATCAAAGTCCGATCAAAGTCGGGTCAAAGTCCTGACAAAGTCCTGTCAAAATCCGTCAAAGTCCGGTAAAAGTCCGGTCAAAGCCCGGTCAAAGTCCGGTCAAAGTCGGGTCAAAGTCCGGTCTGTGTCCGGTCTATGTCCGGTCAAAGTTGGGTCAAAGTCCGGTCAAAATCCGGTCAAAGTCCGGTCTATATCCGGTCAAAGTCGGGTCAACATCCGGTCAAAGTCCGGTCAGCCCGGTTAAAGTCCGGTCAAAGTCGGGTCAAAGTCCGGTCAAAGCCCGGTTAAAATCCAGTCAAAGTCGGGTCAAAGTCCGGTCAAAGTCGGGTCAAAGTCCGGTCAACGTCCGGTCAAAGCCCGGTCAAAGTCGGGTCAAAGTCCGGTCAAAGTCCGGTCAAAGCCCGGTCAGAGTCCGGTCAAAGTCCTGTCGAGGTCCGGTCAAAATCCAGTCAAGTCCGGTTAAAGTCCGGTCAGAGTGTGGTCAAAGTCCGGTCAAAGTCCGGTCAAAATGCGGTCAAAGCCCGGTCTATGTCCGGTCAAAGTCGGGTTAACGTCCGGTCAGCCCGGTTAAAGTCCAGTCAAAGCCCGGTCAAAGTCCGGTCAAAGTTAGGTCAAAGCCCGGTTAAAGTCCGGTCAAAGCAGGGTCAAAGTCCGGTCAGCACGGTTAAAGTCCGGTCAGAGTCTGGTCAAAGCCCGGTCAAAGTCGGGTCAAAGTCCGGTCAAAGCCAGGCTAAAGTCCGGGCTGTGTCCGGTCTATGTCCGGTCTGTGTCCGGACAAAATCCGGTCACGGCCCGTTCAAAGTCCGGTCAAAGCCCGGTCAGAGTCCGGTCAAAGTCCTGTCGAGGTCCGGTCAAAATCCAGTCAAGTCCGGTCAAAGTCGGGTTAACGTCCGGTCAAAATCCGGTCAGCCCGGTTAAAGTCCGGTCAGAGTGTGGTCAAAGTCCGGTCAAAGTCCGGTCAAAATCCGGTCAAAGCCCGGTCTATGTCCGGTCAAAGTCGGGTTAACGTCCGGTCAGCCCGGTTAAAGTCCAGTCAAAGCCCGGTCAAAGTCCGGTCAAAGTTAGGTCAAAGCCCGGTTAAAGTCCGGTCAAAGCAAGGTCAACGTCCGGTCAAAGTCCGGTCAGCACGGTTAAAGTCCGGTCAGAGTCTGGTCAAAGCCCGGTCAAAGTCGGGTCAAAGTCCGGTCAAAGCCAGGCTAAAGTCCGGTTAAAGTCCGGGCTGTGTCCGGTCTATGTCCGGTCTGTGTCCGGTCTATGTCCGGTCAAAGTTGGGTCAAAGTCCGGTCAAAGTCGGGTCAACGTCCGGTCAAAATCCGGTCACGGCCCGTTCAAAGTCGGGTCAAAGTCCGGTTAAAGTCCGGTCAAAAACCGGTTAAAGTCCGGTAAAAATCGGGTCATCGTCCGGTCAAAGTCCGGTAAGCCCGGTCAAAGCCCGGCCAAAGTCCGGTCAAAGTCCGGTCAAAGTCGGGTCAAAGTCGGGTCAAAGTCCGGTCAAAGTCGGGTCAACGTCCGGTCAAAATCCGGTCACGGCCCGTTCAAAGTCGGGTCAAAGTCCGGTTAAAGTCCAGTCAAAAACCGGTTAAAGTCCGGTCAAAGCCCAGTTAAAATCTGGTCAAAGTCGGGTCAAAGTCCGGTCAAAGCCCGGTTAAAATCCGGTTAAAGCCCAGTAAAAATCGGGTCAACGTCCGGTCAAAGTCCGGTAAGCCCGGTTAAAGTCCGGTCAAAGCCCGGTCAAAGTCGGGACAAAGTCCGGTCAAAGTCGGGTCAAAGTCCGGTCAAAGCCCGGTTAAAGCCCGGTCAAAGTCCGGTCAAAGTCGGGTCAAAGTCGGGTCAAAGTCCGGTCGAAGCACGGTCAAAATCCGGTTAAAGTCCGGTCAAAGCCCGGTTTAAGTGCGGTCAAAGTCCGATCAAAGTCCGGTCAAGCCGGGTCAAGGTCCGGTCAAAGCCCGGTCAGAGTCCGGTCACTGACCGATCAAAGTCCGGTCAACGTCGGGTCAATGTCCGGTCAAAATCCAGTCAAAGTCCGGTCAAAGCCCGGTTAAAGTCCGGTCAAAGATAGGTCAAAGCCCGGTTAAAGTCCGGTCAAAGCCCGGTTAAAGTCCGGTCAGAGTCCGGTCAAAGCCCGGTCAAAGTGCGATGAAAGCCCTGTCAAGTCTGGTGAAAGTCTGGTCAAAATCCAGTCAAAGTCAAAAACGTGACGCGTGCCGCGTAACGGGAAAATGTGACGATTTTATTTTTCTAACGCCGATAAAGAAGTTTCACTTCAAAAATATTTTTGTGAAAAGATAATACCGATATTGTTTATTAAACTGAAAGAGCTCAATTAAAATTTTATCATGTCAAAAAGAAAGTCTCATGTATGGATTTTTTAAGAAGTGTAAGAAATTGGATAGTCGGCGCTCTTTGCCGAATAGTCGCCGACTAGTCGCCGACTTCAATAGTGACCGGATAGTCGACTTTACCGAATAGTCGCCGACTAGTCGGCACATCTCTAGAATTTAGCAAAATAAAATTATCTCAATTTTTACTTGATGTGGGTTGAAATGTTATTGCATATTTGCATCCAATTAAAGTTTAGTGATGTCTCTTGAGTGTGGCCAAGTGTGACAGTAAGTAGCATAGAATTTAACATAGAATTAAACTGAAATATCATATTCTGAGTAAAATATTTTTTCTGTTTGACCCAAAGCTTACAAATTAGCACTATGAATTATCAAACCTCTTCAGAAGCAAAGGTTGAAGAGGATGATGCCTTTATGAAAAGATTTAAGTATTATAAGTCGAATAAACCTAAGCCATTGCTGAATGCAGTTCTATCTCCTGAATTTATCAATAAACAGAGTGAGGTAAGTACTTTTAAAGTTCTGTGTTTACAAGTGTCTATTTAGATGAACATATTTGTTAATATTTTGCTGTATGTGGGTGGGTTTGTAAATGTTTCATTTTGATTTATATGGCAGTGAAGCATCAGTGGTCATCCTATACAGTCATAATGCTGGGCACAACACCATTGTATCTATGTACAAAAGCATTACACACTTATAGCACTTGCCCATTGTTCCACAGAGGCTATCAAGGAGAGAGAGAAAGAGACTTTGTAGTGTATAAAAATATATAATTTGTTATTATATATTTCAGATTGTACCTGAAATATCAAAATATATACAGGAGGATTTAAGAACACGCTTTTTAGGGTTAAAAACAACAAAAGAGTGGCAAACTTTCTATTTCTCCAAACACTTGGGACTAGTTCTTATAAAAAACCCATTCACAAGCCTTGGACAGAGATATTGGATTAGAAGATGTTTGGAGGTATATCCTAGGAAGCCTAACAAACGCAACATTGATATAGAATTCAGTCTGAATGATTGGTGGCAAGAATGTTTTAAAAGTGGAGAATTTAATAAACAATTAATGAAAAAACTTCGATGGACAACGTTGGGATATCATCACAACTGGGATACAAAAGTAAAATGTTAATAAAATTGATTTCTTAACTTATAATTCCTAAATTAGGTCTGTATTAAGCCGTTCAGGGGCTTTCTGTACCAAAATCCCTGATGGATTTTCAGGAACCAGTTTCTAAAAAACTCACTTTTTTCAGATGGGTGGGATGCATGTATAATGTTTAAATTGAGTTAAAAATAAGAAACACAGTCATTCAATTCTTGGGTTCTTTTAGCCTAGTGGTCCTGGGCTAGTATACTGTATATCCTTTTTACTAATCTTTCAACTAACTTTCAAGCTAGGTATTTAAAACTCATATAATGTAGTTTAGGCTTACTTGCACAATGATAATACTTTAAATTATATTTAGCAACTAAACATGGACTTGAAGTATCAAATCATATAAAAATTTGACACATTCATTAGTAGTAGTAACATTTATTCAATATGATTAAGAATCTTTGTACAAGTTAGCCTAAAACTCTGAATATTATATTAAGTAGTATCACTTTATGCGTTGCAGGTGTACACTGAAGAAAACAAGACACCATTTCCAGACGATTTGGCTGAGCTATCAGATGTAGTTGCTAAATACCTTGGGTACAAAAGTTTCAAAGCAGAGGCTGCTATTGTAAATTATTATCACATGAATTCCACACTGTCAGGGCATACTGATCACTCTGAAGTCAATTTAGAAGCACCCTTGTTCTCATTTAGGTTTGTATTTGCAATGATAACCAAAGATATGAAAAATTATTTATTTGTCAGTATTCTCTTAACATCTCTGGTGTAAGGGCATAATTTCCAAAGCAGCCTCCATGGCGCAGCGGGCGAGTAGCCGGCTGTGAAACGAGAGGCCGCGGGTTCGATCCCCGCACCGATACAAATGATTGTATAATCCACGTGTAATACACAAATATTTGTTTCGGGGTCTGGGTGTTGTGAGACCGAAAGTCTCTCGTAGTTCCTGATACCCACGACACAAGACTCGTATCTTACTGTTGGGTCAGGACTATGTATGTGACTGTTATAAAAAAAACTTCCAAAGCCTAAACTGTAATAAAACACTACCTACATAAACATAAACCTAAATGTTTTTCCTTTGCTTCTTACTTGCCAGTTTGGCAACTTTAGTCCACAATGTAAAGCATACTAATGCTAAATTAGATGACTTGCGCGATAATACTCAGTAGGTACATCACGCCGCGCACCGTGCTCGAACGTTAGATGATTTTCTATTGGTTCTACATTACTTTAATAACTATAACTAGAATACTAAAATACGATATTTTTAGATAAGACTATGACAACGTTATTCTATTTATTCGTTCAAACAAAAGTAAACTTATTTCAATTTTTTTAAATGGAATGGTCGTGTTTGTGATTTTGGAAGAGTTTCCCTTACACCCAGTTTAATACATACATAAATAGACATACCTGTTTGTCATCGGGGTAGGTAGAGATAACAGAATTCCATTCCCTATGATGCTCACACACCTCTTTGGCCTCACTCAAAAATTAATAAATACATTTTTATTACTTACTAGCTGTCCCGCGCGGTTGCACCCGCAACATATAATCAAAAGTTTTGCAGTGCCACCTACCGCGTCCAAATGTGAATCTAAATCATCCCGGGACCTGCTCACCTAATGTTTTTCACACTTTACAGTTTTGGTCAGTCAGCAATATTCCTGCTAGGAGGCAGAGAGAAGTCAGTAGAACCTTCTGCTATATTACTCAGCAGTGGAGACATAGTAGTAATGTCTAAAGAAGCAAGATTATGTTACCATGCAGTTCCGAAAATATTACCTGCTTCCGATTACCCGTGGAACGATAATGTACTATCTACAAACAACAGTGAAATGCCGCATTTTAAATACATATCAAATCAAGAAGAATTTATGAGTTCAATCAATGAAAACATTGATAATATCAAGTGGAGCAAATACGACAATTATGTGCAAGAATCAAGAATAAACATGAATGTACGACAAGTACTTAATGAAAATCAGAAATATTTGCCAAATGTTTTTATCAATTCCTGAAATACACACTATTTAAAAAAAATATATTCATTGTTTTATGCTTTCATTTATTATAAGGTTAGTATTGTTCGTTAATCATACCATATTGGAAAATATTGCAGAGTTTTTGTATGGCCTTTGTTGACGTTTCGGTTCCACAATTACAACTGAAAAATATTACCTTTATGAGCAAATTAAAAAATAAATAGTTTTTTTTATAGCAGAGGCTAGCAAACAAGCTAGTGGACCAACTGATAAGTGATCTCCACTGCCCATGAACACACAATACCAATGAACGTGTTGCTGACGTTGAAGGGATAATTAAGGTAGGTATTGTATATATATTATTAATAAATGGGAATTTGGGTCTCCGGATATCTCTTATCGTAAGAAATGCAACAAAGTGCTTCCAAACGAATTATTTTCCGGCAGTAGTAACAACCCGATAGAACTGGCCCATTCATATTGTAGACAGAAATCGAACAGTTTGGCTCGACCACTTCGGTAGTGCATACTTATTTGTATAATTTCATACCCATTGTATATTTCAATGGTGTCTTGTAATTAGATGTTAACTTGTTCTCATAAAACATTATCTTACGATAGTATTAACCGTATGATCATAAAATAAAGCTCTACAAATAAGTCATGTTGTGGCCGGGCGTGGATTTGCTTATATGGCTCTCGGGTGCTGTCGGTAGCGAAAACTGTGGGAAAACCTTAATGTGTTCTTTTCATTTATGAATATGTCGCAAACACGCCCATTATTCGCGGTCGTGAGATGGCGTATGCACCCTCCTCCGAGTGCCAGATATAATCAGGATATTTTTAGCTATTATTTTATTAAGTGCATAACTGTGTTGCATTTAATGTATTTTTTTTTTATTTTATAGCATAGGCCGGCAAACGAGCTAGTGGGTCACCTGATGGTAAGTGATCTCCACCGCCCATGTACGCCCACCACCAGAAGAATCATGGGCGCGTTGCCGACCTTAATGGAAAGGGATAATTAGGGATTGGGAAGGGGAGGGGATTTGGGGTTCCGGTTATCTCACTCACCGTACGAAACGCAGCAGCAAGCCACTACTTTACGTCGGTTTTCGTGAGACAGTGGTAACGATCCGGTCGAGCCAGCCCATTCATGCTGTAGACAAAACTGTCTACAGCGTGGCTCTACCACTCAAAAGCAACGGACGCTCTCTTACGTCGGTGCATCGCTCGCTGACGGACCCGTTCCCGACGCGCGTTCTTATCCTATACACCTATGAATATGGGGCTGGTCTGAGCTCCCAAAATTCGGTTTCCCGTGTGAACCTAAGGCTGTGTGACGTCGTGATCTGGAGTGGCGGAGTGCAGCAACATCCAAAGGCGGTTCCTGACATCGTGTTGCGTGGCATTGTAAGTACTTACATACATAGTCCATAATCACGCGAGTTTTGACTTTTTTCCCTGTGTGCCATCACGGTACATATTTTGGTATTTACATTTGTATTGAGGTTTGACCACATTTTACACAAATTTATATATGTAAGTGATACAAAGTTCACCGGATCATCTAGTCTCATAATAAATAGAGCTATTTGCCACTACTATTCAGTGTTCGTACTCATAAATCTCCGACATATATAGTAGGCCTTATGTGCTTATAAACTTTTTATATTTGTCGGGTCGGTCTCAACTCGTGACCACAGCCGATGCAACTCCGTCGCGTCGTAACGTTGGGAAAGAAATAAATAATAGGTATTTAAACCTTTAAATCTACGCGACTAAGACCCGTTTAAATAAATATTATAATATACTAGATGACCCGGTGAACTTCGTATCACCTACATAATATATTTGTGTAAAATGTGGTCAAAACTTAATACAAATGTTTTATTTACATTAAATGCAATTAAGTGAGGTACTGCGCCATTGCACGTGAGGTAGCCCGTCGCACATTTAATTGACTTCGACGACCTAAGTCAGGTCGTCTCCCACCTCCCTCCGGTTGGACAGTCCTGTCCCCGTCCCGTCCCCGTCCTGTCCCCGTCCTGTCCGCGTCCCGTCCCCGTCCTGTCCCCGTCCCGTCCCGTCCCCGTCCCGTCCCCGTCCTGTCCCCGTCTTGTCCTGTCCCTGTCCTGTCCTGTCTCACTGTCCTGTCTCACTGTCCTGTCTCACTGTCCTGTCTCACTGTCCGGTCTCACTGTCCTGTCTCACGGTCCTCTCACTGTCCTGTCTCACTGTCCTGTCTCACTGTCCTGTCTCACTGTCCTGTCTCACTGTCCTGTCTCACTGTCCTGTCTCACTGTCCTGTCTCACTGTCCTGTCTCACTATCCTGTCTCACTGGCCTGTCTCACTGTCCTGTCTCACTGTCCTGTCTCAATGTCCTGTCTCACTGTCCTGTCTCACTGTCCTGTCTCACTGTCCGGTCTCACTGTCCTGTCTCACTGTCCTCTCACTGTCCTGTCTCACTGTCCTGTCTCACTGTCCTGTCTCACTGTCCTGTCTCACTGTCCTGTCTCACTGTCCTGTCTCACTGTCCTGTCTCACTGTCCTGTCTCACTGTCCTGTCTCACTGTCCTGTCTCACTGTCCTGTCTCACTGTCCTGTCTCACTGTTCTGTCTCACTGTCCTGTCTCACTGTCCTGTCTCACTGTCCTGTCTCACTGTCCTGTCTCTCTGTCATGTCTCTGTTCTGTTTCACTGTCCTGTCTCACTGTCCTGTCTCACTGTCCTGTCTCACTGTCCTGTCTCACTGTCCTGTCTCACTGTCCTGTCTCACTGTCCTGTCTCACTGTCCTGTCTCACTGTCCTGTCTCACTTTCTTGTCTCACTGTCCTGTCTCACTGTCCTGTCCCTGTCCAGTCTAGACGCTATACGACCCGTCATCACGGCAAGCTTCGCAACGACAACCATCCGGTTTATACCTGCGCTTATAGTACCCAGGAACAGTTTGTACTGGAAAATGAACATTCCAAAATCAACAACTACTAATAAATTAAAAATTAATTAAAAAAACATTGTCCAGCGGACAAAATTGTGAATCTAAACCATTCTCAGATCCCCTTGAACACACACAAAAAATTTCATCAAAATCGGTCCAGTCGTTTAAGAGAAGTTCAGTGACATACACACTCACAGAAGAATTATATATATAAAGATAAACAAATCGAGTGAGCCTAATTTTTTTCTTAGGAACGTTTATAAGATAGGTCCATTATGTGTCACAGTAAATTAAGCTTGCGCTAAAGGTACTGGAAGTGTCACATAAAGAACGTTTTTCCATAGAAAAAACAGCCCTACATTATTAACCATTTTTTAATAATGAAGAATTATCTTACTTTGGTTATCAGGTTTGATAGCGATATCATCATTGCTCCTATGCAGGTCACAAAGGTTCCAAAAACATTTGACGTAGCTTTCTGAATAGCAATCAAATTCATCTTTTATTCCAAAGAGAGCGAGACGGCGGCCTGCCGGCTTAAAGCAGTCGTCACATAACGATTTAACATACATTACTAATTTTATGATTTAGAAAACTAATGGACTACGTATCTAATTTTGTATCATTGCTGTGTTTGAAGGCTTGAATGTCACAGGAATGTCACTAGTTGTGAGCGTATTGTTTTGTTTAACGAAAGAGAATATTAGAATATTTGTATATAGGTTTGTAATAATTAATTTACGGATTTTTTCAATTTCATTGTCCCAATCTTTTGAGATCAACGGTAAGTGCAGTTTTCATCCTTTTAATAGTATTATAGTGTGGTTAGGTTAGGTAAAAACTATTTCGTTATGCCTTTTCTTAACATCTTTTATTTAAAATGGTTGGTGCGATACAATATAGGCATATTCAACTAAACTCCAATTTTTACACTAGACTCCAAATGATATTTTATCTATTATTATTTCCTATTTTATCACTCGATACCTAGCATTTTAAGACGTACAGCCGGCACATAAACTTATCAATAAAAAGAGATTGTTATCCTTGGTAGATCCTAAAATTAAATCTTAATTTAAATAAAATACATTTCCGTATGCTTTTTAACTCAGAGTATTAGATCTAAGTACAACCTTATAGTAGGTGGTACCTCGTACATAATGCCATAACGTAATATTGTTCTCATGAAGATAGCATAGATTTTATTGAATATACGGCAAATACCTAGGGCAGAGATATCTACGTATAAAAACTATTAGTGATTTTTTTACTCGTCCCACATTCATGAGGCACAATTTACTGGCTCACAGTGGCCATACTATTGTGCCGGTATTCTAGTAAGCTCCAATATTCCGTCAAGTTCTTTGTATGGCGTGTGGGTATTGATTCGTCGCTGCGATCGGCAGTTAGCTGCTTCGTACGATATCAGATCCAGCTTTTCAATTCATTTCGAATGGCTCACGACAAAGCGACGTGGCTCAACCATTTGCTGAATAGAAATTGAGTTCTGTTTCTATTCGAAAAATATATCTTTACCAGTGTTAATTTAGCTCGCCTTTCATTTTCGAGTTAGTTAAGTATGATTGACTCTTGATTTTTGTCAGCCGGGTTATCCCGGCTTATACGAATTACGAAGTACAGATTTTGTGTATTGCACCCATTAGACGCTTATGTACGCATTCCAATTAAAACCGATAACCGTAGGTTTACGTAAACGACAACAAATATCACTTATCCTTCTCATAGAGGATATCAAGTAGAACACAATATGTAAATTGCACAGACTACTATAGAGATGCTAACGCGTAAATTGAGTTAGGTCAGTGCAGAGTCGTAAACAATCGATACAATTTGCGAACGTGTCGACATGATTGTCTCGTCAAGCGATTAGTCTCCAGTAAGTATACTGTCATGCGAAACTGCGAAACTCAAAGGAGCACCAACTATAGAACAGATAGCGTACTAACGATACAGGAGGTATACTTAGATGTATGTAATTAAATGTGAAGTCGCGGTAGTTACGCGCGCATCTATATAGTAATTAGGTGATTATAACATGCCTTGTGTAGATGCGTAAATATTTACGTACGGTTTGGGGACTGAGTGTGCTGATTTATTAATAATACTGGAGCGGTTTTCAATAATAGGCAGTTATCTATAATGAATTCCACGTACACATATAGCTACATAATATAGCTTTGATTACTCGTGGCCAAGATTTTTATGAGATTCTGCATTAAATAAGTTTCTCCCATATTACATACTAAGGCCTAATCCCTCTCATTCAGTGGAGAAGACCCCGTGCCCAGCAGTGGGACGTATATAATACAGGGCTAGTAAAAAAAATACATAATATGCTAGATTAATAATAATACTATGTTTATAAATGTATATAAATATATTATACGATTTATGTTTTGCGCTTCGGGAATCTTCGTTTATTTTGAAAAACATGAGGAGCAATCGTGATGATCTAATAAATGATGTCTGGAAACTTTTTGTACAATTTTTGTATTACAGATTGTATAAATAAACAAAGATTGCCAAAGACATAAAATAAATCGTGGCAGGTACTGTAGTCGGTGTACACGTATATTTAGGGGAAACGATGGTCGAGGTTCTGGATAATTCAGTGCCTCAATTTTTTTATAAGCGTTAACAGTCAGACGAGCAGGTCGCTCGCCTGATGGTAATGTACCTTGCCCATAAATGGAAGCAACACCAATAATCTCTTCTTTTATTGACATTAAATGGCCGATATAAATTCCCCTGGCGGATTCCGAAATTTATTGGCTTCAAAATTAAAGGAAACCGATTTCAATGGTGACGGTTGACAGCGTTCGTTTACGGGTGAAATAAGACGGAAAAGCTTTCGCTAAAAGTTTTATTGCAAAAAATGAAGTTTTGATGAAGAGTTTTTCTGTGTTGCGTAATCTTTGGTTTGAGAATGTTTGAAACTATGCTTGGCATATCATAATTTAAAAATATGAAATCGATGTAAATGTACCTAATTAAGAACCGATGCAGTGTTAAAAAAACATCTTGCGCCGACCCTGCGAGTGGGATAAAGGCAGGTGGAAGAAGATTAATAGACATGTGAAAACAATGTCTTATTAGAATCAGAAAATAGCAACATATTTGAGATATAGAGGCGCGTATAATTAATTAAATTCCATGTTAACCTGATTGCCAACAGTCTGACAGTCTCCGTGGCGCAGCGGGCCAGTAACCGGCTGCGAAACGAGAGGCCGTGGGTTCAGTTCCCGTACCGAGAAGAATGTTGTATCCCCAAATATTGGTATCGGGTCTGAGTGTTGTGGGATCGCAAGATCCTTATAGTTCCTGTGCCTGTTGGGTGTATTCATTTATTATAAAAACTAAAATTATCGATTGTTATTAATATTTCGCTATAATATATTCTATTGCTTTATGGTTATTAGAAAAGGAAAATATTTTTTGAATTCATGTTTATTTATTAATTTAAACTTAATATACAAAACCATGTGTAAAGGCGGACTTAATGCCAGAGGCATTCTCTAACAGCCAACCTATAGGTGATGCAGAGACGAGACAATGTGGATGTATAAAAGTTATAAAAGAAATCAAATCTATCAAATAATATTCTGATGTTGGTAAATTTTATTATATAGTATTATACAGTAAATTGTTAACATCGCGGATAAAGATACAAACAGGATATAAACAGACAGCCTGTCACTTATTCCAGATTCTGGATATATAATATAACAAAATTGAGGTAGGTACTGCCTTGTACAAGGATTCCAACTTTAAAGCTTTGAAATAACAGATTAAAGGCGTTCTATATAAGACTCGTAGAATAAGGTTGATTGAATTTCATGAGCTGGAAACGGTTTTTGTCGCATTATAAAATAAACCTGCGTGGTGGTTCTCTTAATAAGGAATGGGGTGCCGAGGTCTCCTTTATTATTGGATGGATAGTTTTTTTAAAAACGCGGCTAACAAATATGGTATTGTCTGTAAAAACTACGACATTGTCCGATTGCTGCTCTTGGTGTATTTGATAGCATCGTCATTCAGATCTTCAATTAAATCCGTCGTCATTACTGGTAATAAATAAACAATAAAACTACGTAAGTATTAAAAGCGCATTTATTTTGCGTTGTAGGAGATACTGATACGATACTTTTGACGGTACTTATGGAAAGTATATGGTAGAGTTATGCTGTGGAAATATTTGTCTACAGTCCGAATGGACCGGCTCAATCGGCTAGTAGATACCACTGTCTCATAAAAAACTGACTTGAAGTAGCAGCTTGCTGTTGCGTTATAGAGAGTGTCCGATATTTCTAGAGGCCCAATTAGCCCTACTTTCTCTATATTCATTCCTTTTTTCTTTTAAGGATTGGGAACGACCCCATGATCCTGGTATTGTGGGTGTTCTAGGGATCGTCATTCTTCATTCTTCTTCATCGTCACCTCTGTAATAAAAAATTTGCCCGTTTATGATTTGAAATAACAATATAGGCACCTAGTAATACCGGACTGTAAACAAAGGTGTGTGCAAATCATGTTTATTTATTTAAAGTTTTTATTGCATATCGGAACATACATACTAGGTAAAACGTAGGTAGGTACAAGTAGCCTGTGCCTATATTGTTTGTATTACGGGGTGTTTCGTGCAGTGCAAAATAACGAGTTAATTAAGAAAGTTAAGGCTGGGCTCGCCCACTCTGCGGTTTGGTTTATCTAATCGATTTATTGTTACAATATAATTGTTATTTTTCTTTTTTTTCCATTGCATAAGCCGGCAAACGAGTAAGTAGGGTAATCTAATGGTTAGTGATTTCTGTCACACATGAACCCCCATAATACCAAAAGAATCATGGACGCATTAACGACTTTTAAGGAATGGGATAGCGAAGAGGAAGGGAATTAGGATATATTACTCACCGTAAAAAATGAAGCAGCAAAACGCTACTTTACGTCGCTTTCGTGTAGCAACCCGGGCGAGGCGGCCCATCCATACTGTAGACTAAGCTGTCTACAGCGTGGCTCTACCACTTAAAAATCATCACTTTTGTTTTGATATCGTTTCCATTATACCCACTAACCATACTATGCGGTCAGCTAAGATTAAAAATGTATGTATATTATTTTATTATCCTTAATGTTGGTTATTAAATACTATATTTGCAATTTTTTATATAAATTATTGGGTTAATTCTCAAATTATACGCACTCACGTGAATTAATACCATGCGTTCAACGTTTGAAGCGTAGTTAAGCGTAGGTTGTATATTAATTACAAAATTTCCAGACAGTGGATGGTACACAATGGTGCAATAATGGGACAGAGCCGTGTTTGTGAGCCGACCACAAAGTACAAAGCGTGTTTGTAAACAGCCTTATTGGTCTCAAAGCAAAATTAATGTACAATACATGTATGGATATAGCCTTACAATGTTGGTAGGAGAGTGCGAATATCACCTAACCGATCGATCGACTCGGCCAACTATCTAGACATCGGTATGGAATCTTCGTAAACAAATGGTCGATTAATGAATTGGTTGTTAATTAATGGCTGATATTGCATTTTTATAGTGTTGTGCTCAATTTCGAATTAAAATGTCACTTGAAATGTTATTCCATTAATTATTTAAAACGAAATACAAATTCAGAAGTGAAAATATGTTTTGAATACTATATGTACTAGCCCACCAACTCTCAACGTAAACAAAATAATAAATAAAAAATAGTTGAGCTATAAATTCCGCTTTCAATGCATTTTTAAACAATACACGAGGATTGGTAGCGACCGATTAGCAATCAACTTCCGACAATTTTAATGCTTGAATGACAATGGATGATCCAATCTAGAATTTAATTGTAATTTTAAATAAAATTTCCAGATGGTTATTGAAGTTATTATCTCTAATTAACTCAGTATTTTAACAGTTACAAAGAATATGTTTTTTTTTAAATAGATCTTTATTTTAATTGTAGTATTGGTGCTGCCACACCGGTGTTAGAAAATGTTATATAACATTTTATAACAGCGGTGTGGCAGCATCATTTAGTAAACATTTCTTAACAATTTGTAACATTTTGTAACATTTTTTAACCGCGGGCGGCGGTACTTTTGAGAGCGGCGCCGTCAAAGAAGCCGTCAAAGAAGGGCCGATGTCATGTTTTCAAATGTTATAAAATGTTAGTAAATGTTAGAAAATGTTTTTGTTAACATTTTATAACATCGGTGTGGCAGCACCATATGTAATATGAAAAGCATAAGTTGTATATTGTGTAAAACAGGTCTATCCTTGGTGGTTATGAAACTTACGCTCCTAGAGTTTTTCGATACCTGTCACGTCATCTTTTTTACGAATATTTGTATGCAGATCCGTTCAGTGCCATTAGCGGATTGTTATAGCGGTGTATTAATAACTTTATACATACGAGTATACTTCTTATACGTATGACGTGACAGGTATCCAAAAAAATCTAAAAAAAATATTACTAAAAATATTGTCATAAAACTAGTGTATACTAGTTTGGAATTGAAATGAGGACGTGTGGAGTTAAATATTTTGCGAAATAGGTACCTCAAAAACCCAGTTCCTGTAAAGCCGGAGAGGTTAATAATTGAGCATTTGTCTAGTGACTGCAGGGCTTGGCAATTATGGGTAGATTTTATCGTCAGC
Source organism: Amorpha juglandis (assembly GCA_949126905.1). Taxonomy (NCBI): domain Eukaryota; kingdom Metazoa; phylum Arthropoda; class Insecta; order Lepidoptera; family Sphingidae; genus Amorpha; species Amorpha juglandis. The sequence goes on from OX421380.1 coordinate 8,712,513, forward strand.
GTTTGCAACGCCACTTATGTTGTACGAATTTTAATTGGGTCTAAGTTTTGAATGATTGATGTCTGCACTAGCCAAAAATCCTGACCATGCATTAAATAACTTTTAATGCATTTTTTTTGTTTTACTAGCCCTGTATTATACTCGTCCCAGTGCTGGGCCTGGCTGGGACGCTGGCCTAATGCGGGTTGGCAGACTTCACATACCTTCGGAAAATCTTATCGAGTTCTCAGGTATGCAGCTTTCCTCACGATGTTTCCTTCACCGTTAAAGCAAGCGATAATTAACAATTAATATACACGTAACAGAAAAGTCAGTGGTGTATGCTCTTGGGGCTGGTTTCGAACCTGCGACTTTCATCTCGACAGTCCATACCACTCCCCGCTGAGCTATCGCTGCTTGCTTGCTTTTAATGCATGGTCCGGATTTTTGTCTAGTATACCATACTCATAAATATTCTGTGCTCGTTTGTAATCTGTCTGTTCGTTTATAATATATGTAGGAGTATTAGTTAATGAGTATCTGTTACGTATCTATGTTATATAGAAGCTGGTGGGAGGGTGCCTGATCATTTTTGTACCTGATTGGACAGCGATCACAGTACATGCATGGTGAAAAAGCAGCCAGTGTTTCGTACGGGCTAGTTGCGTTACCGGGTCAGCAAGTCTATATCCAGTAACTTCAGACTGGTATAATTCTGCCAATCATCGAGGTACACAATGTCTCTTGACGGTCGACATTTTATTTGAACTGTAAAGTACTAAACCTCAGGTTCAGTGGAGTCACTTTGCGGTGTCAGGATGAAAAAAATACTTAATTTCACTTAGGTAAGTAATTACTACCGAGGGTTTGTTACTGATCTAATGGAGTTTTCAAACGAAAGTCAAACCACCCCAATCGAGTCGGCTGACTCATACATAAAATTTATATTTCTATACATAAACTTGGCTACAGTGTGCTTCTATTTTATCGATAATTTGTTGATATGTGTTTTATATACATACAGGTTTTAATGTAGAACACATATCGATTATGTTTCCAAGAGTGTTTGAATACCGAAAGAAAAGTGAGTCACAAGTAACTATTAACGTAGGTAACTAACAAAAGGCTTAAATCCACCGGTTAACACTAGTTGAACTGGGACAATATTTTTCTTACAAGTTAACAATTGCAGAGAGAGCTGTCAGCGGCGGGTGCTGTCACAAAGTTTAAATGAAATCTCGGGCTATGTCTGTGTAATTACAAACAACTCGACGTCGTAAGGTCGACTTGGCGCCGTCAACCGTGTAATGGACTTTTCAAGTATTCCTAACGTGAAAACTTTCACTTCAGCCGACTTAAATGTCTCCGACAATGTGCTTAACGATGTTTTTAAATACTTCATTTGTTTCATAACATGTTATTTTTAACCGACCTAAAAAAAGATCCTGTCTTCGATCCGTATCATCATCATCATCATCTTCAGCCACAAGACGTCCACTGCTGAACATAGGCCTCTCCCAAAGATTTCCAGACCGACCTGTTGGAAGCGGCCTCCATCCAGCGACTTCCTGCGATCTTTATCAGGTCGTCTGTCCACCTTGTAGGTGGACGTCCAACGCTGCGCTTGCCAGTACGTGGCCTCCATTCCAGAACCTTTCTGTCCCAGCGGTTATCGGTTCTGCGAGCTATGTGGCCTGCCCACTGCCACTTTAGCTTGCTAATCCGCTGAGCTATGTCGGTGACTTTCGTTCTTCTACGGATCTCCTCATTTCTGATTTGATCACGCAGAGAAACACCGAGCATAGCTCTCTCCATAGCTCGCTGAGTGACTGTGAGCCGTCTTATACGGCCCATATTTAGAGGCCACGTCTCAGTGCCGTATGTCATCACTGGTAACACACATTGATCGAAGACTTTAGTCTTCAGGCACTGAGGTATTTTGGACGAGAAGACCTTGCCAAGTTTCCCGAACGCTGCCCAGCCGAGCTGGATTCGACGATTGACCTCTCTCTCGAAGTTGGACCTGCCTAATTGGACTACTTGTCCTAGATAGACATATTCGTCGACAACTTCAAGAGATGAGCTTCCAACAGTAATCGGGGTGGGCACAACATGGACATTCGACATGACCTTCGTCTTGTCCATGTTCATTCTGAGGCCCACCCGTTGAGAAACTCTGTTGAGGTCTTCGAGCATTGTACTCAGGTCTTCCAGCGATTCCGCAAGGACCACGATATCGTCGGCAAAGCGGAGGTGAGTCATGTACTCGCCATTTATGTTGATGCCGAATCCTTTCCAGTTCAAGAGCTTGAAGGCATCTTCCAGCGCGGCAGTGAAGAGTTTAGGAGAAATAACATCTCCCTGTCTCACGGCTCTCTGTAGTGGAATAGCCTTCGTACTCTGTTCTTGTACTCGGACCGACATGGTGGCGTTGTTGTACAAGCACCTCAACACTTCGATATACCGATAGTCAATGTGGCACCGCTGGAGAGCCTGCAGCACTGCCCAGGTCTCGATAGAATCAAAGGCTTTCTCATAGTCCACAAACGCTAAGCAAAGTGGCAAGTTATACTCCTCGGTTTTTTGTATAACTTGCCGCAGCGTATGAATGTGGTCTATGGTACTATAGCCTTTTCGGAAACCGGCTTGTTCGATCCGTATGTATTCGTAATTTTTTCAAAACCTAATGAATCAATTTTGATGATTTGTCCCACTAACCTAATTTACATACTAAAATTAATTAAGGTTTTAGTATCATCATCATCATCATCAGCCACAAGACATCCACTGCTGAACATAGGCCTCCCCCAAAGATTTCCAGACCGACCTGTTGGAAGCGGCCTGCATCCAGCGACATCCTGCGACCCTTATCAGGTCGTCTGTCCACCTTGTAGGTGGACGTCCAACGCTGCGCTTGCCAGTACGTGGCCTCCATTCCAGAACCTTTCTGCCCCATCGGTTATCGGTTCTGCGAGCTATGTGGCCTGCCCACTGCCACTTCAGCCTGCTAATCCGCTGGGCTATGTCGGTGACTTTCGTTCTTCTACGGATCTCCTCATTTCTGATTTGATCACGTAGAGAAACACCGAGCATAGCTCTCATAGGTTTTAGTATACAGGGTTATTTTTAAAACACTGACAACCTCGCAGGACTAGATTCCTAAGGTCATTTGCTACTACTTTTGTTCTACGACTTTTCATAATTTGTTAGATTTTATTCTCATACAAAAATAATTATGAATTTAATTTCCGTCTTGAATTTTACCTACGCGCAGATTACGTAATACACGCGGGCGCGCGCGTCAGTTCAATGACCGGCCGCGCCGTCTCGATCGATAATACCTACACGTAGACGTACGAACAAAATAACTACATAACAAAAACTTGTAAAATCATTTTTTTTCTTACGTATTGAGTTATGCCCAAACTCGTAGAACAAAAGTTGTTCCTTATGGGGTCAGCTATATGGCCCTGCGAGGTTGTCAGTGTTTTAAAAATAACCCTGTATATTTAGATATAATCTCAAATTTATAAGTGCAAAAGGACAAGTAGGTATTGCATTATTGTTTCAAGCGTTCTCAGTCAATATCTTGTGAGTATGAAAGGCGAGGACAAAAATGGCTTAAAGATTGTGGATTTTAAATATCCAATACACCGATTGCATCCAAACTTGATATGATAGTTTCTGGCAATACGTTAATCATAGTGGTATGTACTTCAATTGGCACAACTATGCCAGTCTACGTTTCGATCCCGATGTCAAGCACGTTTCCAGCGATTCCGTTTGCGACTTTGCGTTGTCACAATTACCCTCGGCAAAGAGGTCTGTCCCCGGCACGTCGCAGGCGAATAAATCGCGCTGATTGTACAAAGCTCCTTCCGATCCCCTCTCATTCGTTATCGCTGCAATTGTCCTCCTTCGTACACACTTCTTAATAACAGAACATGGACAGTTGAATGCAATTCGCTCAAATTGTATTCCACAAAGACGCGGCAACCATGCATTTTTAGATAAGATAACCTCTTTAATTTGGAACAGTTTTAATCAAAACCATCGTTAGTATTCCAAAGTCTTCGTGGCTCTGTAAAGCGAGAGGCCGCGGATTTGACTTCCGCACCAAGACCAATGTTTGTGGGATCCAGAAATATTTGATTCACGTGTGTTTTCTACCCAGAGTAGTTGACGTCAGGCAGGTGTGGCGGCTGGTTGTAAAAAACTACAAACCAAATCTTTCAGCATTTTGGGTGCACTAAGTGCAACTTTGCCTACACGGGAACACGGGCGTGACATGTATGTCTGCTTACTCTATATTAAAAGGCAACTAACTAAAAAAACAGTATGTATGTATTTATAGTTGCGATTTGTGAAAAAAAGTAATGCCTACCTTGAATTTAAAAATGAATTGTCGTTTTTATAATCAGCACCTCCAGAGAACTCGAAAATGACACCCATATCCATTTTTGAAAAAAGTATAGGTACTGCGTCAATGAATTAATCAGTCAGTCAATCAGTCGGACGAGTAATTTTCTTTTTTACTACGGTTTCTTTCTTACTACGGTCAGGATAATATTTATTATGGTAGACTTTCATGTATGCGACGAAGACAGGCCGCGACGCGCCACGACATCGAAACTTTCGTTTTGTAAGCGATTGTATGTTTTGAAGAACACGACCGAGACAGGACACCGCGTCGCGCGACAGTTTCCGTGTAATTGCATACAAAGCGGACATGGTGCTGTCTGAATTTAATTTTTTTATTACCCTTGGAATGAACTACACGGGTCTCTGCTAATGGAATACTGGCGACCCCTGCAGTATCTCATCCCAGGGCCAAAGGGGAGAGGAAGGATAAAAGGATGGGAAAGGTATAGGAAGAGGGGGCAAGCCCCCTCGGGAGAACCGGATATACACTGGCTGACCCTGGAACGCGACCCACACAAGGTGGGTCACTATGGCCGGATTTAACACCAGTGTGCGGTGGTCGCTATCCGGTCGGATACAAGTATCCTCCCACCAGCGCGCTGTCTGAATTTCGAGGTGCGTCGCGGTCTTCTGTTTCGGTCGCGTACCTTATAATCTACATTTATATGCTCTACTATATTAAATTACGTAGGACATGGCAATTCATTATTAATTCGGGTTTCATATAAACTACTAGCATCATTAAGTAATGAATGATGACACATTTGACAGTCATTACATCACACTAACGGTACATGGGCGTGTAATACATTTTAATTAGCTGTAAGTGGTCTATTAGCAATGTATTAATTTTGCATAATCATGTCAGCAGAATCAAAGCATATAGTAATTAGTGCGTGTGTGATGTTCATAACAATTTGAAACAACTGAGATAACCAACCAATCATCATGGAAAATGTGCAATATATGAAAGCATTAATACTGCCTATCATCTTATAGATCTAATGGCAGCGTAATTATTCTTAGAAACCATAAGATATTAGTTTCTAATCCAAAGTCAGGCAAACACAATTCGTGTTCGAGTTATTAATTTGAAAAATCATACATAATTTGCCCAAGATTAAAATGTGTGCCAAATATGAGGATTAGCTCGCCATGTACCACGTTATGAGACAGAAATAACCTCGGTGGACCTTAGGTTCACTAGTTGCACCTCTGTCTACCCTATGAATTGGTTTTGGCCTCCAACAAAAGCAAGCTTCCTCCAAAATTTTATTACTACACGGTATAATCACGATGTTTTTATTATCCGGTATGGGTTACTAATATATAATAAATGAAAAATGTCTAAAATTACTTTCCCGAGCTTTTCACTCTGAGGCGATATTCTAAAATTAATTCATATGTCCGTCTTGGGTTCATATGTATCTAATAGCCAATTTAGGTGCATCCAAACGTGAAAAAGGAGACGACGTGGATATAAAATCTCATTTCTTGTTCATATCCGGTGATTTAATCTATAATATGTATGTATTTAGTGTGTGATAAGGATAGACATAGTGTTATGTATTTCTACTAAAATTGCGTAAGGTTCAAATAAATATATTTATAATATATTTTGGCTGTTGATCCTTCTTCCACTTGCCCATATCCCACTAGCAGTAGGGTCGGCGAAACATGTTTTTTAACACATGTAACACAAAGATTTGGATTATAGTTTTTACGACCGGCTACTTGCCAGATACCAACACCTTTGGGGAGATATTTTTGGCTATTGATTACCAAAATGTCTTTAATTTTTATTCATCACTTAAGGTTTGGACATTTTAATAGATTCACAGTGTTCAATTAAACGTTGCTTATTAAATATTAACACAGCAAGATATAACATAAAAAAATACACACACAGAGGATTCTTATATGTCAAATTGCTCCATCCTAAATGTGCTGCATAAAACATTGTTTGGCGTTAAAAATATAATAGCACGTTGTGAAACAGACCCTTAATGTCTTGAAATATAAAATTCAAAATGTTACATAAAGTTTCATCACAATCTAATAACTAAAAGTTGGCTAGGAACTTTACTGGACTCGGCAAAAGTAGCCGGTAACTTTGTATTTGATCTGTAATATTTAAAGCTGAGGGTACTTTAGAAAATGAAATTTTACGAGCTTAATGATAACAAAGTATAGCACATAGACTGTAGCGAGCGACGTTATCTAGAGGCTTAGTGTTTGAATTACAAGGTTTAGAGTAATAAGATGTTCCGTAACTCGTCGTATCGGTCTAGCTGGTCTTACCTGTGACAGTAAAATTTGTATCGACATCGGTAAGAATTTGAATCTAAATATATAAAACTCAAAGGTGACTGACTGACATAGTGATCTATCATCGCACAGCCCAAACCACTGGAGGGATCGGGCTGAAATTTGGCATGCAGGTAGATGTTATGACGTAGGCATCCGCTAAGAAAGGACATTGATAAATTCTACCCCCAAGGGGATAAAATAGGGGATGAAAATGCTGTTCACGCGGGCGGAGCCGCGAGCTAAAGCTAGTTATTAGCATATAATGAATTTAATTAAACACTACAGAACAAATCCTCTTGTATTAGTTTCAAAAGATGCTAACAGCATTTCTAAATCATCTAATTTGAAAGAAAACATTTCTTCTCTGTTTATTTTCGTGTCGAACATTTCCGTATAGCTTCTTAAAGATTCCATTTTGTTTATGCACCACGTCTGTTTGCAGCGTGTAGTGGTGTAATTGAGTGTTGTCAACCGTAATGGGAAGCCGAAATTGGATCGAAACTACCTACGTGGGTGTACCCTTGTATACAATATCTATAGGGCTATGTTCCTGAAAAAAATCTTAACTGTTTACAAATTGAATTAATGCTGATAAAAAGTCAAGTAAAAAAATTATCATCATGTAATAGATGTAGTACAACGTCTCCTGGAAAACAATATATATAACTGTCTATAAATAAATTAATGACAATTTTATGAAAATGAATAATTATTAGTTTATTCGTGTAGTAAAATAAATGTATGATTTGTTTAAGTACATAATACTTTCCATACAGTTTCAACACAAAAACTATATTATATACATTTTATGATCATCACGTAGGTACATAAGCGTCATCCAATTTTTCATTTGGCAACAAAAGGCGATCTGTCAAACGCAACTGGAATCGCAAACGTATTGAGGGTACGGGGGCCCACGTCATCAAGCGTACACTAACGAAGTGGGGTGCCACTGGGCCACTACGTGACGATAATTCAACCCCATGGGAGCCCTTTGTGCAATCAGTGCGGTTTCTTCGGTCCGCGAATGTAAAATATTTCATATAGTTCGGCTAACATTTTCTAGTGGAACAAATTCGTCAGAATATGCTTGCTCTATATTTAGTTTTTTTACTTTTTAACCAACGACAAAACGCATAATATTTTTTGATTTAAAGTAAGGTACAAATGTATGCATAATACGCTTAAACATTTATTAAATACTAGCTTTAGCTCGCGGCTCCGCCCACGTGATCAAACAAACAAACAATCAAACTCTATAGCTTTATAATATTAGTATAGATTTGGGTAGCTTAGCAACGGAAGCCTTCAAATAATATTATTTGGGTAGCTTAGCAACGGAAGCCTTCAAATATAAATAATTTTCCCCGTTTTTGCAACATTTTTCACTGATGCTTTACTTCTAATGGTCACAGCGTAATGTTATATAGCCTTCCTCGATAAATGGACTATCCAACACAAAAAGAATTTTTCAATTCGAACCAGTAATTCCTGAGATTAGCGCGTTCAAACAAACAAACAAACAAACAATCAAACTCTACAGCTTTATTATATTCGTATAGATAAACACACAAATCGAAACTACTACGTTTAGGCAAAATTCTCCTAGTGGTGCACTAGATCCATCTGTGACAGGTGCGTCTGGGAGGCAATATTTTAAACAAACCGTATTGTCCTGCCGCCGGACTCTGTCACAGCTCGACTTTCTGGGCCTTTTTCAAAATAATAAGCCTTGTAATTAGGATTTATGACCCTTTTACGATGATTAAATGGCGCATTGGATCATTAAAAGCGCCGTGAGTAATGTACAGATGAGCATCGCAATCAAGTACAAATCGCATCGGGTTTTGTTCTTTTAGTTCCCTCCTTCAAGTAATGCATTAGTTTAAAACGAATAAGTTCTGCGAGGTAATTACATTAAACTTGCTAAACAGCAATATAATTTAGTAAAAGCAAGTTGTATAGTACAATATTTCTCGCCAAGGACGCACTAAATAAGAACCATCTCATTATCCTGGCTGGTGATTTAAGCAACAGGGCTAAGCAAGGTGAATGTGGGAATAAATATCTTTTGTACTGCCTACCTTGGGAATTGGTGCGTACCAATTTAGTACAATAATTGTTACCATTTAGTTTTTTAATAGAGTGCCTTTGTTCGATATGAAACTAAGTTCTATTTTAGTGATTACTTAATTACGATCAGTGATTTATTTTATTGAATTCGAGAAAAGTACTCAGAATTTCTATATTATGAGCAAAGTCACTTAATATAAATAAAAATGTCTCTATTTTAAGGATTTAGCTTAATACTGTCTACGAAGTAATACACAGAACGACGGCAGCAGTTCTAAAGGGACTCATATTAAACGGCTTGTTATAAAATTAACACTCCGTTAGGTTACCTGTGCACCTGATCCCTTTAATCTTCAAACCTTTCAAGTTAGTTTTCCGTTTGTGCGATGAAGTATGGAAACGAAGACCACATTACTCACTTTTTAGTATTTCATATTGAAGTTTCGAAAACAAAATTTAGGCGTTTTAAGCAATCCCGCCTAATCTTAAAAGGCAATGGCGCCTATTTCGAGCCATGTTTTCTTATACTCCGTGTCGGGTGAGGTATTCGTTCTATTTCAAAAACCCACTTCATAACCCGGATCGGGGTGCTTTTGCTATTATTCGTTGGGAGTTTCCCATTTTCCCTCGTATACCGTCATACTCCCATTTAACTTTCATATTGGATCACCATCGGAGTAAACGTAATCGAACACAAGAATCATCAAAATCGGTCCACATTAGGCAAATTTATGCGTGGACATATTAAGACATATATACAAACGAATTGGGAACCTCCTTCTTTTTGAAGTCAGTTAAAAAGATGTAAGCACGTAAAATGTCGTAGTTTTATAATGGATAATGAAATTCCGAATAAATTGGATAAGTTTAGATATCTATCTGCTGTACGTCACATGTATTTCCTTGCCAGAACCAGAAATGAGATTTTACAAATAAACGTGGAACATCGAAAGCGATAAAAATATGTAATCTATTTAATGCCTAGTTATAGAAGTCCAATTGCACTTTTTTGTAAAACTTCTGATTGCAATGTATTTGAAACTAAATTTGCTATTTATTATCGCAGGTATAAAACTACGATGGAGGGTAAAAAACGATAAGTATTTTCGATTCACGCTTGACTGCCTTTCTAAATGAGGTAAGTGAATCAGGACCGGGAGTCTGGCATGGCCCCGCTGGTTGGAACTTCCTAGCCGTCAATTAGACACATGCAAGATTTATATGGCTATCTATCTTATTCCTTGTAACGCGGCCGGACCCGCGCGGGATGGCGGAAATTGTTTTCCGAAGGATCCTTTGAAACAACGTTTTATAAAAATAAAATTCAACGAGGTAACGTAAAATAAATTGGTATTTTCCCGAAACAAAGCAAAGTGATAGGGCTTTAATTTCGGCGCAAAATTTATGGATTGTTGTCTGGAGAGGCAATTTGATGTTTATTCATTGATGTTATTAAGTTGATACGAACGATAGGAGTGATATGTGACAGATTGATATTAATAGAGATAGAACAGTATTGTTCGGAGGGGGTTGAAATAAATTTTATTTTGATGGTTTTACAAGCGAAAACTCGGCCGAAGAGATTAGTTCCAGCAATTTAATTACAAATCATGCACCGGATACGTGTTGTAACATTTACGGATGAAAACTATTTCGTTGCGTTTTATTAACGCCAGTAAAGTTGGGTTCATTAGATTTTTATTTTCTACGTAGTAAAATGGAACTCTTTGCACGTACCGAGTTCATACTTCATTCAGCTCGTAAAAGGCAGGCCTTGAATTGTTGGAATTTATTCACGATCGGACCAACGCGCCGCGCCCACCTTGGCATCAATGGGTCGTGTGTAAGGTGTGAAACTACCTTTAAGTAAGGAAATGAACTAGATATTTCTCACCGGTTTTTATTATTTTATCACCTTAAATACTACTGGACATAGTTAATTTGTATTGATTCAGACGTCATTGTTTCGGATCTGGGTGTTTTCAAGTTTCAAGATAGCTTGAAGTCAGACAGGTGGCCGGTCGTAAAAAAAGCTAAATCTTTCTGTAACGTGTTAAAAAAAGCATGTTACCCCGATTCCTGCTGCTGCGAGTGGGGTTAGGGTAGGTGGAAAGAAAAAGAATAGGTTCATTACGGAACTTTCTGTTGAAGCAGTGTTGCCATAAGCGCTCTCAACCTATTTAAAAAAAGCTTTAAATACTATATTATATTATAATTTAATACCCAAAAATTTAAGTGAATTGAAATATTGATTAAAATTAATCCTTAATACAAAATACTGTAACACATACGACTCTTTATGACTATTGATTATTCTAATCTTAAAAGTACTACTTTCTTTCTTAATATTTGAATTAGACAAAAAATAATTTTATGCATGTTAAAGACAATTAATTTATATGATCCACACCCAATTTGTTTAATCGATTATTTGATTTTCTTGGGGAGTTCCCTCAGTACTTTTCCATTAATTTAATTATACCTACTGAAGAAATTATAAAAATTATCACCCCCGAAAAGTACAATTAATTAAGTTTTACAAAAATCTTACATAATGTCGTTGATTATTGTAATCGTGATATTTACCCCCGGTTTCTCAAAGGCTGATCAAATCGGCATTCAACTGACAAAACTGATTTTGACAGCGCTGTCAAATCAATTCGAGTTTCTGGAACCTATTTTAGTGAATAGTTTATTTCTCTCTGATCTAATTTGCGAACAATCGCTTGTTAGTACCATTTGACGATGGAATTATCTATGAATCTCCCAGAAACCCAAACTAGCGTATTACATACGACTATACGATTTTATTTAAGTTTGGAAGTCTTGTTAACTAATTGTTGTATCAAATCAAAAGCGTTGACCACGCTTCTAACAACTCAATCTTGACTAGACTTGAGTTTTTTTTTTTTATATAGCATAGGCTAGCAAACGAGCAAGTGGGTCACCTGATGGTAAGTGATCTCCACCGCCCATGTACGCCCACCACCAGAAGAGTCATGGGCGCGTTGCCGACCTTAAAAGAAAGGCATAATTAGGGATTGGGAAGGGGACAGGATTTGGTCTTCCGATTATCTCACTCACCGTACGAAACGCAGCAGCAAGCCACTACTTTACGTCGGTTTTCTGTGAGACAGTGGTAACGATCCGGTCGAGCCAGCCCATTCATGCTGTAGACAAAACTGTTTACAGCGTGGCTCTACCACTCAATATTTGACGAATGATTAGTAAATTTTTATATTGATCAGCTATTCAGAAATCTAGTGTACGTGACTTAAATAATAATATCTTTTATTAATCAGGCTACTATGGCGCATATAGCTTAGACGACTTCCGATTGAGATGTTAACGTCATTTCAAGTGAAGTGTTCATACAACTTACATGTTACCCAATGATCTACGAAGTCCAATTTTATACGTAATACTAGATGACCCGGTGAACTTCGTATCACCTACATAATATATTTGTGTAAAATGTGGTCAAAACTTAATACAAATGTTTTATTTACATTAAATGCAATTAAGTGAGGTACTGCGCCATTGCACGTGAGGTAGCCCGTCGCACATTTAATTGACTTCGACGACCTAAGTCAGGTCGTCTCCCACCTCCCTCCGGTTGGACAGTCCTGTCCCCGTCCCGTCCCCGTCCTGTCCGCGTCCCGTCCCCGTCCCGTCCCGTCCCCGTCCCGTCCCCGTCCTGTCCCCGTCTTGTCCTGTCCCTGTCCTGTCCTGTCTCACTGTCCTGTCTCACTGTCCTGTCTCACTGTCCTGTCTCTCTGTCATGTCTCTCTGTCCTGTCTCACTGTCCTGTCTCACTGTCCTGTCTCACTGTCCTGTCTCACTGTCCTGTCTCTCTGTCATGTCTCTCTGTCCTGTCTCACTGTCCTGTCTCACTGTCCTGTCTCACTGTCCTGTCTCACTGTCCTGTCTCACTATCCTGTCTCACTGTCCTGTCTCACTGTCCTGTCTCACTGTCCTGTCTCACTGTCCTGTCTCTCTGTCATGTCTCACTGTCCTGTCTCACTGTCCTGTCTCACTGTCCTGTCTCATTGTCCGGTCTCACTGTCCTGTCTCACTGTCCTGTCCCTGTCCTGTCCCTGTCCAGTCTAGACGCTATACGACCCGTCATCACGGCAAGCTTCGCAACGACAACCATCCGGTTTATACTAAAACATTCCAAAATCAACAACTACTAATAAATTAAAAATTAATTAAAAAAACATTGTCCAGCGGACAAAATTGTGAATCTAAACCATTCTCAGATCCCCTTGAACACACACAAAAAATTTCATCAAAATCGGTCCAGTCGTTTAAGAGAAGTTCAGTGACATACACACTCACAGAAGAATTATATATATAAAGACTAGATGACCCGGTGAACTTCGTATCACCTACATATATTTGTGTAAAATGTGTCCTGTTCTTCTCTTGTCCCCGTCCCGGTCTCCGTCCCTGTCCCTGTCCCTGTCCCTGTCCCTGTCCCTGTCCCTGTCCCTGTCCCTGTCCCTGTCCCTGTCCCTGTCCCTGTCCCTGTCCCTGTCCCTGTCCCTGTCCCTGTCCCTGTCCCTGTCCCTGTCCCTGTCCCTGTCCCTGTCCCTGTCCCTGTCCCTGTCCCTGTCCCTGTCCCTGTCCCTGTCCCTGTCCCTGTCCCTGTCCCTGTCCCTGTCCCTGTCCCTGTCCCTGTCCCTGTCCCTGTCCCTGTCCCTGTCCCTGTCCCTGTCCCTGTCCCTGTCCCTGTCCCTGTCCCTGTCCCTGTCCCTGTCCCTGTCCCTGTCCCTGTCCCTGTCCCTGTCCCTGTCCCTGTCCCTGTCCCTGTCCCTGTCCCTGTCCCTGTCCCTGTCCCTGTCCCTGTCCCTGTCCCTGTCCCTGTCCCTGTCCCTGTCCCTGTCCCTGTCCCTGTCCCTGTCCCTGTCCCTGTCCCTGTCCCTGTCCCTGTCCCTGTCCCTGTCCCTGTCCCTGTCCCTGTCCCTGTCCCTGTCCCTGTCCCTGTCCCTGTCCTGCCTCTGTCCTGTCCCTGTCCTTTCCCTGTCCTGTCCCTGTCCTGGCTTGTCCCTGTCCTGTCCCTGTCCTGTCTAGTATAGCGTGGCGACCCGTCATCACGGCAAGCTTCGCAACACCAACAAACCGGTTTATACCTGCGCTTATAGATGTTTCACATCAAAAAGACATCAAGTGTTTCATACCCAGGAACAGCAAAATCAACAACTACTAATAAATTAAAAATTAATTAAAAAAACATTGTCCAGCGGACAAAATTGTGAATCTAAACCATTCTCAGATCCCCTTGAACACACACAAAAAATTTCATCAAAATCGGTCCAGTCGTTTAAGAGAAGTTCAGTGACATACACACTCACAGAAGAATTATATATATAAAGATTAAGCGTCTCTCTATATTAGCAATTTTAATATTGAGTATGTAGATTCAGATATCAGATTTAGATCCATAAATTCTTGCTTTCATAACATGGAAAAGCATAAAAATGACAAAACTGTCGCAATCAATATTCTCGTGTCCCCGTGTATGAGCATAGAGCTCCCTGAAGAGGGCCGCCTTAACATAGGCAAACGATAAATCAGACGCTATTGTTGAAGAAAAGTCACTAAAGTAAAGCAAATCTACAAGCAAAAATCACGATGCAGCGTTGGAATATGACGTTATATAAAACAGTATTTTTCTAGTGGTAAAACTACGCTCGGGATAGTTTTGTCTACGGCATGAATGGGTTAGAGCAATCGGTGTGGTGATACTATTTACTATATCACACAAAATTGACCTGAACTGACGCATTCTGGAGAACTGGAGAATCCATTAACCTCATTAGTTTTTTTAAGTCGGGAACGCACTCACAATGCCAATGGTATTATGGATGTTCATGGGCGATAGAGGTCACTTTCTACCAGGTGACCACTTTTCTCGATCTTATGCTGCAAAAGTATTTTTGGTAAAAGTGCTTTGAGCTAGCAAGGTGGCTTAGAAAGAAAGTAAGAATATAAATTAAAGATAATAATCCCAGACGACGCCATTTGCCAAATTGTCTCCACTGTCCGTCAGTCAATGAAGAGTGCATACGTTAAATAATGTTAGTGTGAATAATTTAGACGAAGACGCCGTTTTATTCGACGCGAGCAAATCTTTGAATTATAAAGTGGAGCGAGGTGGTACATTCCAAGTTGAATGCCATCTGGCGGCTCTACGTTCAAGTTAACAAGTTACACTCATACATATTAACTTAGTGCCGATGTTATTCCATATTCATGCTAGAATTGTGCGACGTAACACGTGAACGAATTTCGTAGAGCGTTAGCACTTCAGTGTCATTGATTAAATATACAAAGAACTGAATAATATTACGAGCTATGATGCTGTTACTCTTTTAGTATAAAGAATAGCTTCTATTTTAGTTATTAGATACTGCCTGTCAGCTACTGTAGCAATAAATCAATAAAGTTCAGAGTGAGTAAAGAGGAAAGCGGAACCTGATAATATAGGGGAACATAATCATCAAAGAAATTAAGTATTTTTTGGTATTATTGCAAAATATATGCAAAGTATAATTTTAAACTTAACTATTAAATACTAAAACTAATTTCATGATGTTGTAAAGGCAATGTTGTACCTACATGGTAAAACTTTGTATTTAATTGAAGGTTTTTGAAATAAAGACTATTTATAACACTGGTATCGTACGATGCCATTTAGGGAAAAGATTGATAATTGTATGTGATAACAATAGCCCTAATGCATTGTTGTAGGAACCGCAATAGTGACGTAGAAGCCATAATGTATCGAAAACACAATGCGTTACAATATTATATGTTGTCTCAAGCGCCATAGTCTGAGACCGCAACAGTAGGTGTCATCGTTGTAACGCAGAAAAATAATCAAAAATATGTAGACGCAAGCCAACAAAATTGTAATATCTCACGGCATATGCTTGACCCACTTTGCACGGGTTAGGCTCGGTGAACGAGGCACTATTACTTTATGTCGGCAAAATCACCGAATAACTCCTATAAAAGATGTGTAAAGTTGAAAGTAAAACGAATGGGAAAACAAACAGAAAACATCGGCAATATCTTAAAACAGAATTTTTCACTAGAAACATGCAATGCACATTGTCGCTGATACGCAATCTATACAAGAAATCTCTGGTGTCACCGAAAATCCTTTTCAGAGCTCCGTTCAACCAGGCTTTACGTCTCGTTCCCTCACAAATCCGAAGATAACAGGCGGGTGTTGGCAGACTCCGTGCACTAGGTGAGAGCTGTACTAAAACATAAGTAGCACTGCTTTGTTGTAATTATGTTCTGTCATAAATCTACAAACGTTTATGCGGTAATTTGAATAGAATTTAATCATGTTAAATGTAAATTTAGCATTTAATGCAATAGTAATTCCAATTTCAGTAATGATGTTATTTATGTGGTTTGGGTGATACAGTTTTTTATATTGTAAGTTCGATTTAAATAATAATATAAAAAATGTCCATAACATTTCCAGTAAGTCAAAATTCTGCTTTCTTGATACGATTAAATTCCGACCAACGGGTGTTTTACAATGAATTCTTTTAAAGGATCACGTTCATTCAGTGTGAAATTGCATGGATTCCAATCACTGTGAATTAGGTAATCTGATCAAAAGTTTGTGAAATTCGTTAAAAATTTGAGGTGGAGAAAATCTGATGGAAGGCGCTGACATTGTGGCGGCGGCGTATCTGCGAGCGGGCCACATTTGTCTTTGGTTGGTTAGCTTAAATAAAAACCTTAGAGAAATTGTTACAGATTTAAAGAAAAAACTTGGAGAAAATGTCTATTAAGAATTCTCTCTGCTTTTATTGTTCCAGAATACAATGTTATTTTGTTTTGTTTTTATTTTTTATCCATTCATTTTATAATGTATTAATCTAAAGTATAATTTGTACTTGACTTTTTCTACGTTCTTTTTGTTTTTGCTTGCTATGAAGAAAAATGAATTTTCGTCCTAATGTGAGTTGTTATTTAAAAATCTTTTTTAATAAAGGAGTTGGTTGTAACTACATTTGCATGAATTATTTGATGATATCTGAAAATGATATTCACTTTTTCAATGGCCGAGATCAGTGTTTCCCAACCTTTTTTAGGCTATGCCCCAACTTAACATTTTTTGTTAAATTTGTCACCGATATCTAGCATTGCATTGAAATAACCCAAAGCGAAAGGGTTAAAGTCGTGTCGAGTCCATTTTTAAATAGCCCCCCGTAACTATCAAATTGCCCCCATGTGGGGCGTGGGCCCCACGTTGGGAAACACTGGTCTAGATACACCACAGAACAAGATGTGGATTACATTTCTTGTTTAGATGTTAGTAAAAGTGTTGTTGTTGAAGTGGTTGTAATTTTAGTGGACGGTTTTGTTGGGCGCTAGTGCACATTGCTTTTACCTAGCCGCTGTTTGGAGTAAATAATTGGCGATTAGCGAGTCTTTAACTAAAATAAATAAAAACAAACAACAACACACAAACAAAAGTCCCACCCATAGTCCTGACTCCACACTAGGTCAACCTGTGTCGTGGGTCATATCAGGAACTACGAGGGTCTTGCGGTTCTACAACACCCGAAACAAATATCACACGATTGTCTCGGTGCGGGAATCGAACCCTCGGCCTCTCGCTATGCAGCCGGCTACTCGCCACAGTGGCTATTAATCAACATAATATTTAAGCAAATCAGAGCAACCTTTTTGAACTGAAGATAATATTAACAATCTGATTGTACTTTGGGATGGTCTTTATCGTCCATTCAATCTAAGACAGAGGTCTTCGTACACAAGCCGAGGCAAAAAAATATTTAAAAAAGTATGTACTCATATTTAGACATACTAATTTAATTATGTTCAATCATCAGTATAAAACCCCATTAATTGGAGAGAGTTTCTCGTACAACAAAGGTGAGGATATAACAGAACCCGCAATCATGAGACCATGTCATACAATTTTTCGTTCAAATTGTATGATGCGCATTTTTGTTGTATCCTCGCCTGTGTACTGCAATAAACTCAACCCGCTAAATGGAGTTAACATATATACAATTTTATTGAGTAACATAAGCGTTCAAAGAAATAGTTCAACCTATCTAAATCATAGATCTAATCTGCAAGTTCGCAAATTTGTCTCGTAATTTTATGAATATCACCGCTCATGCGTTTGGCTTGCTCCACGCCCGAGTTCAGGCTGTTAAGCTGATGTTACAACAGATTTGCTGCTTTCATCTCTACTGTGAATGCGCACAGACAGGCCAGCGCAAAGCTATTTCGCAATGTCCCACCAATTTTCACTGATAACAAATGTGTGAATCGGACTGGATTGAGTTTTATATTTCTAATCGTATTAAAACCTTAAGCTAAGATACTGTTATGTTTGTTATTTTGATGTTCATATAGGATTAACGAATAAAACGTGTAATCTATAAACGTTTATATTTACGATTTAGTATGAATATGCAATGTTCGGCCATCGGAGCCTGATCAGATCAGTCAAGATAAAAATATATTGGATCATCATCACTGTGCCTTCTCGTTTTCCAAGATAAACGAAGATTGCCGAATCACGTACCTTAAATCGTAGTATTGTGTATTGCTATACGTTACTCAGATGATTATTAAATATTTCATACTAGTAGTACAGTATATAGAAGCCTGCGTAGCGCAGTGGGCGAGTAGCCGGCTTTGAAGCGAGAGGCCGCTGGTTCGATTCCCGCATCGCGACAAATGTTTGTTTGATCCACAAATATTTGTTTCGAGTCTGGGTGTTTTCTCCCCAGAGAGGTTGATGTCAGGCAGGCGACCAGATGTAAAAACTACAAGCCAAAACTTTCTGTACCATGTGTTAAAAACATGTTGCGCCGACACCACTCGTGGGCAGTGGGATAGGGGCAGGTGGAAAAGTACAGTATGTAGAAGCAGTGATAACTCAGCAGGGATTAGTTCGGTCTGTCGTAACGAAAGTCGCAGGTTGGAAACCAAGCTCAAAAGCATGCACCGCTGAATTTTCTAAGCTAGGTGTGTATTAATTGTTAATTTATTATCGCTTGCTATAACCTGCATACCTGAGAAATTCTCCGTAAGACTTTCGAATGCATGTAAAGTCCGCCAACCGGCATTGGACCAACGTGGCGGACTAAAGCCTAACCCTCGGTTTCATTCAGTAGAGGAGTTGTATGCCGAGCAGTGCGAACGTGTTTAGTTCAGGGCTTTAATTCGTACTCTAGGGTTTAATTAGTACAGTATGTATTAAAGTCAAGCCACCATATTGCAGTAGGGTTGATTACACGTTGATCTATTTTGCAGGTATATCTAAAAAGTCAGCGACTGGCAAACGAGCAAGTGAGTCACCTGATGGTTAGTGATCTCCACCTCCCATGAGCAGCCACAAAACTGGAAGAACCATGAACACGTTGCCGACCTTAAAGGAAAGGGATAATTAAGGAAATGGGATTTAGGCCTTGGATATCTCACTCACCGCACGAAACGCAACAGCAAACTGTTTCTCAACTCTGTTTTTTGTGAGACCGTGGTAATAACCCGGTCGAGCCAGCCCATTCCTGCTGTAGACAAATCATCTACAGCTTCTACCATCTACAGGTTCAATTGAAAGTGTTACCGATTTATTACTTTTGCGATAAATGTTCATCATATATTTGTATCAGTTTAAATAAATAAAACAGAAATGGTTAATAGTAATATATATAGATAAACCAAAATGAACACGCATATTTTTTTCATTCTTTCTCTATGCTGTCGTTGTTAGTCTCCGACGAATATGTATCCACTTGACGCGCTTGAGACAAAATAAGACCGAAGCAAAAGACTTCTTAAGTGCACATTTCAGGGGTCAGGTTTGTGCTGCAGGTAGCGAGAAAGGAATAAGAGAAAAAAATCATCAATTGTAAAAGTGCACCAAAAGGCGATGACTCGGATATTAGGTAACTTAGACGGGTGAGTATCAGAAAGTAGAAAATCAACGTAAAGTGGCAGCTTGCTGTTGCGTTTTGTACGGATAGTGAGTTATCCGGAGGTAGAAATCCACCCTTGCCCAATTTCTTAATTACCCCCGTGGTGGTATTTTTCAATTTCTTAATTACCCCCAATCACAGGCGGTGGAGGTCATTTACTGTCAGGTGACCCACTAGCTCGTTTGCCGGCATCTGCTTTAAAAGTACGACCACGACTGAATGCTTAGATTCAGACTATAATGTACAATTATGCATGTAGTTCAAATAAATACATATATCTGCAGTACATTATAATATAGATGTATGTGTACACGGAAGATATCCTTAAATCAAAAATTAAATGCAATTCATATCTCTATGATAGATTTATGGATGCACATAGTTTACTGCATAATTTTTTGCTTGTTATTGCCGACTTTTTTACTTTTACTGTATTGGTTCAACAATACAACTCGCCCGGATTTACGGTTCGCGCACATTTCGTACTGAATTTATTTTTACCATGTTCCGAACGACCTAGTTTTTTACTCAATCGCATTCTATTTGTGTAAACAAGCCCTAGGAAAATATTTTTCGTGTATTGAGGATTTTTTGTGAAAAATATTCTTTCTGGCTGGCTGATTATTAATATGGCAAGTATTGTATAATTTATTTCTGTAAAATTTGAGTAAGCATTTTTGTTTGCATACACAATAAAAAATATTTACTAAGGTTTATTTTTCACAAAGCAATTATTTTTAAAATCTTTAGCTCATTTGTTATGTGCACTAAATTTATATTTGCAGTTATTTTATTTCGCTACTTCAATAAAGTCATATCACGATGTCAAGTTCACTGAACTCAAATTTTGTCTGTAACAACTAAATAAAAGAGATAAAAGGCTGGACAAAATGTCACCCAAAGGTGTCGTTGGAAGATGTGATGTGGCGGGGCGTGCCTCCGAAAACTTTCCTACGGCAAGGAGGTAAAGTTTATTTTCTTTTGCAAAAGGATATTTTACTATCCGCCTCTAAGTTATAATTTAGGAACATTAAATAAGCTGAAAGTTATGAATGTTATTTCCTCGTTTCATACTAATTGTAAGGTAATTAGGTAGATAAATTATACTATAATGTATCTTTTGAGTAAGCACTGATAGCTTAGTGGGGATTGGTACGGTCTGTGGAGACGAAAGGTGCAGCTTCACGATCAGTCCCAAGGGCATGCACCTCGCTAGCCTAATGCGGTTTTGTAGATTTCACATACCTTTGCGGTACTGGTTTCCAAACGATGTTTTCGCTAGAGAGCTAGAGCCACGCTGTAGACAGTTTTGTCTACAGCATGAATGGGCTGGCTCGACCGGATCGATACCACTGTCTCACAGAAAACCGACGTAAAGTAGTGGCTTGCTGCTGCGTTTCGTACGGTGAGTGAGATAACCGGAAGCCCAAATCCCCTCCCCTTCCCAATCCCTAATTATCCCTTTCCTTTAAGGTCGGCAACGCGTCCATGACTCTTCTGGTGGTGGGCGTACATGGGCGGTGAAGATCACTTACCATTAGGTGACCCAACTTGCTCGTTTGGTTCAACGGGGCTTTGCACTGAAGATGGTGAAGGGCTACAGGACCGTTTCACTGAACTCGGCCCTGCTACTTGCCGGGATCCTACCGCTAGCCATTCGTGTCCGAGAAGCGGCGCTTCTTTACGAAGTGAAAAGGGGACACACTCGGCACGTAGTGGGTGACTGGGACGTGGAATGTCCTGTGCCTTTTGCCAACTTGGAACATCCAGCCAGGCGCAGGGCCTTGCAGTTCGAATGCGTGGTGAACGGTGAAGAACTTGACCGGTGCGCTGCCAACACTCGTCGAGTGTTTACTGACGGCAGCAAAATCAGTGGCCGAGTCGGAGCATCGGTATCCTTATGGGATGGCGATGCCGAGACGAAAGCCACCAAGATCAAGCTGGAATCGTTTTGCACCGTTTACCAGGCAGAGCTGCTGGCCTTGCGCAAGGCCGTGCAAATAGTCTCAAACGACAAATTCCATCAGTACAGCATCTTTTGCGACTCACGAGCCGCTCTCGAGACCGTCGCGCGCGGAAATTCGCTCCACCCCATGGCGTTCGACATCGCCAAGATGTTGAACGAGACCGAAGAGCGCGGCAAGACCATTAACCTCTTTTGGGTTAAAGCGCACGTGGGGCTGGAAGGGAATGAACGCGCGGACGAGCTCGCGAAGGCGGCGGCTACCACCCTAAAAAGGCGGCCCGATTATGACCGATGTCCCATCTCGTTCGTCAAGCGACAAATCCGTCAGGAGTCGATTGACGAATGGGATGAGCGATACAGGGCAGGAGAAACAGCGGCGGTTACGAAGCTGTTTTTCCCTGACGCCAGAAAAGCATTTAAGATTATTAGAAAGTTGCCAGTGGATTACGTTCTCACGCAGGTCTTCACGGGCCACGGGGGATTCTCTGAGTACTTGAATCGTTTCAAGTGCAAGGAGAGCCCCTCATGTATCTGTGACCCTGCGAAGAACGAAGACGTTTTACACGTGTTGACGGAATGCCCAATATACCTGTATGAGCGAACAAACTTCGAGATAGAGAACAATATTTGTGTAAATAGTAGTAACCTAAGTGGTATGTTGGAAAATGTTGATGTTAGACCTAAGTTTTTAAAATATTGTAAAAATGTGGCGTGTAGCGTCTTGAAGCGTAATAAATGAACGGGGCAACTACAGCGTGTAATATAAGACTACACGCTTCTAGTTGCCACGGAAAAGCTGGATTTTGTGAAGAAGGCACGCCTACAATATTTAATGTGTAAAAAATCATGTATACTAGATATATTTTTAAAAAACTGTTATGACAAGATTTCTTTTTATAAATCGCATATGTATGTATTTTGATTATGACAAACTTATTTTATAAGTCAGCGATTTTTACCAGAGTTTTTAAGTGTATACAATTTTTAAATAAAGGTATGTGCATTTTTAGGTGTTACCAAAAACACTCTGAAAAATAGTATCAGAGGCACGAGAGTGGGGCATAGAGCCAAAAAAAAAAAAAAAAAAAAAAAAAAAAAAAAAAAAAAAAAAAAAAACTTGCTCGTTTGCCAGCCTATGCTATAAAAAAAAAAATTAAGTGATAATTAACATTGAATTCACGTAACTTTGAAATGTAATAAGTGTGCGCCATGTACATATTAGTATTACACCTGTGACTTCCACCTCGATAGTCCGTACCACTCCCTGCTTATTTAAAAAAAATGTACACTAATCTCTGTTCTTTGCATCTTATAGACAAATTTGATGATTTTACTTCGCTTAATATTTTTATTTGGGTTGCCATTTTATCACCATCACACTTTTCTATCTCACTTTTTAATATGAAACACGTGACACTTTTTGTAAGTAGTGTTACAATAAAGAAAACCCAAAGTTGTAATAAAAAAATAAAAATAAAATAATACCAAAAATAGTCAATTCACAACGAACACCTAATCCTGTGGACAATGATTTCGTCAGGGGGCACTCACTAAGAGATTTCTCTCATAACTCAAAATGAGATCATAACGTCGCAAATCTCTGAGGGCCTTAAAGAATAACAAAGGAAAAAAGCTCAAAATTACGTGGGCCGAGTAATTTTCGGGGCGAGCCAGAATGTTTCCTAGGGGACTCACCATTGGGGACCTCCGCGATTATGTTGCGGTTTTATAAGCTTGTTATGTTTTATGGGCGAAATATAATGTTTACGGATACCTTTCAGACTTGTCGCTTAATAAGTTTTTACATTATTTAATGTTTCGTAATATGGAATGTGCGAACGAAAGATATAGTTTGAAGCGTCTTGATTATTATCTTTGTTTTTTTTTAATACCGTATTTTAAACGTGTTGCTTGCGGTTCGTCTCCTAAGTTTATCATTTATTGTAATAGTTTTTTAAAATGGTACTTTACATCAATGCATTTTTATATTTTTATTTCTTATTTATTTATTTAACAGTTTCAAGTGGTAGAGTCATGATGTAGACAGTTATAGCCGAATAGGCCGGTTCGGCTAAGTCGTTACCACTGTCTCACAGAAAACGTATGTGAAGTGGCAGCTTGCTAAAGCGTTTCAATCCCCAAAGCCAAATCCCTCTTCCGCTTCCCAATGCGTTAACTACTTTTTTTCCTTTAAGGTTAGCAACGCTTCCTTGGTTTTTCTAATATTGTGGACGTTAGAGATCACGTACCATCAGTTGACCCACTTACTCTTTTACCGGCCTATGCTATATATAAAGTTTTTTGTGCCATCTTTTTTATCAGAGGTAAGAATATGTAGTACTAATGTAGACAGTGTACGTAGTTCGAGAGACGTAAAACATTAATGTCTGGGCGGAGAGAGTGCAGCAGGGTAACAACAGTAAAGTAAATGGCTCCAAGATTTATTAGCTCAGATAAACCTAAGTTTACTTAGCAAGACCGGTTGTTAAGGCCCAATCAGTGGAAGAGCTTTTTAAAATTAAAAACTATGTGCCATTTTGTGCACGAGCCACGTTCATGCTTAACCACTAACTTGTTATTTACGTGAGTGCTCTCAGTATTAACCACTCAAAGTATGTTTTTTATTATTTTCCCAGAGAAATCACTAAAGCGTTTCTATTTTTAGCGCGACGTAGATGAACTGTTCGAGTCTTGAATGTCAGGTAAACAGAAATACTTATTAGGTGAAGAATTTATACCCGTCTCGTTTGGTTTTAGTGGTAACTTACTTACGTTGATAAATCTTGAGGTCGTGGGTTAAAATCTCAGGTGGGACAAGTTTTTGATGCGAAAAATCACATATGAGTTGTCCGGGATAAAAATTTGACGCCAGGTTCGCCTCCTAACACATCTTTTTTCTGCTTGGTGTATTGTCCCGGCTTAACGCCAGGGTCCGCCTACTTATCATGATTTCATGATGGATTTAGTATAATATGGGGCGATCCACCAAATGACCCCCATAATCTACAACTGGAACCAAGTTTCGCCATTGTAGCATGCGTTAATCAGCAGAGTGTAGAAATAAGCTTGACGAATTACGAGTGCATTACTGTACTAATCATGCACTAATAATTCTGTACTAGTAATGTACTAGTGTGGGATCAGGACTATATGTGGAACTGTTGGGTGTATTTATTATTATTTATTTATTAGTTGTACCCCTGGTGTTACCTTTGGTGGTACAGATAACAGACGTGAGCTTATGTAAGCTATAACGTATAGTTTATCCAAGCGCATATATAACCGTGTGTACACAGCCAAATAAACAGTGGTGGTGTCGCATAAACTTGTTTGTTACGATGCGTTAGTTTGCATCGGTTCGCTGAGCGCACTGTTTACTCGGGTTACGCATTCAAAAGCTACGATTCAGTACCGTAATATTGTCTACCTAATAATAAAAGTGTGAGTACTACGTCGGTTGTTAAATAAATTTTGTTAATGTCAAAAATAGCATAGTCGGTACCCTCTAAGTAATTTCTTTTTTACAACTTCCACACGCATATTCAAAAACTATGAAGGAGAACACATGGATCCGTTTTTTTATTGGTAGAACTTCGTAGTAGACAATTTTCTCTAAAGTATGAATGGGTTGACTCGACTAGGTTGTTATCACTGTTTCACAGATAGATTACGTTGTCATTTATTTCTGAAACAGTGAAAAGGTAAGTTACGTAAACAGCTTACGTTGTTGTTGTTGCGTTTCGTACTGTGAATAAGATATTCGGAGGCTCCTCTCCTACTCAATGCCTTAATTATCCCATTCTTTTAAGGCGACAACGCATCTATGATTATTTTGGTATAATGGGCTTTCATGGGCGATGCAGATCACTATCAAGTGACCCACTTGCTCCTTTGCCGCCGCTTGCTATAAAAAAAGAAACCGCAATAAAACACCATTGAATACTGAAAACATGACATTGAACAAATACATTAGCAAGTACTCAACCAAATATCCATTATATATTTCACCTTTATATTACGTTATCAAAGAGGCTAGGCTTTATATAAATATACAAGAGCTAATTATATTGTCAGTACCGCGAAATAGACAAGCTTAAGAGTTGTCAGCTCCGTGTAAACAGGTCAACTGCTAAACTGCTTTACGTACGGTAACGAATTCCAGTGTTTCAAGCTTAATGTGATAATTCCATTCAACTTCGAACCAATAATTCAATCATGTCAACAAGTCTTGTTTACTTTTATCAATTAAAATTGAGTTAGAACGCTGAACTGATTAAATAATTCGTACTTAAAATATGACAAAATTATTGGCTAGAAGATAGTGTGTCATATTTGATTTAACAAGCATTATCTAATCTATACAGAACTATACGAAATCGATATTGCGGTTGTTTTTATGTGTCTCAATGACGAGACGAGCAGACTATTCGCCTGATAAGAATCGCTAATTCTTTTTTTGAATAATTACAGAATTTAACCTACTTGAAGCTAATGAATTTAGCAAATAAAATCAATATCTCAATTTTAACTTGATTTTGGTAAATGTTATTGCATATTTGCATCCATATATTCTCATTAATACAAGAGATACAAACTTGCATGTAAATTACTGGTAAATACAAACCATAGTCGAACAGGGCTATATTCAATGACATAACAAAGAGAGATAGCGGAATCCGCCGATGTCACTTGTAATCGCGAGCCGGTCTGTAAACTGGAGTTAGCTGACAGGTGTCAAGGTTTCGCTGTAACGAGCACAGCAAGCAACAACTTCCAATAATGCACTTCAACTGAGTACATTAGATTGTCAGACTTTCGCTTAGTTATTTTAAGTCACAGTTATGTTTGCCGAGTGTACTTTTAACTTTTGTTTAGATATGAATTAATATAAAATGTGGAGGCGAAATAAATCCATTTTATAATATAATAAAACTAAAATATAGTATTAAGGTACTGAATGAATGGTTTGAGAATCATTTTCACACATATTATGTGATGAGTCTCTGTGTAACAGTGGGCGAGAGGCCGGCTACGAAGCGAGAGGTCGTGGATGCGATTCCCGCACCGAGATAAATGTTTGTGGGATCCACAGATATTTGTTTCGAGTCTGGGTATTGTGGGACCGCACGTCCCTCGCAGTTCCTGATACCAACGATATAGGTTTCACCTAGTGTGGGTCGGGTCTATGTGTGTAAAAATGTGTGTAAAAGTGTATTTATTTTATATGATTGATATATTCGGAAATGACAAGGAAATATGGCTGAATTTGTATTTATAGTGTTTGCTTGTCCTCATTATTTGCTAAATAAAAGGGAAATAAGAAAATCTTTTCTATTTTTATTAAGTCACTTCCTTGTCGTGTAAAGGAAGGTGTATGTATAATGAGCATGTACTTGTATGTTCGTATAAATGACGTTCATTCGCAGAGTATTCATTCATCCATATAATTAGTAATGTAGCATATTTTGATTACATTTAGTATTAAATTGATATGATTACGCTGTTAATGTAAGATACGTACCTAATGTAAATTGAGCGAAAATTCATTTATATAATGGCGCAGTAAAACTTCAATTGGTTTTTAATATGTATGTTTATTTCGTAGTTTTTATTCAATATTCAATAATTTGAAATAAGCATGAGAACTGGTATTAAATTCCACCTATTTTTTAACAGATGCGACATTAGACTAACTTACTTGATTGGAATTTATTTTGCATAATTATTACCTACGCAATGATATATTAAGTTACTCACCTCTAATAAGTATTTTTTTGTTTTGATTAAAGTCTATGATACATATGTTTGTTAAAAAAAATATCAATTGTGTATTCCTTGTGTTAAAGAAGTAGATGCCATATAAGTTTGCTAGATACAATCTTTTTTTAAATATATTCCCTGTTAGATAATGACAATCCACAAGAAATATAGAAATAACGCCGTCGATTTCTACAAAATAAAGAATAAGGTTGTTCCCCGCAAGTCATATGCTGTTTATAACCTGCATACTGCATGTGTAGGTGTTGTTTCTAGTTTCCATGATGTGAGACAGTTTGCGTTTACTCTAGCCTTGCAGTTCACGACGCTGATATGTATCAAATCTTCACTTAAGATAGCACACGACATAAACCTCCAACTTCCAACAATGCAGTTTAGATTCTGCGACAGAATTTTGCACTGCAGCTGCTGGCTTTTACTATTTGTAAAATGAATGGTGAATTTACTAAAATATATTCTCCAAAATAGGTTTCTAAGAATATTTTAAAGTTTATGGACTTTATGAAATATACTTTCCGAAGCAGATGACTGCAACTTTACCTGTTTAATAGACATAAATACGTTATTCCGGGAGTTATGTAAAATAGCAAACTTTTTCTTACAAACTGTGGCTATCTCTCGTTTTGTTGAGCAATTTTGTCATATTTCGTGTACGGAAAATAAAGTTTGTTCGTACTTTAGTCGGTAATTATTTCAAGCTCAGCACGAATTTTATCTAGAATACAAAATAATTTTATCTCTCTTTAATTTTAGTTTGGACTTTAGAATTTCATAGATACATTTACTTAGCTTAAATATACACTAACAATATACAACTTACACTTATAATTATAATATACAATATACACTTTTGTTTAATAAAGGATTGTGTGTTATATCATTCTCTTCTTCTTCCACCTGCCCTTATTCCACTCGCAGGAGGTCGGCGCAACATGCTATTTAATGTATTTTACAATAATATTTAGTCGGTAGTTTTATGACAGGCCGCTTTCTTGACGTCAACTCCTCGCGAGAGAAAACACCCTGACCCCAAACAAATATTTGTGGATCACATAAATATTTGTCTCAGTGCGGGAATCGAACCCGCGGTCTCTAGCTTCACTGTCGGCTAATCGGCCAATGGGCGACCACGACGGCTGTGTATTATGACAAACGAAACATTTTCATTAGAAATCGAAAATACAAACTCCATATACGTACTTACTAGAGATGTGCCGACTAGTCGGCGACTATTCGGTAAAGCCGACTATCCGGTCACTATTGTAGTCGGCGACTAGTCGGCGACTATTCGGCAAAGAGGGCCGACTATCCAACTTCTTACACTTCTTAAAAAATTCCATACACGAGACTTTCTTTTTGACATGATAAAATTTTAATTGAGCTCTTTCACTTTAATAAAGAATAACGGTATTGTCTTTACACAAAAATATTTTTTTTACACAATAACACCGCTCTGAAAATACAGAAGCAAAAATCAAGAAACAATGCGACGTAAACAAAATAGGTTCCGACACGTTCGCAGGCGGCGGTTGCAACTTGCGCGCGGATCATCTGTAAACGAAGCGTCACGGATATCCCCGAAACGGTGATCGGCTCGGCCGACTAATCGGCCGACTAGTCGGCCTCTTTACAACCGACTAATCGGCTAGTCGGCTAGTCGGCCAAAGTCATAATCGGCACATCTCTAGTACTTACATACATATTTACACAAAACGTAATTAAAAATCAACATCATTTCTGGCAAATTTATTATGCTATGATAATGATATTTTGGCTGTTACGCTCTCTGTGGTTTCTCTGATATAAACCTACAATATTAGAAGGGTAAATATAAACGATTTTAGGAATCCAATATGCGGATGTTACCGCAGAGGATGTTTGCAAAATGTGATCTACTTAGAATACAAATGAAGTAAGGTAAAAGCAAATTTCGCTCTACCCGTAATATTGGGATTCCTTCATACGGTCTCCGTTGTAGTATAATTGGTAATATTGACTGTAGCATATTGTAGCTTCGTGCTTGTTTACATTATGTAATGCTTTGTATGAAAATTCTTGATTATGTTATCATACATGTCTAGTACGTATGTAGAATTGAAATAAAAAATCAATCATTTACTTAATTCGCTGTTTATCAAAATTTGATTACTCACAGTGCACACAGTGTTTGGCACAGTGTCATTGCTAGAGCCACGCTGTAGATACTTATGGGTACAGCAAGAATAGGCCGGCTCAATCGGGTTACTATTATACTGAAACCGAACGCTGTCTCACAGAAAATTCGCACTATGAATGATATTTTCCCTATATATGAAACCCTGTCACTCATCTCGTCACTCAGTTTCAGAGATGTCGTAACCTGGGTGTCGTTAAAACCACTACGAGTTAATTATTTCACATGGAAGAATACCATCTTTCTTTATTCTGCCAAGTGCCACTTCATATATTTTGTTTGCTTTTTATAACAATGGCGGACGGAATTTGACAGGAAACAATGGGCTCCCAAGAATAGTCACACTTAGCATAGTTCACAAAATCTAGGTTGAATTCAGTGCACCGAAATGTTGAGGACTTAAAAAAATGGAAAGCTTTTTACCTATTTTTATAACAGGTTCAGTTTGCGACATCATTACAAGGCTGTGTTTCTACTGTACACCAAAAGAATGTAGAACATTGATAATAGTATTTTGTAGTATAAGTACCTTGTCGTACTTATTGGTTATGTTAGAGACAACGTTCGCTTGAAGATATTCAGCAGCTAATAGCCGTTTACCTTTTTGGTTATTAAAGGTAAATAACACTAAATGACACCTCTGATTAGCTTGAATAATTTTAGCTCAGTCTGCGAGTCACTGACTACGAGAAGTGCCTATTGACTCCATCGGATCGATCTGGCATTATGACAAATGTCTCTGTATCCATAGATTAGTCCAAACATTCACTTAAGAGAGCAATTCTGTATTACGCTGGAAGTTACAGATAAATCCGTTACAAAATAGCATACCTACTATCCATGGTCTTCGGTCCACACAAATGCTTGCACTGAAATGTAAACAACAGTTGAATATTTCCGTTTTACTATAATGTGGCGTATGGTTGTTACCTTTAAATAATATTCGGTGTACGACGGCTTGGAATTTCCAACGACACTAGATGTGACACCCGAAATAGGTCAAGGGGCCGCATTCACAGTTGCACCAGATTAATTTGTGCAGTGACGTCACACGGGTACATTTTAATGTGAAATGCATTTACATTTTCAAAATTTTCGTTTGTAAATTATTTTGATTTCGTGTTAACTTTATGAAATTACTAGCTTTCCGCTAGCGGCACCCCCCGCGTTTCATATAAACCCTATACATATATATATTTTGAAAAACGCCGAAATATGTGTTTCGCTAATCTTTCTGATTTTAAGTCAAATTCAAATCATTTATTCTGTAAATTGGATCATAAATATCACTTTTACATGTCAATATTTTTTATATTAAATTACATATTTTGTAATATCTCTTTTCGGCATTTCATAGCTAGCCATGAGAAGAAATGCCGAAACAAACTCATGGGTTATGGCCTCTTTTAATGTCCAGACATTGCTTATCCAGAATTGTGCGAGTGCAATGTACAGGAATTCCTGGATGGGCTTTGCGAGGAAATAGCCCTAAGTATAACCATCATACATGGGACTCGCACTCACATATTAAAAATGAAAATTAACAATTTTGAAATTAAAATTAATATTTTTCTTAAAAATATTAAAAATGTCAACGTGATATACCTTAAATATAAATAATGCGCCAATAGAGCAGCCAAGTGTAACAATTTAATAATAAAAATGAATATTATAGTATAGTACATTATAGTAGAGGACCATGGACAGCCGAATTTTGTATGGAGTGAGCGGCTCAATTCCAAGCTGTTATATCTTCCAAATAATCTTTAACATACGTAACATATATAAGTAAAGACCAAAACACATATTGTTATTTTTAAGATTTGTAACTCCCTTTCTACTTTTAGGGCTTGATTTTCTATATATTGCTGCTTTTTAAACGATGCCTACAATAAAATCAGAACCTTCATAAAATGAATTGGGATGGATGTTGATAAGGCAGAAATTTTCATTTTTTTTAATAGCATAGGCCGGCAAACGAGCAAGTGGGTCACCTGATGGTAAGTGATCTCCACCGCCCATGTACGCCCACAACCAGAAGAATGATAGGCGCGTTGCCGACCTTAAAGGAAAGGGATAATTAGGGATTGGGAAGGGGAGAGGATTTGGGCTTCCGGATATCTCACTCACCATACGAAACGCAGCAGCAAGCCGCTACTTTACGTCGGTTTTCTGCGAGACAGTGGTTACGACCCGGTCGAGCCAGCCCATTCACGCTGTAGACATTACTGTCTACAGCGTGGCTCTAACACTCATAAAATTTAATTTATGCTTTAATAGATATTAATATTAATTCTATCGACATACAGAAATATTTGTAATTGTTTAATTTAGTTGGTGAAATTTCACTTAAGAGTATTTTTACTTGTAAATTGATTGATAATTATGAAACATTTCCTACAGAATTTCGTACTCTTGAATTCCGTTCAATTAAATAATTTATTTTTTATAGCCGAATCAGAGATCAGACAGCCAAGCAACTAGGTCACCTCAGTAAGTGATCTCCAATGCCTATAAACATACACAATACTTGAGGAATCATAAATGCGTTACCAACCTTAAAGGAAAGGGATAATTAAGGGATTGGGATCGGGAAAGAGATTTGGACCTCCGGAATTTTACTTTAACTAGCTCAGATTTGTTAATGACAAAATTATTCTTAATTTATTACATGTGGAGCCAAAGACTAAATATTTTACTCTTCATTATGTCTACCTTATATTTTCTAAGTTCCTTGGGTATTAATAGTTAATTATCACTGGCTATAACGGTGAGGAATACATCGTGAGGAAACCTGCATATCTGAATAGTTCTCCATAAGAAGTTCGATGGTATGTGGTGTCTGCCAACCCGCACCAGGCCAGCGTGGTGGACTAAGGCCTAACCCCTCTCATTCAGTAGAGGAGGCCCGTGCCCAGCAGTGAAAGGTGTATAATTCAGAGCTAGTATTATTATTATATCTACGTCGAGGTAAAGGGTTTCCTCAAAGACATTCACAACTTTTATATTCCACGTCTTATTGTAACTCAAGTGATACCTTTATCATAAGTATTATTAAATAAAATGAGGGGAAAAATGACATAAATACGAGTTCTAAACATTTATCTACATTTTTGGAGTTCCAAAACCCATAAAATATGTCGATAAAGTGGTTTATGCAAGTATTCAGAGGCCCCTTGATCCACAACTTTATTTCACAAATGCCATTCTGCTGATTTCCATAGGAATTTCTATCAACCCCGTCAAAGATATGTCTTTATATTTGGGCGAAGTTAGAAAATGCATTTTCTCGTAGGGTAAGAGTCAATAAGCGTTAGGGGTGGAAAGTTTCCTCAAACCCCTTACAACTGTCAACACGAGTTATTCACCCTACGTCAACTAGGGTTAAAAAGTTATCGCCCCGGCTCAGTAGAAAGAAGTAATAAATGCTTCTACAACTAGGTATGTTTCATTCGATTTCCAATTGAAAAAATAACTGTCCAAAGTTTAAATTGAATTTTGGAAAAGTTAAGCTTAAGTCAATAAAAATCGTGCTTGAATAACCTTTTCATCGAAAGATCTTTTATACTCGGCTTTAAAAAAATCTTTCAATCGCTGGATTTGCACCCAGAACAGTACAGTTCTGGGTTTAATGCCCGGGTCGTGCAATTATAGGGTTTTCAAATATGATTTTAAAATTGAATTACTTGTTATTGGAATTTCAGCCCGGCATGACGATAGGCTCGACCACTGTCACATCACATGAGATATGTTCGATGAAACGTGAGTGCAACACCTGTTGCACCTCTGACTACCCTTTGGTGACAAGGCGTGAGCTTATACAGTGTTATTTTGACACCCTGTTACTAAATGAAACCACATATTCGTCATCGCCTCTGCTTACCTTGTACCAAACATGAGGCTTGAGCTTGTAGTAGTTTTGCCAAAAAACGTGATTTAAGTTTTGAGCCTTTTAAATCACGCTGTACGGTTTTTGCACTTAACTCTATTAAATAAAATGTCACAGCTGACGATGTTATTATAAAACACAAACGCTTAAGAAGGGCAACTTCATACATATGAAAATACGTCTCAAACTCACAAAGACGCTCTCGACACATTCACTGAAAAAGTTGCGACAGTATTACTTAGTTCATTGATAATGACAAAACGTAAAAAAAAATGTGTTTGGGAAATGCACATATCTATAAATAGGTAACACAAATTTGACTAAAAACAAATAATCATTATAAAAGTTACAAGATTTGATTTTACTTAGGATTTTATTACATTTCATAGGGTAATCTAATATTTATTTCAATTCCTAAATTACTATTTTGCGCCGTTTGCCTTCTGTACGCTTGGTGTTTTTATAAAGCGGGCACATTAACCTTGACGGTATAAAGCCCGCAATACATGCTGCCGAGTGATGACTAACACCAACGTATAGATAGTATTTTTGGGTATCAGGATAGTATCGTGGGTATCAGCAACTACGAGAGACTTTTGGTCTCACAACACCCAGCCCGGGGTCTGGGTTTGTTTCGGGAAACAAATATTTGTGGTTCACATAAACATTTGTCTCGGTCCAGGGATCGAACCCGTGGCCTTTCGCTTCACAGCCGGCTACTCGATTGGTTTTCGATAAACTTGCCGAACGTCTAGGCACTAGCGCTTGCCTTGTATTAATTTACCTACACTCGTGTTGGCCTAAGCTTGTCCGACATGTATTGCAGGCTTAATGGTAATGTATGTGTGTGTGTCTCATTCATTCGATGACGGGTGTGTATGTTGAGTTTTATATGTGTGTGCGCGCGTATACAGACTGTTTAAAATTAATCTAATGTTAACGGCATTTAATTTGTTAGGAAATTTTATTTTTTTATTTTGCCTTTAATAAGAAAGTGTCTTAGCTCAAAGAACTTGTATTAACGAACACTACACATGGTTTCATTTAAGTATAGGGTGTCAAAATGACACTGTATATATATATTTTAAATGAAACATACCTACAGCGCTTAACTCTAGTTTTGTATTTCGGCGACATGATTGTGGGAATTCCATTACAAGAGTTATATCAGTTGTCGATATCGATATCTTAGAATTTGCGGATATAGATATGACGTGACGTATGTACATAAATATAATTAGGTGCATAGCGTGGCTAGCAGATAAGATAATGCGTTTAGACTGATATATATTAATATAGCATATCAAGCGTATGCAAGGCTGTCGCCAGGAACGGGGGTTTTGAATTGAGCTCTAGACCAGAGATTATAATCTTGAGCATCGACTTATAATATACATTCTAGCGAATGTTACATGACAGACAAAGGCTAAGCGATTCTTGTTGGTCTATCTTCTTTATATTATGTAATATGATACATGTAGTATATATGAGCCTGTAGTACAGGCGACAAGTCTGACATCTTTAAGTTGAAACAAGTTCTTGACGAGTATCCAATTGGGCGTTCGCTAGAATTATTAACGAAATATTCGTACCGATGACGTTTGGCTCTATTCGTTGGACAGTTCAACAAAAAAAAAAACGACGAATGCACATTGTTTTGTTACAATTGAATGGTCAGAGGTATCTATATAATGCAATATATAATATACCTATTGGTGGAAACTTTTTTGGATTAAGAGCTAAAAATATTACATGTACCTTAAGTTATTATTATTCTGTATGATTCCCCAATAAATAAATACGGTATTAAAAACATTTTAAATTTATGAATTTTGCAAAACAAAATCAGTATCTCCATTTGAACTTGGCTCCTTTTTGCGTAACTAGGTCCAATTGCAAACACATTTTTTGTATTGTAAAGGACCTCTGCCTACGTATTTGAAGAAGTAATAACCTCTTAGGTACACGTGTAGGTTAACAAAAGAATGGGTTTCGCAACAATACCCATTGAGTTGGGAAGGTCAGCTTATATTATTCACGTAATACAGAGAGAATGGCATATGAATGGGGGGATTAGGCCTTAACAACGGGAGAAGATAAATTAATTTGTACTTGTGATATAGCCTGTAATATTTTTACAGGAAATTGGTTGTAAGCCACGCTGTATAAAGTTACAGTAAGTAGTACAGGATAAATCGGCCGGTTCAATCGGAGTACCACTGTCTCACATAAAACTGATGTGAAGTGACAAGCATGCTGTTGCGTTTCGTACGGTGAGTGATATTTACGGAGGCGCAAATCCTTCTCCCCTTCCCGATCTTTATTGCTTTGTTTAAGGTTGGTAAGCCATCCACTATTCATTATTGTGATTTGTAGTTATGTATGAGCGGTGGAGATCTCTTACCAACAGATGACCCACTTGCTAGTTTGTTTAAGGAGAATACCCAGAGGTGGGTAACCACCAATATTTATATTATAATAAATTTTATTATGTTTTATCACTGTAATGACAAATAAATATGTTATAACGACATTCTTTGCTTATCGTTTATCCTAGATAAATAAATAAAAATCTCTTTGCAACTTTGACTTTGACAAGTATTATATTGAATTGTAAATTTACTTGCCCAGTCAGTCTAGTACCATGTAGTGTTATGCAATTCAAAGTTAATGTGTTGTTACTGTTTATGGGCAGACGTGGCGCTTACCATCGGTTGACTGACCTGCTTATTTCGTCAATCAACCCAAAAAAAAGTATTAGGATCTATTAGCAACTTTTGGCATCAAAAACTCATACCCATTACAAATATTTATGGAATCCTCAAAGATTGGTATCGAGTCAAGTAGGTATAGAACCCATTAAGTAAACAAACACAATAGAAATAGGAATGTAATCATCAGTCGCTGACTAAAAGCCATACAAAATTGTAATGTATTAATAGAAAAGACGCCGTGTCGAGGTTGCTGCTAAAGAAAGAAAAGAATAAGATTCGCGAGTTCATTTATGTTTCATCCGCCATTTTCCCCACAGATCATTGTGTCAAGGGTATCAAAAGTTACCAACAGACGTACAAATAGGCAATCCCTGGTCCACAGGCTAGTTAATTGTAGAACACAGGCTATTGCCGCGCCATAAATCTCCGTCGACTTAACGTCGGCGCTGTGAAATATTAACCGCGTGCCGGTTTTGACGCCAGGCGCACTCTCCGCTAAATAAATAATAAAATACGGCTGGAAGCGCAATCGTAAATAAATATTCTCTTACTGTATGATTAAGGTTTTCATTTTAGTTTTTTTGCTCCTATTCCGTTGATTGCGTTGTAATCGGCTGGGTCTGAAAGGAATATCCGTTTAGTAATGAGTTTATGGTATCGAACGGTTCGGGCAAATCGAGTAATATCGATATTTAAAAAAGGTCAAAGCTATGTACACTGGGCTGCACTTATTAATTTCTAGATAGTACAAATTTTTCGGGAGATCTATAGATGATGTGATGTTTATTGGAAATTTGAGTTCTAGACTACTCTGTAAAGATCAATGAATTTGGTTGGTTTCAAATTGTTAACTTTTTTTGTACTATGCACGAGTGTTGTGAGTGATAGAGTATTGTTGAGTGGTAGCGCCACGTTGTAGGTAGTTGTTTAGAGCATGAATGGGTCGGCTCGACCGGATCGCTGCCACTGTCTCATAGAAAACCAACAAAAAGTAACGACATGCTGCTGCGTTTCGTACGGTGACTGACATATCCGGAGGCACAAATCTCCCTACCTTTCCCAATTCTTTAATTATTCCTTTCCTCTAAGGTAGGCAATGCGCCCATGATGCGTGCAGATTGCCGGCCTATGCTATATTAAAAACTAAAATAATAAAATACAGTAACTAACATATAGAAATTAAATAAAGAGATAGTAACGATATTTTATTCTAAACGATACCGTTTCCAGTAAATTATGTAATATTCCATGTCGTCAAATTATGACTTTACTATGCATACGGGCCGCAACATGGGAGGGTAGGTTTAGCATCAATCAAGGAATTAGGATGCTAATCTCATTTGCCCGTTTGAACTACCTGCCTACCCCCATGACAACGCGTGAGCATTACCAATTACAATTACGCACTATGAATATTAAAGCCAGTAGTACATTAGGTATTTTTGTAACCACCCACCACCTTTATTTACAATTTATTATTATATGTAATTACTATTTTATCGCGGTTTTTTATCCCGATAATAAATTTGATCCCGAAGTTTCGAAGACTTTACAGCCTTCGTGGTCACGGGGTGGAGTCCACCCAAAATTAATAAAAAACCATGATAAAATCCGTTTAAATTAGTTTTATTTCAATTCTATGTAATTACACATTTACTTCTGGATGAGGGGTCTTTTAGTGATCATTCGGAATGTTATGTCTTACGTGTTATAAATGTAAACGTTTAATAAGTAATCTGTATATGGTAGACCCATGCTGTAGACATTTTTGTCTCCAAACGGGGTGTCTCGATCGGGGCGGTACCACAGTACCACAGAAAACCGGCGTGAATTGGTAGCTTACTATTGCGTTTGTGTCAGTAATATTTTCGGATTGAAATAAATAAACTGTGAAATGATTTCGTAATATTTCATAATATTTTTTGTAAATGATTTCGTAATCGACTGTGATAGTGCGAGCCATACCACAGCTTAAGCGCAGCCTTGTGTCTATGTATGCTAATAAGGGTGTAACCTACTTAGAATGCAACATATTATGCCGGGCATAACTAGTACGTTATTGATAAAATATATAACATAATATGTTATTTGTATATCTCAAGATAAGAACCGTCTCGTTTTTTTTTTTTTACTAGCCCTATATTATATACGTCCCACTGCTGGGCACGGGCCTCCTATACTGAATGAGAGGGATTAGGCCTTAGTCCACCACGCTGGCCTAATGCGGGTTGGCAGACTACACATACCTTCGAAAAATCTTATCGAGTTCTATCTAATATAATCTATTTTTAAATAACTATTCATTAATTCAATTCACCACCTGCCAGTCTTCTTTCGTACTCAAATCATCAATTCTGTATTTTCTGTACTGGCATTCTATATGCCCTTCATTTTTTGCTGAATGACGAGCAGGTCGTCGTCATTCAGCAAAAAATGAAGTAGCAAGCACCACACTTACCCATAAACAGAAGCAAGAACACCACATAGAACTTTGAATTACAAAGCGCTGCATGGCATTGGACTGTGCTCGTAACCTCGAGACAACATGTTAAGTCTCATAATGCCCAATAATTTTACTGGCGGCAATGTCTTCCAAACCAAAACACAATAGTGCTTACACTGCTGCTTGGCGGCAGAAATAGATAAAGCGGTGGTACCAACCCAGACAATGTATCAAATACGACGCTACCACCTTGTAAAAGACCATCGTATATTCGAAAGACAATGCATGAAATTAAAGAACATTGTTTTACTGAGGTAACTGTTATCGTATAAATTAGGTTACCGTCGTAACGAGTGCACGAATGATATACGATGAGGCTGTTAAGCGGACCATCCAGACTCCAGTTTTTACAACGCGGCCGGTGTATGATGGATTACAATGACATTGACCCGAATCGATTACCAGGGTCTGAATTTATTAGTGTTTTTACAAACAAGAAAAATAACGGTGTTGTAGTGATGACAGAACATGAGGCTATTTTTTTTAACAAAAATAAAATTGCCTCAAAATAAATAAACAGCTACAAATAAATGTAATTTGAATTTAATAATTAATTAAGAATCATCAAAATTGTGGGTTTTAATTTTTCACCACATCAGTGAATGAATAAAAGATAAGGCAAGAAAATAATATCTAATGTTTATTTATATCTATTTATATACACAATATTCTCGACATAAAATACAAAATATTAAAGAAAAAGTACAATTGGCGGCCTTATCGCCCAAGGCAATCTCTTACAGGTAACCATAGGATGGAGATAAGAAGAGGATATCCGGAGGCCTAAAGCCCCCGTCACCCTTCCCAATCATTATTCCTTACCTTTAAGGAGGGCAACGCGCCCATCATTTTTCTGTTATTGTGGTTGCACATAGGCGTTGGAGATTACTTACCATCAGTTGACCTACTTGCTTGTTCGCCGGCCTATGATATAATAAAAAGAGGAGAAAGAAAGACCACTCAAGTGTCTAGGTCATTAATCTAATAAATACATACAGGCTATATAAAACAATAATAGACAAGACATATAAACATACATATACAGGTATACATAATAAACATACATACATGTTAAACATAATATGATATATTCAACATTTTTGTCACCAGTATAGGTATACAACACAATACAGTCTACTCACTATGTGCGAGATAGTATTTAATTACCACTTATAATCAAATTATATAATATTTATTAGCAAACAAATTTCCGTTAAGTAAACAAACATTCTCAAATTTATATTAGGTATTCGAAATTTCCTTAGGTAACTGTGAAAATTAGAATAACAGAATAACGCTGGAGATTTGTGCGATTGTTATTCGAGTTTACGGTTACTGTTAAGTTTACAGCTGGCATAAATTGCCAAGTTTATTCATCGTCTCTCCTCAACCATGAAACAATAAACTTCAGGGGCCTTTTCTCCTACGTCATAAATATCACATTACTATAAGTGGGACTAATAAAATTTTAACGATATTACCCCTGTAATATAGAAGATTTTGCTACATGCTTTGTAATTTTAGGGTGTTAGAAATGCTGCGTGTATGGGTGTTCATTTATTTATTTTCTAGCTCTTTCAGCTACATTGTACTTCTGACAACAATAATGTAACCTCAACAACTCCGAACTGACCACGAAATTCAACATCTGCAATTTATTGTGTCATATAATTTTGAAACCTTTTGCTTTAGTAATAAGATGTATATTGGTTTGTACGAATGTTTGGGAGAAACTTCACAAGTTCATTAAGACGCTCTACGGTTTGCCTGCACCGGTCAAAGTTAGCCTCTCAGACATGCTTGAGCACCTTTGGATGCCCATCTTAATGTTGCTAACTAAAGATGTATCCTGAAATGCTTTCCTGTGGATATTTTATCTATGTTCGACTTTGCAACTTTAATCCCCTCTGACCCCACTTTTACATTAGTTGCTTGTATACTTTTTCCCCAAGCATTTTTTGTAGTAAATATACTTTCTACGAGTTCATGAGAAATATATAAGTTGTTTTATGTATCTTTCTTCAAAGAAGAATTTGTTTCTACAGTAAATAACAATTTCGCTTTTGTATTGCTTTTATTGTCGGAAACAAGGTCGATCAACGAAAATAAATGAAAACGTTTCACCTTTCAAATAATATTCTGTGAACTTAAATAAAACCATTGAACATCTGACGGAAAATTTGAAAACTTTGTGCAGCGTTTACGGTCAGATGTTTCATAATTGTAAAAAGATGGTGCGATTGTTTTAAAGACAAAACATTCAAAGAAAAATTTTAAACAAAGAAAACTCCTCATTTCCGTTACTTCGTTTTAATGAATACCTCTTCGAAGGATTCTTTTCGCATAGTTCTGATAAAGAGAAGCGTCGAAACTTCAAATTAAGATTCTTCGAGTTCCGCGCGCAGGGAATAAGATTAATGAAGGATGGCACCTGAGGGTCGCGCGGCCCCACTAACGATAGGGACCGGGTCAACGAGGAAATAACTGTAAAAAATAATAAGCGGAAAAATTCTGCTCCTAGATAATGATTTGGTCGCGCTTACGTTTGTATTTACGGAAGCAAAAATAATGTAATGTTTGTCTTACTGATGCTAGATATGCAGTAGTAACAGTAGTAGATAAAATATCTTGTAAAATTTTTGAAATGAGCTAAACACTGTCAATACAGATGAGTGTTAAAAATCTAATGAAATGAATATCATAAACACGACTTGATTAATGACAATGCAAGCATCGCTTAAACACTTTTATCCCCATTGTGTCCTTTGCGTTTCAAACTGCAAAGTGCCACACTTTTACAAATAAAGGCCTTAATTTTTTATAATTAAAGGCGAACATGTTGCAACAAACTAAATAAAAAGTAATAGCGACACTTACTGTGGCTCCCATTCAACGGTACCATTCTGACGCATTAGAGCGTTAATAAGACAATATGTATGTGGCCCTAACAATGAGAATAATAACACTGCATAATGGGGAATGAGAAAATTGCTCGTTGACTGGCACAGGCCTGAATACCACAATGCGACGAGACAATGCCCTACCTCTAGACTAGCGGAATTAATGAAACAAAAACCAGCTGCAAGTTGAAACAAAAATGTACGCAAATTGGAGGTGAATGCTGTTTTTAAGCACTTCAAACAGCGTGTTTATACCAACCGACTTTGTATATATCGCGGCTATACAAGAGAGAATATGTAACACTAAATAAGAATCACTGCTTTGCCGAGTTAATTAACATTGTATTGTTTCATTCTTTTCTATTAATTTACAGAAATAGGAACAATATAACTGATAGTGTTTTATGAGAACAGTATACATATTTTAAACTTTTTTGGTTCCAAGGTTAAAATAAAAATTTACGCTAAATTGTATATCCAATTGGCCTAAAGCCCTTTTTCATAGGAAATTAAAGATTAGCTGCTAAAAATAGAGGCAAATTATAATCAGAATTTAATCGGTCCAAAGACCGCTAATACGAATTCTCAAGGCGACCTTCTTGAAATATATAGATTAGATATTTATATATAGATTAGATAGCTCTCTTCAAAGAACTATCTGTGATATCCATTATGAATTTTATAATATGTATATTACAGTTAGTGACAATAAATGCAACAATGCACAAATCAGCAACCGGCAATGCAACTATGAAAGAGCAATCGCGTGGTTTATATGCAGTTTGGTGCAACAACGGCGCAGTAAAGCTGCTACGATGGATTTTTATTACTTTTTGCATGTCAGCCGTGAAGTTTATAGTTGCAATTATTGTTGGAACAACGCGCGATTTATACAAACGCATTGGTCACTTCGAGGTGTTTCAATGATTTAAAATATTTCCGATCGCTATTCAAATGTTTTTTTGACTAAAGTATGATGTCGTTGAGATATAAATATTGACAAAATGGTTGTGAAATTAAGCTATAATTTTAAACAACAGTAATATTATCTATGTTGATAGCTATAAAATAAACAAAACTATACATAATGATGTAAAACAAATCAAAATTGTCGTGGTATATATATATTTGAAGAGTTCACAGTAATTGAAGTCCATTAGGTCAAAGTTATGTGATTGCTAATATGGAATGGGGAACTAATACACTTGTTGTTTTATCATAGAACTTATCAGAAACGCTTATTGAAATACCATCTTTCGACGTACATATATATAATTCTAATGTTTACAAACATACATCGATTTTGAAACTATATTTTTACTCTCCTGGACCAAGTGTATTGCTCTTAATTTATTTGATGAACTCACGTATAATATATTGGTTTTGCGATTAAATAAAAAGATTTTCTCTGGTCTAAAAATCCACGTAGTACGAATATAGCTATAAATATGTTTTTAAATTAATTTATTGACTATTTTTACTAGCTAATAAATGTTACCTACTATATGTTATTATTCAAATCTATTTTAAGTGATATTTCCGAAAGGAGAGTTTTTTTGTCAATTTCATGGGTTACCAGAATTCGCTATACTTGGCTAGTAAGTACTAAATGTAATCATAGTGTTGATGCCCATGCGGGTATGGGTGTGTAAGTTTATTGAATAGGAAAAGAAAAAGACAGCCGTTGGGACATTATGGTTCTTGATAAATACTTTGACTATAATTTTAAATTTTAACATTATATATCAGAATTTGAAGCTTTGCGAAGTACTAAACTCATACGAAACAATACTTCAAAGATGGTCAAATCTGAATAGGAACACACACCTGGCTATTGAACTTAAATTCTGAATGAATGTTGTTCAAAACACATCTCTTACATGCGAGAGAAAGTTCCCGAACTCTAGAAAATCTTGAAAGGCGCTAAGAACCCAACATCTCATTTCACAGGAAAACAAGACAATGCTTTTAAGCGATTCTAATGCAGAAGGGTCTACTGCTCATATATTTATATTTGATGTGCGAAGATCGGTGAAGTTGGCAGCACTGTCAGCACATATACATAAACCTAGTAAGGTTTCCATACTTTAATGCAATTGGCCTATTAGTAAAATTGGAACACATCGAAAAAATTCGACAAAAATTAAACACAACAGATACATATCCATCGCACGGTAAATGTATATATCTTTTGGCATGAAGTTAAATAAAGGAAATTCAAATATTTGAAAATATTTACTTTATGGATATAAAATAAGTGTTGTTTCTGATTCCCATAACACAATTCTAGAGTGGGATATCTAGCCCTCATTTTCATTCACGATACAAATGTAAGAACACGTAAGTTTACAACTACCACTTATCCAAACAATATCAACCAACAATGAAATACACCCCGCAAGAACGCAAATAAACTTAATTAAACACTGCCTTAATTATATCGCATGTTTATACGCATTCTTGACAACGCTATGTAAATTCACACGTCTGCTGTAGATGATTTATATCGTAATGAATATGATGAATCCCTAGTGGTCGTGACTTCGTGTAATTGCACCGACAATCGAATTAATTTCTTCTGTTAGTATTTTATGGTGCAGTTTTTGTAATTGATACCATCGGTGTATCGATAACTTTGGAGATGAGTTCGTGTATTGAGAGGGTGTTTGTTTTTTGACTTATTAAGTATTTGATATTTGTGTGGGTTTGAACTTTATGTAGTGATAACTGATTCTATATTGAATGTGATGATATGCATAATCTCGATACACGCATTATAATCGGTACGATTTTATAGTATGCGACAGAGACAAGCGTCACCGACTTGTAGTAGTTTCCAAACCACGTCGTTGTCGTCGCGCTTCTTTTCGGTATTCTGTCTCAGTCGCAGACGTCACAATGTACCTATACCATTAACATCCTTGCAACATACCTGTATCACTATAACACACAATAAATACAAACATTTAGCAGGACTATGTGCATGGGCAAAAAAGAATTTTTAACGAAATAATATGTAATGCTACACACGTCTGCATCATAAATATATTAAGTATATC
Organism: Amorpha juglandis; assembly: GCA_949126905.1. Classification (NCBI taxonomy): domain Eukaryota; kingdom Metazoa; phylum Arthropoda; class Insecta; order Lepidoptera; family Sphingidae; genus Amorpha; species Amorpha juglandis. Next base: position 8,757,270 of record OX421380.1, read on the forward strand.
GCAGTTATTATGTTCAGCAAACATAAATAAATTTGTAAATAAGCCTTGTTTATTTGAAAGTATTTTGGCGGAGTTTGTTTAGGTACAGAAGGCGCATTATTTTGTTTATTAAGGCGACCCAAGATATTCCTTTTATTACGGCAATTTCTTATATTTATACGTCAAAAAAGCAAACCCGTGTACCTTTGGAGTAATAAAAGGTAATGGTGGTAGGCGAGCCGAGGTATCGTTTTGTCGGCGGATGCCTGAATCTCGGAGGTAAAGTAATTTTGTAGAGGATTATGGCTTCATCTGCGAATGAACATTAAAAACAAAGCTTCTTGGTCATTGTACGGACTATGCTATTTCTAAATGTATAAACTTTTTAAAGAGATTTAGGATTTTTGTTTTATACTAGCATTCTGTGTCGCCATTAGATATTTCAGAATGAATGTAATGTGTTTTTGGAAGTTTCTCATTAGGGAAATCCTTAACAAAGAAGCACGTACTTAATGTGCTTCTTTTAAGTAATAATTTAAGTAAAAAAATGTGCTATTGTATTAACGTCTATGTGTTTTAGTATATTATTTAAGTACCTAAAAAAACTGATATCCTAATTCCCACTATAGTTAATGTGGATGTTATCATCATATCTTAACGGTTTTGGACGAAATTTGGCACACAAGTAGACTAAGCTTGGACTAGGACATAAGCTACTTTTATCCCGCGAAATGCCATCTACGGCGGCGGAGCCAGGACCTAAAACTAGTTTCAATATATAGTGTCCAAAAGTAGACATTTGTGTAATATAAAGACATGTGGACTGGTCTATTCAGACAATTATTAATTTGTATTATATAAATTTTATTAAACTAGTCATATACCTACTGTCCACATTATTCGTATAAACTAAATGCAAAATTCATATTTCAAAATATTACTACGTGTTTCGTTCCGCAATGTAAGGACCGTCGCAAAAAAATATACCAATATGATTTTTTTAAACATAATAATATCTAATATACACACATGACCTTGTTACAATTTCAAAAGCACAGATATCAATAGAAACTCTTTTTCATTGTATTCTATTAAATATTATTATATAATTTCTATGTGATAATACAATTTGTTAATATCGATATTGCGGTGTGGCATCATTAGTTTTTATGATAACTACATGGTTCGCACGAACCTTCATATCTCAATAACAATAGTCCATATCGTGTCGGAAAATGCTAAATCAATAAGTTAGTTTCTCGGAAGGAACGGAATTTTCGTTTATATATATTGATATAGATGAAATATGGTTCGGGTTGATTTAAATGTTTGCTTTTGTGAAAATAAAGCAATGTTCGGAATAACTAACACAACCCGTGAAACTAGGCTGCTATATTTACCTAACCTAATTGAATATAACAATGTAGTGTTATGTTAAGGTTAATATGTATGTACTCGTTAGTCGGTAAACATAGAACTAGAATATTTTAATTACAATGGAATAGCGATAGCTTGACGTATTTCAGGGAGATATGACACGGTCCAACTGCAAAGAATGTTCAAGATAGGGGAAAGTGGAAGCGTCTGAGTAGGAAGGACCCTGGCATGGGATACAAATACTAGAATAGACTTTTTACAAATCATCGGCCTGACTTGTATTTTTTTTGTACTTTTGGTGAGGACGTCTGCGAGTTCAAAACAGTGGACATTCTTCAAATATTTATAGCCCAACACAAGATTTTAAGATTTGAACATTAAATTTTTAAGTGTGATTGATGTTCGAAAAAACATAAAAATCTTAAAGCTGGAACATAAATGAAGCATACATGTATAAATAATTCTTTCACAATAAAGAATGATCTAATCCTTTCAAAAAGTGTTTTGAACGAAAGCAGTCGTTTGCCACAGATCGTTGTATATTATCTAGGGTTCGTGGCGCTGGCCTAAGTAATTTTTTATAGCATGGGCCGACAAAAGATGATGACATGATGGTAAGTGCTCCCCACCGTCCATCAAAACCAGAACCACAATACCAGAAGAATCATTGCCGCAACGCATTGCCGACCTTCAATGGAAGGGGAAAAGGGGGGAAAAAGAAGGGCATGGGCATCTGAATATCTCCCTTACCATACGAAATGTAATAGCAACCTGCTTTTTATTACCATACTTATTTTTTATATGTAGGAAAAACAAAAGGTTTATTTGTGGTTGGGGGCCCGGCCAATTTCTCTTTATTCTCACCACATTCCTCTTTCTTACATTTTTTTACGATATGGTTAATGGGCATTAGGCACATTGATGTGTGACCACTGACTTTCCATGAATACAGTATATACTTTTTATCACAGACTTTCGTTTTGACCGCTGACCGCCGACCTGTGACAACTCACACTCCAGATACACTAGTCAATGTCAATATTTATGTAGTAGGTATGTCAAGTAAAATCATTCATTGTATTGACCGGTAATTACGGATGGCCACACACAAATGAACCTCAAAAGGAAATTTATAATCTCATTCTAATAAATTACAAGTTCAAAATGGATCTTACAAACAGAATGTGCAATTTAGAATGTTTGAAAAATGAAGCACCGGTCGCTGAATTCGTTGGTCCAGTCAAGATTGTCCTAGTGGATCCTCCTCCGAGGTTGTATAAGCGAAGAGTCTGCGGTTCAGCATTTATAGTGCTTGCACATATGATGATCGGTGCCACGACAATGACGCTTTTCTATTATTCATTGACTTTCAATATGAAACTTGGCGCAAATCTGCATATTTTTCTTTGCACTGCTGGTGTAAGTAGCGCAGTTTTATTAACATTCATGCACTGAAGCACTATGATTTTGGGTTTGCCCAGATTAATATTTGTAAAGTATCCGGGACCATGGGGAGGGGAATCCAATAATGTCCACGTTTCAATGTACGTAGTATCTTCGGCTTTACTGGACTTAGGCAATAAAAAAATATGCTTATATTATTATCCACATTTAACATATTTTTGACTTCTTTTCTTCTCATCTGATGAAGTATGTCATGAATTAATGATTTCTATTACAGTATCAGTTATGCCTTCCTTCAGGAATACTTATGATAAACAGTTTAAATGGGGCTGCGTCACCGATGAAGACAGAAGACAAAAGATTTCAACACTTGTTTCTACAAATAATTGGAATGGCGTGTGCAATTTTTGGTTCGATCGCAATTTTTTTATTTGATGGGTTATCTCTATCAGAATGCACAGCTCATTCCTTTACAGGTAACTTTTCCTCACAATATTTCTCACTTGTTACATTAGTATTCAAAATGTTATTAGCGGTAAACACGCTTTAGACAGTTTTGTTTATAGCATAAATGGGCCAGCTCGACCAGCTTTATAACCATTGTTTTAAAGAAAACTGAAGTAAAGTAATGGATTTCTGCTACGTTTGTACGTTGAGTGAGATTTCTTAACCTCTTAATAATTATCCTATTCCTTCAAGGTTGGCATTGCTTCCACGATTCTTTTAGGCCTCCGGAAATCTCACACACCGTAAAAAACGCAACAACAAGCTTACAGTGGTGCTTCCTCGGTCGAGCTGGCCCGTGCATGATGCAGACAAAACTGTATTTTTATATCAGACGGCGGCACACGAGCAAGTGGATCACTTGATGGTAGGTGATCTTGACCGCATATGAAAACCCACAATACCAGAAGAATCATGGACGCGTCGCCGACCTTAAAGGAAAGGGGACGAGGATATAGGCGTCAGAATATTTCACTCACCGGTTTTTATGAGAGTTACAGAGTTAACAGAGTTAGCGGGTCACTTGATGATAACTGATCACCTGCGCCCGTGGACAGCATCAATACCAGAGTGTGCTGTCGGCCTTTGAGGAAAGAGTAGGCTCTTGAAGGTTTCTAAGTTGTATCGGTCTGGAAATACCGCAGGTGAAAGCTGATGGAATGTATAAAACGCAACAGCAAGCTGTTACTTCAGGTCGGTTTTCTGTGAGACAGTGATAATAATATGGTCAGCGTTGACATGTTTCCTTTTAAAGATAAATTTATTTTTATAGGTTTGGCTGCTGGCGGTCTCGGGATTTTGACCGTCGCATTGGGTCCAATAGTATATTGTACGAAAGATACAGCACATGAAATATCCAAAATACCCCATATACTTTTCGGAGTATTAACCCTGATATCATCAACGGTCTGTTTTGTACTAGGCTTGATAAAACCTGAGTTCGAATCGTGGGTCCCTGTGCCAGAGATGTCCACCTTCACAATTATATTTGGTGTAACTACTACATTTATTGTTATTATTTCGCCGATCACACAATTTTTAGATCATTGTGGATTCTAATTGAGTGAATAAATATATTATACTGAATCAGTTTTTCTTTTCTTATATCTATATTATAGCCAAGAAACATAATAATTAAACACAAAACATCGTTTATTTATGGTAGATCAGAGATTCCCAAACTATTTTGGGTAAGAGACACCTTTTCCAAAATGAGCTGATACCTTGATCCCCAGAGCTAAATTACTTTAAAAGTGCTATCTGTAGTTTTTTTCCTATTGATAACAAAATACTTATCAATTTAAAGACTTCGTTTATATCGACTCCTGGGCAACTGATTTTGAGCCCAAGGGGTCGGATAACGACCATTTTGGGAATCCTTGCGGTAGACGATCTACTGTACATGTTCCGCTTCATATAGTGATAAATGTATATTCTGAGTGCTTATTATGGCTATGGCAAAACTTTATGAGTAATTTTTTGAACATAATATTATATTTTTTATACATATTAAAACCTTTATTAACAATTAATACCCTTTGGTATAAGGTTGCTTCATATTATAATTTTTATTGTATGGTATTACTGTTAAACAAAGAGGATTATACCTTTACTAGATGACCCGGTGAACTTCGTATCACCTACATAATATATTTGTGTAAAATGTGGTCAAAACTTAATACAAATGTTTTATTTACATTAAATGCAATTAAGTGAGGTACTGCGCCATTGCACGTGAGGTAGCCTGTCGCACATTTAATTGACTTCGACGACCTAAGTCAGGTCGTCTCCCACCTCCCTCCGGTTGGACAGTCCTGTCCCCGTCCCGTCCCCGTCCTGTCCCCGTCCTGTCCGCGTCCCGTCCCCGTCCTGTCCCCGTCCCGTCCCGTCCCGTCCCCGTCCCGTCCCGTCCCCGTCCCGTCCCCGTCCTGTCCCCGTCTTGTCCTGTCCCTGTCCTGTCCTGTCTCACTGTCCTGTCTCACTGTCCTGTCTCACTGTCCTGTCTCTCTGTCATGTCTCTCTGTTCTGTCTCACTGTCCTGTCTCACTGTCCTGTCTCACTGTCCTGTCTCACTGTCCTGTCTCACTATCCTGTCTCACTGGCCTGTCTCACTGTCCTGTCTCACTGTCCTGTCTCACTGTCCTGTCTCTCTGTCATGTCTCTCTGTCCTGTCTCACTGTCCTGTCTCACTGTCCTGTCTCACTGTCCTGTCTCACTATCCTGTCTCACTGGCCTGTCTCACTGTCCTGTCTCACTGTCCTGTCTCACTTTCCTGTCTCACTGTCCTGTCTCACTGTCCTGTCTCACTGTCCTGTCTCACTGTCCTGTCTCACTGTCCTGTCTCTCTGTCATGTCTCTCTGTCCTGTTTCACTGTCCTGTCTCACTGTCCTGTCTCACTGTCCTGTCTCACTGTCCTGTCTCACTGTCCTGTCTCACTGTCCTGTCTCACTGGCCTGTCTCACTGTCCTGTCTCACTATCCTGTCTCACTGGCCTGTCTCACTGTCCTGTCTCACTGTTCTGTCTCACTGTCCTGTCTCTCTGTCATGTCTCTCTGTCCTGTTTCACTGTCCTGTCTCACTGTCCTGTCTCACTGTCCTGTCTCACTGTCCTGTCTCACTGTCCTGTCTCACTGTCCTGTCTCACTTTCCTGTCTCACTGTCCTGTCTCACTGTCCTGTCCCTGTCCAGTCTAGACGCTATACGACCCGTCATCACGGCAAGCTTCGCAACGACAACCATCCGGTTTATACCTGCGCTTATAGTACCCAGGAACAGTTTGTACTGGAAAATGAACATTCCAAAATCAACAACTACTAATAAATTAAAAATTAATTAAAAAAACATTGTCCAGCGGACAAAATTGTGAATCTAAACCATTCTCAGATGCCCTTGAACACACACAAAAAATTTCATCAAAATCGGTCCAGTCGTTTAAGAGAAGTTCAGTGACATACACACTCACAGAAGAATTATATATATAAAGATAGGTGATCTAGTTAATGGAGTGTTTATGGCAAATGCAAACTCTTTCATGTCACCAATTTAATTCAAATAGTATTAAACAAGATGCGTGAAAATATTAACAAGACGCCAAAAATGGGAATTTGGTTATGACTACTTAAGAATGGTCTAAGTCCTGTTATCATTATAACGGAGTTATTATACTCTTTAACATGCGCGTAAATGACGAGCAAAGAGTTTATACTAGATATGAAAAATGACTCTCGAAGCTGCTGTATAACAAGCATCCACAAGAACAAACATGCATGATGCATGACGAATCTGACGTACGTCTGAACTATTCTTTAACCATCGGTGACATACCACATCTCGCAAATGCAAGGGCATGCTGTTGGATGCAAAACGGGTCTTGCGGGTCCAGCAAGGAGTTATTATTTTATCCGAAGTATATACTCTTTGCTATCTATTCAACGTGATTTTCTTCGTGTATCGTAGATCATCTTTGGTTGTTGCAAAGAGGTTTTAGGTTATGTTTTTTATCAATTAGCAATTTATTCTTGATAAAAGAAATATAAACGTCAATGATTTTATTAAATACTAGCTGTCCCTCGCGGCTCCGCCCGCGTGATCTGCTTTTTCCGAGATAAAAGTAGCCTAACAGTGGCGCCATGTGTCGAAAATTGATCGTACCCTCTCAGAAACCTTCGTGGGCTCATGCACAACAACTTTGCTAATGATCATCACATGATCAAATGCATAGTTTTGTCGGGAAAGATTTGATCGTCTTGGTCGCGGCATTGTTAATGGTGATTCAAAGAGAAAACAAATTACTGATGATATTATCAATTACGTTTAGCTGTCATTTAAGTTTTGTTATTCCGCTGTCATTTTACGTTTTGTGTCATGTCAGATGTGTTTTTGTTATACCACGTTTTATAGTGACTTGACTGAAACGCGGTCGAACGGGATAAAAAGTCTATGTCCGTCTCCTGGTTCTAAACTACCTCTCCACCAAGTTTCAGCTAAATCCGTTCAGCCGTTCTTGAGTTATAAGTGGTGTAACTAACACCACTTTCTTTTATATATATAGATATTATTTTTTAAAATCTTATTACCCACCTGAAAAGCCTGCAACGTACTATGAAGATGAGCCACATTAAATCACTTCTATATCGGGTTATTATATCTTTCTAGCAAATGCAGAAAGAAAATTATAAAGAACAGAATCAGTTACTGGATTCAAAAGAGCAACCAAATAATTCGAAACAATCAGCAGAAATTTTTGAGAAAACAAGAATTCAGCCTGAGTTAAAGTCGATTATGTCGTCAGGAAAATCGAAAAGTTTGAAATTCACTGGTCCTATTAAAATTCTTGTAATTGAATCTAAAGGCGAATACTGTAAGATGGTATGGTGTGCAGTAGGAATAGGAATATCCCACATTATGATTGGAGCCACGAATATGGTGGTTTTACTATATTATATGAAATCTCAAGACGTTCACGCTCTCACGTGTACTTTAGCAGTAAGTATAATAAATAAATACACCCAACAGTCACATACATAGTCCTGACCCCACAGTAAGATACGAGTCTTGTGTCGTGGCTATCAGGAACTACAAGAGACTTTCGGTCTCACAACACCCAGACCCCGAAACAAATCAATGTGGATCACACAAACATTTGTCTCGGTGCGGGGATCGAACCCGCGGCCCCTCGCTTCACAGCCGGCTACTCGCCCGCTGCTCCACGGAGGCTGTAAGTATGCAAGTATGTAACATAATTTAGTATCTAGACTCAAAAATGCGGTGTGATTTCATAGTTTAATAAGTAATGAGTTTCATAAGTGAACCTTTTTATTTTTGCTGTCTGGAGCAAAGTTATGTTAACGTTATTTTTTTAAAAGAAAATGTTTTTAAAAATACATTTGCATACGGGTATAAAACTATATTTAACGATTTTCTACTTTAATGTTTGTTATATTCTACTAAATATTCTCTTTAACAATACAGCCGATATAACCCAGAACAATATGTAACACAAAGCAATATCTAAATTATAAGCGCACCATATTATTGACAACACAAAGCACCTCGTATAATTTAAGTTGAATTTCAACGGAGCCGCTACCAGTGGCTTGTATGGTAATGCTACTCATTCATAAATCGTTTCCAGTACCATTTCTTCACTGCGGAAGCCATATTAAGCTTGAACTATGCCAATGGTTGGTCCACACCTATGCGGTTACGTCACAGGAGATTTGTGCACGTGTTCCTACAGTTGTGCGCAATGGCCTGTGCTATCTTGGGTACCATGTTAGTTATTGTCGACAAAGGAGCTTCCGTTACTACCCACGGGATAACCGGTGAGTTTTGAACGATGTCCAATACTGGTACTACATATCACTGGGAATATATTAGATCACGAAAGTGCTACAAACCATATACCAAGCCTGCCAATTATTACTGCTAAAATTGACGTGAACACGTTGCGCATTAAATAAATAATATTAATTTGCACATTGTTGCGTTGCGTAAAAAGTTGAGGTGAATGTCCGCGATAGGATTAATTATACATACGATATCTATTAGGTATACTATCTGCGATCTGTCCTTGTTTCGAATCAAGATAATGATTTTATTTTTTGCATATTTGTTAGTAATAGAAGCACGTTATAGACAGTTTTTTATAGCATGAATAGAATGGTTTAATGAAGTATTACTCCAAATAAAACCATTGGGAAATGGTAGATGAGTGCAATTTTGGAGGCTCAAATGTTATTTCCTTTTGAGATCGGCTAACAAATTGATGGATTTACTGGTTTGTGAGTGAGTAGTATGAGCAATAGAGATTATTTACTATAAGATTAATAATTTGGAACCAGTAACGACTAGCATAATGCGACAAATAAAAATAAGAGAATTAACAAATCGTCAGCAGTAGCAGCCGCGTAATTTGCGTGTGAGACAAGGGTAAACAATATAAATTATCTTCACGTCTGGTAAAAGAGTTTTGTATCATATTACATATTATGAAATATATTTGTTATAAGTAAAAATACAAAGTCATAGTTATGCTTACATAGGAATTCTTGACAATCAAAATCACAGTTGATACATGTTTTTTAAATCTCGATCCGAAATTAGGACATTTTTCACTCTTGTATTTTGGATAACAATGTTTTTTTGCTATTGTGGGGAAGATCTACAAGCGCAGAAAGTAGGTCATCTCATTTGGAATTCACTGTTCGCCTCTTGAGGGGTGTGAATATTCAGCTATAAGACGCGCTAACATGACCCTGAGTAGTGGACAGATGTTTTTTGAGTCTGTTAGTTAAAAAGATTTTATTTGAAATTCTTTAGTTTCAAAACACAGTAACATGCAGTGAGATGTTTACTGGTCGGTATAAATAATGATTTAAAGCGTTCAATATCAATCTTGCTTTCTTTATAGCAATCTGAAATGACGTTGATAATACTCAAAATCTAATTGCCTCATTATTTCATGACTAGTAAATTACTAGTTCTCGATTGTCACGTTTATCCGTGGTCCAAGGGGAATGCACAAATAGGTATTAGGTTTAATTGTAGTGGCCGGCAAACGAGCAAATGGGTCACCTGATGGTAAGTGATCTCTACCGCCCATGTATGCCCACAATATCAAACTAATCAGAGGCGCGTTTCCAACATTAAAGGAAAGGGATAATTAAAGAATTGGGAAGAGGAGGGAGATATGAGTATCTGGATATTTTACTTACCGTAGGAAACGCTACTTTACGTCAGTTTTCTGTGAGACAGTGGTAACGACCCTATCGAGTCGGTCCATTCATAATTCACTCAACTCACTCACTCTACAAGTGTAGACGAAACTGAAGCCACTCAACTTACAAATGTTGTTTTATTTCAGGTATAATAACGGGCTTATTAGCCGTATTAAGTTTCGTGGCTGGATCTGGTGCTATATATGGCACAACTTCTTTGAAAATAATTCACATATCATTCGGTTTGACCACATTTATCATGTCTTCAATATGTTTATGTTCAGGACTTTTAACAGATCCTTTCACAAGTTGGGCTGAACCTGTAATTGTTTATGTTTTATTATGTTTCATTATATTTTATTCAGTTTTTATTGTTACAACACCATTTCTAAAATGTGTGATGAGGCTTTAGGAACTACTGGTATTAGTAAATATAATTAAATTGCGATGGATTAGTTTTATTTTTTGTTACTTAGCTACTTAGAAAAAATAGCAAGGCGTCGACTGCCAAGTCGTGACTCGAAACCATCCCCAGGCATAATCTCTGACTTTTTGAAGTTACGTTTGTAATAAATATTATTGCTGACTTCAACGGTGATGGAAAACATCGCCTACCCTACACGCCCAAGAAATCTCCATATGAATTTCGAAGAACTTCACGTTAGGTTTTTGTGAGATAATGGTGATTATTCGAACAAGCAGAGCTAGACTAAAGGTCTATTGAAATGGTTACTAGCTCATAAGCCAAAGACCATCAACATCGATAAGTCATTAATAACTAATGTTTAATATTATAATCATTATCATATTATAACATAATTTATGTATGTAAGAAGATTATCATGATAAAGAATTCTTGACCTAGTTAACTACAAAAATAGGCCACCTTAGATCAAGTTCAGTTGTAAAAGAGATTTAGATATAGTAGTGATTAATTAAATAACAAGATAAATAAATTTTACAGTAATTTAACATTGTGAGGTAAATATACAGTTTATTTTAAATAATTTTGTATGGTAGAGACACACTGTAGACAGTTTTGCCTACAGCATGAATGGGCCGGCTCAATCGGGTCATTACCATTGTCTCACAGAAAACCCATTCAAAGTAGCGGCTTACTGCTGCGTTTAATACGATGAGTGAGATATCCGGAGGCTCAAATCCCCTCCCCGTCCCAATCCCTTAATTATCCTTTCCCTTGAGGTCGGCAGCGCGCCTATGTGTATCTTCTTGTGTTGTGAGCATGCATGGGCGGTAGAGACCACTTACCATCAGGTGACTTGCTCGTTTGCCGGTCTATGCTATAAAAAAAATATCATGTGAATACGAAGTGTTTGTGATGAGTATATTATATGTACAGAAAGGTTATGCACTTCGGCAATGTACATCTTTTACAAATGAGTAAAAACTATACAGGTGCCCGATCATCTGTTCCCAGACAGTCACTCAAAGGAAAAATAAGTACATAATCGTATGTAATAAGAGCTCTGTATTAGATAACCACCACAATATCATTATCATTTGTTAGTATTTTCGAAATAGACGAAGATTGACGAAAGCATAATATAAACCGTGGTAGTGTACATGGATAGTTCTCTTAGCCAACCAATAGAACGTTGCTGGGTATTCTAAAGTTGCATTACATAATATTTTATTTGGTATACATCGATTTTTGTTCTATCAAGTCAGATGCAATCAAATGTTGTTTATGAATGAATTAATAAATTTATTATTGAATATAGATTTTAAGATATAAAAAGCATACAGTAATATACAGTGTCATTTTGACACCCTATACTTAAATGAAACCATGTGTAGTGTTCGTTAATACAAGTACTTTGAGCTAAGACACTTTCTTATTAAAGGCAAAATAAAAAAATAATATTTCCTAACAAATGAAATGCCGTTAACATCAGATTAATTTTAAACAGTCTGTATACGCGCGCACACACATATAAAAATCAACATACACACCCGTCATCGAATGAATGAGACACACACACATACATTACCATTAAGCCTGGAATACATGTTGGACGAGCTTAGGCCAACACGAGTGTAGGTAAATTAATACAAGGCAAGCGCTAGTGCCTAGACGTTCAGCAAGTTTATCGAAAACCAATCGAGTAGCCGGCTGTGAAGCGAGAGGCCGCGTGATCGATCCCTGCACCGAGACAAATGTTTATGTGAACCACAAATATTTGTTTCCCGAAACAAACCAAGACCCCGGGCTGGGTGTTGTGAGACCAAAAGTCTCTCGTAGTTGCTGATACCCACGATACTATCCTGATACCCAAAAATACTATCTATACGTTGGTGTTAGTCATCACTCGGCAACATGTATTGCGGGCTTTATACCGTCGAGGTCAATGTGCCCGCTTTATAAAAACGCCAAGCGTACAGAAGGCAAACGGCTCAAAATAGTAATTTAGGAATTGAAATAAATATTAGATTACCCTATGAAATGTAATAAAATCCTAAGTAAAATCGAATCTTGTAACTTTTATAATGATTATTTGTTTTTAGTCAAATTTGTGTTACCTATTTATAGATATGTGCATTTCACAATCACTTTTTTTTACGTTTTGTCATTATCAATGAACTAAGTAATACTGTCGCAACTTTTTCAGTGAATGTGTCGAGAGCGTCTTTGTGAGTCTGAGACGTATTTTCATATGTATGAAGTTGCCCTTCTTAAGCGTTTGTGTTTTATAATAACATCGTCAGCTGTGACATTTTATTCAATAGAGTTAAGTGCAAAAACCGTACAGCGTGATTTAAAAGGCTCAAAACTTAAATCACGTTTTTTGGCAAAACTACTACAAGCTCAAGCCTCATGTTTGGTACAAGGTAAGCAGAGGCGATGACGAATATGTGGTTTCATTTAGTAACAGGGTGTCAAAATAACAGTGTATATTATATTGAACCGGACGAGTTCCTTTGCAGGCAGGCTACATATTGAACGCCGAACAATCGTTGATTTATAATTCAACTCTTTTGCTGTATGACAAATATTAAAGGGAATAACTTATGAAGTTGTTTCTCTTCTAGGAATGGACTTATTATTCCATTTGAATAAAGTTCCCAGAATGTGAATTTACGAAATAATTGGAGAAGACCTATTTTAAGTTTATTATTACTTTTCTGGAAGTTAAGTATAAGTTAAGCTAAACTAATATTATTATTATAAGAAGAAGAAGAAAAAATAAGCTAAGCTACAAAACGAATTTCATTTTCGGAATTACTGACGTTACTTACGAAAACAATGTAATATCGGTTATATTAGTATTCAGAAATTCGTAGGTTTTTTTTGTTACCAAGTGCAATTAGTAGCTAAATTCTCGCTTGAAACAGGAACTCGACACCTAATTTAAACAACTGCTATTGATCATACATTGGTTGAGTTAGGGAACTTATTATCCTTACAATTAATCTTAGATTTGGTAGCAATGGATTGTTATTTTCATTCTGGTATTACATTAAATACCCAGAGAACTTTATCTAGAAGGAATGCACTTCAAGAAACTCCTATCGGTCGCGTTGGTGATAATAATCTTTTAGTAAGAGGTGTTACTCGAATCATCTATTATGTAAGTGTATTTACTGATACTGTACGTACATTATATTTTCCAAGTTCAACGTATTAAGTACTCAAATAGTATGACAGATAAAATAATAGGCGGCAATCCATCGACGATTCGACTTTTATTGCCCTTAGGCTGCGGCGATCACTTAGCATCTGTTGACCCTCTTGCCCGGTTCCAATCCAATCTTCCACAAAAAATTATATTTAAACATTTTACAAACATCATAATATACGACTTATTGTTGCTGTAGTGAATATTTAGTCAATAATAACTTATTTAGCTCTAAAAGTATTTTCCCATGTATTATAAAACGTAATTATATCCCGCAATGGCCAGGATGAAGTGAAACTTCAAAACTGCGACCACATTGCAGCACAATTGATATTTTGAATATCATTTTTCCAAAAGCAATTGACTGAAATATTTTAAACTTCCAAACACTTGAAAATACTGCGGGGTCAAAGCCGTAATTAGGAATAATCGAATATGTTGACAAAATAGGATGTTCAAAACGCATTGAGATTTATTCATGCAGCTCTTGCGAAAAAAAACCCGTTGTCTGTTACAGTAAATATCGTAAAATGTAAGATAGATGCATGACCCAAATAATTTTGATCGTATCCTATAGTTCCTATATCCACGTTCAGAACCGATAGAATACACACGAATAATGTCACAGTAGGCTCTCGGTCAAAGGTGTTCTCTCCAGCGCCCAATGTCGCATTTATCATAAGATACGGTCGTACATCTCAAACATTAGCAATCGCAACAATGCAATATTCCAGAATGTGCGTATCGGGACCCATTACTCTTATAGTGGTTTCCTTTATAAGTTTAGATGTCGTAAAGATAGTTGGAGCTATGGTTTGCAGTTATCCGTTTTGATCAGTTACGTACTTGTTTATAATCGAAACCAAGAGTCTTACTTAGGTAAAACGCTATTTTCGTCTCTTTCTATTCACTTTATAAATCACATTGATAGAGTTTTTAACTAAGCAATGCTTAAGTAACGTTTATAATATAAGTAAGGCAAATAATGTCTTATTTCATTGTGAAGTGAAGTGTCCTTGTGAAGTTGAGTTACCATTGTTTATATTTATATGAGTAAAAAAATAAGTTTAGTCCCCGCGATTTGCTTTTTTACAACGTACAACCGAGTTACGGTAGTAGAAAAATAGGTATAGATACGTTATATAGAGTTCTAGTTAGCCACGCTTTATTATTTAGGAGTAAAATATAAAATCAACACTGTTTCAAGCTTATACAGTGAAACTTGGTTAAGTGGGACCTGGATAAGTGAGAAACCTCCATAACTGGAACTCATGCTGAGGTCCCAACACTTTGGCACTAAATTACCCCTGTTAGTGGGACGAAGCAATGTATCTGGGATTTGTTCTTTCGATTTATCATCATAGTTACCTCTATAACTGAGACAGCGAGTGAATTTTATATGCATAAACCTCTGTAACTGAGATAACATCGTTTTGTTTGTTTACTTACTTATTTTTATTCTAACCTGTATTCTGACCTCTGTTAATGAACCCCTCTATAAATGAGACAGATATTTATTATACCTGGATATCTGAGACACTGGGTAAGTGGAATACCT
The DNA here is from genome assembly GCA_949126905.1 of Amorpha juglandis. Lineage (NCBI taxonomy): Eukaryota > Metazoa > Arthropoda > Insecta > Lepidoptera > Sphingidae > Amorpha > Amorpha juglandis. Next base: position 8,772,450 of record OX421380.1, read on the forward strand.
CCGTAAGTGAAACAACATTGCAGGTCCTTTGATGTCTCACTTAACCAGGTTTCACTGTATTTATTATTTGTTATAACAAAAACAACATTTCGTAAAGGGACACGAAATTTTATTCAATGTAATTTGTTGCTACTGTCAGATCACAATACATAAATCCTAAGTTACAATTAGCAAGCGTTAAACAGCTTAGCTTCGGATCGCTCTGAAAGATTTCGAGAAAAATGATACACAAGGATCGATAATAATAATGAAGGTGAATATTGCTGTGAAACCAATAACAGTGTTGGCCAGTGCATCCGTCAGCCAACCTCTGAACATCATCTTGTCAAAACCGTAGCAGAGTGCCAATGAAGAGGTGGCAAAGGCTACTATTCCGAATAATATGTGGGTAATTTTGCTTAAATTGCTCGGCAGGTATCTTCGCAGTTCGAAAGCCCAAAGTGAAGTCACACCATTTACTAAGCTCAGTATAGTGAAGACCAATGCTACGAGTCCTGTAGAATAAAAACAAATAGATAACACGTTTCGTAACTAGTTATTTCATAATTTCAATTTTACTCATGTTCTATGTGTACGTAATCTAAATATATAAAACTCAAAGGTGACTGACTGACTGATTGACATAGTGATCTATCAACGCACAGTCCAAACCGCTGGAGGGATCGGGTTGAAATTTGGCATGCAGGTAGATGTTATGACGTAGGCTTCCGCTAAGAAAGGATATCCCGGAAAAAGCAGATCACGCGGGCGGAGCCGCGAGCAAAAGCTAGTGTTAGATATAGTGGTAACAACCAGGTCGAGCGAGCCTACTCATGTTGTAGACAAAACTTCTACAATAAGGCTTTACCACTTTCAGAGAGCGTTCACGACGGCTGTACCGTCGCTATCATCTAAATCAAATCTACATATTTTCAAGCTTGTGTACACATAGCACTACATGCATAATGAACCGATCTATCTATACTAATAACCGTCCAGTTTATTTATCTTAAGAAGATGCGAAAAGGCGATTTATCTGTTTAGCTGGGGGTATTTGCGCCATTCGGGGTAATATTTGTTGTTAGTACTTATTATGATTTATGAAAGTACAATCATAGGTAGTAAACCCATCACACATACTCGTGGGCTGCGTTACATGATTAGGCTAACGAATATGTCATTCCTGTTTCAGGCAATAGTGGCGTGCGTTATTGATAGGACCTTATGTATGGTTGACATAGTCTTTCATGTCTGGTAAAATGGGAACCCTATATAATATAAAGTACCAAGCCTGGTCTAGGCCTCCTCTACTTATGAGAAAGGAAATAACATCCAATGTACTTGACATTTGACTTTTTTTTTTATTATGAAAAAAAAAAAAAGGATATTAAACGTAAAACTCACCAAATATTCCATGAAGAGAAGTCCAATGAACACTTTTATCAATAATTTTAATAAAGCTGCCAGCGACAGCTAATCCAGATCCTACAATTTGTAGAATCCAATGTGCACGCTTCTTGTAGACCAATCTAAGATGCGCCGACCATCCATTACTAGGCGACAAACTAAGAATAGCTTGTGACATTAACAGTTGATACTGAAAATTGACATGACGTTAAGGTACATTTGCGGGATAACATTGTAAAACAACACTTTGCTAAACTGCAAATAAATTTGAGAAAACCATTAACAACACTGTAAATAGTAATGTTTCTGTACAGTAGTGTTTATGCACTGCGTTTGATGCGAATCTGTTTTAAATCTGAAATTACGATCCCAACTGCAAATAATATTCCCGACTTTGGAAGCCGGAATTGGGAGTGCGCAACTCCTCATAAAAACAGTACTACGGCCACGTCAGACCGACATTTTTTGGATTTGGATCAAATCCAGTGCGTAAGTATTTTATTGTAAGATAACTTAAAATTACCATAAACAGCACATACTCGTTTGTTTTATATTTAATTTTATCAAAAATTTACTTACGCCAATCACACATAACACTATATGCTGAAGTGTAGCATTCATCGGCAATCCATATTGAAACGAAAATATCAATGATATACCAACAACAGCTCCAATCAGCATATGCGCTATCAGATTCATTGTTGATTGAAATAATTTTAACTTATAGTCGTCAGGAGGCCTTGGCATTGTAGATTCTAGTGAAGCTAAACTTTGCACATTACTTATTCCATTTTCAGAATCTGCTGGAACTTGTGAATTTAAGGTGTTTTGAGGCATTTTAGGGTAAAAAATAACCTATTCGGCACAACACCTGTTGTACAAATGCGTCATGGTGCCACAAAAGTCTGCTAAATATTCCTATACATAAAAACATTTTTAAAGCACGTGATCGTAATCTGAAACCTATGTTATGTTTCTGGTTTTATCCCAATATTATTCTATTTTTTTATACAATTTGATGGTTGCTCGTCTGATGATAAGTGCCACATCACACTTGCCCAATAACAGACGAAACACAGTTAATGACAGTTAAAGTCGTTTAACGTCATCTTCGTGCAGTTAGTATGTTTTTACGTATTATATAAATTGTTATGAATGACGAACAAACATTAAAGTCATTTACTATATCATTTGTCCATTGTATAGTTTTGCTTTTGCAGACTATATCAGATACGATAGATAAGTTGATTCCATTGTCAAAGATAAGATTAAAGCAAAGAAGTTGTATTCCGAAACCGATAATTTATTGGCCTTAACAATTAGTATTGGGTGGAAATCAGTTTGAAGTCTCATGATGAGTTTTTGGTATGACATAGATGCGAATATAATAGTTTGTCATTCACGAGGTTGCGTCATACGATTCTTTTTATAAGCTTTATGGCGCGACCTCATAAATAAAAGTTTTCCGTTACAACCTCGTCTGTGTCATGAGACAAGCTCTCTCCCTCTAAATAGGGTTTTATTCGGCAAGAATATTTTAATGAAATGCATAGGTTTTTGTTGTTAACAATTCTACTAGTTTCAACAGTTTATATGTTGTTTTAAATTGTTACAATTACATGAATCATTATACGGAAAGTGCTTATTCCTATTTATTATCTTGAATATTTCTTTTCCTTTTTGGAGTAATTATTTAATCATGTTTTGGATCTTACTCATCGTAACGTAATGTTTAAAAGATAAGATACATATATTTTCGTAATCATTTCAGGTTATATATATCTGTACTGGCATTTATTTAATCACACGCAACCGCACCCTTTTATAGTGTCGCTAGAGTTACAATTCATGCAACTAATTGAACCATTAAACTATTACAAATAAGAAAACTTTATAATATGGACGCTTTCCCTAGGTGTCTGAAAGGCTGATTAATATAAAAATTAACTTATCGTCTGTCAAATTTTAGGTCAAATCAAAATTGGATTGCTAGAAGCGTGGTCAACGCCATTAATATGACATATCTGTTAGTTAACACGGCTTTCCAACTAAAAAAGAAAAATGGTATGTGAAGCGGTATTTCGGGTTTCCGAAAGATTCATAGATAATTCTATCGTCAAACTGAATGATTGTGAACAAAGTGATTATTCGCAAATTAGATCAGAAAATAATATTTTTTGCACTAAACAACGTGTGAGAAACTCGAATTGATTTGACAGCGCTGTCAAAATCAATGTTCTGTTAGTTGATTGTTGATTTGGTCAGCCTTCAAGAAACCGGGTGTTTGAGTCGCCCCGGCACAGATGCCAGGTCGGTACTAATTGTGGCTGTGTGCACTCACGCGCAACTGAGCACAATTATCAATTAACGTGGCTGTATCCTGATGTGTGCATTACTCGAACCCACGCGTATCAATCTTGAGGGTTTCACTAAACTTGTTGTCAAACCAGTTGGCGTGCAATCTATATCTGGATAGTGGATATAGTTTTTGTAGTATTCACAGAAAAGATAAGAGTAGAACACGATTGGTTTCTTGACGTACAATGGCCATTTTAGATTAAATCAATAAGTATAAGTTCCATGTTTAAAACAGCACACTTTAGTAACATAATAAAATACGTAAGTTTACGCTTTTTATTCCATTTATGCGATCATTTTAAAGTAAGGAACATGTTAAGTTAAATCGTGATTCTTTTCACTTGTATCGCAAATAAAAGATTTGATATGTACGATAAGTTTTTTTTTAGTTCCAAAGTTTTAGTGCGATAATAAGTTTATGGTATGAAACATTGCATATGTTATGAACAATGATTTTCAACATTATTACATAATTATCATTACACTTATTGTTAATCGATTATATAATTTTAATCACATACATTAACTTCAGGATTTTTTATCTCTTTGTCATAATACCTACAGCGTTAGTGATTGTTATCTTAAAGATTAAATATTTTTGATTATAGGCATATATGTAAGTTTTATATACAGTATATTATATTAATTAAAGAACATACACATGCATTGTTATAATGTATGTATTGTTATTGCACTAAAGGATCACATATCACTGTTATGAAAATGAATTCTTCATTTGCCAGAAGCTGTCTGGATAGGTACCACGCGGTACGCTTTGTTTATTTCTGCCGCCAACCACCAGTTCAAGCAGCAAACCGTTTATATTATATGGCACTTGATATACAATATGGTCAATATTCCGGAAACGAATATACGAGATTTTATTGTTGATTCTACATTCATCATAAGATACATGCATTCATATGGTAGAGCCACATCGAACCCGCGGCCTCTCGCTGCACAGCCGGCTACTCGCCCGCTGCGCCACGGAGGATGTCAAGTTCACTTGTTGTTGCTGTCACATTGTAGGTACTAACATCTACAGTATGTTGTTTGCATGGGCCGGCTCTACCGGTTAAATTGCCTCAATGTAGCCTAAGACTTCCTTCTCTTTCCCTTCCCAATCCCATAATTTCCCTCTTTAAGGTCGGCAACACGTCTATAACTTTACTGATATTGTGGATGTTCATGGCGGGGTGGATCGTTTACCTACAGGTGACTCAATTGCTAGTTTGCTATTAAAAATATCATGAACTTAGCACGTGGATAAGTGAAAAGCCCCTGGTGAAGTCATAGGTAATTGCCACTAGAATGAAAACAGTGGAGTCAAGTCTCGCAAACAATGTTATCATAATAACAAGAACATAACAGGAAAACTATACAATAACAGAACAAGAGTTAAATGCTAAGGCCGACTTGCATGACAATCCATAATCGTATTTAACCGCTATCATTATTAGTAATGTCAACTTTTCATACGATTTGACGTATCGTTAACATAATTAGTGGCTCAATATGTTTGAGCAAGGTTTTAAGCACTGTTGAGCAAGTGAGCCTAAAATAACATTTAAACTTAAATTAAATTATCACATATTAATTAAAATTTGAACACTGAACAAATCTGTAATGTAAACACTTTCTTATTATTTATAATATATGCATAATATAATAATAGTATTCTAAATTAATAATCTATACAAAATCTAAGATCTTGGCAATATTTCATATTGCATTTTATTGACGTGAGACATATAAAGATAAGTTTTAAGAAAACCTAAAAATCGACTTTAAAAGATCACACAAACATTTATCTCAGTGCAGGGATCGAATCCACGGCCTCTCGCTTCACAGCCGGCTACTCGCCCGCTGCGCTTCGGAGACTGTCAAAACTGAAACTATATTTACATTAACACTACTGATAAAAAAAAAATTATTACATATGAGTGGACCAATAACCACAGACATAAATCTAATAGATGCCACAAGTGTACCTACTTCGCGTGCAAAAATTGATACGTAATCCTCAGCAAAATCTTGGGCTATGACGCCAGCGAATCACACTAAAAATGCCTTTTCGAGGCGGAAGACATTGTAAAAACTCTTCTAAAAGTGATTCAAATATTTTTTGAATTACTAAATTGTTTTAATGAGGTCACAGCAAGTACAAAAACTAACACGCTTAGTTACTTGTAGATTGAAGTGCTTACGGCGTCCATTTAGATATAAGCCTGTGATGAATAACAAAGACAACAATTATCTAGAGAAGATGCTCTTAGACTTTCGGAAGAAAGTAATGAATGGATCTATAATAATGATAGTAGTGAAAATAACAGTGAACCCAATTAAAGTATTCGTTACTTCAACGGTTGCCCAATTTTTAAAGAAGTTCTTATCGAATCCGTATATGAGGCAGATCGATGCTGAAGCGAAGGCCACAATTCCGAAGCAAATGTGGGTTAATTTGGATAACATTCCTGGTATACATCTCCTTAATTCGTATGCGTAAAGCGATGCCAATCCATTAACTAAGCTCACTACCGTGAATACTAGAGCCACCAACCCTGCAAAAAAAAAAAATACACTCAAAAATAAATAGTCCTCGATGAACCTGTATAGTGGATAACTAGAACTACGAAGACTTACGGTCCCACAACACCCAGACGAAAGATATTTGTGGATCACACAAACTTTTGTGACGGTGCGGGGATAGAACCCACAACCTCACATTTCACTGCCAGCTACTCACCCACTTACCTACTGCACCACGAAGGCTATAATATCATATTGGGGAATAAATTTGGAGTTATTATGATGGGGTGCTACAACAGTCAAAACATAAATAGATATGACGTCTATATGCTCGAATGGGTAAACTAGTACATTCACGGTTTGCCGAGCTAATTTTCGTCCCTAATTGTTAGGGGTCGAATCTATTGGTAAGGGTACATTACCGGGCATAAGTTCCAGTCTCGGGCAACGCATGCATGATTTATCAATCAAAAACTTCAAATACCAATTATGATTGCCCGACCCTTTCTTTATTAGCCTGAATGACGATACAAGCAGGTCGTTCGCCTGATAAACCCAAAGCCTGTCCACAAACAGAAGCAACACCCCACAGAGTTTTAAATAACAAAGCACGGCATGGACTGCGCTCGTCACCCTGAGATATAAGATGTTAAGTCTCAAAATATCAATAATTTTACTGCCTTTAATTTCCTTCAAACTAAAATACAACAGTGCATACATACTACTGTTGGGTGACAGAAATAGTGTTAGTATCAACTCAGACGACATTTTGGATATAAGGGCCTATCACTTAGTAAAACCTAGGATCTCACCACTTTCCCAGACTATGTACGCTGCCGCGTATCAGTAGACCAATGAGATGAATTATATTTATAAAAGTCGACAAAAATAATTATAGAATAGAGAAAGCAAAATACTTATTTCTTTTAGCATTATTGAAAGTGTTTTGTTCAAATCGCATCGATATGATTTTGTGACATGATATTAAATACTCAACATTTCAAAACTTACCGAATTTTCCATGGAGTGTATTCCAATTGACGGCTTTATCTAAAGACATAATTAAACTGCCTGCAATAGCCATTCCAGAGCCCATGACTAGCAGGACCCAGTGGACACGTCTCTTGTGTATAAGTTTCATTGATGATGTCCAGCCATTGCTAGGAGACAAGGATAGGATAGCTTCCGCCATCAATAATTGATACTGGAATTAAATTTAAAGATCTTTAGATTTGACCGTCTTCTAAAAGGAGAAGGTTCTCAATTCGTCTGTATTTTTTATGTATCTTACGCGATGTCTCTGCCAAATGTGGAGCGATTTTTTTTATTTGACATATTGTATTTTTTTGTTTAGCCCGTGAGTAGTTCCATAATTTCTGATGACAAAGTAGGGGAAAATGGGAAACCCTTCGACGGATAACAGTAAATGCACTAAAATTAAGGTTTTGATGTCAGTTTTCAAACTTTTTAACTTATAATATCGTATTTATGTCCCCACAAATTACATATTGGAGTTCCAAATTAAAGGAAAATGGCATATGCACTCACGATACGCATATGTATTCCCCGAAGGGGTAGGCAGGAAGTATAACTCGTACACCTATTTTTCGCCGAGCCTATTTCCGTCTCATGATGTGATAGGGGGCGAGCCTATTATCATACCGGGCACAAATTCTATACAGCGGGCTGGTGAGAGCATTTTGTGATAGAAAAAAATCAATATACCCACCCGGAACCGAGCCCAATACTTCAGCACAGAAGTCATATCACGTACGCAATACAACTGCGCCACTGAGATAGTCAAAAATATCATTCGCAAAACCTACATTCAGTACCTTTTGGATTTAATTTTGGTTGGTAGAGATAATGATGGTGAAGGCAAAATGTAAACACATACCCCTATTGTACACAAAACGATGTGAAGTGGCACAGCATCTATGGGCAATCCATTTCTAAACGAGAACATTAAGGATACGAACACTATTGCACCTATAAGGATATGCACTACACAATTTAAAGTTAACTGGAATATTTTCAATTTGTAACTGTCGTCATTAGCGTGCGCGGGACCAGAATTTCTGTTTACTTCGCTTTCCAAATCGATCGAGTTTGAAGCCATTTTAATTCTCAACACGAAGCTACCGCTTGTTCTGTACAACACATCGAATATGTGTAAATATTAATCTGTAATTATATTATAAGTAAAGATATATATTTCATATCTTTACATGTTTATTAGAGATGTTTTTAGCGATGTATCGATGTTTTGATAAATTGTCGCCTCATTAGTTTAGCGGCAGCGTAATTAGGCCAAGAAACCGGTGATGTTCTGGATTCAATTCCCAGGTCGAACAATCACTATTTGTGTTAGTAACTCGATTCGGACAAAATACACATGTGTTACCCGAAGTTGCAGTTTGTACTACTATGTTATGGAAATCAGCTCGACTAAATATGAGTAAAATAGTCGCACCTCTGTCTATCTCTAAAGGGATACAGGCGTGTTAATATGTTATGTCATGTCAAGGTGTTTGCTTTGCTAGTTTGCCGGCCTCTGATAAAACTAAAATTGATATATTACACAAAAAATATACTTCTGTAATCTTTAATCTTAGCACATTTAAAATAATCACCCAAAAATATATTTCAAATATCGATATATCTATCATGAAGCTAAGTAGCATCTCTAATCTATATAGATATGAATCGTTTGTTTTCTGTCGAATAATAATTATAAGGACTGATTTTTGCTATGCTATACAAAAATAATGAAATGCTAAGTCTTGCTAAGTAAACATTTCAATCATGATACGTCAGATGTATTTTAAAAAATATGTACAGAAACTGGAATTTTTGTAGTAACGTCTATGGAAAGTCGTGTGTTGATTGTATTTCACAGTGGGATTTGACAGGTATATTGAAATGTAGGCCAACTGTGGTTTGCATATTTAACATTATCCGTTTTGGTTCTAATAGAGTTAAGCCTCTTAGAGCAAGGATCTGGTGTAAATTACAGATTATGGAGAGATAGCTAACATCCAGATGTAGTAACGTATATGAATTTTTATATAAAAATGAGACATCTTAAGAACATAAAGGATTTTTGCAAGTATCAACTTTTGTGGGCACTTAGTTATTATATTATATTATACTTATAATCTTGTTATTTGATATGTGTGATATGTGTTTGATATAGTGAAGTGAATTCTGGCAATTTTTTCATACATTTTCGATGAATTCAATAAAATCGATGTACACGTCTAAACAATAAGAAGTGGTCAGTAATAAAGATTTTTTATTAGTTTAAGTAATTAAATAAGTTAAAAAAGTAAAATTCTAATAACGAGTGTGACTTCCTCTTGCCAAAATCACAGCTTGCATCCTTCTGGCCATGCTTTCTACTATGTTTTTAATAGATAGATAGATAAATACATTTCCACTCTTCTACAATCACTTTTGCTGCCCAAAACATAACGGAGCCTCCGTATTGAGTAGTGATTTCTTCGAAACACACTTCCGCATAGCGTTCCCCAGGTCTTCGCAGTACTCACCGGCGAGTACCTATCACCGTATTATTCACATTTAGCCGCTGTAACACGTAAGTTTGCGAACAACTTCTTCAAGTAGGGTTTTGACCCTACTTCATTCCCTATTTCACCGGCTCTTATCAGGCCCGGCGCTTTATTAGCCATATCAGAAAATCAATCAAAAAATATCATTTAATGTAAAATTAAAGATTGAATGAATTAATTTGCATAGATTATGAAAACAGATTTAAAATTTTAGTAATCAGCAAGACCGGTCCGGTTCGGTCCGGTTCGGACCGGACTGTCGATTGGTCTGTGGACATATTAAAGAATCTACAATGAAATAATGTTACTTATATTTTAATTACATAAAAAAACGTGATACAAAAATATATATCGACACTTTGATAAACAAGTCGTTGTTAGGTTCCGGGAGGAAAAATGACATAAGCGCATGCGTATTAGTGTCGGCTTGCCGGGAGAGAATGAGGCACTTTTCTCTCGCATACGGTGAACTTTTCATCCCGCAGTGACAAAAATATACTTAAGTTATAGTTTTCACTTCTATCGGCAGTCCCTATGACTGCCAATTGTTTTTATAGCCTTAATAGGCAGACGAGTAAGCGCCTGATGGTAAGCGGTCACCGCCGCTCATGGACATCGGCAATGCCAAGGACACAGCCAAGCCGCTGCCTACCGCTGAAGGAATACTCTTTTTAAGCCTCGTTTAAAGAAAGAAAGAGATTTTTTTATTTATACCCAACATTCATAATCACCGTAAGCAATGGAATCAAATATAATATATTTACGGTATACGGTTGCAAATTAAATTTTCGAAACATCTATTGCGCTACGTATGCTAAGATACTATACCAACATGTTATACCTACAAGCATCGTCCCGCCAATATTCGTTCCAATTTGCGAATATTTTCCATTATGAAATGACGCACGCTCGAAAAACGGCCGAGGTCCAAGGCTCACATAATACACCCGCATCGGTCAGCACAATTAAGGGGTCCCATTTGGACCTTTGCTAATGGAATTAAATCCAATTAGATTTTAGGGTTACGAGGTGAAATTTGCCCACGGTAAACAAATGGCTTTCTATTACGGCTTACACCTGCTGTTTGCTCTATTTGTCCAAAGATAAATTCGTATCAGCTTCGTCTTCGTTATTAATTTGTGTTCGGCGGAGCGCGCTGCTCGTTTAAGAAATGTTGGATCGTTTCGGTTACTCGATGCAATTCTTTTATTAAATAATTCGGAAATGAAAACTGGAATGGTTTGTATTTATGTGCAGTTATTTCAAATATGTAATTAAGTTATAATTTTATAGTCAAATTTCGACGCGATAAACGTATATACATAAATATCTCATTTAAACGTAGCATGAACTAGTGCAAATGTATTAATATAAAAAAGCACACACAAAACTATAAATAAAAATAATATAATTATATATTTGCCTATTCATACAACAAACTAGTTATCATATCCACAACAACCATTTGAAGGGAAGTTATACATCGGCAGAAAAACCTTCTTTCTAATGAGCACAATCTGCAGGTTGTGTACACGTCATTACGTAACATTTCCGCTGAATCTTGCGAATACATGGCAACTTTTTCTAACACAAACATCAGTAGATAAAATCAATCAGAATCCATCTCACGAGTATCTCAGATCAAACACGCCAAGTGTTCCAAGTTGTTTGGTTTCGAGCGTGCTGGGAGCAGCATATTTGATAAAATCCGAAGTTCTGCGAACATTTTCTCGGGCTACATCTTTTCTTGCTACGTGTGGTTTCGATCGAAGTTTTCCAACGGAACAGTGTTGTGTGTCTACGATAATGCATCTTTGAACAAAATCGTGACGTGTGCTTCAAAATTTTGAACATACGAGAATATTATATGAAGATTATCGCCGTAGCTACTATATCTAGTGATATAATGATACGTAAAATTCCTAAGTTGATTAAATGGACAATGTTTTTAATTTATTCATGTGTTAATCAATCATGATATCAAAATATCATTTTAAGTATTTTTTTTTTCATAAGACGATAATGTAATTTTCTTATGACATAAATGGATCTAAAGAAAATGTACTTCAAAACAAGAAGTATTAATTTTGTTACTTAAACACATGCAGTACAATTTAAAAAGATAAAAACTTAAAGAAACCGTATATAATTTTAAAATATCCTGAAAGTAGATTGTTACTTCTTTAATGTGTATTCTACTGGTTTCTGTATAGGTATTGAATACTCAAGTTAGGAATCCCCTAACCTAAGGCGAAAAATTCAATAACATAGAGACATTTGTTAGCAAGACCGGCTTTCATTTGGTGGTATCTCCCCTAGGCACTTAAGTTTACATTAAACTTGTCCAAGCGCGAAATTGATCTTTTAGTGAGGGGTTTCCTCAACGAAAATATAAATTGCAAACCGACGCTATTGATATTTCGCTTCAATGTTGAAATTTTAACTAGGGAATGTATACTTTGTGTGATCTATCTTGGAGTTCAAGTCTTTTGTTGGTTCAAGTCGATTGTAAAGGAATAAAAGTTTAAATAATAATTAAAATATGTATTTCTAAATGTAACTAATTAATGCAGCGTTCCAATATATTGAAATGCTTGTACTACCCTAGTTGAAATGTTAATTATCATAATGGTCAATAATTTCACTGGCTTTAACGTCTTTTTTTATGGAAGAGTCGGAACTTGCTTAAAACTGGAATGCAACAGTGCTCAACGACAAGAATAAATAAATCGGCGGTATTTAAGCGGCCCTTAACATATAAGGGACCTACCACCTAGTCAACACCACCACCAAAAATCGTCAGATTTGCTGCTGCGTTTCTTACGGTAAAAGAATTTCCGGAGCCCCAAGAATAATCCTTTCTACCAAACCGAATTCATTCCTTTCCATAAACCACCGCAACACACTCAGGATTGATTCCATTATATAGGTATTATCCACTATCTCATTTACTTGACTTAAAGTATAAAAATGTTTTTTATATTCATAATTATAGCATATTGTGCTTGCCTTATGTGATGTTTAATTAAGCTTATTGCTTATATTTTGTGTAAGAATCACTAGGAATGCTAAATACACAAATAAAAATATAAAACAAATATCTTGTTTCTAATGGAACTGTTCGATTAACCTACATTAAGAATAGTATGCTTGTTACAAAATGACTTACAGTACTCAGCATGCTAACCAGAGAACACTAAGCTAAGCTTGTATACTCTTTGTCATTAACAGTGGATCAGTTATCGCGTTCATATATGAAACCTAGATTGTTGAAAGCTATTACTTTACTGGAATATATTTTTACATGGTTAGAATGTGTGATCATGGTACGGCAATATTGTTTGTAGTGTATCTGATGTTAAGTACACTGCAGTCTAAATATAATAACTGGATATACACTGGCTGATCCCAAAACTCGACTTGCCTGAAAGAGCCACTATGACGGGTTTTTCACCATATGTACGGTGGTCGCAATCCAGTTGGGTATAAAAATGACCATGTATTCTCACACCAGCAATGAGTAACATATGCGTATTTAAACCATATGTAGGTACATTGCACGTATCTTATGCGTCTATAGAATTAAAAAATCTATTAATGAATTATGTTTTTTTTATCCTGGCTCGGCAAAGTGACTACGCTATACCTGATGGTAAGTGTATCAATATTTCAAATGTGTCGAAAAATATCGCTTCAATGGTTTTATGAAAGCGTACTTAGGTTAAAAAATCGGTGAGGTCTTGCAATCAAATTCCAAGTCGGGCAAATCATAGTTTGTGTTTGAGTTTTCACTCATGTATTTATTGCCCTGGGTATGCGCCCGATATTGCCATAGCCTATCATATATACGGATATAAGCTCAGCGAACTGTGATTTGGTGTGTTAGGTTAATACAGGTTAGGTGTTAAAGGACTTAAATGGAATATTTCGATGGTTTAATGTCTTCACACAACACGTAAACCTGTACATTGCAGAAGAAAGTTAGAAATAAAACATTTCTTATAATATTATGTTTTATGTGTAAAATTTAACAAACTCGCACAGAGTATTCGCCGAGTAAAGAAAATTAAAGGGCCATATTTATCTTATGGATTGAAACTTCAAATACCTAATTTCAGGTAGAATAAGCAAGGCATGAAATATTTCGTTTTCAATGAATATGCAGAAAGTAACTGATAAAGAATTAATGGAAGCGGTTCATATACTGCTGTTCTGTGGTGTATAACTTCTATAGAATATGAACATTGCCATTGTAACAATCCTACTAATATTATAAACGCGAAAGTTTGTAAGTATGAATGGATGGATGTATGTTTGTTACTCTTTCACGTAAAAACTACTGAATGGATTTTAATGAAACTTTACAATAATATAGCTTATAATCAGAATAAGACATAGGCTACTTTTTATCCCGGAAAAAGCAGATCACGCGGGCGGAGCGGCGAGCAAAAGCTAGTCTATTATAAAACCTATGTAATTGTAAGAGGTAATAATAAACAATATCTTAAACCTATTGTTTGTCTAATTACTCTCCCGCGACGAACATTATATGGCGACCCTGCCAGGATGATGATGATGACCCCGCCATCTGAAAAATATTTTGGCACAAATTATTATATTTTCATAGATTCCCATTTATTTTTATTCTGGCATTATCCCGGCTTAATAACAGGGTCCGCCTTACCATAATAATTTGCCGGTGGATCTGGTATTTTGTGGGGCGACCCACCGCGCCATCTGAACCCCACAACCCACAACGGGAACAAAGGTTTGCCATGGCCTCCTCCGTTAATCAGCAGAGTGTACCACGTGCTGGTGAGGTCGGCTTTGGGCCCAAGATGTTGGTGGTCCACTTACATTCCAATACTATATTTATAACACCATAATATTTAATTTCTTAATTGCGTACGACTTTCAATCTAAAGAAAAAAATATGTTGGGATGTAATAAACACAGCGATATTGAGTTTTCTTCTAAAATGATGTAATCAATCATTGCCATCTATGTGGTTTGCACACTTTGTTGAATGAAATTAAGAGAAGAATCCTAGAGATTAGAATACAAAAGGGAAAGATTTTTGTGGGACATACATTCCCTTTCAATAAAAAGAAAAAAATCATCCCTCTTCTCATAAAACCCTCTATTTTATAAGGATTGAAATATTAATTTCAATATCTCAACAGAGCCTATAGTAGTCAAGTGTATTGTGAACCCTTGTTACACCTTCCATTCATATTTTATATCAGCGATCAACCTCACCCTCAAATCTGAGTAGGAGTGGAACGTAATCAAGGATTAATTTTCTACTTGGATTATTTTCAATCCACCTTCATGTGTGAGCCTTGGGTGTATCTTCAATTTAAACGGATCCTTTACTTAGTTGACAAATTTGTGCGAATATTCATATTATATACTAGGTGTCCCTCGCGGTTTCACTTGGAAGTTACTGCCCTGCTCTATGGGTCATAGCGTGATATACATATAAACCTTCCTCATGAAATACTCTATATATTGTTGAAAACTGCATGAAAATCTGTTGAATAGTTTAAAAGATCTAAGGGAACAGACAGCGGAAGCGACTTCATATTATACTATGTAAAGAAGATATTCGAGCGTGTAGCAATAGCATACGATGTTTAACATCAAAACATTAAATATTAACGTAAATTTACGTGTATATTTTTAAGGATATTTATGGTGTCTGCCTCGGTGGCGCAGCTGTGCTGAGGTCAAGGGTTCGATCCCCGGGTCGTGTAAAAGTTATATTACGTTTTTCTATCACGAAATGTTCAGTCAGTATCATTCCTGAATTGTGCAAGGTATGGAGATAGGACCGCTCCCTATTACATCATTCAACGGAAATAATCTCGGCGAAATGTGGGTGTACTGGTTACACCCACATTTCTGAGCACATTTACCATAGTAATGTATATATTTTTTTACACCATCAGAAAGTAGAGAATTCAATGAACAAGAAACCAACAGACTTTTTTAAAAAAGCCCATATTTTGACGTGAGAATTTTCGTTTGAAAATTAGACTGCTTTTTCGATATTAAGTCAAAATAAGGTGCAAAAATAAATATTTTAAATCAAAAAAATTACAGTGTATTTGGGATACAAAAAGGTAAGTTTTCACCAAATTTCGTGAAAAAAAAACGATTTATTGTAATAGATAAAAATATAAACAAAAAACTTGGTTATTTGAATTTTTCACATAAATTTTGAGGTTTTGTGAAGAAAGTGTGTATACAAAAGTTGTAGATCTTTTTATTACCTACAACTTTGCGATTTAATTTTTTTCCATAGGACTTGTAGTTTTTCCGGAAATCGAGATAAACCGTTTTTTACCCTTAAAAGCCCCCCCCCCCTTCCCACTTCCCGACCTCAGATCGCCTGTAATTTATTTTTCCTATCAATTTTGTTGTATTCTCTTCCTTTTACAATGGGTTTCATTCTTTATAAATTTGTTTCTATTTTTACCATTTTCAACCGGATAAACATTGGTCTATTCATAGATTACAGGCGTGTGTGCCTATGTATGTATTGTAATTATCCTACGTCACTAATGACGACTCTAAAGTAGTGTTGAAAAGGCGATCTATCGGGTGGTATCATCATGTAAATTATTAAATAAGAATTCGTAATACTATTTTAATTCGAATATGATAGCTTGTTTTCGTAATTGCAAATTGCTCAATTATTATCAGTATTTTGTAATTGCTATGTAATTTCACTGTATCTGCGGTTTTCTAAAATTGGACGAGTACATCTGCATGATATCAATATCTATAATTTACCTTCTAATGTCATGAACATCTTTCACTGGGGATCCTACATTTTTTAATAAATAAATAAATTGCTTGATTTTAATTATCGTTTTGATGTATCATTCATCCAGCTGCAGAGTCCGCCATTCGTTGCCACTTCGAAATTTCCTTAGAACAAACACGTAGACAGTCATTTAAACAAAAAGTGAAATGCTTTCTCCCTATTGGTCCACAGACAATGCGTATACTACTAAAATAATTATTGTCATCAAGGACAAAATGTATGCAATTAATTTTACAATACTGGCCCTATGGCTACTTTACTTCTACTTTCTATTTTTACTATAAAAAAAAATAAACGAAATTAATTATGAATGAAGGGCTATTCATCATAACTGGAGGTATTTTCTGAGCGAAACGCACGAACAATATCGTAGAAAATGTTAAATTTACGTGTGCTCTCAACGCATATAGTACTGAATAAGGTGCTCTCATTTTACGGCTTGTGTGCAAAGATTTATGATGGCGTTAAAATAAAATACATTTTCATTCTGCGTTTTGGCCTCAGCAAGAAGTGGAATTAGAAAAATCTACATAAATAACACCAGTTTTTATACCCAAAGGACGTATATTACGAATGTGATGACACTTATTGCGTTTGTTAAGGATCATGAGCCAGTGCGTGTTATAAATGGTATCTGTTTTTATAAAAAAATCTTATTACTCAGATGTGAGTTAATGTGTTATAATGTAGGTTTGAACCTTTGGTAAGGATAAGTGGTAGATGACGCTGAAGACAGTTTTGTTTACAGCATGGAAAGGCCGGCACGACCGGATTATTAACACACAGAAAACCGATGCGAAGGAGCGGCTTGCTACTGCGTTTCATATGGTGAGTGAGATATCCAGAGGTCCAAATCCCCTATACCGTCCCAATCCCTTAATTATCCTTTTAAGGTCGGCAACGCGTCTATGTATCTCCTGGTGTTGTGGGCGTTCATGGGCGGTGCAAATCATATACCATCGAGTAACCCACTTGCTTGTTTACCAACCTATGCTATTAAAAAACATGTTTGGTGGTCAAGATTTTGAGTTTTTATATGTTTAGGAGATTAGGTACACCCGTCGAAATTGATTTGTTTGCAAATGTATTTAGTCAAGTGCCAATCCCACTGGACGCTGGCTAAAATATATTGATGAATTTGTAGTTATTATAATGTAAATATGAAGGAAAAGGAGGAAACTGCGTAT
Organism: Amorpha juglandis; assembly: GCA_949126905.1. Taxonomy (NCBI): domain Eukaryota; kingdom Metazoa; phylum Arthropoda; class Insecta; order Lepidoptera; family Sphingidae; genus Amorpha; species Amorpha juglandis. The sequence goes on from OX421380.1 coordinate 8,790,314, forward strand.
GAATTAAAGTATCTATACCAATAGAAAAATCGCTTTGAACATTATTTTTGCTCGCAGCTATTTTAATTGTCTTATTAGCTTCTCATTAATCCAATATTTGTGATGGAAAGAAGTACCAAATTGTGAGCTCAAAGTTCTAGCGGAGCTAAATGAAACCACCGGAAGGAAGCCTCCGCTAACCAGAAGCGGATATTATAAAATTTATGGCCGCGGCAAAATAAAACGAGATTTTACCTTGCGTCGTGTTTCCTATGAATGCCTTTGATTTAATACTCCGGTTGCTTTATTTATTTACTTACAACGATTCTTTAATCAAACTCTAAAGAACGGTGATATTTCAAAATTATTATTCAATAATTTATTTGTAGCCTGCTTCCGAGCATTTGGTATTAGCTGCAAAATATAGTATAGTAGGTACCTTTTTTTTTTTTTTATCCTGGCTCGGCAGAGTGACTACGCTACTTCTGATGGTAAGTGTAGCGCAATCCAAGAATAGTGTCGACCAACGACAAACAATGTGTCCATCGTTGGTCGGCAAGATCATGCCGGCCTGCCAAGGGGCAAGGGGAGGGGAAGGAAAAAGGGATGGGAAAAGGGTTAGGATTAAGGGGCAAGCCCCCTGGGGAGAACCGGATATACACTGGCTGACCGTGGAACGCGACCCACACAAGGTGGGCCACTATGGCAGGTTTTAGCACCAGTGTACGGTGGTCGCTATCCGGTCGGATACAAGTATCCTCCCACCAGCCTTGTATAGGAACCGAAATTATCTGTTGCTCTTACCGCTTGGATGGAACTCTATGGAATCAGGTCTTTCGTCACAGACTCGTTAGTTAGCAAGGCTCACTACAAACTGGAGTAGGTTTTCAACAAAATGTAGGGTAGTACTTGATAGTATTCACAAAAAAGGAAATGCAATTTGGGATCCCACGTTAAGTCGGTGAATCCTATCAACGATTGCAATGAATCAAAAACATTTCTACGTATAGAAATATGTCATTCATAATTATTGATCCGTTCATAAAATCATCTGTACAACTACGTCACTACCTCGGTGGCATACTTGTATTGTGTACGCAGTAAAACTGCTATGCTGAAGACTCGGGTTCGAGCCGCGGGTCGGGTCAATTGATATTGGGCTTTTCTATCACGAAATGCTCAGTACCGGCTCGGAGTCTGGAAATGGTATGACGATAGGCTCGTCCCCTATCATATCATGGGACGGAAATACGCTCGGCTTAATATGGGTGTACTCTCTACATCTCTGTCTACTCCTTCGGGGATTACAGGCGTGAGTGCGTACGTATGTATGTAAAATCATCTTTAATCATAATTGAATGTTTTATTTATTTATTTACACTTTATATACAATGCATAAAGGCGGACTTAATTCCAATTTATTTTACTATTCAATAAACTCATGTGCACAAATTACTTGTGTCTTATATAATTATGCTATTGAAAAAGAGTACAAGCATTATGTTTTTACATCATTAGATTTTAATAAATCTGTTACAAGTTGAAATAGCTACTAATTTATCAAAGAAGCAATTTATGGCAATCTATAGAGCGTTATCAATGTGTAGAAAAGCGAGATGCACAATGCCGGCGGACATCCGAAAAGTATTTCCGAGCCGTCTGTTGCACGAGTTGGACACACGGAGCTACGAAAGTAGTTTTTAGTTTCCACGATAAAAAATATTAGTTATTTTTATAAAAAAACATTGGTGAATATACAATAATAATGGAATTTTATTAATTAATAGATTTTATCTTCAGCCTAAATAAAAAATCCTAGACAACATTTTTTAAATCCTTTGTATTAAATCAAGATTATATGCTATTTCCAGCTTAATAAATATGCAGCGCGTCTGCGTGGGTATTTATGTTATAAATTGCAATCCGCGCTTTTAAACGGAACCCTGTGTAATATATTAGTAGGTAATATGTATTTTCGTTTTTTTTACACCAAATATTTTTATAATTTTAGGTTTTTGAGTCTGATTTATTTTTTAATTGAAAGTGTAATACTTAAGCGTAAATAGCAATTAATAAAATAGCAACGCGGCTATACTCGCGTGAGCGGACTTTTGTGGGATAAAAATAGCCTATGTCCTAATTCAAGTCATGGTCTACCCATGTGTCAAATTTTATTCAAAACTGTTCAACCGTTAAGGCGTGATTGACTAACAAACATCCAAATTTACAAACTCACAAATATCCAAACTTTCATATCTACAGGGTTATTTTTAAAACACCAGCAACCTCGCAGGGGTAGATACCTAAGGTTATAAACTACTACTTTTGTTCTACGACTTTTGATAATTTGTTAGATTTTATTTTCATACAAAAATAAGTATTCATTTAATTTCCGTCTTGAATTTTACCTACACGCATCGCAGATTACGTAAGCAAACACGCGAAGCGTGGGGAACCGAGCTAGCGTTGAAGGTCATCGCCCGAGCCAGCTGAGCGGCTTCTTTGAGTCGCGCGCGCACGCCGAACGCTACGAAGAAAAATACGACACAACAAAAACTTGTAAAATCATTTTTTTTTAAATATATTGAGTTATATACAAACTCGTAGAACAAAAGTTGTTCCGTATGGGGTCAGCAATCTGGTCCTGCGAGGTTGCTGGTGTTTTAAAATTAACCCTGTATAAGAGTAGTAAACAAATAACGAGCACTTATATTTAACACCTTTAAATTATTCTAAATTAACTTACACCACGATTATCTAGTTTTAGAAGTTTATTTAAATATATCTACGTTAATATGCCTCTTCTGTAAACTTTTGGCGATTTCGTATTCGGTATCATGACAGCATAATCATGGTACTTATTGATCGTCCTTTTAAGTTTGTTCGTACAAACATTATTAAAGTAATGACCACAATATACCTTTCTAACGTAGATTCATAGCTTGCAGAGGAACTACTTCTATCCGTTGAGTCAATATCGGAGACACGCGTCTCCCAAGCGGCGTATTTAAATTGCAAATGGACTCGTTGAAACATTGAATTCGGGGCAATATTACGAAAAAATATATAGGAAATCTGTGTTTTACTTTCGGCTATATTACCTGTCAGCAAATATTCCTCTTCGTATTTCATATCAGATAAGTTTTTGGTTCGATAACTTCGTGTTTGTATCAGGAAATATTATTTCTTGACTGGTTTTAAAAATAAAGATATTGGTTAGACTAGAGAGAGATGAGTTGATAAAAATGGTGGAATGTTCTCGCCGTAGTTTTGAGATTTAAAATATCCAACCAGGAATCGAACGGGTATGCTGATAGCTATCTAGTTAGGCACTAAATATCAGGTAGCACCAGGTTTACACCAGCAAGCAAACAATTACAAACAAATTATTACAATAAAGTAATAACTTCTCGTATAGTCCACTATTCACGTGCAAAATAAAGAACACTCGCCTAACTTTAAGCAGATATGAGAGGTTGACAAAACTTTGCCATCGTATTTTTGTTAAAGTCAACTTGCTATAAAATTACTTGGAGACGGGGCCCACAGTTTGGCGACTTTAGCTCTAGGTTCTGAGCGTTGGTCAGAACTTCAAAATTAATTTCGAAGTTTGATGGAAAAATCCGTCGCAATAGCGGACACAGACCGCCCTGTGGGAGATAGCTAACGGCTAGATAAATTAATACTAAGAAATTGTTTTATATCGTAGAATTTCAGTAATCTTTATTAAAACCAGGTACATTATCTTAAAAATAGATAGATATATAGAAGTTTTGTTTCGGCTACGTAATACATCACACAGAGTAATACAATTATAAAATAAAATAGAAAATAATATGGTAAAATAGCTCTATACATTGTTGCCGAAATCAGGCCCCGGATCAGCAATGTACCTACTTTGTTTCAACGAAGCTAAGGGCTCGTAATTCTTTACGTATTACACTATAGAAAGACTTCTTCGGAAATGGTAATATAGACATTTCGTGCTGATATTATTAAGTGGGCTTTGTTATATTTCTTTTTTTTTAAGCTATTTTTAGGTTATGCGTGTGGTACCATTATGAAGTTTACCAAGGTTATGATTGAACAAGGTTGAGGATGTGACTCCAATCCGATTCATCGAAGTAATATATCAAGGTGTCGTTTCTCCAATCAATTTCACAGCAACTAACCACACCAAGGTTTACGCCATCTAGAAGCCGACCCTTAAGCTGGTTACTGCCAAATATTGTCCTGACAATATCATTAAACGAACACGCTTGTTTGCAAGTTGTTGTTTGCAAGCTCTAAACGTCGAAGCCGTCGGAATATAACAGCATAGGTGCAGTCGAAAAAATAATACTGACGCACTAATGAGTCAGTAAAAGATCCATATTTTAAGAGTTAAACTTAAATTTGAATTTGCTTCCAAAGTGATAATTTTCGTCCCTAATATTTCTAAGATCCAGTACTGAAAGCCTTTTAGCCCTTTACTTACCATAAGAAGCATTTGTAATATATATATATGTGCAATACGCGAATAACAAATGTTTTTTTGCGAACTAATAACTTAACTATGTTATTGCAGAATTTGAGTGGAGTTCTAAATCACGTTGTCTAAAACCAAAACAATATTCATTCATCACAACACCGAGGCATTATTTGTTGTCGTCTTCAAACAAGATAACGGCAAGTTTAACTGGCGCGAATCACTTATCACCGTCATCAAAACGTGACCCAATAACTCTAATGAAAGCCAGCCGGGACCAGTGAATCGATTAGTTCCATCTGACCAGATACCATCGGTACGTAGTTAGCCATCATTGTCCGCAAGACCCGTTACCGGTAGTTTAGAGATTAATGATACCAACTCTATTGTTTGAAATGTTAGAAAAACCATCTATTAAATGTACACTGTCGATCACTGCCTTGTCGGTTGAGTAAAATGAGTATTTTTTGCGTATTTGACGTGCGTAGTATTATGTTGCCTTCATAAACTTAAGGAGAGGTTAAATAATCGCAGTCCAACTTAGGAATTGAGGTGTAATTATTTGTCGCCGATCTAATGCAGGTGACTAGAATGGAATGTAAAATCAACGAATATTATCATAATTATGTTTATTTCTATACATATTGCGTTAAAATAAGATGAATTTGACTTGAATTCGGAAGTAGTAATTTTTATTCCTCCATTATAACTCCAACGTTCAAGATAATACTGAACAGTGGTATGCGTATAAATTGATTGGTAAGTACATAATCAACATCCGTTTAACACTGAGCGAAGATGCTAGAAATTATCCGTGGATCCAAATAGAACAAACTGGCAGTTATCGTAAGTGAAACGCATAAAAGCACACGCGGTTACTTAACGCCGAGCACATAAATAAAACTAACATTTTTAATTGGCAGTAGCGTCAAGCGTGGTGGTGTTGTAATAATTTAATGAATATGAAGCCTTATAAAATGTCTGTTGAAGTTGATGATATTAGAAAATGATCATACGGAATAACTTGTAGAATAGATTTTAGTTTTTACAAAAGTATCACCGTATTTATTAATGGAAGTGGTTGACTGGAAGTTGCTAACTTGTATAGTCAAAATCAAAACTGGCCTTTTAAACAGTAAACTTGTTTCCTGTAAAGCGGCCACTTGATATACGTCAATGCAATGCATAATACCAATCTAACCATTTACAGACCGGCGATTATCCATTTTGAAACATAAATAAATTATAGTAGAATTAAACCCATTGTAAAAGGAAGAGAATACAACAAAATTGATAGGAAAAATAAATTAACGGCGATCTGAGGTCGGGAAGTGGGAAGGGGGGGGCTTTTAAGGGTAAAAAACGGTTTATCTCGATTTCCGGAAAAACTACAAGTCCTATGGAAAAAATTTAAATCGCAAAGTTGTAGGTAATAAAAAGATCTACAACTTTTGTATACATACTTTTTTAACATAACCTCAAAATTTATGTTAAAAATTCAAAAAACCAAGTTTTTAGTTTTTTATTTTTATCTTTTATTAAACATAATTTTTTTTCACGAAATTTCGTGAAAACTTACCTTTTTATATCCCAAATACACTGTAATTTTTTGGATCTAAAATATTCATTGTTTCACCTTATTTTGACTTAATATCGAAAAAGCAGCCTAATTTTCAAACGAAAAATCTCACGTCAAAATATCAGCTTTTTTAAAAAAGTCGGTTTGATTTTTGTTCATTAAAACCTCTACTTTCTGATGGTGTAAAAAAATATATACACTACTATGGTAAATGTGCTCAGAAAATGCAGAGAAACGAACTACTAAATAACAGGTAGTAAGGCCCAGACCCACCTAGCCCCTTCCCCACTTCTTTATGATGGACTAAAATTTTCCGTAGATCACTCAGGTATATAAGTTATATTAAAATAACAATAAAGAGGCATCTACGCATATAATTTAAAGAAGATTCTACAACTTTCTCAAAATATTGTAGATATGTCTTATTAAATATTAACTTATAACTTTACATTTTCTGAGCACATTTACCATAGTAATGTATATATTTTTTTACACCATCAGAAAGTAGAGAATTCAATGAACAAGAAACCAACAGACTTTTTTAAAAAAGCTCATATTTTGACGTGAGAATTTTCGTTTGAAAATTAGGCTGCTTTTTCGATATTAAGTCAAAATAAGGTGCAAAAATAAATATTTTAAATCAAAAAAATTACAGTGTATTTGGGATACAAAAAGGTAAGTTTTCACCAAATTTCGTGAAAAAAATGGTTTATTATAATAGATAAAAACAAAAAACTTGGTTATTTGAATTTTTCACATATATTTTGAGGTTATGTGAAGAGAGTGTGTATACAAAAGTTGTAGATCTTTTTATTACCTACAACTTTGCGATTTAAATTTTTTCCATAGGACTTGTAGTTTTTCCGGAAATCGAGATAAACCGTTTTTTACCCTTAAAAGCCCCCCCCTTCCCACTTCCCGACCTCAGATCGCCGTTAATTTATTTTTCCTATCAATTTTGTTGTATTCTCTTCCTTTTACAATGGGTTTGATTCTACTATAAATTTGTTTCTATTTTTACCATTTTCAACCGGATAATCACCCGTCTATTAGTAAAATATCCAATCAATTTGCGTGGTCTTGCTTAAAATCAATGTTATGTTATTGTCGTTTCTTGACAACTTAGGATCAAGGTATCGAAATTAATTATCCATAGTTACATTTCTAAAATTAACCAGCATTACAAATTCATGTATAATTATTGGTAATGATCAATATCATTTGGGAATTGATATTTCTGTATGGTGGGCAGTCACGCTATTTGTAATCTATATAATTAATGATAAGCCTATGGGTTTACGATATGTCCCACTGGCCCAGTGCTGTTTGATGTACCGAGGGATTTTAATAGACTAATGTAGTCATACATACATACGTATACTGGCGCATGTTTTCTATAGGGGTAGTCACATAAACGCTAGTAGTCATTAGCCGATTAATCTTTCTTGTATTAGAAATTTCAATCCATATGGTTTCTGAAAGGTTAAAGATCTCACAAAAAACGTAAATTGGCAGTTTGCTGTTGCGTTTCGTGTGGTGAGATTTTAGCAGCCCAAATACCCCGTCCCCTTTCCAATCCCCATTACTTACTTTAAGGCCGATAATTCACCTATGATTCTTCTAGTGTTGTGGGTGTTCATGGGATATAAAGATCACTTACCATCAGGTAACCCATTTACTCGATTGCTGATTTTTTATATATTAAAAGTTCTCTTATGGTTGAGCATCTGGGTCTTATGAAATTATGTAGGATTAAACTTTTAAGCAGGTATCGTTAGTAAAATGTTCGACAGTTGAAGATTTTAATTATGATATTTTTTTAATATCAGCCCACGTTAAGTATTACGTTAAAAGATAAACAAACCTCATTGCTAAAGTCGTGAGGGATAAGTTCCACATTTGCAGTTATATTACAATAAGTGTGATTTAGAATAACATCTGCAACATATAGATACGCGTTAACAACCAGTTTAACTGCGCTCAGAGATGTTTCCTCTGCGATATCAGCTTAGAAGTGAGAACGGCTGCGAATTCTTTGCTATGTTCGATTTTAAATATACATCTATGCAAACGTCATCTGTGTGACTGAATATAGTATAATTTTTGCGTGTTCTCTTAATGTGAAAGCGAAAGATGTCATTTATTTTTTATTAATCAATTATTTAAAATTCATCTTCCCATGTTTGATACTAAGAACTGTAAAAATACCTCTGGTGTGAATTGGAACAGAAATGAGTTCAAAAGGCGATTTCGGGTTCTGAAAAGTTAAAAGGAAACTTAAAAGTAAGAAAAAGGAGAATCTGACCGTTTATATATTTCCAGAAATATGTTCAATGTCTTTTTTATTTGATTGAATGACGAGACGAGAAAGACGCTCGCTTGATGGTAAGCGCCACGTCTGCCCATAAACAGAAACAACAACACACAGAACTTTGAATTACAAATCACTATGGCACTGAACTGCGCTCGTCACCTCGAGACATAATATTTTAAGTCTCATAATGTCTATTTGTCATCATTAGTCGAAGCACATGGTACGTAATTATGTTTATTGAAGCCGGTTGTGGTCACTTACAATCAGCTAACTCACTAACTCGTTTTCCAGTCTACTGCTATCAAATGAATACGCACTTCTATTGCAATGTTCGTAAAAATTGATAGATTTAAAACCAACAACCATTTTAAATTACGAAAGCTGGTAACGTAGATGTTGAAGAATGGAATGGCAATCGAAATTCTCATATCAAATAGTTTAAAATTAGGTTACTCGTTTGCGCCCGCTGAATAGTTCCGAATAACATTAAATACATTTAAATGGAATGCTCTTTAGTTTCGGTCGGGTGATTTGAATTAATAAAGTAATCATTGGTATATCGCAATTACGAAAATATTGAAAGAAAAGAAAGAAAGAAAGAAAGAAAAAGATTTTATTTTGCAACAAGCTCATCAAAATAATATTTTTAACTTATTATATTAAACAAAGCAACTAAAAATAAAGAACAAAAAGTAAACAAATGAAGCAATTTAAAATAATAAAACTTAAAATTAAACTAGATACAACAAGGAGTACAAATAAAACATAAAAAATAACAAAGAAAAAATTATCATAATAATTATTAAAATAAAAGCCTGCTACAAAATACGGACCACACTCAGCATGTGCTGGTAATACCAGCGCTGGTCTTCCGTGTGGCCGTTTGGTGAAGTCACGGGAGCCAAAGAAAAAATAAAAAAATGATGTCTCTGGCCGATTTGACGTCTGTCAAAGTCAAAGTAATTCAAGTGACAAATCAAACTGCGTTTTTTTTCGGCCCGTCGTTGTTGTAGGTTATACACGTGATCGCGACAGTTCCGAATTAAAATTTAATTTTCATTAGATTATTGTTGGTTTTTGTTAGTGATTAGGTATGTGGTGAATTATATATATTGTGTTGTCCTTTTTGTATTAAAGTTGTACTATATTTAATAAAACTACGTTTGTTTATACTAACATTTTTATTTTATCATTTAGTCATAAGATAGTTTACGTGTATATATATTCTAAGCTAGTTTTTTAGTATGGAGGTGGGGGAGGATGAGCCTCCTGATGGAGGTGGCGGTATTGGCCCTATGGAGGTCTCTGCCCACTCATCCCAGTCCACAAATAAAAGGGCCCTTAAACGCCATTTGTTAGATACCATTACTGAGGATGACAACCCCAAAAAAAATTCATCACCAGCTATATCTGTACAGGATGTGTATACCTGTCCAGATTATGATGATAAATTTTTATATTCTGCTGCTGATAAGAGCCCTTTTCTTGTTTACATCACTGGTAGCACTAACCCTCCTATTCAGACACTTAAACTGGCAAAGAATCTATACCAGGCAAATATCTCAGGCATTGTCCAGGGTGGTATAAAATCTGTAGGCAGAGGAAAGATTTCTGTGATATTTGACTCTGCTGACAAGGCCAACCAATTTATACAATCCCCTATAATTTCACAGAAAAATCTTACTGCTACAATCCCTAAATTCCATTTGTCCCGCATGGGAGTAGTAAGGAATATTCCTACTGATTGGTCCCTTGATGAACTGATCACAGGTCTGCAATACCCAGATCATTGTGGTCAAGTTGTCAAGGCTCGCAGGCTTAATAAAAAGGTGGTAAGTAATGGCACTACGGAATGGGTCCCCTCCACTACAGTGGTATTGACATTCAGAGGTCGTTTCCTCCCCGAACGTGTGTTTTGTTTCAATTCTTCTCTTCCTGTCTCTCTCTACCAATTCCCCACTATCCAATGCCGACAGTGCTGCCGTTTCGGTCATGTCACTTCCCAGTGTAGATCCCAGCCACGTTGCTACCGCTGTGCCCAACCACACAAAGGAAACATGTGCCCTGTCCCAGAAAATGCAGCAACCTGCTTATTCTGCTCAGGTAACCACACAGCCACTTACCCTAGCTGCCCAGAACATTCTCGACAAAAAGCTATTAAAATGGTAATGTCTGAAGAGAATATCCCATTTTCAGAAGCCTCACTGAGATTTAAACCTGTACGCAGGTCCTTTGCGGATACTGCAAAAAACCCTACCCCCTCCACTTATAGTATTGCGTCCCCCTCCACTCAGCCCCCTACTTATAGTATTGCGTCCCCCTCCACTCAGCCCCCTCTCCCCCAATCCTACAAGAAAACCATACACTTAAACCGCTCCCCTAGACCCGTTCAAGATAATGGATACGACACTTATGCCCATAACCAGATCACCCAATCCCCTAAATCAGCTCTTCCTAATGGTTGCGCCCTGTCCCCTTCAGAGGAGCAGGGTCAATTTAGCATTCCAAGGCCTTCATGTTCATCTCCTTCCCCAAATGACAACCTAGTTGAACTTTTACTTTCTATTCTTGTAAACATTTCTTCCAAATTCAGCGATGCCCTTCCCCCTAAGGTCTTCTTTTTACTGCAACAACTTCTCACCCAATTTAATTCCAATGGCTCACAGGCTCCTACAATGGAATTGTAGAAACATTAGAAATAAAAAAAACGAAATTCTACACTTACTCAACCTTTACTGCCCACTCATTTTTGCTGTCTCTGAGACGTGGCTAAAGCCTGGCTCTCCTTTTAGGGTTCCGGGTTACTGCTGCCTCAGGGATGACAGAAGTGATGGATGGGCTGGCTGTGCCCTTCTTATCAAACATTCCTTAACCTATTCCCAGATCCAACTCCTTCCTCATGGCTCCTCTTTCCAGATTGTTGCTGCCAGAGTTTTAAACATATCTTTTGTATCTATTTATGTCCCCCATCCCAACTCAGATATCATAAATGAACTTCGCAGGGTACTGTTGGCTGTTCCTGCCCCATTATTTATAATGGGTGACTTCAACACACATCATGCCCTATGGGGTTCCCATCATAATGATCCACATTCTGCAACTTTTCTCCAAATGATTGATGACCTTAATGTTTGCATCCTAAACGATGGCTCTCCCACTAGAAGAGTCCCTCCGAATCAGAATGTTAGCGCATTAGACCTTACCCTCACCTCCCCTAACCTATCACCTTCTATATCCTGGTCCATACTCCCCCTTTCCTATGGTAGTGACCATTTCCCCGTAATATCAACTTGGCACACTTCTTTCATCCCCAGACCTGACCCTGAGCCTTTTTTGAGGTACAGGCTATCCAAAGCAGACTGGAATAACTATCAATCCACTTTAGACAGCATAATCTCTTCGATTCCAAATATTATCTCGAGCAATAATTACCTCCTCATATACAGTGCATTTTCCAGTGCTCTCATTTCAGCTGCAGACCTCTCGATCCCCTCCAAAAATTCAGCAATTGGAAAAATCCCATCTCCTCCATGGTGGGACGCTGACTGCACAGAGGCTGTACACAAGCGAGATAAAGACGAATGTACTTTTGCATCTGACATGTCTATGGAGAATTTCTTAAAGTTTAAACATACTGCAGCTAAAACGAAAAGAATTCTGGCCAAGAAAAAGGCTCAAGGCTGGACTAAATTTTGCGAATCCCTTTCTCCCAGTACCCCATCATCAATAGTTTGGAAAAAGTTGAAAATTTTTCGAAGATCCCAGTGCAATCATTCTAACCGTCCCTCTAATGATCCAGACCCCTGGGTGCATGATTTCCTGTCTAACATTGCTCCCCCATTCGTCCCGTCTAATGATTGCTTTCCCCTCCCTCTCCCTCCCGATCACTCTGATAAACTGAATGATCCATTTTCATACTCAGAACTTTGCTCTGTTCTCGATCAGCTTCAGGACTCAGCTCCAGGGATTGACGGCATCCCATATTCCTTCATCACCAAATCCTCCCAGTCTACCAAATTATATTTTCTTAATATCCTTAATCATATATTCATTAATGGCCTTGTTCCAGACAGCTGGAAGACTCAAATTATTCTCCCTATCCTCAAACCTGGTAAAGATCCCAATGTAGCTTCCTCCTATAGACCCATCGCCCTTTCTTCCACTTTAGGTAAAATAATGGAGCATTTAATTAAAAATCGTTTAGAATGGCTAGTAGAGAATAGAGGTCTCCTATCCAACACTCAGTTTGGATTTAGACGGGGTATGAGTACCATTGATAACCTATCCATTCTCACTACGGATATTCGAACGGCCTTTTCACATGAGGAGAATGTCATTGGTGTTTTCCTTGACATATCCTCTGCTTATGATAATGTCCATCTTCCCATGCTCAGGCAGAAATTGCTCGAGCTGAGCATTCCAGCGAGAATGATTGACATGATTCATAACCTGCTCATGGGCCGGTCGATTATCCTTAGTGTCAAAATCCCTGACTGCTCCCCAAGAACAGTCTGGAAAGGTCTACCGCAAGGATCAGTGCTCAGTCCAATTTTATACAATATATATACTGCTGACCTTGACAAGTCTGTTTCTTGTTTAGTAGATGTACTGCAGTATGCAGATGATGTGGCACTTTACGTATCTTGCAAATCCCTTACGGATGCTGCCGGTAGAATGAACTCTGCTCTTTTCTATCTAAGCCAGTGGCTAAGCAAGCATCATCTTTCACTCTCTGTCAATAAAAGCAGTGCAGTTGTTTTTTCCCGTAAAAGATCCCTTCCTCCTATTGACATATCTGTGGACAATCAAACAATTAATTTAGTAAGTCAAGTAAAATTTTTGGGTGTGTTTTTAGACTCTAAGTTAACAGGTGTCCCACATTTAAAATACTTGGAAGAAAAGTGTGAAAAGGGCATTAACATTATTAGAGCAGTGTCTGGTGTTCGATGGGGTTCCCACCCTTATAACCAGAAACTGCTCTATAATGCTATTATTCGAAGTCATTTCGACTATGGCAGCTTTATCTTGGAGCCATGCAATAAGGCTGCTTTAACCCTCCTAGACAGATTGCAATCGAAATGCCTCCGTATTATTACAGGTGCAATGAGATCCTCTCCAATTAATGCCCTCCAAGTAGAATGCCTAGATCCCCCTCTCTCCCTTCGTAGGCAATATCTTTGTGACCGTTTTTTCTATAACTCCCTTCAAATATCATCCCACCCTCTCCATGCTAAACTTGCCACACTTTCCAATCTGGTCCATAACTCTCAATACTGGTCCCACAAATCTCCCCCCCTTCTTGTCAATAGCTATTCAAAATATTCCCACTCTTCCCTCCAAGTCTTCCAAACTAATTGTCACTTTCTCTTCACCTTCAACTTCCAATCCTTAATTTTCAAGCCCAATATCCTTCTTTATTTTGGAATTCACAAGAATGACATAGAGGCAGGGATTCATTTCAATCAAATATTTACAGAGAAATGGGGTGACTGGATCCCAATATATACGGATGCATCAAAGCGTTATGACTCTGATCCTGTTGGTTCTGCTGTGTGGATTCCAAAATACAAGATAATCCTCAACTTTAAATGCCCTCCTCAGACATCAATCTTCACAGGCGAAGCAATAGCTATCCTAGAAGCAGTCCAATTTGTCTTCTCTCACAGTCTCAACAAAAGTATAATTTTTACTGACTCTAAAAGTTTACTCCAGGATCTCCTCAAACCTTCTTTTCACAAGCACCCCTTTTATTTGACATTAAAAATTAAAGAGACTCTTTATAAATGTCATTTGTCAGGAGTTGAAGTAATTATTGCATGGATCCCAAGCCATTGTGGTATTCCGGGGAATGAAACAGTGGATAATTGTGCCCGTAATGCAATTGTTACAGGAATAGATACCCATAAGCACTGCTTCTCTCGTGATTTACTGTGTGGAACCAAAACAGATATCATGACTACCTGGAACAATAGATGGCAGATCTCAAAACTTGTAAAGGGTTTACATTATGGCTCCATCCAACCCTCTATTCCCCCAAAGCCATGGTTTTTTAAATACCGCAGTATCAATAAAAAAATCACCTCGACAATCATACGATTGCGCTTGGGTCATGTATGTTCTCCTGTTTTCCTGGCAAAGATCCATGTCCGTGACCATTCTTTGTGTGAATGTGGTCTCGAAGACGGTACAGTAGAGCACCTCTTTTTCAACTGTCCCAGGTATCCTGTCTCCGTCTATGATGTCTTCCCTGTAGATTTTCCTAGACCTGTGAACGTCAAAGTTCTTCTTACGAGTGTATTTTCTCCCTACGTACTTTACTTGGCAAAATTTATTGAAAAGAATAAATTGTATGTATGACCGCCTTCTTTTTCGGTTTTTTTTTTTTTTTTTTTCTTCTTTTTTTCTTCCTATTCTAGTCTATGGCTATATACAAATGGCATCAAGCAGATAATATATTCTTACACATAATCGACTAGTAATATCCTATGAAACCGATTAACCTTGGCTAACTAACTTACTAACTTAATGTTTCTTTTTTTTTTTTTTTCTCTCACACTATTAAATTACACTTTATCATGCTTAATCGTAATTTACACCTAATTTAAATGACGTAGTAATTTATTTGTTGCCACCCCATAAATCTCTGTATCCTAACACATCTTTATCTATCATATATTATGTTATCGATCTAGCCTAACAAAATCACCAATAATTTTATTTTCTCTTTCTTTCCGCTTTTCGTTCTTTCTTTTCTCCCTAATTCACTATTATTAGCTAATTTGACTTATTTAAGAATAGGTAACTTCAGGCCGGAATATTCAAAGTTAATCAACTAGTGTTAAGATACTCAACTAGTTGTCAAAATCTCCGAACTATTAATTACTACAGTGACTACTTCGACATTGGCAAATCACCGCTGGAGCGGTGGAGCCAAGAATATAAAAGAAGAAGAAGAAATCAAACTGCATTTTGCAATTTGCATACGTGTCAACTAGCTACTATAAACTGCTATAAACTTTGCTTCACAGAACGAAAACTCGGTGAACTATTGCGCGATTGACATTTTTCAGGCAAATATGTTTGTAAAAAATAAAAACACAAAAAACGTAAAACGTGCTAGCAAAAGAATTTTGGCCACGTCATGCAACCTAACCTATCCTAGCCATGTGAGTTGTGGGGTTGGAGGATATTTAATAATGGCACCATGAACGCCTTATCTGTGTGCAATGATAAGCACGCGTAACACACCGGTGCACCAACGCTGCGCAGGCACCAAGCATAAGTACGGCATCGGCGCAAGAGTGTACTGTGTTGTGCAGACATCCAGACCACTGAGCCAAAGGAATAATAACACGCAGGTACATACATGCATACATACATAACGTTATGTAAATTAATATTATAATATAATAATAATAATATTATATAAATTATGTAAATTATATTGCGCTTGTGTCATGTCTTAAATTTTCCTCAGCTATTTGGTGATCAAGAATAAAACATTTTAACTTCAACCGAAAACTATGTATACTTTGCAGATTCCTCACTGGTGGAGGGATGTTGTTCCAGCATTTGGTGGAGACATAACTGAAACTACCCCTAAAAGAAGCTGAGTTGTGGCATCGAGTGGAGAGTTGTTTAGCACACTTCCGGGGTCCATGGGAAGTACGACTCGAAGCCCAGGACAGTTTACCATAGAGATAGCTGGGTGCTTTATGCTTCAAAACCCCAAAGAGAAGACTGGCTAGATGTAATTTACGTCGGTGTTTCATTTTCAGAATTCTGTGTTTATTTAGATATGGAGTGACATGGGCTCTCCGTGGAATGTTGAAACAAAACCTAGCACAGGCATTTTGTACACGTTGGATTAGCTTTTGTGTTCTGGCTAGCAAGCGAGGGCCAAATACTGTGTCCATATAATTAAGATTAGATAGGATTAGGGATTCAACAAGCTGTAAACGCAAGCTTTCTTGTATGTAAGGCTTTATTTTATATAATACCTTCAATTTATAAAAGCAACTTTTTATTGAAGTCGCAACATGCTTTTCATAACGTAAATTAGAGTCCATGAGTAACCCCAAATTGCGAGCTTCATGTACACGCTCAATGGGCCCACCCAATAGCATGATATTCAACATTGGGGGTAAACGGGCAAGCTGAAGGTTACTACCAAATACCATGTACTTTGTTTTGTCAGGATTGAGCAGTAAACAATTATTTGCTGACCAAGTTGCTATACTTGATAGATCAGAATTTAGCATAGTAATTGCACTATCAATATCTGTAGGCTTGAATGATTGGTGATTTGGATTGATATTGGTCAGACATTTGTATTATTTTATTATCAGTTATATGCTTTCGCAGTTGTTTTTACAAAATATAATATAAAATCCCTCCTGTATTTCAAAGTGGTAGGCAGAGATAAACATGTAACCTTTGGTCGAGCTTATTTCATAATTGGCACAAATACCCGGGCAACTCAAACATAAATTGTAACTGCCTTACTAGGCATATGAACCAAAGACTTCTCCATTTCTTTCAGTAAATTCTACATACATAGTATAAATATATCATGTATTTTCGTATACATTACATACGCACTCACACCTATTATCCCCGAAGGTGTAATCACTACTCCCATATTTCGCCTGGTGTATCTCCGTCCCATGATGTGATAGGGGGCGAGCCTATTGCCATACGTGTAATTTGAAGAAATAAAAAAAAATGGACACAATTTCCGACTCTAGGCTGATTCTAAGCATATCGTAGAAAAACCCAAAATCACTTTTATCCGACCCGGGGATCAAACCGGAGACCTCAGCACATCAGTCGTTCCGAGTACGCAATACGACTGTGCCACTGAGGTAGATATGTATCGGATCTATTTTATTTATTTTCGTTATATGATGCTTTATACCACCTCGCATTCGCTTTTCAATAATAGAGGAGGCTGATATCCAGCAATGGGTCAGTGTATAGTGCAGGGCTGTTTTTATTCTAAATTACAGATGTAATACACGGCCGTACATATATATAAATAAAATATAATTTTCAAACATATAATCAGATAAACAACCAAGCAGAAGTGCTTTCATACATACATAAATGACCTATTCTATTGGACGTTAAAGCATTCGATTATTAAACACACAAGTGTTTGACGCGCGTATATCGATCATTCGTGTTTCACATCTGAATGACTACTCGTTAATCTATCAGGAGGCATCGGCCTCCAATGCGGAAGCACATCACCGATCTCCGCTCCTAATCAGTTGCTATCGATACATCGAAGGTAGACAATCGAATAGAATCGAGTACGCTCGGCCCACGCACGGTTGTCTTATTCTATTAACTAAGGATTGTGATTAAGTTCTATATTGAAATCAACCACGCGTTTAGTTTTTTGTTGTTTTTATCATGATTTGCTCCTTGTGACCTTTTGTGTATAAATAGATAGGAATCTTTTTCGTATGACCTT
Organism: Amorpha juglandis; assembly: GCA_949126905.1. NCBI lineage: Eukaryota > Metazoa > Arthropoda > Insecta > Lepidoptera > Sphingidae > Amorpha > Amorpha juglandis. The sequence goes on from OX421380.1 coordinate 8,808,132, forward strand.
TGTAATCTAAAGGCATGAGAGCCGATTGTGAAATGAAATGCTCTGGGTTTGGATCTCCAATACTATTGCAATGTTTTTTGTCTTTTCCGTCTTGACTAAGTGAAATAATATTATTAGTTATATTATTAGGCCGCTCCCAACACGTCGGTCTGGAAATCTTTGGAGAGGCCTATTTTTAGCAGTGGACGTATTGTGGCTGATAATGATAAGTTAGATTGTATATTAAATTTTTATTGATTGCACCTTTTTAGGATTCCATATTCAAAGGATGCCAACGAAAATCTATTACTAACTACTAGACTACTACATATTGATTTTTTAAATTTATTTAGAACCTTAATGTTCAATCTTGCAATTGTTTTAAAGTTGTCATTTTCTGTATCAACGCAACCTATGATATGTTACCACGGAGAAAATAAAATATACTTTCAACAATATCAATATTATAATTTCGGTGGTCGGAGTTACAAATCAGTGTATAGTTTTTAATTAAAACCTTGCAGTTTTCACCTGCACGGTTTTATTTTGCAACATGGCACGATATTAGCTCAATAAGTTTTTCAAATTATATCAGTCCTGGTCAGGAGTCCCTGGGCCAGATCCACTTGATTACTATCAAGCTCATTTTCCGTGAGTAGCTTCGTTTCGATGAGACGCCCAACAATTCCCTATGCGAAAATTATCTATTGTGGTAGCTAACAGAGGTAGCAAGGATAGAATATTTCGATTTGATGATACTCAAAAATTTATTATTTTATTTGTAGGACAATATGACTGTTAAATTATATGAATATTAACTAAGTAAAAACAAAAAAATCAGCTCTTTCAAATCATTTTTTATGACCTCGTTATCGATACCTATTGGAAGCCCCTCCTTCCAATAGGTATGATTACTAACCAGCTGATTTTTTTGTTTTTACTTAGTTAATATCCATATAATTTAACAGTCATATTGTCCTACAAATAAAATAATAAATTTTTGAGTATCATCAAATCGAAATATTCTATCCTTGCTACCTCTGTTAGCTACCACAATAGATAATTTTCGCATAGGGAATTGTTGGGCGTCTCATCGAAACGAAGCTACTCACGGAAAATGAGCTTGATAGTAATCAAGTGGATCAGCTGGCCCAGGGACTCCGGACCATCCGTATTAGATTAAAATTATAACAACCTAATTTAAAATTATAAAACTCAAAGTTGAGTGAAGTGGCTGAATTATTAGATTTGTTTACGTTTCGTATAAGATCCGTTTACAAACAATTTAAAGGCTAAAGTTACGGACGGAGTTTCTAAATCGCCAAAGTACTCTAAAGTTATGTAAGGCACGTGTACCAACAAAACTAAGCCGGCATTGATTTGTCGGCATTGTCGGAATTATTATAGCTTGTATGACGAAACGAGCCGGTCGCTCGCCTGATGGTAAGCGCCACGCTTGCCCATAAACAAAAACAATACCACACATCACTTTGAATTACAAAATATTGCAGGGAACTCAACTGCGTCCGTCACCATGAGATATATGATGTTAATATAATGCCTAGTAATCTTCAATGTCCTCCATACCGAAACACAACAGTGCACATAACTACATCACAAAAATAGACAAAGCGGTGGTACCAACCCAAACGGCCTCCCGCATACGAGGGACCCACCACCTAATGTGTCGGCTAGATCGGTTTAATACCACTCTCTAATCGATATGATGTGGTAACTTGCTGTAGCGTATTCTTAAGGTGACAAGACTATCCCGTCCATGCACTCGCCTCTGTAACTCATATAAGCTAAGACAGTGGCATGCATATTTTGACAGGTCGAGCAATGAAGCGAGTCTCTGGGAATGCGAAGCTGTTTTTATTTGTTACATAATTATATGTTGCACCGAAATTAAAATAGAAAGACAGCGAGGAGTTGGAAATATACACCTTGTCCACGTCCTTCCCTAGCAAAACGGGAGACAAAATAAAGAATTAAGGACATTTACAACTGGAGAAGCCTGATGTAAAGCACCACGTGTGTTATTTATTTAATTCGTATGGTGAGTGACCACCTAAATCCTTCAGCGCGCCCATGATTCTTCTGATTTGTTCATAGTCAGTGGCGATCACTTACCATCAGGTAATCTTCTTGCTAGTTTTGACTGATGCCTGTTGTAGAAAGTGGCCTTTCAATCAGACAATTTAATTTGTTCGGTTTTCCTTTACACCGTAAACCTATTTTTCATGTTCAGTATATGCAACACAGAAAATATATTTATTCAGAGGTATGTCGAGTCATATTAGTGGATAGATCTAGTGCAGGAAATGTGCATCCTGTTACAACGCCTTAGAAGTTCTTAGTAGTGATAAAAGTACGGTTTTAAATAAAATTATAGCTTATTCACTGCACTGCAAGACTAACAATAGTTTTCTTTTGAATTAATTTATTTTTTTAACAGTCAAAAATTTTGTAGCTCAATTTTACAGACGAACATTTTCTTTACACTGTAAAACATTATTTGGTACGAAATACGACCTATTACAATTGTATAATTATTATCATTGATTCGTATGGCACAACAGGAAATAGTTTATCTGTATAGACGAATCTTCTCTTAACTAAGTTGTGAAAGGTATCAAACGGAATTTGGAATTAACCACCGGGTCGACCAATTTCCGTGTTACGAACAAAACACACAAATAGGGTAATCTGATTATTACTAATCGCAACTCCCATAAATAACGGTGCACCGCAGTTAACTATATTACGAAGACAGTTCCTGATCATTACCGAGAATTTGAAAGTCGAACATTGCCATGTCAAAATAATAACATATCGTTTTCAGTACGCCTTGGGACTATCGCGCTATCGGGTTTACAGATTAACAATAAATATTCAAGCGGGAAACGATTACACACACCAATCGATACATTGTATCGATACCGCCACAGTGTATGGCACGATCGGGATTTTTATAAATGCAAGTCCATTATTACTAATGATTTCGAATATCATTTCAATCTGGGAAACGTTTTATTTTGTGTCAATTTTAATTTACGGCTTTGTTGCTTGTAGATTGGTGGCAATAATGACAATTTTAAAAGTATTCTCCTTTGTATTGTGATAACTTCAATGATTGTTTTTCTGTATATTGGCTCAACAGAGTAGTGTACCATTGAGAAAATTATCACTGGTTTTATCACTGAGCTTTGTAATATTTGGGTAGTGCACTAATAAAAAGGATCATTAATAATTGGTTGTGCTGTAGAGCGAAATTAATAAAACGTGTTTTTTAAATAATAAAATAACGTAAGGTTATATCAGGAATAACTAGTTATGTTGACTGGACAAATCATGAAACATAACAAGAATTAAACCAGGTCTCAAATTGAAATCAGAAAACACATTGAAATCAGTCCATTCGTTTAGACGCTACGATGCTACAGACAGATATACGCACAACTTTTGCTGGAACGTTGAAAATTAGCATTCTTCAAAAAGTTTTAATTCGTTAATATTGAATAAAAGAGTTATAGGAGCAGAGTTAATTAATGCTTAAGCAAGATTTACCGTTGCTTTCTACGTCAATTATGATGTGATTTGTGTAATTCATCATCAGCTGTCCTAAAAAGTTTGTTTTTTCTTTGGAAAGAAACACGAGCATTTTGGATCAAGTCTTCTACATTTATTAAATCTGTGCCATAAAAAAACTTTTGATATATACTTTTGTCCATCTTATAGGAGCGAGGTTCGAATCGAGTAAAAATTAGTGTTTTGGTAAATTAAATAAATATTATCTTATGAGTGGCAGAGCCACGCTGTAGACAGTTTTGTCTACAGCATGAATGGGCCAGCTTGACTGGGTCGTTACCACTGTCGCATAGAAAACCGACGTAAAGTAGCGGCTTGCTGCTGCGCTTCGTACGGTGCGTTATCCGGACGCCCAAATCCCCCTGCCCTTCCCAATCCCTTAAGCATTGCAAGCAAGGGATAATGCCTTTAAGGTCGGTGACGCGCCTATGATTCTTCTAGTATTGTAGGCGTAGTACTTCTAGTAGTGTGTGCTTTATTTAAGTTTTTTAAAGCAGGGTTCAAATTATGCGCAAAAGAGTAATTTGCTACATTCACTTGGTGGTTGGTCCTTTGTATACGAGACGCCGTCTGGGATGGTAACACCGCTTTGTCTATTTCTGCTGCCAAGCAGCAGTATGTAAGCGCCGTTATGTTTCGGTTTGAAAAATACTGGAGCCACTGAAATTCCTGGACATAAGGGGTCTTACTAATAAACGGTACTTAAGCATTGATTAGTTAAACATTCTTTTGTTTTTGTCTATCAACGCGATTTATAGAGTGGATAGAAAGAGACGAAAACAGTGTCATTGCTTAAGAAAGTTTGTAAGTAAAGCCTTATGAAACTTAACTGAGTGATGAACGCAATCCAGTGCCAAGCTGTTCTTTGTAATTCAAAGTTCTCTTTGGTGTTATTTTTATTTGTGGGTAAGTTAGACGCTTACAATCAGGCGAACGACTTGTTAGTTTTGTCATTCTTCGGCCACGTTTACATAGACAACTAATCCTCAATGCAATGAAACAGCAACGAAACGTATGCTATACAAAAGCTTTTTCACTTACATTCCAGAACTATATTTGTAACACCATAATATTTAATTTCTTCATTGCATACAACTATCAATCTGAATTAATAATGCCAATGTATAGATCACAACGAAATATTTTCTCCAAGTGACAACGTAAGTTCGTCGACCTTTTGACCATTGATAGATATCCTATGTGTACCGGCAGTTTCAGTGTCGACGCCTCTTAGTTAGAGGATCATTGTTGTCCAAAGATTGATGATAGGCTAATAGACAGTTGATAAAGACGCGGTGGTCGACGCTGGACCGATGGTTTTAATGAATAGATTCAATCTGACACCTTAAACGGAGGTGATCGGGAAAGAGATACCACGAATAACATTTTGGAGCGTTTGAGTAGAAAGTTGGTGTCCTCATTTTTGTGTTAATATTGGTAACGTCAAGTTTGTTTTACTACGGCAACATTTTTTCTAAGGCTGGATTGCACCATGATGGCTGTTAAAGTTAAGGTTTATGTCAAATTTGACGATAACATTAACGCTGACTTTAACAATGACTGCGGAATGTGTTGCACCATCGTATGCATTGGCATAGTTATCCACAACATCTTTAGAATATTGAACCATCTGACAGCTATTTAACTTTAACAATAGCTTTAACCAGCGAATCTTTGGCAGTTACTGTTAACAGCTAAAGTTATGACGTAATGTAACATTTGTCAAATGGTGCAACTCATTTTTTGCTTAACCGGTACTTTAACATGTTTGTTATTGTTAAAGTAAGATGGTGCAATCCAGCCTAAGTATCGTATTGTTTGGGCTCGATTCATGGTAATAACAGATATTTATAATGGGAAGGTTTATCCGGTCTAGGTTATCGAAGATGTAAGATAAAATTGTAATATTGTGTGTATGTTGAGGAGATATTGAACAGGTGTTATATTATGTTGCATATATGCAATATGCTGTTGCATATTGAAATAAGCGGACAAACAGACAGACATACGCAGATAGCACCCCATTGGGTGTCGAGTCGTGTCGCGTCGGCTTAATGATAAATTACTTGGGTTTGGTCTTAGAAAGCCGGTAAGGAATTCTAGGTTCTCCGCGATAAACAGTAGCCATGTCCTTGTCCAGGTTATGATTTACCTACTAAACTTTATTTAGATCTGTTCAGCTATAAAGGTGTGATTGATAATCCAAATTTACAATCATAGAAACACACGAAATTTCAAATGAATACAGTAGGAAGTGGGATAACACATCATCTTGCATATTTACTCTAAAAAGTATCAATAAACATATCAAGATACCTATGAATAATGAACTTTTGATATATAGCTTTAGGTAAACAAATAAATATCCATGCACAAACATAAGATTCCCCGAAGACCAACAAAGTTAACAAGACATTCACTTCAACAATATTAAAAGGTAACATTTAAAAAATTTGAGCACAGAGATGTAAGAACGTGTGTATTTTTGGTAAGGATTAACAAACATTTAAATTGGGCATGAGCAAACAATAAACAAATCATAACAAGGTCTCCAAGGGACACGACAAAGTTTATAAAGCCCTTTATGATTTATATTTACATTCACAATTTTGTCCTTTGTTCAGCTTTGACGATATACTTTTGTAGAATGCCTGGCCAGGTTTGGCATAGAAATTTAAATATCAAAGTGAATTGTAATAATCTGACTGTTAAAATCCTAGACGTCAAATAGAAATGGATCTGTAATTTCTAAATTACTAAATAGATTTTCTATATAGCTAAAATATCTCGATTTAACCAGCTTCCAAATAAGAGCTCGGAGCTTGGAGCAACTAAATTGGTGCTTACGTTTAGACGCTATGATGCCACAGACAGAAAGACAGACAAAGGGGCCATACTTAAAGTACTCCCTTTTTTGGCGGAGGTTAAATGATCCAATGCATTGGATAATGTACAAATTAAATCTAGTTTTATATTCTTTAAACGTAAAGTAACATAAAAATTCAAAAATAATAATTATTACAATTGATCCATATTTCGCGGATACATAAATACGGCGACAATAAATTACGCGTCAGATTTAAAACCCTCTTTTTTCGAAATCGGTGAAATACTGACTAAAAACATCAAAATACGCCATAACAATTGAAGTTCAAAGACAATTTGGTACCGTATCATTGGACGGGAGGGGTTGGCAGAATGTCCCGGTGTAATTGTGGCGGAAGTGGCGAGATGACTTGAGACCCCATCGACGGTGTGCCCGAGGGACTGATGAAAGGGCAGGAAATGTAAATACATGTAATATTGGTATATTAGTGGACAGGATGGTAACCGCTATGCCCTTTGTAAGAAACTGAGAACATATTTAGGTTTGAACATTTTGTGATGAGACGAGTGATGTTTTGTCTTTTTATCGATGTTTATTAAGTTACACATGCGATGTATGTTTCTAGATCAAATGTTTATATATACGTCATAACTTTTTCGATTGAAATCAACTTATAAACTAAATATACTTTCGTATACCTAGCCGCTCTTAACGTATACGAGCTAATTATACTCATCGATGAAAAACATGGTGCTTCAAGGACGGATATCCATTTTCCTTTAGTGATAGTTGAGTGCAAATGTATCCAATCTTAGCCATTTTGTATACTTACTTATTTGTAGTATATACCGAGTTCCTCCGATGTACGGTGACGACGGTGAGTTAATAGGTAAATGTAAAAAGGCCGAATTCATTGAGCGATCTTAAATTGCGTCTCCCGATCGATCCTACTTATTATGAGCTAATAAACAGTTTGAAATATTGAAATAAAACTAACTTAAACGGATTTTATCGCAGTTTTTTATTAATTTTGATCCCGACGTTTCGAAGACTTTTCAGCCTTCGTGGTCACGGGGAGGACTGAGGTGTAAAACCGCGATAAAATCCGTTTAAATTAGTTTTATTTCAATGAGTAACATTCGCGTAAACGTAAGAAATCATTAATAAACAGTTTGATAGTCACGAGTACAAATTACATGATTTTTGAACTTGCTCTGAAGATTTGACCCAGGATCGTTTGTTGAAGTTGGCTTTTAATCGGTAAATTATATTTTCTCTGCTACTTTTAAATTACCTATATGATGGGATCATCGTATGTTGAGAGGTGCTTTATTTAAAGATATTTCTTATTTAGTGGATGACGGTGTTGCTATTGGTGTATTTGCATAAGCTTTATTACACAAAAAAACTATCACTAATGAGGAAAATGGATATTCGTACTTAAAGCACCATGTTTTTCATTAATTCAGCTAACAAGGACGCATGTAAATGTTTCTACGCTAATATTTTATTAGTCAGTAATAATAATCTGCCAAAAGTCGAATAACACCTAATTCTCGCAGAAGGTGGTCATAAAGGCGGTAGTTTATACATCGTGCGGAAATAACGAAATAACATCGACATTTAAACCGAAACAGAGGAAATTGAAGGAAAATCGATTTCCCACCTGTAGTTATAGTAAAATATTGTTCGTTTGGGTGCGTTAAAATTTTTCCGTATACCGTACGTATCGTAGGTACAATACAATACTGTGGATAGTAGATTTCTGAATTTATTTATTTTGAATGTAGAACTCTCGATGATGATATTTATTACTGATCAAAATTTCCAAACAAAATCTGGTGATTTAATTTGATAGTTGACCATCTTTATATATATAATCCTTCTGTGAGTGTGTATGTTCCTGAACTTCTCTTAAACGACTGGACCGATTTTGATGAAATTTTTTGTGTGTGTTCAAGGGGATCTGAGAATGGTTTAGATTCACAATTTTGTCCGCTGGACAATGTTTTTTTTATTAATTTTTAATTTATTAGTAGTTGTTGAGTTGTCGTTGCGAAGCTTGCCGTGATGACGGGTCGTATAGCGTCTAGACTGGACAGGGACAGGACAGGGACAGGACAGTGAGACAGGAAAGTGAGACAGGACAGTGAGACAGGACAGTGAGACAGGACAGTGAAACAGGACAGAGAGACATGACAGAGAGACAGGACAGTGAGACAGGACAGTGAGACAGGACAGTGAGACAGGACAGTGAGACAGGACAGTGAGACAGGACAGTGAGACAGGACAGTGAGACAGGACAGTGAGACAAGACAGTGAAACAGGACAGTGAGACAGGACAGTGAGACAGGACAGTGAGACAGGACAGTGAGACAGGACAGTGAGACAGGACAGTGAGACAGGACAGTGAGACAGGACAGTGAGACAGGACAGTGAGAGGACAGTGAGACAGGACAGTGAGACCGGACAGTGAGACAGGACAGTGAGACAGGACAGTGAGACAGGACATTGAGACAGGACAGTGAGACAGGACAGTGAGACAGGCCAGTGAGACAGAACAGTGAGACAGGACAGTGAGACAGGACAGTGAGACAGGACAGGACAGGGACAGGACAAGACGGGGACAGGACGGGGACGGGACGGGACGGGGAAAGGACGGGGACGGGACGCGGACAGGACGCGGACAGGACGGGGACAGGACGGGGACGGGACGGGGACAGGACTGTCCAACCGGAGGGAGGTGGGAGACGACCTGACTTAGGTCGTCGAAGTCAATTAAATGTGCGAAGGGCTACCTCACGTGCAATGGCGCAGTACCTCACTTAATTGCATTTAATGTAAATAAAACATTTGTATTAAGTTTTGACCACATTTTACACAAATATATTATGTAGGTGATACGAAGTTCACCGGGTCATCTAGTATTTTATATGAACAGCATGCTCATAATATTAATCTAATATGCGTATTATATTGTAGCATGGATAATTACTACTCGATAGTTAGCAAACATTACTATGTACCTATTACTCGAGTAAATGTCAATAATAGCGTAAACTACGCAAGGGCTTGTTCAGACGTAATAAATGAAAACTAAATGTAATTTAGCTAAATTGAATTCTCTTGATACAGTTGACACCCTATTAATTGTTTTTCCTTGGGGCATATTGAAAGAGGGGGATCCCAGTGTTTCGTTACAATTGACTTTCTATTAATTGTTTACTCACGTATTCAGAATTGCAGATCGATATTATTATACAATGAGTCGTATGATTATTAAAAGTAAAAATATGTATAATATGAAAAAAACAAATAGTTTATTGAAAATTATATTCAATTGCGACGTAATTATTATTCTCTATTAACATTACAAGTAATAGACTTTTTGTATATATTCGGCTAGAAAATATCTTAGTAGGTATATTATTATTCATAAAGATAATCGCCTATTGGGTTACATGAATATATTTATTGATACAATATTGCCGTAAATGATTATATTAAATTTCTGGTTGTGTCAAAAGATCAAGCAATTTTAATAGGTTGTCAAGATTCTGTCAGATATCGTATTAAAGGCCCATTTGCCGTTGTAAACTTGTTCGAATTTGTATTTTGTACTATACTAGCTGTCCCTCGCGGTTTCACCTGCTTGTAACTGCCCTGCTCCAATGGGTCGTAGCGAGATATACATATAAACCTTTCTCATGAATCACTCTATCTATTGCTGAAAACTGCATTAAAATCCGTTGAATAGTTTAAAAGATCTAAGCGAACAGACAGCGGAAGCGACTTCATTTTATATTATGTAAAGATTATTGTAGAAAGAAACCTTAGATAGTTTTTATATCATATCAATACTAAAGTACTCAGTCTTAGAGTTAGACAAGTAGCAAGCCGGTCCCAGCGTTGGGTGGTCCCTGTAATCGGCGTTATTACAAGCCGCACCGGAGGGCTCTCGTGGCCCTACCAAGATTGCTTTACTTAGCCGACTTAGCAATTTTTCTGTGTGTTGCGTTTTTTACGTCATTTGAGGAATTCACGATTATGTTGTGACAAACATTTTAGTTGATAGATTATGGCGTTTTAGGAGTTTTCATTAAATTAGGTAGGTTCGGGCTTAAGTTATGTTTGATAGCATTTTAACAAATTGATGAGATTGTTGGTCTTGTTATTTTTTATTATGGTATAATTATTATGTGCGATATAGCATAAGTATATGAATAGTTTTGAACTAGAAATAAGGTCTCTGAAGGTATCTAATTGGGTTTACACCTTGACGCTAGACTATTCTATAGAATATTTTATATAGAAAATCTATTCTACAGAATAGAATATAAGGCAATAATTTTGTACGATAGATTACAAATTACTATTCAACTTAAGGCTACAGTTGAAGCAAACATGTAATTTATAAGGAATTGTTTAAAATATTACTCCCATACCCCTTTTATGTTAACAAACAGTCAATTTCGCGTAACAGTAGGTTGTTTACAATGAGACGGTAACGTGTAATTTAAGACTCGGGTATTCGCGAACGATCTTGGCGTCACGTAAAGCTACAAATTAAATTAAATTGGAAAAACTCTCAGCGAAATTAAATTAAACCCGGACGCTTAGACTTTTTTTAACTGTTTGCAATTATATGTCTTATGGTGATTATGAATTAGTTTTACCTCCATTATTGTGCGGTTTTCGAGATAATCTGTACTAAAGGTATTTTTAGATTCAGTCAAGTAAAGTTGTGTTATTTACATAATGTAATAAGTATTTTCATAGTAAATAATAAGTCAGACTGAGTCCCCCACCGCCCCCTTTTTTTGAGGAAATAGTAATTATTATGTTATGAAATGACGATTCGATTCCTCATGTACACATTGATAACTTACTTTCATTTAGCCCACATTTATACGACGAGAGTTTTCTCTGGATAGAAATAGAGAAAACTCTGGTGTTCAAAGTCGCATCATACGTTTCTCACTAACTAATTGCACGACATGGTCTCGAAAATTAGATTTTTTTTATTATATTCTCTCTCTCGCTCTCTCCGTGTGATTGGGGTTTAATTTTGTCTTTATTCGGGTTCAAAGTCAAATGTAAAACCCAGTACCAGATACAGGATATTTAATGTAAATGTTCAATTATATTCCTATGAAAAGAAAGCATATATGTACAAACACTACTACGCATACTTATACGTATTTATTTAAGGCGAGGCCGTACTTCAAATCCACGAAAAAAAAACTGTAAAAAAGTGCGGCGTTACGAATGAACATTTACTTCCTTTTTGCCTGGCCTTATTATGGTTTAATTTCAGACTACATTTTCCCTTTGTGATTTGACGGTGAATTTTGTGTTATATGGGGCAATAACCATTGCTTTGTCATCAGCAGAGTGTATCACGTGCAGATGAAGTTGGCTCTGGGCTTAAGATGTTGTTGGCCCATTTGCACTCATTCCGTAAAATCCTAACTAACCCTAAAAAACAAGCTTTGATGTCGATCCTCTCTGTCTTAAATCATTTTTTGAAATTCGATAGAAAATGCCACATTTTGGTACAATGTTAACCGGGATTATATTATTTATATTATATGATAACTCTAGGGAAACCCTTGAAACATTTCCACCATCAATTTCGAGATACGATGCAATTGACAACTTTTAGTCCATGTGTTACACTACTAATTGTAGTCGGACTGCTCCTTAAGCTTTAGTACTACTAAAGCTGTTTAGGTGTCGTTGGCCTGCGTATAAATATTAGGCAATCCCGCAGAGATTTCGGCATTTTGGACGCACACCTAAGTGTTGGTTGAGAGATAAAGCCCCGTAGATTGGCATTTAAACTGGTTTATGGAGCTATGAACATGCTATGAACCAAGCCATGTTGTAGGAATATTTGTAGCGTTTATTACAAAGACTTTTCTTTTATTCAGGGCATTATGATTCACTTTTAAAAGCTTTACTATGTCGTACAATGACGCAGAGAAGGTTATAATAAGAGGATTTGTCCTGTTTTTAGGTCAGTTTTTATAGTCAGTACATAAGTGGGCGTTTTCTAGCTATGAGTTTTCTACTTATTAGATTTTCCTATATATCCATTTGTTATTTCGAAATAACATTAACACGCTGTTAGCGATTTCCGATGTGCGATTTTTGATTGTTAGACTGAGAATTGCAACTCTGTTGATAGCAATATATATAGATCGTGTGGCCGATTAAATAGTTAATATTATTATAAACAAAGCTATGTATTTGAGGCACGGTACATCTGCTTTGAAAGAGTTTGTTATGTAGTCGGCTGAAATTTGCACAGAATATTTTTTGTATGTTGGATATGCTAATCAATAATATAAACAACAAAAGGTAAAAAATTGGGTAAAGAAGGGGACTGACACAAATAAGTTTGGGAGCCTTTATTATAGTTTATAGCACAGTGACTGTACTATATACATGGTTATTTTTAAAACACCAGCAACCTCGCAGGGGTAGATTCCTAAGGTTATAAGCTACTACTTTTGTTCTACGACTTTTGATAATTTGTTAGATTTTATTTTCATACAAAAATAAGTATTCATTTAATTTCCGTCCTGAATGTTACAACGCGCATCGCAGATTACGTAAACAAACACGCGAAGCGTGTGGAACCGGGCTAGCGCCTTTGACCTCGAACGCCCGAGCAGCTGACGGCCGCCTTTGATGTCGTGCGCGCAAGCTGCGCCGCGCCGCAGTCTACGAAGAAAAACACTACACAACGAAAACTTGTAAAATCATTTTTTTTTAAATATATTGACTTATATCCAAACTCGTAGAACAAAAGTTGTTCCGTATGGGGTCAGCTATCGGGTCCTGCGAGGTTGCTGGTGTTTTAAAATTAACCCTGTATAACCACAATATAATGCATATTTAAAGCAATCTCCTCATGCACCGTCCCAGTTACTTGTTTTTTTTAATAATTGAATGACGAGACGAACAAGTCGCTCGTTTGATGGTAAGTGCCACTCATTCTCATAAACAGAAGCAACACGACACAGAACCTTGAATTACAAAGCATTGGATGGCACTCAACTGCGCTTGTCACTCAAAGACATAAGATGTTAAGTCTCATAATGCTCAGTAATTTCACTGGATTCAATGTCCTTCTAACCGAAACACAACAGTGTTTACACACTGTTGCTTGGCGGCAGAAACAGACAAAACGGTGGTATCAACCCAGACGGCCTCTCGCATACGAGGGACCTACCACCTTGTAATTACAATATTATAATAATGTATATCACAATTCGCACTTGCTTGTTGCTCTGTCGCTCTGAAATGATTTAATATTTGTATATGTTCTAATGACAAAAATATTGTAAACGGTAAGTTAACTTACAAACAATGTGAAATTTATAATAACACAAGTGGAATATTTTTTTTAAAATGAGTTATGGCTACATTCCCCGGCAGACTCGAAATGAAAGTTCCGAGAATTACAACCAAGAATTAATTAGAGCATTGAAAAGTTTGGAATTGTCGCCACCTGGAACCGTGATACAAACAATACAAATAGACAAAAGAGCCGAAATCGTCTTGCTTCTGAGAAAATTTCAATGTTTTATTTATAATAACTTCATCGAATATTAATTTGTTTTCGGAGGCTATATACAGGGTTATTTTTAAAACATCAGCAACCTCGCAGGGGTAGATAGCTGTCCCCATACGGAACAACTTTTGTTCTACGAGTTTGGATATAACTCAATATATTTAAAAAAAATGATTTTACAAGTTTTTGTTGTGTCGTATTTTTCTTCGTAGTATGCGGCGCGGCGCGGCGTGCGCGCGCGACTCAAAGGCGCCGCTCAGCTGAGCGGCGCGTTGACCTTCAAAGGAGCTAGCCCGGTTCCCCACGCTTCGCGTATTTGTTTACGTAAACTGCGATGCGCGTTGTAACAATCAAGACGGAAATTAAATGAATACTTATTTTTGTATGAAAATAAAATCTAACAAATTATCAAAAGTCGTAGAACAAAAGTAGTAGCTTATAACCTTAGGAATCTACCCCTGCGAGGTTGCTGGTGTTTTAAAAATAACCCTGTATAACGGAGCATTTCACTTACTTCTTTAGGGGTATTTATAGTCTATTTTAGGTTATCGATGTATGAGTAACGAATTTAATTATTGTTCGGTGACTTCAATAGCATAGTGATGTTTAAATGCCTATGCTAGATAGATATATGCCAGCTATCCAAGATAAAATTTGAGTTGTGCCTACCTTCATATCCATACTACAAACACAAAGAGACGACGTGCGGTGACCGATGGCAGATTGTGGTTAGGGGACGAGCGCTCTGGCGGATCTTGGAAGACTAGTTTTTACGCGCTATGATTGAGGTTTTATTTGTTTTTACAGGAAACTAATGTGTAAGTATTTTTTTTAAATCAAAATGATACTATAACGATAGTGATATTTTAGTTAGGTTATTTCAAAATTGGTCATTTTAACATTTTGGCGTAACTATGAAACTTTTTCCATCGAAAACAATAGTTTTTTTCACGTCGATAACTAAAATATAGTATATCCATATTCAATTTTATGGCGGAACAGCAAACCCGCAGCGTCTAGTTTCTTATGCCATACTTATATCCAGTCGTCAACCTAACATTTAATCTGCAGATCAAATTCAAAATGCGTGGGCTTATGGCAATAGAAACTTGAAGCCTTGTACCGCATTATTTACTTATTGATTGTAGTTTATCGGCATATAATCATTTCCAGATATCCAACGTTGTTCAGGGCTATCTAATTTGCAAATCAAGTATATGTTGCATACCAGTAATTGGTGCTACCGGTAATTCTGTATCAATAATAACATGCCATTTATACTGCCTCGCAAATAATAATTTGATTTATACAGATAAAGCGATTGAAAGTAAACCAATTTGTCACATAGATTAAATTTAATTGATAGTTGTCGGTCACAAAGCGGTCAGTTGGGCTGATATCGAATAATAGCGATATTCTAAGCTATAGTACAGGTTACTTAATAGCACTAGGCTATAGTAAGTTTGAACGTAAATATTAAGCGATATTGGATCATTTCGATTAGCATAAAGCACCTTTTGTCCACTATATTCGATGTGATTACAACACAAATTCAATTCTGGGTAAAAGGTAGCCTGTAGTGGGTATTTGGACTAAGGACATTGTATTACAATACATACAATAATCACTTTAACTCAATAAACCAATTTAAATTTGCCTATAATAACCCTTCAATAGTTCCACACCAATAGGGTATTTGACTAGATTTTTTTTATTATTTTAACCAATAAGTTACGTTTCCCGAAATCTATTAATGAAAGAATTATATAAATTAAGTAAAAAATAAATAAGTTACAATCCATTTCAATTTGCTGGAAGGGTTAGTTATCGCATGACGGAAAAAGGATACACGACATTGCATGTTACGTCACAAGCAAGGGCTCGCCATTACGATGCACGCGTGCGAGAGAGATAGTAAGATTTTCCCACTACACGCCCACTTTCTCTCATATCAATATTTAAAACATGAACAACAACCTCATTTTTTAACCAATTTCAATTCTGTTTTCGCAAAATAGTTTATAATTGGTATTATTATCCAATAAATACAAAATAATGTATAAAATTAAACATAGTCAAATACCCTATTGTTTACTACATGTACTTATTTTACTAGGGAGTAGGTCCTTTGTATGTTAGAGGTCGCCTAGGTTACCACCGCTTTGATTTGCTTTAATTCTATTATATAATTTTGTAATAAATAATTGCTCTAATTCTGACACCAAGCCGCTATGATGAAAGCAGTGTTGTGTTTCGGTTTGAAGAACATTGAAGCCAGTGACATAACTGGGCTTACATGAGACTTAGCTTATATTATGTCTCGGGGTTATGAGTGCAGTCCAGTGCTTTGTAATACAAAGTTCAGTGTGGTTTTGCTTCTGCTATTGACCATTAGGCGGGCGTTGGGCTTACCATCAGGCGAGCCACGTGCTCGTTTCGACATTCAGGCTGATATAAAAAAAAAAAACAACCGGGGGTTATGATCGTTGGCTACACCTCTATAGTGTATAAAGATTTTTATTATTTTCATGCGATTGAGATCCGAAAAACGGGACTACACGTGTTGGCTTCGGCCCCATACCTATCTTTCATAGATCCGGGACTATAGTCTCGTGATTAAGGAATGACGTTAATAAAATTAACAATTCAATTTTGCGAGAACCATTTCGAATTTTTGAATATAGCTTGTAGTCGTGAGTGAAGCTGTGGGCTGTAACAGCTAATATGACATAATTATTCCAGAGCCATTGTCCAAACTACGTTATTTGACGCCGTACAATGCAAACGAGCCGATGTGTCTGCCAACTAATGGAACTATTAAACACGTATTATGAATATTTAATTAATGACACGGGCTAAGTACAATTTGATCACACATAATAGGATATTATATTACGTCGGTATCAGAAGTTCACAGACGCCAGAGCTCCAATTTACTCCTAAAAAATATTTTGCAGAATCAAGTATTGTAATTTCTTGAAACTAAGTTTCATAACAGGTTTTTTATTGTAGAGATCAATCCAGACGAATCATGAATCCATTGCTGATCTTTAAAGAAAGGATGGGAATTTGAGGATTTTCGCCTCCGGAAATATCACCTTACGAAATGCAACAATAAGCTGTACTTTTACGTCAGATTTCTGTGAGATGGCGTCTCAACAGTTCGAACCCGGTTCATGCATGCAGTAGACAAAGGTCTGTAAAATAAATAAATACCTACACCCATATAATAGGCACACATATAGTCCTAGCCCCATACTAAGTTAAACCTGTATCAGCAACTTACGGTCCCAAAACACCCAACCCGAGACAATTATTTGTATTTGTCTCGGCTCAGGAATCGAACCCGCGGCCTATCGCTTCACAGCCGACTAGTCGCCACAGAGGTTGCCAAGCATAGCTTTACCACTAAGATTCGGGTTAATATAAGTAAGAAAAACATCATATTAACGATCTATGATTTAAATGAATCTCTAGTTGGTAGGTTCTTCGTACGCGAGAGGCCATCTGGGTTGGTAAGGTTTGACTACTTCTCCAAGCTGCAATGTGTAAACATTTATATTTCGGTTTGAAAGACATTGAAGCCAGTGAAGTTATTGGGCATCATGAGACTTAACAACTTGTGTCTCGGGGCGACGAGCGCAGCTCAGTGCGATGCAGTTGTAATTCGAAATGTTGTGTAGTGATGCTTCTGTTTTTGAGCAGGGGTGGCTTTTACTATAAGGCAAGCGGCAAATTATAAAAAACAAAATTATAGCCCTTACAGTCAGTTTTTAGACGAGATGTTTTTTTAGCCGTACCTTACCAATTAATAATAACATTTGTGTTATAAATAATTATGATCAATGTAAATTAATTTATTTACAGAAATCGGTCGCACCTACATTTCTAAGGCTTAACTTTTGTGTTTTCTTCAAAGTGGCTCAAAAGAAAAGTTTTTTTTTATATTTGTATTTATTCCTGTAAACATTAAATAAGTTGTCAGAGGCGCCGCTCCAAGGGGCTTCAAAATAAAACAAAATGCCTAGAGTTAGACGATCATCAAAGGAAGTTAACAATGCCTGTTTTTGACGGTCATTGCTCGCCGCTCTTTGATCTAATTGTTCTGTGCCAAATTTTGACCTGAAATGAAATCCTTAGATAAGAGAAATTAATTGGGGTTAGTTAATGTTAGTTAATATTCTTCTTCTTAAACCCAATATTATGTGGATGTGCCTAATAGTTGTATCTGCTCTGTATAAAACCTATGAGTTTTACTTTGTTATTTAGGATTTACAATATACATAATTTATTGCATATTTTAGCTATCAGACCTGGGTATCAAACCTAGAACCATAGTTCCTACCACCATTCTACTAGGACAATGACATTACTGCTTGAGTACGTATCCACGTATATAACAAGAGACTGGTTGTCATGCAAAGGTTGTACCTATATTAGAAACATGAACATAATTTGTCTGCGTCGTTATAATTATAGTTTATGGCACCTATGTTAGACAAAATAGGTCAGCACATTGATTGTAGGTGTTTGACGAACGATACATTAATTTTACATGTTATGTATACTGACTGACATTTGACTGGCAATAAATTAAATATGGAGGACTTTACCAATTGTCTTTAACACAGGGCCGGATTAAACACCGTGTATAGGCCTATAACATAAATTATGCACTTCGGCAATGTATGATTTTACGAATAACCACGAATATACAATGAAAGCCAAGCTGTCTAGTTCCGTTGAGCCGCTCTAGAGAAATATAAGTACATAATATGAAGTTTTAACAGGTTGGTATTGTTATTATTTTTTCTGACCACGGCAAAGTGAATGCACTACACCTGATTGTAAGCGTAGTGCACTCCAAAAACCAGCGACTACCGACAAACAATGAGTTTATCGGTGGTCACCAGAGTCATGCCGGCCTGTATAAATGCTTCTTTCCTCTTCGGAGAGGGAAGTAGCAAATCGAGAGGCCTGCGACGGGACAGGCGGATGACCGATGCAGCCACAGGGTGTACCCCTATATCCGCCCCAATCAACCATCACGTCATGTCGCAAGCCCCTCGTGAGAACCGGATATACACTGGCTGATCCTGGAACGCGATCCACACAGGGCGTGTGGATAACTATGGCAAGTTTTAACACCATGTGTACGGTGGTCGCTATCCGGGCAGATATGAATATCTTACCACCAGCAGATGATAATTAGGTCATTATCTTAAAATTACCGTGTTTTCGCTGTAAAAATTCAAGGGTGTGCATACGAAAGTGTCGGTACGCGAGTCTGACTCGCACTTGGCAGATTTTTATCTTGGCACGTGACAGTGACTCATAGAAAGTACAGTGCAGTTTAAATATTATTGCGAATGTTGTTGCGTTCCTCGATAGTCGCCCGAATTAGCTGTAAGTAACTGCATACAATGTGTTTCAGAAATATGTGGTCAAATTTGAACAACGTAATGATTTCTTTCGTTTACGCGAATGTTTAACATTGAAAATAGGGTAAAAAACCTCGATAACATCCGTTTAAATTCGTCTTATTTCAATTTAAGCAACGTATTTAAACGATATAAGTATAACCCCAAGTATCAAACCCGATTGCATTGCTAGGCCATAATTTTTTTATGAATGATTAACATGTTGATATTCGATTTGCAACTGTGTACAACACTGAATGACACATAGCTGAGCTTTTATCTCACCACAATATTCTTATTCTCGCTTACTTAATTTATTGGGATGTGATCGATCACTATAAACGAGTGATTGGTCATTGGAATAAACGTGAAATTTTAGTACCTATGTCAAGAGTATATATGACCACATCTTTTTGTACCACGTTGTGTATTAACAGACCGCGTAACATATCATGTATGGTAATGTATATGTTGGGGTCAAGCTTTTACTTTATTTCCATAGAGAGCTTTTTTATTAAGTCACCCAATAGATTGACAAAATGAACCCAAGACTTTATTGTTCCAAGCCAACACATGATGCCGCTACACCACCACGATTTTTTATATAATTGACGTGTAAAATCAAAGTATGCAAATATTTATTTAAAGCGTATAATTTTAAACGACGTAAAAAGGGTTGAGGGGAACGCGTTGCGTGCGTTAATGACCTCTTACTGGTTAAATCCGTTTCATGCTCGGTTTGTTACATTCACGATATTTTGATAATGGCGTAAATTTATGCAGCAGTACTTCGAAATCCGAGACTGCATAATGACTTGGTGTCGAGCTTGTTTTATGCTAAATGCGAGGATGAAAGAGCTTGCGAACGTATGCAGATCGCTTGCGTGGGAAGTGGCAACAAGTGGCCGCAACGTTGATTCCAACATGTTAAAAAAAATGTTTCGGTCTTTATATTCGACGGGATTAACCGTGGTTAATTAAAACATTAAGAGGCGGTGCATGGATATTGGTATTGCGTTTTTGGTACTTTATCACTCGCTGAAGCGTAATTTGTTTTTCGAGTAACTTGAGTTTATTTGGATTTAAACGGGCGTGGAGACATCGCTCATGTTTTTTGTAAATGGATATTGCCTTGTAATGTTAAATTGCATTAAGTACATACTCGTTGTTTGGATACTCATTGGTTAGTATTTATTATTCTAATAAGTACACCTATATATCTATATTAAGAGCCTTGAAGGAAAGTAAATTCTCAATTCAATAAAATAGACATGTGTTATCTGGCAGTGGAATTTATACCAGATGTGGCGACAGACTCGCCCTTATCGTATCATAAGACAGGAATAAATTCAGCAGATTTTTAATGAACCATTTGCACTGCCTACCCCTTCGGAAATACAGGCATGAGTCTATGTACGCGACTATTATAATTGTTTCCATGAAAATCGATACATTTCCGTACAACAATGTTTAAAAGCACTCTCCATTGACGATAGTGGTACAATTACATGAAAAGTAAAATGGTCGCAAACATTAAAGTAAGGAGGCGTGCGGCGATGCTATCGCTTCGTAATTATACACCATCCACTAAATTTTCACAAACGCTTTTTATCAGATCGCTGTCGGATGTTAATAGCGCATATTCGGAATACCGGCAGTTTGTAATTTCCTCGTCAATAGAATGCACAATTGCTGTGTGTCAGTTGTCTGTTCATTATTGTAATTTTTTAGCGCTACTTTATATTATTGGTAATAGTAGAAAAAACACTAAAAATTACGATTACGAAAATCCCTGAATTCGTAATAATTTCGTTGTACGTGGAATAATGAATTTATTGAACTTATTTTACTATGTAACTGGTGTTTACAATAGTTAGCAACAGTAGCAACTCAGAATGAATTAGTTACTCGTGGCTTGAACTTAAACTTAAATAACGAAGCGCAAGCATGGAAGCATACACCTTTTGCTAAAAACTGATTTTCAACAGCATTTCGCACATAGTAAACAAGAAAAGTTGGTATATCGGGTGATTCATGATAGCTTCGATACTGAGGTAGATTTATTGTGGCACAGCCTGACACGTGACGTTTATTGCGTTGAATAGCCCGATCTGTGTACCAAGTACTTTCCTTTGACTTCATGTATGGGAATACGTAATTTGTCAGCCAGTTGTATGCCAGTGCATTGGTATGTGACGTCATTTATCCGTAAAATTACAGTGGTATTTATACGTGCACCAGTTATCTTCATCACCTGTGCAAGTTTTTGTACATATATTTTTGTCATGATTTCACATAAGCTTTTTTATCGAAATTGCTTTTGTTGACGGTATTAGTTTTATAATTAATGGTACTAAGGACATGATATTTTAGGTAGGTGACATCTAAAAAAATCGGCACATTATAAGTTCTATCACAGTATTCTGTGTGTATTCATTAGAATACACACAGAACATGATGTTGACATGTTGTACTTAATAGTAGAACATGTTGTACTATTAAGTACAACATGTTCTTTTCTTCCACATCAAAAGCCATTCCAGTCTTAATCATTGATACTGGCTACCGCTGAAGCAGTTGAGAGAACTTCAATAGAGTTTTGTAGCTAAATACTATTTTGGTCTTTGATTAACAAGCGTAGCTTCTATAATAAGTCTCTTCATTTGTTACTTATTTTCATGAGGTAAACTTGAATATAGGCGGCTCTATTTTTTGTAAACTAGGACATGTTTTTATTCTAGTAAATATTTAGTTAGTTTCATAAGGATAAAACTGTTGCTCATGTCACAGCTCGTATGAAGTATTTTTTTTTACAGCAGAACAAAATCAAATATACGAGCAAGCTGAGAGTGATAAAACACACAACCTCCAGCCATGAGAGTGAACAACACATTTTGTCTATCAAGCAGGACTCATTAACCTAAAAAAGAAGAAAATGTCTGTTCAGTATTTCATTTTATACAAACAACTATTTCACGTTGTCAACATATGGACTGCTGTTTTTATTGTTTAGTTTGTCAAATATTTTTTTAGCCGCGTTGAGCACTTTTTGGTAGGAGAAAAGCTTTTGGTTTCGCGTCACCACATGCTAATGTTAATTCAGACTATACACGTATAACACATCGTATATACCTGTGGAGTATACCGTATACCTGTACCGTGTGCTGTGTGCGTTGGACGCTTTTTGGATGGGTGAAATCTTGTAAGCTCTGAGTATCTGTAGCTATACATATGTACTACATGTGAATAATGTATTTTTTTTATTAACCCTATATTATAAGGTCCCACTAAAGGGCACGGATTTCGTCCACTAATGAAAGGATAAGAAGCGATAGCTAGTGTATAGCAAATTAATTTATCTGCTAGTAACCTACGCATCATTACTTAGGTACCATTAATGCATATTCTCTTGACATTTACATCACATTATAGATTACACTTTCATTACTTGAATCATGTTTTATTCAACACTATTTACAGATAACCGAGAAGCAATAAAAGAGCTTATCACGTCACGAGAGCTAAGTGTGAAGGTGTGAAACCACTTATGCCCTATACGGAATTTGCTTAGTAAATTACAGCACATCCATTGCAGTGAGAACGGGGAGGCGTAAGTCAGAGCTTCGGGCAATGCAGTTATGACGTCATTAGCACGTTATGTGACGTCGTAACTCTCGAGATATCTTCCGCCTGTCGACAATTACCGCGATGGATGGACCTACACGTGGCCTAAATGTGCGTTATTATTTTATGCCATAGTTTAAAGTGGCCGTTTCGGAGTCGTTTCACTTAGCGCTAAAGCGGATTTAAGTTTGGAAGCTTTTTTTGAGATTCTTTATGATCCATTACTTTGTCACATTGCAAAATCTGGTACCGTTCCTTTTTGATTTCTTTTTCAATTTTGTCTCTTTGAAAATGTTATCGATAAGATGTTAAGTGTCGTCATCGTATGTCTCGGGGTGACGAGCGCAATTCATTGCCATGCAGTGCTTTGTAATCCAAAATTATGTGGGGTGTTGGTTCTGTTTATGGGCAGGCGCTTACCATCAGGCGAGCAAATTGCTCGTCTCGTCATTCAATCAAATAAAAAAAAAGTATAAAAAACAAAATTCGTACATAAAAACCAAAACAAGCAACCCAAACAACAATCAACCATACGTTTTATTCGTTACGGCCGGCTCGCACACCTTAATGAGAATAGTTGGCAGTACCGCACGGACAATGGATTCATAAATTGCGTGATCGCATCGTTGCAAAACTGCTAAAATAGTACATCAAGTGACACTTATAATGCGTATTTATTCCCATTGTAATGAATGCCGGAATGTGCGCCGAAGTTGGATCTAGCCCTTAAAGGCGATCTAGCCCTTCGTTAACCGTCCTAGCTACATTGTTCTTATGATACAGATCCTTAACAATTAGATTTAATAAGGAAAAGATTACCTCTGGTGTAATTTATATAGTACGTGTATGTGTATTAAGTACGTGTAATGTAAGTACGTGTACGTGAGATGGAGCTGCGATAGCTCCGCGGGGAGTGGTACCGACTGTTGAGACTTAAGTTGCAGGTTTAAAGCCAGTCCAAGAGTATTCACTTGTAATTTTTCTAAGTTAGGCGTGTATTTGCTATTAATTATCGCTTGTTTTAACGTTGACGCCAAACAGTACTAGGCCAGCGTGGTGGATCATTAGAAAAGGAGACCCATGTCCAGCTATGGGACGTTATACAGGGCTAGTATTACATAAGATAAGGAAAGGTTAGATAGACAGGTTCGTAGCTCTCATCTTGGGTTTAAGGTTTTTCATAAAATATGTGCATATTGGGTTGTAATAATTGTAGAGTTTCCTATGCCTATTTTTACATTATTAGTACATTACTTCGAAACAAAAATACAGAGGCCTTATAGACCCATTGTATTGTTCGTCTGTCTATCAAAATCCTTTCCTTATGTAATCGTTATGAATCTTTAAAAATTGGTCCGATGCGAGATAAGTACGAATATGTAATCATTCCATTATACAGCACGTTCGTAGATATTACGGAACCCGTTATCCTACGGGAATCCAAAGGAAAAAAGGTCGAGTAATTTGTCTTTACTCGGAGGATTTATGTTGGGATCACTAGTATAGACCAGTCGCCTGAGACTGGATACGGAATGAATTGTTGATTATAATCGTTGCTCAAAGGCTATCTAAACGGTAATTACTGCTTACACGAGTAGCTTTTTGTATTATCCATGTTAAATAATATATGAAGTTAAAATCTTTTAGTTGTTATTTGTACAACGGCAATGGTGTAAGCACAACGGTGTAGTTCGATTTATTGACTTATAATATCTAAGAATGTTTTCTAGAAAATTATAATAATATTTTATGACAGATTTAAGTATATGTTATCAGTGCGGAAATCAAACCCACGGCCTCTATTCGTAGCCGGTTACTCGCCCACTGTGCCACGGAGGCTATTAAATATGCCTAGTAATTTCCCGGGCTCCACGTCCTTCAAACCAAAACACAACAGTGCTGTCACACTGCCGCTTGGCGTCAGAAATTGGTAAAGCGGTGGTACCAACACAGATGACTTCTCACATATGGGAGACCTACAAGTAGTCGTCGTTGTAGGTCTCCCAAATGTCAACATTCTCACGGAACATTCTTCTTACCTATGAAAATATTTTGAGAATATTGAGAGACTGACGACATTGTCATTCTAAATCCATATAGTTCTTCTAAGCATAGAACCTAGAATTTGTTGCTACTAAAATATGTTACTATTGAATATTATATCCCATCCGCAGTATCAAGTTCCTCCATTTAATTTGTAAACCTCATTAAAAAAGGTAAATCAATTATCAATTCTCAGCAAGTGAACTCCACGGGCCGGTTGTCCGGCGTCACCTCATTACAACATGTTAAAGATTTACACTGGCGAATCACGCACGTATTCTCCGTGCGAGTGTGAAAACATTCCCTTTGGCAGATTATCCGACACTCGACAATATATCGATGAAATTATAAAAGTTTTATAAGGCTTTCATATGATGTGGTTTGTGATTTATATTGTTGTATTCTATTTTATAGCAGTCAGAATTGAGCAGATGGGGTCACCTAATGTAAGAGACATGTCCACCGCCTATAAATACCCACAATACCAGAAAAATGCTTTGCTGTCCTTTAAGGAATGCAACATAAGATAAGATTAAGCCTCATAATGCCCAGTAAATGTCGCCAGCAAACAAAGCGGCAGCTAAACAAAGTTTTCATTATAATATTTTTTTCGTTTCACAAACAAACTCAACTGTTAATTGTACCAAATATATATTATAATACATTTTATGTTAGGGTTCAACAAATTATTTTCATAAATGGACGTCTGTTACACGTCCAAACCAATGTTACTCATTATTTTACGATAACAACGAACAAATTAAAAGAGATGAAATTATTGTTTTTAGAATGGATATGAAAATATTTATATTCAATATGGACGCATATGTATGCGACGTCCTTGTTACAAGGGCAAATTGGATTTGTGATTCGAAGATGTTTGATTAGAGATGATCGGATTTCTGTCAAGACCATAGTCTAGGATATTGAGTAGAATTGTATGCGTACGTTGTACGTAGGTACTATATGTACGTACGTACGTAGGTACTCTACATACGTTACTGATTACACTCGTAACATGTTAACGGAGGAGTTTTGGTTGGAATTCTCACATTGCTTTCCACAACTATGAGTGGTAGAGCCACGCTGTAGACAGTTTTGTCTATAGCGTGAATGGGCTGGCTCGACCGGGTCGTTACCACTGTCTCACAGAAAACCGACGTAAAGTAGCGGCTTGCTGCTGCGTTTCGTACGGTGAGTGAGATATCCTGAAGCCCAAATCCCCTCCCCTTCCCAATCCCTAATTATCCCTTTCCTTTAAGGTCGGCAATGCGCCCATGATTCTTCTGGTGGTGGCCGTACATGGGGGGTGGAGATCACTTAACATCAGGTGAATTTAGAATCCCAGATGTGGCAAGTCACACGCCTTCATTGCTGGACCTTCTGCTGACGAGTCATCCAGCCGGGTACAGTGTGACGGTGGGCGCCCCATTGGGTACCTCCGATCATTGCCTGGTTGGATCCACAGTGCCTCGTTCTGCGCCTCCTTCGCCAGTCAAAGTCAGGCGCAGAATCTGGCACTACTCGTCTGCAGATTGGGATGGTATGCGAGAGTATTTCGCATCCATCCCTTGGGGGCAGCGCTGCTTTGAGGGTAACGATCCTTCCGCGAGTGCCGACGCTATTGCCGACGAGATCCGGTTAGGAATGGAATATTACATTCCTTCCTCGGAGGTCGTCGGTGGTGGTCGCGGACGCTCCTGGTTCAATCGCGAATGCGCAGATGCTGTTAGTGAGAAACAGGCTGCGTATCGCGATTGGATTAGGGGTCGCGCTATGAAGGATCCCAACATAAGTTCTCTCAAAGCGGCCTATAACCAAGCCACCAAGGCCTGCAAGAAGGCGTACGTCAGAGCGGATGCCCAGCGCATCAACAGGATTGGACGGGCTTTGGCGGATCATCCGACGAGCAGTCGTGCTTATTGGAGTCTTGCCAGAGCCGTCCAATCTAATTTCTGTCGCCCCTCGTTGCCACCGCTGAGATATCCGGATGGATCTCTGGCCCACAGGCCGCAAGAGAAAGCCACTCTATTAGCGGAACTCTTTGCGGCTAATTCGCGGCTCGAGGATGGTGATGCACCGCCGCCCACAATGCCTGATTGCGGACACTCCATGCCGGATGTTCGTATCAGGCATTGTGATGTGCGGCGTGAATTACGGTTCCTCGACGTCCGCAAGGCTAGTGGTCCGGATGGTATCCCCGCGGTGGTCCTTAAAATGTGCGCAGCCGAGTTGTCTCCTGTGCTGACGCGCCTATACCGCTCTTCCTTCCTCTCGGGTATTGTGCCCCAATCTTGGAGAGAGGCCAATGTGCAACCGATCCCAAAAAAAGGTGATCGGTCGGACCCTAACAACTACCGTCCAATCGCCATAACCTCAGTGATGTGCAAAGTAATGGAGCGGATCATAAATACACAGTTGATCCGCTACCTGGAGGATCACTCGCTGATCAGTGACCGACAATACGGCTTTCGGTCGAAACGATCAACGGGTGATCTTTTAGCGTACATGCTACATCGCTGGGGTGAGGCGGTTGATAAGCATGGCGAGGCTCTAGCCGTAAGTCTCGACATTGCTAAGGCATTTGATAGGGTCTGGCACCGTGGTCTTCTCTCCAAGCTTCCGGCATATGGGCTCCCCGACAACCTGTGCACGTGGATCTCCGGCTTTCTGCATGAGCGCAGAATGCGTGTCCTTGTCGAAGGACATGCTTCACGGCTCATGACAGTTAATGCCGGAGTCCCACAAGGCTCTGTGCTTTCGCCCACCTTGTTTATTCTGCATATCAATGATATGTTACCACTCGGTAACATTCATTGCTATGCAGATGACAGCACAGTGCATGGGCGTTACTGCAGTAAGCCTCCAGGTAGCCGGGAAGTCACTGAGAGCGAGCGAGAGAATCTCGTCATTGAGCTTAACCGGACCTTGGATCTCATTTCGGAATGGGGTGCAAGGAATCTGGTTGAGTTCAATGCCAAGAAAACACAGGTGTGCGCGTTCACGTGCAAGAAATCCCCGTTCTCTCCCCTCCCCAATCTTCGGGGTATCCCGCTCGCAATGCGGAATAGCCTTAATATCCTTGGTATGGATATTTGCTGCAATCTGAATCCAAGGAACCACATCGAGGGCGTAATATCCGCCACTTCACGCAGGGTCGGAATCCTGAACAGGGTGCGTCGGTTTTTTACTCCCGGTCAGCTTTACCGCTTATACAAAGCGCAAGCGCGGCCGGGTGTGGAGTACTGTTCGCACCTTTGGGACGGTTCCGCCCAATACTTACTCGATGCCTTGGACGGATTGCAGCGTCGGGCTGTCCGCGTTGTGAATGATGCAGACGTTACAAGACACTTAGAACCGCTACAATTGCGGAGGGACATTGCCTCACTGAGCGTCTTGTACCGTCTGTATCACGGTGAATGCTCCGAAGAATTGTTTGACCTTATCCCATCCTCGCCTTTCCTTAACAGAACCACGCGTGCTGGCTTGCGGAGCCACAGCTTCGTGGTCTCCTCCATCTCGGCTCGAACTAAAAAGTTCGCAAATTCGTACTTCTGCCGGACCATTAAGCTGTGGAATAGTTTGCCGGCACACGTGTTCCCTCCTTCCTATAATATTGGGTCCTTTAAACGGAGTGTGAAGAAGCAGTTAGGCAGGCCGGCATGATTGTGCCGACCAACGATAGACACACTGTTTGTCTTTGGTCGACACTATTCCTGGATTGCGTTACACTTACCATCAGGTGTGGCGTAGTCATTTTGCCGAGCCAGGATAAAAAAAAAAAAAAAAAAAAAAAAGGTGACCCACTTGCTCGTTCGCCGGCCTATGCTATAAAAAAATAACTTACTTTATTTTCTAATTTAGTTTATAGTTGTATTTGTTGTACAAGAATGGTGAGTTTGTGCAATAAATATTGACGGTGATGAACAATGTATGGAAAGGTGAAATTAAGTGAATTTAGGGGATTTTTCACCAAGATATTGATCGACCTTGTACGTTCGTCTCACTTGAAGAAAGTCGTCTAAGAAGCATCTTACTGAAAGAAATTAACACCAAAACTTTGGCAACACATTGAAATCAACCGCACCCGTGTTTCATAGATCTTGTAAAATAATGAATAGCAAGAAATTTTCAACAGACTCAAAGGACAAGTATCCATAGCCGTAAAATAATTACTGGTGACTTTTAATCGAAGCTTTGTCACGGGCTTGTTCACGTACAAAAGTGTTACCTGAGCCCTAGCTCGTAACATGCACAAATCTCATACATGGTCCATAGACAAGAGGGATGAAACACTTACGGTGAAACAGTGCGCACTAGTACTTGACGGTTAATATGTTGTATTTTTTATTGACGGAAAAAAAACGAGGAGGTTCTCAATTCGACGCATATATTTGTTTTCTTGTATGTAAGCTAATTTTCAAAATTATATTTCTATATCCGATAAGGTACAAAATCTAAACTTTAACGGCTGAAAGCGGGAATTAAATATTGAGGAACAAAAACATTTAACAAAAAAATGTATAAAGGGTTTTGTTTTTGATTTTTTTACTACCGATATTTATGATGTATTTATTCGAAAACGTTGTTTAAAAAGCAATTTGAATAGACAATTCTATCTTTTGGCGTACCTATTTGAATTTCAGTAAAATACTTTTATAAAATACCTTATATCATAATATACAATGTATAATAATATAAAACGCCTTAAAATACCTGAGCGGTAAGTTTAGTAATTGTTGTAGTATTTAAATACAATGAAAACTCACACATTCGTAAATAATATTATATTAGGTGGGTATAGGTTTTGCGTTTTAGGTCACTGAAATATTTGTTAGCTTTCCAAGGATAATATTGTAGGGGTGAAATGTGTTTTCTGACACGGATGGCAGTATTCCTATTTATGTTTCCTGCCTAACGCTTTTATGATATACGGGTAAGTGTTTTGTAAAGTTAGGTAGAGTTTATTTCATATTCATATTAATATATACTTAACCTCTTTACTCCTACACTTGAAGTTAATTAAAAGGTTTTTATTTATCTGTAGACATTGATTTGGGGTAGTCACAATTCTGTCGACCGTCAAGGGACAGTTTCCTGGTGGGTGGACATTATATTTGGATTGCATTATACTTATTTTTTTTTTGATTGAATGACGAGACGAGCATGGCCCTCGCCTGATTCTAAGCGCCACGCCTGACCATAAACAGAAGCAACACCTTCAGAACTTTGAATTACAAATACATGCATGGCACTGAACTGCGCTCGTCATCTCGAGACATAAGATGTTAAGTCTCATAATGCCCAGTAATTTCACTGGCTTTAATGTCCTTCAAACCGAAACACAACAGTGCTTTAACACTGCTGCTTGGCGTCAGAAATAGACAAATCGGTGGTACTAACCCAGACCGCCTCTCGCATACGAGGGACCTACCACCTTAATAAATATATTATTATGATACTTAGCCACTTATAACTCGGGGTAAAGAACACATTCCAATGTTAAGCGGGGCTATGTAATTCAGATCCGTGTGATGTTGCTTCTGCTTATGGGCAGTCGTGACGCTTAACATCATGCGAGCGACCAGCTCGGCTTTCGGGCTGATAAAAAAATGGCTGAATAACTTTTTCGTTCTGAGCGGTATTCAATGGCCATGTTTAATGAAAAATACAATGCACAGCTTGGCACAAAGAGATCGGTGATGTACGACTTTACAGTATCCAAGTTAATTGCAATCAACGAAACTCGTGCCGTAATACGATATAAATATTAATCAATCGTGACGGTGGAAAATGGTGTACTGAAGCGCTTTCAGTAATCATTTTTGGACAACGTAAAGACTGCACGCGAAAATAAACACCAATTGAAAATCGCAACACGCTTCCAAAGTTCAAATTAACTTGTGTGTAGAGTTTGTAGTCTTGATATAGTTGTAGGTGTGTTTCGCTGAGGATATGGTTTTACTACACGTTGTTAGTGCTTGGTTCTATCCTTCTGAGATAATTTTTGAACACAATCAAGATATAGTTTATAGTAGTCAATATATCGGATTTTACAAGGTGAAAAGGGTAAGGCTCCTTAAATACGGTGGTACCACCGCATTGTCTGTTTTGTCGCCAAACAGCAGTGTGTAAGAACTATTGTGTTTCGGTTTGAATAACATTAAAACCAGTGAATTTACTGGGCGCTATGAGACTTAATATCCTCGTCTAGTCATTCAAGCAAAAAAAAATATTGTAGAACAATAATTATTCTGACTTCAAATAAAAACAGCCACGCCCTAAATCTTGACTTTCTTAACACACTCTGGCATATAAAATATATCTAATGGTATAGATATCTTTACAACCTTATTAGCAAAGGGTTTAACTCAACTAAGCTAGTGTCTTTCGAGAAAGATTTATCCTTCTTTAACATCTTTTATCTTGTTTAATCGCAGTGTAACTTCAAAAATTTACCGTTCTTCTTCTTTTAGAGTGAGAATTTTGATGAAAATACCTTTCTGTTTGTAGCGAGCGAGTCGTTTGAAAACTAAATGTAAATACGAGGAAGGAGGTTCTATGTAATTCGAAATGAAATTTCGCAAAGAACATGCAAGTATGCAAATGTTAATGAAATTATTTCTGCGAAAGTAAGATCTGAGACGGGTGCATTGCCCTGAGTGCTGCCAGCAATTTGCATTATGAATATTAATGATGAGGTGCACTCGGTATTGCGACAGTGTTGCTAGCCGAATGACGTTGGCATTGAAAGTGTTTATTGAATTATTGTGCCTTGAGTATGTTGGAATAGAAAATTACTAGTGCCTGTCATTAGTACAATTGAGGCTGCTAGAACCAGAGTGGCCTAACGGCATTTTGATTTCTTTTGACCAATTTGTATTTTCGTCAATTTAAACCACGCCCGAAATGGACTTGTACTGGTATCTATGTCAAGATGATGTTACCAATTTTGGGCCGGTCTGGTCTTGTAGATTACCATTTTTAAATTGACGAAAATTCAAATTGGTCAAACAAAATTCATCAAAATGTAGTTAGCCCACTCTGGTTCTAGCAGCCTCAATTTTAATCTGAGTGTTTGGGACCAACTGTCTCGGTGGCGCAGTTGTATTGCGTACGCGATACGACTGCTGTGCTGAGGTCTTGGTTTCGATTCCCGGGTCGACTAAAGTGATAATGGGTTTTACTATCACGAAATACTCAATATCAGCATATTAGTATCATAATTGTTCCAGGTATGACGATAGGCTCGCCTCCTATCACATCATGGCACGGAAATACGCTCGGCGAAATGTGGGTGTACTGGTTACACCTATGCCTATCCCTTCGGGGATTACAGGCGTAAGTGCGTATGTTTGAGATTTTAATACAAGTTTTATATAGGTACTTGTTACGTGTTGAGGGACGTATGTTTAAGTGCTATTCTTTAGCAATCCAAGAACATTTTTTGTATCGAAAACCTATCTGCTACGCGTCCATGATTATTTTCATAATTTACCATAAGGCCACCCACCTGCTCGTTTACCAAACAATGCTATAAAAAATGGAGCCGTAATGAAATCTTGATTTATTTTTGAATAAAATAGAGTCCTCTACAATTCGAAATTCAATTCGAACATTTAGTTTAATTCCAGATTTTTAGGAGTTCGTTAGCGACTTTTATAAAACTATCAATATCAATGTCGCCATAAATTATTCCTCGATCAAAAATCGTTCTCACAATTTCATTCAGGACCAATCAAGAGGTAACTTGAAATTTACTGAGAGTATAACTCGTGACTGCGACATCAAGGATGAAGGTTGAAGGTTAACGTTCCGATTGACTTGTCTCCGGTAAGACACGTTGTACATCGTGTATTCACTTCTCATCGTTATTTATTTTGTACTATTTTTCTTTGTTTCTTACTAAAGAATAAAAGTTGGCACAGATCTGTATATCATATGTAAATATTATTTATTATGCTACAATTCAACGAAGGGGTGTGTTTTGAATGCCAATTTTAGTGGCTACTCCTTTAGCCTACTTTATTACTTACTTATTTACTCCTAACAATTACAACGTTTATTTCTTTAAATGTCCTGAATCCGCATTTACAGATTAATTCCGATCATACCAACCATTCAAGGTATCAACCAATCAGCTGTAAGTCGATGCTAACATAGCATCATACTAAACACCATGATGTATTTAGTTACATATAGCGCGTATAAAGCGTCGTGGAGATATTAAATGGCAAAACACAATAATGTGTCTATTATATAAAGTAAAATGTTGATTTCTTCATGCATGCTTTGTGATTTAAAACAGCAAAGTTGAAGCCCAAATTAAACAAATAACTGGCAAAAAATAGATTGTACATTTTTTATGCATGTACTGGTAACAAATTCATTTGCAAATTCAAGTGGAATTTACTGAAAGAGTAATTCATCTCTATCTCTAACCCGAATTACAAGGGAATAAATTGTATGTTTAGTAAATTAAAACTGTCCGATGCAAAATGTAAACAAGTGAAGCTAACAACGCTTGAGTATTTAGGTAGATTAAGAGAGGATTAAGGATAAAAAAAATCTGCGCCACACGCGTTTTCAATACAGGCGGATGGTTACAAAAGCATTGTTTTCAAATTTTGCTAAAAGTTTATAAACGATGAATTGTGAAAACGTTTGTTAAACATTCTCGTACCCCCGTAGTTCAACTGTTATGAGTAATTCTTGTACAGTTGATTAATGAATTTATTTTAATTAAAACAAACTAAAGTTATTTTATTAGTTTTGGTATTAGAAATTATTTGTTTTAATCCTTTCTGCAAAGGAGAGATTAAAACAAATAATTAAGGATGATTCTACAAAAATTGGGTAACTCAATGTCACCAGCCAATATAGACAAAGTCTTATTATATTGTATTGAAATAACAATTTATTTTAAAACAATGAAAAGTCATTTATTTGGTCACCCAATTTCACTTCTTCATTTTAAATACAAGTTAATAAAAAAACAAAATTAATACTCAAAACGTCAGTCCGTTGGCATGTCACAATCCCGAAAACCAACAATCAAGTGACTATCCATTAAACATTATCATTGATTTAGGAAAACTTACTAATTTACTACAATCTGTGATGTACATAGTATTATATACTACAACTTTCATAATGCAATGTTCTCTATTTTATTTAATAAAAAATAAGAAACTTTGTGTTTAGTTTCTTTCGTCAGTCCGTTGTGTGTTCTTTAAATTTAAAATTCGCGGAGAATATCACCGAGTCAAGGTCAAATCCCTGTTTAAGTTTTAATGTTGGTAATGAAGTTAGTTGCGGACCGCACAATTTGACGGCCGCCATAATAGTACCAGTGTTTGGGTTGTGTTTGTCGTCTATACACGTGCGAAGCCAGTCAAAATGTCAGTCCCATGGTGAGTCGTTATTTTCTTGTTAATCTGAGGTTTATTTTCATTTATACATAGTTAACTATGATTTGTTAAAATGTAGTTTGTTGATATTCGAAATTACCAAAAAAAAACATTAGTTTTGATTATAACCTCAAATTATGTCTATTTCGTCAGTCCGTTGGCGTCAGTCCGTTGTCAGGTACTGATGTTTTTTTTTTGTTTTAGAGCACTTTTATCGTAATTGCTACCGTGTGTAAGCATTTCTATTTTATATTTCAGTTAAAAACATCATGCGGCACGCTAAAAACAATTTGACTAGGGAAGAAATATTAAAAAAAAAGAGAGAAGCCGAAAAGTGACTGGCCCGATTTGGAACAATATAATCATTAGATTAGCCATCATATAGACCCGAATTTGTAATAATTTGATTTAATAACTATAGTAAACAAAATATCCTCAAAAGTTACCCAACTTTTGTATAATCACCCTTAATTATTAATTGGATTCATGGAGTAAGTATCAGTTAAAAATATTTCTTTACTACACTAATTAATAAATACACCCAGCAGTCACATCCATAGTCCTGCCCCCACAGTAAGATACAAGTCTTGTGTCGTGAGTATCAGGAATTGCGAGAGACTTTCGGTCTCACAACACCCAGACCTCGAAACAAATATGTGTGGATCACACACACATTTGTCTCGGTGCGGGGATCGAACCCGCGGCGTCTCGCTTCACAGCCGACTACTCGCCCACTGCGCCACGGAGGCTGTCAAATTTTGCCTGTTTATACCGCTTTAATACTGGGGTCTGCATTCTTACCATGATTTGATAGTGGCTCGGCGATCCGCCTCCTGAATCTCACAACCCGCTATGGGAACCAACTTTTGCCAATACCCCGTCCGTTAATCAGAGTGTACCACGTGAGGTTGGCTTTGGGCTTAAGATTTTGGTGGGCCGCTTACACTTATTTATATACATCGTTTAATCCATTTATTTCTAAACAACGGTATACTAAATTTTCATTATGTTAATAAATATGTAAGAATTCCTAATTAGTTCAAACCATAAATTAATTCGAACTTGAAACATTTGGTATACATTGGTTGAAATTATAATTAACGAAAATCGATATTTTGTGCTATAGGCAAATTAATAATGAAATTCATTAAAACTGCCTGTTAATTAATTCCGCTTGAATTGATTAAGTTCACCAACATTTAAGTATTATTGTTAATAGTATTTATTATAGGCACATTTTAAGTTTAACTCAGTTTTAATACGAAAATTTTTGGGAATTCAAATACATCGACTTGTAAATCGTTCCAAATACGTAACTAAGATTTAAGTCGGTTAAAATTAGCCGTAAGTTAAGTTAAAAATGTGACAAATCTTTAAAAAACCTTAGTTGAGCCGTTCGAATCTGCGAGTGGTCGTGCTTTTAAGCAAAAAGTGTGACGGCGACGATTCAGTGTTCAGAGGGGAGTCAGCGGGACAGGCGATAAGGACTGCTTTTATTAAATTTTCTCGCATCGTCTGACTAATGTCGTCCAGCTGACGCGTATCCGACACACTTACTTTCTCTTTTTCATTCGTTTGCAAAATTTCTACGGATTGATAAACATTGTCTATTTTAAGCGTTGCCTTTTGATCTAGTTTTGATTTTACAATTTTTTTTTGGTGTAGTCACGTGAAAATTGTTTTGCAAATAAAGTATAATATTTTAATAAGAAACTGATTTCAAATCATAATATTATATTTTGGTGTATCATTATATTATTAATAAATTCAAATCATTAAATAGGAATCAAAACAAAAGTACAACTATACAAGTAAAAAAATACAAAAGTACGCATAAATAAGCTTGCGAAAATATAACAATTTGATAGGCAAAGTGCCAATAAGTGTCTGCTTCTTTCTCCAAACATTTTAATCGGTTCGGTTTCAAATAAATCAAGCTTAATGAACACTGAATTAAATGAAGCGCTTTAAAATTGGCTAACATTATTGAACATCTACAATAGCGAAACGTTTGTTCTTGTTAATTAAGAATGTTCGTTTTGCGAATACTACGAAAGTGTTGCCAGTTGAGACGATTTCCATAAAAGTATGGAATACTTCACGCATATTTTCTTAATTGTTATGGAGAATTTTCCGGTATCCAGGTACCATCAATGTTTCCATCGTCGTTACAGTAAGCGATAATTAAAAATGAATACACACGTAACTTAGAAAAGTTAGACGTGTATGCATCACATCATGGAAGGATAGAGTGGGATTTACATAATACTAATGGAGATTGGTAGACGAATAATTAAGGAGATTTAAAAGTAATAAACATGTTTTAAACCGCAACTAGATGTAATTATTTAAAGCACTGGTAAAGTAGTCTCAAAATAAAATTTTCCACATTGCAACACTAAATACATTGGGTTCGATAGCACTCCGCTGGTTGATTCCACGAAATTCATTAATTAATTTAAACATTCATGCTTAATTATCGAACTCTTCAATTAAAACTCCCTTTTAATTTGTTGATTTATTTATTTATTTATTTTAGTACAACCGTTAAGTTTAACATAAACATGGGAGTTTTTCAGTGTAACGTGTGAAGTATGTGTTGATATTGTTTAAAATGTGTAGATTTATTAATCAAGTTTAGAGCCACGCTGTAAACAGTTTCATCTATAGCATGTATGGGTCGGCTCCATTGGGTTGTTACGACTGTGACCTTAGAGGAAGTAATGAGGATTGGGGCTACTAGTTAACCTAGTGTGGAGTCTGGACTATGTGTTACTCATCAAAATAAAACTAATTTAAACAGTCGATTCCGTGACCGTGAAGTCACTAAAATATCCGTTTAAATTAGTTTTATTTCAACGTTAAAGCATGATTGACTCATAGCCGGTTCATACAGTTCGATATTAAATGATCAACTGCTAAATCGCATGCGATTTAAACCGTCTGAACAAACTTCAAATATAAACACTGAGTATTCAAAGTTGCTATGCTTTAGTTGTTATACGTCAAGGATTTTTCCTCCGTATTCCGTCGTTAGATCTTACATTTATATATGCCATTTTAAAGCTTAAACTCTATTAATTACCAAAAGAATCATAAACAACGGTAATACTTGATGGAGATGTGGCATTCCATACGTATAAAGTTTGCATATATGAAAACGACCTCCTTTTTAGCATTCCATGAAAAACAAACCATTATGCCTTGATATGAAAAAAAAAACTAGCTAAAAATAAACGTGATCTTAAACGCTGTCTGTACCTGTTCAGTGCCCTTGAGCTAGTTATTCCCCTTTTTATTCTGCTCTAAACGCCGAAAGCGTTCAACCAACATGCCCTTTGAAGTTACAAAGGTTATATAAGCTCCAAAGATTTGGCGAACAAAAAATCATAAGTACCTTTTTTAATGTTATAAGTTTAAAAGAAACAATAGCTCAGTCATTATTACGAACTGCGGGATGATAGTCGCAGGCTCGAAACCAGCCGTAAGAAATAAAAAAAAAACAAATTAAAAAGTTCAAAGATAGCATGGGAGTGTAAGTAGGCCACGAAAATCTTAGGCCCCAAAGCCAACCTCAACTGCACGTGTACACTTTGCTGATTAACGGACGAGGCAATGGTGAAATTTGATTCCCGTTGCGGGTTGTGGAAGGTCAGACAGCGAGTCGTCTTACATAATACCAAATCTGTCGTCACAACATGATGGGAAGGCGAACCCTGGAATTAAGCTGGAAGAACACCAGGCAGAAAGATTGAGACAATTTTTTTAGAACGGTACACGGTACCACCCCGGTACACACGGTAGTTCCCCGTAAAAATAAATACACGAATTTTAGCTGTTTATAATGTTAATACAGAATGATCGATTATTGTTAGTACATATATGATAAGTAAACTTGATTCACGTCAAAGAGAATGTAATTACTGTTTTAATCAGATTGCTCGTGTTGTATATACGTCGAATATATATAGTTAGTCCACATATTTATGTAGTCGTACTGAAGCGGTATTGGGTAAAACATATTAGCGTGCGATCAGTGGCTTTAGGTTTAATACGAACTTAAGGTGACGATATTGATTGGACATACTGCAGGGAAGTTTGACGTATAGTGGGCAGGTTTTTGCAACTCGTAATTTTCATGCTGACGTATGCGAGCCAGTTATTGAGATTTTTAAAAGCTTTGTGCACCCAAAGAGTTGTGTTACTACACATACCATTTCATGACAGTCATATGATACAAATATGTACCAAAAAGTATCCCCGCTTATTTTTTATAACACATAAAGGGTAGAAATGAATACTAGTGAAGCCCAAGCGTACGCTTGCTTGCTGCGGTCAGTGTTTGCCATAAATCAGAAGAGTTTATTTTGTTTTTAGCCACGTGAAAAAAGAAGAGTGTTATAAATTTAACTCTTTTGTATGTCTGTCACTTTAGATGTATCTGTCTGTAGCTTCGTTATGCCTAAATGAATAGATCGATTTGAATGCGGTTTTTTATTTGAAAGCTGGTTTAATCGACAGTATTCTTAGTTTTATTTGAAAAAAAATTCTAGTCGTTTAAAAGTTACAGGTGGTCTAATTGGCGTCAGGTGTTAATAATGGAATAATGTTCTTTTGTTTATGTATAAGATTAATTTCTATTCAAAATCAAAGTATGTATTTGACCAGAAAGAAATTGAATTAAGTCAATCGAGCATTGAGCAGTGATCAATTTATATGATCTTGACTCTAAGTCTTCAACAGTCATGAAACTTATGTCATTTTAGCGTATATTTTATTTCATTTTGGAAGTTGGATTCAATTATAGCTCACGCTCAAATTTCGAGCTCAAGTCGAATGTTGCCCCCAAAGAATGAAATAACGTACACAGTAAAAGCTTTCGTTTTACATAGTTTCATCATTGTTGAAGGGCAAAATCACCATAATCTTCTCGCTTTTTATATGCGACCTAATTTAATATATGCATTGAACAATTTTAACTGAAATTTTACATTTTATCTTTTAGAAAGTCGTTTATGACTTGGAGTCTACGTTCGAATTAGCATTTTGTGCGAGGTATACGCTATTCTGGGAAACTCTGCCGTTAGATGGGACACTAACTGAATAGGTATGTATTTCTAAGCGTTCAAATAGTGACACGAAACGAGGACCATGAATGTTTTTAAATGGGGCAAAAATGTTATAGAAAGTCTAGGATGAAGTCTACCCTATACCGGCTGAAATCGTAAGTAAAATTAATGATAATAGTGTTGTTAGTTTCTATATTTTTTTAATTTCTATAATAAAATTATCTTAAGTTATTCGGTAAAAAATCATACCATTTTAGGCCAGCTATTTTATACAGTTTTTTTTTATAGCAGACGCTGGCAAACGATCACGTTGGTCATGTTAGTTGGAAATGAATTCTTACAATACTAGAATCTACCCTACGCGTTGGTGACATTAAAGGAAAAGGATAGTTGAAATATTGGCAAGCAGTTCTCCTATCCTCTACCATTCGGTCCTTCAGATATCTCACTCACATTACGAAACGTAACAGCAAGCAGCTACTTCACGGCGGGTCAATGAATCAATGGCAATAAACGGCTTAAGCCGGTCCATTCATGCTGTAGGCAAAACTATAGCGTGGCTTGACTGCTTTTGAAAATAGCCATAATTAACTTATCTTAAGATGCCGTCTGTGTCACGTACCACACACATTGAGTTTTGTCATATATGCTACGACTTCGCCAATATAAAAATAATTAATGAAGTTCAATAACTCAATTGGAAACATTTGTTGTTTGGATACAACGCATGCTCTAGTTATATCGTGGTGAATAGTTGTTTGTTTGAAGCCAAGAAACTAACAAAAGCAACTGTTCATTTTCAACAAAAATTTACTTAATAGCATTTGGCAGGGCTGCCTCTTCCACTCGTCTAGATAACTGTTATATAAAAATTGGTAAAATAAGCTACGAAGTTGTCACGACTTTATTTTTGTATTACAGAGTATATTTAAACTTTTCTTATAAAACCTT
Source organism: Amorpha juglandis (assembly GCA_949126905.1). Lineage (NCBI taxonomy): Eukaryota > Metazoa > Arthropoda > Insecta > Lepidoptera > Sphingidae > Amorpha > Amorpha juglandis. The sequence goes on from OX421380.1 coordinate 8,848,628, forward strand.
GAAGTGAAGTAAGCAATCAGTGTAAAAAAGTTTATGAATCCGTGTGAATTGAATTACTTCGTCTTGATTAAATCTGAGAAAGGAAATAGGTACAGTAATTTACTTTTATTATAATGCGTTATTTATGGTGCAAATAATAGCAGGTATTTTAATTTACTTTGCAGCAATAAAAACAGCTCGGACAAGGATCCTACTTCCTACTGATATTTTAAATTTGTGAGTTTATGAAATTGAATGTTTGTTAATCAATCACAACTTTACAACTAAACAAATGTACATACAATACGCCTTTATCCCGGAAAAGACATTTACGCGGGCGGAGCCGCGAGCGAAAATTTGCGAGCAATAAATTATAGTTTAATACACAATATTTTTGATATACTGAATTGTTTTTAATCGTATCCGAAAATTAAGTAATTAAAAGTCATATATTTCATTCACTGATCGAAACTAGTATACCAGAAGGCTATTGCCTCCTTACAGCTTCGTTAAGAAATCATATGAGGTTGCGAAATAGTCGGTGCCGTTTTATTTATAGGGGTCGGCACTGGGGTGTAATCATCGGGTTAGCACGACTCCATAGTGTCTAATACAACTCTAATGGCTTAACTTAGGTTCGATCAAACAGTCTTATACAGGCACAGCCTAAATATCCAGTTAACATAGTCGAATACGCAGAAAATAATCGTTTAGCAAATATGTGACCGACCGGCCTACTGTGTTTTTAGTCTAAGATTTTGTATTTCGATAAATGTTCGATTCCGGTACCAAGACAAATGATTGTGTATTTTACGAATATTTGTTTCGGGTCTGGGTATTGTGGGACCGTCTGTCCCTCTGAGTTTCTGATACCCACGATATAGGGTAACCTAGTGTGGGGTCAAGACTTTTTGTGTGGCTGTTGGGTGTATATTATCATTACTAATATTACATATTTCTCATAATGATCTGGTAGCTATCGAAAAAACATTATGGCTACAGGGCAATGAAATGAGTGCGTCATGGCTCACAGTTAATGAAAACTGCTTATATATTAGAGATATTGAATTTCGAAACGATATTCGGACAGCAAATTATAAAACAAAGAACTAAAACCAGTTTCGTCTGAAATATAAAAAGAACAAGTAACCCGAACAAAAATATAGAAGAATAAAATTGTTACTATAACCAGTAAAACTTTTAACAATATTATGTATGAAAAATTCATATAGCCTTTATTGTTCAATATGCCTAATAGCGTTTTATTACTTTGGCCTATAAAATCTTTTGGGATTTCCTATGTTGCGAATATCTTCTTTATACAATATCGCAATAATAGACTTGCCCTCATTTCTTCCATGTATGTGCCTAGGGACACAGTCGTCTTTTATACCGCAATTTGGACAAAACATACGTGTTTTATAAAGGACCCACACTAACTTGGAAACTTAATTTTCGGAGTAAATGTAGCATAAACCTCTTACAGCAAGAATAATACCAATTTATGGTCTTTAGTTTTACTTTTTATTTTTGCTCGAGGAAATGTCTACATTTAAATCGTTGGGCAGAGTGGGTGAGCCGATAGAGAAATATGATACCGTATTATTTTTATTATTTTTGTTTTGTGACAGCCGCTTCAAAGGACATTGAGGCTACGTCGGTCATGCTAACTTAATATTGATGGGTGAACGTATGGTACTTTCCAGTAGTCTATAAGTAATATTAGGAGACTTACACGGACAAAACTGTTTCTTCTTCCATCTCCCTTATCCCACTCGCAGTGGGGTTGACGCAACATGCGTTTTTTACAAATGTTATAAAAAGATTTGACTTGTAGTTTTTACCATCAGCCACTTGCTTGACGTCAATTCCTTTGGGAAGAAAACACACCCAGACCCGAAACAAATATTTGCCTCAGTGCGGTAATCGAACCCGTGGCCCCTCACATCACAGCTCACTCGCCCATTGAGCCATGGGGGCTGTCAAAACAAACTGTTATTGTAAGTTATTTTTAGTTGAAACAGATTTTTTCTATCTTTGATAGGTCTCATACTATCGTCAATTTTGATCGAAGTTTGTATATTTTGATAAACAAATAAACGAGGCTGTGACAACTGAAGCGACAAACGATCGAAGATTTGAACTTTGTGATAGTTCAAAGTGAAATTACACCTCGAAATCACCTTTATGAATGTGACACTGATCAGGAAGAGAGTAGTCTATTTCTTACACCCGTCCGTACCATCAAAGTGTTTTCGGTGAGGTTCAAATGTTATGTTTTGATTATAAACTTTCTGCTTGGCGTTATTCCGTCTTATTGCCAGGGTCTGTCTTCCCGTCATGATTGACATTGGATTGATATTATCTGAGGCGCCCTCCACAACCCGCAGTGGGAACCATGTTTCGCCATTGCCTCGTCCATTAATCAGCAGAGTATACCACGCGCAGGTGAGGTTGGCTTTAGCCTAAGATGTTGGTGACCCACTTACATATAAAAATATATTGTCATAATTTTATAGTTATATGTTCTGATTTTATAATGAGTGTTTAATATCTAAACACTCATCTGAAATCCCATTCGTCACCAACCTTCATTGTATGAGCATCTCATAATCCTTAATCTTTAACATTAAGTAAATTTTCTTACAACTTCCTTAATTCATAAGAATTGTGAACAAGATCATAATTCATAAACCGCATTGTGTAATTCATTCAGCCCACGTTGAAATAAGTCATATTTTTCACGAGAATATATTCTTCGTCGAGGATTTGCATTTAAAACGGGCACACACTATCGTGGCGTTATCGCGACTACTCCCAGCCTCTAATGTGTCGCTTTCACGGACAAAAAAGATTTTGTAAAAAGAGGCATACACATTTTTTGGAAAGCCCATAAGGAACCCTTTCAGACGCTCTATTAAAAAAGAAAGATCTATTCTCGTACCTTTGTGAGGCGACGCGGTCAATGCTTCTATTTCTTAAAAATGTAGGCCATACACTTAAGCCTTACCTGCCACGTTTTGCAGATAAAATGTAACGATCCGACAGTCAAGATTCCTTGAAATGACTAACGAGATAACTAAAATAAGTAAGAACGCCACGCTAGAAATCTTTTGTTCAACTAACGTAATGTGACAGCTCTTGAACGTAGCGATAAAAAGAATATGATGCGAATAAAAGATGCTAATAGCTGGTTCACACTATTGGGTTTTGTTTTATAAACTGACTTGAATGAATAAAGTTGTATGATTTTGTTGGTCAATCGATTGAAAGTCTGATCAGATGGTTCAAATTGCACGCAATTTAGCCGTTGAACAACCGAAATAGAACCGTATGTTATAGCATGTCCTGTGCCACGTCTGTAGAAGACGAATATGTGATATATAAATGTAAATTATATAACATATTTACACGGTTCTTAGTTGGAGTGGTATCAAAATAAAACGCGTTACGCTTTAGCACATTTCAGCAGAGTTCCCTGCAGGTAGTCTCACTTCAAAGCGGCTTACAAACGGACGCCCCCAGACAACATTCGCTAATTCACTTTGATGTCACCCCTCGCCCCCGAGCTTCACCCTACCCATCGTAACGAGAAAACACGTCTTAAAACTTTAAACTCGGCTCGAGGTAAAATATTATTAAACGTTCGCAACAATTTTCTAATATCTTTTTTAACGAGAAATTGTTTAACAAAACTTCCCTGAATGGGAATTTGCTTTGCGTTAAAAAAACTCGAGTATACCTATTTGAATGCTGAAAATAGAATTAATAAAATCTTATTTAGGCTTTGAAACAGAAACTTTGAAAAGTCTAGAATTTTGACGTTTTTCGATAATATTTTATGAAATGCCTGAAGATCGCGAATTGAGTCAGAAAATATGCGTTTAAATAGGATGACATTATCATTTTTGAAAGTTTAAAACGCTTTTTTTTTAACCTGCCACAGTGAAGTGACTCCATTGGGCTGATTTTAGGTACAGTGCAGTCCAAATATAATGTCGAAAGTCACGAGACTTTACGTCCCTCGATGGTCGCCAGAATTATGTCGGCCTCAAGTTACTTGATATACACTTATTGACTCCGGAACGCGACACATCTGAGCGAGCCACTGAGGCGAGTTTTATACCATAATATGTACGGTGGTTATTATCCAGTCGGGTACAAAAATATTAGGTACACTTTCACGAGCAAAGACTATTTTTTTTTCTTTTACTAGCCCTGTATTATAGACGTCCCACTTCTGTCCACAAGGCTCCTCTACTGAATGAGAGGGATTAGGCCTTAGTCCACCACGCTGGCCTAATGCGGGTTGGCAGACTTCACATACCTTCGAAAAATCTTATCGAGACTATTTATACAAATATATTAATTAACAAGGATATCATAACAAGCACGTTCTGTAATTGAAAATAGATAATATAAACTGTATCAATTACTACAATTGGTATGTGCCGGCAAAAACGGTTATGTCCGGCACGCAGTTAATACATGCTAAGCTCTCAGCGATATTGCTTTGTGGAAGGCCAGTGGTTACAACATGCTTTCATAACGTAGATTGAAAACGATACAAAGCCACCGCAAGAACGCTTTGTGGTTTATATTTTGTTTGAGACCTCTTTTGTTTACGACCAACTCTGCAACAAACTGGGATCTCTTGTTGATCAAATAACTATGCAAAACTCGCGCGTATATTAATTGCATTATTCACACTTAATGTGGTTTTTATGTTTGGTGTCGAGGTTGTTGACTTTCTTTATTTTGGCTTTAGCCCAGCTTAGTATCGGGGTCCACTTCCATTACCCCTAATCTTGGGCATCCTCCGTAGTGAGATCATTATTAGCTCTCACGTATCCCCCTAATAGGAGAAGCCAGCGCTTTTTGGGCCGACCGCGGGATCATATGGGTCACCTCATGATGTGATCTTCATGGTCTAGGAACACCCAAAATACCAGAAGAATTATGAGTGGTATTAAAGGAAAAGAATGGGTTGGGGGAGACGGGATTATTTGTGCCCATGAAAGTCTTTTATGGTTTTTGTAAATAAGCTAGGTAATTATCAAAGTATTTGGGTTTATTGTATAGTTTTTGAGATATAGGATATAACAAATTATTATTTAATGTATAATCAATTTTAAAATAACCGTGTACGCTCATCCCTACTATGGAACCCTTTACCAAAGAATAGTATTAATTATTATTACTAAGTCATTTACAGCGGTCTTGACACGCACTTGATGTCGGCCAGCATAATAAATCTTCATTTGCAATTCTGGAATTAAAAGTTTGCAATTATGTCCATATACCGTAAAGTACGTATTAATCCCCAAGCTCTTTTAATAGGAACTCTGGTACGGCAATTACGAAGGTATTCCCGAAGGTCTGTATGCAAATGCTAAGTGCGTAATGCTCGACAATGTTGCCAGCTATTCGCATTGTCTAGCATCCTAGTTACGACTCAATTATCTTCAGAAAGTAAGGAACACCAATTAACATCATTTTATATAGCTGCCCCGGTCTTCGCGAAACAAGTTTCAAGAAACAGAACAAATTCTATTTGCGGTCCATAAACTTCATTGTTGGTTGCATTTGCAGATATTTTTTTATGTTTTTGAACGCAAAATAATATTGGTATTGGTAGGGAATTATGTACATTCATTTGCAAGTGTCCACTGCTAGATTACGTTTTGACGTGGCTTAACAAATAGAAACCAGTCGAACGGGAGCCGGTAAAGGATTTGTTTTATTAATTTAAAGATTACGCATTGAATGCTAGTCGTTACTCAGTCTCTGGCGGGATGCTTTAGTGCGATTTATTTAAGTAATGAGCGTGTTTGAGCTGATTCACTATCGTTGTGAAATATGTTTTCGTTTTGTTTACGTATAATTCTCTCTTCTCTTTATGCTTTTCAATTAAAGCGGTTGGTACGGAACTTAATAATATATTATTTGAATAATTATATAATAGAAATACAAAAGTCCGTTGTCCCTGCCTACCCCTATGGGTAATAGGCGTGATTCTGTGTATGTATGTATGTAGAAATATATTTTAATAAATGTTTCGTTTTCACAATTTGGGTTCCACATGCATGTTTGCTATTGTAAAAGGACGGAGTATGCAGGAGAGGCGCGGTCGCAGCGAGTCGAAATCCGTTGTCTGTGCCTACTACTATAGAAAACCGGCGTGACTCCTATGTTTAGGTCTAAAATAAATATACTACTTAATTCTAAAACTACTTTATTACAAATTAATTTTAAATTAAAGTGTATTTACGCGATTCACATGTACAGTAAAACAAAATTCTTGCATTTATCTATGCATTAAAAGCAAATAAGTCAGTGACAGCATAAAAGGGGCAACATTTCTGCGCGGGCCATACAACGACGACCACATCGCATAAAAACGTACAGTCCAACGCATAAATCCAAATAATAATACGACAATGGACGCATTATTTTTATAGTTTCAGACAGACGTTAATGTTGCGACTTCGTATTTCTGTTTTTTTTTTGCAGTTTGTAGTATTCATATAAGTAACTAGCTTTTGCTCGCGGCTCCGCCCGCGTGAACAGCATTTTCCGGTATAAAAGTAGCCTGTAAGGGTCTCCAGTGTCCCATCTATCCCTGTAGATAAATTCATCAAAATCGGTTCAGTGATTTAGGCGTGAAAGCGTAACAAACAAACTCACTTTCGCATTAACATTTTCATTAACATTTTCATTTCACCCCCCTTTTTATCTCTTATTAACTAAAATTTCCAAAATTTCTGAAACACGTATTTATTTGTTTTACGTCAATAACCGAAATACAAAATGTTGTTTATGTAACTTTCAAAATGACGGACTTTCATACATCAGTCAGGACATGTTATTTTATAAGTATAGATAACCACTTTGTATTGTCTTTCAAACTGATACAAAATATATTGTTTATTTTATACATTGTCTTAATAGAGTTTCCAATCGCCTGAGTTAGTCTTGTCCTTAGTTATAATTAACAAAAGCTAAAATTACATATTTTATCATGACATACTAATTACATATTTAATTTTTTTACATTCAATATGTAATTTTTAAGTGTTTTATCAAATTGTACAGTTGTCAAGATGTAAAGAAAAAGTATATAAATTGAAAAGTTTTGTGAAACGAATGTTTATTGAAGCCATTTTCTAATAATATCACCCGCGATCAGTGATCTGAGAAGTGATTTATAAAGCATTAAGTGCAAAATTGTACAGAAGTTGTTTCTGGTACGGTACTGTTGTTATTATTGATGTAGCTAGTTGAGAATTTTTCATTATCCTGACACTGCAAAATAAATAATATCGACCGACAAGGGACTGGCAGTATTTATGCCGGCCTGTAGTAATAAAGTATTGTATAATAAGTTAGCGTTTTCCGTGATAAGTGTTTGTGCTGTTTTTTTGGTTAAGCTAATAAAAACAATACTTTGTATGTTTTACCTGCACATTGCTATTATTATTTTTTTCATACATGGAGTAAGTATAAGTCACTAAGCAGGCGCAATCTTAATAATATTTAATAAATAATGCCACAATTATGTAAAGTTTAAACTATGTAGTAAAATTAATAAGAACTAATAAAATATAGGTTAGTTAAATAAGGTAATAACCAAAATAACGATATTTTTTATAGTCCCGCAACACCCTACTTAAATCCCTCGTAATTCCTAATATCCATGATAGAGGTTTATCCTAGCGTAGGGTTAAAACTATGTGTGCGATTCTTAGGTGTATATTTGTTTCTCTCGAAGAAAAATATTATGTTAAGAAACTTATGTGTACGACAGTCCAGTAGGTTTGTGTTATTGGCCAAGCAGGTGTCAAAGTGGTTTCTATTCAGTATGGCCCTATTGTGCCATTATGGGTAATCGAGATACATTTAGAGCGAGATGAGGTGTCGAATTTATTACTAATATCGCCTTTGAATTTGGAATATAGCTATGCTACTGTTTCCTTTCTAGAGAAATAACCCCTATTCAAGATTGTTATTATGCAATAAGATACGCAATAACAATAATGAAGATAAGGTCTTGTTACATATTTCTTACGTATTTGATTCCAAGGATTTATGATTACATAACCTTTTTTATACTACTACTCTACCTATTGTTGCTTACTATCTTTCTATCCCGGTGTATAAAAATTGCAACATAGAATTAAATACATATGACGCCTAGAAAAATCATGGTTACTGAATCGTAAATCTTAAACGTCAGCCCAACGAGACTCGAACAATTTGACATTACGCTGCTATGAGCTGATTAGTTAAACTTTGAAAGACTTTAGTAGGTGTCTTAAGTTCATTGACAAGTTTCGTTCAAACAGATTAACTTGCACAATTATTTAAGTATTTATAGTAGCCAGACTATTATATGAGTGGTAGAGCCACGCTGTAGACAGTTTTGTCTACAGCATGAATGGGCTGGCTCGCCCGGGTCATTACCACTGTCTCACAGAAAACCGACGTAAAGTAGCGGCTTGCTGCTGCGTTTCGTACGGTGAGTGAGATATCCGGAAGCCCAAATCCCCTCCTCTTCCCTATCCCTAATTATCCCTTTCCTTTATGGTCGGCAACGCGCCCATGATTCTCTGGTGGTGGGCGTACATGGGCGGTGGAGATCACTTACTATCAGGTGACCCACTCGCTCGTTTGCCGGCCTATGCCATAAAAAAAAAGTAATATCTATTCATAGTGCAAGTTACGTGCTAGGTTTGTTCGTATGATCCAATTGCATTGACGGACAAGCGGTTTGGTATTCGCAGATCGAGGCATCACGCATCCATGACGTTTCATGCTACACTTGGTATTGTTTGCTCTACGATTGTGATAGGTCTACGAAAGATAGCTTCAGTATCAAACCTTTGTCTAGAATCGAGACTTAAGTATTTCAGTTATTGTAGGTTATTTTTTCGGTATAATATATTTTCGTCTTCATCTGTTTCTGCACCCAGACAGCAATGTTTAAGTACTATTTTGTTTCGGTTTGAAGGACATTAAATGCTATGGATTTACTATATGTATTTTTTGTCTCGGGGTGACGAAAGCAGTTCAGTGCCAAGCAGTGCTTTGCAATTCAAAGTTCTGTGTTGCTTTTGTTTAAGGCTAGGTGTGGCGCTTACCATCAGGCGAGTGACTTGGTCGTTTCGTCATTCAACCTGATATATATATATTTTTGTTAAAGTAGCCATTCAAACGGTTGGAGTCGCGAGCAAGAGCCAGTAGGTTTTTGAACATATGTCTACCGCTCTTATTTGGATTACCAGCAGATATGCCTAAACCATACCATGCAGTGAAAGGCTTTCATGAGTCATCGTATCAGCCATCAGTCCTTATCACACCATTGGAAGGGAAATAAGCTTGGCGAAATATGTACGGGATACACCTCTGCCTACCCCTCCGGGGTTTACAGTCGTGAGTGCGTATATTTGTTTTTTTTATATAGTATAGGCCAGTAAACGAGCAAGTGGGTCACCTGATGGTAAGTGATCTCCACCGCCCCTGTACTCCCATCACCAGAAGAATCATGGGCGCATTGCCAACCTTAAAGAAAAGGGATAATTAGGGATTGGGAAGGGGAGGGGATTTGGGCTTCCGGATATCTCACTCACCGTACGAAACGCAGCAGCAAGTCGCTACTTTACGTTTTCTGTCAAAAAGTGGTAACGACCCGGTGGAGCTAGCCCATTCATGCTGTAGACAAAACTGTCTACAGCGTGGCTCTACCACTCAAATTTATTTGTTATTTCTTTCATTTATTCCATTGGCTATTGCAGTATCAGTGATTGTGATACATATTGTGATGTATGTATGTATGTTGCGTTCGGCGGTGTCCCACTGATGTATTTACGGCGCGTTCAACATGACGCGACGTGTCGTCTCATCCGTATAATTAAATCGCCATTATGACACTCACTTTGTAATTAATGACTGTTTACTTTGACCCATATTAAAAATTTAATATATTTTTAATGATTTTATGGCTATTGTGGGAGATTATCCATTTTAACGCTAAAAAAGGGGGGTGTTTGTGTGTGCGAGTGCGTGGTACCGTAGCGCTTTAACGAATCGATCGATTTGATTGCGTTTTTGAAGTTTACAAGTATGCTATCACGTGTCTTTGCGCCTGCGTACAATGAAGCCTTAGGAAAATGTGTCATAAACAACGGGGTGTATTATATATTCACGTTTTTTTTTTTTTGCATTTGCGTATTAAAATTCGTCGGTTAATTAAATTATTTTAATAATTCTGAAGTTTCACTTCTGGCGTGTGTGCATTGCACACACACACACACTTTTTAAAAAACTAATTCAATTTAGATTGTTCCTAGCTATATCTATAGAAAATCTGTTTAACCTTTGAAAGTCACATAATTTTTCTAATTTAAATTAGTTTAATGGTCAGTTTATAGTCCGTAATGATAGATTGTCATTTCATATTGTCGATGAATATTAAATGTTGTTAAGTATAATTTTACCTTACTCATATATTTTATAAAGGCAATCCGTTGTTAAAATTATTGGCATATGAAATATATCCAATTGTTTTTAGAACAATGAGTTGCGACTGAATATTGTACAGAACATGCAAAGAAAAAGACCAGCTGAATGTATAAGAAGAATAATACATAAGCCTGGGTATCGAAACATTGTTGCATGTAGAGTGACAAAGAAAATAAAACTGATCATTCGTGGAGAGATTACTTATCTCTCTAGATTTAGAGAGATTAACTTTATATTGGATAGCTACTGTGTCCTTTACAAGTAAGGAATTATATCTATTTATTTATACATAAGCTATCATTATTAAATCAAATACAGATTCGATATCATATATTCATTGATTTTTTAACGAAAAATAGAACTAAATGTGGTAAATATGTTACATTAAAAATATGTACTCAATATTTTTGCAAGATTACAATAAATATTGCAAATTTTTTTCTTCACGTATTTATTTGTGATTTTAATACACCAAATATTGATAAAAAAGTTATTTAATTCGGTAAATGAATTTTACATCGAATATACCATCATACATAACCATTTAACCCCTTGGCATAAAGTAAAATTTACAACACCATAGAACTGACAAAATGCTTTTTATGTATTGAATTTTAAGAGACTTAACCATAACCGCTCTATCGATTTGTAATAAAATGTTTATTTAACCACGGCAGTTGTTATGACTATTGCGTGAGGGATTATGTTGAGTATACTTTCTCTTTCTTTCTTTTAGAGGTACTGTGAAGTAGGTATACTGCGCCTGATAGTAATGTGTATGCAGTAATTTTGTCGCAACCTGTTTATCCCTGAAGGGGTAGACAGAGATGCAACTAGTGCACCCACGTTTCGCTGAATAAATGGAAATAACCGTCCATTGATGTGATGATTCCTTCAGGCCGGCATAATTGTGCCGACCGTCGAAGGGACCGATGTCTCTTGACGGTCGACATTATAATTGATCAGGCGTCGCGTTGCCGTCCCGCCCCGTTCGCTGTTTGACCAAACCATTAATTACGCGAAGCCATGAGGTACAATAAAGTTTACTACAAAATTTTACTATGCCTTTAATTTCGTCAATGTTGGAAAGTAAGTTTTACTTACAAAGTATAAACACAGGTGACCGAATCTCAACTTGAATGTAAACTATGCTTAACATATAAGTATGTTGTAGACTTTAGGCTTTCACAACTTGTTCAACTAGTTGTTAACTCATTGAATTTAAGTGATCGTTTGTGATATAACACCAGTTATGTTGCTGGTGGTAGAAGGATATATGATATATTTGTAACTGGTTTACATGACCTTTTTGACCCGGCTAAATGGTGAAGCGTAGACAACCCGGCATGGCGGAGCTAAGGTATTGTGATTTATATAATAGGAGGTAGGTTTCTCGTATGCGTTAGGCCGTCTGGGTGGGTTACGTTAAATTCTGATTGTTGTCGGGGGTTTTAACAGTTAGGTTATTTAGTAAGAAGTAAATATTCGTCTATTTCTGCCGCCAAGCAGTGTATAAGTATTTTTAGTTTAGGTTTGAAGGACATTGAAATTAGTTCGACTACTGGGTATTATAAGACTTAACATGTTACTGCCTCTGTTTTTTTATTCAAGCACAGCAAATTATCTGCACTCCATCTGATGGTAAGCGTAGTGCAATCCAAAAAACCAGCGACCACCAACAAACAATGTCTTTATTGGTGGTCACCAGAATCATGCCGGCCTGTAGAAATGCTTCTTTCCTCTTCCTAGAGGTAAATGTTAGGTACACGTAAATTGACAAATGTATCGGGGATTTATTACTATGACAGAATAAGGAAAGTGATAATATATGACGTAATTGTACTTATAAATAAATACATATTACCTTACATAGGAATCCATACGGAATTTAATAATACAGTCTGTTGATCTAGACCGAGGTTATGTTCTAGATACCGTCATTTTGTCGCTAAATAAGTTTTTGGCGATGTCCCGGGCACAGAGCGTTTACGAGCGGATCATTGCTCGTATCGTATAGGCAGATATTTACGAGTAGTAATATAACCGCAAACGTTTATGTCTTTTGGAATGAACATTATGTTTAAATGTTACAAATTTTATTGACAATATGCTGTGACGATGGAAGATAAACGATTGATTTTGACTTTCAGGTGAGGTAATATTCTACAACTACTTACTTTTAAAACACCAGAAACCTCGCAGGATAGATAGCTAACCCCATAAGGAACAACTTTTGTTCTACGAGTTCGGATATAACTCAATACATTAAAAAAAATACTGATTGACAGACGTCTTGCGGCTAGATGAATGGGTCAAATTCAAAGACGCTAGGGCTGCACCCCCTTCCTCACGCTTCACAGCGGTTTGTTTACGTAATCTTTACGATGCGCGTAGAGATATAAACATTCAAGCCGGTAATTAAATGAATACTTGTTTTTATATGAAAATAATCAAAAGTCGTAAAACAAAAGTTGTTCCTTATGGGGTTAGCTATCTAGTCCTGCGAGGTTGTTGGTGTTTTAAAAATAACCCTGTAAATCGCCCTCACGCCCGTAATAGTATAGTAAGGGCAGAGGTGTAATCAACACACACATTTTGCCGAGCTTATTTCCGTCTCATGATGTGATTGGTGCGACCCTATCGCCATACCGAGCACAAACCCAAAATCCCGGCTGATACTGAACATTTATGATACATTTATGATATTAGAACATTTATAATGATAGTGAACATTTCATGATAGAAAGTCCCAATATTAATTTTACCCGATCCGGGGATCGAACTGAACACCTTAGCACAGCTGTCGTACTGTATACGCAATACAACTGCGCTATCGAGGCAGTGAAATTTGTTCAGTTTTGGAATATTTGGATACTTGGCTAATTTGTTTTCAATCTATTAATGACTTAGGGTCAAGTTACTTTTTCCACAAATTGATGAGTAGGTAGTGATTTAGATAGGTACACTTGAGCGCGATATTGAGAGCTCTTCGGGTAAACCTACTAAGTAGTGGCGGTAGAGATAAAATTTTGCTGAATCTAAATTTTCTTTGAACATATAATCATTCAATAAATGATTTAATTTAATTTGCAGTGTTTTATTAAAAAGGTTGATTTTTAAAGAAATTTTACTTTATGACATGCTAATAAAGTTTACATAAACGGGTATATGTAAGTCTGCTATTACATATTTAATAGAAATCTCATTTATGAGTTTTTATTATTTAAATAAAATTATCATTAATCATATCAACACTTGTAATTATTGTAATCGGCTTAAATATAATAAAAGAATAAAAAAATTGGTGTGTGTCGTGGGACACCAGGTAGGAACGAAGTTCCTTCGGCTAATGTAGAATCGACACAAATTGTAAAAAATACAAATTATCAACTAAAATAACAAAATATGTCTCTTTATTTTTGTTTGACAACATAAAATTACATAGAAATAGAATAGAAAAATAGAAATAAAAAAAGACGTGTAGCACTCGGAGACTGCCGCGGTAAAGCTATTGTATAGCATTTTTTATCAACTTATGTAATTATAAATAAAAACTTATTAATTTAGACTTAGACTGGCTACTAAACGGTGGACGGCCGTGTTCTATAATCAAAAATTCAAATTCAAATTTCAAACCGCGTCTACATTTCCAAATGTCATAAGTTATCTATCTGTTTTATTAACGGAATTTCGACTTTAACTTTGTGTGCTAGATATCAAATTAAGTTTAAAAAAAGTCTCATTTAACGGTTTTATTCCACGCATTTTTTCCACGCATATTTCTTACGGTTTTACTAACACATTTTTTTCAGTTCGGTCACGCAGCGAAATCCCTATCCCCTCCAAGCCTGCCGTAAGGAACTTCGTTCCAATAAATATACACACTTTCATTGAATTATTCATTAAATCAAAATACCTAATATCCGAACTCTATCTTTATGATCGCAAATATACAAAAAGCTTTGTTTTGTTTTGAATTATGCTATAATCTTGTTAATTTTGTTAACAAATACAGCTTTCGCCCTTAAAAGTACGCAGTAAGCGTTGCTAAAGTCCGCCAGGTGTAGTAGCCACGTCATTGCGGTCTTAATTCTTTTTAAGTCACAAGACATAGCGACATTGTGATGTTTGTAGATTAATTTATCTAACCTACTAATATTATAAACGCGAAAGTTTGTAAGTATGGATGGATGGATGGATGTATGTTTGTTACTCTTTCACGTAAAAACTACTGAATGGATTTTAATGAAACTTTACAATAATATAGCTTATACATCAGAATAGGACATAGGCTACTTTTCATCCCGGAAAAAGCAGATCACGCGGGCGGAGCCGCGAGCAAAAGCTAGTATGAAATATGATAATGAAGGCAAGAGCTGGTTTTCAATACTGCATTCTAGAAATATTAATAACGGACTGTTCGACCTTAGAACTGCTGAGAGTATTCGACAGACCTGCACATCGTTATGCGGCGACGCCTTATCCGAACCATTGTCATTCTTTTTCCATTACCATTAATTTATGATCCCCAAAGCCCATAACGGGAACCAAGTTTTGCCATTGTTAGTTTGTCAGCAGAGTGTATCACGTTTACGAGATTTTGGTGGTCGATTAATACTCCTATTACTCACTATTTATTTAGTGGTATCATGCCTATAATCATCAGCACTGCCACCTGCCTTAGTTCTTGGAAACCCTCTATTAAAATATATTTCTAACAAATCTATTTACAACTAATTGACTGTCTCCGTGGCGCAGTGGGCGAGTAGCCGGCTGTGAAGCGAGAGGCCGCGCGTTCGATCCCCACACCGAGACAAATGTTTGTGTGATCCACAAATATTTGTTTCGGGGTCTGGGTGTTGTGAGACCGAAAGTCTCTCGTAGTTCCTGATACCCACGACACAAGACTCGTATCTTACTGTGGGGTCAGGACTATGTGTGTGACTGTTGGGTGTATTTATTTATTTAAATTTAGACACGTGTCTGCTCTATTGTATGATGTTCTCGTGACTTCCACCAACTGCCATTTCCCTTGCGGTCCGGTTACAGTAGTCCTTTGTTTGGAAGCATCGCCCACGGGCTGTCATCAGCCGTTAAACGTTGTCCGCCGTCGACACGGACCCCTGTAGCTTTGTTAATTTCATGGCGGTTTGCATTTGTCCTACGGCGGGAACTGCTACAAATTTATTATACAGCTCTACATAAATTAATGCTGAGGTGTCTCTGTAAAATGTATGCAGACGGCATTTGACAAATTTTGTGAGAAATTGTGTCGTCGCTTGCGAAGTTAAAGTTGGTGGTGTGGATATATGATTGTACTTTGAAATTTCAGTTCCTCGTATCGTAGCGCTAAAACGAATGGACCAATTTGAATGTAGCTTTTTGTTTGAAAGCTGCCTTAATCGGAATAGATCTTCTTTTTCCACCTGCCCTTATCCCACTTGCAGTGAGGTCGGCACAACATGCTTATTTTTAACACATGTTACAGAATTTGGGTGGTAGTATTTACGACCGGCCTAATTTACGTAGGGGTTTCATAATGGTTAGATTATAATAATATCAGGCGATTAGTCAGCTGAGGAATGAAAAGGCGTGTTCAATAGTTACCTATATTATCTTTTATACATTATTATATATGCAACAGAAAATAATAGGAAAAAGAAATCTTTTTGTTAAAACACAATCAGAATTAGTTCCAAAATGAGCCCGCAATTATGATTTTAAATATCGGTAAGAGCAAAAGTACGCGGTTAGTGGGGATATGTCAATGAGAAATATATTTGTAGTTTTGGCACCTATGACTTACCCAGATAATCCTTCAGTACACTTATCGATTTAATAAATGCTGATAGGTAAACTTACGAGTACTGAATATCGCACAATTTTACTATAGAATATAAGGTTATCGAGTTGGGTTCATACATCAGAAGTCTGGAGAATTTAATTTCAAATATACGATCCTATAAAAACAATCTGCTTCAGCACATCAGGGAATATTATCTTTCAAAATACATTTTGCGCAATCTACGTTTAGTATAAAAGGGTAAGGTAATGTAATTTGGATTTCATAATATTGTATTATAGAAATTTATTTGATTTGCAAGAAAACCTCTGTACCAGGGAGGTTCTCATTACCCTCGAAATAATCTTGGACTCCGAATCAGCAATTCAAGTTCTCTACTGTATAATTTCGAAGTATTAATCGATCAGCTAACCTACAATAATATCGAGCCCGAGAATCAGAATAGGAAAACTTAAATCTAATTACAAAAAACCCGGATGCGAGATTTTTTCGCATTCGAATGCGTGAGAATTACCTCCCAGGGTCGAAATTTTTTATTTCAAGTTTACTCGTTAGTTGCTTGATCATTATGAAAGACGCATCAACAATAACATGTCGTAGCCCGGCGAGGGCCTGTTCAGGATAGCTAATCTAACACACTTGGAACTTACGAGCTTATATAAAAAATACCTTCTTATGATAAGATTCAGCCGACAACTCGATGACACGACGATTTACTAGGTAGTAGGGCTCTAGTATGCGAGAGGCCGTCTGGATTAGTACCACATCAGTCTATTTCTAACACCTAACAGCGGTGTATGGGCTCTGTTGTGTTTCGGTTCGCACATTGAAGCCATTGAAATTACTAGGACTTATGACATTTAATATCCTATATATCCTCTCGACAATAATATTGCAGAGGCGTGGGACCACCGAGATAAGTATATAAAAGAAAACTCATTCTCGAGGCCGCGTCATGTAACTAAGAGTAATTTATCCTCGTAAATTATAGTTTTTTATGACCTTCTCGCTGGTGTCGTACTAGAAAATCTCTCCATCTAATTAGAGATTTACTCTGGAAAACGTAGAAAATAAATTATTCTACCCTATATTTATAAGTAACTAGCTGTCCCGCGCGGCTCCGCCCGCGTGATCTGTATTTTCCGGGATAAAAGTAGCCTAACAGTGGCGCCATCTGTCAGCAATGTGTCACGCACCGACGCCATCTACTTAAAATATTGGTTTGTAGTACATGCTATGTATCAGAGATGGCGCTGTATTTAAAAAATGATTTTCCCTATTTTCCCGCTTTTCTATTGAAATTTTTCCTAGATTTTCGTTGCTATAAACCTCACGGAGCCCGAGACCTTTCCAACGAATGCAAAACCGTGGAAATCGGTTCGTGCGTTCTGGAGTTATATCGTCAGGAAGGAAAACCCGACTTATTTTTATATAATAGATTAGCGTACAACATAAACTACAGCACTGACTATCAAAAACTATAGAAATGTTTAATTTTTTATCATGTGGCAGAGTTATATTGACTCTAACTAATATAACAAGCCTTTTGATTAAACAAAGAGTATAATGACATATATACATACAGTTAGAAAAAAAACCGTATAAATGCAAGTCGGAATTTTGCGTGAAGAATTCCGCATCCATACTTCAAATTTTAAATTTATTGCTTTTTTTATTTTTTTTTACATAAAAAAAATTAAAGCAACCTTTAAAGGTAGGCTAGACAGACGGACAGACAGACGGCGCGGAGTAGGCTTAACAATATGGTTGTTTTTAGATATTTTATGTACGGAACCCTAACAACCAATTAATTAGTTTAAGTAATGGCTATCACAAGCTAACTTCCCGACGGACATAAATCCTTTACTCCAGAATAATGTATGAGTAGTGATTTATTTAGTACATCTTTGTGAATGATTCTCTTGAAATATCTCCTCAAGTTATGTTCGCCTCTTGTCGGGAAAAAAATATAAGTTCTAGGATTTATTTTGCTAAATGTCAAGGCTGCGAGAATGCGCAAGTATATTATGTAGTATGAAATAAGCTTCGTTAAGAAAAAAGTAAGTAAATCTGGGTAAGAGGTTAAGTATATAAAAAATAAATTTATACGCACGTACACATATGTTTTGCTATGCTTGTATGTTATAACTTCATTTCAAACCATGGGATATACGTTAATTACAGATTTTATTTTACTGTCTGCATTTCTGGATATTATGGATTTTTTTATTACATTTTGATGACGAGCTGGTCGCTCGCCTGATGCTAAGCACCACGCCTGCCCGTAAACAGAAGTAACAGCACAAATAACTTTAAATTACAATTTTATCGAGTCATCTAAATATAGTAAAATTAATATATAAATGATATTTCATTACTTATGTTTCTATTATTTTTGTGCTGCTTGTTATAAACGCTATTTTATTTGCCTACACGATTATTAAACTATTTCATTTCATAGGTAGCAAATTTCATGTGAAAAATACAAAAATATTAGACCTCGGTATTTTTATGATGAAAACGAAATTATTATGACCATGTTACGTCGGGACATCTTTTGAAATTGTATCAACAAGGCATGTTCGGAATAATTTTATATTTTTGCCAGAGCATGTCTTGTAAAAAATTTATCACTGAACATTTTGACGAAAAATGTACAGATCCCGAAGTTTTAGCGATACACCTCAAAGTTGTTCATCAGAAAAGATTTTAAAGATAAGTTTCACTTTTACTGTGTTGTTTTTCTGTAACATAAATTGCCCACAGACTTGGTTATGCCGAACCTTTATCAATCTGTTGTTCAAAATGGCTTCCATTAAAGTTCTTGATTTATTTATACGATATTTGCTTTTTCTTATATGTAATGTTTTTTTTAAATGATTCTATTTTATATGGCAGTATCGTATACCTATACTATATATGTGAACCAGGAAAGCAGCAATCAGAGAGGAATGGCGCAGGATAGTCAAGCGAGCCCCAAACCCTGACGTGACGACCACGACCACTCTGCCAAGAGTGTAAAGACTAAGAAGAAGATTATATCTAAAATATAACTATGGCTCGGCGTAAAGTGGATGTGTTAGTGACACCGCTGCCTACCCATTCGTGGATTACAGGCGTGAGTGCCGATATATGCATAATTATGGCTTTAGATTATTATAGTGAAGTATAGGGTTCAATATTGAATTGAAACATCGGACCAAATCTAATGTAATTTTGAATGATCACTACTTCTGAAACAATTCGAATTTCAAACCGTAAAGAAGCAGTTCGTCAATAAAATCCTCTTCCTCTTTTAAGGCGGGCAAGATCATCAAGAACAAAGAATACGAAGAAGAAAGAAGATATATAATTCAATGTTAAAGTATAAGTATGTACTATTGTACTAAAACGGACACCTCGAAAATTTCTGTTACACACGTTGCGGCACAGTATCACAACTGCCTTAATCAATTCCGTCACATAATCATGTTTGGTCCTGGTTCCCTGGGCCAGCTGATCCACTTGATTACTATCAAGCTAATTTTCCGTGAGTAGCTTCGTTTCGATGAGACGCCCAACAATTCCCTATGCGAAAATTCTCTATTGTGGTAGATAACAGAGGTAGCAAGGAGAGAATATTTCGATTTGATGATACTCAAAAAAATATTATTTTATTTGTAGGACAATATGACTGTTAAATTATATAAATATTAACTAAGAACATACCTATTGGAAGGAGGGGCTTCTAATAGGTATCGATAACGAGGTCATAAAAATGATTACTAACCAGCTGATTTTTTTGTTTTTACTTAGTTAATATTTATATAATTTAACAGTCATATTGCTCTACAAATAAAATAATAAATTTTTGAGTATCTTCAAATCGAAATATTCTATCCTTGCCACCTCTGTTAGCTACCACAATAGAGAATTTTCGCATAGGGAATTGTTGGGCGTCTCATCGAAACGAAGCTACTCACGGAGAATTAGCTTGATAGTAATCAAGTGGATCAGCTGGCCCAGGGAACCCGGACCAGTTTTTTTGACAATTGAAATTATTTATGCATCAATTATTTTTGAAGCACATATTGTTGTCATTTATTTATTGATAAATAAACTTTTCACCCATCGTGTTTTTCCAAACATGTGTATTAGATATTAACTATCAAAATAGTCGTACTCATACGGGATTTGAAACCGCGAGCTACTCAAACGTTTTTAGCTAGAAATCACACCATATACTAAAATTATACCTGAAACTCACACGACTGTTTCAGACCGCGTTCGCAAGTACCGAAAATATGTATAGGCTTTTGAAGAGACCCGAAACGGCGGCGACGATTTTACGCTACAACTATTCCACTCTCGTTGACTTTTAACGCACATTTGTTGCTAAGAAATTTCGCTTTAAATTCTCATTCCGCTAACAAAATGTAAACAAACTTTGGAAGGCGTCGAGTGAGGGAGGAAGCGCGGACCGTTTGCGTTCTCCCGTTGATATAATTGAAATTTTGTTCGTTGCTTTCCTAACTGTCACCCTACGTTCACTTGCTAATGGAAATAAAATAAATAAGTACCTACATACTTACTTTTTGTTTTAGGCTCAAAAATCGAGTATGTTTTGCATGATAAAATAATGTCAATTTTAATAATACTTCTTTAACTTGTCAATCGTTCATTAACCTTTTGCACATTTAAAAAAAATATTTCGATACACATAATTTTGGGAAATAATTTTGCAGCATTATGTACTGAATATTTCCTTAAACATTACTACGTTATTTACAGATTCCATTATATAAATTAGAAGGCGGAATCCTTAATTCATCTCAAGAGTAAACAAATTTAAACCAATGGTACGACGATTCAGGTTTTTTGATAGAACTTAGCGTATTATTAAGTGTGATTTTCACAAAAACCATTTGATTTAGGTATCCGCCGTTGAAAGTTTGTGATAAGGGTTATTCGACGATTTCGAGTGTCATTGTTCCCTGACTATGCTTTACTTATTTTATTGATTCCACATATCTGGCTAATTACATTTTGTTCTTAGAATTACAGTTGGAATTTGTAGTACAATTTAAAACAAGGGTTTATTGGATTATAATGATTAAGGCCGGCAACGCATTTGCAAGCCCTCCGGTGTTGCAGATGTTCATGGGCGGCGGTGATCACTTTCCATCAGGTGAGCCTCCTGCCCGTTTGCCCCCTTATTCCATAAAAAAAAAAAAAAAGTATAAGAGTATCGAACGAAAAATATGGCTTGGCTATATCTGATCAGTGATCCAATACTGATATCAACTACAGAAATATATACAAAGATACATAATATATAAAGACTTACCAGTATAAAAACTTTGCAGTTTTCGTTATATAGATCCCTTTGGGAATCCCTGGTTTCAACGCCACAAAAATTTACACAATAGACAGACAAACAAATAATAAATAGACACAACAGTCATACACATAGTCCTGACCCAATTCTAGGTTAACTTGTATAGTGAGCATCAGGAACTACGAAGGACTTGTGGTCCCACAACACCTAGACTCGAAACAATTTTTTGTGGTTCACACAGGGGTCAAACTTATAACCCTGTTTGCTGCGGGTTAAAATTGGCTTAAACAATATAGTTTTATTTCGAAAATGATATGTAAAGAGAAATATGAGGAAATATCATATTATTTCTCTTTTCTATTGAGCATTTACAAAATATGTGTTTAACTGTAAACAAAGAATAGTTGGCTCCTCATTCCAAGTTCAAACCGAGGATTAAAAAGATTTAGTTTGTATCTACAAGCGTGTGCAGTATAACACCAAAATTGCTCAATTTCCTGGCTGAAGTTTCAACTTCGCTTAACGTCTTAATGAAAACTAACTTTACAGAACTTTATTTACATTTTCACTTCAAAGAAAGTAATTAGTTTTTAAATTACACTCGGTATTATATTAATTTTGCGAGAAAATTATTCTGTAACGACATTGCAGTGTAATTTGTAGCTCCAGGACAGTCCACTTTTCAAAACAAAGGATTTGTTAATTAGTTTCGTAATGAGGTCTTTATTCACCGAAGGCGAGATAAAAGCTTTGGTCTGTGTGAAAATTTGCTTTCTTACTTATTAAAGGTCATCATTATAGTAGTCCCGTGAAATAAATATTTTTTTTGGAAATGTTTCAACGTTAATTTTTACTGTGGATTAATATTTATTTATTTTAGAACTTGATGCTAATATTTTTTTTTCCAATAATCGACAGACTCAGTGGTGCAGTAAGCGAGTAGCTCACTGTGAAGTGAGAGGACGCATGATCGTTTCCCGCTTTGAGTTAATTGTTTGTGTTTCTAAAACTTTTGTTTCGGGTATGTGTGTGTTTTCCTCCAGAGCAGTTAACTGCCGGTAGGCGGCCGGTTGTAAAAACCAAATCTTTCTGTAATATGTGTTAAAAAGCATATTGCGCCAACCTCACTGCAAATGGGACGCGGGCAGGTCGAACAAGAAGAATTTTGTTACAATATTTTGATCTGCCACATTTCTTGTATACATATATCCGAATAATGCTAGGTATACACAAAAGCGGTCATGTGCGAGTCACGATTACTCAGTATCTTGCTGAATGCTATCAAACTAAAGACACGTCTTGAATTCGACGTCACTTAAAGCCGGAGAAGGCATTAGCAGTTAGTTTTAATAAAGACTATGAGATGACTGTTAAAACAAAAATAACGTTGATCCACTTGATCCAGGAGGATTTAAAACTTTTGCCATTTGGTAGGTAGAATGAGTCCCGGATTAAATTCACGTCTCTTTGTAGTTTTTTTACTTGCCCCACGTCCTAGCGTGTTGAATTAATACTAAGCTTGTTAACTGTTGGAGCTACCGTGATGCGGTATCATTAGAACTTTAGTTAAAAAAGGAAAGTTTTACTGTGACGCTTAAGAGACTTTTGTAATGATATTGTCTATCTATGTAGCAAAAAATGGGGATTTGTTTTTGTAAATTATAAACTGAATCTTGTTCTTCCACTTGCCCTTATCCCACTCGCAGTGGGGTCAACGCAACTTTTCTTAAACATACGTCACAGAAAGATTTAGCTTGTAGTTTTTACAACCGGCCGACTGCCTGAAATCAACTCCTCTGGGGGAAAACACACCCAGAACTTAAACAAATATATATGGAACACACAAATGTTTGTCTCGATGCGGGAATCGAACCCGCGGCCTCTTGCTTCATAGTCGGCCTCTCGCCTACCACGCCATGGAAACATTTACATTATAAACTGAAGAATAAAATATATTTTTGATAATAGGTCGTGTCACGCAGTTAATATCCTAAATAATAATATAGTTTTAAACGAATATGTTGTCATCATTATTATTGTTACCAATAGAGAAACTCAAAAAAGAGGTGGAATAATTAAGTAAAAAAAAAACTAAAAGCTTATTTTTCACTACATGTTGAGATAGCCTATCTACAGTTTATCTGATTTAAAGACTTCAAACTATTTTACAAGTGTCTGTCAATCTAGCAGACTCTCAGGCAGAATCTCTATCTATTAATCAGTCAGATTTACCTATAACAGCAGATATTTTATCTGTTAGATATATATCAGATACTTTATCAGCAAGTAGCAACATAGACCCTAGTACGGATTATACGTAATATAGAGACTTTATACTCCCTTTGAGTGTCGCAATTAAGTGGAACGTGCCAATACAATATCCTGCTACTAAATCAGTCTACGAAGTAAAAAGTTGCACGTATGGTTTTTTCATAGCCGAAATCGGACGAGTGAATCACCTGATAGTGCGTAATCTCCACCTCTTATGGTCGCCCACAACAGCAGAACAATTATGGTATGTAGCCTTGTAGATCTTAAAGGAAAGTGATAATCAAGATATTATTAAGGGGATTGGATTTGGGCCTCTGGATATCACGCAAACCTCACCACTCGCGCAACAGTATTCTGTTGTTTCACGTCGGTTTTCTGTAAGACAGTGGTAACAACCCGAATGAGAGTGTCCATTCATATTATAGACAAAACTGACTATAGCGTGGCTTTACTACTTTTCTTCCACACATCATCATACTATTCGTGATCTGTGGCCTTAATTAATTCTGAAATAACACGTACAGACGAGATAACTACAAGATAAGCCTTTTCATAAACCTCGTTCAATGGCATTGTGAAACGTCAGCACAATATTTCCCAATCACATTTCCGTCTTCCACAGCCAGACGCGTGTTTTGGCATGTGTGCAGACCTCGTTAGTGCACCACTTACCGGCGCCCAATTATTGAGCCGGCTCAACTTGGCCAAATGACGCGAGAGCCATCAATTAAATCTGTACGCAAATTTATTACCGAACGTCGTGGGATAGACATCCACTGGATTCATTGTACATATTACGTTACTGTGGCTGCAATTAATTGTGATTTCTGATCATCCAACTTTGTCGGCGTAACAGATTACCCTGCATAGCCTAGTATAAAATTTGAATTTCAACAAATCATTACCTAAGGTACGTTTTGAAATATGCGACCAAGACAGTAGACTGTGACGCCTGACGTTCTTGAGGCTATAGTGCTATGCTTCAGCTTTGAAGTTGTATGGAAGCGGTCGCTCCTATCATATAACTTAAAACGTACTGTATAAAGGGCACGTTGACGGGCGTTACCCTTCGCGGCCTCTTATCTCCATTGCGCACCTTATATTATAACTTTAGAGTAACTCTGATTTGACCAAATATTATTGTGTCTTTGGAGGCTTATGGTCCGGGTTCCCTGGATCGAAATATTATATCCGTGCTACCTCTGTTAGCTACCACAATAGAGAATTTTCGCATAGGGAATTGTTGGGCGTCTCATCGAAACGAAGCTACTCACGGAAAATTAGCTTGATAGTAATCAATTGGAAAAATGGCCCAGGGAACCCGGACCATTATGTTATATGTTTTAAATAGTCAATAAGAGCCGGAACATAGAGAACTATAATAATATAGAGCTAATTTTATAGAAAGGTTTCTACAGGCTGGATTGCAGATATTTGTTGAAAGCAATCTGACATAGAAAATAATGTAAAGTAAAACTATTTGAGTGACCCGGGGCATTGCAACTGGTGCCAAGAAATAGAAATAACGGGCTTTAACTCAGATGTATGGACTCTCCCATATATGATAAAAATCCTTAAAGTAACTTATTATATTCGTTTTACTTTTCTTTCCCATAATCCGCTTTCGGCCTTATTAAAAAATATAGGCAATCTTTAGTCGCGGTGTATATTCCCTTGTTACTATGGCAACTCATAGGAACAGATGGTTAAATCCGGCAACAAAGTTAGCCAACTATTATATGCCCCGAGAAACAAGAGGTTCTTGTTGTTCTTGTTCCTCTGTTGTCAACCGGCCGTAAGAGGGGAACCCTCGGTGCTTGAATCCGACTCGCATTTGACCGTTTTTTTATTTAACGTTAGTTGAGTCCAATACTGAGACGTATAAAGCCTTTAGCAAATTACGACATAATTGTTGTTCTTTTCGATGTTGGTTTTCAATGCCTATAAAAATAATACGTTTATTATGATATTCAAATACCTATATTGAAACCTATCCTTTATATCGCTAAGCTGTACATATTACTTAATCAAAAGTTCTCCTACTTTAATATTCACAAAGAAACCTGTTACGTTTGATGTATTCATTTACACACATTTATACATACAGTCCTAATATCAACTATATCACAAAGTGAAATTAAATAATTTAGAAACTATTTATTGGGTATAATTTATTGTTCTGTAACTATTAACGGTATGTCAGTGAGGAGGGGGATGGCTATTGAAAATCAGCGCTTGTCCATCGGCTTAGCAATATGCTGAACTGGCCACCATTTCATCATCATCATCATCATCAGCCACAAGACGTCCACTGCTGAACATAAGCCTCCCCCAAAGATTTCCAGACCGACCTGTTGGAAGCCGCCTGCATCCAGCGACTTCCTGCGACCTTTATCAGGTCGTCTGTCCACCTTGTAGGCGGACGTCCAACACTGCGCTTGCCAATACGTGGCGTCCATTCCAGAACCTTTTTGCTCTATCGGTTAATAGGAGAGAGCTATGCTCGGTGTTTCTCTACGTGATCAAATCAGAAATGAGTAGATCCGTAGAAAAAAGAAAGAAAGAAAGTCACCGCTATATCCCAGCGGATTAGCAAGCTCAAGTGGCAGTGGGTAGGCCACATAGCCACCATTTAGTGCAATTTAATTATTTTAGTTTGTCTTTTTTTTGTTTGTTGTGTTCTTCAATATCTGTTGCTATATAAAAATATACTATTACGTCTAGATATCTATGCGTCTCGTTTTCTTTAATTCTAATTATAACCCGCGAAGTTTGTCAATTTCATTCATAATGATGAGTACAGCACTACACGTTGGTTAAGCTTACTTTAAGCTGGATAATCTGCTTTCGTGGTGCAAGTACAAGGATATTTAATAGGATTTGATCAAATATATAGCAATATAAACCTGAACAGATATAATTTGGCGTGCATATCAGGAAATAGGAACATATAACACCCGGATCTAAAAAGTAGTTAACATGCTGTTAGCCTGATGCGAGTCGGCTTTTGACAGCTTCACCAGACTTTGGGTGAGCGCTTTAGACGCTGCCATCGACGTTTTGAGATATTAAGCATCACATAAGTGTAGATTTTTCCTTAATATTTGCTTAAAGTAGCAGCCCCTCTCCAAACACTAACTCCCACTGAGCAATTGAGTTTGTTGCAATATTCACCATCATTCAGCTGGAGTGCTAAAGAATTTTGCTAAAAAAGTTAGGCAATACCGATTACTTATTATAAAACATTCATGTTTTCAACAGACGGAAATATTCTCTGCAAAATTTAGGTGTACTGGTTACACCTCTGCCTACCCCTTTTAGAATTACGGATCTGAGTAAATGTGAATACTTCATCCAATAAAATAATAAGACCTTCATACGGATTTTTTAGTTATGTAAAGAGTTTTGTGATCGTATTCAAGAATATAACTTATGTAAACTTTTTCTGTCTAAAAACTTCTTGTATACCTGATTGGCCTGATTTTGTTTAGCGTCAAAAACCAACCAACCAAAAGTCTTTGGTGACTGGTCCTGTGTATTCCACTCCTTTCTCCTGCCATACTAATGTGAAATTGTCCCCCGCTATCGTTTACCCCTCACACCACAACACTGCGACTCTCTCCGTAAGAGATACGTGTCGTGAACAAGCACGTGTTGTGGATTAGTTATTGCGCATAATAACTCCTCTACATACAGCGCCATTCTGGTTATCAACATTCGTTAGTTAAGTAAACTAAGTATATAGTTTATAAGGTCTTAGTTACGTGTTTTATTGAAACAGTAGCATTGACCGTGGAAGATGGCGATATGTTTTCCACTGATAATAGTGATTATCTTTATGTATAAAATTTCGTGTTGCGTTGTTTGTCCGCGATGAACTCCTAAACTACTGACAGTGACATATAACTTTGTTACCATTAAAAAGCCATTATTATTTATATTACCAGCTGCCTTAATCTTGAATCTAATAAAAATTCCGATTTAATACTAATCTAATTCATTGTTAATCCCATATCACCTTGAAACCAATTTTGATAACACTGGATCGAAATTGGAATTGCTCGAGTATTGGCTAACGATTTCGTCGTTACTCATCACTGTCAAACTGGCATTTGGGAGAGCCAATTTAAGCCGTAACGGATTGGACAATTCCGATTTTAATACCAAATAGTTTACACATTAGCCACACAATATTGAAATAATTTGGCGCTAGGGTAGCACTCTACAGTATTAAAGGTTAAAATTCCAATACTGATCGATAGGAACTGGGTAAGGCCGCTGGTTGGGTGCCATTTTGGAGAGCCTGGCAAATATCTGGCATTTTTATCTTATGCTATAGGATACAGCTAACTTGCGGGCTACCATGAAATACTTTGACTACGTGTGGACTGAACGTCTTCCATTTGCATAAAAAGCGTTGCACGGTGAATCCATAATATGTAAATTTTTATGGAGTAATTTTAAAATATTCAGTCACCAGAGTCCCTTTTAGATTGTGAAACGGTCAGACGGCCACCGTTCGATTATTTGCCGATACAGACGACAATCAACACAAATTTGCATGTGAGCCGTATTGAATTGAGACAAGCGACCGTCACGAGCCAATCGTGATCGGTCCCATCAAAGATAAAAGACATGTCTAGAAGAATTTACTATTTATTTTCAAAAAATATTATTAGAATGTGTTTTTAGCCTGCACGGAGTTCTTTTAACTTAAGTTGTCACTTAAGTCAGACAATTAATTGGACGTTTCCATTTTTCGAGATTTGATATTAATTTATACCAGCGATCGGTAAATTAATTAGCAAATCAAATTTTAATTACAGTACCACGGTTAAAATTAATTTGAGAGCCAAACTTCACTCTGCCCGGTAGCCATAAATCATATTTCAAACATTCATTCTCTTAATAGTTAATTTCTAGCAAAGTTCTGTTCAAGAGGTCAAAAAGCCACATGGAGCTCGAGAGTCGCCGTTTGCCGACCTCTGATATATACCAGTAGCTTATGATTCCTTCTAGATGAACTTGATTCTTGATGGCAAACTTGGTCATTACTCTTCCGATACATTTTATATTAGTGCATTGGTATCACGCTCTTTTTATTGGCAACTAAGTTATAGTTCTTCTGTCTGCTATCATTACAATTTTTATCACTTCTAGAAATTCTGTGTCTTTGAATAAAATTTGCAATTCAGTAACCTGCCGCTGAAGGGAAAGATGACTGGAGTTAATTCAACCGTTTATATCATGGGCCACCTATTTTATATATTTTATCAATTATAACATGTACTTTAGATGTATTATCTTTCAATATAGTTTTGTTGCTTTTTGGATTTATAACAGCAAATCAAAAGATTAATAAAAAATCATGCATATATAGGAATGGTAGATGGATGATAGTAGTTGACCTATAGGTGAGTTGTCTACAGTATAAGTGGGCCGACTTGACCGGGTCGTTACCACTGTCTTACAGAAAACTAACGTAAAGTACCGGCTGGCTGCTGCGTTTCGTATAGTGAGAGAGATATCCGGAGGTCCAAATTCCCGTCCCCTCTTCCATCCCAATTCCTTTCCTTTAAGGTTGGTAATGCGACCGTGATTCTTATGGTATTGTGGTCGTTAATGGGCTGTGTAGATCACTTACCATCAGGTGACCCGATTTCTCATTCGCCGGCCTATGTTATATTTAAAAAAAGGTGATATATTGAGTTGCATTTGACTTTTTTCTAATAAGAAACTGGTGGGGTCCTGGGTTTTAATCTCAGGTTGGGCAATCACATTTGGTGTTTCAGGTTTTTGATTCGAAAGATCAGACAAAAGTTGACCAGGCATGGCGATAGGTACAAGAGTCGGTGATCAGCTTGGCGAACAAGAGAAGCACTAACTACGCCTGCGTCTATCCCTTTGGGGATAAAAGCGTGAGCATTTGTGGGCATACGGTTAATTTCAAGGGTGTATTTTATTAAATTTGTGGCTAGTTTGATTAATCCCTACGTCGTCTAAGGTATTACCGAACTAATTTATTATCAAAGCGTGGTCTAGCAATATCGGGTACAAATAAAATCATTCTATGTGACTGAACGGACCCCAAGAGCTTGTTCAGTGCCCATGAGACCGTTACTGAAAAATAACATTGTTTGTAGAATTTAATTGCCCTATTCTACATCGTCGCTGCATTACTAACAAACTAGATCGTAAGTTCAGTTTACAAGTCCCTAGATAGTACGAATGCGATAACCTACCGTTTTTATGGTGGCACCATTTAAAACATTTTCTCTCAACTCGAGAATGGAATCCAAATCCAAATTTATTACTCAATAATAGTCTTGAAACTTTATTGTAACACCTTAGACAGTTTTACTTCGGTATAATCAAGTATTCTAAATTCCAATGTAAATAATTCTGTTGTTTTATTTTTAGTATCTTGTAAAAAACTCACGTATTGTTTTTTTATGGAAGGTATTCGTCGGGATCATTAGCATGTTTGAAATTGGGACATAACTTTACAATTTGTTACTGTCAACGTTTTATAGAAAACTGGAGACAGCCACACAGACAGTAAAACAGCAGAATTTCGTACAGACAGTGAAATTTCCAGTGTTCAAATTGTCCGCTTCCCTCTTCAATCCATCCATTCCTTTCCCTATAGCTGGGTCCATGCAACCATTTATATTCTGGTATTTCCCCCGCAATACCCGAAGTAGGTGGTAGAGATCACTTACGATCTGATCACTTACACTTGGTCGTTTGTTGGTCTCTGCTAAACAATTAATATGATGAGAATGATGAGATTGGCATAACCTGTAAATACAGAACATAAATAAATAAATAAGAAAAAATAAATTAGTGTGGATACTGAAATACTCGTCTCAATTTATTTACGCCGTAATGTTAGAATCCAAACTGTCATAGAACATACGAATGCTCCCGGTCAATACTTTCTTGGTAAGCATGTATGCTTCACAAAGCCGAATACCACTTACATCCCGAGATGCCTATTGCCAACTGTTACAGCAACGGTCAGAATACGAGATTTGTTTCACAACTGAACAAATTATATTGAAGCAGTGCAAAGTTAACATTGGCAAATTTCCAGTCGTATTAGTCACGGCCAGCTTAACCTGTCCCCTTGTTTATATCCGAAAAGTTGTGTAGTCTCATGTATTGTGATTCGGGTGAAGTTTAATGTTATATATGAAATCCCTTTTCTACCTAAATGTTTAGGCAATATGTTACAACAAAATTTAACGTGTATGGCTAATAATTTTTTAACAACAACTTCGACTATAAGTAGAACTGGAAAATTTTATATTAGTATGATTCTCTTGAGTGACTTGCATTTTAAAAACAAACCCATATGTATATAGTAATTAATTATGTAAAATATAGACAAAAGAAAATATCAAACAACTGTGACAAAAGTTTTTGTACTTATGACATTTTCTTTTAACCCCCGATAAAAAAGTGTTATAAGTTTGACTTTTTTTATGTCTATTTGTTCGCCGGTCTATATCTATCTGTGACATCGCAGCGCCTAAAACTGGATAAATTCAGATGGTTCTGGATTTTCAATGTTTAGGTTATGCTCTTACGTTTTTCTCATAGATATAATAACCGTATTATAGAGATTAGCATAAAAATTTATTACAAGCCCATTTCCAACAGGTTGGTAACTAAACGTCTTAAAAAGACATTATAAATAGTCCACCGCAGGCGAACCACTATATTACGTCATAAAATAAATATGAAAATTGTACGATATAAAATGACTCGTAAAAATCGATATTTGAATAGCGATATTGAACAAAGCATTCGGACTAGAAACAATGCGGGGTATAAAATATAGCTTTCTAATGTTATGGCTCCTCTTTTCTATGGTAATAAGGAGGTAGTAAAAATTTTACGATCTCCAATAATAAATTTTCATAGTTAAATTATACCACGGATTAATATAAAGCCTGTATTTGATGCACGGAGAGATTGATGGAGATTAGTTTTATGACGAATTTATTTATAATGGAACTCAATATAATAATTCATATATCTTTTCTTCTATTTGTGCTATATTTATAATTAGAATAAGAAAAAAGAAAAAAAGACAATAAATTTATTTTCGCTCATACAAATAGTGAAATAAAAATAAGAATAATAAAAAAATAATACAAAAAAATAGGAAATTTACAAAATGGAAACACCAGACGGCACCTCCAACAACTTACATGTGCCAAAACTATGTCATTTATAGGTAAAGGTTGGCAACATTTCTTATGTTGGCAAGTATGGCAAGAGGCAAGAGCTGTTGGCCGTATTGCATCACCCTTAGTCAAATTTGTCATATGTAAAAAAAGAGTAGCAGGGTCACCTGATGGTAACTGACGTTCACCACACGAACCCCCATAATATAATCATGGACGCGATGCTGACCTTAAAGGAAAGGGATAATTACTGAGGTATTGGGAACGGGAGGGACTATTTGGGACTTCTTTTGGCTTTTTCAATTAAGGGCTTAACGTCTGTTTCACTACGTCTACACATATTACTTACCAAAGAAAATATGACTTGTTCAGATACAAAAGTTATACACAAACACAGATTAGGTACTTAAAAAAATAGCTGTCTTATACTCTAATTGATGGTTAAATCTTATTAAAAATTGTGACATAGACCTTCAAAGTAATAGCATTTAAGTAGTTTTATTTAAGAATTAATTGAAGCGTGCAGAATATAATATTGCCTTGAAATATTTGCTTTTGATCCTTCCGCTAGTTTTTGTAAAAGTGTAATATTGCTTATATTGTTTCCTAGTGGTTAGCTTCCCGCAGGACGCAAGTTAATATGGCTTGAGGTTTTTTTATCAATATTTTAAGACTATTTAGGATTTATTAATTCGATTTACATGTGAAAAACTTTATCACGATTGGGTCAAAAAAAGTCAGTACATATTTTTATATTTGGTAGAGCCACGTTAAAGACAGTTTTGTCTATAGCATGAATAATCTGGTTCTAAATTTCTCAAGAAAGAACGTTCCCTTACGATGTTTTCTTCATCGTTAAATGAAGCAATGAATAATTATTATTAATAATTATCAATAACAATTAACAATGAATACACACGAATATTAATATGAAAACTAAATTACTGCAGTAGTATGACGATAGTTTCTATCTAATTTTAACCCTTAACAAATAGACGATAACTTTAAACAATTCCAGTGTTCCAAGGGTCAATTTTATTTTAATTTAGACACTAGGTGTCCCGATTGCAAATATATGTAGATTATTTTGCGTGGGACGCTACAGACAGCAATCAAATTAAGCGACTGCAAAAATACAAGCAAAAGGCGTGTTAAAAATATATTCTATTTTTATTCTGTTAGTACATAATTGAAGCAATATATTGGCTTTTATTTAATGGCATTCGAAAGCGTGAAAATCGTGCAGATAAGTACCTAGACGAAGTATTTTTTTTATGCTTGACTTGTTTAGTACTCGTTAACAACTGACCGTTTGAATTAAAAGGGTTATAGATCTTTTGACAAAATTAATTGCAACACATATTTTGCCCTCTGGCAAAAATCCTTAGGTGTTAGAAGCGTTTCCGAGTAATAATTTAAATTGGATTATTTTACTTTCGCAGCACATTTTGCGAACAACCTAATTCCGGTTATCCCCGACGACACTCAAAACAAACGAAAGTCTGATAAATGTTGCTATTAATCTTCCGACCGCTTTGCTGCGCGCCCTTGCGAGAAAAGGACGGAAACAATTATAATAAAAATCTAGATTTGGGTTAAGTGTACTTAGGCGGACACTTTATGCTGCTGTTTATGCGGAAAATCCTGGATACGTGTGTGGATAAATCCTTTTTATTGGATTGCTCGGACTGGGGCTATTTTTTCGATTGTACGGGATATTAAAACCATTTACCAGGCATTAAACTAACATTCTTTTTATTTACCCGATTTTTTTGTTCCCGAGTGGATAGCGACCACCATACACTGGTGCTAAAACCTCCCATAGTGGCCCGTTCAGGCGAGGATGTTCGGGAACAGCCAGTGTATCTCCAGTAATTTCAGGCCGGGTAATTCTGCCGACTGTAGAGAGACCCGATATCTCTTGACGATCGCCATTATATTGGGATTACACTGTACTTAACATCGGGTTCTGTGTTGCCATGCCAGTATGAAAAAAATATTCAATTTTTTTATCCCTTTTTCAGTCGTATTACAAAGAGTTTTTATCATTTGAATGTAACATCAAGAAAGGACAAAGTAATAAAATAATTATTTACTTGATTTGTACTTATTTAAAAAATATATATGTTTCTACTGGGTTTCGGTATTTGGCGGCCCCCCATGAGGCCAGGGATCGCGACCGTGGAGTTAAGATAGAACTGTTTACGGAAGTTAGAACGACAAACATTTTGAATATTAATAATTTAATTGGTCCATGCGATCTCGGCTTACATTCAAGCAATCCTGTATTGAACTTACTAACTTATATTAATAAAACCATTATACATATTCTCTTTTGTTTTAATTTTTGATTTTACGCCCTTTTAAGGGCGTCGTGAATCACAACAAGTGTTTAATTAAGTTACAAAATAAACATGCTTATAATTTTTACATAAGCAGCGATAGCTTAACGGGGAGTGGTAGGGACTGCTGAGACGATATTCCAGTCTCTAAACCAGTCCCAAGATCATGAACCTCTGACTTTTCTAAATTATGTGGGTATTAATTCTTATGGCTTACTAAGCCCAAATCCCCTCCCCTTCCCAATCCCTAATTATCTAATTAGGGATCTAATCAATATAATTTTCTTTAAGGTCGGCAACGCGCCCACGATTCTTCTGGTGATGGGCGTACATGGGCGGTGGAGAACACTTACCATCAGTTACTTACGTTTGCCGGCCGATGCTATAAAAAAAAAATGAAGGATATGTGAAGAAACCTGCATATCTGAGAAGTTCTTCAGGAAAATTTTGAAGATATTTGAAACCTGCCAATCCGCATTAGGCTATCGTAGTGGACTTAGGCTTAATCCCTCTTAATCTGTAGTGGAGGCCCTTGCCCAGCAATGAGACGTGTGTGTGGTTAGTATTATTATAATATCTTATGAAATTAGTTTCTAGTGGATTGTATTCTGTCTCAAAGGTCGGTAAACGAGCAAGAGGGTAACCTGATGGTAAGTGGTCTCTACCACATATGAACCCTTACAATACCCGAAGAATTATTCTCACTTACCGTACGAAACGTAATAAACAAGCTATTACTTCAAGTCTATTCTCTGTGAGATAGTGGTAATAACACAGTCGAGCCGGCCCATTCATGCTGTCGACAGCGTAGTTCCAATAGATTAAAACGGTAAGTGGATTGTTCCATACATTTCCCTCTGGCTATTAGGTTTGACGGCTGATTGCGTGATTTTAATTCTAATGGTACTTTCCAGAAAGAATGGCTTTTTCAGTGCGAATTGAAAAAGAATTCTAGCGTTAATTTTGTGTTTAATTAAATTCTACTGTTTTTGTTGAAATTCTTTCCTTCTACCTGAATTTATATCTTACAATGCATATTTGGCGTCTAAGGATTTTGTAATGGTAATAATAAAACATTTTTTTTTTGTTTGCCTGAATGATCAAACGATCAGCGGGCCAATTCTCGTATTTAACATTAACTGAGACTGAACTTTAACCAAACTGAGATTAGACTACGAATTGAATAAAATGTGGCATTCTGCTCCGCTTATAGTTCCAATATCATTTCAGTAGCATTATGATATCAATTCGATATCATTTTAATTCCAAACTAATGTCAGCCACCACAGACTAAATTATAAAAAATGTAAAGCGAATGTTATAATAAAGTTGCCAGCGGACAAAATATATTGGCATTGTGAGTAATTTTGGCGATTTGAATTGGATGGAAAAGTTATTACTTTAGCAAGAAGTTATTAATTTAAAATTTGATGAATAGATTTTATAATTTATTAATTGATTGGGTAATTTCTCATGTTTCCCCTAAATTGAAAACCCGTTTTTTTTCGGATTTCTGTAAATTGTGAGTGAAAACATATGCGTTAATTTATTGTCGTGGTGGGTCACCCAGTGATTACATCTTTGTTATTGCAGGTTCAAAGTACTAAGATCGAGAGCCGTAAAATTTGTATTAAAAAAGAATGTGAATGAATGTTATTGTTATTGTTCCGTGATTTAATTTTGTTGTGTATGTTATTTAAGTACGTATCTTTCAATTTCTATAATAAGTTAATTATGATTATCCATTGCGCGCGATAAATACCAATTGAAAGTTGAAACAATATCGTGAGTTAATTATTAGTGGACTGTTAGTAAAGTGTTAGTGAAACAATGACTAAACAATTAGAACTGTTTCTGGATTTCACTGAAGCAATTCGGATCACCTATTCTAGGCCTTGGGCCGACTCTGAAGGAGGAAGGACAGTGTATTATCCAAAAGGTTATGTTCACACAGTGCAAAAAACATGGATTCAGCTGCAATGTGTAATATATTGTGTGTGTATGTAATAGTATATTGTATTTTTATTGTTAATATATAATGTTTCCTTACGACTTTGTGATTTGATTGTTACGTATTTACATAGAATTTTACCCATGCATATATACAAATATCGATATGATTGACTATATTTCAGTTAATTCACAATATCATTGCAGTTACATTTCGATGTCAATTTAGTCAACTTTCAATATACTTTTGATTGCATTACAGTTTTAATGGTTTACGGAATGCCACTTGCAACTTTCTTGGCACTGAAACTAGATCGGAATGATATTTTGAACATTTTTAATTACCAGAATTGGCCGCAGGACGCTCGCCTGATGGTAAGCACCACGCCCGCCAAAACCAAAGGAAAACCACATAGAACTTTAAATTACAAAGCACTGCGTGGCATTGGACTGCGCTCGTCACCTCGAGACATCAGATTTTTTAAGCCTACGAAGGCAGACAAGCAGATGGCCTACCTAATGGTAAGTGTTTACCATCGCCCGTAGACAAAGCCATCAAGATATTTATTGTTAACAAGAATTACGTTCATTTATTTAGAGAAATACAATTATATTTAAAGCGCACACGAGATGTCGATATTCCGGCCTTAAATAGATAATTAATAGTGCTTTATTACTACTGTTCGAATTGCTAAGTGACTAAACTCAACACGATTATAAATTAAAACCAATACTTTAAACAATTTGATGGGGTCTGAACGGTCCCATTAAGTTTCGCATAGAGTTGATAGAGATATCAATGCCTCTGCTGCGGAACAATGGCAAGTATTTTGCTAGCTTAGTAGACAGTAGCAACAAAAATTATACAAATTAGGTAACAAATCGCAACAAGTGGAGTAAAACTGTTTGAAATATGATTGTGATATTCCGGTTCCTGTTTTTCTCCTCACCTGTATTGTTACCTACGTTTTGTTTTTTGTCCTGCCGCGTAACGAGCATCCTGTTTCGCGGTTAATTTAAATATACGGTTTTGTTGCTAGGAAATTTACTTTTGTTTTAATGTCACTTTCATTCTTCCTTTTTGTTTAATTTGAACAATTGCGGTTTTTTGGGTCGCAATTAATATTTGAATTTTCATTTTATTCATAAAAAGGAGTTACTTGTTGAGAAGAAAATGTACTGCTGGAAAAATGTCAGCCTATAATTGAGGCTGCTAGAACCAGAGTGACCTAACTGCATTTTGATGACTTTTGACCTATTTGTATTTTCGTCAATTTAAACCACGGC
This sequence comes from Amorpha juglandis, assembly GCA_949126905.1. Taxonomy (NCBI): domain Eukaryota; kingdom Metazoa; phylum Arthropoda; class Insecta; order Lepidoptera; family Sphingidae; genus Amorpha; species Amorpha juglandis. Next base: position 8,886,293 of record OX421380.1, read on the forward strand.
GGAAATGGATTTGTAATGCCATCTATGTCAAGATGATGTTACCAATTTTAGGCCGGTCTGGTCTTGTAGATTAACATTTTTTAAATTACGAAAATACCATTAGGTCAAAAGTCATCAAAATGCAGTTAGGCCACTCTGGTTCTACCAGCCTCAAATATTGTTGTGTATTATAAAATTTAATTTTAATTGAATTTTAAGAGATGATGATAAGTGACGCAGTCTAATCGTGTACACGATGCAATGTCTCTCCGATGCCACCAAAGTTTTGACAAATAGTATACACTAGTAGGCCGCGTTGAGTTAATTTTATCACGTGTCATTTAACTGGAACATTATAAATGCATAATAAACACAAATTGTCAAACCTATTGATCATTTTACTCTACGCACGAAATCGTACTGAGTCATGCAATTCTAAACAACTACTAATTTATTTAGGCATGACTACAGTACGCCTAACCTGTTCTAAAATAAGTAACGGGTTACAGACCATTCCGACCACTCGCACAACGGAAAATCCTCCTGAATAATGTACGAACTATAGCGAAGCACTCTCTGACCCACATTACACTGGCATGCTGCTTTAAACGTTACATACATTTGTTTGAATGGAAAAAATTGTCCGCTCGCTAGCCTTAGTAATTGAATTGTTATCTCTGTAATTGTTGTTAAATTGAAACAGTACGTACTGGTGATTGTGGTAAATTTTGTAGTTACCTTATACTTGAACATTAGGAGCAATTTTATTGAGACACTCTTTTAGTATCACTACTGAGTGCTAGGCGTTCCCGTTTACAATGGTTAGTAAATTTTGTCTGGAAGGTTGTTTGGAAAAAATCTCATTTAGCGATAAGACCGCCACTAGTATTACTTTTTATTTTTAATTTCTTTGGTGTATATTAAAGGGGTTAAATAATTTTTAGCCGTTAGAGACAAAACTATTATTTTTTTTTAAAGTAGATATGTGTCTTTATTCAAAAATATATATATTTTTTTCGTTGTATTGCCCAGCGTTCTTGTCCAGTTCGTATGATGTACCTATTACTAATTTTAAAGCCCTGTTGGAAAAATATGATGTATTAGGAAGGTACTTTAAACAGTACAGAAAAAAGTAAAGTAGTTATGTTCTAAATTAATTAATTTGAGTGAAAATGAAAATTAAAAGAAAATGAATAAGTTAGTGATAATGTTATACCTCAAACACTTTTAATTTCGTAATATCATCGAAAGGCTCGCCAAAAAGACTGGCAAATCAAATTAAACATATGAGATTACGTTAAAATAAACCTACAGAGGCGGTTTGAGGGGGCTCTGCGGAGTGGTTGCTTCAAACGTTTTATCTGGCAAATACTTAAATTAGAATTAGATCCGCCAACCTACACGCAAACCGGTTCACTAATTAATTTCGTAATAGCTTTCCATATTACGTTCGTTTTTTGCACTCAATTCATTGACGCTGTTATTAAGGTGGGAATTGCTTTTAGAGTTTATGTACTATATATGAATACTGCTTGATTATGTACATGATTATAACATTGTAATGGATCCGTATTACTGTGATATTTTTTGGAGACTGACTGAAAGCGTTGATTTGGAGGTTAGAAAAAATGACAACAATATTATAGTAAATTCTGCAAAGTTAAAAAATGAAACAGAACAAAGAAAGGCAGACAAAGTCTATATAATATTAGAGATCACAATCGCCTGCCAGGCTACAAAGTGACATACTGGCTGGTCACCATAGGTAATTCTCCGTGTAATCACCAAGCTCCTCTTTAAATTAAACATGAACTACAATTTAACGGTCTTCTTTAACTAGTTACATGTTCAAATCGTGAAAACCTAAAAGTACAATAAAAACGCGCTTGTATGCAAAGATAAACAGAACCTTAGAGTGGTTTGTAATGTAGAAATGTATTCATGAATGTACAACAAGGTGAAGACCACAAGGCGATAAATGTACATAGTATAAAACTGCGAACGAAAGAATATTTTAATATAAATAGCAGTTTGTGAATTCAGTTACAAAGGTATTTTAAGAATAGAGGGGTAATTCCAAGGTATGTGAAGTCTATCAAACTGATTAGGCCAACATGGTGGACTAAGTCCTAACCTCTCTTACTAGTAGAGGCAGCCTGGTCCCAGCGCTGGGTCAATATACAATAATTAGCTGGTTTTATTAATATAGTGGAAGATAAGGTTTCATCAAGTATTCCCAAGTTTGAGCGTGACATCTTTTTACACAAAACATATTTGATAATTTGGAAATCACAAACAAAACAGCTTATTATGCATAACAAAAATATTGGGGTTCAAAATATTTTGACACATAAAAATATAAAAACAAAGTAAGCAAGCGCGCCATCTGAGAGATTTGCTCTGCTCGCGTCATCAGAATTCGTCCCTCAAACACAATCTCCAGCTGATAAGGTCACAATATCAGTCGTTCGCTCTAAATGCAAATATTACCGCACCCCGGAGAGGTGTTATGGCCTCGGTTTTGAGGTAAAAAAGGACGAAAACAGCGCTAAATGGCAAGAAAGCGCTTTTTATGCTGACGGAATTGGGTAGTTAAAGATAAAGAATGGATAGAGCGTCTCTTAAGATAGTCTGTTTTAGTACCCTCCGAGGGTAGTGTTTTTACATTTTGTTTGGAGCTATGTGCTTTTGTACATACTATTAAATCATTTACCTTTATGTGGAAAAAATGCAGGTTTGCTTAACTGACAATGTGCGTCTTCAGCAGTATATATTATTACGGCTTATTGGATTTATAGGTAACAAATGATAGAGTCACGCTGTAGACAGTTTTATATACAGCATGAATAGGCCGCCTTGACCGGGTGGTTACAGAAAACTAACGTGATATAGCAGCTTGTTTTTACATTTAGTATCATGAGTGGGATGTCTCGAGGCTCAAATCCCTCTACCCCTTCTGAATCCCTTAATTGTCACTTCCATTAAAGGTCAGCATCGCATCTAGGATTCTTTCAGTATTGTGGGTGTTCATGGGAGGTGCAGATCATTTACCATAAGATACCCCATTTGCTTTGTTGTCGGCCTATGCAATAAAAATATCCAAAAATTGTACGATACTGTTACAAGTGCCAACGGTACTAATTGGTCGCACCGCGGTTTTGACTTCACCCTGTGATTGTATAGCTTTATATCGCTGGCATACATAAGATCATCTCTAATTTATTTTACTATTAAATTTAAATTATTATAAACAGTAATATCACAAGTAGCAGAAGTACTAGAAGCAACACGGTTATGAGTAACACTATAATTGTATACCTTTATAATTTATATCGCTGGTTAATAGATTTGATAATCTCTGATTTATTTTGTTATATAATTATAATTATTATAAACGTTGAGAAAGTTTGAACATGTTTAATATTCATACAATTACGAATTTGAAATACGTAAAAGGGTATTAAGGCCATACCCCCAGCAAAACGCCGCGTGATCGATGTTTTTAGAGGCTATCTAGTCATTACTTAAAATAAATATTGATTAAAAAAATATACAATATATTTCTACAATCTGTCAGCTTTACTTTGTTCGATTCAAATTCATGTTAATGCTGATATATATTTTTAAATTGTCTTTATAAATGAACCATAAAAATGAGTAAAATGCAAAGAATCCGTGCGTCTCCTTTTAAAGTACAGAATGTTTTCAAATGAGATTAACATCACTAGATAGGCTAATTAATAACGAATATTTTGCCCGTTTAAAATTTTCGAAACGACCAAAACCTGATTTTTTAAATCAATTATTCGCTAAATACTTGCATATTCTGCACGAAATCTCACACACCAAGTACACGATTTAGTATGGCGCGAGTCAGTCAAGGTCGTTTGCTCATGGAAGGCCCTTAATAGGCTGGAATAATTATTGCCAGCTGTCGTTCGATTGGTAAAAGGGATATAAAATGTGATTCTGCCAAAATAAATACAGAAGCTCAAGTACATGGTGATTCAATTCATCTACTACGTTTCAATACATTTTACCATTTACGCTGCACCTATATTATGTTCTTTCAGTAATCAGTTATTAATCTCTCTGTTTCCGAGGTTAATATTCTTTTGTTACAATATAAAATTAAATGAAATATAACTTACATTTAACATGGAAACATTAGCTCCTATTTTTCATTTATGATTAAAATCCGGCCTTGATTGAACATTTCCGCAGCAGTAGGAAACGAAGCCTCCAGGGAAATGGGGTTACGGAGCGGAGTTCATTCTCCAGTCTTAGCTATAGCTGAATTGATTTCATGTATATTTCGTGACCCAAGTGCTTCAAGTTTTGCAACCGCTGCAACTTTCTACCAAACCAAGTTTACTTTTGAATTCCATTGGAAGTGAAAGAAAATGAATGAAAAAATGCTGAAGTATATGTCTTATAGTTATTGGAGATACTATTCATACTATGTTGTATAGCTTTGGGTGGCAAACGAGCGAGAGGGCTACTTGATGGTAGCGCCCATGACTGCTATTTATAATAAAAAAATGCCCACAATACCAGAAAACCATGGACGTATTGGCAACCTTAAAGGAAAGTTAGTATAAAAACGATTTGGTCCACCGGATATCTTACTCACCTTATGAAATGCAGGAGCAGCGACTTGCTCCTGCATTCTTTAGGACGGTTTTCTGTTAGACGGTGATATCAATGCGGTCGAGCTGGCCCATTAATGCTGTATAAAAAATTGTCTGCTGCTTGGCTTTACCACTAAATAGAACTTAGGGAAGATGATTATAATTGAAACAAATTACAATATCCATATTAATGATTTCTATAATGTATACTAAATAAATATTTCACACAGCAAAAATTTTTGCTACGAATTAAAAATATTTAAAAAACTAATCAAGTTGCATTTCTCCCAGCATCTATTCTCTGAAGCATATTAAAATTTAATATGAAGTTTATAGTCACAGTTATCAGTCTTCTTCTTCTACTTGTCTTTATCCTATTCATAGTGTAGTTGCACAACATGCTTTTTAACATATGATAAAGAAAGATTTGGCTTGTAGTTTTTTACGACCTGCTGCTTGTCTGACGTCAACCCTTCTGAGGAGATAAATACTTCTTTCTATCTACTTGGCGCTAACCCGGCTAGTGCCATAGTCCACCTCAGATTGATAAATACTAATGGCAATTAATATTAAGAGAATTTGGCTCGATATAACGTGAAGTATTAAATACGAGAACATGGCTCTATATAACGTGATACATAAATAAAATATATACTGAACATCATCAGAAATATTGATGAATGATATCTAGTGAAAATGAAATGAAACAGTGATTCCCACGGGCTCTCATTATACAGTCGCCCGGTGCCCGATGGGTTCGTCGCGCCGGATCAACAATTCACTTCGATCTCAAAAATTACAAACCACAAATTCAAGTGGAATGCCTGAAAATATCAAGTGTTCGGATGTGTTATATTGTCGATTCCAATATTTTTAAGTGATGTGGAAGTGAAGAGAGTAGAGTAAAGACATATAATGAACTAGTTTGCTGATGATTCTGCATAGTAAAGTATATTTTGTCATAAATATATAAGTATTGTAATTGCCTCATCGGTCTAGTAGCGGCGTACTAAAGCTGGGAAACGTGAGGTCCTGGGTTCAAACCCGGGTTGGGAAATGACAATTAGTGTTTGAATTTCCGATTTGAAAAATCACATATGAATTGCCCGGGATTGGAATATGCCCGGGCCCGGTTTGGCGATAGCGATGTATGCTAGCGGATAATAGAACTGTAGTCAGCAGTATACACTATTATTATTTAAGGTATTGTTGCGTATTACGTTTAAAATAATACATTTATCAAAATATCTCTCTCACTAAGTAACACGTTGAATTAGAATTATACGATTGCTTAAAATTAACTCGCCTCATTGAGCTAGCAGCAGGGCTAAGAATCTATACTAAGGTTGTCATGAGGTCTTGGGTTTAATTCCCAGGCCGGGGAATCACAATTTGTGTTTTTAAATTCGAAATTTGTTGCCCGGAACGGCGATAGGCTCGCTCTTTATCACATTTTGGGACGTCAATTACCTCAACGAAATTTGAGTGCAGCACTAGTTGCACTTCTGCTTACCGTTTCCGGGATAAAGGCGTCAGTTTATCTTATGTTGAAATAAACTTTACGGACACATCAAATATCGGAGCACAAGAATCTACCCAACTTATATCGCTCGAATACTTCACAAATTGTCGCCTGCCAACATTCTTCAAGCAATCAAAGTTTTCCAATGCATCTATAACAGTTAAAACTTACGACAGCTCACAACAGCAATAGATTACAAACATACCTAAGTATAGCTATGTACCGGCAGCCATTGTGTTCTTGACAGACAGAACTTCGCAACTACAAGGAACAAGTTAAATATTGAAGTTGACAAACTACAACTAAAGTCTGCTCCTCGCTGGATCCAATTTAAGGTTGGCTTTAGATCTCACCATATGATTTAATAGAATTAACAGAAGAAATTTTAACTAGCCTTGTAAGCACTGCTTCCAGTTTCCTTTCTTAGCTAAGATTTATTAATAAGTGAGGTGTTCAGTTGATTTACAGTCACAAAAGGACTGTGGCAGTAATCATTGACTGTGACAGAAAATTGCACTACACACAGTTATTAATTTACTCTAACAAAATTCTGATGTGCAAGAAATAAAATTCTTCATTTTTAAAACATATTACATACGTAGGAAGGGACGGGACGAGATAATTTTAATGATATTTTTTTTATTCGACTGTATAGCGACCACCGTAGACACCGTACACAGATTTGGAATGGCTAAAGTTTATATGGAGAAGTGCAGAAACGTATATATATATATATATATACTGTCAGTAACAAATATTTACATATAAATATATAAAGTAAAACATTTATTGTTTACGGTCAATATTTGTTATATTGACCGTAAACATTGTTATAATTGTATATTGTGTTAATATCAAATAGCATAGCTGACATTATACATTTTACCTCCAAACGAAAACTTTGTCTTTTAAGTCTCTTATATTAATAACCAAAATCTTACCTCGAAAGCATTCTATTTGGTCTAAGATCCCGCGGAACATTGACCTTCACCCATCTGTTTGCCGGATGAAAATAATATTCTAGGGTATAAAAGGTGTTGCTGAACACATACCAATAGGGTTGCCTAAAAAAATATGGTCAAGGATAGGTTTTGCGAATTAAAAAAAAAAAAGAGGATATTATTTCACTGACTTGCTCACCAAATAAATGAACCTTCAATGAAAACCTACAATGTATAATACCTGCAAAAGCTAGGAGCTAGATGAGCGCAATTACCACTTTTTAGTTACCTGTTTGCACATGGCAACCAGGTAGTAGTGGCCAAAAAAAGGTAAGCAACCTATTTTTGCAGATAGTATACATTGTACACTTTTCATTGAAGGTTAAATTTTTTTGGTAAGCAAGTCAGGGAAATTATAAATAAAATATTTTTTTTTTAAATGTTAATTAATCAAATTTTTTAGGCAACCCTATTGGTATGTGTTCAGCAACACATTTTATACCCTAAAATGTTATTTTGATCCGGTAAACAGATGGGTGAAGGTCAATGTTCCCCGGGATCTTGTACTAATTCTTTATTGTTCATTATTTGATTCCAATGATTGATGATTCCAAGACACTGTATGTCACTCATAGAAGGCCAACTATTTGTTCGGCACATATGACGGTAAATTACAATTTGTGACCGTGCGTTAACACCCCTGACAGATTTATTCTTCGTATACACGTCCTACTTTACGTCACAGCTCATAAAGATGTCGTTACATTGAATTAATATGGGCGCGCATTCAATTTAATACTAATAATTTGGTCTTATAAAAGGGGCGTTATTAACATATATAAATCATTTGTTTTATGAATCGAAATTTATTTTGTTAGTTTTTGTGTTCTTTGAATTTGAGGTTACTCTAGGTTACGGAGAACGAAGAGTGAAAAATTTGCTACTAATTATTGATTATTATGCTACTGTATTCTAAAATAAGATAGATTCTATTCTTACTAAATTTAGAGAACATTATTTTAAATGTAAATTAAGACATGTTTATTAATATACGATTGTTTGAAGATGTGACTTTGGGCAATTGTGCCCATCGTTGCCATGGTAACAGTATTTCTATTCAGTGTCGGAGTTCGGTCCTTTCATTGTTACAATAGGCATCAACGTAAGTGCGCTTTAATCTATCACACTGGGCATTTCAGAGAATTGCCTAACAAGGGTCGGATTTAGGAGGTGGACGGGGAGGCCGCAGCAGCGCATGCTCTTTTTTTTACTGTGGTCAGATAATGCAGCTTTTCCTACTAAATAATAACTGCTGTTTACCAAGTGTAAATATATGGAGTAAATTTTACATGTTGGCGAATTTGAAGAGTCTGATTCTAGAAATCACCTTAAACCGAGTTTAGAATACGCTATACTATTACTTGCAGTCCGGGTACCAGCTCATGCTAAAAAAATATTTATTGTACAGCATATAACGGCTGAATCTTCGTTTTGAAAAGTCACCTAACTTTTCTCATTGCGAATATTCGGGATAGTGGAAAAAGTGAGAAGCGTGAAACCTGACTGGGTGATTATATAAATTCTAGTATAATATAATAGTTCTTTCTTGAAATCTTTAGATAATCACGAAAACATTTGTCCTACAAAATGATGGTGGGATTGATACACCCATGGTTCACCATATTTATTGCTACCTTTTGACATCATAGGGGGTCAACCCGTTTGGATTCCGGGCAATTACAATTCTGGGTAACTTATGTACGACTTTTCGCTTTTCGAGAAACTCAAACGACCTTACTCGCAATAAATGAGTGATACGATATAAATGTAATATTATAAAAAAAAACTGACACAAAATACAGGAAATTTCCAGTAGATTATTCTAAATTACTGAATTCGTCTCTGAGGTTAAATCTGGAGCCTTCATCAGACCGTTATTGTCGTAGTAAAACGAGATGAACTTGTACATATATAAGACGTAGAGGGAGAATTAGATAGAGTTCCTTTAGTTGCTTCTTTATACTATGGGAATTACGAAAGCTAAGTTTAGCTACCGAGAGAAATGTACAATCAGCACGTGATAGACGGTAACACAGTTACGTCAAAATAGGTGGTTTCTCAATTTCTGCCGTACCTGCTCAAATAAATCTAAGCTCTATGCAGTATTTCCAGTTAAACTATTTTGTTGAACCATTAAAACTCAACATCAATAGGAAAAATCTCTCTAGCTTTGATATGACAAAACAGATTTTCTTCAGACAATCAATGACAGATAATGTAAAATTGTTCATATTATAGATGGGTCTTGCTATTTTACATACATATATATATCTATATGCACTCACGCCTGTAATCCCCGAAGAGGTAGGCAAATGTATAACCAGTACACCCACATTTCGCTGAGCTTATATCAGTCACAAGATGTGATAGGGGGCAAGTCTATCGTTGTCTCTAGCCCAATTCCAAACTCCGGGCTGATAATGAGCATATCGTGATAGAAAAACCTAATATCACTTTTACCTGACCCGGGAATTGCTATGGTGCATACCTACTACATCTACTACTAAATCTTTCTTTCTGCCTGGAGTTATCCCGATTTGGAGTCGCGGGGTTCCGCCTTCCTATTTTTTAAATATACCCAGTCCTCAGCATCCTCTGTAGTGAGACCTCGGTAATGGGTCAGGACAAAGTAAGCTCGGCTCTGCCCAAAAAGCCAATCAAGCTAGTGCTTTTTGGGTAGCTTTAGTACTATATCTTACATATAATTAATGTAAATGCGTACTTACCGCGTAATAAAACAGAAAACGCTTCGAACAACACAAATCATGTAACTCTAGACGATGTAATTCATAAATTCCGTAATAACGATTACTAGGAATCTTCTTCCATCTGAATTAAATTTGCCCGAGGCCAATGTGAATGAGAAAATAGATCTCGGGATCCAGAGGAAATTAACTTGAGTGAGGATTTAAATTTTTCATCAAACCAACCTAATTAACTTCATAATTAAACTTGGCAATCTTACTTGTCGGGGTTTATTCATCTATTGAGATTTCACGCGTTGCTGCCTTGATTAAATGTGTTATAGACTTTATTACTGAGTTGATATGTATTGGAATGAGGAATTAATTTTGTTTAATCAAATTCGTGTAGTCGTGAGGTTGAAAACGTTGTTTAAAAGAGAACACTGAAAATGAATGTTATGCATTCAATTTTAAAGGTAAAGTAAATAGAATGGTAAATGGTATTGGAGAAAAGTATGAATTGGGGGTATTTGAATACTTGTAGCGTCGGCGTTGCGAGTTTTTTTCAGTTATAATAAAAAAAATTACATGCTAATTGGACGAAGATGTGAAATCAAACTTAAACATCTTCATCGACCATAAATTCCAGAGTTATTGTACACAGATAAAATACTCAAAGAATTTTTGATTCCACATTCTCCCACTAAAGTTAACCGAACTACTAAGCTACTGCTATGCCTTTTATTTCTACTAAAATAGCTAGAAAGCCATTCATTGCTTCTAATATATATATATATATATATATATATATATATATATATATATATATATATATATATATATATATATATATATATATATATATATATGTATATGTATGTGTTTGAATAAAATAGCTCTCTAAACATCAACGTCTCAGCAATATAAAAATACATCGAGCACGAAATTGAACTTGTAATTATTCACAACGCTGTACACAAAGTTGTTCCGTATTAGTCAGTTACGAGCTATCCCTATTTCTCATTTCCTGCAATCAAATTTTATAAGCAGTTTATTATTACTTCACATTAAATTCACCATTAAATGTTACGAAATAGCTTTCGGAAAACGCTTCAGCATTACAAAGGCCTTGTTCGAGATAAACACAAAAGGAGGGTGGATGGGTCCCTTCAAAATAAGCATTGTTAAATCTTTTTGAAGTCCTCAACTTCTTGCTATTAAGTACAATTTAAGTATAGAACTTAAATGAAGTGGAAAAGTTGACCGGAAAAGATCAGCTGAGAGTTGAGAGCTTGTAATACTTTTAGCAGGTTTGTTTTGATTGCACGTTACGTAAACGCAAAACGACTTAGTTTAAAAATAACGAGAATCTCTTAGGAATGGTGGAAAATGTTTTTAAACGTAACTAAGCTAAGTGGTTAAGAGAGAAATACTACAGTCGTTTCAACTAGAGTGCTAAAGGTATTTATGGTTCGTCTATATTTTGATCATTTAAAACAGTTGGTATCCGCAACTCCCAACTAAAATTTCTACTTAGTACGAGTCGACCCGCCATCTAACCCCCATAACCCGCAATGGAAACTAAGTTTTCCATTGCTTCGTCAGTTAGTCAGCAGAGTGTAGTGCAGGTAAGGTTGGCTTTTGGTCTAAGATGTTGGACAACTTAAACTCTCTTCCAGTCGTGATCAGCGATTTTAAGCCATCGTGTTTATCCAAATGTGATCGATGCGCGTGGTATTTTGAATTACGATATGCGATATAGCAAACAAAATTGAGTGATAGCATGCATGTAACCAAAACTATGTCATCCATTTAAACAACAATTACGTGCAGTTACCCTAATAGTTATGTCAAAGGCCATTAAACTCGTCTGTTAATTGTTCGTTCAAAGTAGGTCATAGTATGCAATTCGCGATAGTGGCTTAATAACAAAAGTTTGTTGACGTGGGTCCAGGCAGTGGCATGAAAAACCAATAGAGATTGTGTATGCAGTGTTCTCGATACAGACTTTATTAAACTTTTATTGCCACTTTTCTACCTGAACTCGATTGTCTGTTGGATAATTTATTTTATAAAATGTTATTTTTTATATTATTAATCTTAGCCCTGTATACAATAATTTATTACTGAGTACGGGCTACCATTACTAATGAGGGTGATTAGGCCTTACGGCACTACGCTGGCCTAATGGTTGGTAGACTTCACATATCTACGAAATGATTATGAGAAATTCTCAGGTATGCATGTTTCCTTCGTAATGTTTTTCCTTACGGTTAAAGCGGTTGATAATGTACATAAAATACATACATAACTGAAAATTTATGAAAAAAATGTATTTTGTTTTAATGAGCGTGTTTGTATTATAAGTTACAAGTAGGTAGTCCCTGGCGGTCCCATGGGTATATACATACAATCTTTCGGAACCAATTCGTTATATAGTTTATCAGAAATAAGCGAACAGACAGATAGACGCAGATAGATTTTTTTTTTATACTATGTTTTAATTATTCGGTAAACTAAGCTCCTGATTTCAATTAAAATGTCATGAAGTCTTCACACGGTAAGTATACTCTATAGTAATGTATGTCATTAATGTACACAAAATATATATGTATAAGCTCAAGCCTATGCCTTCCAATAGATACGCAGACATGAAACAAGTACAATTGTATTCATATGATGTGATAGGGATGATATCATCATAACGGGCATAAATTCCAATCCCAGGCAACTCGTGTAATTTTTGAATCGAAACTCAAACACATTTTGTCATTATCTAACCTAGAATTTGAAAGTAGAACCTCATATATTCTTAACCTGAGGATACCACTAGATCAGTTACGTTATACGCTATGGTAATTTACACAACACAAATCCATACAATATCACTAGAGTACACAATAGTACACGTACAAATTGGGCTCAAAGTTGGAGAAGAATTTATTGCGACAGAAACACTCCCCATCGGAGCCGTGGGGCATGGCATAAAAACGATTGCATATAGTTACATATATTTTGATACCACATGTATATTGAATATATACTTTTAGGCTCAGTCGTCTTGAGTCTGGTGGTAGTTTTAAAACACGTGACGTGTCGGTGATGCACATGGTCCTTACCGACACCCCATAAAAAGCATTGCAATGTTGGACTTGTTCCTTAGATAAAAATATTATAAAATTAAAAAAATAAATCGATTTAGTGTAATTGATCAGTGTACATATTGTGGTTGACGTATACACTAGTTGATATTATTTATCTATACTAATATAATAAAGCTGTAGAGTTTGATTGTTTGTTTGTTTGTTTGAACGCGCTAATCTCAGGAACTACTGGTTCGAATTGAAAAATTCTTTTTGTGTTGGATAGTCCATTTATCGAGGAAGGCTTTAGGCTATATAACATTACGCTGCGACCATTAGAAGCGAAGCATCAGTGAAAAATGTTGCAAAAACGGGGAAAATTATTCATATTTGAAGGCTTCCGTTGCTAAGCTACCAAAATAATATTATTTGAAGGCTTCCGTTGCTAAGCTACCCAAATCTATACTAATATTATAAAGCTGTAGAGTTTGATTGTTTGTTTGTTTGTTTGATCACGTGGGCGGAGCCGCGAGCAAAAGCTAGTGGTATATATTTTTTCATTTTTGTACTGACTTGTCATAAGCGCTACTTTAATTGTCTACATGACCAATTGATCTTTAAAATTGTCTTCGATCGAATTTTCTAACGACTTAATTTTTTCATTCTTTCTTTCTAACAACATTGAATAAAATACTCGAATGGGGTTATAATGTTTTAAACTCCCGTAAACTTATACAGGGTTATTTTTAAAACACCAGCAACCTCGCAGGGGTAGATACCTAAGGTTATAAGCTACTACTTTTGTTCTACGACTTTTGATAATTTGTTAGATTTTATTTTCATACAAAAATAAGTATTCATTTAATTTCCGTCTTGAATGTTACCTACGCGCATCGCAGATTACGTAAGCAAAGACGCGAAGCGTGGGGAACCGGGCTAGCGCCTTTGAAGGTCAACGCCCGAGCAGCTGAGCGGCGCCTTTGAGTCGCGCGCGCACGCCGCGCCGCGCCGCAGTCTACGAAGAAAAACACGACACAACAAAAACTTGTAAAATCATTTTTTTTTTAATATATTGAGTTATATCCAAACTCGTAGAACAAAAGTTGTTCCGTATGGGGTCAGCTATCTGGTCCTGCGAGGTTGCTGGTGTTTTAAAATTAACCCTGTATAAATAATAATAATAAAAACACCCAGTCACACAAATAGTCCTGACCCCACAATGTCACGACATATTGTGGTATCAAAAACGTTGAGGAACTTACAGTCCAACCACACCCATACCCGAAACAAATATTCGTGGATCTTGTATTTGTATCAGTGCGGAAATCGAACCCACGGCCTCTCGCTTCGCAGCCAGCTACTCGCCTACTGCGCTACAGAGGTTGTTATACTATTCTAGGAGTATTGTATGGTGTTTAGTAAATAATGATTTCTGTTGATCATTATTAAAATATTACGAACATTTGTTCCAGCACGTAATTTTCCGATCCAGTATTTTTATTTTTCTGTAATGAAGCGGTGATAGTGTAGCGGCGAGTGGAACGAGCTGCTGATACGAACGCCGCAGGTTCGAAACCAATCCCAAGGGCATTCGAATTTATGTGTGTATTCGTTGTAAATTATGTCTCGTTTTAACAGAGGAGAAAAACATCGTGAGGACATTTGCCTGAGAGTTCATAACAAGAATTTCCAATGTATGTGAGGTCTGCCAACCCGCATCATACCAACGTGGTGGCCTAAGACCTAGCTTCTTTCATAAGTAGAGAGGGTCTGTGCCCAGCCATAGTACAGTATATAATACAATGCTGATATTGATTATTAAAAAAGAATAAGTTCATATAAATCTTTCATAGCAGTTACAGCAATATTCCTCGACTTTAAAATATACGTCCAGATTTCCAGACACCGAGGGAAATAGAGTATGACTAATGAAATAGCTTCAGGATTTCGCTATAATCTAGGACGTCGTATAATCTACATCTTTGATTAAAGTGGAAATGGGGCCAGTGAAAATCACAACTCTCATAATGCGAGTTTCAACTTTGACCGTAATGTTAAAAACTACAACTTTCTACTCGCCTAGTTCGGCTATAATGGAGTCCACTTAGCTTTATGCCCTAATAGTCTAATTTAAAGTTTTATCGCTAGCCGATGTGACATTTTAAATCCTAAATCCTTGTGAGGAGCCACTTCAATTTGTAACTGACTGTAACAGAGTAAGTTGAGCGGCCCAGAGCCTCAAGCCACGTCTCCGCCCTCTAGTTTCATACAAATTGATATTTACGGTAATAGCATGAGTTTTTCAGCGAGAACGCGAAGTTGAGGATAACAGGCTCAGTTGGATACGGACCGGAATCCAAATGGGCAAAAACGTTGAGCTAAAGAAGTGAAAAACGAATGTAAGATTTTACTAGAGCGGAATTAAGGTTTATGGTTTAAAGAATTTATTCCCAAGAAGACTAATGTCACTTACATGAGGATAATATTATAACTTAAAGTAAGATTAAAGATTGAAGAAGACCAATTAACTGTATCAGTTGGTTATTCATTGTTAATAAGGGATTTATTGCATAATAGTCATTATTGGAAATTAATGTATAACTTTTGGAAAGTTATAATTGTTAGATTTATTAACAGAGCAGGATTTAAAAACTAGAGCCTTTTTAAAAGCATGCCCTCTATATCCTAGGTAAATATAGAGATGTCAAAATTGGAAATATTTATTAATTTTTCAATGATTAACAAATTATTGCCATGTAAATCTTTTAATACAACAGTTATTTTTCACAAAAATAGCCGAAGTGAATTACTCAGCTCAAATGAGTATTTCTCTAAAAACTCTAACGTAACCTCAATTCTCACTTGATATCTACACTGTCTAGAGAAATTTACCGCTTTGAGTAGACCTTGGGTTTGACATAAGCCTAACTTGTGACCGCGTGTCGGAGACCATCTTAAGCTTTCGACCTCGGTTGTTATCACTGACTTATGAGCTGCTTAAAATATCTGTGTCTACAGGAAACTGTTCTGGCGATGTACCGGTGTGTACAATTATGGTTTAGACTACTTATTTGTGATTGAATTTGTAAGTAAATTTTAATTCCCAATTTTTTTGTTATTTTTCAATGAACTAGAGTATCATCCAATCACGGATCATGGACACAGATCAAAATATGCATCCGATGGTTAGTAATCAATGATGTACACGAACATCCACAGTGCTAGAAGAATAATAGATAAATTATTAAATTTAGGAAAAAATGGGTATTGAGATGATAGATGTGTGAATTTTTAACCCAGCCAACCCTTTCTTCGCTAGAACACAATAGCATTGTTTTTGTGAGTTAGTGGTACAGCTACATCGCTTGCCCATTCATGTATTAAACACGATTGGCTACTATGTGTCTCTACCGCATAAAAAGTTTCTAAATAAATATTACGCAAAACCTCACATTAAAATAGCCATCGAGATTATTTATTGATTATTAAATACTGGCCACAAATTTCTAACCATTAGACTCAGGTACATTGAGAGGAAAGTAAATAAGCATCCCTATGCGAGTACACTCGGCCCAATAAATTATGCGGTGGACCGCAGCACCGGCGTCCCGGACGCCTGTCGAATCCAACGGGAACCAATTAGTCCTACTCGAGAATATTTATTTGCGGTTTCCTCAAACAAGTGAGCACCCGACACTTTAGCCTTCACACACTTCGTGACTTGACTTCTTTATGTGCCAATAAAGTGATAACGATTGATGGAAGACACGCTGAGATTTCTTTATTATGTACATAAAACAGTAATTACATCTAATTGTGGTGGTTGTATTTACTGCTAATAAGCTCTGATTGGAGTTGATATAGGATGGTGGTTGGTCACTAGTGCACGGGGAAGTTTTATTGTTCTTTTATGGAATAAAACCAGAAACATAAATTGCTTGTATAACTTAATAAGATATTTGTAAATGTTGATAATCTTTTGTGTGCTTAATAAAAGCATTTCTTAGATCTGGGTTTGCTGGCGGACTTTAATAACTCATTAACGTAATTTAAGTAAACTATTAACTTATAAACATAGGCTGATGACGTGCTATCCAAATATTCTTTTAGTTAAACCTAACTTTAATTCGACGTGTGAAGTTATCATTTTTTATTATTTTAATACTATAAGGTGGTCCATCGGTTACATATTGTCAAATGATTAACATCTAAGTAATTTAGTCTTTAAATACGCCTAAGCTGTTTTTCGAAAGAAAGATCATACAAACTCAATAACAAAAAAAAAAGACGTGTGGCACTCGGAGACTGCCGCGGTAAAGCTTTTGTATAGCATTTTTTATCAACTTATGTAATTATTATTATTTATTTATTTTATTTATGCAGTATTTTTTTCTTGTTTTTAATTTTAATTTTGAGGGTCAAGGTCGGGGTAAAGGTTAAGGTCGGGGTCAAGGTCAGGGTCAAGGTCAAGGTCGGAATCTAGGTAAACTTAGGGGTCAAGGTCGGGGTCAAGGTCGGGGTCATGGTCAAGGTCGGAATCTAGGTAAAAATCGGGGTCAAGTTCAAGGTCAAGGTCAGAGTCAAGGTAAAAATCGGGTTCAAGGTCGGGGTCAAGGTCCAGGTCGGAGTCAAGGTAAAAATCGGGGTCAAGGTCAAGGTCGAGGTCAGGGTCAAGGTCGGAATCTAGGTAAAAATCGGGGTCAAGATCAAGGTCGGGGTCAAGGTCGGAGTCAAGGTAAAATCGGGGTTAAGGTCAAGGTCGGGGTCAAGGTCAAGGTCACGGTCGGGGTTCAAGGTCAAAGTCTTGTGAAAGTCCGGTCCAAGTTGACTGGTCACTGTGTGACGCCACCTGGGACTTCGAAATTATCGATGTTCCAGGGAGGTCAGCTAACGCTGGCTGGTCGGAGGGGGGGTGTTAGGTTTTTTCGTTACGAAATTTCTGGATTCGGTCTCGCCGCAAGGCCCGCGATAAAATCTATACAATAGCTTAATAATAATTTCATTAACAATTAAAACGCCTTTAGCGATATAATATATTATTGAAAAACATAGTCGATTGTGGATCGTTTTAAATCACCCACATTTGTAAATATTGTAAAAATAACCGTTTACGTTATTTGTTCTTTATTAAGTATCTTTATATGTAAAACTCAATAGACCATGAACCACTGCTTCTTGCGAACACTTACTATTACAGATTTTGAAACAACGCACCCTCAAATAGATGCATGTAAATTATTAAAACATAGAGCTTACTTACAAAATGGCAGTAACACAAATAACAATCGATTTCCACTTAGTATACTAGAGTTGCATGCACAAACAACTAAATAGAAAGAGAGTTTATTAATTGCTAACGATGTCGCGGAACGTGGGTCACGTAAAACAAACACGCAACATAACCTGATGATCCAACCATAATACTATGATTGATCGTTGTTAGCACTTAACGCTTTATGCACTGTTAAATGTAATTTTGATGGAAACAATGGTGTAACTATGTAAAGCCGATGAGACGCTCGCCTGACGGTAAGCGCCTCGTCTGCCCATGAACAAGCAACACCACTTATAATTTCGAATTAAAAAAATGCTCATTAATTTGAGGTTACTCTTGTTTATAAAAACATGGATTTATAAAGCCAAGCTAGCCGTACAGTATTGTAAATTCTTTTGCCAAAGGATCTGCCCCCCGACCGCCTATTCAAAGCGATAGCGATAGCGATAGCAATGCGCGATAGCGATGACAATACATTGTCTTAATTACTTAAAAATTACTGTCTGTTTACTGTCAAATGTACGGATAAATCATTCGGTCATTGCTTTGGATGATTGCTATAACTATGAATGCAATACAGCTCCATCGGCGGTACGAAATGGCCGTGTGACGTCATAAACTATAACAATGCTCAAAGCTAGAGAGATAGGCGGTCGACCCACTGGTGCTTGATATGGCATAAAATTTTAAGAATACTACTTGTTATTAATTTATGACTAAATGGATCACCAAAGTCTACCTTAATCTAGTGTATAAATTAGTGCAATGAGATTTATGCCTTTAGAGGCTTCGAGCTCTTTTGATAGACCGTAACTTCACAAATAAAAAAGGAAGAAAAAAGAAGTATAGAATAAAGTATGTATTGCGAGTGGCTACGTTTTTCCTCCGATTGTCAATAAGTCCAGTTATACGTGTAGACAATATACGAAAATATTAAAGTATATTCTTGTGCCAGATGGTATATATACGAGCCAGTCGGTCTCTTAAAGGTAAACGATCACGACTACATTTTATTATGAATGGTATAATGCCTTAGAAATCATAACTGCATTACCGACTTTTAACGCACTGTACCAAAGGCAACAGCAAGCTGTTCATTCATGTCGCATTCCTGTGATACGGTTGTAACAATCGGTTGAGCCGGGCCATTCACTCTGTAGACAACACTACCTACAGCGTGGCTTCATCAGTTGCAAAATTATTTACTACTGGTATTTAGATTTTATACCCAGTGTGTTACTAGTAGTAATACCTAAGGGTATTATGATGAACTTACTTATATTTATAAGAATAAATGGAACTGTTGGAACTTGTAACAATAAGTACGATTTCAAAACACAAAAGCACTTTTAGTTTTTTCATTCCCTTACCAAAAATTTACGTAATCATGCAAATTGTACATAGCAGTCGGTAATCTAATTTGTTTTGTAAAAGAAGGACGAAACGTAAACAGCTATTTTCTTACCCCCTATTTTGTTTTAACCCAATTTAACTTTAGCTATTGAAGCCTCATTTTGCGTTAACGAAGTTATTGCGCGCACTGCAATCACGTTTGTTGGTGTATTGTCAGCTTATACATTTTTTTTTTTTGCCAGCGTTATCTCTGCCTAATGCCCTCCGCCTTTGTATCATGATTTGATGGTGATCTGACCCCCACAATATGCAACGGGAACTAAGTTTTACTATTGCCTCTTCCGTTTGTCAGCAGTGTACCACGTGCAGGTGAAGTTGGCTTTGGGCCTATGATGTACCTGAATACTCACATTTTTTTCAGGACATACAAACATTTACTGTAACACTATATATATATATATATTGATTTAGTTAGCATAGGTCTTTAAATTTCAATGTGAAAAATGCAGTAGGTGTTGGCACAGAATAACCCTTCATTATTGATATCATAAAATTAACGCAAACCATGTTTTCGACTTAAAAAAGGATGGTTCTTAATTCATTTGTATCAAATGTATCTTACATGACATCTCCGCCAAATGTGGACCAATTTTGATGATTCGTCTTATGTTTGATAAAGTTTAGCAGAGTAAATAAATTCCGAGTTTACCTCTGCCGGTTGGTCCAAGATTTGGTTAAGATCTGTTGATGGGGTAGGAGGGAATTTCCAAAAAAACTTGCCAACGGGTAACACCTAACCTACCTACTGCAAGTCATATTTAGTATCAGTTTGCCAAACTTTCAGCAGTAACAAATTGGCATATAATTAAATCGTGGTCGTAGACTTGACAAAATTAACTAACTTAATTAGTCGTCTACTCATAAGTTGATTCCATTTTGAACAATTACTTTCAGAAGCTTGAAATGTATGTTACAGAACAATTCATTATTTCTATACTCCGCATGTTGTAGTAAAACTCGACCCAGATAAGTAATTTGATAAAGAGAACTACATTAAAGTAATAACAATATGTGAGAACGGCACACTTAAATAAATCAAAAGAAATACTGAAAAGGAAAAGCGCGACACTTTCTTTTAGCGTGAAAAATAAATATACTTACATTATGTTAATACCAATCTCAAGAAACTATATCTGAATAATCCTAATAGCCTAAGATCCGGCAGTAGAATCTCTACGTTCATGACGTAGATGCTCAAGCTCAAATTTCTACATTCATTTCGAATAGGACAATACATTGATCATAGGGTGCCAGTCAAAAAGTGCCCGCATAATTTTTTTTTTTTAAATATAATTACATTTTGGGAAAAAATTTCGTTCATGGTGTAGTTAAATAAAACATTGTTCCTATTACACAGCTATGTATGTAGAGAATTCAAAAAACCATAGTTGCCGTACAAAAAAGTATTACCTGTTTACACCTGGCTGCCAAGTAGTTGCGGCCGAGTAGGCAACGGCACCCATGGTTTTTTGAATTCTCTACATACATAGCTGTGTAATAGGAACAATGTTTTATTTAACTACACCATGAACGAATTTTTTTCCCAAAATGTAATTATATTTAAAAAAAAAAAAATTATGCGGGCATTTTTTGACTGGCACCCTATGATCAATGTATTGTCCTATTCCAAAATGAATGTAGAAATTTGAGCTTGAGCATCTACGTCATGAACGTAGAGATTCTACTGCCGGATCTCGTGCTATAACAAATACCAAAGTCACTGTATTGGCTTTGGTTGATTTCTCAAACGCCTTTAGTACCGTCAGTCACGATATCCTTCTTGCTATCCTCTCCCATATCTTGATCTCTCCTACGGCACTGGAATGGTTCTCATCTTATCTTCAGGGACGCCAGCAGTCGGTGCGACTCAATGAGTCATCATCAAATTGGTGCCATATTGACTCTGGTGTCCCTCAAGGCGGCATTCTTTCTCCGTTGTTATTTTCTATTTTTATTAACCTCATAACTTGTAATCTTCAGTGTGCGTATCATCTATATGCCGATGACCTGCAGATTTATTCTCAGGCTGGCGTCGATGATGTGGTCACAGCTGTAGACAGGGTGAGCAGAGATCTTGTTCATATTAAGAATTGGTCTGATAGTTTCGGTCTGTCTGTGAACCCGTCTAAATGTCAGGCAATAATTGTGGGTAGCCCAAGGATGATGAGCAGACTGGATATCACAAAGGTTCCATCTGTTACTTTTGATGGATCTGTCATCCCTTGGTGTACCAGTGTCAAGGATCTGGGACTACATATCGACTCCACCCTGAGCTGGCGATCCCAGATAAACTCTGTTAGCCAGAAGGTCACCGGCACTCTTCGTGCTTTATATCGCCTAAAAAACTTGCTTCCTTCTAAGACCAAGACTTTGCTTGTGCAATCCCTTATTCTTCCGGTAATCGATTATGGTGATGTGTGCTATTTTGATCTGAATGCAGATCATCTTAACAAACTTGACCGTCTTCTCAATAACTGCATTCGATTTATCTATAATCTTCGTAAATATGACCATGTTTCTTCCTGTCGCGCGCAGTTAAAATGGCTACCTATTCGCCAACGCCGATCTTTGCGAGCACTCACAACTCTCTTCTCGCTGCTTACATCCCCCTCCCCGCCTTCTTATTTATCTTGTCACTTTACTTACCTTTCTGACAGCCATGACAGGAATCTTCGCTCTTCTAGTAATCTTCTCCTTAAATGTCCCCCTCATACCTCTGACTTCACCCACTCTTCTTTCGCTATTCAATCTATACTTCTCTGGAACGCACTCCCACTCGAAATCAGGTTGTGCACTACACGTGTAGCTTTCAAAACACGAGTTCGTCAACTATTGTTGGACGGAGTGGCAGAATCACATTAATTTGTTTATATACATATGTATTATATAATATATTTATTATATTGTATTTAAGTATATTTTATTATATTTAATTCGGTATTTTAATGTTTAATATTTCTTTAATACGTATCTTCTCTCCTTTTTTTTGCACCTACTTTGTTCATCTCTGCATTACCCTAAGGTTGACTGGTAGAGAATGCCTTTGGCATTAAGTCCGCCTTTATACATTTGTATATAAAGTGTAAATAAATAAATAAATAAATAAATAACAAAGAGCAGATATACATTGTAAGAAGACTTGTAAAGACATATCATTTTGTGATGTGCATTTTCGC
Organism: Amorpha juglandis; assembly: GCA_949126905.1. NCBI lineage: Eukaryota > Metazoa > Arthropoda > Insecta > Lepidoptera > Sphingidae > Amorpha > Amorpha juglandis. The sequence continues at coordinate 8,909,057 of OX421380.1, forward strand.
AACTTTCGTTTTTAGGGTGCCAACTGCCAATGGAACCATAAAGTATAATTATGTGTTATGCTCACTACAAGTCTCTGCCGTCCGTCTGTTCTACATTTGAAGGACTCTCTTATTTGAACAATAATGTATCCCACTGGGCACTGACATATTGTGAATGCGTTATTGTGCAAAATATTATTAAAACTCTGCAGTTTGTATGATAAAACACCTAAAAAGGTTTTCACTTATTATATTTGTTTACACTGAGACGTTCTCGTAGAATATAAAATACCCATTACACATTTTTTAAAGTAATATTATCATTGTTGATGATAGTTTATGTCCTAATTAGGTTATATAATATTATGTCACTAAAGCGTACATATTTCTTCTTCCACCTGCTCTCATACACTCTTAGTTGGGTCGGTGCAAAACGTGCTTTTTAAACATGTTACAGATAGATGGCCTTAGATTGGCCTGTAGTTTTTACGACCGCGTTCCTGACGTCAACCCCTTTGGGGAGAAAACACGCCCAGACCCGTAACACATATTTGTAGATTACACAAACATTTGTCTCGGTGTGGGAATCGAACCCGCGGCCTCACTTAACAGCCGGCTACTCGCCCACTGCGCCACGGAGGTTGTCGAGTTTGTATTAAGTGTCTATGGCTTGGAAACGAAAATAAAATAACATTTTATATTCAAATACTGTTTCTCGTTAATGTAGGATAGTCCAATATTGTTTTTATTTTTCTGTTATAGCTCCAACACCCGACGTAAACTTGTTTATATAAACTCAAAACTTTCCCGTGGAATTAATTTCGTTAACACCTGAAGTGTAATTCTGTGTAAATAGGTTTTGTTTTTATGTCAGGGAAGATAAAACGATTTTATTGACTGTCAGTAACAATTCATGATTGCTATTTTACCTCAGTATTTAATTAAACTTAAATCATTCGGTTCAAATATTTCGAGTTTCGGTGAGTTTTTTGATAGTGGTCATATCATCAGTATTTATGGCAATACCTCAGCAGATTGCTGATCCGTAAGTTGGTGGCACTGGATTTATTCTTCTGGATATATTAACTTCATTAATTTATGACTTTATAAATATTTCTAAAGACATAACAGCCATCTAAAAACTTGCAGTAACGTTATTGGAATAAATTTTTAATGGATGTAAATTTTAAGAGGCTGGCTTTGTGAGGTAGTGTCCAAAGTTATAATCATATTTCGCCCACACATTTGCAAATAATATCAATTGCAAGTATACGGCATGTATACGGAGCATAAACATAATATGAAATATATAAACACCATAAATACATGTATCTTATATGGAGCGAAAATATATCCGCCGAGATATTGTTTTAATACGATCTCGGAAAATTAAGAGAGCCCCAGAAACGGCAGGAACACGACCTTACCATCGTACAAATTGATATTTATTATTATGAGGGAATTTTTTCACTCGGCTCCGTTGGATGGGGGAATCGAAATGAGTTCCGTACTTAACTTGGATTAAACTCTTTGCAGATCTGGCACAGTACGAGTTACGGTTTTGATGAAAACGTTTATTGACGAAGAGTTTAGCTGTAGGGATTTTTTTGCCTCTCTATATGTGGTTTTACGTCTTTGGATTGCTCGGAAGTGTTTCATCTGTAAGAACTTTACTCGTAATTTATATCAAAAATGTTTTCACTTTATTTCATGTTCTTATGTTTACACGTATAAATAAAATTATGTCGAATAAATAATGGCGATCAAAACAATGAACATTGCCCGTGAATCCTAGGTTCAAATACAACATTACGAAAATAAGCTGAGCAAATAACAAGTGGACCAGTTGCACTTCTTCTCTTCTACATCTTCAAGGAGGGGAGAGCTTATTCTATTTGACAATACATGATTGGAGATAAATGGCATATAGTAAATATACCCTATCACATCAACATAATTTATCCCAGTACATATATAAAATAATATAACCCTTTTCAAAAAAGTATCCAATAACTTATAGTGGCTATGCTGTGCAAAGTTAATTTTAAACCTGGCAATATGTCCATGTAAAATCACGTAGCATCTATATTGTAACTATGATACGAGGGCCATACATTGACTGGTATCCCCGTCACCCGTTGAGTTATAGCCAGCCCTGTATTTTGGCGGGAATTGTTAATTAAACCGCACCAATATGCCACTCACAATACCGTAGCTTAATAAAATTACAGACCCAATTTCCGATCTGATTTAAATTTGACACACAAAGCGCGGATAGTAGGTAAGCCACACGAGCTTCTATAACCATTTTTATTTAATCATTTGGATTTGTTTTTTTATGAGACTGGCAAACGAGCATTTTGATGTAAGTGAGCTCTATCGTCTATGAATGCCCACAATACCAGAGATTATGGATGCGTCCCAGACTTTAAGGTATTCGGAAGTTGGGATTAGGACTTCCGGATATCTCGTTTACCATAAAAAACGCTGCTGCGTTACAGTTGCTACATCACATCGGTTTTCTGTGACACAGTAGCACTAAATGATTTTAGGCTTTCGCGGTTAGTATACATGTTATAATATTTGTTTAAACGAGTCTTAATCGCATAGAAGAAGGTATGAATACCTATTATATATTTTATTCCCGTTTCGACCAAATACTACGCGATTCAGACTCTATTAAATAAATATTATAACAGTAGCACTACTCTACTCGAGATGGCCTTTTCGAGCTGTAGACAAAACTGTGTATCGTAGCTCTCAACTTACACTTTACAATACAGCTAAAAGTCTGCCTAAGTATCTACTTACCATCAGTTTCGTTGTGTAATTTTGTTTGGTGTAACATGAAAAAGAAGATATTTTAAGCGGCAACTAGAAATATGTAATTTTCCCATATTTTTTTTATTAACAGGAAATATTTTGTTATTAACGTGGCCATCTAAAAATTTAAAGACTTTAGACAATATAAAATAATAAGGTCGATGTATGGCGCTGACTTATTTGAACTTCACGACTCCCGGATGTTTTAAAATGTCCATAAAGATTATCAAAATATGAATACTGTATTATTAAAATATCCTAGATCGTAGATTATGAGATTTTAACGATCACGCTGATATAGCTTCCGGCCGTATTTGATTGAGGCAGTTGTTATTCTTGCAAGAGTATTTTTGGCATTATTTAACTATCTAGAGAATAAATTCCGATACCTTTCAATGGATGCAATAAGTGTTACGATAGGTAGGTATTATATACACGAGTCCGCCTGAGCAGGTACAACCGATTTGTCTATTTCTAAAGCTAAGTAGGAGTCTGTAAGCGCTCTTGTTATCCAGCTTAAAAGGCATTAAAGCTATTGAAATTACTGGAACTTATGTGGCATGTCTCGGGGTAACGAGCATAGTGTTGTGCAGTGAAATTAAATGAAATTATTATTATTAGGCGTGGCGCTTACATCAGGCCAGTGACCTGCTCGTCTCGAGATTCATACGAATAAAATAAGTACACATAAAAGAAACAAAATAGGTGGCTGTCCAAACCGTTTATCGGTAGCGTATCGCTTATTGGACGTTGTCGGTTTCTTTCTAGCGGTCATTCATTATGCGACTATAGAGTTAGACCAGTGTTTCCTAACCTTTTTTAGGTCATGCCCCACCTTAATTTTTTTTTGGTTAAATTTGTCATCGATATCTAGCATTGCATTTAAATAACCCAAAGCGAGAGGGTGAAAGTCGTATCGAGCCCATTTTTGTATTGTCCGTCTTAACTATCCCCGTCTTAAATTGCCCCCCTCACGTTGGGAAACACTGCGTTAGACTGTAAGTTTTAAACGACCGAAAAAAAATACTAACATAGCCAAAAACTGTCTCAATTAAATCAGCTTCCAAATAAATTAAAAACCTGCATTTAAATTGGTCCATCAGTTTTGCCACTATACTTCCACACACACATACACAAATGCGCGCGCGCAGGCACTGCGTCTGTTTTGTCAGGGGTAAAAAATATTGATAAAAATGCATTGAAACGCATTACATCAGTCATTGAACTGCCTATTGACAAGATATAAGTCCATTCAAAATAACGTCTAATTATATGTTTTTGTAATAAACATTAGACTGACTCAGGATCAATGGTAGGTACATGATCTGAAACAGACTGATGAATGAGCAAACCATTTAACTTTAAATTAAATCCTGAGCACGTACTTGATGAAGACTATAACAGAAGGGTTACGAGTACAGTCATATAGATACTACACATTTGATTATTTGTTAACATAACAACATTAACAACGTATTTCGACGCAGCCTCAGGCGATGTTCGCGTATTAAAAGCAATTCAAAGCGGCAGTTTACATGACTAATACCGTTATCTGGCTCGTTACAGCTATCTGGTCCCTTGTTATATACATCCTAATATTTGAGAACCCTCCCAATGGCTTTAGTTTGAAAGCGTGAATCGATCGGCTATTACGAACCACTGATAATACTCTAACAAACTTTGTTCTAGTTTTATATGACATGTTACCGAACAACATTTCTCGGGTATTACCTATAGTTGTAATTTTTAGGACGGAAATCTCAGTTAGAGGTATTTTAATAGCTGTTGCTGAAATTATCTGAGAGAAGTTAAAAATTCTTAGTTGACTTATCTATAGACGTTAGATTGTTAGTAATAGTAGCACTAAATAATACACTTCACGGGTATAATAATACTAGCCCTGTATTATAGACGTCCCACTTCTGGGCACGGGCCTCCTCTATTGAATGCGAGGGATTAGGCCTTAGTCCACCACGCTGGCCTAATACGGGTTGGCAGACTACACATACCTTCGAAAAATCGTATCGAGTTTTCAGGTATGCAGGTTTACTCACGATGTTTCCTTCACCGTTAAAGCAAGCGATAATTAACAATTCATATACACTTAGCTTTAAAAGTCAGAGGTGTATGCTCTTGGGGCTGGTTTCGAACCTGCGACTTTCGTCTCGACAGTCCGTACTACTCCCCGCTGAGCTATCGCTGCTTCAGTGGTATAGGGATATGAAAATAATAACAAATTTTCTTTTTATTTATGCCATGGATCATCTCTACTGGATAATGATAGGTACTGTTTCACATACGGCGTGAAGTGATATCATGCTGTTGGAATTCGGACGGCGAAATGAATTTGTGTAGAAACAGTCATGCATTGCGCTTTCCTGTTTCAGTCGTATACTTCAAAACGTAACTTTACCATTACATACAAAGCGCACCTCAAACCAAGGCCTATCACAACTAAAAATAGTGTTCAGATGATGTGGGTAGTTGAAGATATATTTTTGTAAACTATTAACAAATCGCGTTTTATTACATCGGAATGTTTCCTCGATGTAACTGGCTTTATTTATTAACCTAAAATATTATCAAAATATTGAGTAGAGCAGATTCGCTTTATGGTGTGAAATAAAAAAAAAACTCGCACCGGCTTGCTGTGTTTAATCTAAGAGCTTATTTAAAATTTATTAATGGTAAGGTTCGAGATAAAAAAATACTCGAACGAAAAGTAGAAATTCAGATTCAGAAATGAAATGAATACGGGGCTTCAGGCGTTTCGTCGCCGATGAATAATTTATCTTAGAACTGGATTTTCGCGAAATTACTTGCCATCTCATTTTGAAAGAATGTGCTATACGAATTGACTGCTAATACTGTCGAAGGATGTATTCATTGCTTAATATAATATTACATAAAATAAGTAGCCATCTTTGTGTATATTCTACAATTAAAGTTATGTGCTTCGGAAATCTTGCTTTTTACGAATTAGTACGCATTGTAAAAAGCAAATGTCCAGCTATCCCAGCCTGGTCAGAAGGAGAAAAATAAGTAAGTAGGTACATAATCTTATCTAATGACAGATCCGCATTAAAACAGTATACATATCTTGTAAATCGGCGGCGTCGTGTGCCGGGTCGGTCACTTCCCTGTAACATGGTTGAGGAGGCCGATGGCTGGCACATGCGTCATGCTCGTGAACGGGTGCTGCTTGTGTGGACTGGTCTGCTCAAGCTCTTATTGCGTGTTTAGTTGATTTATTCATATAGTTCTTGAAGATCATGCACAAAAAACTATTATATTATGCTAATTATTTTACTTTATGACGTTCCTCATTGGCATAAATTGAGCTGCTCTAACTCAAATAAATAATACTTCAATGTATGTAGTTCTAATATATATTGTAATAAGTTTAGAAAAGAGCAACGTTAGAGTTTCTTGCCCGTTCTTCTTTAACGAATCAGCATTCCGAACTGGCGGTAGAGTTAAAATTTGACTGAATCTAAATAATGTTTGACATTTTACGGATTCAATAAATGATTTGATTTTGATTTTGATTTTGATAATACATGCACACCCGAAGAGGTAAGCAGAGGTGCAAATTGTACATCCATCGTTGATTTTGGTAAGTGTTATATCTATCGCCATATCATGTGTAAATTTAAATTTCCCTAGTTGTCCCTAGACAAAGAAGCGATTCATTTTAATCTAGTAACTATTGCGTTATTTAGTTGGTGTTATTGGGCAATATACGATATTGCTGGCTTAACATAATATAATGAAACTTAATATAGAGTTGCTGCACTGCTCCAATATTAGGTTTAAGACTTAGAGACCATCTCTTCATAACTTTCTTCTTAAAATGTATAATCAAGGAATTTCGGTTCCCACTTCTCTCTTATTTTTCTTAAGTTTTCGGTAGATGGCTCCACATACTCTTGAAAATCAGTTTCGTTACTTGTATTATCTTACTTATCATACAATACTACAGATTTTCTCGTATCGATCGTATAGGATGATTACTTATACGCCATCCGGGGCTGTCTTGGTGTCCGCGATGTGGCAGATAAAGTCCAGGAATATCGCTTAAGGTAGTTTGGTCACATTTTGAAGAAACCGCAGCGAATGCCATGCAGAAATAAAAGACAAACGTACATATATTTCGCTAATGGAAATTAACGATGTATTTCATGACGAAGACCATCAAAATAAGGCAATTTTGCAAGACGATATCAAGAATACTAGTATTATATCATATTATATAATTATCGTACGAAAAAGGGCTACATAATTAAATAAATCGCCTTGACTTATTTTATTTAGTTGATTGACATTAACATAACTTTATTAGTTATAGACAAAAAGAAATTATCGTTACATGAAACAAACGGTGTTGGACACGAAATCACTTACGACACCCCTGACGACGTTTTTAACTAGCACCAACTGTTGAAGTTCTCACATAAACAAGGACAATTATCCATAACACGAAAATGAGCTCCCGAGTCCCGCCTCCAAGAAACTTCTTCTTACAAGATACAAGAATACAGTAAGACAGCTTTCTTAGTTTATTAGCAAAGCTAGCATGTGGATGGAATTCATAATTAGTAGTAATTAAAAGACACTGCTTCTATCTATGAAAATGATATCACACTATTCCAATCCCCTTTTTATGATTATTGAAATCAAATTAACACGTCACATTCAGAAAGACAATTTGGCAGAAATGTGGTGGGAATTGCGAATTTCATATAAGTTTAAACCGTTTAACGCACCCCAATAAGCAATGACGGACGGCTCATAATAAATTTTGTGATTGACAATAGCCATTCGTCATTCATAATTAAAACGAAAATGAATTATGTGAAGGTCCACTTGAAGTGGGTACGGCAGTGGTACGGCCTAGGTTATTGCGTAATACTGAGCTTAGAATAGACATTCATCAGGTATGTATTACATATTAATTCAGTTAGGTTTTTAGTATAGGTCGATAAACGAGCAAATGGGGCACCTGATGGTAAGTAAAATCCATCGTATGGACGCGTTGATGATCTTTAGGGTAAGGAAAAATTAGAGGATTTAGAAGGGGAGGGGAACATGGGTCTTTGGATATCTCACTCATCATACGAAACACTGTAGCAAGCCGCTACTTTACGTCGGTTTTCTGTCAGTGGTACCCGGCCGATCCGGCCCTTCATGCTGTAGACATAACTGTCCACAGCGTGGTTCTGCCTCTCCAATTTACTTTTATATTTGAAAACATATTTATTGTGTCGTATTCTTTTATGAAAAAAGTATTCAATCGCCATGATACTATGTGTTTATAAATCAAGCTGTCAAAGAAAAAAGTTCCAAAGCCAATCAATTTATTCACCTCATCAGTAAAAGGTAATTTTCCACTCGATGAACTTTACGTCAGCGTATTCTTTATCAAGAAAACTCACGCGTATCTCAAATTGAAAGGCAAACTTGTTACCTTTATTACAAGTAATACGAGTACTATTTCGTCACAATTACGGTGGAGTAATAAAAGTTTCTACGGGACTTGTACGTGACGCAGAAATGGAGACTTTACGTGTGACGAATTGGCAAAAATGTGAACTCTTACAATAAAGACGCTGCTCGTATGAAAGTGGATTGAAGGAAATGTTGTATCTCTTTAGGGAATGAAGCTACTTTGAGCATTTATTGTCGTTTACTTTGATACGCATGCGAGGCCGATACGTGACGCAGCCTTGTTATGAATAAACTTCTTTGCCTTTATGAAAAACTTACATTGCCAAAATAAGTATAAAACCTTGACAACAGACAATGGCAGAGTTGTAACGTTTTATCTTTCTTTTCTTTAGGAATTTGAAGATGATAGTAATATGTTCTTTTTTATTTTTATTTAATTGAATGACGAGACGTGCAGAGCGCTCTCCTGGTGGTAAGCGACACGCCTGCCCATAAATAGAAGCAGCACCACACAGAACTTTGAATTACAAAGCACTGCATGGCACTAAGCTGTGCTCGTCACTCCAAGACATAAGATGTTAAGTCTCATAATGCCCAGTAATTTCACTGGCTTCAATGTTCTTCAAACCGAAACACAACAGTTCTTACACACTGTTGCTTGGCGGCAGAAATAAACAAAGTTGTGGTACCAACCCAGACGGCCTCTCGCATACGACGGACCTATACCACCTTGTGTTAACGTATTAATATATATAAAAATAGAAGATCAATGTTTATTGTAGTTGTAGAAAAAGTAGTTCTATCTGTGCACGACAAAGTAACTGCCTTACACTTGGTGTTAAGCGCAGTGCAGTCCAAAAAATCCAGCATCCACCGACAAATAATGGGTTTGTTGGTGGTTACCAGAATCATGTCGGCCTATATAAATGCTGCTTCACACAAGAGGAAAGAACTAAGAAGCAAATCGAGGGGCCTGCGATAGAATAGGCACAGGGATACAAGGCTTCAAGCAACCATCAAGTCATGTCGGAGGTCCCTCGGGAGATCACATGGTGTGTGGGGTCACTATGGCAGATTTTAACATCATGTGTACGGTGGTCGCTATCCGGGCGGATATGAATATCCTACCACCAGCGAAACAACCACCACTTTTACAACTATCATAAAACTAACCATGATAATATAGTTAAAGATATAACAAATAAGACGGTAACATGATTCGCATTCACATAATTCCTAACAAATCGTTATGCAATTAATACGTGCATCAGTATAAACGCAATGTAAGCATGTATATGTGTAACAATCGATTTACGACCCTTGATTGGCAAATATTAGCATTGACATAATGACAAAGCCGCAGAATCAATGGGATTGTCGGTTCTGCGGTGTGGCGATTTCAGTCATTGCGTTCCACCATGATGGGGCTAAGTCTATGCAATTTCCATATCTTTATATATAACAATTTTGTGTCACTTTGGGCGCGATGAACTCCTAAACTACAGAAGCGACTTTAATAAAATTTTGTAAACTGTGTGCAGTTTGATACAACTTGAGAGATGAGATAGCTTATATCTCAATTATTTATAGTCGCAATATTTTTATTGCAAATTATTTCATGTCAGAGATGCATGTGTTGCGCTATTCATATCAACGTGACGCAACGACGGTCGGCACCACTCCCCCTGAGCTATCATTGCTGCCTACCTACTTTCGTGACGATACATGCCTTTTAAATTTATTTACAGTTCAAATGTGGAAAAACATCACAGATACATATTATAGCTGTCTTCAATGCCGGAACTTTAATCAAATGCTCCGTCACAAACCGTAACAAATTGTAGATTTTGATAATTATTCCACTGAATTGAACGTTTAAGGTCGACAAAATGCAGTCCCTTATAGCTGTGTTGGTGCATAAACGATCGAGGGCTGGGAAGGGATCGTTCGGACCTTAACGAATTGTTATTTTGATGCGTTCATTCGGAAAAACAATTGGGGTTCGTGAATTGAAGGGACGAAAAGATTCGTTAAGCTTAAGGATTTAGGGTTTCGAAATTGTAAAATTAGAAATAGGTTTCGAATCAAATAACTTCAGTTCATGAATAACACAAATTCTTTCTTTATTTAATAGTAATAGGTAATTTTTAAGTCTCCTTCTTTAAAGGATGCCTACGGAACAGGATAACAAAGGGTTCTATCCTTTAACAGTAATAGGTAGTCGTAATTATTTTTATAAAATATATTCTAATATAGCTAATTTAAGAGTGTCGGTGTGAAATTTGCGGTGCGCTATTCGGACTCGCACTTGACCGTTTATCCTACTCTCTAGAATTCATATCGTGGGGTATAACGATTCCACTTACATATTTAATCGACTTCAAATTTCTTCTTATGCTGTTTTCATCTTATAATTGGGTATAGTAAAATAAACAGTTAGACCCGTCAAAACGATAAAAAGTACGTACGCATGCTTAATTAATTTCTTTTTTCGTAAATAAAAGCTAATTTTGTGGAGCAATTAGTCCATAGCACAATATATTCTAAGGAATTCAGGAATTACAGAAAATCACCGATGCTTGGTGTTTACGCGCTAGCATCATCTTGCCATTTTTGTCTGTTCTTTCTATGCTTTTTTGTATAATACGTAGTTTTAATTTAAATTTGGTAGTAAACTGCGTTATTACTATTATTAAAGTCAAAGAGTAGTCGTGGCGCTGGTGCAACAACGTCACCAACCAAATCCACAGATTTAAGTTCAAAAATGTGGTTTCAAAATGTTTGCATGCGTGAAGGTTGCCCAAGGTTGTTTTTACTCTTTAGATTGTCGCCTGTCTCTTGAATGCGTTTAATCACTTATGTATTCATGTTAAGGTGTTAGCGGCTCTCTGTATGGTAGGGTGTTATTTGCTGTTTTTCCCAGGTGTGCCCTTGAGCTAGTTATGCGGTATTGCGACGAGAGCACAAAAAGCGTTTGATTTATCGAGGAAGCAATAAAGGCTATTCTCAGAATAGAACTTGTCGCGTTTATTGATTTAACAGTATAATTGCCTTCAGTCTTCTCTGGAGATAGTTCGATTCATGTAGTAAGGTTTTTTGTTTATCTTATATACGTTAAATCGATTTTAGTGTTACCTTCCAATTTAATTACTTGATGCTTGGAGTTGCACTGTTGAAACGTTGATCAAGTTTATTTTATATTAATTTTGCTAAAAATAATGTGAAAATATTTAAATTTGAATTTCATTCGTATATACATACACATATAATTTTATGTAAGTGTATACTAAATAGATAAATGTTACCATAAAAAATAATTTTCCCAGAAGAGAAATTGTACCAATTCGTATAATAAAGTAATAGCCGCCGAGTACACTCCGCTGAGGTGCCAGTTAACGCCTTCAGGAGGGTTAAGTGAGGATAATTTCCCTTTGCGTGCCCACTCTTAATGACGAGTTCACCCTCTGCGGGCGAATGGGGGTTACGCGCCTTTAGCGCAGGAAAGGGGCCGTTAAGGCCCACGGAACCCGTTTTTGTGATTTCCCTTAAAAGTTATTTTTTATGTAACTATTAACTAGACAACTTTTGAAGCCGTTTTCGTGTCAAAGAATTTTTGTGAGGGAAGGATTTCCGTCGAAATAATTTTGGTAATTTACGGTGGATATATGTTAGTTTGTGGCCTAGCTTAAGATCCAAACATACAATGGTTGCGTCCAATGTGTGAAATAGTTTTATAGCAAACAAACCTTTATTATCTACCACAATATTGCATGATTATTATTTCAATGTACCCAACTTTATTTTCTTAAACATCCTCAATTAACCAATAAAAAGGGAATACCCTAACAATATTATATATTACTATATACCTATTTATATTTGACTCCTTGGTCTAGTCGCAGCGTACTAAGCCTAATAAACATGAGGTATTGAGTTGAAATCCCAATCGGACAATCCCAATTTGTATTTGAATTTTCAATTCGTTAAATCACACATGAATTGCACGAGATTGGAATTTGTGCCTGGTATGGCGATAGACTCGCAACCTATTATATCATGGGGAGGATATAAGATTGGCAAAACGTGGGTGCACTATTTGCACCTCTTGGGGAATAAAACGCGAGCTTGAGTAATGTTATAATGTATTACTACACTACGAATTATATATTTTTTTGATAGTGACTATTTAAAATTAGCGCTGTGGTGTGGTACGCGTCACAGCACAGCAGTACGGTGAGTGGTCACCTGCCTGCCACAGTCACGACGCGCAAATGTCAAAACCATCAATCAATTGTAAAATTAACTGTAGTCAGATACTAATAAATTGTCTTTCTTTCTTCCTATAAAACACAGTTATTATACACTATAATTGTATAATAAAATATTAAGAAAAACTCAGAGATAACAAGCGACAAAGCCACCCAGATCCAACCAAGTCAAGTGATTTGGTATCTTCAGATAAACATTTTAACGGAATGTTCACATCGCAGCCTCGTGCGAGATATTTGCCTTAATTAAAACTTGTTCGGGTCCAGTGAAATATGGAATATAATTTACTAGATACGGTTCTGTATATTGTACAGAGAAAATTAAGTTAAACATTATCAACTCCCATTATTTCAGTTTCTGTGCCCCGTAAACATTCCAGCTGTATTATTTTGAGTCTAGCAAATTGTATATGATAATTTCACTTAGCATATTGGGTATCAGGATATATATAAAACCGAAAATCGTAAACTGGAGCTTAATTTCGTATGAATTCCTACTACGGCTTTGATTGCATTTCCAAGTGATATTTATGGGTAAATTTGATTTCACTATAATTTCTTTATGAATTCAAACGGAGTTAATACATTCGAAAATGTTACGGACAATTTTGATTATGCATCAGGTATGAAAATTTTATAGTTTATTGTGATAGCAGTTAAGCTAATAGAGATGTTATTGGTGTTCGAAAGTAAAGCCTCTTGGAATAAATAAAAGTACATGATATATGATTTGAACTTTAAATACGAACCAAAAATAATATTGAGTATTTTGAAATACCAGATATAATATGGTTTAATAATTGTTTATGACACATTTTCCGAAGGCGTCGTTGTACGCAGGCTCAAAGACATAGCATACTCGTAATCTATCTCTTTCTCTCGTACGCATTTTCGTTTCAAATCACAACGATTTTAAAGAAGTTTAACTTCAAATATATTTCGGTACAATCCAGCGGCTTTATATCGAGGGGGGTGCGCCTGTGTCCAGCAGCCGAATAGTTTGTCTTACAGCGGAACTCATTAAGTTACGAGATACGCGCAATATCGAATCGGCACTCTGCTGATCGTTAATTGGAGCACTATCGATTACGTAATAGTTCGCTATACATCCCGCTGATTAACGGTCAAGTAGCTTGCAAATTTGAATTTATGAGTGAACTTTTGCAGAAAATACGAGGCAAGTTTCACTAGTTAATTGGATTTTTCTAACTGAACTCTGTTTCTTTGGTACTTTTTGTATGTTTACGATGTCACGTGCCGACATTTTACGTTTGTAAAATCGAACATTTTAAGCAAGGTCAGCTTCGGTTGAGAGTTTTAAAATATTTGGAAAGGAAAGCTTCAACCTTAATAAAAATGGAAAACTGAGGAAAGTCGTAGACTCCGATTGAAGTGGTGAAAGTAAGATCGAAACGGTGATTCCAAAAACTATTTTATACCGGCAGATATCGTGTTTATTTATTGTGTGTGTCAACTGCGGATTTCAACAACTGTCTACCAATTGTTACGAAAGGATCCTTCAGTACTTTGGGCACATAGCTCGTAGGAATCCGTCCAATCATGAGCGACTCATAATGGTTGAAAAGGTGGAGGGGATGCGATCGCGAGGATGCGTATCTATCGTTGGTCTGACCAAATAAAAACACTCACGGGTCTCTCAGTAACAACAGCAATGAGACATGCTAAGGACAGACAAACCTGGAAAGAAATAATCCAACAAATGCGAAGGAAATTTCAGGACGGACCTTCAGAAATGAAGAGGACGACCAAGAAGAAGAAGAAGATCGTACTTATTTTGAAATGTTTTAGTCAACGCCGATACAGTGATTAAGGTTGTATCCTGTGGAGGTATGAAGCTTTGTGCAGTAACGAGCGGAACTTGTAAGACTTTTGAAATATATTATTAGTGGATACAAACTATACTACGTCACTGTCTATAGCCTATCGCTGTCTACTGTTGGACGTTGGCCTCCACTCCAGCACATGTTTGCTCCACTGGCAATCCGTACGTCTGCAGAAATTACCGGCCCACTTCCACTTCTGCGTGTTATATTACTTTAAAGGTTAGACCACTACCAATGAAATAGGTTTCTACGTTAAAATATAGAACAAAGATAGATATGGCCTGTTGACTAAGTCCCTGGTAAAAGCTAGTAAACAATAAATCATTTAGCGTTCTGTCCTACAATACGGCAATTTTCTGGTTAGACACACTACTCGGTGGGCGTAATGCTGATAATGATTTATAGTACAGCAACATGTATTGTAGCCGGAAGGTACGACATGTATGCTATTATATGATTTCACAGAATAGCTTGTTAGTCATACATAAATAACCTAATACGGGGTAACTATTTTAGTTTGTATAATATGGATGCTATTTATTCTGAATCTGCTTAGTATCTGGCTGCTTATGTAGTACTTAAGAAAGGCGCGAGTAGTAGCTTTACGCCCGCATTCTATTCCCAAATCAGGAGAACTTATTGGTTCAGAAACTTCTTAGCAAGTGGGAATCCTTTTCTATAGTTGCCTAACAACGCGAATTTATATTCGACATAGAAATGTGTTCGAAAAGTTTATTTAATTACGGCAAAATCTATTTTTATATCCCGTGCTCAAAATTTTGAGATGGAACGCCAGCAAAGTGTCAAAGTCAAACAAAAAACTTGGTGTTAACAAATCACACCGAGGTAAAGGCGACATTAAGCGAGTGCGAAATATTAATTTTAATTTATTCAGACTGTAAGCCCGCTTCGGCCGCGGCAGTAAATTAAGTAAGCGGAAGAAAGCTCATTTATTTTTGGCCGGATGCGGCGAAATTCACATCCGCGTTAAATACACAACCCGACGAAACGCGTACTTTCTCGTTTCGCGTATTTTCTGTTAAAATTTAATTTCGCGCGCAAATTACTGTCTTTTTGTTATTCACTTTTTGAATTGCTGATGACGAAATTAGGTCGCTGCTTGATCATTAATTTACCGACTGAGTTACGCTTAATTGAGAATCGTTATTAAATATTAATGAAAGATTTCAGCCTTGCGAAGCGTCTTAGGTATTCTACGTATATTAGTACTCATTTATTTATAGCATGAATATGTACGAAACAAATCTGCATTTGCCAGCGACGAAATTAAGACAATTTGTTTATTAAGTTCCATTCATTTATCGTGTGACTAGTGCCCATTCTAATGAAAGACTTGCCTATCAATCTTCAGAAACGATTTCTGAAAGGCTAAGGGCCGGCGCTCATTGACGGCATGGCACGGCATGGCACGGCAGGTCATGCTGCGGCATCCCGCGGCGTCCCGTGGCATGCCGTGGCATCCTGCTGAATGCCCAGCCACTCTCTCTCTCTCGCGCACCGCGGCAATCCGTGGAATGAAACGGCATGCCACGGGACGCCGCGGGATGCCGCGGCGCGTCGCGTCATGCCACAGCATCCCGCGGCACGTCGCGGCACTGTGGTATTGAAATAAAGTAACGTGAATTCTAAACTTGTGGCAATAAGATTCAAAATAACTTGATTAGTAATAAAATCCTTTGCCATGCCATGCCGTGCCATGCCGTCTATGAGCGCCGGCCATAACTAAGTACAGCTGCAATTTATATACAATTTCTTTACTGGGTGGTAGGCCCTTTGTATGCAAGGGACCTTTGTCTATTTCAGTACTGTTTGAAGGACATTGAAGCCGCTAAAATAATTGCGAATTATGAGATCTCGGCGTGATGAACTTAGTGCAGTGCCACGCAGTGCTTTGTAATTCAAAGTTCTCTGTGATTTTGTATCTCTGTAGGGGTAATCGTGTCGCTTACTATCAGGCGAGTGAACTGCTCGTTTACCCATTCAGGGAAATAAAAAAAATAAGTATATCTAAAAAATCTGGTCTTAGTTACAAAGGTTTGAAAATTCCCAGTAACGTAGCTGTATTTCAATGCAATGTCGGGACGTCATTGTAATGAATAACAGAAGTGCCTCACATATCCAGGGCCCATTTATCCAGGTTTCACTGTATTACCTCCAAGGAGTCGGTTGTTAGGCACTTGGTAACATATGTGTCGCGATACTAACTATACTAGTTGGTTAGCGAAATGAATATTATAAGATATAATCGTAGTACACATTTAAATTTTAATAGTCACACAACAAAGGGAATTATACACCGTTTGAAATACCAACATACATACTTTAGTGTATGTTTAATACATAGACTCTGTAACCGCAGTCTGGGCTGGGCAGTGAACGTAGTATGAAATTTAAAGGGTACTCGCCCAGGTGACCTCTGACCTCCCCTTATAGTCGGCCCTAACACAGCAACTTTCGATATTATTATATTATTATACATATACTACATAATATTAGTCGTCACATAGAAAAATCATAAAACATAAAAAAATATCGAATTGTAAGCCCACCATGATTATGTTCTAGCACTTATAGTTGTACTCGACTTTTCTGCACTAGGTAAATTTCCACACTAGTATAAAACCACTAACTGCACTGAACTCTCAACAGTAAAAAGCCATGTCGACGCCCGGTGCCACCAATAGGCCAATAGGGGTTATGCAGTATTTATTTACCCACAATATCTATATAAACGAACGTTTAGAATGATATGCAAGTGAGTCACCTGATGGTAAGACTGTGAATACCCCCAATAGTTTCCTACCTTAAAGGGTGGGCATGGGGCTTGGGAAAATGTGGAATGAACGAAGGAAGGAAAGGGGGGTTATTTGGGCCTCCGGCATTTGTACTATATTATTACCCTTGCTGGGCACGGTCGTTTATGACAGAGCTGAGGATTTATAAAAATATCGTAATTATTGCCAAATTTATTCATACTTATTAACCCGTAAACATAATCATGCGAAACTTGGTAGCTAATTACATTTAACCCTAAACCAGTCTCTATCACGCAATTAAAAAATAAACAACATTTAGTGCAACAACAACTGTCCACATGTTGGACTCTATTCATTAACCCCCGACTGGCGTATCGCACATCTAAAATACAACGGCGGGCCAATTAAAGTTGACCCCATGGCTTCGTTCCGCTACTGCACTCTTAATCAGGGAACAGATACACGGTTAATTAATGTGATCCGCTTTTATTATTCTACGAGTAAAATGGGATATTCATCAGGTCTGTAATGGGCTATGCTTTAAGAGTTTAAGTTTTTATTTTGCAAAATGCACTTAAATCACGGATGAATGTTCTTTATTACGAGTTTGAGAATGCTTATTCTTTTTTTGTGAATTATTCAGACTTTTCACGTAAATGTAATCCACAATTACAGCATGATTGGGTCGGCTCGACGGGGTTGTTGCCACTGTTTTTAAGTGAGAGATCCGGAGGCCCATATCCCTAATCCCTTAATTGCCCCTTTCCTTTCCTTTATCGGCAAGGAGCACATGATTCTTCAGGTATTGTCAAGTGGCAAGTGATCACCTACCATCAAGTGAACCTCTTGCTTGATTGTAATCCTCTGCTATAAAAACTCTTAATAATATATTTCACATTAATTTTGGTTGTATAATTTCTCTTTATTAATACTTCCGCAACAAATATTTGATTCCCTTAACCATACTAATATGAAAACCATACTAAAATGGTACAAAATAGTAATAATATGGCTCTTCAAACACGTTGATGGGTTAATAACACGTCAAACTAATAATGTTAGAATAGTGCCGCGCACACGGTCCACCACAACCGACATACGTATTCAGGGGTTGTAAATGCAATATTTCGAGGCAGCCTGTCACACTGTCACTCAAACGGTAGCATGTTGCGTGATCGCCATTGCAATCTCGACCTGCCAAGGGGAGAACTGTTACTTGTATAAACTTGGTGGTAACATTTTTGCGATACTTGCAGAGGTTGATACTTGTGAGGTTGTTTTGTGAATTCAGAATTTCAGTGTTTACTTTTATATTGACTTGGTAGAATGACTACAAATTAATGTGATGGTAAGTCCAGTGTATTAATATTAGCAATAATATGACTCCCAAGGGAAAGATCACTGTGCTTTGGCAAAATGTGGAAATCCGCAGTTGCCAATTTGAATGGTAATAGTGAACTTTTACATTTGGCAGGCACTATGATTTTTAAAGTTAATTATTGTGTACTATTACAATTGATTGAGGGTTCAATTTATAATTGCCGTGTAACTTTTGGCCACAACTTTTGATATTAAATCTGAATTAATACAAAATTTTATACTATAAGCGCGTCCAAATACGCGAGCAAGCATGGCACTTACTATCAGTGAGCGACTTGCTCGTTTCGTCAATCAGTTTAATAAAAATAGAAAAAGAGTTGAGCTACGAGACGTCCCCCGACTCTGTTGTAGCGACATTTTACTAATATTTGTTCTGGTGACTGGCGAAAGATGTAAAAACTTAGACCACAGTTAAAGTATGTTTAGCTAAAAAATATTAGGTTTTAAGTAAAATTTTTAAAGACAAAGCATTGCAGCATTGAAAACTTTGAACTGAAAGCCAAGCAATCCATTAACTTAACTTTATAGCGTCTGTAGAAAGTATCTCCAAACAGTAATGGATAACAAAAATAAATTATTTCAATTGTATTTAATCTTGAATGCTGTTGAAAATATGTTTTCAAATAACCAAATATACAGAAATAATATTAAAATGTATACGTATAAATGGTAGATAACAGTATCGAAATGTGTATTCTAATGTGACTTCGGTATGTTTATGTAATTGTGGCACATTTAGTGGAATGAATTTTGGCTGTGGGAATTGGTTGCATTGGTATGATATCTAAATAATTTAGAATTACTTTGCTAATTTGGAATTTTGATCAAAGTCCATTATTCAATTCTATTTAAATACTAAATATGAGCATGCGTAGGCATACATTTTGCAACGTCATTTTTATTCAACACAAATATGAACGTTAAATCAAGTAGAAATTAATTCGATTGTAATGTGATAAACAAATATAATTTTAATTTGAGAACAGATTTTTGAATTCCTGCCCTATTTGAAGAGAGGACAACGAGTTGTGCCGGATTCCAGGAAACTCAACATCACTTTATTCGACCCAGGGATCGAAACAGTAACCTCAGCAGAGCAGTCGTATCCGATACAACTGCACCACCAACCACTGGGTATTCTGAGACTTAACATCTTATGTCTCGGAGTGACGAGCGCAGTTTAGTGCCATGCAGTTCTTTGTAATTCAAAGTTCTGTGTGGTGATGCTTCTGTTTGTGGCGCTTACCATCAGGCGAGCGTCTTGCTCGTCTCGTCATTCAATCAAATAAAAAAAAAAATACTATTGAAAATAGTTTCATTTCCGAACATTACCTATACTTTTCTATTCGTATCTTGGCAAAATTTTCTGTTTCCTTTTTTTCCACTTCAATTACCAAAATCTGCTCTTGTTTGGTTTAATACGGATTTATGAACTTTCTCGAAGTTTGTGAAACAATATTGCTTTATCCTTGTATGCTGTTCACTTAACATGGCAGTATTTTGCGAGGGGAGTTATGTTATTAGGTGTTGCAGCGACATTGGGGTCTGTCACTCAAACGCTTCGTTATTCCTACGTGACTGCAATCACAGAATTTCCTAGCTTTGATGTAGAACTTGTCAAATATTCAAAAACGATGGATTCGGTTAGGATTTTTTAATCACTCTGATTAACCACTGTGTAAATTCTAGTAGACTACATTAATTACAACCAACAACTTAACGGTTATGTTACTTTTTTTTTTAATTATTATGATTATTATTTTTTATAGCCTAGGCCGGCAAACGAGCAAATGGGTCACCTGATGGTAAGTGATCTCCACCGCCCATGTACGCCTACCACCAGAAGAATAATGGGCGCGTTGCCGACCTTAAAGGAAAGGGATAATTAGGGATTGGGAAGGGGAGGGGATTTAGGCTTCCAGATATCTCACTCACCGTACGAAACGCAGCAGCAAGCCGCTACTTTACGTCGGTTTTCTGTGAGACAGTGGTGACGACCCGGTCGAGCCAGCCCATTCATGCTGTAGACAAAACTGTCTACAGAGTGGCTCTATCACCTATTATTGTATTCATGGAATCTATTCAGTTTGTTTTTAACTAGAATTAAACAGAGCCTTTTGCAGTAACAAACCGAAAGTGAACCGATCTTTACCGATCGTTATTAGCTATGCATAGTATAAGTTTCTTGCTCTTGACTCAACTACGCCGGCAATTTTGTAATGGTATTCCATATCTTTTACATGGAAAGGAAGTCGACTTCTTGCTACCACAGTAGTAGTTGCATTGGAAACAGCATGTTTTTATCGCTGATTTTACATTCGTTCGTATCGAAATTGAATGTTGCTACTGAGAAATCAATCTTATTTCTAGAACACAAGTCTTCAAAAATGAGTTTCTCGTGTTAGGTTAGGTTTAAACTTCATTTTCAGTGACTGGATTTTGTAATATGAACATGTTATAGGGTTGGAAATCTGAAAGTTGCACCTTTTATACTTAGTTACCTTTTGTATATTATGCTTGTGTGCATGGCATTGTCATTATAAATAGAAATGATGTTACAACGCTATTTATTTGCTATTATTTTAAAGTTCTATTTATTTTTGGCGCAAATAGTTTAACCCCTAAACTCGATCAAGCCAAAAAAGTAACTTCAGATAAATCTATGCAAGCTGAATTAGTTCTCAACCAATTCTGAAACTATTTGCATATAAACTACGTATTAAATTTGCAACAATAACAACGAAACTTCAGTGTAACTAAGCCTTTAGAAGCATAAGCCTCGAAATTGGGCTAAATTCCAGTTTACTTAAGTGCAATTCCAACTCGAAACACACAAGCTACCGTGCTGAGCACGCCCCAAAACCGTGCTTAGCGTATTGATGAACATCATAGTTGCATAGTCCACTGTGTCACTAATGGAAAACGTACTCGGTATAGTAACAAGCATGCGTTATTTGACTGTGTAATCCCCGTGCTCGCGCGTGCCAAGGATTTTGCGGATTAGAAATATCAACGGTGTGCTATTCAGAAATATTTCCCAACAACCGTTATTGTACGTACGTGCTCTTTCACTTCAGTTACGCTGCTTCAGCAAACCATCGTTCCACCTAACGAGTCCTGTCTCATCGTTTCATCTAATAATTCGTATTCTAAAAAGGATTTCAAATTCATGTGGGGATTTTGGATATTTATGTTGAATATGCAAATCGTTTCAAATTGGGATTGGTATGGAAATGCTAGAAGGAAATCTCTTTTAAGATTCGGCTGATCCTTGCAGTATTTCTATTGCTTGTTTTCATAATGTACATAATCTCACGCCTGTATCACAGAAGGATCGTATGCAATCTTCGCGTAGGACGCTAAAAAACATGTTTTTGTGAATACAATTATTTTAATACAATCTTCCAAAAAATCATAATTTTCTTTAATTATTTATATGACGCTAAAATAAAAGTATTGTAACCTAAAATATCCTATATCTGAAAAACTATACATTCTAATTAAATGAAGTAAATATTAGTGTAGGAAGTATCTTTTAAGTTTTACTACCTTGAGTTTTTCAGAATATTCTACCTCGTAGTTTAAAAGGTAGAGGGGGACATGTTTTTAACCAATCTTAACAAAAAGAAGGAGGTTCTCAATTCATTGCGTATTTATTTTTACGACATTGTACACGCATATTTGACAAACTAATGACTTGTATAAAAAGTAATTTAGGAACCATGATAATTATCATTTTCAGCAATCATACGACATATGACTATCTATAATGGAAAAAAATCGTCTGTCAGTACATGTATGGAGAGCCATTCCGAAAAATACTTTTTCTTAAGCTCACTACACCTTTGTGTAGCGATTCGTGGAATATGTATGCCATCCATAATAAATCTCATTGATCTACCTAATAAAAAGTATACTGAATACTGTCTTTTTTGTTAAGTCCCGCTTTCATCAAACGAGTGCCGCTTTTTAACCGACTATACACTCAACAATATTAAAAACCTGCCTTGGTTGAAAAAAATCTGGCAACACTGACGTAAAGTGTATGTTCAGTTGTGTTATAAGCTCTCTCAAGACCACTTTACTGTTGGAGTATAAGTTACCTCGTCTGCCAAGATTTACTTTGTGTTTTGTGAACCTTGAAATTATAGCAGACAGTAGTATCATTTCAGTTGGAGAAACGTACAGTGCTATCTATTTACTACGTGCCTTTATGCTCGTAGATATAATCATTTAAATGTCTTGGCTATCTACTAAGTTTGTGATTGCTTTGCGTCATCAATGACCCTTTATGTATACTTTATATTTATAAATAAATACCACGTTACCATGGCTTACAAATTAGAGCAGACGAATTAAGCATGATATCCAATTAGTACGTAATTACGTCTGTTTTTTTTACTATCATGAATTACAAAACCGGCCACCCGCTTTATGGTAAGCATACCATGCCTGTTCATAAACAGAAGCAATCCCATACATAAATTTTGTATTAAAAAGTACTGCATGGCATTGGATCACGCTTTTCACCCCGACACATAAGATTTTCAGTATGAAGTATTTTCATAATGCCTAGTATTTTCACTGACTCACTTTATTATTTTTCAAATTGAAACACAGCAGTGCGTATACACTGCTGCTTGGCGGCAGAAAAAAACAAATCGATGGAACCGAAACGTCCTCTCACATTGGACATACCACCTAGTTTCTATGTTAATTTTGTTTAAAAATACTTTTTGATGTCTGCATTTCAGTGACGTATAAAATTACTCTAAGAATACGAGTGAGAGTCATTAAATTTCTTAATTAAGAACATAATTTAAGGTGAACGTACATCTCTCCGCGTTGCACCAGTCCCACACGCAACTGTCATCGAATTTGACAAGATGAATGCGAACGATGCACCTTGTGCGGTGCGAAAAGGTGTGCGAGCTTGCGTAAAATGTCATACAACTAATTCAAAAAATCAATGACAGCGAGACATGCGGCTCATGCGGCTCGGACATGTGTACGTTATTAATCCACTTAATCGCTGATCAATTTTTTTTTTTTTATTTGATTGAATGACAAGACGAGCAAGGCGCTCGCCTGATGGTAAGCGCCACGCCTGCCCATATACAGAAGCAACACCACACAGACCTGTGAATTACAAAGCATTGCATGCCACTGAACTGCGCCCGTCACCGAGACATGTTGATGAGATGTTAAGTCTCATTTTACTGGCTTCAATGTCCTTCAAACCGAAACACAACAGTGCTTACCCACTGTTGCTTGGCGGCAGAAATAGACAAAGCGGTGGTACCAACACAGACGGCCTATCGCATACGAGGGACCTACCACCTCGTTTAATTCAATTACCAATGAACATATTGTTGATGACGTTAATATCTGCGAGTTGCGTCTAAAATGCATATCTCCGGCTGACAAGTTTAATCAAGTCGATGGGAATTTGTCTTACTTGCGAGTTCCACTCACGTCTCCATGGATCCCCGGAACAATGAGATTTGCTTCAGATAAATTCTTGCGTTGGGAAGTCGCGAGAAGTGAATAGATGCTCTGCTCTGTTATTCAATGTATTCGCATTTATTTGGATGGTTGTGAGTGTGTGCGCTTTGTTTTAACTTGCCAATTTGATGATATTCTACATTTTGTGAAATAGCTATGGTTACAGTTTTCTAGATAGTGAAAGGACAATTAAAAGTAAAGATTATCTTTAAAATCTTTTCGTTTGTTTTCATTTAACTAATCAATCACTAATCAATTATGACTTTTAGAAAAATCTTCAGCATGCATTCGCGCTATGAGGTCTTATAGTAACTTTTATGATTGCGAGTCAGTAGTTGTAGCATGTTTATTAATTCATGATTTTATTTAGATGAGTTTCTCGGCAGTAATATTTCCTATCAGATGTTTTAGACAAGTGAGTTAACTATGGCTATGAATTCGTGAATGAAATCAATATCAGCAGATTATAGGCATTTTATCGTTTTAAAATAACAATATCTCGTGGCATAACAAATAAAAAATCTAACTATGTAGCAACAGGTTCAAACCGTTCAATTTTAGGCGATTTGAACGTTATGAACATACTTTCAACCGAAATCGTCAACAAAAACCTAACAGTTTTTGTTGATTCAAGTCCGTTGATGTGCTAAAATCAAACTATGTGAACCGCCATCAGACGCCAACGTTGTTCCATTTTATTTATTATTATCCAATACAGTAATGAAAAATTAAACATCGTGACATCTAACTTCGTAGTTTGGCGCCACATTTTGCCTGACACACATTTTGATCAACTGGACGCGAAAGAAACTTTTAGGTGGATTTTACTTGTGCGTGTTTTACTACGTCATACTACATTAGCATTTAGTTATAACTACTGGATCCCTCTTGGAATACGTAACAATGTTAAGCCCTCTCATATCCTACGTCGCATGACTAATTAAATATATGTTTATTTAAAGTAATTTATGTTTACTTTAGATCCTTTTATGATCCTCTCATTGTTCTCATGGAAACGTATATGGCCTATGAACTCGGTAAGATCCTTGGTTCAAATACTAGGTCGGGAAGTGTTTGAGTTTTTTATTGGAAAAATTACACGTGTTGCCATGGATTGGATTTTGTGATCGGTATGGTGATAAGCTCTCCTCCAGTCACATCATGCCATGAATCTTATATCCATTTGCTTCTCAGGGAGCCAACATGATCTAGTTCGCACCGCAGTGACAACGTCAGGGTACATAACTGAAGTTGGAGAGCTTGTTTTTTATACAGATTGAAGTAAGTCTATTTAGATATTTGGTCCAAGATTACTAATACTAGTAGTGTATTAAACACGTCCCACTGAGAGCCACGGGCCTCCTCTATTGAATGAGGTGGGTTACATCTTAATCTACCACACTGGCCTAATGTGTGTTAGCAGATTTCGAATACCTTTGAAATTCCTATGGAGAACTTCTGTGATATGCAGGATCCCTCACTAGGTTTCCTTCACACATATCATAGAAAAGTGAAAGGTGCATGTACTTGGGGCTGGTTACGAACAGGCGACCTTCGATTTGAAATTACGATGACATGGTATTTTAGTTGAAGACAGTTTGTCGCATGACAAAGACGAGAACATATGAGAAAACTCTTGTATGACACGGCCCCGCAAATTACCATTTTCTGTCTTCTTCTATGTAGCACGAAAAATGTCTCTTTATCTTTCTGGAGCTGTGTCTACATAATGGTACAGTTGAAACAATTTCTTTGGTGCCTCTGAGAACTCGTTATGCAGTCCAATTCCACTGTTGCATAGTAGTTACAACTAAAGTTAAAAATAAGTCATTTGTGATCGTGAAGGTTGGAGTTGACCATAGAGCATAATGATTTGTAAGAAATCTTGATCTCTTTAAACACTTATTTTTGTTAAGTATAATATCTACGACCTAAGAGACGTAGTGGGAAGCGGCTGGATGAGGAAGGCGGAGGACCATCAAGGGTGGCGCGAACTTAAAAAGACCTATGGTTAGCAGTGGACGAACTCAAGCTGATGGATGATATCTACTATAAATGAGCTTATTAACCAGAGAATGCAATAGTAATCGCATAAGTTCATCACTGCTAAGTGACTTCAACTAAACTAGAATATCTGTGTATATCAATAATACCCCTACATTAGATGTAATCTTAATATATAAAACTCAAAGGTGACTGACTGACTGACTGACATAGTGATCTATCAACGCACAGCCCAAACCACTGGAGGGATCGGGCTGAAATTTGGCATTCAAGTAGATTTTATGACGTAGGCATCCGCTAAGAAAGGATTTTGATAAATTCTACCCCAAAGGGGTCAAAATAGGGGATGATAATATTTAAATGCTGTTCACGCAGATGGAGCCGCGAGCAAAAGCTAGTAAGATATGTGATTTTATTTTACCGCACAATAAAAACTGAGCACTCATAATTGTCTCGCTTATGTCGGACGATGTAAATACATTATAATGAAATACCAGCTCGTTTTTACGACTCCATTAAGTTGTTGGAGAAAAAATAAAGGGCAGAGGAAATGGCAACCACTCAGCATAGTCCCTCGTCAAGATCGGACCGGGCCCCGAAAATTCTTTTCTCGATCGGGTGACTTCCATGAATACTAATGCTCAGGGGGAATGGGGAAACATTACTAACTCAAATGGCAAAACAGATAATAGCGGTGAGGTTATAAGTGTATATGTACACAATTCACAATAAAAAAATCTTGCGGGATAAGTAAGCTAGTACAATGAGTGGTAACGCCACGCGCTAGACAGTTTTGTATTTGTTTAGTTGTTGGGTATCTTGAACCCTATTTGTTGTTTTTTGTTACAATATAATGTAATATTCCCAATTGTTATAAATAAGAAGTCATTAAAATCAAATGTATAACTTTCATGAATACATTTGTGAAGTTCGTGGGCCCATTTTTTTTAAACTTGAATAGCAAGACCAACATAGTTTCCATCTAGTTTATGTGAGAAATAGATCAATCGATTTGTATTCCAGAATAATTTCGTAATTTCTGAAGAATTTTTAATTTGTCAGAAAAAATCCACCCGAATGTTTTTTCGGAGAACGGCCATTAAATATATAATTATTACAGCCGCTTTCACATGGGATTGAAGTTCACTTCAAGCCTGCATAATGGTTATGTTTTTTATTTACAAATGTTTGGTTTGAAACAAATCGTAAAGTATTAATTTCAATTCACGTTTACGTTACATAAAAATAGCAACTGTTAAAAATTCCTGACGGCAATTAAAAAATACAGGACCTGTTACATTTAAACAGTTGAAAAGAGTTTATTCAAACAAAGCAATGAACGATTTGGATTAAATTAGCTTTCAAAACGCATTCAAATTTATTTATTTGTTTAAATGCTACGATACCACAGACACAGGGATCAAACTTATAACGCCCCTCTTTTTATCAGAGGTTAAAATATTCTTTTTAAAACCAACGAATGTGACAACTATTTATAAAATTCCATTTCATTTAATACTAGGAAACGAGAATGCAAAGGCAAAATTAGTACAATACATTTTCAAGATACAGCTTGCGATATTTTAGTCTAAAGTTAATATTTACGCAAACGGCTTGCTTGAGTAGAAGCAAAATATTCACTGTGCAGCAGCGTCTTTCATACGTGGCGAAATTTTGCTCAATTTCCATGCAGAAAATTCCATGAAAATGCATATAAGGCAAAATGTTGTTCTTATAATTGGACAGGTGCAGTACCTTAGCCGTGCGTGGCATTTCTACAGCGGTGCATTAGCATATAAATAAGCTACGCTCCCTGAAAACGCGGCGGCAAAGGGCGGCACGGTTACCCGCCGGTTTTTTTACATTTTTATGAGCGGAAATTCAATTATCACAAGCAATTATCGAGTCAGCTAAATAGAAAGTGAATTGCCTTTTGGAAATGTGAATGAGATTTGAAGTTTTACGATAACTGTCGTTTTTGTTAAATTGTTTTTCATATTTTTGTTATATAAATCTAATATACCACGGAGAAAAACCAGGAAGATATATATGGATGTATTTAGAACTACCTTGAAGAATATGAACAAATAAAAGAGTTATTTATTTCAGCAGAGTTTTATGTTCACAATAGAACAAATAGTCTTCAGCATAGGTGTATTTATTAGGTTCACACTTGAGCCCTGCACAAGCTGGAATGACTCGAGACCAACGGATGTCAGCTTTTTATAACAAAATGTCAGTCACCCTTTTATTGTTTAAGTAATCAATACAACTTCTTTATTATTTGGAATATTAGTTTTACAGTGATGAATATGGATTCAAATATTCTCAAAATTTGAATAACGCTTAAAGATAAATATAAACAATTATTTAATAGTTATAGTGTGAGGTAATACAAAAGTTTGCAGATTCATCTCATTCATCAAATTTCTCGATTCATTGCAGTTTCTTACAAGTCAATACAATTGCTATTTATCTAACAAAATGTTTACTATAATTATTTCTGATCCTTTATCTATCACAAATAATGTTTAGCTATAAAGTATAGCAAAACGATGATGCTCATTTGGCACCAAACATGCTACTAATCCCTTTTTCTTTATGTTTATCTTGATTTATTGTGTTCTGTTTTTGCATCAGATAAATATTTTACGACTTTTTACTTTTAACGCCACAACAAGTTTACATATATGTACATCTGTGTATAGAGTTTAGACCGAGCGTAAAGCTGGAGATCAACAGCACTAAACACATAGAGGTGGACCGTGTATTACATACATCGTATATCACCGGCATGCACATTCATCTGGCGATACATTGTTATATGTACAATGTACGTACAGTTGTTCGTATTTAGTCCGTTTGGCTTTAATGAAAAGCGACTGACCTTTTACTTTATTCTGTGTTATTGTGTGTGATTTCCGATAGATTCGAGTGTCTGTCGATATTGAAATTGGTCTGAGAGGTTCAGGGATTGTAGGTCAGGTGACTGTTTAATTAAATAAATAATAATACCCAACAATCACATAGTGCTGTCCCAATATTAGATTAACCTGTATTGTGGGTATCAGGAACTATGAAGAACTTACGGTAGTATAACACCCAGATCCGAAACAAATTTGACTTGATTCTTCAATCAAATTTGAAGATGTGACCGCTCTCGGTTCCAAATTGGACTGGTGACAAATTCTGGTGACGCGACATCGCGTCTGTCGCGCGCCGGTTAACCGCAACGCTGATGCTGCGCTACCCTTCGCAGCCGCCCAGCTGGGGTGATGTGAATTCATTCATATTTATATTACAATTAAGTATGTATGTACGACTCAGACTGCCTTGCTGGTGAAGTTGTGTTGCAGACAGTAGGATTGTTGTGCTAAGGTCTCAGGTTGGATCCCCCGGTCGGGTAAAGTGATATTGGGTTTTTCCATCACGAAATTTCTACAAATTCCATGTCATTCTGGTTCTGAATTTATAACTTTGCTCATTGATTAATAAAGCGAAGGTTTGCCTATATTCGTATATCTAAATAAAAAAATAAATATACCCAACAGTCACACACATAGTACTGATTCCATACTAGGTTAACCTGTATCCTGGGTATCAGGAACTATAAGGGACTTACGGTCCCATAATACCCAAACCCGAAAGAAATATTAATTTTGGATCATACAAATATTTATCTCGGTGCGGGAATAGAACCCATCACCTCTCGCTTCGTAGCCGGCTTCTCGCCTACTGCGCCGCGGAGGCTATCACTTTAACTGACAACGTGGTCTCTGAGACAAAAACTTCTATTCCTATTGCATTGGCATTGGCATTGGCTGCATCATATAAAGTTGAAACCAGCGAGGTCCTGGGTCTGATCCCAGGGTCGGACAATGATTTGTATGAGTTTTTGGTTAAAAAAAAAAATTAGTTGCCTGGAAAATTTTCAGCCAGATATGACGATCGACTCGTCTTCTATCTACCACATCATGTGATTGAAATGAGTTTATGCTCCGTTTACCTCTTCAAGACTACAGGCGTGAATTCGTGTTATGTGTAAGAAGACTTAAGATCATAAATATGTGTACGTGGATGATGTCTCGTAAAAAGTTATTTTAGCAGTCATAAGACTAAAGTAGGTGATGGGAGGGTATTAGATTCATATTTACCATCTACCGTATACATGGTAATGATCTCGCCCTAAGGGTTCTTTCCGAGGTCAATCTTATATCTTTAAAGCCAGTTAAACTACTTGGTATTATGAGACTTAACATCTTATGTCTCGGGGTGACGAGCGCAGTTCAGTTCTATGCAGTGCTTTGTAATTCAACGTTCTGTGCGGTGTTGCTTCTGTTTATGGGCAGGCGTGGCGTTTACCATCAGGCGAGCGTCTTGCTGGTCTCGTCATTCAATCAAATAATAATAGTATATCTGTTACTACAGACCATCATAATTCTAGCGGCATTCGAGTGATACAACATTCTCAATAATCAATATTATATCTTGAACTGCACTGCATTTACAAACAATGTAGTCTCTTCACCGTTGATAAAATAACATGGTCAAAATATTCCACAGTACCCATATCTATGCATACCACATCATAATCACCTTGTTTTCCTCTATTTGGAAATGCAATAATCTGTACATAGCTAGTGTTACAAAGTACACATTATTATGAAATTTGAGCACCTCTAACAAATCCCAGTTGGTATTGTTTATTAGAAACAGTAAAAAGCTTTCGAACAGTGGGGTATGTTATGCATTAATAGTGAGGCGCCTTGAAATAATTTAAACTTGCTTAAAAAAATAATGAGTGAATAATAATATGAGATCGCGCCTTAAGGTATGCGTCGTAGGTAGGGGTACAATTAGTGAACCCATGGTTAACCGGGGTTATGTCCAGCCCATCATAGGAAGGCGAGCTTTCACCATATGAGATTCCAATTCCAAGCAATACACGTGTAATTTTTCGAAAAAAAAACGCAAATTATTATTAATGTTTGTGTGATTCACAATTATTTGTTTCGGGTCTGGGTGTATTCTTACAAAAGGGGTTGAAGTCAGGCAGGCAGCTGATCGTAAAGACTACCAGCTAATTATTTCTGTAATATGTGTTAAAAAGCATGTTGCGTCGCCCCATTGCGAGTGGGATAAGGGTGGAATTAATTCGCTAACATGTTACTATGACGCTTTTTGCATTATTCCTCTGTAATTTGGTCGCACTTGCATTGAATACCAATAAATCATAAATAGCCGAACAATCTGCTACGAAATTTATCATAAATCCTTGACGTAGCGTTACATATTATCAACTTTTTATAAGTACTGTAAATCATTGTTATATGTTTACAACTGTAACATAACTTGTTCCGGGCCCGCTTAGTAATGGCGAACTTTTTTATTCGTCCCGCCAATAATTCAAGATACGTTGTCAAAGTTCTTTTATGGCTCAAACGTTAACGTAGGGATATTAGTTTTTTTCATCTATCATGTCAGGTTATGAATTATTATTATTGTTGTATTTTGGTCGAGATTACATTCAGTTATAGTGTAAACGGTATCAGGTTTTAGTGGTTTGTTTACGCGCATGATTGAATAATAGCAATTATATTTCTGTCGTTTAACAATGTGGCCAATATATTCGGCATAATAAAATGTTATTTATATACTTCCTTTCTCTTACTTTAATTATC
This sequence comes from Amorpha juglandis, assembly GCA_949126905.1. Taxonomy (NCBI): domain Eukaryota; kingdom Metazoa; phylum Arthropoda; class Insecta; order Lepidoptera; family Sphingidae; genus Amorpha; species Amorpha juglandis. Next base: position 8,940,766 of record OX421380.1, read on the forward strand.
CATGTTCGTGGGTAGTTTGTAGATAGCAGGTCCTTCGTGTATTAGCGACCCTCTGGGTAAGACCACCGATTTATTTATTTCTGTTGCCAAACAACAGTATGTAACCGCTGTTTTGTGTCTGTTTACAGGACATAGAAGCCAGTGCAGTTACTGACCATTATGAGATTTATCATCCTACTCGTATGTTTCGGGTTGTTGAACGTTTGTGTGATGTAGTGCTTCGTAATTTAAAGTTCTTTGTGATATTTCTTTATATGGGCAGGCGTGGCGCTTACCGTCAAGCAAGCGATCTGCTCCTCTCATTATTTATTCATAAAAAAGTCAATTCTGATTAGTTGCACTTGTTTGTCAGTTCGTTTTTATGTCATAAAGATGTGCTTCTTTTTTGTTTGCGTATTAAATAGGATCAAATAAGGGTTTTGATTCTCGCGTTATTCTGCAAGCGCAGGGTGAGCGAAGATAATTTGATATTCAAGGTGTCTTGTTCAACTATATTACCCTACAAAATGCCTACATAAAGCTGTATTTTAGATATATTTTGTAAGACAGTGGTTCTCGAAACGTCGTAGAGCCACGTTTTGACAATTTTATATACAGCAAGAATGGTCCGGCTTGAGCGATAGTACTGCTATCTCACAGATAAGTGACGTGAGTTTGCAACTTATTTTGGAGCGAGATTTCTGTAAGCTTAAATTGTCCCCTTCCCAATATCTTTTATCGGCTTACTTTACTTTCTGTCAGGTGACCTACTTGGTGATTTGCCAACCTATGTAATTAGTTATTTTTCAAGACGCTCAACAACAAGACGCATTATTTGACCCTGGGTTCTGTTGCTGTTTATTTCCGATATAAAAATAAGTGAATAGCATTGAGTGCCGCTACTGGCAATAAACAAAGGTGCAGACGAGAGTTTAACAACGCCGAGTAGCGAAATTTGAAATTTTATATCGGTCATAAAAGTAAGGTTACGTTTTGAAGCCGACGTATACGCTTAACTTGCTTTTATATATGAGTCCCGGGCTAATGAAAGCAACCTACCATGTTTTATTATCCACTTAAGTGTGGATGGCAGAGTTTTAGAGCTAAACCATCACATGATCTTTAGCGGGCTTGACAAATAATATGCTATGTATGATGCATGCTGGTGGGTTTTGTCCGCTTTTAGTATAACCGGGTAACTAAATTATATACAAGGGAAGTTTGGGATGCTCCACATTTTATGGGCTTTAATTAAACTCGATGGTGTACCATGTCGCGCAGCCCTACATTGAGTACGAGGCTTTGAACAACTTTCCCGTATTAATTACAAGTGAAGTTTGTTTGGTCATGATTTAAATGTTAATGTTATAACAATGGTAAATGATTTCGTAATACTATTTTAATTTATAAGTGCCTATTAAATTTCATTTTTGCATATTAAATACAATATGTATTCAATGTGTAAAAATTGCAGAAAGTAGTTATTCTTTTTTTTTTTACCCGAGCACGGCAAAGTGACTGCACTACGGGTACACTACAATAATACGACAAACTTTATTCCGACAGTCACAAATACGAATTTCAAAATACCGATTTTCATAATTCCGAACCACCACCGATAAACAATGAGTTTATCGGTGGTGACCAGAATCATGCCGGCCTGTATAAATGCTTCTTCCCTCTTCGGAGAGGAAAGAGGCAGATCAAGGGACCTGCGACAGGACAGGCGGATGACCGATGCAGATACAAGTATGTACCCCTGTACCCGCCCCAACCAACCATTATGCCATGTCGCAAGCCCTTCGGAAGAACCGGATATTCTAGGCGATTTAAAATAGTTATCATATTTTTTTTCATTTCTGATTCAGATTGTTTATTAATTCTATTCTAAAGACTCTTTAATTCAGCTGATGCAGAAAACCGGTGCGGATTTAAACGCTATCATAAATAGTTAAATTTTTGAGGTCGGAGCCCACTTTACGTGCTGTTAATTTCTTATGTAGTTTAGAATTGGAAAAAGAACAAATAATATGAAGGTGATAATTAAGATTTTAAATAATTCATCAATACCACGACGAAAAGATGTAACGATAATGTCAATATCCACCCGATTGTATTACATTAGACATCTTCAGAAATGATTAAAACGCCAACATCTAACCACGAAGTAAATCTCACTGCACTGCTCTATATTGATGTACAATTTCCACGGCAAAGTTTCGTCCTACTATGCAAATTTCAGTTAACACTTTCGACAAACGCGCTCTCGCAAATAATTCCGCGCTACGCAAGCGTTTCTGGTGCAGCGATGTTTTTATTGCTCAAATGTTTTCAATTTTTTGTGGTTTACCCCATAACGCTGTTGACAATGCGCTATATAGCTTATGGGCCTACATGGATGTTGTTTTTGATTATTTTATTAATAACAGAGGTCCGCAATCTAGCAATTAGGTCACCTTATGGTAAGTGAGGTGACTCAAAGGTGGTAGGTTCCTCGTAAGCGTGAGGCCGTCTGGGTTGGTACCACCGCTTTGTTTATTTCTGCCGTCAATTAACAGTGTGTAAGCACTGTTGTTTTTCGGTTTGAAGGACGTAGAAGCCAGTGAAATTACTGGGCGTTATGAGACTTAACATCTTAAGTCTCGGGGTGACGAGCGCATTTCAGTGCTTTGTAATTCAACGTTTTGTGTGGTGTTGCTTCTGTTTGTGGACAGGCGTGGCGGTTACCATCAGGCGAGCGCCTTGCTCGTCTCGTCATTAAATCATACAAAAAAAGTGATCTCCACCGCGTGTGAATACGCACAATATTATTGATATAAGTTAAGGTTTTCACTTATAAATTTAAAAACTAAATACCATTCATACACTCACTGAATGATTATTCAAGAAATCATAAAAACTAATAAACCTAGGATCATAAAATTTGGTCAGAGGATAGTTTATTAAGTAATATCTGGACCGTTTATTTTGAAAGTGGTGTAAGTCCATTTTCCTTTGTTTCGAGAAAATTAAAGGTTTCTATATTTGTCGATTTAAAAATACAGGCAAATCATATGAGGTCTGGCATTGTTTCTATTGTTTTATCAACATTTAATTTGTTTATATAAATTTGTTTTTGGCTAATTAGACTACGATAACACATTTTTATGTGCTGTCAATGGACTTACACCACTTTCAAAATTAGACAATTGTAAAAATCGTTTAATTTCAATTTTGAAAAATCAAATTTCGTTTAAAATATACTTCATTTTAATATAATTTTGTTTACATAACAAGACATAAAATTTTATTTTAAACGGCAATTACATTGTCATTACAAGATACTGATTACAAGAATTTACTTATTCTCTGCATGTGGTAGTGTTTCAAAACATGCATGATGCACCGGAGGTATATAGGGTAGTAGCTGCTTTGTGTCTTTATATTTTTCGTACGTAATAGGTCTGGCATTTTGATACAAAGGCTCCAGGGCGATTTTTTCAAATTTTAACGGTCTTCCAGGACGTAGAGGTAATAAATTGATAATTTCAAATTCTGCGTTCGTCATCGTTGTTTTATAAAAAATGGTACATGGTGCAATTTTGAGGAACCTCAACCAACATATTTGCAACCAATTGACCTGTTCCCCATTAGTATTTTTTTTTAATCTGTTTTTTAATTGCATTTTGGAGATTTTTTGTTGAAATGAAACTCTCCCGTTTCATTTCATATAAAATGAATTTATTGTTTTCTACATTGTGCTATTACATTATAGTAATCTTGTGGTGTGTACACAAAATTCATTTTTCTCAATGTCATTTCTCTATTTTTTTTATAACTATCTTTTAACTTACGAGTAGTGGAAACACGGAGGGGAAACAATGCAAATCGTCCGCGGGTGAAACCGCGGGACACAGCTAGTATAAAATAAATGAAAAATGACAACAACACTGATCGGCATCCATCTGCTATGCCAGCTACCTCTGTCAATTGGACTTACACCACTTTCATAATCAATGATTATGCAATTTCATTCACCGCCCGATTTTAAGTTGTACAAAACATAGGATTTTTTTGAGAAATTAAACACGGACTAATTATATATAAAAAATTTACATTAAATTAAGCATGAATTACGTGATAGCTCATTTTTCTCAAAAATGGACTTACACCACTTTCAAAATAAACGGTCCATCTAATAATAATAAATAATAGGATCGCTAGGAAACTATTTTTGGAAATTAACATTTTAGGTGGCGTAAGGGGCAAGTTGTACTTTGAAGAAAACTTTTTTTATGGAACGGAATACAATTGTGAAATGTTGTAGAAATATTGTATATTAAAAATAATGAGACATGTGTTTCATAATAATTAATTTGATTAATCTTATTGTATTGAGTCAAATACAATAAAAGTCTGTAATGTGTTCATAATATAAATCAGTGTGTGGCATTTGTATTAAAATTCATTAAGTAAATATAAATTTGTGATGTAAGTTAATAATTAATTAACATCGGGTACAGGCCCGTCTTCACTACTCGGAAACTTAGTTTGACTCAATATTTGTCTTGCTCTACTGTGTTGAAGTTACGCGTCCACGAATAGTTCTGTTATTACCTGAGCACGGGTGTGTAATGAGGAGAGAATAATTGGGCCCAACTTCAGTATCTAGTATCTTCAAGTCTGCAATTCTGTTGAATGTCGAGGGACGTAATGTCTCTTGGCGGTCGATATTATATTAGGAATGCACTATTACTGACAAGTGCTGTGTAGTGTTTTGCGTGTCAAAATAAAAAAAAAGTTTCTGTAATCTGCCGGCTAATCGTATAATTTAGTTATAGAGTATTTAAGGAAATAATAGCTTTATGGTATACGTTAAAATATAAATTAATTAAAAACTCATCATACAATGTGTTCACCACATTTATAATATGATTAAATTGTATGGAAATATACAATATCGTAATGCTTGCCATTAAATGATTTATTTCAGTGCTTACTACGATTAAAATTATGGGTTCGATAATATTAGTTTTTTACGATTTTGTACGAAATGCGAAACAATTTTCAGTTTATCGAACAACGACAAGCACTTAACACAAAAATAAGTACGTAATCTTATGTTACAATTGATCTATATATCTCAAAATAGTATTCCATTTACTAATAATATACTAGATGTTTTTTTTTTCATAAAACTAATCAATACCTTCTCTGATTCCGTACCTGCACTATCGTACCTATCCCAAGAAAGTTAGTCTTGTAATAATATTGATTTAGTTACTTCACTATTAATGCACAACATATCCCCACTGTTCGAGAGGTTTTTTCTGTTTCTAACAAATATTACCAACTAGGATTTGTTTGAGGTGCTCAGATTTAATAGTAATATGTGTGCTTTGTAACACGAACTGTGCACAGATTATTGTATTTCCAAATAGAGGAATACAAGGTGATTATGAAGTGGTATGCATAGGTATGTGTATTATGGAATATTTTTATCATGTTTTTTTATCGACGGCAAAGTGGTACGTTTATGTTTACGAGTGGTAGAGCCAAGCTGTAGACAGTTTTGTCTACAGCATGAATGGGCTGGCTCGACCGGATCGTTGCCACTGTCTCACAGAAAACCGACGTAAACTAGCGGCTTGCTGCTGCGTTTCGTACGGTGAGTGAGATATCCGGAAGCCCAAATCCCCTCCCCTTCCCAATCCCTAATTATCCCTTTCATTTAAGGTCGGCAACGCACCCATGATTCTTCTGGTGATGGGCGTACTTGGTCGGTGGAGATCACTTACCATCAGGTGACCCACTTGCTCGTTTGCGGGCCTATGCTATAAAAAAAAATATTATTATATTATTAATTATCCTGGTCTGAAGTAACAGTTATAAACCTACTGATCCCGAAAATATCCATTAGGGTGAGATCTTTACCATGTATGCAGTGGATGGTAAATATGAACCTGATATCCTCCCATCACCTACTTTAGTCTTATGGCTGCTAAAATAACTTTTTACGAGACATCACCCACGTAGACATATTTCTGTTTTCTTCTTCTTACACATTGCATGAGTTTCTGTAGCCCCGAAGGGATAAAAGGAGGATAAACTTAATTACGTCATGATGTAGAGGGCGAGCCAGGCAGTTTACATTTTTCTTTTCGAAACAAAATCTCATATAAATCATTGTTCGACTTGGGGATCGAACCCCTGATCTCGCCGGTTCTAACATTGTATGATGCCATTTAACCACCGAGGCGATGCTGGATGCGATAGGAGTAGAAGATTTTGCATTAGAAAGCATATTAAGACATAGTTAAGGAAGGTGGCAGCCTACATGGTGCAGTGGGCGAATAGCCGACTGTGAAGCGAGAGGCCGTGGGTTTCGATTCCCGCATGGAGACAAAAATGATAGCATCGGCCGCTAAAGTAAAGTAAGTGATCTGCACCACCCATGTACGCCTACAATATCCGAAGAATCAAGGACGTGGTGCCGACTATAAAGGAAAGGAATAGTTAAGGGCTTGGGACAGGGGGGAGGGATTTGGGCATCCATATATCTAACTCACCGTATGAAACGTAGCAACAAGCTGCTATATTACGTTGGTCTTCTGTGAGACAGTGGGAACGAGCCGGTTGAGTCGACCTATTCATGTTGTAGACATAACTGTCTACAGTGTGGCTCTGCCACTCAGAGTTTGTGTCTGCAAATGTTTTCTTCGGGTATTTATGTGGGAACGTAAGTTCCTTGTAGTTCGTCACACCGCCAAGATACTCGTTTAATCCAGCGTGGGGTCAGGACTTTAGGTGTAATTGTGGTTGTCAGGAATTACTAGGGACTTGTGGTCCCGCAACACCCAGACCCGAGACACATATTTGTAAATCACACAACGACTTGTTTGGGTGCGCGAATCGAACCCGCGGCCTCTAGCTTCATAGCCGACTACTCGTCCACAGAGGCTGTCGAAAGTGTATACTTTCTGCCTTCATTTAGATCTGCACTCCCATTAGTCCAAAGAAATTGCAGGCGGTATAATCTACGCGTTCACTAGGAGACAAAACAACACATGGTGCGCTATAATCGTAAAATTTTATAGCTTTCGATGCTAAAATGATACACGAAACAATCTAAATTATAACGGCAACTCTCTGGCGGTGTGCCAGAGTTTGGTAATGACACAGCTTATCCAATTTGTAAGTTATCTATTGATGTTAAGGAATTAACTTAGGATTCTAAATGCACAATGTGTGAAATATCTTGTGTAATGTCTGGTTTTCTTGTTTTTAACTGATTACGGCAACGGCAGCCTCGGTGGCGTAGATTTATGTGTACACGGTATCACAGCTCTGCTGACGTTTCAGGTTCGATTCCGGGTCGAGTAAAGGTGATATTGGGTTATCTATCATGAAATGCTCAGTGTCAGCCCGGAGTCTGGAATTGTGCCTGTCATGGCGTCATCACATTATGGTACGGAAATAAGCACTGCGAAATGTATATTCTTGTTACACCTCTGTCTATCTCTTTAGAGCTTACCTATATGAGTACGTGTGTGTGTTTAAAAAACAGGAAGTTTTCGATTCCTCTGTAAATACTATTTTTATATACAGGGTGTCCAGTAATTAATGGATAACCTTGAAATGTCTTATAGCAGAACGAATGGCCGTTCAGAGAAAAATACGAAAAAAAATATAACGTAAGTAGTACCTGAGGTACGTATTTTTTTTTAAAAAGTCGTAATTTTTTTGGTTTATTTTACTTTCTTGGACACTACGACCAGAAATGAAGGAAATTCAGCGGTTTTTTGTTGTTTTATTATTATACACAAACTATACTAATAGATAGATAGTCAATAGTATGACAAGCTATTGCACTTTTAAAAAAAAATAAACATTCAAAACCATTTCTTTAGAAAAATTAGCAAAATATTATTTTTAAACAAAGTTTAAAGCTCTTGGGTATAAAAAAAATGTATGAATACATGAGTGACCAATTTTTTTTAAATAATGTCGGTTTTAAGTAGATTTTATAATGGTATAATTCATTATTGTATCTACTGTAAATAGCGATTTATTGCTATTAATGTAAGAAAGGAGCTAATTTGACCAAATAACAAAAACAATATAATATGAGATACTTTTTAAAATAAAATTGTACTTGTCTAATGAGGTTTATTAAAACTAAGATTTTATGTTGATAAAAGATAAAAATGGCTTATTTAAACAAATTGAAACCAAATTATCAGAAATAAATTAACTTAAATTTAATATTCATAATGTTTAAAATGGTTACTTCATAAGCGTAAAATGTGTCATATGATCTCCATATTTGCTTCCTGCGCGCACACCGTTGCCCCCGTTATTTGTGTTATGTTAGACAAGAAGGGTCTGAGTTGGCTATGTGCGAGTGAGAGGAACTTAAAGTAAAAAAATCCAACCCTGTCCATCCAACCCAATGGACAACCCAATGGACAAATAATTGGCCCATTTGAATTACCGGGGACTCTAAGTGGGCAAAGTTATTTGGAATTTCTTCAAAATGATCTGCCGATTTTATTAGAGAAGGAGTATCCGAGGAGCTGAGGGAATCGCATTGGTTGCAAAATGACGGCTGCCCTGCGCATTATGCTGTGTCTGTTCGGGAATATTGAAATACTATGTACCCGAACAGATGGATCGGGCGTCTAGAGCCAATTTTGTGGCCTCCTCGTTCACCGGACCTAAATCCATTGGATTTTTTTTATTGGGGCTGCCTTAAAGAAGAAGTATACCGTAAGCCGATAAGGTCCTTAGAAGTACGAAGCCGTGTTAGGGCAGCCGCATCAAAAAAAGGTATCGAAGTTACACAAGGCTGCTTAGAAGGTCATTTATCCGTAGATTTAGGGCTTGCATAAGAGTGGGAGGCCAACAATTTGAACATTTAATATAAATAATATGAAATAAAGATTATCAAATATTGTTTTTTATTTAACCTAATTGGACAGTTACAATTTTATTTAAAAAATAATCCCATGTTATTTTTTTTTGTTACTTAGCCAAATTAGCTCCTTTCTTACATTAATAGCAATAAATCGCTATTTACAGTAAATACAATAATGAATTATACCATTATAAAATATACTTAAACCCGACATTATTTAAAAAATTTTGGTCACTCATGTATTCATACATTTTTTTTATACCCAAGAGCTTTAAACTTTGTTTAAAAATAATGTTTTGCTAATTTTTCTAAAGAAATGGTTTTGAATGTTTATTTTTTTTTAAAGTGCAATAGCTTGTCATACTATTGACTATCTATCTATTAGTATAGTTAGTGTATAATAATAAAACAACAAAAAACCGATGGATTTCCTTCATTTCTGGTCGTAGTGTCCAAGAAAGTAAAATAAACCAAAAAAATTACGACTTTTTTAAAAAAAATACGTACCTCAGGTACTACTTATGTTATATTTTTTTTCGTATTTTTCTCTGAACGGCCATTCGTTCTGCTATAAGACATTTCAAGGTTATCCATTAATTACTGGACACCCTGTATATGCTCACATACCTCTGACATATCTAAAACCGTATTTCGATTTAAATTAAACTATATACATTTTAAGCGTTCTTTAAACGAGTCTCTACGAACTTAACGGCACACGCATATCTTAGTAAGTAGGTAGTTTTATTGGCGTTCGAGGCGGTGTAAGTACCTACTACTTACGCCTATATTGGTTGGTGTGGGCGTAGGAAAACTTGGTGAACTCGTCTTATCAAAACAACTGCTACCAGCTACTTACAAAGATGTTCGAAAGTAAGTTGTTTATGGATTTGATAATGCAAAAAGCTGTTTGTTATTACTAAGTGCTGTTTTGTTAATATTTGAGTGGTAGAGCCACGCTGTAGACAGTTTTGTCTACAGCATGAATGGGCTGGCGGGGGGGGGGCGACCGGGTCGTTACCACTGTCTCACAGAAAACCGTCGTAAAGTAGCGGCTTGCTGCAGTGTTCGTACGGTGAGTGAGATATCCGGAAGCCCAAATCCCCTCCCCTTCCCAATCCCTAATTATCCCTTTCCTTTAAGGTCGGCAACGCGCCCATGATTCTTCTGGTGGTGGGCGTACATGGGCGGTGGAGATCACTTACCATCAGGTAACCCACTTGCTCGTTTGCCCGCTCATGAGCCCCTTTACTATAAAAAAAAACTAAGTTTGTGTTTATCCATTAAAAATATTGATTTTTTTTCAGTTTTTTTACATAATATAACATAAGCTTGCGCCGTTTTACCCGCTCGCCCCCTACCATATCATGGAGAGTAAATAGGCTCGGCTAACCATGAGTGTAGCAGTGACACCTCTACTTACTCCTTCAGGAATATAGGCGTGCGCTTATATTGTGTTACTGGCAGCCTCCGTGGCGCAGTGTGCGAGTAGCCGGCTGTGCGGCTGTAAAGCGAGAGGCCGCGGGTTTGATTTCCGCAACGGGGCTAAATGTTTGTGTGATCGGCACATATTTGTTTCGAGTCTGAGATCTTTCTTTCCCCAGATGCGCAAACGTCAGGCAGGCAGCCGGTCGTAAAACCTACAAGCCGAATCTTTCTGTAACATGTGTTTAAAGGCATGTTGCGCCGTCCTCACAGTCACTGCGAGGGATAAGAGCAGGTGGAAGAAAGGAAGGCTTATATTATGTGATCTTTTTATCTTGTAAATATATTGTAATATTTTTACTTTCAAGCTTGGCTGGAGCAAATATACTACATTATTTATTATAAACAAAGCGTTTTCGATATATGCATGTTGGTTTTTATTTCGCAGCACTAATATTTATCAACGGTCGTTATGACAATATAACCCTACGGGCATCCACAATCCATCGCGTTTAATCTTGTTATTACAAACGTATTACAACAAACATCACACCCCTACTCTATTTGATAGCAAAAACAAACCGCCAGCTCTCAAATCTGCACTGATGATTAACCCTCAAGTCGCCATTAAAAATAGATAAAACAAAATATTGCCGGCTCGGGGTCCCTAGGGCCCGTCGCACGTGATGCCGACGCGCGCGTTCTCGCAATTCAATTACCCATCCACTGCGCAGTCTACACATATCTGTGCATTGAAATCAAATATGTAAAAGGCAAGAGACGGTTCAAACTTCTTGTAAGAATAAAATTTTCAGTTGTTCCTTCCAATATTCTTCACTTAAACAAGGTGCGAGAACGGAGTAGTTTTGTTCGCCCGTTTATGACGCTTATGTTTGAGACGCGTTTTGTGAAACGAACTAAGGGATTTCATTTATTTTTTATTACGTCGTTTGTTTTTCTTGTTGATTTGACTTCAGTTTTATATTGTGTGACAATATCTTTAATTTTAAATATCTTTAATTTTAAATTTAAACACTAAAATTGGAGTATGTAAGCACTGTTGTGTTTCGGTTTGAAGGACATTGAAGGCTGAAGCCAGTGAAGTTACTGGGCATTATGATCTTATGTCTCGGGGTGACGAGCGCAGTTCAATGCCATGTAGTGCTTTGTAATTCAAAGTTCTGTGTGGTGTTGCTTCTGTTAGTGGGCGCTTACCATCAGGTGAGCGCCTTGCTCGTCTCGTCATCATTCAATAAAATAAAAAAGAAAGAAAATATGAAATATCTATATAAACAGGTTTATTTGCAAGAATAGTTTTAATACAATTTACTCGTATCCTGTCATCAAACTAATTGAAATAAAACTAATTTAAACGGATTTTATCGCGGTTTTTTATTAATTTTGATCCCGACGTTTCGAAGACTTTTCAGCCTTCGTGGTCACGGGGAGGACTGAGGTGTAGGTTGTCCAAAAATGTTAATGTTACAGTATCTACCTTCAATTTACAATTATAAGATCTTTATGGTTTGGTCCGATCTACGCAGAAGGAGCTCACAGTGTCTTGAGGTCTGGCAGTTGGTCTTTTGGGCTCCGATTTAATTAAATGTATAATCGGATCCCAGGCTTGTGCTAGCTTCCAACCATCTTCTCTATTGAAATTCGGATGTTTTTTAATTTCAATAGCCTCGCGAATCATCCTGGGTAGGAATCGGTGTTCTTTGGCAAGGATTTGTGGTCTGTCAAATCGAAGATAATGTTTGGAGCCTTCCTCTGAATGTTCAGCAACTGCAGACTTCGTAGAGCGTCGGTGTTTAACATCAGCTATATGTTCTTTTACGCGGGTCCCTATACTTCTTTTTGTTTGACCTATGTAAGAGAGTCCACAGTCACAATCGATTTTATATATGCCCTGTTCCTGTAGAGGTATATGACACTTGACCGGTGGTAAAAATTGACTAATCTTCTTGGGCGGCTTGAAATAAGTTTTAATAGAAGCACGCTTCAGCACATAGCCAATCTTGTCGGTGACTCCTCTAACATATGGTAATACAACAGGGACACGTTCAACTGTGGCTGGTTTCACTCGGTTTCTGTGACGGCGGCGTGGAATTTGGAGCTTGTTGTCTCGCAGTACTTGCTTGACATGTTGCAGCTCGGCAGCCAGATGTTCCTCGTCACAGATTCCTTGTGCTCTCTGAAACAAAGATTTGCCCACGGTAGCTAACTGTTTTGGATGGTGGTGAGATGCACCATTCAGGTATTTATCTGTATGGGTCACTTTGCGATACACAGTATGGCCTAAAGACTGATCAGGATTACGGATAACTAAAACATCTAAGAAGGCAAGAGATTTATTTTGTTCTAACTCCATTGTAAATTGAATTTTGTTGTTAATGGAGTTAAGATGATCTAAAAATGCAGTTACTTTGTCAGATGGTAAAATTGTGAAACTATCATCTACGTACCGTTTGTAAAACTTGGGAACGATGGGGGCCGTGCTTAGGGCTGTCTCTTCGAAGTCCTCCATGAATATATCGGCGACTACGGGAGATACAGGTGAGCCCATAGCTACTCCATTCACTTGTACATAGAACTGATTCTCCCACAACATATAGCCAGATGTGAGGCAATGTTTCAGTAGATCTGCATATGCTAAGGGCATGTTATTATCTGCTAACCTTTTAGAGACAATTTCAATGCAGTCTTGTACTGGTAAGCTTGTGAAGAGCGACTGAACATCAAAACTGACCATGGTTTCATTGTCAGCTAATTTTAGGTGTTTGATATCACTGACAAATTGGTATGAATCCCTCACAGATGCTCTAGTGTTTCCTCTTAGTGGTGAAAGCACTTTAGCTACGTGCTGAGCCAGTCTGTAGGTTGGTGTGTCGACTTGACTCACGATGGGACGTAGTGGAGCATTCATTTTGTGTATTTTTGGTAACCCATACATTTTAGGTGGTTTTGCGCACGAAGGAACGAGTGAGTTTACGTCTAGATTTAATGTGTCGGAGTAACTGTTTATTAAAGAGCTCGTAGCCTTTAAAACTTTGTTAGTCGGGTCTGTTTTGACTTTTTTATACGTAGTTTCATCCGACAAAAGTTGTTCGATTTTATTTTTATAATCTGACGTATCCATCACTACTGTCGCATTACCCTTATCTGCACGGAGAATAGTTATTTCCTTCTGTGATCGCAAGTTCTTTAAAGCGATATATTGTTGTTTAGGAAGATTTGGTTTCGGCGCTTTCTTTTGACGTAATATTGACGAAATATCTTGTCGTATCGCCTCCGAATCCTCCTTTTTTAAATTATTTTTGAAGAGACTATTCTCAACGTTACAAATAATGTCTTCATACGGTATCCTTCGTGGTGTTATGGCAAAATTTAGTCCCTTTGATAAAACCTGAATTGTATTATTGTCCAATGTTTGTTTTGACAGATTTATAAATATAAATTTAATGAATGCAAAAATAAACAAATTCAAAAGTATGAAAAATTACGATCAAAATCAAATGTCAAACATCTTAGCAACGACAGTGGGAACGGAACGCATCCTACCATAGACAAACATCACTCACGCGCAGACGAACGACGCGCTGTCATTAATCTGTCAAAACAAACATTGGACAATAATACAATTCAGGTTTTATCAAAGGGACTAAATTTTGCCATAACACCACGAAGGATACCGTATGAAGACATTATTTGTAACGTTGAGAATAGTCTCTTCAAAAATAATTTAAAAAAGGAGGATTCGGAGGCGATACGACAAGATATTTCGTCAATATTACGTCAAAAGAAAGCGCCGAAACCAAATCTTCCTAAACAACAATATATCGCTTTAAAGAACTTGCGATCACAGAAGGAAATAACTATTCTCCGTGCAGATAAGGGTAATGCGACAGTAGTGATGGATACGTCAGATTATAAAAATAAAATCGAACAACTTTTGTCGGATGAAACTACGTATCAAAAAGTCAAAACAGACCCGACTAACAAAGTTTTAAAGGCTACGAGCTCTTTAATAAACAGTTACTCCGACACATTAAATCTAGACGTAAACTCACTCGTTCCTTCGTGCGCAAAACCACCTAAAATGTATGGGTTACCAAAAATACACAAAATGAATGCTCCACTACGTCCCATCGTGAGTCAAGTCGACACACCAACCTACAGACTGGCTCAGCACGTAGCTAAAGTGCTTTCACCACTAAGAGGAAACACTAGAGCATCTGTGAGGGATTCATACCAATTTGTCAGTGATATCAAACACCTAAAATTAGCTGACAATGAAACCATGGTCAGTTTTGATGTTCAGTCGCTCTTCACAAGCTTACCAGTACAAGACTGCATTGAAATTGTCTCTAAAAGGTTAGCAGATAATAACATGCCCTTAGCATATGCAGATCTACTGAAACATTGCCTCACATCTGGCTATATGTTGTGGGAGAATCAGTTCTATGTACAAGTGAATGGAGTAGCTATGGGCTCACCTGTATCTCCCGTAGTCGCCGATATATTCATGGAGGACTTCGAAGAGACAGCCCTAAGCACGGCCCCCATCGTTCCCAAGTTTTACAAACGGTACGTAGATGATAGTTTCACAATTTTACCATCTGACAAAGTAACTGCATTTTTAGATCATCTTAACTCCATTAACAACAAAATTCAATTTACAATGGAGTTAGAACAAAATAAATCTCTTGCCTTCTTAGATGTTTTAGTTATCCGTAATCCTGATCAGTCTTTAGGCCATACTGTGTATCGCAAAGTGACCCATACAGATAAATACCTGAATGGTGCATCTCACCACCATCCAAAACAGTTAGCTACCGTGGGCAAATCTTTGTTTCAGAGAGCACAAGGAATCTGTGACGAGGAACATCTGGCTGCCGAGCTGCAACATGTCAAGCAAGTACTGCGAGACAACAAGCTCCAAATTCCACGCCGCCGTCACAGAAACCGAGTGAAACCAGCCACAGTTGAACGTGTCCCTGTTGTATTACCATATGTTAGAGGAGTCACCGACAAGATTGGCTATGTGCTGAAGCGTGCTTCTATTAAAACTTATTTCAAGCCGCCCAAGAAGATTAGTCAATTTTTACCACCGGTCAAGTGTCATATACCTCTACAGGAACAGGGCATATATAAAATCGATTGTGACTGTGGACTCTCTTACATAGGTCAAACAAAAAGAAGTATAGGGACCCGCGTAAAAGAACATATAGCTGATGTTAAACACCGACGCTCTACGAAGTCTGCAGTTGCTGAACATTCAGAGGAAGGCTCCAAACATTATCTTCGATTTGACAGACCACAAATCCTTGCCAAAGAACACCGATTCCTACCCAGGATGATTCGCGAGGCTATTGAAATTAAAAAACATCCGAATTTCAATAGAGAAGATGGTTGGAAGCTAGCACAAGCCTGGGATCCGATTATACATTTAATTAAATCGGAGCCCAAAAGACCAACTGCCAGACCTCAAGACACTGTGAGCTCCTTCTGCGTAGATCGGACCAAACCATAAAGATCTTATAATTGTAAATTGAAGGTAGATACTGTAACATTAACATTTTTGGACAACCTACACCTCAGTCCTCCCCGTGACCACGAAGGCTGAAAAGTCTTCGAAACGTCGGGATCAAAATTAATAAAAAACCGCGATAAAATCCGTTTAAATTAGTTTTATTTCAATGAGTAACATTCGCGTAAACGTAAGAAATCAAACTAATGCTTGATAAAGCATTAATATGAAATTAAATTATTTATTATGGAGTTAAAGCAGATAATTTATTCTGCAAAAAATAAATGTTATTAGCTTATCACTAAAAACCATTGCCATTTAAAAATATAACAAAATGTAATTAAACATAAATATATAATATAAATAAAAACTTTAAACGATTTTGAAATATGTAAAGATAACATTCATTTTATTCTTAATTTGTTTAAAAATTTCGTGTATTTGATTAAATGATAAAATACATGAAATTTTTAAACAAATTGCTATAAAATTGCTGTTTCTACGGCATTTTTAAAATACGGCTCTTGTAATATGTTGCTTAATATAAAGTATTTTCGTATTGTATCCGAGACTGAATGAGCTTAGTACCCTTTTCTGTCTGATCTAGACAAGGATTAACTTATTCCAATTTAGGTTGACCTTTGTCCTTTAACCTAACGAGTAATGGACATAAAAATAGTACTAACAAGAGCTTGTCCTTATTACAGTACGAGACTCATTAATTAGTTCTAATATTATTTAATTAAAACGAAATAGAGCCATAAAAATAGAACGAAAGTAATGACCAAAAAGTAGGTGAATTTAACAATGTTAATTCGAAGCTCGAATTGTATGTTTTTTGTATATAGATTTCGCATTAGGCGCTTTTTACAGATTACCTTACAACAAAATTGATTCTATGGTAGTTACTTGTTTCCATATATGTATGATGCACGTGTGGTCCGGGTTCCCTGGGCCAGCTGATCCACTTGATTACTATCAAGCTAATTTTCCGTGAGTATTACTAACCAGCTGATTTTTTTGTATTTACTTAGTTAATATTTATATAATTTAACAGTCATATTGTCCTACAAATAAAATAATAAATGTTTGAGTATCATCAAATCGGAATATTCTATCCTTGCTACCTCTGTTACCTACCACAATATAGAATTTTCTGATAGGGAATTATTGGGCGTCTCATCGAAACGAAGCTACTCACGGAAAATTAGCTTGATAGTAATCAAGTGGATCAGCTGGCCCAGGGAACCCGGACCAGTACGCCTTAGGTTTTAATGTGTGTAAATCTCACGCTTTAATGGCGATAGACGACATTGTGAGGAAACCTGTATATCTGAGAATTCTAGGGAATTCTAGAAATCATTTTGAAGGTGTGTGAATATACCAAACTGACCCAGCGTTGTGGACCTTACTTAGTCTTATCTTTGTTTCTAATAGAAAGACACGAATTATACATAAATCTTTCATACTAGTCGTATGGATAAAAAATATAAGTGAGATACTCCAGAAATCTCACTCATCGCGCGAAACGCAATTGCAAACTGCCGTTTCACGTCAGTCGTCTATAAGACAGTGGTAACTAACTGGTAGAGTTGATTCATTCAGAATGTAAATAAAATCATATTCAGCCAATATCACTTTAAACCAGTCTATGTTATGATTATCAAATTGATAAGATTAATTATCAAAATATATAAAACTGTAAGACTAATTCGTACGAGATTATATGTGTATCCTAATATACTTTCACATAGAAGCTAAAGTCAGATTTCTACCATGTATGGGAATAAATCTTAATAGGAATCTTACACTTCTGTACACTGAATACTAAACACTCGACCAACCTTCTGAGACCATTAACATAATCGGTAATTACGCCCATATTCTTGTACTAGCTTTTGCTCGCGGCTCCGCCCGCGTGACCTGCTTTTCCCGAGATAAAAAGTAGCCTATGTCTTATTCTGATGTATAAGCTATATTATTGTAAAGGTTCATTAAAATCCATTCAGTAGTTTTTACGTGAAAGAGTAACAAACATACATACATCCATCCATACTTACAAACTTTCGCGTTTATAATATTAGTAGGATATTATGGTCGAAGCCGTACAACAGCAAATTAATTTTGCATCTAGCAATCTGCGGATGCGTCCGTTGCAGCATCTGTCATGACATTGACCGATTTGATATTCACCCTTCCGTCCAGGCTGACGCGACGTCACGTCATGCCTCTTTAACGCCACGACCATGTTTTATGAAGTAAACGTTTTAAATGAGTGGAAAATAGATTTTGAACTTGCCGATATTTGGTTATAATATTTACACTTAGGTAATTTTTTTGCGCATAAGCGCTTTTTAAGCATTTAACCACTGTCATACCCATAATAATTGTACTATTGCCTATTGATAATAAGAGTAGGGTTTTTGGTTTAATTGCTGTAGAAGCGTAGCCCTATCATTATACTTTTCTTTTATTTCTTCACGTTTTCATTGTTGTAATTCACTATAAATGTTATAATTCAAAGACCTGTATGCTTAGTGCATGTAACATGACGTAACGCCGTAGTAGATAGTAGTGGTGCAACATCGGTCGACTGCCCTCTTCGAACATCCCTTTAAAACTTACTTTATGTACATAGGAATCAGTATAGGTATATACCATAAAATTAAGTATTAAAATATGAAACAAAGACAATAAATAGCGTCCAGCAAACACAATAAATATAAATGGGACATAATAAACACATTAAAATAAATAATTAGCCAACCGCATATCCAAAACATAAACGCGTAAAGTGTAAAATTGTAAAAATTAAGTACGAAATAAATTAAATTTACAATTAATGAATTGTGAAAAGCATTTGTTGTTTAATTTTATTTAAAATTGAGCTGAATTAATGCGCAGTGCGGTCGAAACTTTTCCCTTTAACGTACACAACGTCAACTGTGTACGGTGCGACGCTTCCGTTAACGTAATTAACTGTTATCGTTATGTTAAACATTTGTATAAATGTTCTACAGAAGCAGCCAAAACTATTCGGTTATCTGAAATTGTTTACTTTCGAACATCAAGTAACGGATAAAGGTTTTTAAATGTCTCTTTTTAAAGTGGTCACAAAATTGTGTTGAGACTAAAATATTCTTAGTAAATGTCTTATTTTAACTCATATTGAGTAGCAGAATTTATAAGAAATACGTATACGTATACGGACGGAAAATAAGCCGGTGAAATGTGGGTGTACTGTTTACACCCTGCCTACCCCTTCGGGGATACGTATGTATACAAATCATGAAAATCTAAAAATATTTACACAAAAATTTATGATAAGACTATTAATTTTTGCAAGGCTTGTCAGGAGTACATGGGTATGTGCACTTTTGGTGACAAATATTTGTCAATCGTCGATAAACACTATATACCTAAGTTAATAGTAACAGACACACAGGCATTATTGTCTCCTTAAGACACGCTACTTTTATTTATTTAAGTTTTCCAGCATATAACACTAATATCATAATACTAACAATAGATATCTTATGTTTACTGAAATTCCAATTAAGGAAAACTCATCGTGTACTTAGTATCTTTATATATATAATTCTTCTGTGAGTGTGTATGTTCCTGAACTTCTCTTAAACGACTGGACCGATTTTGATGAAATTTTTTGTGTGTGTTCAAGAGGATCTAAGAATGGTTTAGATTCACAATTTTGTCCGCTGGACAATGTTTTTTTATTAATTTTTAATTTATTAGTAGTTGTTGATTTTGCTGTTCCTGGGTATGAAACACTTGATGTCTTTTTGATGTGAAACATCTATAAGCGCAGGTATAAACCGGTTTGTTGGTATATATACTAGACAGGACAGGGACAAGCCAGGACAGAGACAGGACAGGGACAGGACAGGGACAGGACAGGGGCAGGACAGGGACAGGGACAGGGACAGGGACAGGGACAGGGACAGGGACAGGGACAGGGACAGGGACAGGGACAGGGACAGGGACAGGGACAGGGACAGGGACAGGGACAGGGACAGGGACAGGGACAGGGACAGGGACAGGGACAGGGACAGGGACAGGGACAGGGACAGGGACAGGGACAGGGACAGGGACAGGGACAGGGACAGGGACAGGGACAGGGACAGGGACAGGGACAGGGACAGGGACAGGGACAGGGACAGGGACAGGGACAGGGACAGGGACAGGGACAGGGACAGGGACAGGGACAGGGACAGGGACAGGGACAGGGACAGGGACAGGGACAGGGACAGGGACAGGGACAGGGACAGGGACAGGGACAGGGACAGGGACAGGGACAGGGACAGGGACAGGGACAGGGACAGGGACAGGGACAGGGACAGGGACAGGGACAGGGACAGGGACAGGGACAGGGACAGGGACAGGGACAGGGACAGGGACAGGGACAGGGACAGGGACAGGGACAGGGACAGGGACAGGGACAGGGACAGGGACAGGGACAGGGACAGGGACAGGGACAGGGACAGGGACAGGGACAGGGACAGGGACAGGGACAGGGACAGGGCAGGGACAGGGACAGGGACAGGGACAGGGACAGGGACAGGGACAGGGACAGGGACGGGGACGGGGACAGGGACGGGGACGGGGACGGGGACGGGGACGGGGACAGGGACGGGGACAGGGACGGGGACCGGGACGGAGACCGGGACGGAGACCGGGACGGAGACCGGGACGGAGACAAGACAAGAACAGGACACATTTTAATGACAATAATGACTTGAATTCTAAATCACATTTCTTCAGGAAAAATAAATAAATGTAAAGTTATCAGTCGCAATAAAAAATAGCAAGCAACGGGTAACCGAAAAAAAATAATATGAAAATTGTCCTACCAACTGCATAAAAATCAGCCAATTATTCAAATACGGGCACGCCGTGAACCGAAGACTGTATCGATGAATATTAATTGTTTTCGATGCAATAAAAGAGAGTAAAATAAAACGAAATAACTGGATATCCGGGTAAGATGATTGTTTACGAGCTCGCTGAAGAGTGGTGTTGACAATTGTGTATGATATTTTTTTGTTGCAATATTTATGGCTTTAAATTTAATATTCGTCGAGAAAAGAATTCATTTCAGTTACTGGGTTCAATTGGTTGATTTAATTCAGTTACTAGGTTGAATATAAATTGTAAATGATGGAATTCTGATTGGTTGGACTCTTGCGGATAGCAGGTTTTTGTTTGAATTTGTTGCCAATATTATGGTACGTTTTGACGTACCCGGCCGAGACAAGAGACCGCGACGGACGACAACAGCGATTTGCTTTAATGCAATTGTAATTTTTTTTAAATATAGCAAGATTTCAGATTTATATAACTCGTCAACGGGTATTTTCTAAGAACTAGTACATCCCTACTGAAAGTTACCTATGAATAGTTTAGATTGACTATAAACGCCCGTGGGAAATAAAAATAACAAGATAAAATTTGTCTGAGTCCGCGTTGATATCTCCTAGATGAATTGAATATATAAGCAATATAATAAAATCACTTGGAGCATGTGCGAGAAATGAATTTAAAAATTATGTGATGCGCAAGTCTGGTATAAAAGTAAAAGAAGTCTGGTTCACTCTGTTACAGCGTCCCAAGAGAAATAAAGTATGATGGAATTCAGCAAGTAAATAAAAGACGATCGATTTCTGATAATTTTCTATTAGTCTTGTTATTAATACACACTATATTTTCTGATATCGTTATAAAACATCTTTGTAATTTTTTCTCGGCTTTATGTCCGCATTCCCATCATCATTTGGCGGTGAATTTGGTATTATGTGGGGCGACCCGTCATCTGACTCGTACAACCCGTAATGGGAATCAAATTTCGCCATAGCCTCGTCCGTTAATCAGCAAAGTCTACCACATGAGTTGAAGTTGGCTTTGAGCCTAAGATGTTGGTAACCCACTTACAATCCACTTCAATTTATCTTTGTGAATGTGGCGACTTATTACAAGCTTATCAGCTCCACCTATTATATGTGTGTGCGTCAAATCTTGCAACAGAATTTTAAACCAATTCCAAACAACCGATTGAGCTTATAATGCTGAAATAAACACACTTCGGTACCAGTGAGATACAATCTAGTATATTTAGTAAAGGTTTTTTTTCAAAATACCCAATCGAGGTGATCATGAAAAAAATGACGTAAAGTAGTATCTTATTATTCACATGGCAACATCAACATTTATTGTCAGAATTATGTTCTTATTGTTGCGACTTCTCAATACTGTTATTCGAAATTACGATCAATGTCGATCTGAGACATATCACCTAAGCATTACCGCGTTTCCTAACGATAATGGAACTTTCGAGTGACTGTAACCCGACATTAATTCAACGCGTACTTTAACGTAATGGCGTCGGTTTCGCTAATTGTACGTTAGAATAATTATATTGCCGCATATGTATCGTTTTAATGGATTTTACGCTTACTGTACACGTATACTCGGTATTAGAATTTAATGGAAACTAATGTAAGTTTATTTAAATTTTATGTTTCGTTTCACAGTTTCTAATTAACGCGAGGCTTCGCACGTTAGACATCTCTAAATAAGAATTTCTGCTGTGAATTGGAAACTTAAAATTAGAACACTGAAATAGAAAATCAAAGCTATATGGAAATAGAAAGAAATATAAAATGTATGTAGTTTTTATAAAATAGTGTTGACAACTTGTAATAGTTTATACACCACGATATCAATACTGCTTTACTAAAACTTACTAATTTGAAACCACACACTTGGTTTTATCTTATAAAATCAAGTACTTACAAAGCAGAAGCAAAACACCAACCCTGGTACAAAAATAAATGAATACAAGTAATAAAGTTCACTGAACGCAGAAAACGATAAGTACCTTACACTAAAAAGTGGGTACGACCACGACGAAGCATAGAAAATGGCGTCTTCGGTGCCAATATATTGCTTTCTCGCGTGATGTCGTTACGGCCAGCTGTTACTGTAGCCTACTTGTTTTTGCTGCCGATGTTTTAGCCAACAATATAAAATTCGCTACTTTATCATTCCCCTTTTTACCGAGTAAAGTTTGCGATATTAATTTGCGTTACAATCAGCTTTGCATGCAATGCGATCATTGCATTAATTTAAATGGCTATATTTTATGGGTGGTAGTGTATTTCACGCCTAGTCCCGTAGATTGGTAGAGAGATACATTGCACAATATACTAGGAGTTTTGACAAATATCGGTGGTTGGTGATCAATGGTTTTGATAGGAGAATTCAAAGTAATTGCCAGTTAGAAACTGTAACTATCTGTTTGTTCCGGTTTCACGCAAAAATTACTAACCTGATTTAAAAAAATTAAGGATACAGATAAACCATAACCTTGATTAAAATTTTGACGTAAATAAGCAAATCATTTTAACTCACAAGTATAAATTTAGATATTCATTTTATTTCGCTAAATCCATTATCTTAATTTAATAATATAAAGTACTATTTTATATGATCGTACATGAGTAATGTTTCATTTATAATTTTGATGTAAATTACGGAACTTAACCTAAATCTAATGTATTTAGCAAGATAAAGTCAATATCTCAATTATGACTTGATTTGCGTTGATATGTTATTGCATATTTGCATCCATTTATGGTACTACTTTTAATCCCGGTAGTGTATTCGGAAAAATTATGCAATGGAGTACAATTAAATATTGTGTGTACTTATTTATTGTGTAGGACACAGCAGTCGGCACTCGGTAGAATTAGAGTGTCGTTAAACCAAAATAAATAAGTATGGATAATTTATTATTTCAAGGCAGGATATGATCAAGAGTTCACAAAGTTGAAAAATATCGAGGTAAGCAAGTTTAGAAATATAGTCGGATAAAGCTTAAATATGCCTGTCGGGTGCCTAGCATGCCTTGCGATCTTCTGTCTGGGGTCCATATCTCAGATCGCTAGAAATATAGATAGGGTCTTTAAATATATATAAAGGTTGACTGACTTGCTATTAGATTTGTACTTGAACTTTGTTTAGTGGTCATCGACGATCCTGGTCTATAAGAATGCATATCTATTCCTTTAAGAAACGAATCATTACATTGGATTGTTTCCCAACAAGTGAATGTAATATATGATAGTAAAACTTGATGTGTATTGGCCTTTAGTTTTAGGCCAATGTTACTAGTGGAGTTTAAATGACCGCAAAAGATAAAACTAAGGACGTAATAACCTTAAAGGGCAACCTCATTACGTTAATGAATAAGTCTAATGAACCTTTTTTTAAAGTCTTCAACAATGATAACAAGTTTTTAAAACATGTTTGCTGTTTATTTGGTACATGTGAATCTTCTCAGCAGCAGCCATATTTAAACTTGGTTGTATGAAAATTACAACCCACTAACTAACTATTATTTAGTATCATAATTCCAACCAATTTCTCCTTTAACGATGTTGAATTGCAACAAGGTAAAAGCTTACAGGAGTAAAACAAACAAGGAATATATTTAAAGGTCATAACTTAAGCTGTGTATATTTTTTCATGTATAAACCATAAACAGTAGGACAACTGTGCTATTACTACGATCATCTTCGATAGAAATGGTTATAATGAAACTGCAATACAAATTCATGTTTAATGGAGCTATAGTATAATATCCGGTCGCATCGATGATTTTGGTGTTATTTTTTTATATATTTTTTTTATGGAATAAGGGGGTAAACGTAAGAGGCTCACCTGATGGAAAGTGATCTATGAACACCTGCAAAACCGGAGGGTTTGCAAAAGCAAAACAGTCGATAAATTGCTTTTTTACCTTATTTGTATTTAGGTGAAATAATACCCTATTGCAGTGTCCCTGTGTATCTAATTATTTGTAATCTTAATTTTAAACATTTTTTTATTTACCATGTTCTTTTGTTTAAGCTTTTTTCTATCATTTTTTTCCGCGTATTAATCATTGTTGAAGGTCGTTTCCGTCTTGAAGGGCTATGCTGGAATTGTTGAAAAGCTGCTTCTATACCATCCTAACTTTAGCTTGTCCTAGGGCAGTAATAAGAGTAATTTCTTAATAAGGATCCCACCTTCTACCGTCTCTTTTCCTTACTACCATATTTTTCCAAGTCATCTGTTTGTTTTCGAGCTACTTGGCAGAGGAAGTAGTTGTTGATGGCATATAGTGGAGATACTACTAGTTTGGATTGTAAGTGGATAAAATCCTATATGAACAAAATTTAATAATACATAGTATAAAAGTATCGTCGGCGCGACCTTTAACTTGGTTAAAAAATTTGGTTGCTATACTGTTTTATTATATTGGTGTATAACGGATGCCCAAATCATAATAAATTGTATGGAGGTTAAAGGATATAGCGAGATTGACAGGGGTCTTTAACACTGCCCAAGGGCAAGTATCAAACTTGTGTTTTGCGAATAAGTTGCCAATATTAAAGGGGAATCTAAACATTTGGATTTTTAGGGTGTTTGTAGTGAAGCTTTTCATGTCCGATTGTTATAATGGGATTTTGTTGCCCTTTTACTTTTATAGCGTAGCGTTAGTAACGTACTGAATACGTGGTCTTATAGACAATAGGGTCAATAACAATTTGTAAAAAAATTGCTAATAAAATTAAATTCACATTTTTCAAAGACTTGCGAGGAAAAATGTTTCCGAGGCGAAGAAATAAATACCAATTTTATTAGTATAAGTAAAAGCCGGCAAAAATGGAACATTTATAACTCATAAAAATAAGAAATAGGTCGACAGCCGTTCGCATGTGACGCTGAGAGCAATTTAAAAATCATAACTGTAAAACTGAGAACACCTATAAAAACATAGTAAAAGGCCGTTGGTGTGAAAATGAGCCTTTTGATAGTCTACTTTTCCGCCACGTGTGATGACGCCCTTATCATGGCCTAAATCTGGTCTGTTACCTTGGGAGCTAGGTTAGCGTTAGTAGCAGCGAACCCTTTAACTGCCATAAAAGGGTTTCGTAAAATATGACCGGTAAAACATTTTATTAATAAACTATTATGACTCATAACATCCGTAGTAAACCGTGGTAACCGCCGAACGGTAATGGACTTGTAAATTATGAATATTCGTACACTAGATTATAGGTGTTGTGGATTTTAGTTTAATACGTCAGGCTAGAAAGGTAATGATAATTATCAAAGTAATTTTAAGGCTCTATACAGAGGGCATCAAACCAAGTTTTGATGTCTGGTATATAAACTAAATGTTAGTCATAAACTCGTGAAACGTGGTTCATTAAAAACTTATAGATGTCCGCAGAATACCTGATGATATTATTAGTGAGATGCAGTGTATTGAAACATATATTTTACAACTTTAATAACCTCCGTATTTTTGCCGGATTATCATTTTGCTTTCAATAATAATAACTAAATATATTTCCTATTGCTGGGGATAGCCCTGTACTAATACGAGGAGTCGGGCCTAAGTCCACAGTATAGTTTGGTATACTTCACATACCTTTAAAATGCTTATGGAGTATCCTCAGATTTCCCGTTTCCCTCACAATGTTTTCCTTCATCATTAAAGCGAGTAATTAACAATGACTGCACACGTAACTTCCATAAGCCAGCGGTGCGCCGTGGGGCTGGTTTCGAACCCGCGACTCTTGTCTCGACACCACCACTCCCGTTAAGGCTTCGCTGCTTTTATAACATGATCATAAACTAAAGAATCTTTAAAAAAATCTCATACCAAACTGAGCCTTTATCTTCGATGAAAGCAAACATGGATCCCGGAAAGCAGTGGTACATATAGGTACTGGAAAATATTTTGCCACTTCAAGACATTATTCATTGATGCCATTATGATAATACTACCTTCGGCTGAGTTATGTTATCAGACGGCGTAGTATCTAGGTCACTTTATTTCCCCTTCATTATTTCTAAGTGAATATTTGCATGACATTAATGAACGCCCCACGTTACCTCCAATAGCCTATAAAAGTAACTTGCTATGTCTGCGGTGGAACTCTTTCATTATATTTTATGAGGTTTCACTAATGTGTGAGGTCTTTTAGGACTTGAGTGTTATCTGGAATAGAATCCTAATGTGTTTAGTTATATTTTACCATAGTGATATGAATTTACAAAATTATTGCAGATATAATGAACATCTGTATTCGAAAAGGTTACGTGGTAAGTGATGTAGCTAGTAAAATAAAGTAGAATTTCTAAAAACAATATTTACATCTTATATATATCTCTCAGTGGAGCATAAGTGTGCCACCAATATCTTAAGCCCAAATCCAGCCTTACCTGCACGGTGTACGCTGGTTAACTGACGAGGCACTGATGAAACTTGGTTCCCGTCACGTATTGTGTGGGTCACTCGACAGGTCGCCCCACATAATACCATATCCACTGTCAAATCATGATGGCAATGCGAACCGCGGAAAAAGCGGAGTTTATCGCGGTTTTTTATTAATTTTGATCACTAGACATTGTAACATTAACATTACATTTTCTGGACAACCTACACCTTAATCCACCCCGTGACCACGAAGGCTGAAAAGCTTTTGAAACGTCGTGATCAAAATTAATAAAAAACCGCGATAAAATCCGTTTAAATTACTTTTATTTCAATGAGTAATATTCGCGTAAACATAAGACATCATTATTTATTTTAAACTTCTCCTGAGGAATAAGATTATCGTGTACTTTACTGTGAACACTTTTAATTTTAAAGATGTGCTGATAAAATAAAATAAACAATGTTTCTTAAGTTACATTTATATCTATAAAATATATTAATGTCAAGATACCGAGAGATTTATTTATCATGGATAAAATATATGATTTTAATAATGTTTTAAAATAGTATGATTCCTATCTCTTTAAACGCGAAATCATATATCAGATCGGTCTTAAATCTTATCTCTACAACTTAGGCCATTTATTGTATACCTGTAGGTCTTAAGTCCACAGTTTCCGAATACTTATAAAACTATTACTAACGAAGTTTCATACTAAAAATTCGTATTTTACAAATCTACATACATGCATATGGGTCGAGTTTTTTTAAGTCGGTTAAAAGCAAAGAATCGTTGAAAAACGAATTTGATATTCGACTAACATGATATAAAATTACCGATACTAATATAAATTTTATTTCGTCATAGTTTCTTATAGTGGCTACTGTAACTCGGTGTATGGGGAGAAAACGATATCTGTCATAATTTTTGAAAACTATAATATAAAAACTTATACTATGTCGAATAAGACACCAATAAATAACCGCGATTCCAGAATCAAAACACAGAGTATGCTTGAAACTTTATATTTTCCGCAATTAAAACTGCAGTAAACAGAGGAAACAAAGAATCTGTTGCATCAGACAGATTAAAAGATAGATCAAAGATGCATTTGCATTGTTAAGCGACATTCTACTGTGACCAATTCGAACAGATTGAAAGCCACAAGCAGATCCTATTAATCATAACTCAACACATTCAGCCGTACCACATGCGCGATATATTACGATAGTAAGGAGCCGATGCGAACAGTTGGCGTTAATGGCCGACCTTACCCCAGGGAAATGCGCTCTTCATAATGTGAACAGTAATTTTACGTTGCAACAATAGCGATAATGGACGATTTCTACTGAGATAATATGATATTTGAATAATTTAGATTTGTAATGTATGTGGATGTTGGTATGCGTTCTTGGGAATTGACGAATAATTACACAGTTCGATGATTGAATATTAATGACGGATGCGTTTTGCTTCTCAATAGAAGGTAATAATTTTAGTAATCTATATATGCGGATTAGCAAGCTCAAGTGGCAGTGGGCAGGCCACATAGCTCGCAGAACCGATAACCGATGGGGCAGGAAGGTTCTGGAATGGAGACCACGTACTGGCAAGCGCAGCGTTGAACGTCCGCCTACAAGGTGGACAGACGACCTGATAAAGGTCGCAGGAAGTTTCTGGATGTAGGTCGTTTCCAACAGGTCGATCTGGAACTCTTTGGGGGATGCCTATGTTCAGCAGGGGACGTCCTGTGACTGATTATTATAATGATGATAAGTTTAAGTTAAATATACTATATTAGATAAATTGCATTAATAAACCCAAGCATACAGTGAGTACGCTGTATTTTATAAAGATAGTCATATTAATAACTACACGACGAGGGTTGAATTAGTAATATATTATTTCATTTTATCTCGTGGGTAACACAAACCACCTGACGGCGAGCTTTAAATAAAATCGTGTGTTCTTCAAAGATAAAACGTAGATTATTAGCTTTAATCTCCGAGCCACTTATAGGTTAAAAATATTTTAACATAACACTAAACATTCGCTTTTGATAAAGCCGCCCGGTCTGGTAACGTGTTCCGTCTTATTGCGAGAGTGTTATCTACCCTCACTAGCACTCCCTTTGAAAAAATAAGTACTGAACTCGATAAATCACTGGGCATTAGACATATCGCTGAGGGCTTAAGGGCTATGTTTAATAAGTGGGTAAGCGTAGTACATATCTAATGAAACGCCTCGAAGAAAATACGTTTCTACTGAGATTTAATTAAGTAAAATGTTATCTTTATATTAAAATTGTTACAATGTTATTTCAAAGCTCATCAGATATGTATAAGTATATTATTCCAGCGATTTTTGCAGAAAATTCAGTATACGTAAATTATGTTTTATAAATTCAAATGCTAGGATATTCTTTGTAGTAAAAAATACACCTAAAAATTAAAACTTATCATGATATAACTGTTGCTAGCGGTTATACCAGTGTGAAAGTGTTTTCTAAGACTTTTCTCCGTTACTTTAGGCCTTAGTGGATGATTTTTTTAACGCTGATATACGTCTTTCATAATGATTTCTTCGGTTACGCGAATGTTACTCATTGATATAAAACTGATTTAAACGGAACGGAACGTCTTTCATTTATTTGAAGAGCATCAATATCGATTTCAAGCAAAATTGACAGGAAAAATAGTATTCCCCATACAAATTATCTTCTCTTTTCATTCCAGCCTTCGTGGCGCAGCGAGCTAGTAGCCTGCTGTGATGAAATGACAGGCCGCGGGTTCGATCCTACACCGAAACAAATGTTTATGTTATCCACAAATGTTTGATTCAGCTCTGGATGCTATGAGACCGAAAGGCTCTCGTAGTTCCTGATAGTCACGACACAAGACTGTTATCTTCTTACTGTGGGGTAAGGATTCTTTCTGTATGTGACTGTTGGATGTATTTATTATTACTAGCTTTTTCCCGATTTTTTTGAGCCAGGAAAAAAACGATACATTAGAATTGTTATTTTGCCATATATGCCACATTAAGAATAACGTGCACAACCCTTCTACTGAGGTTAAAGAACAAAGCTAGATACACACACATACACATAAACAATGACAATCGTAGTCGGTTTAAGAAATAGATGGAAACTACTCGTACTATAAAGAACGACGAACTAAAAGCCTCCATATTCGGGACGAATAAATATGTATACGGTGATCCCGGAAGTAAGCACTTGAAGCATATTGTGGGAAGCTTTGCGCATTTTAAGGAATCTGTCATGTAATCGTACGTAAATCCCTTTCAATAGACATCGACACAATCCCTCGATGTCCGTCAAAGGGCCACGTATTACAGCTATGAACGGATAGAATCGCCCAATATCTGAACCTCTAATTCCAATGAGATTCAGCTAAGCCCACTCACATTTCCTTATTCGTCGCACGTTCGTTGAAAATCTTTCTAAAAGGTTTTTTGTTATCAGACAACGCGAAATAAAACATTATTTCTTTGGTCATTTCTTTTAAATTACGCTTTCGCTCACCGTTTTAATATTACCCTGCTTCGTGCCGCTTTGACGTGAGTGCTGAATAGACGATTAAAGTGGACAATAACTGTCGTTTTAAAGAATTATTCACGATTTATGAATTAAAATGCTAAAAATGGGACAAATGCTACTCACCATTTTCAATAGCAAGGATGTTTTTATATTAAAAAAAGTCGGGACTTTGTGTCGAAATTTCGTAAATTTATTAAAGAACCGTTTTTATAACTTATAAATGGACGAATTTTTATTTAGCCTATTTTCATATTGACACTATCGTATTACATACGGGCACATTACGGGCTTTTCCAGGATAAAAAGTAACATGTCACAATATCTATAATGTGTATATAAATACATAATATTCAGGAATATCACATAAAATTTATCCATAAAGTAGCAGCGATAGCTCAGCGGGGAGTAGTACGGGCTACCGAAACTATAGTCGCAGGTTGGAAACCACCCAAACTCCTCTCATTAGTAGAGGAGACCCGTACCCATTAATGATACAGTATAAGGGCTGGTGTAATAGTATGTGAGAGACCGCCTGGATTGGTACCACCGCTTTGTCTATTTCTGTCGACAACAGTGTGTAAGCACTGTTGTGTTTTGGTTTGAAGGACATTGAAGCCAGTGAAATTACTAGGCATTATAAGACTTACCGTCTTATGTCTCTGGGTGACGAGCGCAGTTAAGTGTCATGCAGTGCTTTGTTATTCAAAGTTCTATGTGGTTTTGCTACTGTTTAAGGGCATGCGTGGCGCTTACCATCAAGAGAGCGTCTTGCTCGCCTCGTCATTCAATCAAATAAAAAATACTCGTAATCCACGACCGAGTAAACAACAACCGTAACACGTCTTTGACCAAATGTTTGAACGAGAACGGATGACCTATGGCTTCGGATGTTTGTCCTTTAAAGTTGGGAAGCAGATCCTTGATTTTAACAGTTAAACAGTGCCAATGTTTGCACAAACAAAATATGCAAAGTAGGTGCGGGCGGGAATGATACGGGCCTTGCTAATTATGTGGGAACACGCGGCGCTATCCGACCGGCGTCCTACATTCAGGATGGCTAATGAAAATACAAAAAAAATGTTGCAAATTATCAATTATAATTAGAGCCGAGTTACGTCGACTGTTCAAAATTTGCGATCGTTTTTCATACGGAAAATTTTGTGCTGATAAAATAATTTGAATAAATATGGTATTCGTCAGCCTCAAAATAAAGAGGTGCAGAGTGATTGAGTAATAAACTACGATATGAAAGCGTAAAGCACGATCATTTATTGAAATAAAACTAATTTAAACGGAATTTATCGCGGTTTTTTATTTTTATCTCGATATTTCGAAAGCTTTTCAGCCTTCGTGGTCACGGGGTGGACTTAAATTAACTTAAATTAGTTTTATTTCAATGTGTAATGTTCGCGTAAACATAAGAAATCATAACGATTATTTTTATCTATAGAGCATTTTACTATATAAAGTAAGAACTATTTGTTTTATCTTTTTAAAGGAAACCATATTTTTTTTAATAATGTCTAAAACATTGTTTTGAGTGGTAGAGCCACGCCCTTAATTAACCCTTTTCTTTTCCTATGATTCTTCTGGTATTGTGGGCGTACATTGGTGATGGAGATCACTTACCACCAGATAACCCACTCGCTTGTTTGCCGAACTATGATATTAAAAAAATAACATAAGATGCCATAGTGAGAAAAGTTTTACTATTAAGGAGAGGGCCTATATCCCCCTCCCTTTCCCAATCCCTTAATTATCCCGTCTCTATAAGGTTGGCAACTCACCTATGATTTTTCTGGTATTGCACTTGCTCGTTTGCCGGTTTATGTTAAAAACACATTATGTGTGGTTATATTTATTGTGTTTTTTTGTGGGGCTCTATGCCCCACTCTCGTCCATCTGATATTGTTATTCAGATACGTTATCCATCTAAAATTCTCAACATCTTTTATTATAAAAACCCAATGATAAAGCAATATGTGATTACATTATGTGAGGTTATCTTACTACACCTTACTATATGGGGTCAGCGCCTTTAATATTACTGCAGGAAGCTATGACTTACGGTTTTACGATCGTCCGCTTACTTGACCTCAACTTATCTAGGTTAGGTAGCATTAAAAGTAGGTAAGTTATATTTTAAATGTTATATGTTACATACAATATTAAATGTTACATAAGAGACTGCCCACTGACTACTTTTTCGGTGGGTCAGTTCTAATGCGTACGCGTTACGACTGCTTTGCTGAGTTCTCGGGTTCGATCCCCGGGTCGGGTAACAGTGATATTGAGTTTTGCTATCACAAAATGCTTATCGGCCCGGAATCTGGAATTGTGCCCAGTGCGGAGATAGGCTCGCCTGCAATCACATAATGGGACGGAAATACGCTCGCCGAAAGGTGGATGTAAAAGTTACACCTCTGCCTACCCCTCCCGGAATTACAAGCGTGAGTGCGTATGTATAAGATATTTAACGTGAAGGCTTTTCAATCTCCACAATCTTCAAGTAATCATAAAATATAAGACTAAAACACAAAATTCTCACTCTGTAAATATATAGTGATGCATAATATATCAGATTGATTGCATTTTCTAGTAGATAAAATATATTTCATCGGTAAAACATTTTTTTTTATTTGATATAATGACGAGACGGGCAATGGCGTTCGCATGCTGGTAAGCGCCACGCCTGCCCATAAACAGATACTTACAACAACAGAACTTTGAATTACAAAGTACTGCATGGCACTGAACTGCGCTCGTCACCCCGAGAAATAAGATTTTAAGTCTCACAATGCCCAGTAATTTCACTGGCTTCAATGTCCTTCAAACCGAAACACAGCAGTGCTTACGCACTGCTACTTGGCGGCAGAAATAGACTAAGCCGTGGTACCAAGCCAGACGGCCTCTCGCATACGAGGGGCCTACCACCTTGTATATATCTACTTATAGCGCTTATTCTATAAATATTCACCGGTAACTTTGCTTGGCACCTCATCCATCCACCGTAGTCAAAACATGACTTTTTAAATAACAGATGTTCAAATAAATAGCTAAGTTTATTTTTTATCTCGAGATCCTCACAACTTTACACCTTAATATCGTTTTTCTAGCGGATGACGTCATGATTTATTGTTTGTAAGACGAACCTACCCGGCAAACGAAGGTTTTATCTCCCCTAGCTAAACTGACTAGGGTTGCCGTTTTTTAAATTAGTAAGAAGTATGTAATGAAAAATTATGGGCATTATTTTGATTTCTTCATTTTGTGTTCCTTCTTTGTGCAAGTGATTACTGAGTAAATGATTTTTTTTATTAGCTTCAGCGATGAAATTAGCTGGTAGCTTATCTGATGCGAAGTGCAACGCCTATCTATACAAAAAACAATAGCACACAGAACTTTGAATTACAAAGCACTGGGCAGCGATCGTCAACCCGAGACATAAGATGTTAAGTCTTTAATGGTCAGTAATTTTAGTGTCTTTAATGCCCCTCAAATTGAAACATAGCAGTGCTTACACACTGCTGCTTGGTGGCAGAAATAAACAATGCTGTGGTACCAACCCAGACGGCCTTTTGCATACGAGGGACCTACCGCATAGGTATTTTCAGCCTATTTACCCTATTGGCATATAATAATAAGTAAACTGGCAAACCCCGTTTTATAGAAGGAATTTCTTGCAGGTTTAAATATTTGTATGTAGTCATTATAGCTTATTTTGTAAACCCATTGCTGGACAAAGTAAAAAAAAATATATTGTGAATAATAATAATTGGGCAATAAAGAGTAATAAAAAATAAAACGACAAATTTGAGGCTTAATATACAAACTTTTTTTTTAATTTTGGGCTGAACTTTGGTTGTCTATAAGGCAAAAATATGACTCATATATATTATGTTATATGAGTCATATTTAAGCAAACTTCAATGGCAGTTTAATGCACAAAGTATTGCCAAATTATATAAGATATCCGAACTTCAAATATTTATACATTTATTATTGGAATTGAAGTGCAAAAATTGCAAAAAATTATAAGGCAACCCTACTTCTATCACGATTTATACAACACCAAGATGTTTCGAGATATTTTAATAAATCACAAATGCGTATCGAATTACAAAAGTAACGTCCCCTATGTTATTTCATTTTTTAGACCGTAACTAAGGGTCGGAATGTTAATCTTTAGAACTCATTCCTAATCACGTGTCTTACGATCCTTTCTGACCGATTAATACTGTAATCGTCTTATGGGGGTTTTTAATGCTTCGATTACAACTTGGATTGTTGACTAAGCTTCGAAAAAGTTATAAAAATAATAATTACGGCCCATAGATGTTGCTACTTTTGGTTATTAACATTTAAGACATTTTTACTTACCGTTTCTGGGTTCCTTCGTACCTTTTCTATAATTCCGAAACGAAGAACATACAATAGAGTGCACTAGGTATAGTATAGCTATTAAAATAATAATATTTTTCATCGATATTATTATAACAAAGATTAATTTGTAGGTAAAATTATGTGAAAATGATTGATTTTTCCTATTTATTATTGTTTCTTAGAATACTTTTAAGTGATAAAAAAGAATTAAAAAAAAATCAACAAAGCACGTTGCAATAATAAAACATATTCCCCTATAAAAATTTACTTTTTTATTTTTGACACAATATTTTATATTATTAGTAAATATATTATTATTATTATTATTGGTAAATAGTTATATTGATTGCCCATATCTTCTCTCGCAACTGAACTTCTCTTCTCCTCATAAACTGCCTAGATTTGGCAAATACAAACCATTTGTCGGAGATGCTGCTCGTTCTAACTTACGTCAGTATTCCTCGCTAAATAGAATTACACAAAGCTACAATAACATTCACAGTGTTGACATGAATCTGGGTCTTAATTATGGTGGCGGTGGCTTGAGAGAGCAACAAGCTATTGATGTTTTCTCGAATAGCTTTCACAAATTCAAACTACATCTCAAGGCAACACACTGCTAATACCTGGGGCTTTGTCGGTTGTAAGTTTTAACATGTCTGCTCACAAGTCCTCTTACATTCTTTTAAACAAGACACTTTTCTTTCCTTCAATTGCATTTATGCTTTTAATTAATTTTCAATTTGTAATTTGTATTTTGTTAATTTCAATACATATATTATGATAATAATTAGATGAATTAGATAATAACTTTTATGCGTAAACTAGATGTAATGCTGTTTATATTGCAAGGACGTTTGCAACTATAATTATTGTTATACTTGGCATGCGTTTAATTTCATTGATCATTTATGTATATGTTGGTATTTACAATGTTGTTGCGACTTAATAAATAAATAAATAAATAAAATAAATAAATTACTGTGATGGATATTCTAGGGTACTTGGGTCTACGTTTTCTAACTTCATTGCTTCGTATCATTTTATACAATAGCCCCTCATATTCGTCTAAGTTTGTCTTTAGACTGTTAAAGTGATAATAATAATTGAATTACCGAAGCACTGTTCTGTTTCGGTTTGAAAGCCATTGAAGCCAGTGAAATTACTGGGCATTATGAGACTAACATCTTATGTCTCGGAGTGACGAGCGCAGTTCAGTGCCATGCAGTGCTAAGTATATCAAAATTCTGTGTGGTGTTGCTTCTGTTTATGGGCAGGTGTGGCGCTTACCATCAGGCGAGCGCCTCGCTCGTCTCGTCATTCAATGAAATAAAATAAAATATAAGTATTTAAAATGTCATCGTCTATTAGCCTCTGGCAACATACATTTATTTTCAACATTGAACTAACTGAAAGTCAATTCGTAAGCGTCGAAAGTTTCCAAAGATCGTAGTGTTAGCACAGTGGAACAACCTTTATAACTCGAAGACAATGTAATGATTTGTAAACATGCCTATCTATGCTTATCTATCTACATGTCATGTGTTTATACACACCGGTTGATGAACGATAGTGGACGTGGGCGGCAATAAGCGCCGACATAACAAAGCCGTGTTTAACATTTGTCTTCCACTCGTAGATTATACCGTAACATGTCGTTGGTCAATATTTTACTACGACGTTTGTTTGTGGACAGATATGATTTGCATTCCACTACGTATGTCCACAATTTGTTTCTTGGGATTACTTTGTGCTTATTATACGGTACGGTTCACATACGACGGAATTGTGGAAGAACACAGTGATCCAGCTATTTCAAACTAATATTTCACATTAACAATAAATTGGCATCATAAATTTTAATCAAGAGCTTACGAATCATGGAGGTATATTTTAACACGACAAAGAAATGTATTGTTCTAAATATAAAACAACTACTCTGAAGGAAATTTCGTCTATGGCCTAACTAAGATGTCTCGATCGGGGTAATATCACTAAATCATAGAAAACCGATGTGAAATAGCAGTTTGCTGTTGCATTTCATGCAATGAGTGAAGTTTCCGGTGGCCTAAATTCTCCCTCCTTGTTCCAAACATTCTTAAATTATGGGAATAGTTCAACATAAATGATTTTACTAAATCTCACAGAGCTCCCTTCCTTTCACCTGCCTTTATACCAGTCGCTGAGGGGTCCTCGCAACCACCTTTTTCTTAACACAGTTTACAGATACATTTGGCTTGTAGTTTTTACGACCTGCTGACGGCAACCCCTATGGGGTAAAACTCTCAGACCCGACACAATTATTTGCGGATCAGACAAACATTTTGCCTTGGTGCAGGAATCGAACCCGCGGCCTCTGACTTCACTCCGGCTACTCGCACTGCGCCTCAGGCTGTGAATCTCATAGACAATTTAAAATTTACTGAGAAACCATTGTAGAAGGTTCAACAGAGTTAGATTTCCGAGGAAAATACGGCAAGATCAAGTTTAGATAGTGTGAGTCAAAGGAAAGATTGATTTAGTAGCGACCCAGCTGAGTGCCAGAACTTTCAATCCATCTGTAAGGTACCATGTCTGCTGCCAGTTGGCAGTTGGCACAACGTTCTATCTTGTGTATTCATGTATTCCTTGAATTAAAACGTTGGATAACAAGTATTTGCTAAGTGTAATTATTGTTTGTACTCGCAGAGCTCTGCTAACATGTAGGTACTTTAGATTCGTGGTAGCGCTCTATAGTTTATACTTCTAATAAGACGTTGCAAACATCTGTGCCTCTGTTTGGTTGGATTGTTAACAACTTTTTGTGTTACTGCAATTTAAATAATGCACATGTGTTACTTTTTCTCAAAAGTGTTTTATCAACACCATATCGCCCTTAATTATATTTAAAATTATTTTTTCAATCATAATATTAACGCCTATTGTGTTCTCCACCATTGACGAAAACGCTGTCGATGTAAAAAAAAATACTTTCCCATTATACTTTCTAAGTAAGAGGCGCCATCTATTAACAATAAGTTTTAACTAAATTGACACTTGTTAGGTAAATTGACAAGTGGCATCTATTGCGCAAATCATAGTAATCCTTAATTAAAATATTTTTTAAAATAAAATAACGGGTAAGTTAAAGATGATCTTATTATAACTGGTGACATTGTTTTCAAGATTTGTAGAAAATGGAAAAGTTTAACAATTATCACATTTATCAAAACTCATAAATATATTTTATTATACGTCTACTTTTTACACGTATCACTACCCTTTTATAATTAGATTAATACTTTAATTTACGTATTCTCACATTATTATATAAATACTTTCGGTGTTTGAGTACGATACTGTGCAAATATTCGCACAGGTCAGTTAATAATTTAATTATTCTAATCAACTGTGTATCATGGATCCTCGAAACCGTACCAGATAGAGTATTCTATTTTGATATCTTCAATAAAAAAAAAATAAATCATCGTATCCCTTCGGGTTCTGGATTCCTTGTGAGCTTAAATGACTTACGTTATAGTTACATAATATATCTGTGTTTTGATTTCCCATTGTACCTGAACTCAACATAAAGCAATTTTTAATATAAACCACATGCAAGAAAGACATTTGAGTATTGGAAAGATTAAGCATTTTGACGAAAACACAAAAACATTTAATTAATTAAAAAAATTCGCTTGCACGGAATTCGAAAATTCCAGATTTAAAAAGTTGGTCTGCGGAGCGAGCAGTACGTCGTGAAGGCTGCATCGTGTGCATCGTGAATGTAATGAATACCTGTCAAGCGCGCGTGTGGCCGATCCACCGACCCGCCGATCCACCCGGGCCCAGCCGCTCTAAGTCGAACGCAAACATTTACCCTTCGCTCAACAGTAATTGTTTAAAATTGAGCCTAACTGTGTGGCCCTCGCCTATTGCCTGAGTCCTGCCGTACTCAAACACATCTTTGTTCGGTTCACGATAAGCACCCGCTAAGTGATACGAACATTCAGTAGATTCAGAATTTCTTTTCCATTCAAACATTACAATAAAACTCTCTACCTCAATAAATAGACATATCGACAAGTTAATGGAATTAATTGGACGTTGGTTGTAAATTAAAATAGCCGCTTCGTTAATTTTAAGCCTGGCATTTTGTATAAAATAATCGGTGGAACGTTCGCCTAATACGATAGTAAATTAGGGTGTTGCGACGTGGCGGTGGCGCGGCGGCACGCTGACGCGACTATTAGCTGATTTATGTCGAGCTGTTATCAGGATTACTCCATTGTCACTAATCCTCAACTATGCAAAGAACGTTCGGGCGCTCTGAATTTAATTACCTTCCTTACTATAACCTCGCCTCGAGACTTTTCTGATGTAAGCTCCTTGAAAGATTTATGGAGGTAAAAATTGTTAATGTAATTTTTGTTTTTATTATAAAATTCAACTTTTTACGTCCATCAGCTTACCGCGTAGCGGTTGAACATCTATCGATCAGGTGTAGAGGGGTAATAGGGGCAAACTATGATGTGTCTAATTGTAGCCGAGTACCTGCCAATCTCAATTACTCCCTTCTCTCATACATTATTTTCAATTTTGTGATGAGTTTACTCATTTGTAAATGGATATTCGAATTCAGAAATATTTTATGTCAAATCATATGAGATGGCATCTAACGTATGAGGAACCTACGACCTAGTAAAGTTAAACCACACTCAACTTTAAAAAGCAGAAAACATGGATCATACGAGTCGAATTCGCATATATTTGCGCGAATTCGAATTTTAGAATACGCGAAAAATCGCCGTGTCCTGGACAGGCTATATATCTACGGATAAATATCGAGGACAGTGATGTTCAAACAAAATCGTTCGACGCCAATAAGAACTAAAAACGATTCAGCCTTTCGCTTTATAAATGGGAAATAGAACGACATGATCGGGGGTTGAAAAGAGTGGCACAATGCCGTGGAGCCAGTGGACCGCTTCGATCACAATAGAGTATTGTTCTTGCCATGTCGAATGTATCGGTGGAAGCAGTAATATGGCAACTTTATTAGCCTTTTTAATAGTAAGTTAATAGAAAAATGTCTACGTAAAGCCTTTAAGATAGCAAAGGGCGGCAAACGACCAAATGGGTCACCTGATGGTAATTAACACCTGAAGAATCATGGACGCATTGCCAGCCTTAAAGGAAAGGGGCCTCCGGATATTTTACTCACCGTACGAAATACAACAGCAAGCTGTAATTTTACGTATTTTTTGAGACAGTGATAAATCTGTAGAGCCAATCCATTCATGCTGTGGACAAACCTGTCTACAGCGTAGCTATACTAAGTTATAAGCTCAAGTGCTATTAAATTCACCGTCTATACTCTAGTTAAATAATTTAAATATCCTAGAAGCGAAGTTATTACAGATGTTATAGAATTTCCGTGATTGATATGAAGTAGTACGAACGTGTAAATCTAGATATATCATAAAGTCAATTATAAGACAGAAACGAATAATGGAATAGTGCGACTGTGCAACACAAATGGATAACAACAGCCGTGCTACCGTAGACCATATATCATGTGATTCTAATTATTGTTGCGGCCAGTCTAAATCAATTCCATTGCGCTCCGACACTGGATTTACAGCTCATTTCTATAATAAAACGGATTAGCGTTCGCGACGCAATAACTTTGCTTGCAAATGGTGCGTATATTAGTGTTATGACATATGTAATTGAGAATTTACTTTTAAAATACAAGCCCGGCATTTGTTGCGATCAATTTTGTTTGGCTTATTAAATAACGTACGCTGTATTTACTTCGGTCGAAGTAATTTGGCCGAGCAAATAGACGAACGGTGACCCTACGGTCACAATTTGCCTCGGCAATGGCTCTCGGTCTTGCTTGAACTCCAGTAACGTTGTTACACAGGCCCCTGCGTCCCCCGAGGCACCGAATGCCCCTACATCTGTTCGCCGAGTCCAACTATAAAAGTATGGCGTACCGCGTTAGTTAGTTTACAATCCGCAATTTTATTTTGTAGATATTACACTATAAATCAAATTAAGACTTGCATTAATACCCTTTGGTCCGAGGTTAAGTCTGCCTTTATTAGAGATACCGGCCGATGCAATTGAAAAACTGCAGCCTCATTTTCTTCCCAGTTATTATTTCATTTTTTTTATGGGATTTTCTATTTTAATATCGGTTCCAAGTCGTTGAAATATCTGTATTCCCACTTGAACAACAAAAGGACTCGGTGCTTATGGATTAAAGGAGATTTATCTATTTATCTGAGCAGGTGCCGTTTCTCACTATACAATGTTTTTCTATCGTACTGCCCTCGAGCGGTCCGATTCCCCCTCAGGACGCTGCAAGTCGTCTTAATAGACTTAAAGTCGTACTGTAGACTGCGTCCCTCGGGGCTAACATGTCCCTATCGTACCCAATGCAATGCTACTGAAAAAAAATGGAATTAACTTTCGTCGTCCTACGGTCGCTTGGTTAGTAGAATTTTATTCCACCCAAGCTCATATAGATACTTGTATAATATAAAATACTTCCCATGCAGGTTCATTTCGTTTCGTACATTGTTGTTGTTACTGCGAGAATTTGCCTGGCCTTTTAGGACTCGTAAACTATATGCTAACGATGTAGTTCGGACTATAAACAGAGGAAAACTAGATGTAACGTGGGAGCGATGGCGCAACTTCTATATTTCTAGTTTCCGAATAAAGGTTAACATTTGTAGCAAAACAGCTACGTTGCTGGAATACGAAAGCTAGTGTAACAGAACAGGTGGCAGTGAACTTTATTATTGACGCGGTCACTGTGAAATGTAAAATGCTTCAGCTTAGTTGGCGTTCGCCATTGTGTGAAAAGGCAATAGCTGTATATCACAGTGTTGCTCGAAGTCGATTACCGTACACTCCAGGAAAACATTGCTTCAAATAATAACTCATAATGCATTTGCTGTTTTAGTTTTCTAGTCATTATTTTTGTTTATTGTACTATTTATATCTGAATTTTGTTATTTATTACTTTATAGCATCGGCTTCTGCCTGATGTTTAATAATAATCTCTGATAAAGTTGTATGCAAAATGTGTCTCCTATATTGTAATTACCAATATGCGAAATCCATGTCACCATTAAAGCAAATCAACACGTGCCAACGACATAAATATTCACATTATTGCTTAGCTCCTGCCCCAACGCTTCTCTGCGATTTTTTCTCGGATCTCCTGTTGTGCATTTAGATGTAAAGGGGATTTGGGCGTAACATATCGATGCAAAGCGGCGGAGGGTGACACGCGTTGCCTACTGTTTGCCATTATTTGCTATAATGTGGGTGAAATTTAGCTCGTTTCGACTACAGCGCGCCATAATTGTCTCCGTTCTTTTATTGGAAATGGTTTTATTTATAGCATCGTGGGGTCCGCATCGAAATCCCGGATTATTTGGCTAACAAATTATATTGAATCTGTTAAGAATAGGACGCGCCTGTCAATAAATCAACGGAGGGATTTATTGATGAAATCCGAATGAATAAAATGTGCTTGCAACACAAAACTGAAACTAATTGTCGACGCACAAACGTAGCGTCATTTGCGAAATTAACAATAACATTATCATAACGCTAAATACTTTTTCGCTCATTTTTTCCGCTTCCATCGGGATAAAGAAAATAAATAATAATACCATGAATCACTTAGTAGATTACGTACGTTTTGGCACAAATAGTGTCTAGGTCGAAGAGGGAAGGGAAAACAGCGAAATATAGGAAAGCTGCCGCAAAGCAACCCAACAGTGATTAATGAATCCACACGATAACAAATATGTCGCATTCGTATACGTATTCTGGTCGCTTTGTAAATGTTCACGTCGGAAGCATTGTGACAGATCCGTCTGTTATTAAATATAAATACAATAGTGAACTGATATACGTACGGTATCACTGTTATAATGTCGTAAAACGTAGATATTGTGTTATATTTCGATAATAATAATTTTAATATTTTTTGTACTTTCCAGCACTTTATTTTTAATGTATTTTTATTAAATATTTAAGCTGATACCAATAAAACCAGAACAGTAAAATCATAGAATCCACAACAATTTTTAGTAACAATTTAAGTTTAAGGATTAATATTTAGGGTCAGTGTGCATCAATTTGGTGCTTATCTCGTTGTGCGACTTGTGTGTCTTCGATGTTTTGTAAATTTATATCTGTTCGTCGACTTTTGGTGTTGATTGTACCAGCTTTCGACTATAATATTTTTTTGTCAAGTAACCTCAATATATTTTTAATAAACTAAACAAAAATGATATTATTTGGTTTTGTTTCATCTGGATGTCAGAATAAGGCTGGGGAGGCCATCGCAATGAATTCACATACGTAACACGGCCCGCGTAACCCACTACTAATGTTGTGTTAGTGACGAAGTATGTTCGGAGCATCGGCGCTCGCACCGAGACAAATAGTGACAAAACACGTCTGCAAATTAAGCTGTCTCATCACAGGCTATCTTTTACGCTGGCTGGACTTTCATTAGTCTCCTCGCACGTTCTTAATTTCTATTGTTTATGTTGTTAAGCAAACTTTGCGGGTGTATTTAAGCAAGGGCGAGTTTAGGTTATACCCTCTACTGAATGAAGAAATACGTGCGTTATTATATTTGCACATCTGTTTCGTCTTATATCTGTTTCGTTCTTATTTGTGTTCTGAAACGTTTCGCACTGGTTTTGTGGCCATCACTTCTTTAAAAAAAAGTATCAATAAAAACATTCACCTTCTAATAAAAATTAAATGTACAGAGACATAGCTGCGACTGACGCCGAAAATTTTGTTTATTTTAAGATATTGGTGTTCCGGAATTTTGCTGCATTGAAATAAAAGTATTAGTTAAAGCATTGCGAAGTTAAATTTATTACAATTACAAGAGGCATAAAAGAAAAATCGTGTCCTACAGTAAATGTTAAAGTAAATTAAATCAACCTGCGCAGGATATGAGTTTACAGACTCGCGCATTAATAAAGCCGTCATCTAAATTGTGATGATGATCCCATTTCGTATCAGTGTCGTACTTCATAATACTCTGAACGGACCATTACACAGCAAAATTACTACGTTGAGACAGACCATGTGTCACATCGTTTTATAATACAAATATGTCGTAAAGCGTGTTCTGTGTGTCATGTGAATTTAGAACGACAATTATATTCGGATTGTTAATTTCATTTGGAAATAGGTGCGGTTAAGAGAGCATTGTTTATGTGTTCCATAGTTAGTATTTATAGTTAGTTCGGTTAGTGTTATGAGGCGGTCTAATACACAGTATCTAAACATGGCTACGATATTTGAATAGTTCGAGCAAAAGCTATAGTCTGAGTATAATGTATCTACAACTATTGCTGACTAGGTTTCTGAGGTGTATGTAGGTGATCAAAAGAAGTATTATTATCCATTCAAACTTTGTAACCCCTTTTCGTCTTTTAAAGGTTGGATTTCAAGAAACGCCTACTTCAACGATGCTTGCAATATAATTTCAATACCGTTCCAAATTTAAAAAAAATTATATGGGTAATTAAATTTCTAATGTTTTGTTGGACTGAACGTTGTTCAGTAAGA
Source organism: Amorpha juglandis (assembly GCA_949126905.1). NCBI lineage: Eukaryota > Metazoa > Arthropoda > Insecta > Lepidoptera > Sphingidae > Amorpha > Amorpha juglandis. Next base: position 8,985,432 of record OX421380.1, read on the forward strand.
AATTTACTTTTGTATACAGTATTTATTTGTGTTTCGTAACCTTTTTAAATAAATATTTTAGTATAAGTTAAATATAGTCTTAAGCTTAAGATGGTAAAGGCCTGTTTAGTAATGTTAGTAATTTAATTATTATAGACCATAATCAATCATCAATCAGGTAAGTTATTTACGACTTCTCAAGGTCGATATTGTTAAGAACCGAAATTACTCTCTTGCGATACGTCAGGGTCAATTGAATTATAAAGTTCAAGTATCAACAAATTTATATTGTAAAAGGTTGGTAAAATGCCACTAGTGATGATATTTCGAAATCGTTCGAAATTCGTATTTACAATGACTGGTATAACAAATGCATAGATGATAGAATGCCGAGTCATGACACCGTATTTTTCTAACTACCTAAATATAGCGCTAGAAACAAGTAAATATTATTTTAAAATAAAACATTCTTACAAGGGTTATTGTCATAATATATCATTTCTATTTTTGTTTACACAGCGTCCAAATTTTATAACCCTTTCACGGCTCACTTTTTATAGACCGTGAATGACTTGAAGCATCTGTAGTGGATTTATTTCAATTTCCTTTACTCTTCGAACTTCCGTTTCATGAGCCGTAAAATCGACGATAAAAAATTAACAACTCTTTCTTCAGTGTGCAAAGCCTAAAATACATTGATAGGAAAATAAATGTTTCAATAAATTGGACTTGAAATTTAATAGCTCAAATAACTATCACTTTGTATATATAATTTCGCATTCTATCAATAAAACCAATCCATAATAATCCTTCGTAAAGAAATCAACGATCAAATTCTGAAGTACATTATAAATTGTGTTACAAAAAAATCTCGCGCGTTGACAAAATAATTTTGAACCCAAATGTGCATCAGCAGTCGTCGACAGGGACGAAACATTCGTTTCAAACATGTGGCACCAATTAAAGTTCTTTTACAGAGAGGATAATAAAGATAAGACTTGAATAATGAACTGTGGAGAACATTTTACGAATGACTGCCACTTGAACAAGTGACAAAATTATAAATAAAACTTTGTTTTGTATTCAACTAGCGCAACATTGTGAGATCGACGGAGTTATAAATCTGAGAGAAAAAATATTGTTTAATTAAGTATCGGCTAGCATTTTATTGACTCTTATTTGAAGCACATGTACTTCATCTATGGACATGTATGAGTAAATGAGGACGTAATGAGCTCGACATTGACTTTTATTGCAATGAAATAAATTTTGATTCATTTAAAATTACTAAGTAGTAGGTCCCTCGTATGCCAGAAGCCGTCTGCTTTGGTACCAGCACTTTGTCTATTTCTGCCATCAAGCAGCAATTTAATGATACTGTTGTGTTTTGGTTTGAAATACATTGAACCCAGTGTAATTACTGGCCATCATGAGACTTAACATCTTATATTTCAGAGTGACGAGCGCATTTCAACGCTATGCTGTATTTTGTTATTCAAAATTCTATATGGTGTTGCCTCTAGATAGGCGTGATGCTTGCTGGCTAGGTGAACGGCCTGCTTGTTCCATCTTTCGGTATATTAAAATAAAAAATACTTCTGTATTCAATTATAATTTGTTCTGATTACTTACCTATCAACGCCTAGTTGATAGCACACTATCTGAAATTCCACAGGTATAATAATTTAAGTTCATGCCATAGCATAGTATTACCAGCTCAGGTTAAGTAGTTAATTGCGAATATTATTCTCGTCCAACCAACAAATTAAAGTTCAAAGCCAGTTGTTTATAACTAAGAACAGTAAATTCTATCACGAGATATATGGCTTGCTTAACCAACCTGGTAGAAATTTATTACTGAAAAAAATATTTAATAACAGATCACAAAACAACTTGAAACGATGTAAAGAAAATAATAAAGAAGTATTTTTCTGGCAAACGTATACCGATATACTGCCTAAGTGGTGTAGTTAAATGACCGCGGTGCCGAGGTCTCGGGTTCGATCCCTGGGTTGGATAAAAGTGATATAGAGTTTGTCTATCACGAAATGCTCAATATCAGCCCGGAGTCTGTGTGTATACTTACACGTCAGTTACACCTCTGCCTACCCTTCGGGAATTACAGGCGTTAGTGCGTGTGTACGTATCCTGACATAATAGCTCCATTACTTTCCTCATTAGGCAAGCCTGAATCGGGGAATACTGTTCACATTGTTATTGATGAATTGCAGGATTTAAGATATGGGTTGTAAATTATAGGTTCAGGTAGAAGCCAAAAATTATAAAAAATATTATTTGCATTCCAAATACTCACCTGCATTTGCGTGCAGCGCCTTCGATTTAACAATCATGATAAAGTTGTTAGTTGGATGATCGATTAATGCCTGCCATTTTTAAAAAAACAATCTATATCTTTGTCCATTTCTGTTACTGCAATGGATATGTTACTTCGAATGTTATCATCACACCTGTCTTTAACTGTAATCTTAGTATGATTGAGTGTGCCCTCTGTGGTGTCTTTCAACGTAAATTTTTGCAATGTATTATATGTTAATCAATATTATTATTTTTTATATGTTAACGAGATATTTATATGCTTTTTCGTTCGAAATTTATTTTCTATTTCACCTTTAATTTGCTCTCGATTTAAACATCGAATGCTCTTCGTCCGATGGAGTTTTGGTGTTAGCTATTGACAGCTATCAGCTAAGCTTTAAAAGCAAATTCATTGCACAAATAAGTGAGCACTTTTAGCTATGAAGACAAATTATTAAATTCATTACCTGGTCTTAATATAGCACATACAATTGATTCACAAGAAATTTTGTATTTTTTAAAATGTTTTAATGAAAGAATTTCTTTACTTGCAGCTGTAATAATAATAAATAAATGCCCTACTCAGGAAACTGCAATCAGCATTTTACATAAGAAACTCGACGGGTTTCAATTAAAATTGTAATTAATTGCTATGCTCAGAGCTCTGACGGCTTCACGGCGAACATCATTCACTTTTATATTTATGCGAATCCACTTGACAGGTGAAGAACGATGCTCATCTTTTCTCAATACGAGACCACTTTATTCTTATCGCTCACATGAGTAAACTTAGTTTAGTCCACGGGACCACCTAACATAAACATAATTCATTTTTTATAAACGTTGAAATACAAATGATAATTCTACTTCCTAATTTATTTACTATTATTAATGTGAAAGTTTGGTGGTTGAAAGGTTTTGGATGAAATTTGGCACACAGGTAGACCATAACATGGGTTACGAAATACGCTATAGACTATTTTTTCCCGGAAAAGGCTGTTCACGTGGGCTTAGCCGCAAATAGCTAGTTAGGTAAATATACATGTACATATGAACCCCGCAATGTTACTATTAAATTTAAAATGAGTAGAATTCACAAAACATTGTTTTTTCAGTACAGTTCTTTATCAATAAATTCATCAGGACCGTATTCTCTATAACATACAAATAGTTTAATTCAAGTTGAATGAATAATATAAAGAAATAATTTACGAGTAAAATATCAATAAAAACAAAGCCATCTTAATTCACATTCTGAGATAACATTGATGGGTTAATTCTAGTATTCAGTTGTAACACAAACGGAGATAATGCCGCGAGTAATAAGTAGCTAAAGTTATCGAACTCTTGCGAAACTTACGGTATTTATCTTACTTCGGCATGCGAATGTAAACGACATTATGAAAGTTTACCGGCTCTTGTATAGCAAGTAAATATTCTGTAATATCGTCTTATACACAGTATTCAGTCTTTGCCTACGAAACTTTTCGTCACAAAAAATAACAATAAATTACTTGTATGTTTTTCAGACGTTGGCTTGAGCGATTGACATCTATTTGTTTTGAAAACGTGACGGATGGCTTTTTGCATATTTTCTAAGGACACGAATGTTTTTTTACTGTTTGGGATGTGGGTGGCCCAAATACTTGAGATTTGAAAACAGGAAGATAAAATATACAAACGAAGTATTTGTTACAAGTGTCTTGAAAAAACACGACGTTTCGTGTGAGGCTCGGAGTTTTATAAGATTTATGTCTACTTTTTGCTATTATGTTCTATACCACACAAGTTTATGATTTTTTATAGCGGTAAACAAACAAGTGGATCATCTGATGGTAAGCAATCTCCATCGCCTATGGATACTCACAATGGCTCTGAGGTGCAGGGGGTGAGTAGCCGGTTGCGAAGCGAGAGACTGTGGGTTCGCTTCCCGCACCGAGACATATGTTTGTGTGGTTCACGAATATTTGTGTCGGGTTCGGATGTTATGGGACCGCAAGTTTCTCGTAGTTCCTAATATCCAATAAACAGACTAACCCAGTGCGGGGTCAGGACTACGTGTGTGACTGTTGGGTGTATTTTATATTTATATACTTTACGAACACATCAAATATGATCTATGCTTAACAATCTGCCCAGTTATGTTATACAAACACTTAAAAAATGTCGCAGTCACCTGCCAAGATTCTTCAAGCAATCAATTTTTTCCAATGCTATAACAGTTAAAATTTTCGTCAATTTTTATTTTTATTTGGAAGTTGGGTTTTAAGTTTTTCATAGCTTATTATATTTTTAAATTTTCAGTCTTAGGTACAGCTGGATGCAAATACGCAATAAAATATCAACCTACATCAAGTTAAAATTAAGATTATGATTTTATTTGCAAAATTTAACATAATCGTGACGAGTGAACTGTGTGAAATGTGTCCGTTGAGGAGTTTTATTTTTTACTCCTTATTCCATCATCGGATCTTAATCAAATTTATATGTTACCACTTCGCAGATAAACTCTATGCAATGACATTTTTTCAAAAAAATCGGTTCACAATGGGCAAAGAAATCGAACTAGATAAAAAAGTAAAAAAAGTATGCGCGCCGAATGGAGACCCTCCTCCTTTTTTAAATTGGTTATAATATGGGAATAGCTCACAAAAAATACGTGAAACGTTATGAAAAAGACTTTGTTCCTTAGCACAATAGGAAGCGGGATTGATCGCGGCCCTTTGGCTGAGTATTTTATCAGTACATGCCAGAGAGGCATCCTATCCCACATCCGGGTCCACACAATGTGAGGACTTGAGTGGGTGCGAGGATTAACCTGGATAGCGGCCATTAAGGCCAAAAATTCCGGGATGACAGTAAACAGAGTGAAGTGTTCTTCCTTTGTATATCATGTGTCGTAAAACTTAATCTTTAGAATGTAAATCATAGTAGGTATATTTATAATATAGCTTAAGGCAAGGAAGTTATATATTTGCCGAGTTAACTTGTCTGTGCGTTTTATGGAATCGTTGTCTTGGGAAAAATCATACATTTAGAAAGAAAAAAAAATAAAGAGCACTTAAGGAAAAAATTATACTGACAAACTATCCTGCGAATGTGTTGGAAACATTTTAAACGAACTTATAATGCCCTTTTTCACGTATTATGCGCGATTAAACAACATTTTCCCTTTTAGTGAAATGTAACTTCTGAAAAGCTTTCTCTGAATTTTGGCAGTACTATTCAATCTGCTGACATCACACAATAGATGTTCCATCAATTTTGTTCACTAAATCGTTCAATCTTGTATAAAATTCATGGGGTGTGCTCTGAGAAGAATGATAAATAAGTCGGAGGCTCGGCCGAATATTCTCATTTAATACGTGACTTGTTTTGTAAAAATATCCACAAATATGAGTATTGCGATGGATGGAAATACCGGAATGTTATCTATCACACGTTTTTATATCATGATATTAATGAGCTTCTTTTGTGTAGTCTCATAAACGGAGCAGAAATGAACTGTTTTTGTTATACTATTTAATTTCGCGACTGATGTGATTATATGTCATCCCCAGGGTCTAAGATTTCATAGATGAAACATAATAGATTGAACAAATAGGTTTAATAATAATTTGTTTTAATACTCATTTCAATTTCATGATCTTGAGGTCCTTCGCGTCTATGACAACATATAGTTGCGCCTAAATGGTATACATTGACACTTGATTTTGTCCCAGATTTTCTGTGTCAATTATAAAAAATCTTAGGCGCCTTTAATGCCATAAGCCGGCTAACATACAAGTGGATTACCTGATAGTATCTACAATGCCAGAAGAACCTAGGAAAGGGATAATAAAATACAGGAATTGGGGCTTATTAAAATTATGACTTTTGCCAACTGAGATAGCCCTATGTAATTAATGAAGACCAACTTATAAACTTTTTGATGTACTAAAACATTCTAATAAATTTTGTAATGTGGTACAAGCTCGCTATATCTATACAGCTACAGACTGAATAGGCCGCGACCAGGTCGACTGGGTTGTTGCTACCATCTACCAGAAAACTGAAGTAGCTGCATGCTGTTGCGATTCGTATGGTGAGCGAGATATTCGGAAACCCAAATCCTCTTCCCTTTCCCAATCCCTTAATCATTCCTTACTTTTAAGATCGACAAAGCTTCCGTGATTCTTATGGATAATAAGTAATGAGCGATGGAGATTATCCGATGAACAACATGTTCGTTTGCCATCGGTTATAAAAATACTTATATATTTAACTTATTTATGCAGGAATTTTAATGTATGTTACCTATGTATGTGTGTTATGTATGTTACCTATGTATGTAATGTATGTTATATCCCGGAAATATGAATTGATTTAATAAAGTAATTAGCGACCCACGCCGGCTTCGCACGGGTAAAAATATGTTTGTTACTACTATAATATGCATGTATTATACATATAAATCTTTCTCATGAATCACTCTATCTATTGCTGAAAACTGCATTAAAATCCGTTGAATAGTTTAAAAGATCTAAGCAAACAGACAGCAGAAGCGACTTTATTTTATACTATGTAAAGATTTGTGTGCAGTAGGATACTTCAAGGGGTATAAAGTGATTAAAATGTGATGTCAGAGTACGAAGAAAAAATCCATAAGTAGTCCCTAGAGAATAACACAAAAATAACAGCATATGCATCGCCATCTGGGTTTTTATTTGGTGTTTAAGTTTTAGTTATCTTATTATTATATTTGATAAACTTCTGTAAAAATTAATAATTCAATAAAATCATAATATAATAAATAAAATAAATCAAATCTGTTGTTACCGTTAATTACCGTCCGATTTTATTTGCAGGATGGCACAGTCACGCAGTCTGTTGGCATAGTGCCTCAACAGAGCGATATCGGAAGTGCCGACTAACATCCGTTTCCTCGAAATGGCAGACTGCGCAAACGGCTCACTCCTATTGTTTTCGCTTTATCCAAAAAAATCTCGTATCCGGAGTATATCATCAAAATAATTTTGGCTGATATTTTATGAGCTCGAATTATTGGCACGCCAATAATATGTATGAAGATAGTTTTACATACCTACATGGACTGATTGATATATTTAGTAAATTGACGTAGTATACACCTATGTGTACTACGACGTTTATGACAACGTGCCGGTGACATTCCATTTTTAAATGTTTGTATTGATTTAAACGCATCTTATAAATAGTAGTCTGTCTCGAACCTTCTCGAAGCTTCTATGATTTAAATTTCTAAGATAAATCATTCCATAATATGTAACCATGAATAAAAGTAGAGCATCTGTAGACTTTTATAATATGCAACTAAAATAAAAACACAAAACAAATTATAAACAAAAACCACTCACTCTAACCCTAAAATTACATCCTCGGGTTTCATCAACCCGTCGATTCGTCGCACTTTTTTGCCAGCAGGAATTAAATCATAAACAGTGTAGGGTTAAACACGGCATTTTCTTCAAGCGTAGATCATCATTCAACGTCAACCTGTAATGAGGCAAGACGGTGGTTCCGTAGAGACGATATACATAAATCAGACGAAATTATTCACTCACGCCCCTGTATTTATGTTTCGATTGATGTGACGACGCGGTCGCGGCGTGTTCTACACGATAAAACTAAGCGATATCATTGCTGCTCTTTTTAAAGATATGTTTTTTGTATCATTTATTTTGCCTCAACGTGCAATTGAATAATAAGTGTGATGATATTATACTAGCTATTTTGTAATTTATATCTGTTAGACACATTATGTGCCTATTAACTAAGTCGTCTCAATGGTCAATGAGGCAGCTTAAAAAACCGGTAGAATTGGTAGACCTGGGTTCTATTATCAGGCGAGGCAATATAAATTTGAACTTGTTAAATTTGAACACACTTATGACTTTTCCAGGATTGGAATATGTGCCCGTCCATAGCTGCTCTCCTATTATATTATAGGAAGTAGATAGCTCGGAAAATTGTGTATGATGATTTTAATAAACAATAAAAAACCGCATGTCAACCATCTCGCGCTGTCAATAAATCTCTCAACGTGTTATAGCTTTGGCAGGTAGAACAAAGGGCTTTCTGTTATTATCATTATTTGAGCATTTTTGTACGCAGTAGCCGTTTTGTTGAAACTTTATAATTTTGTAAAGAAAATATTTTGTTGTAAATATTAAATAAACTTAAAATGAAATTTCTCGAAAACAACTTACATCTTGTTCTATGTAAAGCTCGAAAAGTTTTAAAACTTCAAGAAAAATTTAAAAATATTTATGTATCCTTTAAATTTCTAAATATTACGATATCACCTCATTGGTTTAATTTTTACTGAGAAACCATTGTGGTTCTGGGTTCAAATCAGGTTGAAGATCACAATAGGTTTAAAATCTGTCAATTAATTTGTCACAAATAATGTACATTTTTCAAAAATTGAGACGACACGGCTTAGAAGAAATATTCCGATATCGCAATTGGCTTTCCTCATAGGCACATCATATCACGCTCGAATATCATTGGGTGACAATGCGGCCACACATCTGCCTAGATTCAGGGATAGCCGTTAGCTTCTGTGAAATGTTTTCAAAACATTTTAAATTCAAAATAACAATGCGTGTATTGTATCTGAGATCTTATTTCTCAGTCGGAAATCGCATGATCTGAACATGTTAATTAAAAAGCCATTGGAAAATATTTGAAGGCAAAACGATACCCAACAATTTAAAAACACCATAAGCGTCCAGCCAAATGGCGTATTAAAAAGCCGTCACAGCGAAAATTCTTACCTACACGCCGATCTTAATTGTTGCCTGATCGGTGCTTAAGGTCGAGTCGTGGAGAGATTTAATCGTATGTCGATTGAGGGTGTTATTCTGTTACTTTTTTGCCTTTATTTAGAACCTTAATTTGGTAACTGGTTTGGGGAATTAAAAGGCTCTTAAACCGACCAGCTGACTTTTTATTTAAAATGTATTCGAGGCTTAAATGGTTTCGTTGAAATATTATCAGCGGAAGGTGTCGCTGAATAATTAACAGAGGATTTCAAAATGTTACTATATAAAATAGCAACACGTGTATGTTGGTCTACAGAGCAAAATATTACCGTTTTTAAAATGGATAAATAAATAAATAGAGCCTATAGTCACACACATAGTTCTGACCCGCCATAGGAGACTTTTTCATGGGTATCAGGAACTATATGAGACTTTGGATCTAAAAACATCCAGACTCGAACCAAATATTTGTAGATAATACAAACATTTTGTCTGGGCACGGGAATCGAAACCGCGGCGTCTCGTTTCACTGTATATTTATGTTGTTCTTAAAATTATAAAAAAAATTAGAGTTCAACGTATAGGGTGTATCTAAAACTATCACAATAATCATGATCGTAATTTTATTAAATTAGTTTTGAAGATTATTTTATGAAATAAATAAAAAATAAGTAATGATCAGACATGTATTATAGTATTCCACTCCTCTACGAATGAGAGCTAGGCCTTAGTCCACCATGTTTACCTAATACGAATTGTTACACAAGACGTTGTACAAGACGTCCACTGCTGAACATAGGCCTCCCCCAAAGATTTCCAGACCGACCTGTTGGAAGCCTGCATCCAGCGACATCACAGCACAGCACATCCTGCGACCTTTATCAGGTCGTCTATCCACCTTGAAGGTGGACGTCCAACGCTGCGTTTACGTTGCGTACGTGGCCTCCATTCCAGAACCTTTCTGCCCCATCGGTTATCGGTTCTGCGAGCTATGTGACCTGCCCATACACTACATGTTAGACTACACACACCTTCTAAATTCTCATGGAAAATTCTCAGGTATGTAGGTTCCTCACGATGTTGTTATCATTAGCGATAATTAACAATGAATACACACGTAACGTAGAAACCTTCAGAAGTGCATGCTCTTGGGGATGGTTCCGATTCTGCTACTTTCGGTAGTCCGTGTAATTGTCCCGCTGAGTTATCACTATTTTTTCGTATAAAAATTTACTTTTATAACATAATTAGATTTAGCAAAAAATTGCCTGAACACTGTAAATTCAATTAATATTATTAATTAACAAAAGTGATTGAGTGGCAAAAAGAATCAATATGAACTAAATTCATTGCAGTGAAAGAAATGATTAGGCGAGTAGAAGAGAAGAAGAAATTTTGTAAAGTATAAATTCAATTGTTCTAAGCTCATCCAGTTAGCAGGTTTAATAGGCATAATTTACACCCTCGTTCATTTGTCTGTGGTAGCTAAAGGCATACCATAGTCTATAAAGAGAGTTAATTAAAAACGACTAGTAAAATTTCATACAAATGTTAATTAACACCACTGTGTAATGTTTTTATTTAACAATCAAAGTATGCGAGTCTTGAGATTTAACGGAATAATTAACACCGTGTAACCGTGTTTTTTTTACTAGCCCTGTATTATACCTGTCCCACTGCTGGGCACGGGCCTCCTCTACTGAATAAGAGGGGTTAGGCCTTAGTCCACCACGCTGGCCTAATGCGGGTTGGTAGACTTCACATACCTTCGAAAAATCTTATCAAGTTCTCAGGTATGCAGGTTTCCTCACGATGTTTTCCTTCACCGTTAAAGCAAGCTATAATTAACAATTAATACACACGTAACTTAGAAAAGTCAGAGGTGTATGCTCTTGGTGCTGGTTTCGAACCTGCGACTTTCCTCTCCACAGTCCATTCCACTCCCCGCTGAGCTATCGCTGCTTATGTACTGTGTAACTACATATTGATAATTTCCAGAATAGTGCAGTAACCGGTGCGACGTGGCTTCGCCTGCGGCCATCCCAGATCACTGTTATTACCCAGCTCCCGAGTCTCCTTGCAATTGATTTTTATCGTGACGACATTATTACCAAACTCGATAAAAAATTACAGTTGGTTTACTGATTCATATTGTCTATAATTATATTTTATTTATGGACCAAAGGTCTATTATCTATAGACAAAACTAATATTTACGGCTAAATTGTTTCGTCACAGTAAAGAACAATTATCGGATGCCGGAGGTACAGTAATTCTTTTTATTTTGGGAGACAGGTCTGAGATTAAAACAGTGTTTAATGGTAATAAAAATAAATTCTCCGTCAATTTTATTTATTACATGTCTGTCCTATGAGTGTTCCCAATAAAAATGTTCATATCTCAATATTAAGATGCAATATGTGCGTCATAAATATTATAAAATGATATATGTAAGCGAATATAAATCTACGCATAAGCATAATACCAAGTTCATGTTCTACGAAGTGCTGTGTTTTAAAGGGTCACCGAAATTTACTACGCAATATTATAATAAAATATTATTTTATTATGTGTATATTTATGCGTGTAGGCAAGAGACTTACTCAGAATTGGGTGGATACAGGCTGAAGAGAGAGTTTTTATATTTCTTTTACAGTAAAAAAGGCTACTCTTATTCAAATTACTAAGGTATTTCGTTAAAAGTAAGTACAGACTTCGTGTTATCAGAAAAATATTAAACATGAATAAACTTATCGTAAAAATAGATATATTAGTATCTCATTCTCGTAGGCAAAATGGTCGATAACAAAAATATTCGAATACATTTATCGTCTTACTTTGCTCGCTCTCCTCGGGGAGAACAGCCTTGGATAGACCGTATCGGAAAAGAAAAATATTAGTTCACATCTCCATCAAGCAAAGGTTATGGTATAATATAAAGTTCATCCGAAGAACTTGTGTCGAACTGTCGAAGTGGGATAATCTCCTGGATCGGATCGACCCGCGCCGCCAGTCGTTGCGAACAAAATTTATGCCTTAACTTTACACATCACTTTTTCTTATCTTCTACTTTGTGAGAACCGCGTAATCTATGCTCTTTAGTGATACTCTAAAGTAAATGCCACTTATTTGATAGTAAGTACGGCCTATAAATGATAACCACGGGCGGAGTCGTATTTTGAAAGCCTGAAAGGATTTTATTCCCCTTGCAGATACGCTTTGCGGCAACGTAATTGTTAGCAAATTCAGTTATTGAAAATATAACATCCCAATTCGAGTGATAGAGCCGCGCTGTAGACATTTTTGTCTACAGCTTGAATGGACCGGCTCGACCGCAGCGTTACCACTCCCCACAGAAAACCGACGTAAATTGGTGGCCTGTTGCTATGTCTCGTACGGTGAATGAGATATCCGGAGGCCGAAATCCCCTCCCCTCCCCAATCCCTTAATTATCCTTTTCTTTTAAGGTCGGTAACGCGCCCATTATTTGGCTGGTATTGTGGGGGTACATAGGCGGTGGAGATCACTTATCATCAAGTGACCCACTTGCTCCTTTGCCGGCCTATGCTAATAAAATCGTATCTAGTATAGATCTAAATAGTATCTGTTTGAATAGACGCGTGGCGAATGCGGTTTGGTAGTCATCATGTAGACGTCACGTTTCCACTACCCATTAGGCTATCCTTAATTCGTTAGTCGTAATCAATCAGAATTTTAAAATAACACCTAGTAGGTCTGACACCAAGTATTAAATAGGCAATTTATTTTGCCTTTTTACATGACTGTCGAAATCATGTGATCACGAATTGCTGGAACTCATAATAACCTGATAACAGAATTCTTATAATGTCGATTCGAAAAACGGTAAAAATCATACAAGCCCATAAAAATAAAGCCAGTTTTTATATGGATAAAATATCTAATAAAAGCCATACCCTTATCTTTGAATATTATTAACTCCTGTTCACATTTGCATAACGTCCTTATGCATCCTTTCATAAACGTATAATTTGCCGATTGAAAATTAGTACGCGATATTTATCATATAACATTAACTACCATGATCACTTTAAAGTAATATCTATTCAACGGATCGATGAGATAGCGCAGTGTTCCTAGGAGATTTAAAATTCTATAATTCCAGCTTACAAGCTTGTTATGCAGCCGCTGTGGGTGGCGTTTACTCAGTCCTGACTTTATCGAAGTAAGGTCCTTAATGACAGCTATTCGGTAATGGGCTCACGACGAAAGCAAGGATGTACTTTTATGATAATTAGTACGATCCAATATTTATTCAAGCCGCTTTATAGCCCGCCCTTTTATCTTCTTGTTTATTGGTATTGCTCCCAATCCGGATTACTCGATGCTAATTAGGTGTTCCATTTAGCTTTTAACTTTTAAGTGTACCAATCGCTGTTTCGAGTGGTTTCAGTCTATAAACGAAATGACTAATGTAAATACGGTGTTATATTTAGAAATTTACATGTTTTGTTAAAAAAATAGTTTAAGCGTTATACTGCTTAAATTACTATAGATCAACTTTTTGTTTTCTTCATACCCAATAGTCGTGATTACTATTCAAGGTTTTTTATATACTGTAAGGGATTCTGGTCCCATGACACTCTTCGAATATTTGTCGATGACGCAAATAGTACAACAAACTAGCAATTTATTATTTTCCGGCTAACTCCTAAACAACAAAGGGAAAAATTGCTAATATGTCATAATACATTAATTTGTAACACCTAACTGTTACACATCTTGAAACGAAGACACGCTCATCTTGTATTTTCCTGATACATACCTAAAATATATTATACTAGCTTTTGCTCGCGACCCTGTCCGCGTGAATGCGATTTTGTAATATACAGGGTTATTTATAAAACACCAGCAACCTCGCAGGGGTAGATTCCTAAGGTTATAAGCTACTACTTTTGTTCTACGACTTTTGATAATTTGTTAGATTTTATTTTCATACAAAAATAAGTATTCATTTAATTTCCGTCTTGAATATTAACAACGCGCATCGCAGATTACGTAAACAAATACGCGAAGCGTGGGGAACCGGGCTAGCGGCTTTGAAGGTCAACGCTCGAGCAGCCGACGGCCGGCTTTGATGTCGTGCGCGCACGCCGCGCCGCGCCGCAGTCTACGAAGAAAAACACGACACAACAAAAACTTGTAAAATCATTTTTTTTTAAATATATTGAGTTATATCCAAACTCGTAGAACAAAAGTTGTCCCGTATGAAGTCAGCTATCTGGTCCTGCGAGGTTGCTGGTGTTTTAAAATTAACCCTGTATAAAAGCTTTCATTCAAACTTTCATCCCCTATTTGGGCCCTTTAGGGGTAGAAATTTAAAGAAAAAAAATAACTTATGTTTAACCCTGGGTCATCAACTATATTTGTGCCAAAATTCATTGAAATCGGTTGAGCGGTTTAGATTTTTCATACAAACTTTCATCCCTTTTTTAAACCCGTCAGGGGTTGATTTTTGAAAAACATAGTAGCCTATGTCCTATTCTGATGTATAAGCTATATTATTGTAAAGTTTCATTAAAATCCATTCAGTAGTTTTTACGTGAAAGAGTAACAAACATACATCCATCCATCCATCCATCCATACTTACAAACTTTCGCGTTTATAATATTAGTAGGATAGGACTAGCTTTTCGTCGTGCCTCCGCCCACGTGATCTGTTTTTTCCGGGATAAAAAGTAGCCTATGCTACTTCTAATATCTTCAAGAATATGTGTACAAAGTTTCATGATGATCGATTAAGTAGTTTTCGCGTGAAAGCGTAACAAACAAACTTACATTCACATTTATAATATTAGAAGGGATTTGTGGCTTAGATAAACAATTATCTTATTGTTAGGATCATACCCAAGGCCTTTCGTTTCGCAGTTGCTAAGAAGGCTCACTCACTGCAGTTCAGAGGTTATATCTAAATCATTAACAACAATATTTGTTTGTAATTTTTGTATCCGACCTATCAGATAATTAAGTTGACATTGCATCCATTTACACCGATGTACCGATGACGAACTAGCTAAATTGTGTCGTCAAATCTATCCCCATTTCCAGTGACGTCACTGGTGCCCACCCAATTCTGGTGCAGTTTCGATAAAACTCTCCAGAGACGTTGCTCGTTACGAAATGTCGCGACTAGACTTCACTAGAGTGCCCATTTGATGTAATATTGAAAATCCTGGCAGCAGTCGACAGCTTTAGCCAATATTGCCGCATAAAATAATTAATAAAGAATAAATATAAGTTGTACTTTATTAGCAATAATAACGATATTATATTAATAATAATTATTGTTATGACTGCCTCGGTAGCGCAGTTTTATTGTGTACGCGGTACGACTGGTGTACTGAGGTCTTGGGCTCGATCCCCGGGTCGGGTAAAAGTGATATTGGGTTTTTCTATCTCGAAATGCTCAGTATCAGCCTGGAATCTGAAATCCGGTATAGCGACAGGCTCACCCCTTATTACATCGTGGGATAGAAATAAGCTTGACAAAATGTGGGTATACCGGTTACAGCTCTGTCTACCCTTTGGAGGATTACAGGCATCGATGCGTATACATACGCACGTATGTATTTTTGGTCGAAACTCTGCATTAACATAATATGTTATATTTATTTAAACGGGTCTTAATCGCGATGTAATTGAAGGCATGTTTGACAGTCAACCCTTGACCACGGCCGATGCAACTCGGTCAAAACGTCGGGAAAAAATGAATAATAGGTATTCATACCTTTAAATACTACGCGATTAAGACCCGTTTAAATAATAATATTACAGTACGCATATAGAAGCCTAAAGTCAACATATATTTCAGTATTTAAAAAATGTTAAAAGCGATTTTATACATTTTTGCCAGATTAATATCATATTAACTATTAACACCATTCCATCATAGGTAATCGAGGCAATTTTTCACACATTTTTTTTCACGCGCCATCAAGTATACTTAGAACATAATTCATTTCCTTCATCTTGCATCGAGAAAAAATGATTGATGCTGTTACTAATGTGAGTTTTTACTCAAAAATTATGACAGGCTTTCTGTAATCATTAAAAATAATGTACAGGTTGTAGCAAAAAATAATCATTGAGTTTGTCGCCGCAAGAAGTGTACTGATGATCTGCAACAAATTGCTTTTTTAATATCTTCAATATGTGAGAGACAGTGATGTAGTTTTATTGGTTACTAGACGAAATATTTGATTTGTTTTTATCCGTTTTACAAATTGATACTATCTGATCTTCTTACTTATGAGGTAATGGATTAAATGGTTCTACTAAAGTGAGCTAATAACCCTTCTGGGTAACTCCATAGGTAGACATCCCCACCATAGATACAAAAAACTCATAAGGTCGCCAAACAATTGGATTTTGATTAATCACGTCCTTAGAAACGCAACATCTCTTTGCAGTGCCAGTGAGTCGAGCTAATTGATTATTACCAGGCAATGGAGTAATCAAGTCGTTCTACTTTGGATGCATATGGAAGTAGATGGTACTGGGGTGCACCTGCCCATAGGTGAGAAAAGTATTCGATGTGAGGCCAGATCTGTGCCTTAAAGAGCAGTAGGCGATGGGCTGGTGTGAAATACTGTCTCTAGCTTTTTAGAAGCCAGTTTGGCTTTGTCTTCTAGTTAACAGCAAAACTGGACGTCGCTCGATATGTCGTCACTAAGGATCCCAATACTAAGCGAGGCTTCTAATGCTACGTAATCTCCTCCACCCATAAACATCCTTAATAACAAAAAACATGAATGCGTTACGATAAATGGAAAGAAATGGGGATTAGGAGTGGGTTCCATTCACGCTGGAGACAAAAGTGTCTCTACCACTTACAAAATAACAAAATGAATTAGTGAAATTAATATAATGTGGTATAATACTAGTCATAGCAATTTTCTAAAGCTAGGAAAAAGTGTGTGATAAGAGACATCACAACTTGATACATAATCAAAGTAACGCATTAATAACGATAATGCGATGTTTCAAGTAAATTGTCATTAAAACCATAACACATTATTTATGATTTAATGAAAATAGAATTTCAACACCGAATAGAGATGTCCACACCAACGATATTGTAACTAAATTAATTTCACTACAAAGTGACAGGGAAAATAATATATGAGCAGTAAATCACTCGTAAAAACTTGATAATAAAGCATAGCATTGTTAGTTGGTGACGCGACGCGACACTTATCGTATTTCACAGAGATTTCGTTGGAGCATAAATTTCGCCCGCATTGTTTAGTAATTATGTCTCAGTATAAATTCCGATGTTTCATTTCAAAATTGTATTTGCGAGAAAATTTAATTGTTAACTCCATTTAAAATCCATGGGTTTCTACTTAAATGGATTTATTCCGTTAATTGTGTCAGTTTTGTGCCTTGTTTAGAAATATTTCATGATATTTTTTAAAATTATATATGGTATGCTGGTTGAACAACATTTTAAAAAGAATTCCACGTAACAGATTCCACGCAAATATTTATATAATAGAATAAATAGTTTGGTGATCGTCGATCGCCGAGAGTGCATAAACAGTACTTTCGTATTATACCATTTAAGGATGTTAAAAACTATCTCGTTTTAAAAAAAATAAACATTAATGACTTGAGTATAGCAGCCTCTATGGCGCAGTGGGCGATTAACCGGCTGTGAAGCGAGAGGTCGCCGGTTTGATTCCTGCACCAAGAAAAATATTTGTGTGATCCACAAATATTTGTTTCGGTTCTGTGTGTGTTTTTTCCCTAGAAAGGTTGACGTCAGGCAGGCGGCTAACTGTAAAAACTACAAGCCAAATATTTCTGTAACATGTATTACAAATCATTTACCACTGACCCCACTACGAGTGGGATAAGGGCAGGTGGAGAAGAATGACTTGGAGTGTAAGTGAGCCATGAACATCATAGGCCCAAAGAAAACTTCAACTGGACGTGGTACACTCTACTTATTAACAGACGAGGCAATAGCGAAACTTGGTTCCCTTTTCAGGTTGTAGGGGTCAGATGGCGGGTCGCCCCACATAATATCAAATCCACTGTCAAATCATGATCGGAAGGTGAATCCTGGTATGAAGCAGGGAAAATTATTTCCAGTTCAAATTATAACATTAAATCGATCCAAATCAATAGTTTATTATTAATCCATAAATCCAAAGCAATACTTATTTTAATTGTGCACACAACGTGAATTTCAGTAGCTGTCTAGCCACACAGGATTTACCAATATTTATTTGCAGACACGCTCACTTTTAACTAAAAGTAATAAAGACAATTTTCGTTTGACCCCGCGATAATGCATTTGCATAAGTGTACCTAGATCTCACTTCCAAGCGGTCAGCTGCGAGCGATGGCTAATTAAGAACCTAACCTCAGAGCGTCGGTGGCCTAAGGCACGCTAAATGCGGGCTAAGTGAGCTACTGAGCTTGTCTTTCAAAGCATTAGTAAGGCACTACCTACTCACACGTATGCTTTAGAACTGTTGTTAGTTTGTCGATCTTAACTATTGGCTGTTCATGCAAGATCATAAAGTTAGAAATTATAAGTAAATCTGTAATATGTGTGGTGATAAATAAAAGTATTAAAAAAATAAGTCTACCAACCCATATGAGGCCAGTGTGATAAATTAAAGGTATCTTTTCAAGTAAGCGACCGAGAAAGGAGACCACGGCATATAAAGACAATGAAACGTCTGCTTTGTATGCGATTGTACAGGTACGTTTTGAGGTGTGCGGTCGAGATGGACATCGCGATGAGCGACCGTTTCCATGCAATTCCAAACAAAGCGGACTTGTAGCTATCGCCTGCCTCTTCCTCCTCCTCGTTCTAGTCAGCCTCCTTGATTGTAGAGAGCGTGGGTTCAATTCTCGCAACAAAACAAATGTTTATGTGATCCACAAATATTTATTTCGGGCCTGGGTGTTATGGAACCGCAAGTCCTTCGTTGCTGATACCCACGATGCAGTTTAATCTAGTGTAGTGTTAGGACTATGAGTGTGACTATCGGGCGTTGGTTATTTTGTATTTTACGTACAGATAATTAATGCTGCATATCCAAGAATTGCCTGAATCTAATTTGTGAGGTAAAACTCAACTGTTACTATGAATTGTAAGATACAAGTAGCCCTTTGACCGTCGTCGTGGTGTGAACTTATACATGAAACTCACATTGCTAATCGCAATAGTTTTGCATCAATTGAATTGCTAATAGTTGGTAAGTCACATAGTTTCGTGCCTATTGAAATGCGAGGGCAGGTGCTTGGATTAAATTTGCAAACACGCGCATAGGATCAAAATCAATTCATTTATGTAAATTGTTGGTTCCGAAGTGATTTGCTATGTACGTGTTTGGTATGTTTACGACGTAACGCGTTGTGTGGTGTATGACTGCTAAAGCATGTTATGTTAGAATGTTTCTTGCCTGGCTCACCCACTCTAAGACTTATTATTTTAAAAAAAATTGGTGTGTGTCGTGGGACACCAGGTAGGAACGAAGTTCCTTCGGCTAATGTAGAATCGACACAAATTGCAAAAAAATCAAATTATCAACTAAAATAACAAAATGTGTCTCTTTATTTTTTTTTTTTTTTAATTTATTTATTTAAGGTCGCTTTTTAACAACTGAGGTCATTAGCGACCACGTGAAGCACTTTACAATAAGGTGTATATAATTACACTAGTTTGTAGACATCAATCGATTTCAAAAACAATAGTGTTTGTTTACAACCATCTTGACTCAAACATTCTCTTAAACTATTTGGTATTTTACAATTATATTTTTCAATTGTATATGCTGTACATTGTTCTAAAAGATGTAACACAGTTAAATCCATTCCGCACTTGCATTTGTTTTTATTAGCTTTAGTTATTAAATGTATATGTGTCATGTTAGTATGTCCAATACGGAGCCTAGTGATAGTGACTTGATCTTTTCTATTCGTGAATGATATAGGAGCATTGTCAAAAATTGAATTTCTAACCCTAAATAATTTGCTTGTGTTGTCTGTCTTCCATTCATTATCCCAATGTTTTTTAATTATGTGTTTAATATATTTTTTTACATCAGTTTGGCTTGATCTAATGGAATCGTCAATATTATTATCATTAATTGCATTTCTAGCTTCCTTATCAGCTTTTTCATTCCCAATTATCCCTTGGTGGCTTGGAATCCATATCAATTCAAATTTAAAATTATTTTCCAATAAATTAATCATGTTTTGTTTAATTTCTACAATAAGTGGGTGTATATTTTTTATATTTTGTAAAGCTGTTAAACACGATTTTGAATCAGTGTATATTACATATTTGTCCATGTTAGATTTGTTTTGTATAATTTTTAAACTTATAAGTATAGCAGTTGCTTCACAACTGAAAATAGAATGGGAATCCAAAAGTCTATATCTATAACAAACGTCATCAAACACTATCGCACATGCAGATTTTCCATCCATGACAGACCCATCAGTGTAAAAGGATTTGTAACTTTGGAGTTTGTTGTTAATTTCATTAAATAATTGTTTGTAAATACATTGTGGTGTTTTATCCTTGGGATATTTTGATAATTCAAGATTAATAGGAAATTCATTCTTTTCCCAAGGACCACACGATAGTAACCTTTTAGGGAGAACAGGTGGAATGTTGAAATTTAGTTCGTTTAAGTACTTAGCTACTCTGATTTTTAATGGTTGGGGTAAATTAGGTCGAAATTGGTATTCTGTATCCGTTGTTGTTACTTTTGTGTAGTAATGAAATGTTGGACTATCTGGTTGCGATAATATATTTGTCGCGTATGATATAGCTAGTTCCATCCGTCTATATTTTAGAGGAATTTCTCCAGCTTCAACTAGAATGCTACTCACGGGGCTGGTTCTAAAGGCGCCTATACTGAGTCTAAGAGCGCAATTTTGTACGTTTTCTAGAGAATTTAATGTTCGTGGTTTTGCAGAGTCATAAAGAACTGAGCCGTAATCTATTTTTTGTCTAACAAGGGCACGATATGCATCTATTAGACACTTTCTGTCAGATCCCCATGTTGTCGATGATAACACTTTTATAATATTTAATCTTTTATGACACTCTGATTTTAATTTATTTATGTGTGTAATCCAAGTCATTTTCCTATCAAATATTAGTCCTAAAATTTTTATACTATTTACTTCGTTGATACTGTGTTCATTTAATGTTAATTTTAAGTTACTATTTTTTTTCTTTTTATTGGAAAAAATAATAAATTCTGTTTTAGTTTTTGAAAATCGAAACCCAGATTTTGTTGACCATTTTTGGAGACTATTAAGTGTATTTTGTATTAGTTTTAAGGTAGGTTCCAGAGTCCTGCCACTACAAGTTATTGTTAAATCGTCGGCGAACAAGAACCCTTTTACAGGTTTTTCAATATATGACAGAACGTCATTAATAGCTAATAGGAAGAGAATAACACTAAGCACCGAACCTTGGGGGAGACCATTCTCTATAGGGATAGAATTTGATATTGAATCATTTATTCTTACTTTGATGGTTCTTTGAGTCAGAAAGTTTTTGATAAATGCAAGGGTGTTTCCTCTAATATCAAGTCCTTGAAGCAGCACTAATAGCCTATGTTTCCACACCATCTCATACGCTTTTTCTATATCTAGAGCTACAGCTACTACGTAATGATCAAAAGAATAAAGTATTTCACTTTCTATGTTTGTTAAGTGGTCAATTGTTGATCGAAATTGACGGAATCCATACTGGAAAGGTGAAATGAACCTATTTACTTCTACATACCATCTGATTCTTCTACTTATAATTTTTTCTAATATTTTGCAAAGGTTACATGTCAAGGATATGGGTCTATAACTTGTCTCAGAACTAGATTTTTTTCCTGGCTTTAATATTGGAATCACTAATGCTTCTTTCCAGCTATTCGGGAATACCTGTTTTTCCCAGATGTAATTATATAAATTAAGTAGATATTCAAGTCCTCTTATTGGTAGTAGTTTGATCATTATATTTGGAACATTATCCGGTCCAGGACTTGTGTTTCCTATTTGAGAGAGTACCAATTCAAGTTCATGCATGGTTATTTTATGATTTATTGGATTTGTATTATTATTTACATCAAAATGTGCTTCCTTCTCTTGATCGGTTTTAAATTCAATAAATTGGCTATCATAATTATTCGAACTAGAATTTGCAGCAAAGCTTTTCGCTAATAAGTACGCTGTTTCAACTGGGTCGGCTGTTAATGTTCCGTCATGTTTTTCAAGTATAATAGTATTAAATCTAATGTTGCGATGGTTAAGTTTTTGTATTTTTCTCCACATTTCTCCAATAGGTGTTTTGTTGCTAACAGAAGAAACCCAATTTTCCCAGTATTTCTTCTTACATTCTTTTAGTACTCTTCTAGCGTATGCTCTCTTTTGTTTGTAGTCTACTTTATATATTAAACATTGATCACTTCTGGCATGTCTTTTAAATAATCTTAACGCTTTTTTAGATTTTTTAACTGCGGCTTTACATTCTTCATTCCACCAGGGTAAATTATTCTTTCTATACTTTCCAGATGTTTTTGGTATTGATTTTTCTGCTGCTTCAAGAATGACATTAGTAAATTTTTGGACAATATCATCTATAGGATAATCTAATAAAGAATTTAAATATGTTAAACTGGGTATATTTTTTTCAATTTGTTCACGAAATATTATCCAATCTGCTTCATCAATCTTCCATTTTTTTGGTAATTTAACGTTGTCTGATAAAACCAGTACTTGGTACTTGATTGAAATCGGAAAATGATCACTGTCAAATAAATCTTCTAAGGCATTCCATTCAAAATATGACGCTATATTTTGTGAAGCGAAAGTAAGATCTATGTTACTAGTGCGACCAGTATTACTGTCAAAATGTGTGGATTTACCCGTATTTAATAACAATATATTATCCTGGTCATCCAGCCATTTAGCCATCATTTTCCCTCTAGTATCACATCTTTCTGACCCCCAATAGAAATGGTGGCTATTAAAATCACCCAAGATGATGAAAGGTGTTGGAAGTTGTCCGATCAAATCATTATATTCATTTATGTTTAAAGTTTGACTATTTGGAAGATAAATATTGCAAATTGTAATTATTGTAGGAAACTTAATTTTAACTGCTACTGCTTCTAATTGTGTGTTAATTTGTAATTGTTCTGGAAAAGTGTGGGGCTTAATGTAGATAGTAACTCCACCACTAGCTCTAGTACTTTGAGATCGGTTTTTATAAAAGTGTTCGTATCCTGTAATTGAGGCACAGTTGTTAGAGGTAAAATTGGTTTCTTGTAAACAAATGCAGGTTGGATTTAACTGATTCAGTAAAAGTTTAATGTTCTCTAACCGCTTAAAATAACCGTTCACATTCCACTGTAAAATGTCCATAATTAGTTATTTAAGACTATTAACGTAAAACTATAAAAATAATAATAAATAATCAAACAAGTCTACTTATTAAGCAGTTTCTATTTTTGAGTTAATGGAGGAGCGTAGATTCAATTTCCTGTAATTTTCTTGACAAGCGTGAACACCTATTTTTTAATCCTTTATTCATCTTTAAATGTAATTTGTTACACATATTTATTAGATCTTTCAAATTGTTAGTATATGAGTAAACCAGTTCTTTTATATTTTGCTTCCCTCTTGCATTATCCAATAAACTAATAAACTGGTCCAAATTTATGGGAAATGTTGTTTCTTTAGTCCATTCTGTCATATTATTTTCTATATCTTTCCATACTTCTTCTTCAGTTCTAAGATCACTTTTCTTCAACTTTTTCTTTGAGTTAACTTGGACTTCTACATCTTCTAATGATAAGTTACTGCCTGTTTCATCAGTTTCGTTTTCCATGACATCTGAATCGTCTTCTTTTGGATACGGTGTTTTAATTAATTGTGTTTTTGATGTTTCACTGATAGTAGGGGAGCGAATACGTTTTTTCCCTTTTAAATTAACTTGAGATGGTTGTGGATGCTCTTGTAGTATGGGTGGAGTAAATACAGTGTTCTTCTCTAAATTGTCATTTCTATCGAAAATTCTATTTATTTCTTCCGCTGTCTGAGTATCTATTTCTTCTCCTACTTGGTCATCGTTTGCTCGGGTTTGAGAGATAGTTGAATATGATGGACAATTTTTGGCTAAATGACCCATGGTATTGCAGGAAAAACATTTGAGTGAATCAGTAGACACATAAATCCAGTAATTTGTGCCTTCAAAATTAATCTGAAATGATTCTGGAAGATGTTTTTCATCCTCAGGTGAAATGTACAGCTGTCTTCTAAAGCTCAATATATGAGAAAAGCCTGGGTCTGTCACTCCGATTTTCATAAAGGTTATAGTGGACATTATCTTAATATTTAATTCTTCAAATTTTTGTTCTATGACATGGTGTGGTATGACTGGACATACGTTAGATAAAACAATTCTCTTATTTCGGGTAATTAGTGGTTTTATTTCAAGGATATTTCCTTGGATAGTAATTTGTTTTTTTTCTTCTATGAGGTTGTCCGCTGACTTCTTTGAATCCAAATAAATGCATACGCGTGCGTTCGATATTCGAGATATAAATCGGATAGAATTCGCCGGTATTATATATGACAATGAAATGAGGTATTCTCTCAATTGTATTCCATCAATTGAGTCTAATATGACAGCTTGATCTTTCTTTGGGAAACATGTTGATGACGTAACGTTGGCATAACTCGAGGTATTTGGTTTTGGCTGAGACTTTGGGAGTTGTTGAGACGTTGGGGTGTTATTCATTTTAACTTAAAGGGTCTCCTGTTACCAGGAGTTGCCCTTGTGTTGTTACTGTAGCAATCAAATAATATTATAATCGACGCGTAAAACGAAACACAAAACACACGATAACTCGCCGAGCGGAGTGCAGCAGTGCGACACGTGCGTCCGCAGTGATTACCCGCGCATAACTGTCTCTTTATTTTTGTTTGACAACATAAAATTACATAGAAGTAGAATAGAAAAATAGAAATAAAAAAAAGACGTGTGGCACTTCGAGACTGCCGCGGTAAAGCTATTGTATGGCATTTTTTATCAACTTATGTAATTATAAATAATAACGAGCTAGCGTAATCTTTTAAAAATCGAAGGAGTATTTTTATATACTTCAATTATAACTGGCTGAATGAATTTCATTTTAAAAAAGGAACTAACGCTGGCTGTTTATGCGACTGTCGCGCCTGCGCACTTCTCATTTAACGCTTTTATTCCACGCATTTTTTCCACGCATTTTTCTTACGGTTTTACTATCACATTTTTTTCAGTTCGGTCACGCAGCGAAATCCCTATCCCCTCCAAGCCTGCCGTAAGGAACTTCGTTCCAATAAATAACATCTAATCAATACACATAGTATTCCTTTTCCACATTAAGGCACGGTTGACATATTTTTTTATAAGTATTTAAAGACAAAACAAGCAGTAGAATGGGCGCCGCCAGGATTACTTTCAGGGAAGTGTAATCCTGTAGATCACATATTATTATCATACTCAAATGCGGGTTGGTGCGTCGCGAATCGCTATTTGCGCAGTTCACGTTTTAAAAAGTCTGTTTCCATAAAATTTCATACTAAACGGACGTGCCGCTGTCGACTGACTCGCGTCACATGTAGCGGTCTCTCTGTCTCGGCCTTGTTCTCAGCCTTTACGACGAACTGGTGAGGTGGCATTGAAATCCCAAAAGATTATAGATACACTGTTTGTCTTTGGTCGACACTATTCCTGGATTGCGCTACACTTACCATCAGGTGTGGCGTAGTCATTCTGCCGAGCCAGGATAAAAAAAAAAAAAAAAAAAAGATGTTGCTTGGACCCCCTTACTTACTTATGAGGTCTCATTTTTTTTTTTTATGGCATAGGCCGGCAAACGAGCAAGTGGGTCACCTGATGGTAAGTGTTCTCCACTGCCCATGTACGTCCATCACCAGAAGAATCATGGGCGCGTTGCCGACCATAAAGGAAAGGGATAATTAGAGATAGGGAAGGGGAGGGGATTTGGGCTTCTGGATATCTCACTCACCGTACGAAACGCAGCAGCAAGCCGCTAATTTACGTCGGTTTTCAGTGAGACAGTGGTAATGACCCGGGCGAGCCAGCCCATTCATGTTGTAGACAAAACTGTCTACAGCGTGGCTCTACCACTCAAATAGTGGTAGAGCCGCATAGTGAATGCGAACGCATAGTGACGTTTCTCTATTTGCCATTGGTTAGTTTTTGGCTCTAAATAAAAATAGACCAATCATGTAAACAGAATCCGACACTTGGCGAAGAGATCATTTAAGTGCACTTTAGTACGGGCTTTAGACAATTCTTGCACGATTTTCTTTAACCACCACTGTGCGTAAACTTTGATTAAAATCGGTTGGACCGAATCGGCACTACTCATATTTCCTTCATAAACGCCGCCATAATATATTAGGGGGTAAACTAAAAAGTTAATGCCAAAAATTCTTTGTAAAAAAACTTCTAAAAATATCTTAAACGATACTTAAAGGTACGCAGCTGCTTCTAAACATTTGGTTTGAAAGATATAGGTGAGTTTAAAATGACAATTTAGAATACATGTTTAAGTGCGGTGTTTTTACAGTTGCTTCAAATACCTTCGGTTTTTTTTGTTTCCGCAATTACAAACTATAAAAAATTAAATAAATACGAAATCATATTTCCAACTAAATGGAGTACCTAGGTTCAACACGGAGGAGGTTCTCAATTCGAAGCATATTTTTTTTTTGTATGTATAACCACACATAACTTTGCACTAAGTAATTCCATTCCGATGATTATGGTATTTTGTAAGATAATAAGTTGAAATAAAACTAATTTAAATGGATTTTATCGCAGTTTTTTATTTCATTTTTAGTCCCGATGTTTCGAAAGCTTTTCAGCGAAAATCAATAAAATCAGTTTAAAATAGTTTTATTTCAATATGTAACATTCGCATAATTGGTCTTTGTGTTAAGTTGATTAATAAAATCAAATTAAAATCCAGTAAACTTGACTAAAAAATCCCTATAAGGATATCTTTAATCTTCAAAGTGATTTGTTTTAATTTACGACTAATATTTAAATAAGTTTTTGGAACCAATTTTATGACTCAAATTTTCCCAAACAGCAGTTATGCATTATGCAGTACCTCCATTAAAAACATGACTCATTTTGATTCGGTTTTATAAAACTAATCTCTTTGTAACATCTGGAAGACGGATTCTTTCTTTGTTATCGCATTTACCCGTCGCTAATTTTAGTTTTCTAAGCACGTCCCGTAACTTAGGCTGATAACAAAGCCCAATATAGGAATTTAGGGTATGGTTTTAATGTTTACAAGTAATATACCTTTAGTTACAAAATATTTTATTACCGACTAGTAGGGTTTGTATGAAACTATATGGATACGGTCGCTCGTCGCTGTGTCCTGTCTCGGTCGTATATCTAAAAACGTACTTATGTAGATAGATAGATAGAAGTTTTATTTCAGCTTATGTAAGAATATCATACGGAGTAATATAAGAATAAAATAAAATAGAAAATAACATAGTAAAAATAGATCTGTGGGGTACATTTCGCCATTATTTTTCATTTCATGTACATAATTGCATACGAAGAGAACGCGTTGCTGTCGTCGCGCGTCGCTGTCTCCTGGCTTAGTTGCGTATAAAAACAGGCCTTTAAATGTCGAACAATGAATGGAATATAAATTCATGCAATAAAACAAATAATAAAAAAACTTGAGAGGTGTCAAGGGACACCCGGATGGAACGAAGTTCCTTTCGATTAATTAGTGAAGGAATTTTAATAAAATTTTATTTGTCTATCTATTGTAGTTTCTGAGATATTTGAATTTTTAGAGATATTTTTACAGATCTTTCTTACTGGGGGGTCGAAATTTATTTTTATTGGGGCCAAAGTGTCGGGCTCAATAAGCCGATTGCGACAAGCCGTCGCACGACCCTCTAGCCTCAAAAATTACCGATTTAGGCCGAGGGGGGGTGAGGACAAATTGGGTGGGGGTAGGGGGAACGGGTTTGAACACCTGGTACTTCCATAATTCTCGAAGCTCCAGGGAGGTCGGCTAGCGTTGGCTGGTCAATCGGCGCGCGTGACGTCACCCGGAAGGTTCTCGATTTCTCTCGAACCTTCCGTTGATCGATGGACTGCTCGCGCTTGACCACCTCTCGGGCTTGACTAAAATGATCTCGATCTCGGGGGGGACGGAGGGTCCGAAGGGAGCACACCGGCTGCTACGTCGCCCAGCCCGTAAATCGGCGAGCACCGGCCGGTCTTACAGTCTACGTGACGTCACACCGAACGTTCTAGAGAGTTCCAGAACATTCGATGTGAGTCGTAATATTAAACAGTCATCCCGTAGACTATATATTAGACACTGTATAATCTGGAAGCAGCCAACATTCAAATATTTTATGATAGGTAATTTGGTGACTGGCTACTAAGGGCGCATTTATATGACAAGGAATCCCACCGCGTTGTGGCCGCGCGGCGGCCGCGCGGCCGCCGCGCTCGAATCACTCGAAAAACTAATGTAAACTCTATTGACTAAGCCATAATGTTTAATACTTCGCAACGCTCCAACCACGCGGCGACTGCGCGATCGTGTAAACGGCCGCACGAAATTTTTCGCGTCGTCTAAACGCAGCCTAAACGGTGGACCGCCGCGCCGTGTTCGATAATCAAAAATTCAAATTTCAAACCACGTCTACATTTCCATATGTCATAAGTTTTACTTTTATTAACGGAATTTCGACTTTAACTTTGTGTGCTAGATATCAAATTAATATTATATTTATTCTTGGCCGGAGAATTATGTCGTGCCAACTTTTCGTACCAATTTTTTCCGTCTAGCCCCCTTTCGCAACGCGCGATAAGGAACTACGTTCCAATAGGTACTAAAATAGTAAGAAAACAAGTGTCATCTCAGCCTCTTTTACCGACCTTCAGTTTTACTTCGACTTCGACACAATTATTCACAGAATGTTACGGCAGAATTCGTCATTTGGCCGAAATAATCATCGATACACGTCAAAATTGTGTCATACACGTTTATGGCCAATTCGCTAACAGTCACACTCTACCCAATTTTACGTAGCGTTCGGAAAGAAATTTTGGGCAGATGGGCAAGAAATTTTCCAGATATTTTATTACCTCATAAAGCTAACTAGATTATTTACATTGGAGCTCGTTTATAACCAATATCTTCTTCGCGGAAGCTAATTATTACTTCCTTCCTTAAATCAAATTATCTTTTTATGGATTTACTGAGCATAAAATGGGACCTTGGCTCGACAAAATTAATCCTGCACAATAATTCATGAGATTAACTTTGAATCATTAAAATTAGCAGGTTTTTATCGATATTATTATATAGATTTATATTAATGGTAAAATAGATCATGTAAAGTATGTTATAGCAATGCTATTTCGGTCTGAGAAATAATCGAATTCCAAGGAATTGCTAATAGTAATAAATAGTAGCGATTGTCATTGCAGATACTTTATAGATTCAAAAGACAATAAAGATATAAGTATAATATTTCTACAATCAATAATCGATGTCAAGCAGTCACGGTTCGGTAATCCCTTGGCGGTGCATTTATTGTGCTTTGTCTATACGATGGGACGAAGTGATGTTCTCAAAATCCGGATAACAACACATCGGTTGCCGTTTTATTTTATTGGTAGGAGCCCGCGTGTATCATCCAACTTTACGATGGACATGCCTCTTTATTTCCTAAAGAAAGTACAGATTGAACCTAAGCATGTCTCACGAAAGTTGTTCAATATTTTAATCTATTTGCTTTTGTATTCTTTATGGTAGCCAAACGGTCATAACAAGACTATACAAAGTACATCACTACTTTCTTGCCAAAGTATTTTTATTTTATCATTAGTTTGCTATAAAAAAAATATATAAAATAATATTATATTCGCGTGCATAAAATATTGTGGCCTATTTAAAATATTATATTTGAATGTAAATTGATTAAAAGATTAATTATTTTTTATTAAGCGTCCAATTTAGCATGCTACTGTTAGGCAAATGCCTCTCTTAGCTTGTTTAGCTTACTTAGTCCACCCGGCACCCCGTGACCACGAAGGCTGAAAAGCTTTCGAAACGTCGGGATTTAAATTAATAAAAATCCGCGATAAAATCCGTTTAACTTAGTTTTATTTCAGTATACTGCAGTATACTGCAGTATATAATAATATATATAATATTAATGTCCTAGTCGTTGTCGACTATAGGGAACCTTATGCTACATTTCACCGCATCATGCTTATGCACTCCAATGTGACTTGCTAGACCAAACCTGATCATGAAAACTGGTCACAAGTGGAAAATATATTTGGGTATATATTTATAAGTTTATTATTATATTATTTTATATATTATATTATTTATTTAAGTTATTATAAGTTTCTCTTCAAGACCAGTTAGTCTAGTTATCTTGAAGGCATTAACAGTCTTGTATACGTTTTTTTTATCGCTGGCAAGCTGCTTCTACCCGAGTCCATCGATTGACTGCATTAGATACAATGTTGTGGTTCTTATTATTTGCATAAATACATATTATTATAATGTCACCCCACGTGAGCACAAACAAGGGGAAGTTTACATGTTATTAAAACATTTCCGATACAACGTGCGGGATACAGGAATAAAATTGATATATTGCAGTATCGTATTATGTATTCTTATAGAGGGAATAATTTGTTTTATTTCATTAAAAGTTGACAACACCGGAGAATCGGCACTAATATAAGAGGTGATGTTTGTGACTCTGTAGGTTTGTTTGTAGCCGGCAATCTCTAAAACTGCTGAATCATTTCTAAAAATTCGAATATAAAGAAATCGATATTATATTCTATAAATGCTATAAGCTATTTTATTGTGATAATAATGAGTTTTCAGTAAGACATAACAATATTAAGCTATAAAGAATCACTAAGAGTGAAAGCTACCATAAATGAATAATATTTGTACTTAATTTCATTAAGAATATTCTCAAATGAACTCAAAAGTTCCTGTATTTTTAATTTCTTCTTCATCCTATTAAATTTTACTATTTGTCATTTCATCTGCGATTACTATCCTGTGTAGTAAATCGTCATTGTTCTATACATCATCCTTCATTTCTACATCAATTTCAATCCTATATCTTCACACATCATCTGTAATGTTAACAGTTTTTGATCAACATCCTGCCAAGTCTTCATTTTTCAAAAAGATTGCACTGGCGATAAAATAACAAATTTTACATCAAACTCTCCTCCTATAAAACTTTGCTAAACCATACAATTCAGCCGATCCAATTAAAAGTCAAAACTGAATTTCTAGTAACCGTTGCAACGGAAACTGTGTTGCCGACCGTACAGCATAATGCAAAATCGGCATACAATAAATTTCCTCACGAAATAGACGTGCGTGCGGAGCGCGCTTGCACAATAATAAATAAATTTTATTGTGATCGTGTGTGCGCCGTACCTTTGTTTCAGATACTTATTTATTCGTACTAGCTTGTTTCAGTTGCATTTCGGCAGAGCTTTGTTCATAAAACTAGTTATTGTAACATTATTTTATAGTTTGCGCATTTTTGATATTTTTATCCAGAGTTATAGGTATTCTATATGTTTATACTTTTGATTCTTATTATTGGTCATTAAAATAGGTTACACAATACATTAATATAGGCTCCCAACTCTAAGATACGTATCGTGGGTATAAGGGAATAAAAAGAGTTTACATAAATCTCATTAGTCCCATAACAAAGGTTCAAAAATTTGCGTCAGTAAAAATATGCACAGGAATGCATAACGTCAGTGGAAAGGAAAAAACACTAAAGCGCCAATAAGCGAACTTTACGGTTGAGCACTTTAAAATCCTTTTTTATGATAATTAGTTAAATTAATCTATATTTGTACCCGATGGGAGAGCGACCACTATACACATGGTAAAAAAATAGCCATTGAGGTTCATTTATGCGAGTCGCATTCCGGGATCCTGTGACCTGGTATAATGGCTGGTGGCTGCCGATCGTCGAAATTGTATTTGGACTGTACTGTACTTACCACGAGGTGCAGTGTAGTCACAAAATTACGGTTAATAAACATCTAACACCACATGCTAAAATACTTTATATTACCGCTAATGTAGTGTGAATTAGCTTAAAAGCTAATTAGGTTAAAACCTTACAGCGCTTTAGGTTGTTGTTCAGTAAGAGTTCGAGCGTTCATTGCGCTTTAAAATAAGTTACACGCAAGTAGCTAGTGAACAATGCGCAGCATGAAACTAAGATAAACTGTAAAAAAAAAGTTGTAGTCAGCCTCCGTGGTGCAGCTGCCGGGTAGCCAGCTACGAAGCGAGAATTCGTGCGTTCAATTCCTGCACCGAGACACATATTTGTGTGATCTTAACTAATATTGGTTTCGGGTCTGGTTGTTGTGGGATCGCAAGTCGCTCCTAGTGAACTACGAGTAAACAGCTCGTATCATTATTTAGGCTTATAAAATACATACAGGATAATCATAATGAAAGGTAGGACTAAATAATAGCACACAATCATAAATAACAATCTACGTTGAACTAACACAATAATTGAATTTAAACATCCATATCCTATCGCTTATAATTAGTGTAACGTCTTATGCAGCGTGCAAAGCCTCGAAAATCACTAATAGCTGCCTTAAACGACGGCACTCTATGGTTTATGTAAATAAATCACTAACTCACATTGTTCGCTGTCACAAATTACAGAGCTCGGGACGCGTATGGCTAAAGTGTTCTGAGACAATCCTTAATAGTGGGTCAGAGAGTGGGCTAGATATAGCTGCCGGCAATTTGCAGTAAGGCTTTCTAAATAACGTAGCCACATCATACTTGCGATGTGTACCAAATTTATTGTTCTGTGATTATGTGCTGCTGTAACTTTATTTAATGTTTGTTTTTTTATCTGAGCACGGCAAAGTGACTGCACTACACCTGGTAAGAAACCACGGTGGTCGCCAGAGTCATGCCGGCCTGTATAAATGCTTCTTGCCTCTTCGGCGAGAGAAGAAGCAAATCGAGGGGCCTGCGACAGGACAGGCGGATGACTGATACAGGCACAGTAATACAAGGATGTACCCTATACCCACCCCAATCAACCATCCAATCATGTCGCCAGCCCCTCGGGAGAACCGTATGTACATTGACTGATCCTGGAACGCGATCCAAACCTATGTATGTGAGTCGCTATGCCAGGTTTTAACACCATGTGTGCAGTGAACGCTATCCGGACGGATATGCATATATTAACACCACCATTAACATTGTCTTACAGACAGCCGACGTGAGGTGCCAGCTCGCTGTTTTGTTTCGTATGGTCAGTGATATCTCCTCTTCCCATCTCAAAACCCACTTTTTCCCTTTAACGTTTTTAAACGCATCTCCGACTCTTCTGGTATTGTGGGAGTTCGTGCGCAGTAGAGATCACTTATCATCAGGTCAATTACTAGCTCGCTTGATGCCTATGAAAAAAGTCCATCTCTATGGAATATATGTTTTTTTTTATTGAATGACGAGACAAGCAAGGCGCACGCCTGATGCTAAGCGCCACGCCTACCCATAAACAGAAACAACACTACACAGAACTTTGAATTACAAAGCACTGCATGGTACTGAACTGCGCTCGTCACCTTGAGACATAAGAAGTCTCATAATGCCCACTAATTTCATGGGCTTCGATGTCCTTCAAGCCGAAACAGAACAGTGCTTACACACTGTTGCTTGACGGCAGAAATAGACAAAGCAGCGGTACCAACCCGGACAGCCTCTCGCATACGAGGGACCTACCACCTTACACAATCTTAAAGATATTTCATTATTTCATATGTATAAAGCAGTAAAATATATGCGTTTCATAGTGCAGTACGCTATTAAAAAGTTTTCCGTAACAAAGTCTTGGTGTGAAGTTACATTGCTGGAAAATAACACCATCAAATGCACCATCATACATATGAATAAAAGACGTAAAATTAACGTCGCACATTGTAAGCATCGGTTTTGGCGTATTGCACATGACACTCGACTTGAGTTGAAAATTTGTAATAATTTGTAATTGTAATTGAGACAGGACTGAGGTTGGTGCAAGCTATAAAATTTTACGACTGTTGTCATTCGTTGTACTTTACGATATGAACTAAAATATGCTTTCTTATATTACTAGGAACAAACGTTTCGTTCGCAATGAATTATTTATTTGCCAATTCAAAACGCAAATTCATTATGTCCATCCTCTTTGTCTGGTAACCGGCTGAGTATAAAGTTGCGAGGTGAAACTAAGCGAGAAACTGTAAATCTGTGCATACGACTCATAAATATGAACTAAGAACTTTATTTAACTTTAACGGTCAGCTTTCTTTAAACTTACAATTTTTTACTTTTAATGACTTAATTTATTGCGAGGAACGAAACCCTTACAATGATGCATTCAAACTGAATTGGCGTGTTCATTATAATTTTTATGATTTCATAAAAGTCAGTCTTACGATACCTTCCAGAGGGCGTATAAATAAAACAGAAATAATTTATAAACAAAAGATTGTCTATATTTTCCCTCGCGTAAAGCTGATAAGCTAAATTCTGAGATGTCAAATGCAATATTCAAAGGAAGGAAATCTCTTTTCATACTCCCACAGCTACTCCCGGAGCGCACCTAACTAACCGTGATAAGAGTCAAAGAAGGGGATTCAAAAACTTGGCAAACTAAATAACCGTCCAACTTAGAAAGATCTCTATATCAACCTTATACACACCCAGATGTACGAACACATTAATGATACCAAGTACACTCGGTTCAGTTTATTTTGGTAACAAAATCAAACAATATTCAAGTCCAGAAATACACAAACATTAAAACGAAACATGAAAATGAAACGCCGATGCGATGCTACCAAGCCAAAATTAAAAACCATTCTGTTCGAATTTCAATTTGAATACCAAGTGCAATAAAATATAAGTCGTTTGTTATACGTAGAAGGGGCTCCCGAAACCGAAGTGAAATAAAATTGTGGCGATTACAGTAAATGAGGCAAATCGTTGTATGTTAAGTGGCATAAGCACTCACAGCGTACTTTACTTAAGCTCCATATTCAAATACTTTCATCCCACTTACGGTACGCTAATGCACTTTTTCGTTGAGGTAGCCAGTAATAACGTAGTCCATTAGTTGTTTCGACTAAGAAGCCTGTGACGCATTAGTGTTGGGAGTGGAAATATCGATAATTGAATTGAAAGCAAAATAAAAACAAGTTTATCGCTCCCTCGATCCACTAATGTTTTATATTGCAGAAATATATGCACTATACCAAAGATGATAAATGTATAACGTTAAATAGAGTTAGTAGTTACATTCAAGTGACTGGACAGACAGTGAATGACGCTTCACGAACATTCTCATATCGAAATATTTGGAAGTAAACTATTGTGACAACAGTGACATAAGTTTAACATTCAATGTAAACATGGAGTTCTCTGAATCAAAACCATCGACTGGGTAATAGAGTTTACTGAGTACAAAGCAAATAAAATAACAAACGGGTAAGTAGTGTAGATACTTGTACATTTGCAATGGTACACGAATGCTAGCTCGTTACCAACGCCGGGTGTTTTATCCATTCTGTTTCTTTCTTTGTACTTTGCTACTTATGTGGGTTCTTGTGTTTACTTCGGCTCGTATCGAATTTTATATTGAGCTCAATATAGCCTTAAGTGTACTTAGTGTTGCGCCTAGGCCTCCACAATTTATTAGCGCATTATGCTGTTACGCTATTTTCAACGTTCTGATTTTATTTTAATCTAGGCTATTTCTTAAGTATTTATCTTTGCATTAAGAGTTAAAAAGTGTAAATAAATTTTGTTAATAGTACGAGATTTAAGTCTACTTATGTCTGTCATTATGCACAAAAGCATTATATACTTACTATTCTTCACCTCTTTGAGGTAGTCATGTACTGGTAGCGTGTTTAGGTTGAAACCGTGAGGTTCTCGGGTCAATGCCAGGCCGAGCAAGCACGATTGAGTTTATCGGTTAAATAAATCACACCGGAGTTCCTGCTGATAGGCTCACCCCTATCCAAGAGACAGTAATGTGTTATGTAAACCGTGCGTGCACCAGTTGCACCTCTGCCTACTCCTTCGATGATTCAAGCCTGAGGTTATAATTTAAATAATAAAATTATTGTTACTAAAGTTTCATGGTACCTTAGTGAATATACTACAAATCCATATCATTAGACACATAGGTAGGACTGACTGGGACAG
Organism: Amorpha juglandis; assembly: GCA_949126905.1. Taxonomy (NCBI): domain Eukaryota; kingdom Metazoa; phylum Arthropoda; class Insecta; order Lepidoptera; family Sphingidae; genus Amorpha; species Amorpha juglandis. The sequence goes on from OX421380.1 coordinate 9,021,892, forward strand.
AACGCCTTTGGCATTAAGCACGCCTTTATGCATTGTATATAAAGTGTAAAATAAATAAAAAACTTGTTTAAGTTGAAAGTTTTGATATGTATTTTTTTTTATCCTGGCTCGGCAATGTAGCTACGCTACACCTGATGGTAGTGGAGTATCCAGGAATAGTGTCGACCAACGAGAAACAATGTGGCCATCGTAGGTCGGCAAAATCATGCCGGCCTGTCTATCTGCTTTTTCACACTCCGTTTAAAGGACCTTATATTATAGGCAGGAGGGAACAAATAATATAATGGCATAATGTACTGAGCTATGTCGGTGACTTTCGTTCTTCTACGGATCTCCTCATTTCTGATTTGATCACGTAGAGAAACACCGAGCATAGCTCTCTCCATAGCTTCACCTACAAGGTGGACAGATGACCTGATAAAGGTCGCAGGAAGTCGCTGGATGCAGGCCGCTTCCAACAGGTCGGTATGAAAATCTTTGGGGGAGGCCTATGTTCACGTTAGTGGACGTCCTGTGGATGATGATGATGATGATAATGTACATAAATACGTTTATACTAATAAACAGATTAAAACTTTCAACGTTATCCTTTTCTACGTTAGTTAATAAAACTCGTCCACGTATTAGTAAGTAATAAAATTATTCCTAAAATTATTAAGCTGACTTTAACATTGACTGTGGAATGTGCTGCACCATCGTATTACCATACTACTACACTCCTCCATTAATTCTAGAAGAAGAGACATGCTATTATTTTGGAGCACAGAAGCTTCAGGAGATATATCAGTTTGGAGGTTATAATTGAACCATCTGACAGCTATTCAACTTAAACAATAGCTTTAACTAGCGAATCTTGGGCGGTTACGGTTAACAGCTAAAGTTATGACGTCATCTAGCATTTGTGCTTAAACGGTACTTCAATATGTTTTTCATTGGTAAAATAAGTTGGTGCAACCCAGCATAAGGATAACAACTTACACAATAATAGTAATATCATGAAAAGAGAACGTCCAACAAATCCATGAATATTTGGCGCCTCAAGTTGTCTTAAACAGATACAAGATAGAATAACGATATCACGCAAAATGTATTTACGAGAGCATTACATCCTGTTATGTAGTTATCCCTTATAATTCTTACCTACAAGCGGCGAGGTCACGCTATATCTTATTTGTTTTCCATTTCCTGACCATTTCCGATAGCACATGCCGTTCATAAAGATTTTCTGCGCCATTGATCCTGACCCTCTGTGATAAAATTATTCAGAACAGCAACATCGTCAATCGTATTGTTAAGTTGTTTGTATATATGTGGTTGGTTCGGTGATTTTTAATTAGAATTGTTTTGTTGTCGATGAATGACTTGATTCGATAGCGAATATCGGGGATATCGTGAAAACAGACAGTGGTATCACTCGTGACTACAAGTCTGGAGAGGACGTGGCCATCGGCAGAAGAAGACAAAGAGATGGTACCTACAAGGATTACCTTTACCACGGTAATATTACCTTTACAAAGTGGTAGATCCCTCGTATGCGAGGTTGTCTGGGTTGGTAGCATCGCTTTGTCAGGCGAGCGCCTGGCTCGTCTCGTCATTCAATCAAATAAAAAAAATGTAGAAGAACCATACTATAAAAACTATTATCTATATCATGAATGGTTCTGTTCGACTTGGTTATTAGCATTACCTCCCAGAAAATCGAAGTTAAGGAACATCTTGCTTGCGTCTCGTACGATAAGTGCGTTACCCGCAGATCGAAATCCCCTTTCCCAATCACCATTCCTTTAAGATCGGTGACTCATTCATGATTCGTCTGGTATTATGGTTGATTATGGGCGGTGTAATTACAATGATATTCAGTGAGATATGAGATGTTATTTTTGCTAGTTATGATGCTAATGTATGCGGAAGTCATTAATTCGTCACAGATTTGATTCATAATATAATATAAGCTTACGCCTTTATCACTGAAGAAGAGGTAAGCAGAGGGACAATTAGTGCTGCACCCATATTTTGTCGAGCTTATTGCCGTTCTATAATGTGATGGTTTATTACTACAACGGACACAGACTCTAATCTCGGGAAAAATTCTAACTGATTATAAATCGAAATTTCAAACAAGTATTGTGATTGTCTGAACTAGGAACTTAACCCAAGACCTCACGGTTTTCAGCCTTAGTACGCTGTCACTAGACTATTGCCTTAAGGCAATGATGATTAATGAGCCTTAACAACACAATTTAAAAAGTAAATTAGTCAGCTATCAGTTATTAATAGCAGATATTATTATGTTATTTTACGAAAGCGGATACATTAAACATTTATTCAATTTGTATCTGACACGATGAATCTAGAACAGCGGTCGGCAACCTTTTAGAAGGCTCGGGCCGCATAGTGGCAAAATGTAAGAAAGACGGGTCGCACTTGTTCACGATTTTTAAAGCTGTTACCTACACCAATGACCTTGATGATTTAAGCTATGTATGCTCACATATGTTACTTATGTTAGCTCGCAGAACCGAGGCCACGTACTGGCAAGCGCAGCGTTGGACATCCGTCTACAAGGTGGACAGACGACCTGATATAGGTCACAGGAGTCGCTGGATGCAGGCCGCTTCCAACAGGCCGGTCTGGAAATCTTTGGGGGAAACCTATGTTCATCAGTGGATGTCCTGTGGCTGATGATGATGATGATGTTACATATACATGCAAAATAAAAGGTTTGTTTTGACACTATCCGGACTGCTAAATGGAGGTTCTAATCTCTCTCCTTCTACGACAATAATGTCTAGTTTACCCGTCGGTGAGGTAATTTATGGCACAAATGGAACAGTCTCGAATTCTGGTATACCTGGATAGCGGTTGGTACTGCTATTGCGTGGTACCTTGAAGGTCCGTCTCCTTAAGGTCTAATATAGTATGAGTTATTCGCGCTGCCGTCCATCTCGAGGTTGCTCCAAGAAAATGTGTAAAAGTTGCACATCCCCCGTTGCACGTCCTGACCGTTCGTTCGTGGTCGATCCTGTTCGGTTCTCTCCTTCTGTAGCATGACACGTTTCATTTTATTCTTAAGTAAGAAAATAGGAGTAATATTAAAAATCTGTCATTTTTTGATTTCACTTCATTTCAGCGCTAAATTTACAAAAATCAAAATAATAATAATGATGACATTTTAAAAATATATTTTGCTTATATTTTATACTTATAAAAAAGTCGCGTCTTTGCCGCCCGCGAGGCTCGTGGACCGTGGGTTGCCGACTACTGACTAGAACGAAGACAGACAGCGGTAAAGTGTTGATGATCTCTAGAGATAATTGCCTAGAAATATATTTATTCTAGACACATATCCTCTCTCACGGTAAAAGGAAGCATAGGTACATTATTACATTATTCATCATTTTTAATTTCTTAGAAATAAAACAGCTAGCTTAGTCATAAATGTCAGCGTCCGTGGCGCAGCGGGCGAGTAGCCGGCTGTGAAACGAGTGGCCGAGGGTTCGATCCCCGCACCTTGACAAATGTTTGTGTAATCCACAAATATTTGTTTCGGCTTCTGGGTATTGTGAGACTGAAAGTCTGTCGTAGTTCCTGATACCCAAAAAACAAGACTCGTATCTTTCTGCGGGGTTAGGACTATGTGTGTGACTGTTGGGTGTTTTTATTATTATTATAAGTTCTTAGCATACTGTTTAAAGTTCTGATAATGTAAATTAAGCTAGTATTTAGTTCCTAATGCTGTTTTATAAGCGATAAAACAATTAAAATGCATAATAATGTAGCGTATATTCAACAGTTTGTTTCATTATGAAGTTAAGGAAAATTTATCTTCTCGTAGTAAACCTATGAAACTTGCTAGTATTAGGGGACCTGATATTTTTATACCCGACTGGATAGTGACCACCGTATATAATATGGTGAAAAAAAGTGAAAAAAATATTGTGAAATAGTGACTGGTTCCAGCGAGTCGTGTTCCGGGGTCACATAGTGTATATATACATTTATTATCATAAGGCCGCAATAACTCTGGCGACCGTCGAGAGATGCGATGTCTATCGACGGGCCCCATTATATTTGAACTGCATATTACTGCCATATGGCCCAGTGTAGTCACATTGTCGTGCCAGGATAAAAAAAAGTAAAGATATAATTTCTAGCAGAAGTTAATTTGTGTTTGTAGAGGTTTGTACGATTGCTCAGATATACATAGTAAACTATGATAAATACTTAGTTCTTAGGACAGTTACGGCGTGAAGTGTGCGCGAGACTTTTGTTGGTCGTCAGTTCATATAGGACTAATGCGGGCTTGCGCATACCTCTTTTTTTTTGTTTTCGCGGGGAAAGGCGTCGACTTACGGATAATTATAACAGTTTTAATTCATTTCACTTGTTCTCACTGTCACCAAACATATCTAACAAAATGATTTCTTAAATTGTAAATACAGATAGCACACATTAATTAGACAATGACTCTCTCTCTCACATACACTCACACCAATATCTCAAACATCTTGGTCAAGGTGTATGTATAATATAGGACGAATGTTGATTGGACGATAATTTTCGATATTAACTTTGGACGAGATTTAGAATTAGATAAAAGTAGCTGTAAAAAAATTCGTTCCACGGGTCCATCCCGATTTTATGTTTTGTTTCAAAATGTGGTATTCACAATTTGACAAAGCAACACTTGTGAAAACAGAAAAATTTGCATTGTCAATCAATCACGCAGGGGTTGTCACGCAAAAACACGCACATTTCATATGCCGTCACGACCGAGTTGGTTGTACAGATACCAAACATTTTTGTTTAAATTTGAGACGATAGAAAATACAAGGATGTGGGGAACAGTGAAGGTAATAGGATCATTTTTTTGTGTTATTTGCATTCTCCCCACATCAATCCAATTTTTTTCCGATATACTTCATGTTACTTGCCGCACTTTTATTTGTGTTTTAGTAATTGTATTTACTAAAATTATTTCACGGTGACAAAATTATATAGAATGAATATATTATTGTAGAATGCTAAGAAAAAAAAATAGATATTTTTTATTCCATATAGGTTTATAGTAGCGTTGCTAATAAACATCGATAAAGCGATCCCTATCTCGGATAATAGACTAAGAATATATAATAAAAAACCTTTTAACACAAAGTGTGAGTTGCTCACCCTATTCATGACTCATACAATGGCACACATTTAACAATGTTTTAGCCGTTGTGCAGCCACCGGGCGATACGTTGTTCCGTCGGTGTCACGCTGTCAGCGAGGGCTAGCACGCAAAATTTGAATCCAATTTATTAATGTCAGAGATAATGTGTTACCTGTTTTCTTATAGGTAACTGGTAAGTAGTATCTTGATCAGAAACGCCCAGTCCGTGCGAGTACACTAATGCTCTTAATGGTCGCTACATTTTTACAGTCCAGCGCTAATAAATCTAGTGCTGGATATATAAGTACAGTAGGTAATTTAAAAACTTTTGTATTTTAAACACTAAAGTGACAATGATCTCAAAAAGAAGGCAGCCAAGAAAAGTACTGGAATAAAACCGGATATTTAGTGGATTCCCTGGATACTGGATTTGTGCATTGAACATTAAAATTGTTTCAGTGGCAATGGTTTCAACGTGGTGTATTGATGGTAGACCGCCGTTCCAGTTATGGAACTGAATCTGTCAGTAGTTCCAGTGCATTCCAGTCCCGGTTTAGATTATTCCTGTTGCAATCCAACGCTCGATTCGATCGCTGGACTGTAATGCTACAGGAATAATGTAAACAGGCCATAATTACAATAATTTCCAATCATATTGTGACACGATTTGTATAATAATTGTAATTTAAATTCAGAAGATTACATTTTACGGTTTTATGGAAATTACATCCTTCATCGTTGTCATCGCTACTTTGACTAAGATTGTATTAGAATATAATAATAATGGTAAAATAAATATCTAAGTATGTAGATAGAAAGCCTATCAAATTTATTATTGAACAACGATTTTTTAATATGGTGCGATAGACTCTATCTCTAACAATCACCAAAGTTTTTCGTGATACTGAGAATCTCGTAACGGATGAATATTATATACGCGAGTTTCAGGTGTTGACATTTAATTAATTTGTACGACTAGTTCGTGATATTCCTATTAGAGTGAATGTTTATATAGGATTTCTTAAAAACGTCTCTAATTTATTTTAATAATATCATGTTACCTAAGGTACTAGAATATTCAAATCTTCATTTAAACGAAGAATTAGAGACGCTTTGTACATCACGTTCGTTGTGTCGGATTTATTTAAAGGTTTGTTTGATCTAGAAATTAAATGGAGCCTAATGAGCCTTGTATTACCTGAAACCTATAGCGAACGTGGAATAAAGTTGGGTGTGCTCACTTATTTCTAAGAATTCATTTGTAATTACTAAAATATTCGAAAATTAACGTGGGGATAAATAATACTATATACTTAAGCTCGTTGTTGTCATTTAAATACATATGTATATCGGGTTCGTATATTGGTATATAATGTTGTAGCTAATAAAAGTTTAGTTTAATCCTTCCTTCGGATCGTAATCTAAAAATGCTAATGCAGTGCTCTGAATATGTGGGTAATCTATATTAATATGCGCGTAAATATTAGGGCTTATCTTTATTATTCGTTTAAAAGTCTTACATATTTGTAGGAAAGGAATGAGGTGCAATTTATTTTATTAGGGTAAAAATATATGTTTGATGTGAAGATAAATTTTATCAGAGTATACAAATGACTTATTGTAGAAGCTATTGAATTTAACTGGTTTCAGAGAAGGCACTATTCGAACAAACACAGTACTCGATATTTTGAGCAGTTTATTAGCGATTTACATTATTGATAACACGATTGTATATGTATGTAATTGTAAGCTGATTGGATTTAACAGCTTTGAACACTACATGAAATGTGCAATGCAGCCTAAATAATAAAAATTGGAAAAATTAAATTAATTTCTAACCCAAGAGAAAACAGATAAGTTTTACAATTTATTTCATACTTTTTGTAAGCTTGAGTATCTTTTCACAGAATGGTCCGTACATATACGCAGTGATTTTGATGGTTCTTTCACAAAGATATGTAAAATAAAAATAGTATTAAACCGATCCAACATTGATTTCATTATATCAGGAGCTATAAAAGATAGCTTGATAATAATATAATTACATATTTATTATCTATATTATTTTTTTATCTTTTTTGTATATTTACATTTTTGATATTTTCAGGGTTTTTAAGTGCTTGTAATAAAGCAGATGGGTCACTTGATGGTAAGTTATCGTAATCGCATCGGAACATCTACAATACCTAAAGAGTCACGGAAGCGTTGCCAACCTGTAAAAGGATGATTAAGCGAAGCAAATGTGGGCCTTAGCGATTTTATTTTTCTTCTTGAATTTATGTTACATTTAAATTAATTTATAAGTGATTCAAATAGCAAAATATGTATAAATAAACCGTGTTTCATTCGCTCGAATAAGATTAAATTTAAATAAATAAAGTGCTAAACAGAAAGAGGATAAAACCTAAAAAACGACCACTAGCCGATCATATTTCACAGTCATTAGCATTTAAAAACATGTTTTTCCCATAATAAAACAATAGTGATAAGGAACATAAAAAAATATATAGAATTAATAATATGCATATTATTATAGCCATAATATATTATTTTAAATCACACATAAACATTTTATTAGGATTTTAATATTGGTCTAAAATTGCTCAATTAATTTGATACAGTATGAATTTTAATTTAATGGCATTGGTCCAGTAGTTTTATTCAAAACACTTAAAATACCAACGAATATCAGGGTTCAATGCCTTCTAAAATTTAGCAGTTTAGATATAATCGGAATAAGAAGATTCGAATCTGGCATTTAATTAGAATGTTTTTAACACCAATAACAGCCTCGGTGGCGGTATGGGCGAGTAGCCGGCTGTGAAGTGAGGAACCGTGGGTTCGATTCCTGCACTGAGGTAAAATGATCGAGTGATCCATAAATGTTGGCATGCCGTTGGTTCTGTCCTGGTGGCAATACAATCTTATACTCATTAAGGTATTTTTTCAAAATGGTATTGGTCCTAGGTGGCGAATACACCATCTTTTCTTTACAATGTCCTTAATATGATATTAAAATATGAAAGGGTTTTATGAATAACTAGCACACCCGGCGAACTCCGTTTCGCCACCAGATGGCTTCGTTTTATGTAACATTTCTCTACTTAAAATATTGGTTTGTAGTACATGCTATGTATCAGAGATGGCGCTGTATTTAAAAAATGATTTTCCCTATTTTCCCGCTTTTCTATTGAAATTTTTCCTAGATTTTCGTTGCTATAAACCTCACGGAGCCCGAGACCTTTCCAACGAATGCAAAACCGTGGAAATCGGTTCGTGCGTTCTGGAGTTATATCGTCAGGAAGGAAAACCCGACTTATTTTTATATATAAGATAAAACGATAAAGTCAGTTTTGAAACTAATATATGTTACAAATACATTAAATTAAATTATGTAAATATTATTTATTGTTTACGTTCATACTACGTCACACTCATAATAAGTCTATGAATGTCTCGCAGTTGACGTATAAAACAAAATAATAAAAAAAAAAATAGGTATAATAGCGTTCAAACTAAAAAATTTCATGAATTCGAATTTGACCAACAGAATCTATAAATTTATGAACAAAAATGTCACAATGTTCAAAGTTGACAATGAAAGCAAACAACGTGGTAACGACAGTATCATATGAGGCACACATAACCGCATTCAAAAAGCCAACATGTTTAGAATCATTGTCGTAAAGTCATATAAAACCGTAATAAAAACGATGCAGCCCGAACAAACAACTTTTCAACAATTTACGAGTTCCGACAATAAAAATGTCTTTTAACTAACGAGTTAAAGTTACGTAATGAGCAATATTTATGTTCATTTTATGCATGAGCAAATATGGTCGGGTTGTTTTAATTACCAAGATATAGGCGGTTAAACAGTCATAACATACGACTTTTGTTATTTGTGATAATGTGTGTCATCTATCCTAAGTATTTAAGTTCGTGTAAATTATGTCCCTTAATACTTGAGACGGGAAATTGAACTTCATTATCGTAAATGACTATGCGAATGAAATATAGCGTTGTTTGTGTCTAGTTCTAAATATAGGTGGTCCTGTAAAGCTATACTAGATGGAAATGATCAAAGATTATTATCTTCTAGGGTTTGCCTGCATCTCCTCTTACGTAATTATTAGAGATGTGCCGACTAGTCGGCGACTATTCGGTAAAGCCGACTATCCGGTCACTATTATAGTCGGCGACTAGTCGGCGACTATTCGGCAAAGAGCGCCGACTATCCAACTTCTTACACTTCTTAAAAAATCCATACACGAGACTTTCCTTTTTAACATGATAAAATTTTAATTGAGCTCTTTCACTTCAATAAACAATACCGGTATTATCTTTACACAAAAATATTTTTTTACACAATAACACCGCTCTGACCATACAGAAGCAAAAATCAAGAAACAATGCGACGTAAACAAAATAGGTTCCGACACGCTCGCAGGCGACGGCGGTTGCAACTTGCGCGAGGATCAGCTATAAACGAAACGTCACGGATATCCCCGAAACGGTGATCGGCTCGGCCGACTAGTCGGCCGATTAGTCGGCCTCTTTACAACCGACTAATCGGCTAGTCGGCTAGTCGGCCAAAGTCATAATCGGCACATCTCTAGTAATTATGTTTGACGTGTAAGTATAATCAACATTTTCATCCAAAGAAAGATATTTTAGTCGGCGCCAGAATCGAACCTGCGTGGTAAATTCCATTCATATCCGTTCTGACGTTAAAGCGTGATTTGTTTACATACATTCGAATTCACAAACTCGCAAGCATTCGAAGTCCAAATTTTCACTATTTAATATCAGAGTATCAAGTACATACGACAGAAACTTTAATATTTACAAAAAAAAATTGACTCTTTAACCCATTTGTACACTTTATTTAACTACATTTTCTTGGTAGTAGGTCCGTCGTATGCGAAAGACTGGGACCACCGTTTTGTCTATTTCTCTCGACAACCAGCAGTGTTTAAGCACTGTTGTGTTTTGGTTTGAAGAACACTGAAACCAGTGAAATTACTAGGCATTAAGAGACTTATTATCTTGTGTTTCGGGGTGCCAGACGCTATCCACGCAGTTCTTTATAATTCAAAGTAATGTGTGTGTGTGTTGCTTCTGTTTATGGCCAGGTGTGGCGCTTACCATCAGGACAGCAACTGATGTGTTTCGTAATTAAGGCTAACAAAAAAAAAAGCAGCACCATGGTCATGTTCCAATTTATGTTCTAATTAGAGTAATTTAAAATTAGGGACGAAACTTACTATTGGGCTCGGCCTAAGCAGCCCAATTTACTACAGCTCATAAACAAATAAAGTCACCCATAAGACTAAACATATATTGTAAACTCTTAAACTCTCTTTCAATTATAGAAGTATAATTGTAGCACTCTGAAAAGTCAGTTAATTTGCTATTTCTTAGAATTAGATTATTTCTCGGTTATCACCTCATGAGTTAAGTGGTAGTGTGCTAAGCCCAGATCCTGTCGGCATGTCAGGCAAAAATTCTAATCCCGGGCAATTTCTGATTGATTTTTGTAATCGGCAACCCAAAAAAAAAACTGTACAATTTGGAGTCGGTGGTACAGTAGTTAAACAGCCGATGATTGATACGACCAACTCAATTTTTTTAGTTTTATTTTTACTATTTTTATTAGTGAAGGAATAATCAAAGTCTATGCTTATGACGGAGTTTGATCCCCGATTTCACTCCTTTAGGGCTAGAATTATTGGCTGGGCTTGAAATTAAAATGGGACCAACTTTGAGCTACACTTGTTTCAAATCGATTCACATTTAGCGGAGTTATGCGTGATTATTCGTACAAAAAAAAAGTCGAACCTCCTTCATTTTTTGTGCGTTAATTATGATTGCTTGACCTGGGACTTGAACCCGAGACCCCACCATTTCTCAGCCCAAGTACACTATCACTACACCAACGAAGCAACTATGACTGAACGTAGAAAGTATTATTTATTGACATATTCGTTAGAGACCGATAAATAACATTCTAAGTATTTAATACTACGCCGTTTTCAAATCATAAAAAATCATTTCTGTAGTAACGTCTTGAGTAACAGGTTCTTTAAGATCCACCGCTTATTGGGCCTTCAGTTTACCTCATCCATCGGTAATTATAAAGTCAACCATTAAAATAGGCATCGGTTTGTGTAGTTTAATTGGGAAATGGTGTTAAAAATTACTTCATATTAAAAAGTGCATTTATGGTAATATTAAATTATGGACAGTGGAGAGTTATTGAGGTGTGTGACCGAAGTAAGACATAACTACAGCGATATATCTGCATTGTATGCAATAGCACAGGTATGTTCTGAAGTATGCGACCAAGATACGGAAGAGTGACGCGCCTGCCTCGCGTCACGTGTTGCGGTCCCCTGTCTCAGCTGCGTACCTCAAAAACGACTGGCTAAAGCCAACTGTATTTTTTTTCCAACATTCACACATACTCCTGACCCCACAACAGGTCACCCTGTATCGTGGGTGACACACGGGTCCCACACACCTAGATAAATATTTGTGGATCACACAAACATTTGTCTCTGTACGGGAATCAAACCCCCGGCCTCTCGCTTCGCAGCCGGCTACTCACCCACAACAATACGAAAGCTGTCGACCTACGACTATGTATCATCTATTACGTATTCCAAGAAAAAAGGTATAAAAAAATTCAGAACAGCTACCTTAATGCCACCCTAGGTATTATGGTCCCGTACCTCTGGGTTAAAGAATATGGTAACCGCCATTATTAATAAATAAGCTCGCATTAATTGATCAATTTGCGAGCGTTTACAAGTCATTTTAGGGATCAGCCAATTCAGTTTTCATCATGTCGATTATAGAAAGTCAAGGTTTACCAGTAACTAGGTGATTTCTATTTTGGACTACTTTATATTTACAGACTCAAAGTAATTAAGTAATCCTAAATCTATACTTTTCCACAACCCCGTTCATAAACATGACCAAGTATTGTAAATAAGCATAGTGACGTCGCTTTTATAATTTGTATTTTAGTTCAGAAACGACAACAAGGTCGCGATTTGTACTCTAATAACCGTGAAAGAGTTCTCAAATTGTTCGCGCAAAAACCTCTTTTCATACACAAGTCAGAATAGCAAAGTGCTTTTTTGAAAATAGATCATTCAATCGTAAATCTTTCTAAAAGTAATTACTTAGCTGACCTGCCTCAAACAGCGCCGTGATATAAATGACTCATGTCCCTCGGTGAGTTTTTTGCCCCTTTTATAACAGAAACTTATCTGGAAGAAAAATGAAAATAAATGACAAGCGTAGACCGAGAGAGATAATAGTAATTAGATCTAATAGATGGTACGGTGGTAGCCCGGGGCTTTTTTCTTCAATTGCATGATCTAGACTTTGTGCAGTAAAGTGCAGTAAGGTGACTTTATTTATTTGTTTAGCACTAGCATTTTAGTGGTAAATCCGAGTGATTGTAAAGTGGTTGTAGACAGTTTTGTCTATAGCATGAATGGGCCGGCCAGACCGTATTGTTACCACTGTTTCACAGAAAACTGACATAGTGGCAGTTTTCCTGTTCCGTTCGTACGATGAGTGAGATATTATGTGAAGATCCAAAACCCCCTCCCTTTCTCAGTCCTTTAAGGCTGGCAACGCGCTTGTGATTTAGGTGTTCTGGATGTTCATGGATTGATAAGCTAAATAAATAAAAAAAATAACCTTTACAAAACTGTCTTGGTGGCGCAGTTGTATTGCATACGCGGAACTACTGCTATATTGAGAGATCAGGTTCGAACCCCGGGTCGGATAAAGTGATATTGGGTTTTTCTATCATGAAATGCTCATTATCAGCCCGGAGTCTGAAATTGTGCACGGTATTGCGATAGGCTCGCCCCTACCACATCCTAGGACGGAAATACGCTCGGAGAAATGTGGGTATACTGGTTACACCTCTGCCTACCCCTTCGGGGATTACAGGCGCGAGTGCGTATATATAATCTTCACAAAAATATATAACTAGTATCACAACAAAGTTGTCATACTGACCATCCCTGTCTGTTGCACTTAACTGACTGTAGAGATAGCACGTCCATCAAATTATATGATAATCGTCGATGGTTAATTCCATTAACTGCAATCTTAGACTCACCACCGTAAACCACTTATTTCCTGCCACCATAAAATATCCTGGTATCTTTGAACGTGACGTCATTACTTTTCAAATTCAGTTTGTTGAAAGCACTGTCGGAAAGTTTACAATGAGGTAGATCCCTCGTATGCGAGAGGCCGTCTGGGTTGGTACCACCGCTTTGTATATTTCTGCCGCCAAGGAACAGTGTGTAGCAACATTGTTGTGTTTCGGTTTGAAGGACATTAAAGCCAGTGAAATAAACTGGGCATTATGAAACGTAACATCTTATGTCTCGGAGTGACGAGCGCGGTTCAGTGCTATGAAGTCCTTTGTAATTCAAATTTCTTTCTTTATTCAAAATTCGAAATTACATTAAATTTCTGAGTGGTATTGCTTCTGTTTATGGGCAGGCGTGGGGGCTTACCATCAGGCGAGCGCCTTGCTCGTCTCGTCATTCAATCAAATAAAAATAAAAAAAAACTATCGGAAAGAATGAGTACAACTGGATATGGATAACCAGTACAATGCTTGCAATATCACTTATGTTATAGTTTGTTATGTGTTAAAGCTAAATAAGTATTAAATACGAAAGACTTACGGTCTCACAACACCCACACTCGAAACAAGTATTTTTGCATCAGACAAATTTGTCTCGGTGCGACGATCGAACCCACAGCCTCATGTTTACCAGTCGGCACTTTACTCGCCCACTGCGCCACGGAGGCTGTCAATGAATGAGAAAAGACAGGTAGTGCAATTGGCCTTCCGGAAATCTCACGAACTGCAACGCAAGCTGCCACTTTACGACAGTTTTCTGTTAGAGAGTATTACAACTACAACGAGAAGGCTCATTCATGCTGTACACAAACTATTTACAGCTTGGCTCTTAAAAAAGTATGGCGTAGTAACAATATTGCTTTTTTTGTAGCACGAACAATCTGATGTGATCGGGATAAAGATAACATTTAATAACAAATGATAAATACTTAAGGTAAATCATAGACAAAAAAATTCGAACAATGGAATCCCACAATACACACCAACAACTTGATTAAGTGTTTAATATGAGATTAAAAAACGCCGATCGATTCCACTACAAACAGCCATTAATCCAGCTTAGACACTAATAACGTTGACTGAAGATTAATCGTTCAGGCGCAAGTAATAGAATATTCAGTCACACACGCAACCTGCGAGTTATTATAAAATTGAAGCATACTGATAAATTAGCCCTATCCGTCACGATTGGTCACGGAAGTGTGGTAGTTACACTGCCTGTTGCCTTGAGCTCTTTCTACACTTGTTACTATAAACGCTGCGATGTTTTGTTTACTTTTTGTTCAATGAAATAAGTACTGCTTTAAATGCATATTATAAAGGCTTAAAAATACCTAAGTACTGGAACTTATTCTAATGATTAATGATGCTCCGGTAACTTTTACCGTGTCTATTTATAATATGTTAGAATAAAATAATTAAATAGCATTGCATAGATATTTTATTTTAAACATACTTACCATTTTCGATACTTTATTATTATAAAAGACCTAAAGTTTTTATTTTATTAAGCATTTTTGCTGATCCTGTTTAATAAGACATTATTTACATAGTTACTTAAAACGCAAAGAAATACCAAACACGGTTTAATGGTCCTGTAAATCTTTTAAGTTAAAAGATATTCAAGAAAGCATATGAAAAAAGTTGTTGCTTTGAAACCAGTTAGTTATTTGCTAGTTATTTGCATGTCGCACAAAGCACACGGGCGATAATTTGGGTAATGTAAACACACCTTTACGCAGCGTGACATAAAGCAAGTATTATGTAGGGTTACCGTAACCATAATGAAGCTAATGACTCATTATATTTCACCATTGTGCGATTCCGGAATTACGCTCCGATATGCACATTGTAACGTGAGACTTGTTAAGTGAACTATTTTGATCAACTTGATAATTCTTTGAACCAGTCTCTAACAATGCCGGGTATACATGTAAGGGGCCGCCCCTTTATCGTTAAGTCTCATGCACTCAAACCGATATCATCCACATTCCAAAAAAACGAAACGTCACATCTTCCACTAATTTAATTAAAATCTTTAATCGAATTAAGATTACATCGATGAGAAATTTCAATAGAGTTATTTCCATCTTGATTTAAAGCGCCCGATATCTCACGATTGAAAATTATAATTTCCTAATTATTAAAGTACACCTACATGCGATAAACAACAGTTTAACGTCATTATCCGAGGGATCTGTATAGAAATGGACTCTAAATATGTGGAAGTGTTAAAAAATGTTACAAATCCAGGCCCATAAAGCTATTAAAAAATAAATTTTATTGAGTGTCGACATCGTTAAGACTACAATTTATATAAAACATCTGACACGTTGACAGCGCTTATTTAAAATGTCTCTGTTACAAATTAACATTAGACACCGGAGATTTCTTCGGTCCCCTAAAGCTGTAAAAATGATTGAAGATGTAATAAAAAATCCTTCACCAATACTAAATTTTCAAGAAATCTATTTTTGGTTTATATTTGTATTTTAATATTTTGTTGTTTTGTGCATGGTATTAATGGATTCATCAACGACATTAAAAGTATCATAATATATGGAAGAGCTATAAGGAATGTGATGCAAAAGTTGAGGCCCGACTTTCTTTCTTCCTTTCTGTCTGGCGTTATCCCGACTTAATATCAGGGTCCGCCGTCCCATCGTGGTTCAATAGTGGACGACCCGCGGTCTGACTTCCACAACCTGCAACATTGAAATCCGACTATGATATAAGTGGTTGAGCCACGTTGTAGACAATTTTGACTATAACACGAATGAACCAGCTCGACCGGGTTGTGACTTCCAAAACAATAACATAAAGAAGCAATTTGCATTCGTACGGTGAGTTTGATCCAAATCCCCTTCTCTTTTTCTATGCCTTTCTTTTAAAGTCGGCAACGCGTCCATGATTCTTCTCGTATTGTGGTCGTTCTTGGGTATTGGGGATAAATTACTGCCAGTTTACCCACTTGCTCGTTCAGCCTGTGTTATAAAAAATCATAATTTTAATATTTTGTGGCAAGCAATAACATATGGTGAGGCAGTTGTAATTTAGGTAGGAAAGCATTTTCATGACATTGCATTTCTGATACCTAGGACACTTCTATAGAAAGAAGCACTCAAATGGATTACTAAGATAAAGCCAAGACACTGATACAATGGCTGCGATACCTCCGTCTGTGGAATTTTTGCAGACTACATTTACCAGTATCTTTGCAAAGAACAGAAGCCTCCAAGAACATTTTTAATTTCTTTAAAAATAAAGTAACAGGTTGTGTTAATTATTTCACCAGCTTGAAACGTTGATGTTTGTTTATCACTCGCCGATACGAAACGGTCGATTTAATTTGAATGAGAATTTGTATGGCTGTTGATTTCGTTTCGGATCGAGGTATCTCAAACTTTTTACTTGTTTATAAAGCAAATGTTGGCAAAAAATCGTTTAAGAGTATTTATTTTTTTGTTTAATTATAATGATATTGTAATAGAAAACGAGAAATCTTACGATAACTAACTTAGAATCAAAGGAAATATTAGAACATTTCTAATAAAACAACAACATTAAACAATTTTTTTGTAATTAACACAAGAATTGATTGAAATAGACAAAAACGTACATTGAATGAAAACAAACGATTTACTAAACGCTATTACCTAAATGCAATCTACAACGCTCTTCAAACTATAAATTTTCAGATAAAATCATAGGACAGTATTAAAACAGAGTACAAAAACAAACGTAAGTTTCAGCCATGCAATAATCTCCCAGACGTGAAATTGCTTTCAACACATATCATCATAGTTTTACTTTTGAAAATTGCTTCAAAAATGAGTTTGAAATGACGCGAGGTATCACCAAAACTCGGATGACACCCGTGCATATGGCGCCTTAATGGTTTCCTGCTTCCTCCGACCCGAACGCAATGGTGCCCAGACGAAAATATTATATTTTATATAAAATACGCGTTTTAGGGCTTATTTTGTATAAAGCGGTTCTGTCGGTGATGTTTTTCGATAGCGTGAGATGGTCTTTGGAAGTGGTGTGCTTTTTAAAACAATTTTAATTATTTATTTGATATCGCGGGCGAGTATCCGGGTTCAATCCCCGCAGTGACATTTTTTTTGCATGATTCATATATATGTTGTGGGTCAAGCTGATCCGAGGCCGAAAATTTCTCATAGTTCCTGATAACCACGACACAAAACTTGCATCACTAGGATGCAAGGTTAGTTACTACTGAATGAATTTAGGTACGTATTAAATGTATTCATATATTCGTGAAACGCAGAGGTGAAAGATTAACTTGTTTTGTATAATACAGGTCTAAACCCTTTTATGTAGTAGGTCTCAGGACATGTATAATTCAGGGCTAGTATTATATCTCATTTTTGAATAAATCTAGCTTTACCGGGCAAGCGTTGCAATACCACGTAATGAAAAATGTGTTTTTCAAAATTACATCATAATTGGATGAATGGTTTGAATAAACGTAGAGGGCGAACATACAAAGAAACATTCATTTTAATTCATGTAGATAAACGTAATATTTGAGGATGAGAATGGGAATTGGAGGTAAATATTGCACCACCAAAATTTTCACTCGCTGTATGAGACATAACAATTTCTACTGGTTCCAATCTTACAATAATGTCTTTAGTTAGTTTTTATATAATTAAATATTATAAGTTATTACTATTTTTTTATACAGATAAAGTGGGCTATTCGATCTCCATCGCCTTTGAACATCTAGGTACAATACGAGAAGAATCTTTCTATCTTTGTAGGAAAGGAATAGAGAGTGGGAAGACGGGAGAAGAGTTGGGTTTCCGGTAATCTAATTCACCGCCAATAGACGTACCAGCTTTCTGTGCGACAGTGGTAACAATTCGGTTGAGCCGACTCATTCATACTGTAGATAAAAATGTCTACAGAGTGACTCAACGATTTGCTATCTAATAACCAGCATAGTATGTTGCTATATACTATAATTGTACCCAGCAGTGGAACGTATACATTACAGGACTATTATTATTATATCGCATCTATATAAGCGTAAGTATCTTGCTCTTTCTAAAACTCGCTAGATAAGTCTAGTCTATCCTCTTTGGGAATTGCACATTATGTAAATAATAGCAGCCAGACCAGACGGTCAGTAGACAGGTCAGAACGAGCGTAAATGTTATAAAAGTTATTAAGAAGATACGCGATTCTTATTTTACTAATTTCTATCAGGATAAAGGATAAATTTATTATATTTGTCAGTATACCTCAATAAGTTAAAATTTACCTATTATTTGAATATCTAAGTCCAGGGTGATATTGCTTCTTACCATCAGGCTTACTATCATGTATATATAGTAAGTTATAGTATAGTTTGTTCAAGGATATTTCATACTACCGTCATACTAAAGTCACACTAACCCCGCAATATTACGAATGGGTGTGTTTTTTTTTAATGGCACCTGTTAGACATTATGCCAGTGTCTATAAAACGATTCGAATTGAGAACCACCACCGTTATTTTCAACACCTAAAAATTTTGTGCTTTCCAAGTAGAATAAAAAATGCGGTTACGTAAAAAGTCTATAAATAAAAATACACTCAGGCATACATATTTAATGCAGGAAAACCTAAAAGGGGTCCAATCACGCCTCAAAGTGACCTAATAATGGAAAACAGTACAAAATTGAGACACAATTCCAAATTCAAATGAGGGATCGCACGTAACGAATGGCTAACATCCGTCCCCTCACGATGGGCATTTGTTACTCTGTGGGGGTCAGCATGGAAGCACGTTCCCAACATTCTTTCCGAAATAACGCCCCGTCGCATGTGTTCATACTGACGGCGACGATTAATCACTTCACACTTACAATTCTTATAGACGTATTTTTACTATTTTTTCTTGGGTTAAATGATGGAGGTCTGTGTCATACTGGTGTAAATTTTGGAAGAAAAACATTCAGTCCTGTTACCAAGTCAATAATATAGTGATGTGGCATATTCCAGATCATATTGTTAATAAAGTACAAATTAATTCAACTGCGTTTATTACTGTTTATATAATTTAAGTTAATATTGTTATTATATTTCTATTTACTGCTGTACATAGTCCATACAACGCAATGACTTTTGCTTCTCCCCCAGATGTCATTGTAATCGTATTTTTTTTTCCAACACTATTAGAACAACTGATCAAATTCATATTGCTTCTACTAAAATACTTCCCATACAAAACGTTCTATATTTCACGCGAAAAACTTTTAAACCACATTTCCAAGACGTGACTTCAAAAGCTGTTCCAAGATAATAGAGTACATTATAGCTCCCCAACTTCAAATATAATTTTCTTTTTTAATTTCCCTTCAACCTGTTACCCTGTAACCGCAGCGGTCACGTCCAACGCAGCTGCGCGCTTTAGTTACGCCACTCCGGCCAAATTGAGCATTGTTCAGTTTACCTTAATCTATAGCTTCGGACCTGTTAACTCCTTAACTTAACTTTATTGGTTTACGTATACCATTCACGGAATGCAAAAGTGATTTGGATATGCCAGAATTAGACTTTGAACTCAATTGAATACAAATATACCAAGTCGCTAATGGCCTAAATTATATCTTATTGATTTATTTGAATGTAAAAATGGGGACGGTAGGCACACGATCGCAAAAAGAGAACCTGAATGCCTTCGTAAAAGGATCGTTGAATGTAGTAGAATTCCTCACGAAGACTTTTTATATTAACATTACTAAATACAGAAGGATTAGTAGTTCCGAACGGTAGCACCATTAATCTTAACAATAGACTTTGCCGCGACCGTATCATCAACTGAAAATAACTTATGAGAAATTGCTCCCAGAGGAATAATTTCGACGTTTCCGGTTGAAACAAAAACATAATATCAAAAAAGTCTAATTTAATTATAATTGAAATAATGACTTTAAGTGATTTTAAAGAAAAAAGTGAGAATATCCGTATCACCGCAAGTAATGACGGCAACGTGCGATCAGACGGAATCATCGGGCGCCGCTGTGTCATTACAATAAAAAACAAATTCACCGCCAAATGGTAGGCCCAAAAAGCCTTTCAACATTTCTCGGATGACACAAAATGACAAAGAATTTGCGTTATAAAGTAGCGTTTTATCGAAGGTCGACCTCTAAACGAACACGGCAGACCGATTGCTACCATAAAGATAACAATAATTAGCGGTAATGACCGCGTCGCCCGTGGACCCCGTCGATTTTTTAGGTGCAGTGGGCGGCACGAAGCCGCGATCGGAAGATAGTGCGTCCATCAAATCATATGATAATCGGGCTCGGTTAATTCCATTACCAATAATAAATGCACGCATTAAATTAGACCTGTCGGATGAGTCGACGGAGCGCGGCCTCGCCATCGCTCCCATCACTCGGATTATGATATGAATAATTTATTAGTAAAAAATAAAGAAACGCGAGGTTATTATTGTTTTGAAGTTGAAACGTCGAGCGCGATATGTCGCTGTTCGGCGATCGTAGACGCGATTATGTCTCTCATCGAAAATAAAATAATTACGAACTCATAATGTCACATTTAACGATGCTCATTGAACGTGACATAAATATCGATTCGCGTTTATTGCGGTGTAGCCGAGCTGTTAACATTCATTACGCTATTACAAAAAACGCAGCGCTCATTATATTTCCAGAGATTTTTCAAAAACACGCTCATAGCTGTACGGATAATTCAGACGGAGACAAAGAGCTGTATTGTTAGCAGCTGTCGCGCTTAAAAGAACATAATTCATAAGAGATTTTGTTTCAAGTCATGTCACGAATTTTTCTTGTTTTGGACACAACAACCCATTTGAATGTACTGTAATGTAGCTTACGTTTGCGAACCTACGTCATTAATGTGACAGAATATAATGTAATGAAAAGAATTGTTAATTTAGTAATAAATAATTAACTTGGATTAACGAATTACCTAAAAGGTAAATAGTGACGTGACATTTTAATAACAGTTACAAAAACCATATGAGAATGATCACCCTGGTAAAAAAACACAGCAGCACCATTATTGAAGTTATAAAAAGCGAGTAACACTTTATAATCTCATATTGGACAGTACATTAACAAAAATAAAAACGACTCAAAAAAACTGAAAAGCGAAATATGAATGAGCTCCTAATCTCATAAATTTTGAGTCGATGCTATTGCAGTTTTATGCGGAAATGATATTACTGTCTCAAAATTGGTTAATTTATATTAGACGCTTATACGAACATACTATAATTTCATATGTAACCCAGACGGGTAGGTACCACGACTTGGTATATTACTGCCGCTAAGCAGTACTGTGTAAGTACTGTTGTCTTTCAGTCGTAAGGACATTGAAGTCAATGACGTTACTGGGCATTATGAGACATAAAAACGCATGTCTATATTTATTCTTTACGAGATTCCTAAATACGTAATATTTTTTATTTTATTTAAGGTTTAAGGTTAAGTGAAGAACCGAAGAAATAAACCCAGAGACTGAAAATATGGATTTAGAAACAATAATCTATATCAAATCTCTAATAATTATAATCTGCAGAACGTATAAAGAGTACGCTTAGTTATTTTATTAATATTAAGAACTAGCTTTTCCTCGCGGCCCCGCCCGCGTGATCTACCCTGTCTCTATACCAATTTTCAACAAAATCCGTTCAGAATTTTCGGTGTGATTGATTAATATCAAGATTCCTGTTTTATCCCAAGGGAGCATTTAATCGGGATAAAAAGTATCCTATTACCCAAGTCAACTCATACCTTATTTGTATACCAAATTTCATCAAAATATGTTCAGTAGTTTCAGCGTGATTGACGGACAAACATCCAAACAAACAAACTTTCACATTTATAGTATTAGTATGATATATAGTTCAAATATTTGTTACTTTCTAAATATTGTAAAGTGAATATTCGTCAGGGTTGTAGCTTTGAAACAAGAATACAATCGGCTTAATTTTGTTATTAAGCTAGCCGAAGTTTAGCTATTCTAGTAACTAATGACATTTCTTTCTCATCATGAAGATTTATTTGTTTATATAAAAACTCGTAAGTAATTAAGGCTTTTAGCCTAAGTGGTTTCTAAAGAAAAATAAAATCTATTATTATATTTGTTTAATCATGAAACTTAGTACATATTATTAATAATTTACATTCGTAAAATAATATCAAGGTTTCATACAATAATATTTAAATAGAGGCTGTCTTTTAAAATGAGTTTCCTAATTGTGATGGACCACATGTTTGTAATTCAAATGTATTTTTTATTCTGTAATCTTTATAATAATTAATGAACTTTATTGTGTGTACTGACATTTCGTTAACGATTGTCTATTCATACTCAATTACATCAACATTGACAGATTTCGCGAAGCGCCAACACCAGTTCTTTTGTGTTAAATCAAGTCCGGAAAATCAATTATTAATCACAAACGTATTTAAATTTTGTTGAGACAAAAAATATGAAATTCGTTATAATGACAAAAAGTATGCAAAAATAAATAATTGCTATTGAACGATGGAATTGAATGCTTGAACTTTAACATTTGAATCATCGTGATGGGTCTCTAACCGGACTGTGGAAAATCAAAACTGATAATAAATTTAAGTATTTATATGCCACTTTTAATTATGATATCTTTATTCATTATACTATCGGAAGTTTTATTTAATTTAAATGCCAATACATTTGACATTAATCACAAATATAATAAGCGGTGTAAAAATTAAATCATAGGATAAAATACGTGATAACATTTACAAGCTATTAAATCCGATTAATCCGAAGAAAAACGGTTATCTATTTAGTTAAAATGAAATGACTTCATTATAATATTCAATTTGGTACGATTTATACCAATATCTAAAACTTCAGTTCTTGTGATTTATTGAAGATTTTTATTATATAATAACAAATTTTTACCAAATGTAAATTTGCATGTTTTGTGTCAATCAAAGCGCCGTGTACTGGGTTAACTTGTACAGAACATCTCTTGTTATATGTGAGTTTGTGTACGTCATAGTCCGTGTCCTGACTAATGAACTCCCGCTAGTCATTAGAAAGGCTAATTAGACCTCGGGCCGCAAACAGTCCCGTGTCAGGCAAGTGTAGGCCACAGATAACAGAGAAGAAGACACATCGTGTCTGTCTAGCTTAAGCTTAGCTTGAGCTGTTACCTCGTCTTTATTGGAAAAGTTATTTTGTCTGTTTTGTTTGTTAATTTGTAACGTTTGAGGTAAAGTGACAATCTCGGTACTCTGTTTTACGTATGCTTTGTTAATGCTTATAAAGTTTACGCTCATTCACAAGACTTTGTATTCAAGTGGTTTACGTACTTTGTGATTTCATTATTAGATTGAGAACACAGTGGTGTACATATAAACTGGTATAGCCACGACTTGTTCTTCAAAATCGCCTCATTGGTCTAGTGGCAGTGTACTAAGGGTGAGAATCGTGAGGGTCTGGGTTCAATTCCCAAGCCAGGCAAGCACAATATATCTTTGAGTTTTGTTTTGAAAAATCACACCTGAATTACCCATTATGGCGAGGCGGTGGATTTCTCGCATTCATGAGGTTGTTTAAGTTGGTACTACAACCTTATCTATTTTTACCCCCAAGCAACATTGAGCAGTAAAATTACTGGGCATTATGAGATAAGCGTATCATTATATGACGAGCGCAGTCCATTGTCAGGCAGTATTTTTGTAATTAAAAGAACACACAGAACACATTAATAACACCTGAGGGTTATGGAGTATTTTATGCTTCTGTTTATAGACTGGCGTGGTGCTTACCCTCAGGCTAACAAAAAATACCAGAAAATCATAAGTTCGTTGCCGATTTCAAAGGGAAGGTTTAAGGAATATGGATTGCAAAGGGTCACTATGGGTCTCCTGAAATCTCACCATACGAAACATCGAGCTTTAACTTCACGTCACCTTTTTGGTAATATTATAGTAGTATTAATACCCCGGTAGAGTCAGCCTATTCATTTTATAAAGGTAGTGAATAAAGCGTAGCTCTATATTTTACAAAATGTCAATCCTGTTCGATACAGGATACGTCAGTATTACTAGAAGGTTCTCTAACCAATGACAATGTCATGATTGTACTATTTAAGGTTATTTATTTATTTTATTTATTAAACACAAAACAGGTTACAATCATGTATTTACATTATGAGATAATACATTTGATGGACAATCATTATAACCCAAAACATGTATTCCAGAAATTAATATCTAAGTACGAGTATTAATAATAATAACAATTACGTATGAAAAACTTACAATTAGTTAGGAAACAGAAATTACAAAATGTAAGATGTGTGTTACGAATGTTAGTTGATATTAGTTCGTTAACTAGCGATACAAAACAATAACCAAAAAATATATGTACATGTATTAATTTATTGTTTTTGTATTAACATTTCTGAATATTAATCGCACAATCCAAAAGGTCTGGTAGCGGCATTCACATTAATTTATTTTGAGTTCTCATTGAACGTACCTGTTTATTTTTCTTTGTGACATTTCGAAATGATTTATGTTATAAATGCTTCACGAAATAACACGCTAAAATTAATCCGTATTATTTATGTGACACAAAACATCGAACAAGTAGATTCTTGCTTTTATCAAGATTTTATTCGATTGTTGATGCATTGGTGCACATAATTGACATTGATGTTACTTCGTTGGTATCTTTGTATTTGATGTATCGTTGCCTTTTTTACAGTATGACATTTGAGCTTAAACTTTATGGCAGGTGCCAGTATTAAAGGTGGATTTTGCAGCATATTCGTACATGACATCCGAGGTGCTTTACATCTAGCTTCTCCATGTAAATGTTCCCGTGGCGCAATGGGCGTGTGACCGGCTGTGACGCGAGAGGCCGTGGGTTTGATTCCCGTACTGAGATAAATGTATGTGCGATCCAAAAATATCTGTTACGGATCTATGTATTGTGGACCGCTAGTCTCTTATAGTTTCTTATACCCATGATACAGGTTAATCAAGTGTTGGGTCCAAGCCTATGTGTGTCACTGTGAGGTGTATTTATTTAATTCATTTATTTATTTTCAGTTCATTATTTTGTGTCCCGCTTTGCTATGGAGGGAAGATCACAATTTATATCTCCAACAACATATTATTCCCAGAGTCTCACTGAGCTTCACTGCTCAGTGTGAACAAAAATGTATGACACTTTTGATCCTGGTGCATAGGAGTTACAGTGACGGGTGTATAGGCGGGATAGTCTTTAAAACATTATTCGTACAAAACGTACCGTGAAAATGAGCTAACAGTAACACGAGTTGCACCTCTGCCTACCCTTTCGGGGGTAAAAATATGCGCTTGTTTTAATAATATCTACTCCTACTTTTCCCCTGTACCGTGGTGACCAGTTATAAAAGATTGACATAAATAAATAGACATAAATAAATATAAAAGATTTGTCCTGAGTGACAGGATAATTATTATAATTGTACAGTACTTAATTATTCCGATTATAAGTATAAAAAATAACATAATTACATACATACGTAAGCTCATTCCGAATTATTATTATAAAACGTTGTATTATTTCAAAATACACTGTATCCATGTTTCAGTCAGTAACGACTAACAACGTGTCAAATATAGTTGCAGTAACACTTAAAACAAAAGTACAACTTTTGCTAAAATGCACCGTCTGCGAATAATGTTGCTTCGCTCGATATATGAATCGTAGTTACATACATTCCACTAATATTGTTACTTTATTGGTAATAAGTCAATATGGTACATCTAATATATTTTGCAAAGATATGGGTTACACATACTCATAATAGAAACTTTATAGGACTGTAAACTGCATACGAGTATAATGGAAATCTACCACTTCATTTCACCTTTTTTTATTTGAACACTAAAGTAATTAAAAATATTGTTATTATTTTAAGTTTTCTTACTATAGTGCATTACATTAGTAGAATACAATTACAATATATTGCAGTTGTTACCGATATTCTATTTACCGATATATTTGCCTAATGGCAGTAAATTTTTGACACATTTTGTATGGAAGTTCTCTCAAAAGACTTAATAATTTATTATACTATGTGCTATCTTAGTCAAAAAAATGAGAAACATCGCAAAATCCTTCCATGTTAGTCGTATAGAAAGTCTAACTAATGAGTTAAAAGCGTGAAAGGATAAAAACGAGTTTGGTGAAAAAAATAACAATACAAAACAAGAGAACAGGAACGTAATTAGAGGACAAACTGTTGTTGTTTCAACTTAGCCTCGCGTATCTAAATATAAGGGACGGTAAGGGAACAAGGTGAGTTAGCGAGCCTTTAAGTCAGCACTTAATTTATGGTCAATTAACCTGGTGTTAAAGTTAAATAAGGTGACATTTAGATAGCTCCGGCTTAGCGGAGTGCCGCTACTATCCAAAAAGAACATTCGGAACACGAATGTTTAAATGTTGCTTGATATCATTTGTAGTACATTTACGAGGCTTGCGACTAAGCACTCAGTTGCATCAGTACTTTGATAACTATGGATACCGTAATTGTTATAATTAATATGCCTAATAAAGAATTAAGATTGTTATGAAGTTTTGTTGAAAATTGCTGTTGATATAATTTATATAAGATTATTATTTTGAACATGTTTTAATACTACATAGTCTATAAATTGCTAAAGAGGTAATATTAAAGCAATACTCAAAGCTATATTTGATGGAGAGATATCGCTATTTCAAAACGAGGTATAAACTCGAACGAGACAGATCAATCTCAGATTTTACTAGTGATATCAAGTAACAGTATATGACATGACGTAGTACTTAATGCAAGCTCAAACCAGTTCGAGGGTATTAATGGCGAAAGTGCCTGTTTAGAGGCACACACACTTATACTGGTAGTTATGTTTATAGCAATGGTAATGCGCACTTTCATATAAGAAGGTTATAAATTTATATTATAAATATCATTCACTACTGCCGAACATTTTATTGAATTATAATTAAGGTTTAATAATAATTACAAGTGTTTAATTTGATCATATTTGTTATTAATAATCCATTGATCATATATAATTTGAACGTAGATTTTTTTAACAGTCACACAGTTAGTCCGGACCTTACAGTAAGATACGATTTTTGTGTTGTGGGTCAGGAACTACGAAATACTTACGGTCTCACAACACTTAGACGCCGAAACAAATATTTGTGGATCACACAAACATTTGTCTCGGTGCGGGGATCGAACCTGCGGTTTCTCGCTTGCACATGCATTAAAATATGATATGAATTATCGGGAACACTAGCTATTGCAGAAATTATAAATCATAGCAGACGATTTATTAACGTCAAATTCTTTCATTGCACTCGATGGAGCTGTATAAAGAATCCCAATAACAATGGCGACACCTTGACAGCGCTATGAGTCAAGATCATTTTCTTTTTCTTTGATTGAATTACGAGACGAGCAAGGCGCTCGCCTGATGGGAAGCGCTTCGCTTGTCCATGAACAACAGCAACCCCACACAGAATTATTAATTACACAGCTCTGCATGGCACTGAACTGCGCTCGTCACCCCGAGACATAAGAAATCAAATCCTCGTCATCTGTATTATGTACCTTATGGTTCATCTTTCACATAATGATACGGTTACTGTCCGATCATACTTTCCTCTGGATCTATCAAGAATGATAAATATCAAAGCGACACAACATCGTTATATGCCTGTTATACTTGTTGCACAGCGTTAACAATCTCCATGTCGGATCTAGATGCCGTAGATACTTCGGATAACGTCGATCAACGCGCAAGATTACCTGAGAATTAATTAACTGTCCTATGTGAAACTACCACTATAACACCTTAAGACCTATTAGAAAGTTGTCTTGGTATTAGAACCGGGCCATTGTTTGTGCGTGTGCTAGCTTAAGTTTAATGTCTTTGCGGAACGGAGGCGTGAGGGTATTTAGATTTGATCATGTCTGATGAATAGATAAATTTGTGGTCGTCGATTTTATTCTTAAGAATTGATATAGCCTAGTGTATTGATATATTGCTATCGGTGAGCAGTGTTCATGTTTCAATGATTTAATTTTGCTGTCCGGTAGTGAAGATAGAACAAAAAAATCTGTTATTAGAATTTCAGTATGAACTATTTTACCGTTTATACCTATATACTCCAAACTTAAATGATTACCAAGTACACATCTAGCCATTACATACAGATTTACTATTAATTACTCTATATCAATAATAATGAGAAATTCCATTGAACAGTTTAACGGATTTTGAGTAATGATAGTTATTATAACATCCATAATTTATGGACTTTTTCGAATAAGTAATTTCTGGAATCGTGTTTTTGAATTACGATCTGAATTAATGCGCTATATACAGGTAGTCCAATCAACGTGTGTAAATTAATTACAAGGCCATTTACATAAGCACTCGAATAAAAAAACATCATAGGTGAGTATAAATATTTAATATAATGTACCATCGAACACAAAATAAAGAACTTAAGTCTGATTACTCCGACCTCGGGCGAAACAAAGCATAATTATTTTCATTTGATTTATAACGTTTGCTTTTAATAGCTAAGAACTGTAATCGTTTATTTGTACGTGGATACATTAAACACGTTATTCGGTTCAAATTGTGATTCTAATCAGTATGCAAAAAGTTAATTCAACCACCGCTGTGCAAAAAGTATATAAAATTAGTTTTTATTTTACTTGTTAATGTAACCTTAACGTTAACTACTTCACTAAAGGCATAGAGTAGGTAACCAGTGTCGAAATGCAATGAAAAACAAAATGGATAGCATTAACGAACAAATTGCAGGAATATGCGATAGTGGCACACATAGTATTTTTAAAAACCACTGTGTCATCCTAACCTTAAGAAAGTAGCAATTTAAATGAAAAGTAACATCCGAATTTATAAAAACCTTAACCAGTAAAGTTTCTTGAAGTAAGGATTAAAGATATTTATTTGAAGATTCCTTTCTTTACTCTTACACTTATTTCGATCTTCTGTTAGTAACCTTCATTTGACCTTGAATGCATCTAACTTGACTTTCCGTTATTTTGATCGTACCCTTTTTCTATGTTATTATATCTATAATATTGTTCCCTTTCTTTCTTTCTGTAATTAGCATTGGAGTTAACTAAATAAATAATTATCCATGCTGTTGACAGCTATGCATAATACCTATGTCCAACGACAAACATTATCACTTATTATTGTCGTATAATGAATGAATAAATCCCCTTTGTGCTCTGAAATTTGCAAAATATTTTACGAGTATTTAATTAAAGTGATTTGCATCATAATAGATGCTGCTGACTACACGTTTGACACACTCAGACTAAAATTAGCAATTATTAAAAATAAATAAGTCAACCCTAATGTAGTTTTATTTAACCCCTCGGTTACAATGAGGAACCAGACGGAGCAAGCATGGGGCCCTTTAATAAAAAGAGCCGTGGATGAAGAGCATAAGCAGCCGGAGGCGTTGAAACCCATAAGATGTGCCCTAATTAACTCAAAATTTGATAAATGGAACAAATATAAAGCCGGTTTCGTATAATTAAAAATTCAATTTTAAAATGCAGCGGTGTAGATGTAGTTATGAATACTTTAAATCCCTCCGGTAGAGCAAGCGAGTCTTTTGTCGTATTATTTGATTTTTAACAGACTTCATATTACTTACCCTCAATTAAAATATTTATAAGTATTTTTTTTAATCCACAAGAAGCACATGTAGTACTAGCTTTTATTCGCGGCTCCACTCACGTGAAAGTCTTTTTCCGGGAGAGCACCAACCCTTTAAAGTATTTCATTCGCAACATTTTCGATACATCGCGATGTAGGTATTAACTTTTTGGTTTTAGGAATACTCCTACGAAGTTAATTTCACCACAAATTCTTAGTGTGAAATAGTGGATCTTGGATTGTATATTAAGGTATTATATGTGTTAAAAGTAGTACATTTTCATTCACCCTGCAGAATTTTTATGCATTTAAAATAAACATCAGGTATCAGCTATCTCTTTCACTTACTTTAAGGGCCAAAATATTTTTAGCCAAAAACCACGAAAATTGTTTTGTTAAAGTGGATCTTGGATATTTCAACCGCCGAGAACGAGAAGTGGCAATATCATTTAAAATAAGACACATTTAATCGAAAATTGTTTATTACTATTGAATATCTAACAATGCTTCGTTATATCCAATTAAGGCGGAAGAACCTTCTGTCAATAGTCTATTAGCACCAAGATGAGATATAATCGGTGTTGTGGCGAGACAATAAGTATCCACAGGGCGCCATGTTATTGTTTGTCTTGTCCCACTCTCGCAGCAGGACGTTGTTGTTATACACGAAGGGCAAATTGATGGGGAAATTATAACGATTTCTACTTTATATACAAAATATATGAACATTTTGTTGTAGAGATGTTAATTAGCCACATGTGTCTGTCATTATCATAATTAAATTCATTTTTGTGGCGTACTTTTATATCAGTAACGGTCTGTTCTTGTCTAGAGTCTTATAACGAGACAGGCATATTAACATTTTACGGGTAAGATTTTATTGGATACCGATGACATTGTTACTTTCCCATTGTAATAAATTCCGCGACATGTATTTTCAGATGTCTTGTTAAGTATAATTACTACGACATAATATAGTCTTTGTGAACATAACTTCTTTATAACATAAAAGCATTACATTAACTATAACTATATCTTAGGTGGAGTTTTCAGTACGCACGCTCACATCGTTATTCGCACACAATTCATTGACTAACACAAGCCAATAAGATGAAATCGATATCACGCCGGTGCCATCACGTCCCTTGCCCTTACCAACTCATTGTGTATATAATTAGTTTTTGTCACTTCACGTTGACAAATCCCATTCGAAATCTATGGGCTGATAGCACGAACCCCACCACTTATGCGGCACCGAACCGGTTCTTATCAAAGAGAATATTATTTCAAACGCCCCTGTCAACCCCGATGGGCTTTTCGAACCCCAAATCCAGTTTGTTATGAATGAAATTACAGAAATCGAATAAGGTAAACACAACTGAGAGCCAACAAAAGCTGGCTCGAAAAAAAGCTAAATTGAATTCAAATTGGTTTCGTCGGGTATTAGGGATAGCCGGGGGACGTTTCCAAGACGCGCACGGGAACGTATATCGTGGGTATAATTTAAAGTAACTTTTTGTCACAGGGCGACAGACCGTTGAGCCAAACAAAAGCCAGGAGTGATTGAAAGAAAACAAGTATAAAAACCAACGCGCATAAAGCTGTCTGTGCCTCCTAAAATTTACATGCAGAACCATTATCTGTTGATACGTACATTTCTAAATTGTGCGTTAAAAGTAATGACATTTAAATCTATAAAAATACCCGTTATAAATGAAGAAAACTATGATTTATGTGCTTTAATATCGAAATTCGTATATAGCTAGATCTTAAATAAAGTACCATTTTGCGCTATCATTTTTGCAACGACTGGTGAGGGTTTTGAAACTTCAATTTGAAGAATGGTCTTGATCTAATGCTATCTCAGATAAAAATAATAAATATAAAGGGCCATTATTTTTCTAAATATGATCATACGAACAATAACATTTTTGGAAACCTATGGTTACACTAAGAAGAAGAAATTCAAAGATAAATCCAGTGTTTTGCAGCCTGTACGCAGTTGCATTGCGTGCGTGGTACGACTACTGTGCTGACATCTCAGGTTCAGTCCTCGAGTCGGGTAGAAGTGATATTAGGTTTGTCTATTATGAAATGCTCAGTATCAACCCAAAGTCACATCACAAAGCAAAATCGCATAATGGAAAGGAAATACGCTCGGCGAAATGTGGGTTTACTGATTACACCTCTGCTTACCCTTTCGGAAATTACAGGCGTCATTGCGTATTGAATAAAGCCAGACGTTTTACCTAAGTAAACACTAACAACTTCATTAAAATGAAATATAAACAAGACTATCAAAAATGTTAGTATTAAAAGCAACTATGTACGTTCGCCAGCGAATTTCAAACATGAAGTGCATAATGTAAAATAAAATTGTTTCACGCTCCACAAATCCATTGGCGTGAGTATTCGCAGTCTAAGATCAACAGGTACGCAAATAGTAGTTTAAAAGAATTCATATTGATGTACTATTTGAAATAACGAAGGGATACGAGACGTTTCTAAACGTAAACTTTCAAATCCACGGTTTACCTGACAGAAAGCGCTGTGGTTAACCGCGCAAAACGATTTGACTTTGTTGCCTCCAGCTTATTTTATAACGGTTTGTTGGATTGAATTCTGCGGTCATTTATTTATATGGAGCTTTAGTGTGGTATCGTAAACGACACATGGTGACGTGATGATTTACACCTTCGCAATTTAAAAATTATTTGATGGTTGTAAATCAAAAGAAGAAATGTAGTCGGTTGTGAGATTGTTTTAATTTGTGTTCGGAAACAACTTATTGATATCACAATGCACTGGTGTTAAGGTAAGATCTATTAACCGGATCTTCTAGAAAATAACTTTGAGTAGCAAACTACGATAAAACTCATCAAAGACAATTTGAGCGTGCGCGCTTCAAGTAGTTCATTTTTCAAAAACCAACATTTAATCATAAACATTATAAATATTAAGTAAGTACTGTTAAACCAACGAAAATATCTTAGTTAAACTAAAATTTTGAAACTAATTTAATTGTGATTCGAACTTGTGTGGCGGCTTTGTCATCGTATTTTTAATTCATTCTGTTTGGTTTATAGATCTCGATCTTATACACCTTTTTTAGACAAGCACGAAGAACCTGTTATTACAAAACATAAACTAAACTACTTCTATATTCCCAAAGCTTCAAAATAACATGACATCATCAACCATTAAAGCAATTTAATTATCAAACCAAAAGATGCGAAGGTATTAATCAAGGAAAGTACGCAATATATTACTTTGATCTTTAAAATCGTTGATCCCATAGACAAAACCAGATTAGAATTCGCATGGGAGCCATTCAGTGGTAGCCGGTTAGATGTAACATCTTAATGGTCGTAAATTAAGCCGTATCTCTTTTATAGTCGATTTCAAGAGCTAAAAGATCGTTAAAACGAGGGATCCATTAATGTAATCATTCGGGAGCCAATAACGTCATACTAACATGCAAAGGTTGATCGTGAAGTGTACCCTTCAATGTATTTATCTATTTGCCGCGGACATTACATTAACATTCCATTAAAATTTATCTTATTTACACAGCATCATTAAATTGTTTTTAATATGTTTTAATAGCTAACTTGTCCCTTCATTCTATTTAGTATGAATAAAAATATGCCTAATTGTAAAACGAAATCGGATCGTATTTTAAATTTATTCTATATTCCATAAAAATAGCTATGCTAGTTTAATTCCCTAAAGGAATAAAAAGAATGCACAGACAGATTATTATTATATTAAGTATAATTTTACCATCTGCCAACTGCAGAATCGAAGGCCGGATGGGAAGAGCTGTGCACGTGACGTCACGTTCGTTGGAATAGTGTATTCATTTCTAATTACTTTAAAACCATTTTGAACTCTGACATATAGGGAATAAGGTTCAAGTTGTTAGAATACTCTTTTAAAGTGCACAAGGCTTACCGCGGTTGACGTGCGTCCGACCGGTAGATTTTCGGTTATTTGCTTGTCTATTTGAAATCCTCCAATGTGGGTGGTATAAAATGATATATTCATATTTTAATTTGTTTCCGTTTTGTGTGATATATCATTAATAATATACAGTAACATCTATTTAGCATCATGTATAATTTTTCCAACAACTATTTGGTATTTTGCATCTACATTCGATCAATTCTATTTTCAACTCCTGCAATTGTAAGGTTTTCTTATAATTATCCTAAATTTAAAATAGTTTTACCGGGTAAATTATATTTTTATCAACTGGGCACACTAGTGGCCTCTTGGTGGGATGCGGCATTCAAAACGGCGGTTGTTGGGTCCTAACGCGCGAAGTGTGCGGATGTATTGAAGTTACCTACTTGTATTTCAAGAAATATAGTCCTCGTCAGTTTAATATTTGAGTTTAATTATAACCTTCGTCAACACGTGCAGTGAGATAAGGGGATATCTTACACAATTAATTGAACTTCTTAAATATTGTGAACGTAAAAACTAAATAAATACATCCAAGAGTCACACATATAGTCCTGACCCCACATTAGGTTAACCTGTATGGTGGGTATCAGAAACTACGAGGGACTTAGGGTTCCATACCACCCAGACCCGAAACAAATATTTGTGAATTACACATTTGTCTCGCTGCGAGAATCGACCCGACACAAATGTTTGTGTTGTGTGTGTATTATGTTATAGACAAATCAAAGTCCTTGATTTAGCAACACAATTCGTTGTTATCTATTATGGATAGTTTAGATTGAACCAGTGGTGCTACCTCATTTCAAAATGAGCGAAGAATGTGGAACTAGTTCTTATCCTTTCCGATTATTAGCGCTAAATTATATGAAGGTTTGTTGCGTCTACAATGAATTTAAGGCATATTAAACTTTATCACAAGGGTGCAAAGCCACGTGGGATGAATAAAAAAATGACAGGTTTGCAAACTAAATTCCCTTTAATTGCAGAATTCATTATATGCAACCTGTTACCCGTAGGCGAACAGTCAGCAGTATATTTCTTAAAACCTGATTTATTATAACTTTTCCACAGTATATAGTCGGGCAATAAATTTTAATGTACTTGACGTATATAAATAGCTAATGTTAATGTTCAAGCTGTAATAGCTTGTAATCAGTGATTTAAACGATTGCTTGTTGAGTTAGCGAATACAAATAATGAAATCTGTATCAATAGTTATTTCAAATATCTTTCAATCCTTTGTTGAAAGAGTTTTGCTCGAGGCTATATCTAAATGCTAAATTTCTGTTATACAAAGTAGTTATTGAAAAAGTTAAAATTCATGTAATATTGTAAACCAAATGGAGTGGTTGTATAATTGAATGTCAGGGATGCATTGATAAATCTCAGAATATCGCACCTTGAAAACAAAACTGACACTAAACGAAAATTGACGATTTTTAGTTATGAACGCTATTTTATGAAACATTTAAACTTAATTTCCCATAAACACATTTTTTCGTCTAGTGTCAGTTTTGTTTTCAAGGTACGATATATTATTGCATATACATACACACATGAAGTCACGCCTGATTTCCATAGGGGTAGGCAGACAACTGATAAAAATAATAAATGAATTGCATCAATTTATTGCTTATATAAAAGAATATATAACTCACAAGCTGTCCATCGCAGTTTCACCCGCATACATACTTCACGCCAGTAGGTCGTAGTATTCTGTTATATAGCTACAAACTATCGTCTTGACAAAACAACTATATGGTGTGAATATAACCTTAATCGGTTACATCGTGCGTCGTTTAAGAACATGTTGTCAAATAGACGGACCATCGATGTAAGTACTAGAGCCACACTGTAGACTTTTATCTTTAGTTCTATCGCATGAATGAACCAAACCAACCAGGGTGGCACAACAGCTACCTTTCAGAAAACCGACGGTAATTGGTAGCTTGCTTG
This sequence comes from Amorpha juglandis, assembly GCA_949126905.1. Lineage (NCBI taxonomy): Eukaryota > Metazoa > Arthropoda > Insecta > Lepidoptera > Sphingidae > Amorpha > Amorpha juglandis. Next base: position 9,057,917 of record OX421380.1, read on the forward strand.
CTATTGGGTTTCGTACAGTGAGTGAGATTTCCAGAGGTCAAAATGTTACCCAATTTTCTTAAATCCCAATCTTTTTTTTAAAGGTTAGCAACACATCAAATCATTTAATCCCCCAAGAGGTTAATTTTCAAAAAATGGGTATTTGCTTATTTGTTTTAGGAAAACGAAGAGTCGAAATGTCTATTTAATGTTGTTTAGGGGTTAGAATTTGAAAATTTTCGTCTTTATTGCTTGTATTAATCATGAAAGGAACTTCGGTGCATAATTTCAGCTTTCTAAGTCAAAGTCTTCAAAGGTTTGGGCTGGGCGTTGACGAGTCTGTGAGTGGGTGAGAAAGTCAGTCAAGAATTTTCTTTTTAATTGTATTTTTTTTTTACAAGCCCTGTATAATATAAGTCCCACTGCTGGGCACGGGCCTCCTCTACTGAATGAGAGTGATTAGGCCTTGGTCCACCACGCTGGCCTAATGCGCGTTGGCAGACTTCACATACCTTCGAAAAATCTTAGCGAGTTCTCGGGTATGCAGGTTTCCTCACGATGTTTCCTTTAGCGTTAAAGCAAGCGATAATTGGCAATTAATTGTATATTATAACAAAAATACATACGCACTCACACGTGTAGTCTTCAAAGGAGTAGCCACAGGTGTATCCAGTACAACCACATTTCGCCGAGCGTATTTACGTTCCATACTCTGTCGCCATACCGGGCTCAATATCACTGATAATAACTGACAGCCTCCGTGGCGTAGCGGGCGAGTAGCTGGCTGTGAATCGAGAGGCCGCGGGTTAGATCCCCGCAACGAAATAAATGTTTGTGTGATCCACAATGATTTGGTTCGGGGTCTGGGTGTTGTGAGACCGAAAGTCTCTCGTAGTTCCTGATACCCACGACACAAGACTCGTATCTTACTAAGCGGTCAGGACTATGTGTATGACTGTTGGGTGTATTTATTTATTTATATCAGACACCCGGCTAACACTGAGCATTTCGTTATAGTGGTTTGTTTTTTATATATTATCATGTAGATAAAATGTACAAAAGAACCACAAGAAACAAGCGACTTATTCATTACATTCTAAATTACAAAAAGCAAAAAAATATGACCACTTGTGTAAAACGTGCTCGGGGTTTTAGATGAACAAAGTAAATTGGCTTTGTGTACGACTTACATGGTAAACGCAGCATATTTTCTGCTTTGTGTTTATTATAGTTATGTAAATAATAATATGTAGTCAAATGTTTACGATTAAGTTGCTGTAATTTAAACAACTCAGTCTCTACAAATTCTAGCTATAACTTTTTTTATTAGTATTCGGTTAAAGTATGTTTTTTTATGGTCAATTTTTTAATCTCCAGGTTTTTTTTGTAACAGAGGCTGGCAAACGAGAAAGTGGGTTACCTGATGGTATGTGATCTACACCACCCATGAACATCCACAATATCAGGATCATGAACACGTTGCCGACCTTAAAAGAAAGGGGTAGTAAAGGGGTTGAGAAAGGGAGGGAGGAACTTGGGCCCCTGAATATCTCATTCACCGTACGAATACAACAAGCTGCCACTTTTCGTCGGTTTCCTATACACAGTGGTAACAACCCGCTCGTTCCTGCCCATTTATGCTGTAGACAAAGCTGTCTATAACTTTGCTCTACCACTTTAACTAAATGTTTTTAACAGATATAATACAACACCGCAAAATACTAAACTATTATTATATATACGCGCAAGCATATGCTAATTTGGTTATTCTTTAATTGGCTATTCTAGGTATACTAGCGGTAAAAATATACTCACACAAATCACTCAAAACTGTTTGCAGTCAATAATTAACATACAGAATAAATTTTCGTATCTATAAGCACAGAACCTAACCTCCATAATCTTCACATAATAAATTCGACTTTAGTTAAAGTCCATTTGTCCTCAGCTCAGCAAATTCAACACTTCGTCATTAACTATAATAAACAAGGAAAGTACTAAAGTGGGCTCAGTAAGTACAAGACATTTATATAGTTTTGATGATGTTTCGACAAACCTTGTTTCGTATATTTAAAATTAACGTAAAAAAAGCAGCAATATGTCAGCGAGGAGTGGTACGGACTATCTAGACGAAACTAGCAGGTTAGTAATCAGTCCCAAGAGCATGTATTTCTACCTTTCCTAAAGTTGCACGTGTATTCATTGTTAATTAACGCTTGCTATGTGAACGGAAGAAACATCGTGAAGAAACTTCATTACTATTATAAATAACAATTTTATACCCTAATTTAACCAAAGCAAAATTCTAAACTGAAAAATAACAATGCTATGCTGTGAAAGACTACTAAGATTCTTCCTGAGATGCCAACAAACAGATGTACAATATTTTTACTTTTACCATGTCTATGCATATAGTAAACATTTTAATTGAGATGCATTTTAAATGTTATTCTGTGCAGCCAGGGTAGGGGTGATTGATTATGATAGTCTGAGAAAAATAGTCGATGAATTATAAGCCACAGACTCGCACATGTTTTAGCATACTTCTATGTCAAATATCCTAGGTCTATGATGTCATAAGTTATTATATCGATTTCGAGAGATTTTTATCTTATGACAATATAGCATAGACTTTCTTTTTATTACAATATAAATATAATGAAATGAATTATGAACTATAAATTGTATAATATCTCACTCACCTATGCTCTCCACTCAATATGTCGTGGCGCTTATTTCCGTCCCGTGATGTGAAAAGGAGCAATCCTATCCTGAGTTGATACTGAGCATTTTGTGATAGAAAAACCCAATATCATTTTACCCGACCTAGGAAACGAATCTGAAACGTCAACACAGATACAACTGTAACGCGTACGTATAACAACTGCGCCACCGAGGGAGCTTATATAATGTAGATACGTAAAATAATATAGCAGATAGATATACAATGTGTTTCGTGAAGTTACGACCCGTCGGATGACGGCATCAACATTCCGTCTGCCCGCATCGGTTAACCACAACTGACCTGCGGGCGACATGCCTCTCGGCTTCATAATTTCACCAATAACATTGGTATTGCAAATATACATTTACATTTACTATTACTATTATTATAGAAATGGTTCCACGGTTAGTTGTGGTAGTGTTTACGTACCACCTAATTTATGCTAAAAGAGATAATATTATGATAATGTTTGGTAGTTGATTATCTGCGAAATCAGAAAACTATTCAATGCCAAGTAGCGTGCTATTGATTAGGAGGGATGCACATATAATACACAGGTTAATAACAGGTATATGTTATCATACGATAACAATATTTTATTTAAATATCATAATTTCTAAGTGGAATATATCATGTTGCAGATATGTTGAGAGATTTTGTTGGTTCTTGTATCCTTATCAAATTAAGATCGACATTTGAGATATTTTACTTTTTTGTAAAAGCTTGGCTGTTCTGCTGAGTTAACCCTTTCAAAATCTTTTACGTGATGTGCTTAACAATCACACAGATTAAGAAACAAAAACTTAAATGCCAGATTTTGAACAACTAAAAGTTGAAATACTAAAATTTCGTCTACAATCTTATGTCTCAAATAAAGAATCTGTAATAAAGAGTCTGGAAAGAAATTGGTGTCTTTATTATGATACTTGAAGTTGCAACTTAAGTGAAAGAATAGTTGTGTTCATAATAGTAAGAAAGTATAAACTTGTAATGTCATATCAAATTTAATTAAACGTAATGATTAAATGAAGACACAAATCTGATAGAGAGTAATCTGAGAAATAGGTGTCTATTTTAGGTAAATTTTCAGTTACTTTGAAGTAGAAAATCGCCATTTAAAGTCTTTGATATGTAGTTCGTAATATGTAGAAACAAAATTGGTAGACATCATTTCCTGGGAGTATTGAACTTAACTACATGCTTGTCTCTCAAGACCCTGGTCTGGAATAGGCGAATAATGCGCCATTTATAAAAGGTGTGTTGTCATTCCGGGGGTTATTTAGTCATTTCCAGAGTAAATTACTAATAACGAGAACCCTTTATCTCGTAATACCTACAACGTACTCCCTCTGGATTACGGATGTAAAATCCTAGATGTGACTATTAAAAAACATTACATCTGAATGTTCATTACATTACATCTCAAACTGAATCTTCATAATAATTTATGCATACTAAAATTTTTCTGTCAGCGGTATACAGACTCCGCTGGCTTAGTCGCGTAGAGAAAATGGGAGAAGATCGTGGAGTAAATAGAGCGTATTTGGGACGATCAATCCATTGCAGACCAATGGGTTGTCCCAGATACCCCTAGAAAAATGAAGTGGAAAGGATTTACTAGAGCACTCAGCAACTTCATGACAGACAAGCGCAAGCTAAGTTTGCACAGGTTTGGGAAGGGTGGTGACTACTGGTGTCAGAAGCTAGGACTCACTTTGGATGGTTGCGCCAACAAAATAGGTCGACAACATTGTTACATAAATTAAACAGTTGTGTCTATCTTGAATAGTATTTTGTTAAAAAAAGAACAGCATAAATGACGTGACTCACGAATGTTAGTTGGTTTGAGCATTGCCAAAAAATAAGGCGAGTTCATTGAATATGTTATACTTACTGAACGCCAACGATAGAAGAATATTTGAAACCGACACACGTATTTTTCCAGAAACATCGTTGCTTTTGTCTGTACCAAAAAAATTAAAACAATGCATTTAACAACTTGCGAATTATAAAAAGGTCTCCGTTTAACATAATTCATGATGGCTGGTATACGTCAATTAACATCAGTACTGACTGAAAACAATTGAGTAATTAAGAATACTTTTTGTGGCGCCATTTTAAATCAACCGGTTAAGGTAAGAACGTTTATATGTCAACAGGGATAGGCACCGGTCGATTACAGTGACAACGAATAATTGACGAGTTTTTCGAATTAACCAAACTGGTCGGTGAGAGCAATTTAAATTCCTGATTTTTTTTGCGGAAGTATGTCGTAATAATGACTTTAAGATAAAACTTTTTTACTTATTGATGAGGTTTTCATGTAGATAACACATTAGAGTAATTGCTACAAGTATTTGCTTTCTGCCGCAATGTTAATTAGATTGCTAAAATTGTCATTATTCAGTAATTATCTTTTTTTATTTTAAGTCGTGTTCGTAAAGGACATAAAGCAACAGTTTTATTTGGTAAGACCTTTCTCAACGGATGTTGTATGTTATGTGATAAAAGAAACACACAATGTTAAAATAAAAATATGTTTTAAACGTAATACATTTCTACTTTTATTTAAAATATATGTTCCACTAAATACTCTTTCAGTACCTAACCGTTGGACTTAAGTACTATAATTTGACAGCATATTCCTACAAAACTATACAAATCATTATAATCACTTCACTTCATATTCAATAGACGGCTATCCGTTATTCAGATTTTCTTCGCGGGAAAAAAGGTCCCTCATATGCGCGAGGCTGTCTGCGCAGGTATCATCACTTTGTCAATTTCTGCTAAAACAATCACTATGGAAGATTTTTAGATATTCCATCTCTAAAGGTGGTGAATTTTTTGTCCCAGAAAAGACTTTCACGCTAGCGAAACTGCAAGCAAAAGCCCGTCTTACACAAGTATGAGTAAATATCTGCACGCACCGACGTAAGAGACCTTAAAACAGTAACATTGTTCCCAAAAAGGTCAAAGCCAAAAGTAGTAAAAACTGTAGTAAATCCTTAAATTTTGACACCTGACTCGTGCCCCTTCTATATAGTTTATTGTGACGGTTCTCAACAAAGCGCAACATGGTGTCCAGCCATTACCATTATCATTTGCTTTACAATGAAAAGGTCTGTCCTGGTACAATTCAGATGAAACCCATTTCGACCTAATAACATTAAACATAAAGTAACAGCGGGGTGTATGGGTGTCGCCCTTTATATGCGTCTATGTGTGTATCAAATAAATCACACGCAACGATATGTTTACATTTTATTGAATTTTTGTTCTAAAATGTCACCATATCGCCTCATGGTAGTGATAGCTTACATATGTTGAGAAAATGAAGCGAAGCGTTTGAAATCTCAGGTCAAACTTTCTATTTATTAAAAATGATCAAGGATTATCTCTGATTTATGTTGTTATGTAATTATAATTATTATAAACATTGCTAAGAGTGTTTGAACATGTTCAATATTTATACAATTACTAATTTGAAATATTTGTAGAAAGATATACATATGGAATAATTATTGCCAGCAGTCAGTCGTTTGGTAAACGGAATATTAAATGTGACTCTGCCGAAATAAAAAGAGAAGATAGAATACATGGTGGTTTTAATTCATTTACTGCGTTACATCATCAAAGGACGTTAATAGATCATCTTCTTTTATGCCTGTACAAGTCTTCTTTTCATGATTTTTACGTGACAGCTTATGTCATAATTCAGATCATGGACTGCGTATGTACGTATCGTCTAGTCCTTAAGGCGTGTTTAATTGACAAGTGTAAAAATTCACAAACACCAAAATTTTTACAATACCTATAATATTAGTAGAAATTAGAATATAGGCCTTAGTTAGGGCCAAAAGTACAGATAACTCTTTTAACACAAAAACATGCTGTTTCATAATACACTTTTAAGCTTGTAGCTCAAACTAGTTGTCATCAGCAGATAACCTGTCAGCCACAGATTAAAGCTAGTTGTCACGATCAACTGCAGGTTCCTTTCGAGCAGATTTCATGCTTCCAGGGTTAAAATATCAATATTACTGTGTATCTATATATATATAAATGAATGTTTGTCTATATGTCCTTTATAGAATCGTAAACTATGCATTTAATCATGTGATGATCTTTAGGAAAGTTGTTCTGCATGAGCCCATGAAGGTTTCTGAGTTGGTACGAATTTTTGACAGATGACGCCACTGTTAGGCTACTTTTATCCCGGAAAAGCAGATCACGCGGGCGGAGCCGCGAGGGACAGCTAGTAATTAATAAAAATAACACGGCTTTTAAAACCTTACATAGAAATTACTTTGATGGATTTTTAAGCAAAAGACCTAGGGTGCGAAGATGGTACATTGTGTTTACAACATTATTCGCGGGCTTCCATTCCGGTAGAAATCTAGTAGGTGTTAGGTGCGATTTTACACACGTCATAAAGTTTATCGCTTGTTCTTAGATTATTTTTTATAGTAAAGTTATCTAAAGTATTCAAATCAGATACTTAATACACCCGTTTATAAGTTATATATAGAACCAAGTTATAGCTTTTGTATACGGTATGAATGGGCCAACTGGCTTGTTACCACTCACATAATAATAAACGTGATGCAGCAGCTAGCTATTGCGTTTTGTACGGTCAGTGAGATTTCTGGAGGCCCAAATCCGTTCTTCTGGTATTGTGGATGTTCATGACCGGTGGAGATCACTTACCATCGGGAAACCACTAACTTGTTTGCTAACCTATGCTAAAAAAAGCAACTATTATACAATAATATACGAAAGTTATGTTTTTTTGTGGTAATATTGCATTACTGAAATAATTTCTAAAATCTGTTGGACACTTTTGAAAATTACATTAAACTCTAACACAATATTTTTATCATAGTCAAGTATGCATATTATAATATGCAAATTAATTTGCATAAGTTAAATTCACTTGAGTCGAAACAGCTGCGGGGTATATACTTTAAATCTCTAGGATACCTGCAGCTAAGCTAACAGAAACTAAGCTTATAGTACACCTAATTACATCGAAATAATATTCATTGAATACCGCCAAGTCATGTCAGTCTTGTATATTTAAATAAACAGATGACTTGTATGAAAAAGATATTTGAAAACAATCCATAAATAATGTACAGTGTGTAATGAGGATATATTTATAGAGAGTATGGCCATCAGAGACTAATATATTCTATCTAAACTAACCAAGATAACCCTCGACACCAATTTCTAAATGGCAGATCAGATTTCTTCAAAGAAAGCTAAAGATCACCCTGATTAAACCGGCTTTTAAATAATAAAACGCTCTGTAATCGGTCCATTCGTGATAAACATATAGACAGGTAGACGGCCAGACAGACAAAAGATAAGCTCATAACTTCCTCATTTTTTTTTATAATAACAATCTTTATTAAAATAACATTTAAGTCACAAATTAGTTGAGTGATTCGTTCTTAAACTAGGCCTAATCCTGTATTTTAGGATACCAGTTGTAATTTCATGTGGGTTATTAAGAAAATTAGGTATGGTAATATTAATTCTACGATTATGCATTCAACTTTACATGTACTCTTATTGGTACAAGTCAACTGATTTGTTCCATGAATTACAAACAATGTAATAAATAACAGTTACACCACAGGTAACAAACAGTGGTTCCTGCTCAGCGAGATAATTTGCATGCGTCTTCAGGCATCCGCGTATAGCTATTATTATTGATCGACGGGAGCTTGTCTCGGTGCATTCACCGCGATAACGGATATTTTGCATAAAATGCCTTCAGTTTAGATGCATTTTGTTTCTGATATAATGGCGGATTAAGTTATCGGTGCGTTCACGTGTTGCTTCGGTAAGTGATTTTCAAAACCATTGAAAATTTACTTCGTTATATGAAATATTTTTATGCAAGCTAAATGTAGCAGTTCCTTGAAATTGTTTACAGTTTTATGATAACCCGCCTCATTAGTTTAGTCGCTAGATATCCGGAGGCCCAAATCTACTCACTTTTTCGATCCCTTTCCTTAATGGTTGGCAACGCGTTCATATCTCTTCTAATATTATGAAAGTTCATAAGCGGTGGAGATCACTTACAATCAGGTGACCCACTTGCACGTTTGCTCGCTTATGCTAAAAAGACTAAGTCCCAGAGACTATATTCTTCTCTGCCTATCCCTTTGAGTATACAAACGTGACCGTGATAATTAGTTTATATAACGTGGTATATGTTTTTGTAAATCCGACGTTAGAATATATGTTTTTAATATACGTTTCTACAGGATAAGTCAAAGCAGTATTAATCTACTGGCAAATAGCACGGTAATACGTTTCGTAATTTCACGGTGATTGAGCAACAATTATCCCGATTAAATATGTCAATGAAACGAATACATTATATTTATTACATGTCAAAATGAAACTGACAGAGACTGCGTTGAATATAATAATATTTTTAAAACGAGTTGAACGTGTAGCCTTATATACATCAATCAAGATCGCAAAAAATCATAGTAATTTAGCACTGTATCGAAATCAGTCATGTATCATGTTTTTGCCGCCGCGCTTTGCTTCGTTTCAACTAGTGTTGCCAAATGTACCGATTTTTGAGAGACGTTCCGCTTTTAGGCCCTTCTTTCCTAGGTAATTTTTAGGAGTACAAGGTGGTAGGTCCCTCGTATGCAAGAGGCCGTCTGGGTTGGTAACACCGCTTTGTCTATTTCTGCCGCCAAGCAACTGTGTGTAAGCACTGTTGTGTTTCTGGTTATGGGCAGGCGTGGCACTTAGCAAAGAGCTCGGCAAAGTGACTACGCTACACCTGATGGTAAGTGTAGCGCAATCCAAGAATAGTGTCGACCAACGATAAACAATGTGTCCATCGTAGGTCGGCAAGATCATGCCGGCCAGCCAAAGGGCCAAAGGGGAGGGGAAGGAAAAAGGGATGGGAAAAGGGTTAGGATCAGGGGGCAAGCCCCCTGGGGAGAACGGGATATACACTGGCTAACCCTGGAACGCGACCCACACAAGGCACTATGGCAGGTTTTAGCACCAGTGTACGGTGGTCGCTATCCGGTTGGATACTAGTATCCTCCCATCAGCAGAAACAAAACTTAAAACAAAACTTTACTGAAACAAAACTTAGATTTAAAATATTATTTACTAGCTTTTGCTCGCGGCTCCGCCCGCGTGAACAGCATTTTCCGGGATAAAAGTAGCCTGTAACCGTCTCCAGGGTCCCATCTATCCCTGTAGATAAATTCATCAAAATCGGTTCAGTGATTTAGGCGTGAAAGCGTAACAAACAAACTCACTTTCGCATTAACTTTCACCCCCCTTTTCATCCCTTATTAACTAAAATTTCCAAAATTCCTGAAACACGTATTTATTTGTTTTACGTCAATAACCGAAATACAAAATTTTGTTTATGTAACTTTCAAAATGACGGACTTTCATACATATTATCATCCCCTATTTTGACCCCTTTGGGGTGGAATTTTCTAAAATCCTTTCTTAGTGGGTGCCTACATAACAAAATGAATATACAGTCCGAATTTCATGCTTGTAGCCTTGATACTTTGCGCTCGGCGATGATGAATCAGTCAGTCAGTCAGGACATGTTATTTTATAAGTATAGATTGTTTATTAAAAAGGTTAATCGTAAGCGATGAACAAATGCTTCGCGAACGTCACTTGAAATTTGTCAGTTGATTATATGGTTTTTGCAACAAAGGATTTTTATTGATTTAACATAAACAGCAGAAGGATATTCTAATCTTCAGTGATCTCGGAAAAAATGAGTGTTTATAGTTCAAATATTTATTGTTAGGCATTATTGGATGTATTTATTTAATTTTGTATAACCCCTTTTGTTCATCTGTATGTTCTTTATATCCCGCTTCTATCAGTCTCGCTATTTGCAAAAATGCATCTGGCAACACTTTTCAACCAACGTTCAGCAGCATCTATTGACATAATGATGTAAGTGGCCTGACCTGTAGTTGCACGATAATATTATAAGGCATACAATATTTTATATGATCTATCTATCTAGTTTTTCCGCTGGCTGCCAAGAAGCATAAAGCTTATTGGATATTGTAAGATAATAAGCAAAAACTCTATCATGCACGAGTGCAAGGATTATTTATTACTAACAAGACGAGTAGGGGCTTACTTCGGGATTTGTTACCGTTCATTAGTAAAAATTTCATTTACGTTTAATAAAAAAAAATCGCAAACACGTCTTTATCGTGAAAATATTAGGTAAACGATTAGAAAGTGGTAGAGCCACGCTGTAAACAATTTTGTCTAGAGCATAATTGTTAGCTTATTTGTACAGGCGAGCGGCGTGCTCGTCTCGACTTTCCAATGGATATAAAAACTAAAATGGCTAAAACTGGCAAATTAGAGATCAGGTTTAGTAACCAAACCGCGAGACCTATTTTTGGTTTATATTCGTATCTATATTGAACGGTCGCTCTCGGCAGGTCTTAAAAAGTATATGAGGCTTAAAACCCGGTAGTTAAAATGCCATTAGTACAAAAATATATCCTGCAGTAACCCCTAAAATGTCGGTATGCTGGCTTTTATATCCAAAAACAAATCAATGATGTTAGGTTGTTTGTGCCACTTACAATTACAAAACACTAAACTTACATTCTAAAGTTATATAATGGCATTGGTATCTTAAAACAACACTGGGAAACAGTTCGAATCGTATCTAAATTCTTGCTAAACCAACTTAACTTGTTACAACAAATGTGCTATCGTGAATAGGTGTTGCTTCGAAATTATTTTACTCTTAGAGCTGTAAGCAGAATGTGCCCACTTGCTATTCTGAAATTCAAATGACTTCGGGACTAACTTCAGAACACAATCGCATTTTAGTAGAACACAACTTTGTATACAAAAGACCTTTTTTAATTTATTCGAATTCTAAGAAGATAGGCTATATAAATATAATTTCAAAAGGCTTCTAAAGTTTACAATAAACATATAAATACGGCGATTTATTCAAAGGAAAGTTTAATGTTGTTGATAATTCCAAACTATAGAAGCCGTAAGTACTATTTAAGCTTGAAGTTCTGAGTGTTTTGTTAGAATTTGTGAGGGTTTAGGGGCTGGAATATCATATCGATAAAGGACCAAACTATTCGTTTATAAATCTACGGAGATCATAAAATATATTTAACAATTATGCAAAGCCTGAGGGTTCGTCGAAGAAGCATGATCGAGAACCACTTATTAAGATATCGCGGTCGCATCGAACATTACGCGCTGGAGGTTGGAAAGGCAATTTCTTAGCCGGTAATACTCGATGGAATTACCATGACAGTCATCAATAAAATTTTAGCGGTTCAACTTTTGAAAACAACGAGATCGTTGATTTTCAATCTGATTGTGGAAGAGATAATTTGTTATGAAAGGTTTTTACCGCACGTTTTAAATTAAGGATTCGAAATTTCAAGTGCCGTAATTCTGAATAACAACGTCATGCAAAGGGTATTCATTTCAAAGTGAGAAGTAAAATTTGTTAATTAGAATTTTGTTTTGTTACTGCTTTACGTGCTAAACAGATTGAAAAGTCTAAGAACAAATAGATACCGAATTTAAAAACTTCCAAATAGTATTTAGCTGATAGGGGAGTACCTGATACAAATTTGTACTCGACTGGATGAAACCCCACCATAATGGCTTGTTCGTTCGGGCACGTCGTGGTTCGGCTTTCAGCCAGAGACTAGGCTGGCATAATTTTGCCGATCGTCGCATCAACGGTCGTAGTATCTTTTGATGGTCAACATTATATTTCATTACACTTAACATCAGGTCCAGTTTAGTCACTTTGCCGTGCCAGGATAAAAAAAATTAGATTTCAATTAGATATTCAAAAACATAAAATAAAACCGACTCAGAAACACTGAAAAACACATTTATAATCTCATAGCCTAATCTAACCATTTCTGTATACTATTTCTGTTTAATTTACAACGAGTAATATTTAAATGTTGATAACCATCTCCTTTTTGCATCATATTTCACGGACACAACGATATTATTATTCATTAAACTTTATTTATAATTTAATTTAATGAGAATTTTTAACATCACATTTTCAACGGTCGTACAATACTGTCAAATTCGTAGAACTATGTTTATCTGATTGTCGTGATTAATGTTGTACACTAAACTCTATTTTCCTCCTTTTGTAATATGAATGATATTCGTATATTTGACCCGTAACAATGTGTCCTTTGTCCCAAACATCAATCAAATACACTTAGGTAGCAATTTCATAGCTGACATGTTGCGTGTACCCCCATCCAATGTCGGTCAATTTACATCAAATTACATCAGGCTTCATTAACTGATCTTGACAAATTTGAGTTTACTTCTCAAGATATAATATAAGTCTTAGCTACTTTAAAATTACGATCAAAATGCTATAAAATTTTATGTCGAAACATCAACGTGGGCTGGTGCCGGTGTAAAACTAAAAACTGCAACAAAAACGTGGTCCCACGAAAATGGACACCGCAGATGACACTGAGTCGACTTTAATGACAATTTAATAGCATCGCCTTCTGTTCTTGGAGACGTGTAATCAACGCAAATGATAAAACGCTCTACAGGCTGGATATCGCTTTTTGTCATTATTTTTATGACCTCAGTTATATTATTTTAAAACAAATTAAATACTGTGCTAGGGTAAGTACTTCTAACTAAAACTTAATTAGTTCTAGTGGAATTGTTCGTTGTGTCACAAATTATACCATTACATTTTATTACCTCATAATCATTGTTCAAAGACTTTTTTTTAAGTTTTAGTTGTTAAAAATCGTATGAAGGATCAGAAATATAAAATTTTCGCATCGTAAAAACTTTTGATACGTTATATTCGAGTGCTTTGATACAGGTGTCACGTCGTAGGTTATCTTAAACACTCTGACAGCGGCACTCTCTAAAATGATAGGTACTTCGCGTTTTATATTCACAGCGAGATCTTCTTATTACCATGCACGAGATGTCTTCTTAGTATGCAGGGTTCGCTGCGGCACTTATTAGTCTCAAAAATTCCAAGAGTCCCCCTCCTTCAAAAGTTTTCGAAGTAAAATGTCCCAGCTTCGGCCGCATTTAAAACTTAGGTACCTAATGTTTAATACATAGACGATATTGCTTTTGATAAAGCGGTTTACGAATCTAAAATTTAAACCACGATCGAATACTAATGCGGCTGTGTTTTGTTTGTGTCGCGGTCATAAATATTAACTCGGAAACACGTAGAGGTGGAAACGCTCAGGTGTTTTAAGATGCACTTTTTTAAAAATCATCTCGTTCAATTTTGAATTTAAAAATAGAATTAAATGTTCTTTTCACAAGACCGTAGTATTAATTGGTAGTATTGTGTCGATTGAATTTTATAAATTGAATCTAATACCATCATCGAATAAAACTTGCTGAGTTATGTTTGTAAGATCGTACCGAATCAAAACAAATTATTCCCGTCGCCAACATTCATTGTTCTAGGATGACCTACAAGATTTTGACGAGTCTACATCATCGTGTTATGGTGAACACAAAATGTTAATTCAATCTTGTCACATTGATGTTTTATTATGGAAATGTTCTCGTGTCTATTGTCTCACATTTCATGTTTTGATGATAGGTATATTTTTTATGGGTGGAAACATGTTCTCAATATTTTTATGTTTATAGCCCATGATATAAAAAAATTGCAGAGCCGGTCCCTAATGCCTATGTTAACTAAGACCAAAATAAACTGTACATGTTTCTTTACACTCAGTAAGTCCATTTTTAGCAAAATTGTTCATATTTAGTTACGTAACTATCCAATTAGCAGGCAAAGCAAAGTAACGGTGCACCAATTCTCAGAAGCAAAGAGTAACACGCAGTTTTGTCGTCGATTTAAAATCGAACAAGCTATTTCCGAGGCAATTGTTTCGCGCCGCAACACAGTTTCCCTAAGAATTACTGGCAGCCACACGTCTGTTCCTTTTATAATAATTTAGCCGATAATGCGAAAAATACGTGCCTTTCGCCGTCTCAGCGCTACGTGAGTGGGACCTTATTGCCACTTATTGCTTTCGAATGAAAGGAAATTATAATCTTAACATGGAAACATTCCTCGATTTTTATTGTAATGACAAATGTTTCGATTTACATTACGTTCGGTTTGTGTTTCGCGATGTTGCGGATAAAACGTATGTTGGTACTTCACGAATAAAAAATAATTGTTTCAGTCAGTTTTATAATCTGCGTTTATTTGTATTAGATTGAATTATCTTTTATAATTAGTTTTAGATAAAAAATACGTAATTATACTTATTACCTGACGTAATTGTAAAATAAATAATAAATATAGCAAAACAAAATCAATATCCCAGTTTGAACTAAAACTTTTTTTGCAACATCATCATATACATTCTGTGCTAAATATTTTTTGTGTTAAGACAGCACATATATAGTTAGACTATGATTATGTAAGGTATAGTCAGACGTATAAAAATATATCAGCTTACATCCATAACAATGTATTGTCAGCATAAGAAACAAAATAAACACTATCGTGCTTACTGACTCGGATAAATTTATCTCAAAATAAAATTCAATGTCACAGTCGACTATAAAATCATTTTTATCTATCCATTATCTTTGGAAGCGATCTGTTTATAAAATATAAAAATAATGGAGAAAACAAATCCCGAGCTCACGTCTTTTCTTTCAAAACAATATATCACAGCGATATAACAATTTATAAAAGTCTCGAATCAAATCGGAGATCCGGTCGTCGTATCTTAAGCCCGCCTCTGTGTCAGAGCTTTCCTGTTGAGTAGGTAAGTATTCTAGATGGCACGATATTCGTTAACAAAAACGATAATCGGCAACTTTATATTTTGTATTTTTTCTCTAAAATACATTAATATAAATGTATGATTTTTAAGAAGTTAAAATAATACATCCTTGGTTAGGACGATTTACGTTAATTTACGTAGCATCGGTTTATTGGAATGTTCTTTTTTCTAAGGTTTTTCTTCACAGTTTTGCTAATAAAGATGTCAATCTTTGTAGAAGAATAAATGAAGCTAAAGGCTCAATTTAACGGTGAAGGAAAACATCGAGTTGAAACTTGCATATGTGAGTTCTCATTATGAAATTCAACAGTGTGAAGTCTACTAACCTATACTAGGACAGCGACTCTACGAAAAAAACTTCTCTATATCGCAGAGGAACCCTATATCTAGTAGGAGGAAAATTTTAATGATTGCTGTTACTGTGATAGTATCAACTAGAAGGCATTGAAGTGACGGTAAGATGAACATAATCTTTCTTTTTTATACAACTGACCTGTTTTAGGGCCTATTATGTGAGAGGAGATTGTGAAACCTTTGAAAACTGGGATTACAGTGGATGAATAATATTATTAAACGCTGTCTATTGATTCTAGGTAGAAAATCTCGGCTTAATCCATTACTTAGTACTCTTTCTTACATTTATACTGCTCTAATCTCTTCCACCTGCCCTTATCGCAGTGGGTCGGTGCAAGTGCGCAACATGTTTTTGAGCCCATGTTATAGAAATATTTGGCTTGTGGTTCTAACAACCGGCCGCATGCCTGATATCAACCCCTCTGGGGGAAAAGTCTCCTTATATTTGTTGATCACACAACAATTAGTCTTGGTGCGTGAATCGAACCCACAGCCCCTCGCTTCACAGCCGGCTACTCGTTTAGTGCCCCACAGAGGTAGTCGTATTCCTTATTGCTCCAATTATAAACATTTTTTTTTCTAATTTCTTCTTTTCCTATACTAATGATTCTTGCAATTTTATTTTATCCAAGAGTGGGGAGGATAATGTAGTGTCTGTGACGGTTAAAGTCGTATTTAATATCTTGCAGTGGATATCCACCAGTAGAAGATTAATTCAGCATTCAGATTAAATACTCACACGTACTTGCTAGCTTCGCGTAGGTATGTCAAGAGATCACGTTTTGTGGGTTCGGTGGCACAAAAAACCATGACATGACAGTATGTGGTTTTTTAAAGTCGAAAAGTACCTATGGAGACTTGTAAATTATCTATACTACATAGTACCTTATAAATAATAAATCGCTGTAAGTTTATAAAATTAAAAGTATGTAACACATGTTAGTATAAAATTCGAATCACAAATTGCTACATTTATCCGAAGTAGAATAGGTAAAAGGCAAAAACAGCCAACAAAAAGGTTTGCTGCAATTTCTGTCTGCATAATGACAGACACAGACGAGACATTTAGGCCAATTGTTTGGCTTCAACCGTTAGACACTGATACCAGTGATGCTCCCGTCTGTAAACAACTTACTATAATTCAGGTTTACAACTAGTGACGTCATGAGATAATAACAGTACCGCCGAATCTTATACATTTACCTAGTTCGAAGTACATGAACGTAAACGTGGCGTCACTTACGCCCATGAATCGGACTTTAACACAATCTTCTTGTACCTGCCCTTATCCTACTCGCAGTGGGATATATATGTTACAGAAATATATAGCTGGTAGTATTTACGACCGGACTTGCCTGACCGTAAACTCTATGGGTGAAAACATTTGTCTCGGTGCCGGAATCGAGCTCGCGATCTCTCGCTTCACAGCCGGTTGATCACCCACTGCGCCAAAGACGCTGCCAAACACAATACACGTTATATTTTTAAAATTACCATTTCTTTAGAATACGTCCCTCCATTGCACATACGACATGCTTATAATACACTGAACACGCCTAATGCATAAAATATGAATCGCCTCTTTGAATTTGTCATATCAAAACGGTATCAGCCGATGAAGCATGATAAGCCACACCTACCATACAACAGTGCAATAGTATTTTTGCTTAGTACAACGACGCAGACAATATATGCGCATAATTTTATATTTTATCGAGTGGGACTATGTATGATCAGTTTGCTTTCGAAATCAGCACCTTCCATTTAGTCAGGTCGTATAAACACTTCGGTGTTTTGTTGGCGATTTACAAGATTGATAACTTTGTTTGTTAATCCATTATTCATCAAAACGGTAGAAATTAATTAATTGTTTTTTTATAAATTACTGTTTTTGCCAAGGTTGACTGGAGCAACCAAAATAACCAACATATTTTAAACACACGCTGTCTATTCCAGCCGTGTCGACCGCACGTTAAAGTGAATTCAGTTTCCGTCTACCCAATGGTTAGTTTATATTTTTCTACTTTCCAATCCAAACGAAGCCCATACCTACTACGTTGATCAAGTTCTTTTTAGGGGGAAAACAGGATAGTTACATTATAATTCTCTGAAGGGCAATGACATGGTCTCTACGAAATATTTTACCGATAAGCTCTTTTTTTTAAACGATAAACAAGTACATACTACGATGAGTTACGGTAATATAGTAGGGAGTAGAAGGGCCAGTTAAGATGGAGTTCACAGGTTCACAGGAGTTCAGTACTATAATATCAGTGCCCAAGGTAGAAATCTGACTTTTCAAAGATACGTATGTATTCTTAATTAATTAACGCTCTGTTGAATGGTAAAAGAAACTTATAGGAAACTTGCATACTGAGATTTCTCCATAAATACTTCTAGATTTTTAAGAAGTCTACCAACCCTAATTAGGTCAGCATATTTAACTAAAGTCCATATAATTCGTAGAGGAGACCCGTGCCTATGACAATAATTATTATAATCCCTGTCTGATAATAATATTATTATGAGGTCATCGTCGGTGTATGAATAGGGGCATAATTAGACTTGAGTCTTGGTACTCAACTTCAGTGTCAAGTGATACTACCTATACACGCATTACAATTTGTGCGTTTTGGTCTCATTAAATGTCTCTTGTTTGTAAGTTCTAGCCTTGTTACATAATGTAATAAAATAACACATTGAACAGTCCATCGTTCAGGTACATATTTGTCATGCATATTGTTAATTTCGTATTTTGCCGTCTTATATTTTTTTCATAACGCATAAATGATACAAGCGTTTATGTAATTAGACTATATCCTATCATTAAAAATAGAATTTGCTTCATTAAAATTAATCAAGTCATTTCCAAAAAGGATTTTCAGTATCAGTTTGGTGGTTTTGTCCGTAGTAAGTACATGTTCTTCTTCACATAACCTGATTAAATATATGAATTCGTTAGAGGTAATAGCTGCTTATCATATTGACATAGCATACCTATAGAAGATGCCACACTACGCGCCTATTTTACAATGATTAACTATGATTCCACAACCAGTATAAGGTATAAAATAACTATTTTTGAACTTATCTAGTAGTTAGTAGACATTTTTCTGCCGGAATATATTTCTAAGCGTTTAATATAGTGTACGGAGCATTAACCAGTGGTAGTGAAACTAGCCTATGTTAGGTAAAATGACAGATTTTATAATAAACAAAATTACTGCTTTACGCATATCAATTAAATACCTCATTTGCAGCTCAACCCACGCACATAAACCATAGAAATTTTAGCTTAGTAACATTGCCTCACATTAAATAAAGCGAAATCAAACAGACGGCAAGTGGCATTTGCATTAAATCTTTGTTTATTTACGGCCCACATCGAAGCCACGGTGTATTGTAAATTATTACGGGCTGAGTTTTAAAACGATAAAATGTACTTGAAATTCAGTGCGATTAAGCGTGGGGTGTAAAAACCAGAAAGCAATTAAAATTAGTCAAACGGCAAAACTGGAGAACTTTATTGTCCGTTAACATCATAAAATTAGTAGATTTATGTTATTTGATCTGGCGATTGACAGAGCAGCTCTATGAGAGACAGAAAGTAGAAAGCCAGGTGATTTAAAAATATGACAAAAAGAAACATGAATTTTAGATTCGGATGTAACAGCATAAATTTCCTTAAAAATTGTGTTAACGGACTTAAAAATGTCTCAGGTCTTCGTATTTTATGGAGGAAATCAAAGTTAACGACATTTTTAAAATATGATCTTGATATTTTCTTAGGTGTTTTTCTACTTAAAATGCATAGTCTTGATTCTAGGAATTTATGCGGAGATAAAATTCAATTAATTTACAGAAATAAACTTTATGGTGAATAAAAAATAAAATTGGACGTCAACCAATAGACCGATATAGTTTAGCTACAAGCAAGTGAAATAAATTGTGAGCTTCTTTTGAAAGTCTATATCCCACTCAGCGTACGAAATGTAACTGTCACTTCATGTCAGTTTTCTGTAATGGTAATAACTCAGTTGAGCTGGCTTGTTCATGCAGTAGACAGGCTCTACCATTTTTAATATTCTTTTATCCATCAGAAAGAATCACATGGAGGAGTATTTTGCGTAGTGGCCATTAGTGCCCATATATTTAGTTTATATAAATTATTCTTTCATTCATATGCCCCATTAGTTTTATATAAGTTCAGTTTGTTTATTTATTCGATTAAAAGAAATCCGAACACTAAATCCAGTTGACTGTTTAAAGTACTAATTAATTAAAATACCCTTTTTAACCGGCTTTAAACTAGGAGTTTCTCAATTCCGCTTTATGCCAGGTTCGAAATTCTCATCATAGTTTGACAGTGGGTTTGGTATTATATAAGGCGACACACCGTCTGACCCACACTAACTTATTCTGAACCCGACAACGCGCTACGGAAACGAAGTTTGGCCATTGCCTCATCGGTTAGTCAATAGAGTATATACCACATGCAGGTGAAGTTGGCTTTGGGCCTAAGATGTTGCTGGCCTACTTACACTCCAATTTACAATTTTTAACAATATTTATTACTAGCTTTTCCTTGAGGCTCCGCTCGCGTTATCTGCTTTTTCCGGGATAAAAAGTAGCCTATGTTACTCAGTGATAATGTTAAAGTTGATTTAAGGGATTTTTTACAATCGTTCCAGTAGTTTTTAAGTTTATACGTTACATACAAAAATACAAATCTTTCCTCTTTACAATATTAAGTGTAGATTATGCAGACAGTATTGGATGATTTTATTACATTTATTTTATCTACGATATCCTTTTTTCAGGATTTTGACAAGAAACATAGCTATAAAAGTAATTAAAACCTGCATAATTTAAAACCGGTCGCATTTCGCATAGATTAGACATGTAAACGAATTTATAATTAAAATTTCTCAGTCTCGTATGAATTTTTATATCGCATTTATTTGCATGCTTAACTAGCAGCTAATTTACGACCGAGACAAGTCATATAAAACAACGATTTAATATTAAGCTATAAAATTCGATTCAAACGTCACAATTCGATTTAAAAGTAAATTATTGCTGAATCAGCGCAATGGTAAATTGAATATCCGATCGTAATGACCTTCGTTTGTGCATAAAGGCGACTCTGAAGGCGGATGCCGACCGACTTCTTATTACCTCACACTTTGGACACACGGCTGTGGCGATTATAAAGCCCTTATTGTATTGTTATATTATCTTTTTCAATTGATTTATATTTTATTGAATAGAGAACGTTTACAGATCGTTTAGCTGGTTAGTAATCATACCTATTGGAAGGAGGGGCTTCCAATAGGTATCGATAACGAGGTCATAAAAAATGATTTGAATGAGCTGATTTTTTGTTTTTACTTAGTTAATATTTATATAATTTTACAGTCATATTGTCCTACAAATAAAATAATAATTTTTTGAGTATCATCAAATCGAAATATTCTATCCTTGCTACCTCTGTTAGCTACCACAATAGAGAATTTTCGCATAGGGAATTGTTGGGCGTCTCATCGAAACGAAGCTACTCACGGAAAATTAGCTTGATAGTAATCAAGTGGATCAGCTGGCCCAGGGACGCCGGACCATTACTTATTATACTCGCCAAACTGTTAAGTTTGATAACGGATGCGATCGATTTCGTTCACAAATTAAATAATGAAATTAAACTTTATACTTATATATTTCGTAGTGAGAACTAATATTTAAGTAGTCAGATGGTCGCAGCCATATTACACGCAATGCGTTAAGCTCTAAGAGGTCACAAAAGTCACAATTAAATATAATTGTCTAAAAACGTAATACCTTCATTGTTAAAACATAGTAATTAACTATCCACGAGTCCCTCGAACCGTAATTTAAAATTGAACCCTAATTACCTTGAATATATTATCATTTTAATCGGAAATTTGGATTTGGTATAATGAAACAAAAACGCTGCGGTGTCTCGAATTGATTTACAAACACCATTCCGGTCGTGATTAAATATGCAAGGCTTTTTACTTTAGTCAAATTATTATCAGGTTTTTTCAATTACTTTTTATTTTGTATTTCGTGTAAAAGGTGACCGAAAAATATTACGTTATTAGCAAATGTAGTAAATATAGTGGATTATATTTTTTTGGCTTAGGCCATCAATCGAACAAGAGAGTCACCTGATAGGAAGTCATCTCCACTGTCAAGTAACGTCCATAATACCCAAAGGTGCATGGAAGCGTTGCCGACAATAAATGAAAGGGATAATTTAAGGATTGGGAATAGGGGGGAGGTTTGTGCCTCCAAATATCTCACAGAATAAAACGTAGCACCAAGCCTCTACTTTTCATTGGTTTTCTGTAAATCAGTAGTAGCAAGCCGGTCGAGTAGGCGCATAAAAATGTCTACAGCGTGGCTCTATTATTAAAAAAATGTCATAGTAATTACCAATGTAATGGTGCAGTTAAATAACGCTTACTAGTGAGTCTCTGTCGTGGACTGCTGTATTATAAGAGAGGATTGTTCCAACCTTGTAAACCGTTCATAACAAACATTAGTCCACGAAATTTACTTTTTATGTGTTTAAAAAAAGATAGAAAACATTTATCTGGCACGTTTTCGAAACACACTGATATAACAAAATATGAACGAAAAATAGCATAAAGAACAGCAATATATAAAAAAAATGATAATAATAATAATAAATAATTAACAAATAGATATGAATGGAAGAAAAACGAAAATGTTTTTCGAAAATTTGGAAATTAAATGAGTAATATACAATATACATTAAATTTAAATTGTGCCCCACGGCAATCTCGGTTTTTATTATTACAAATTCGTAATGAATCCCCGACCATCCATGTTCGATCAGTTATTCAAAGGAAAATAAGTACACAATCTAATTTGTAACATATCTGTATTAGGTAATAATTAATAAGTGTTCGTATTTTCAAAATAGAAGATAATTGTCGAAGTGCATAATTTTAATCGTACTACTGTAGTTATTCCTAGAGTTTAAAGTTTAAAGACGCGTCACGTTTCCTGTGCAAAGTTGATTAACTAAATATACTATATAAACATAAAAAAATCCAGTCAAGTGCGAGTTGGATACTCGCACTGATGGTTCCGTACCATATTTATTTTTATTATTTGTTAACGAAACACCATAATAACGAGTATACTGTGAACATTTCAGTGGGTTATCTATTATGGAGATCCAGTTATCGAGCTGTAAAAAAGGAGCACAGCTAGACACAGACGAGTGAGGATCCGTAATAGTTCGTTCCGTTCTGTACGGTACCCTAAAAATTTATACGATGATACAAATAAACAATTTACATTCATTGTAACTGACAGAGTGAATTATTAACTGAGCTGAGCTTATATCATATATCTAGCGATGTATAAGGTATTGCTATTGTAAAAAATATATTTTACATCAATGAATGACAAAGCATCTAAAACGATATAAAAAGAAGACAGCCAAATTCTGAGCAATGACTGAATGCTAACGCTTCATTTGCTAGCATTACAATGTTTGTTACATTTTGTACACATCTACAATCCTCATCATAATTAAATCAGTAACATCCAATTAAAAGTAAATGGATAGCGGGCACATTTTAGAGTTCAATTTATTGACAAGTATCTTATGTAGTATCTTATGTTCTATTGATCACTATGTCACGATTTGTAAGTAGAGTTTCACGCATCGATTACTATCCAATTTTGAGCTCACCGAATACCTGTCGGGCGATCTTTTGTCGCCTTGTCACGTGCCACTGGACTTCCTATCTTATCGCTTTTATTTACTGAAACGAATCCAATGAAAAACGTGCTTTCCTCTGTGTTAACAAAGTTTTATTATTTGACCAATATATCTCGTTTTCTATTTTAAATATTGTTATTATCTTGCGTTTCATTTTTTGTTCTCACTTATAAACAGAATTTCTCGGTAATTTTCCCATGAGACCAAGGGAGTAGCCAAGATTTACTCCAAAGTGGGGAAAGGTTTCCTTCAAGTTCCCCCAAAGTCAGGGAAAGTAAATGAATGGATCAGCTAGTCACACAGCACAAACAAATTTGTAGGACCTCGTGTACTACGTGCCAGCGTTTTGAATTTGACGTGGTAATTTTAAAAGAATTAATGTTCGATTAGTCACAACAGTATTCAGGTTCGAGCAGCTGTCCCACCCTGTCCCACCGTGCATTAAACTATAACATTAGAAGCTCAGATTTACTAGTCAAATCACATATAAACTAACCGTAAACTTTGAAGTGATTAGGTGCGAGGTATGACCAGATAACGGTCTATGCCAAAGCTAAGTAAAAACCAGAAGTGTTATCTAATTAATTTATCTAATTACGATGACGAATCATTGAATAATGTGTTAGAATAACTTAGTGGACCATGGGCTAGACTACAAACAGGCCGTCAATCCTACCTTATCTAGATCAGATCGCATCTTGTGACTGATTAACCGCCGTGATTAAAATTTATACCTTTTGAGGCCAGTGTGGCCACGCTTTAATTCGATTAAGGGTTTATAGTACGGATTAAAAGCGCATGTCAATCACCTTTATGAGGAGTTTAAAGTTAATCCGTGTGTGGGAGGGAAAGTAAAGCCTGGGTAATTACAGGCACTACGTTTACGAAGTAGGTCAATTATGATCGTTAATTATAATTCTTTAATAACACCCAGTAATATAGAACGCGCCGTCTTAAACTACGTTAGATGTTCACATCAATGAGTTTCGTTTAATTTGAACTATTGAGGCTTTCTCTAAATATTTCAAATATTATGTTTCAGCTGGGATACGAGCCTTTGTGACAATATAAAATTATAAAGCACTCAAATGAATGCAAGGTCTTAAGCGGTACATACTCTTTTAGCTAGCAGTACTACTTGAAAAGTCACCTTCATGACTGATGTTAGTGTTAGGGGCATTGAGATAATATTATCATCTAGCCAATAGGCCGAATCTATGATGACTTAGAAGAAACCTACTATGTATCATTAACTCATTCTTTCATCTCTTACTATATGCCTCAAGAGATATATCATAGCTACCAAAATGTTTAAATAAATTCAAAGTTAAGACAATTGTATCTTACTGTGCGAAACTTAGGCCTTTCAGTTTCACGTTTATTGTAATAGGAATCAAATTATTGATAGTAACAAAATCATCTTTATAGATTCTGTAAAATGGTTAGGCATTTGTCATAATACTCTATTCTGATATTCCTTGCTTTGTTCAAATATTTGCAAGTGACACGCAAGCGTAAGCACATTTTATATTCACATTATTAGCATATCCACAACACTAAATCTATTGCGAGAGTCTTTGTACAAGTTGAAAGATGTCTATCAATCGTTTAATGTCAATTAAAGTAAGAATTGGCATGCCGATCACGATTAGATTATGGGAAATCGAGTTTATTGAATATTTATCATCCATTACATCTGGTATATCTAGATTTCGCGTATTTTTTTTAACGATTTCTTTTCAGATATTGATAAATAGGGTGGTGGCGAATGGAACAAAACTGTCATTGATTTTATTTACAATATCCCGCATCATATTTATAAAATATTATATAAGCGACTGTAAAAAGGTTGTGGAATCGTGAAAAACAATTATCAAGATATATAAAACAATAAATTTGTGAATGTACACTTCGCCATACTGATAAATATTTAGTTTCATTACATATCTATTTTAGGTTATTATTCTGAAGTTAATAAATTAAATTCTAGAATTTAAGAAAGGATTAGCTTATATATCAGGCTTATAATTACTAATATACATTTATGTATTATTATTAAACATTAACTAGTAATACGCACTTATTTGGATCTGTATTGATACTGTTTACAAAAATATACCTACAGCGTGGCTCCTCACCCTTTCAGCAACAAATGATTAACTTACAATACATGGTCAACTACTAGCGACCCAGCGCATAATAAAAGCATAAAAAATATTCTACACGACGCTTCAGAATCTCATTTTATCCCAACAAAGGTGCTAATATGTCTACTATACGTCCATTATAAAACCATTTTGTAACGCATCTCTCTAATAGAACGATTTCGTGTGGACATGATGGGCTGTATCGAAATTACCTTTATTGCGCATGAGACCAGGAATGTTAAGCCGGCTACATACGTAGCTGATAATATAACAAGCCAGGATGGATCTTCCCCATAGGCTATACACTGAACTAGCAAGCTGAAGCAGCATCCGCTGAGATCGTGACGCGCTAACTTTAGCTACATTAACTTCAATTTAAAAGAAACCTGCATAAAATTGTTCAATAATTATTACGTAAGTATGGCTTGTTCTTATTTGTATAGAAACTCTTTTAAAATCAATATTTACGATAGTAACACAAGGAATATGCTTGCTTAAATTAAACATATAGCTCAATGCTTGTATTTAATGATTGATTTTTATTTGATTTGATTGAATGACGAGATGAGCAAGGCGCTCGCCTGATGGTAAGCGCCTCGCCTGCCCATAAACAGAAGCAACGACACACAGAGCTTTGATTTAAAAAACCACTGAACTGCGCTCTTCACCCCGAGATATAAGATTTTGAGTCTCATAATGTCCAGTATTTTCACTGGCTTCAATTTTCTTCAAACCGAAACACAACAGAGCTTACACACTTGGCGGCAGAAATAGACAAAGCGGTGGTACCAACCCAAATGGCCTCTTGCATACGATTTTGTCATGCTTGCAGCTTCGTATGTAGCCAGCTTAATTAGGGATATTGGCTATGTCGTATAAATCACTGACGGCCGCAACCGATTCGGATTGCCGGCACTGGAAACGGCAGGAGAGATGCTCACAGAATGTTGAGGGAGATACTATTCTGTTTAGATCCGATTGGTTGATACAAATTCCACTAGCATGAAGTATAGTACTTGAGTTGTACAGATAATGGTATTAGTTTTCAAATAAACTAGTGATTTAAATATAAGAGTGGGTATTGACCATGTTGAAATATAAAGGCAATGTATCTTAGTGTTAACTAAGATAGAAACTGACTTCTGTTAAGAAGTCACCGATATTGTACTTCCTACACTTGCTGATTGATGTTATTGCTCTACTAATCTAGAAAAGAAGCTTGTAGCGCTACAAGAATGAGTTGCAGGACAATTGAAATTAAAACGAGTCAGTACAGACGAAAAGTCAATAAATGTATGAATGCAAAGGCGAAAGGAGTATTAATAACGTGTGGAGAAAGTATGAAGTATCATGCCGATTTTAAATCATCAGAGCACGACAATATATCGAGGCTGGTGGCAAATGTGTCGATTATCTCGCACCAAGTAGGTTGGTAAGAATAATCCTACCTAGATACTGCCCGTGTCGATTGCGGAGAGACTAAGCGGTTCAACCAGTTTATTCATTAATATTATTATGTTCCCGTATTTCCATTTCCAAGATGGTAGGTCCCTCGTATGCGTGAGGCCATCTGTGTTACTACAACAGCTTTGTCCATTTCTGCCGCCAAGCAGAGGTGTGTAGGCACTGTTGGGTTTCGGATTAAAGGACATTGCAGCCAATGAAATTACATTGACACTTAACAACTTATATCTCAGGGTGACTAGCGCAGTCCAGAGCACTGCCATGCATAATACAAATTTCTAAATTTCAGGCGTGGTATTACCAATAGGCGAATGATCTACTCGTCTCATTTAAGCAAATAAAAAAGAATATTATGCATTTTCCTTACCTTACTTAATGTGATAATAATATCTCCACGCATTTACTCCCCAACATTTATATAAACAATGCCCATTAATTCCCACATATTTATTAAAACGAAAAATAACATATAGTTATTCTGATTTACGACAATGATGTTCAGAATTGGCAAGTGAGACCAGTGGACCAGTCCAAAAGTCAACATCACATGTATCCTGAATAATAAACGAGTCTTGGACGGCAGGCTGACGGCGTCACAGCCATCACTCATCGAACAACAAAAAATTAAAGACCATGATGGCCAACAAGGTCATTGATGCGAGGAATCCTGTTGAATTTCGAAACGCGCCAGCACTGTCATTACATATTTTTCTCGAATACTAAACATATGTTTAAAAACTTCTTCAACGGGTATTTTTGTCATTGTTTTTGTTTTGCACCGCGAAAAAAGTGTTTTATCGAATTTTTTTTTTGTGTGCAATACATAATTCAAGCTAAAATGAAATTAATTTAAATTTCGAAATCAACGTTCATAGAATATTTGTACATAAACATTTAAAATGGAACCTAATTGAAACAAATTTGATCGAATAAAAAAACATTCTGGTATTATCGCATGTACTACATCTAGGCCTAAACATCCGTGCAGCAAGATTGATTATACTGTAATAGTAAAAAGTACAAAACGAGAAGCGAGCTAGACCGGCGTACACCGCCGCGGGCGAACTCCGATAGAAAATTATTAAGAAAATTAAATGATCTACCGTATGCTGGTTCACAGATATGCCAATTATTGATACGATCGCGACTGAGCGGGCTTTGAAAAATGTGTAGGCAGTTTAATGTATAGTTTACACAGCGCGGGTTACGTACATATTAGGCAGGAATGCACTGCAATTAATCTGTTACAGTATATAATGGCCAGTTAGTGTAATTGATGCTTGGAGAGCAAAGTCAATGTTTGTGATTTTGGAAACTCATTCATCATTGGGGACTGGAAGTCAGACCGGTATCAGAATGTGAATCCGTCTATAGTTTATGTCTCGGATTAACAGCGGCCGTACAACTTATGTGTTAGTACTCAAATCCGTTTTAAGTCATTTGATTATGTGAGAAGTAATTAATGAGTTGCTTGTTGTTTTATGCCATATTCGCAGTCTACATTAGCATTGCAGAAACCTAAAACTTACATTACAACTCTTCTCAACAAAAGAGAACAAAAAGAATATTTAAATACTAGCTTTTGCCCGCGGCTTCGCCTGGATGAAAGTAATTTCTGGGATTGCGTCTTTTGTCCCGTTAGGGGTAGAATTTGGAAAAATGCTGAAATACGTGTTTCACACTAGAAAACATTAGGAACCTGTCATGCTATTTATCACGGTTAATGAAAACTTCGGTTAAATATACTTCATAGACTATGTAGTGGTAATAAAATTCTCCTAGGCGCTGCTTTTTCTTTCTCCTGTATATTTATCTTTTGTAAATACTAGATTTTCACTCTAAAGCGACTTCACAAAATTAAGTTGCCAAATTTTTGCTTTTTAGGTACAGCGGTTTCGTCTAGGCGTCGATAAATCAGTCAGGAGATGTAATTTTATGTATAAACATAATTACTTGAAGCATGAAGGTCAATAAAATGTTACACCAGGTAAACAATGACAAGCTAAGTACCGAATCACCTGTCTATACTAAAAACCGTAATGACCAACAGCTAATGACGGTTTCATAAAATACAAATGTATTTTACTGGAATAATTAATTTAATCCTTAGTTATAGTCGTCTACTTAAACAGGTATTTGCATAATGGAAACTAACGCAGAGTTGCGTGTTGCGCGCGTGTATTCATGTACTTTATCTGTTTCCTGTCTGAATTTAAATCTAACGGTAATTGATTTTATGGAAAGTGGATAAAGAACTGTAATAGGATTAAAATATCAGTCATTCTAATTTATTCTTTTTTCAAAATAATATAGACACACGCATGAATGACCATCAAACTAATCTAAGAGGGATCTTTCAATAAAGATTTTAATAAAAAAGAATATTTTCTGTAATAGTCACTGAAGCTAAATATAACAACTTTTTAACTGTTTAGTAATTATGTTAAACTTCCGTATTTTTTTTTCTACATCCTTCAGGAAAAGCAAAATGTTTACTCAATTAAAATATTATGTCGTTTACCTAAGTGATTGAAAATATTTTTTTTAATAAATTAAATTTTTATTAGGAATTTTGAAAATATATAACTATACCATTATCTGTAACTCCACTAGGAGTTTAAATTGTAATCGCTTGAAATAGTCAATAATATTTGCTGTGGATTATGTAATTAACAACGGTAGTGACAATTTGAGCTTTCATTTCCAATTTTACTTAATACTCATCAAAACTCTAATAAGTTCTTCAAACTACGTCAGCACAGCGTAGTCGGGCTTCATGTGGCTTATATTATCCTCAACTTGGTGACTAAGCAGCCTAATCAGATTTTTGCCGTCTGCCCCTATGTCGCATTGTTTGGGGGAACTTGACAATGTTTATTGGAACGAAGTTCCTTACGGCAGGCTTGGAGGGGATAGGGATTTTGCTGCGTGACCGAACTGAAAAAAATGTGATAGTAAAAGCGTAAGAAAACAGCGTAAGAAAAAAGCGTTAAAAGCGCCGCATAACCAGCCAGCGTTAGTTCCTTTTTGCCTGCACCAAAATTGTGTGCGAATTTCAGCTCAATCAGTTTTTAAAATGAAATTCATTCAGCCAGTTATACTTGAAGTATTTTTATATCTCCTTCGATTTTTAAAAGAATTTTACATAAGTTGATAAAAAATGCTATACAATAGCTTTACCGCGGCAGTCTCCGAGTACTACACGTCTTTTTTTTATTTTGTTATTTTAGTTGATAATTTGTATTTTTTACAATTTGTGTCGATTCTACATTAGCCCAAGGAACTTCGTTCCTACCTGGTGTCCCACGACACACACCAATTTTTTTATGATGTTATGTTTTGGACTTAGATTTAAACTCTGCTTATAATCTTATGGAGTCTCTTTTTATGTGCTGGTGACTATTCGATTTCCTACTACCTATTATCATAATGTTATAAATGGGGCATTTCACGTCAAGCGGACAACGAAAAAAAAGTGAGGTCGTGAATTTTGTTTATACTCTGGTCAGTTATACTTCTAGTAGACATGGATGTGTACACACAATTTTTTTTTCGTATGAAGCTTTACTGCTGAGTTATGAGCTTTTAAAATTTTACTAAATATGAAGTCATGAATTTTTGGATGCTTATTATCTGTATCAATTAATTAGTAAAAAAAACTACAAAGTATTGTTTCTTATAGTTCAAAAGTTGAAGTTTTAAATTTTTTTGTCGAATTCTAAATTTAATTTTTTTTACGTATAGTAAACCGGAAGTGAAAATTTCAAATCGATATTTGAGTAACTTCGACATATTTTTTTTTAAATATTTTAACCTTGAATTAAAGCCTTAAATGTACTAATTCTTCACCAAAAAAATTATAATGGGACAGCCAATAGTTAAAGACTTAGAGCATATAGAGTGCATACACATAGCTATGAGCTCTTTCTAAGCAATCGCGTTTATGCTCAAATACTGCGCTATTAATATTTTATTTCTTTATTCTAACATGCAAAAATATAAAAATAAACGATTTCTTTAATTCTTCATAAAAAAATTATAACCTGATCACAAAAAAAAAAAACTAAGACAGCGATTTCATTTATCGAGATTGAAACAGTATTAATTAAAATAGAGAGATTTGTATTGTAATTTTTACAATTTTACTATTTGCACTAGCATTAATTCTCTTTACACATAAGCCCTCGTTGGTTGGAAGAAAAGCCTGCAGTTTTTTAGTTCTTGGAACAGTGATAGCGTAAGCAAAATAGACTCGTAGAAAATCTCACTCTTGTTCAATACTTTCCTTCGAGCAGTAGTAAATAGAAGTCTCAGTTAATGATGCCTTGGCCCATTGATATAATCTAATAGGTGTCTGGTGTAGTGATAGCGTTATTCGCAGACCGTACACTTGCACGGGTTACCAAACTTTTGAGGTTTCCCCCAAGACCATTACTAGGCCGTCTTCTATGAGCGGTGGCATGGAAGTGTAACTGTGTTTCTTTCTTAAAATCTTGTTTGTTGTAGTATAGGTTCACTAAATTTAACCTATTCTTAAAATGTTGGGGAGCCCAACTACACCGGACACCTATAAGATTATATGAATGGGCCAAGTCATCATTAACTGAGACTTCTATTTACTACTGCTCGAAGGAAGGTATAGAACAAGAGTGAGATTTTCTACGAGTCTGTTTTGCTTACGCTATCACTGTTCCAAGAACTAAAAAACTGCATGCTTTTCTTCCAACCAACGAGGGCTTATGTGTAAAGAGAATTAATGCTAGTGCAAATAGTAAAATTGTAAAAATTACAATACATATCTCTCTATTTTAATTAATACTGTTTCAATCTCGATAAATGAAATCGCTCTGTCTTAGTTTTTTTTTTTGTGATCAGGTTATAATTTTTTTATGAAGAATTAAAGAAATCGTTTATTTTTATATTTTTGCATGTTAGAATAAAGAAATAAAATATTAATAGCGCAGTATTTGAGCATAAACGCGATTGCTTAGAAAGAGCTCATAGCTATGTGTATGCACTCTATATGCTCTAAGTCTTCAACTATTGGCTGTCCCATTATAATTTTTTTGGTGAAGAATTAGTACATTTAAGGCTTTAATTCAAGGTTAAAATATTTAAAAAAAAATATGTTGAAGTTACTCAAATATCGATTTGAAATTTTCACTTCCGGTTTACTATACGTAAAAAAATTAAATTTAGAATTCGACAAAAAAATTTAAAACTTCAACTTTTGAACTATAAGAAACAATACTTTGTAGCTTTTTTTACTAATTAATTGATACAGATAATAAGCATCCAAAGATTCATGACTTCATACTTAGTAAAATTTTAAAAGCTCATAACTCAGCAATGAAGCTTCAAACGAAAAAAAAATTGTGTGTACATATCTATGTCTACTAGAAGTATAACTGACCAGAGTATAAACAAAATTCACGACCTCACTTTTTTTTCGTTGTCCGCTTGACGTGAAATGCCCCAAATATGAAAGACACATGGGCAAGCGTGGTGCTTACCATCTGATACCAGGTACCAGCGACCTGTTCGTCTCATCATTTTTAACCCCTAGCCACTTTGTCGTGAAAATCCACTTAATTTATGTTATAACACTCCGAATGTAGTCGCACTATATAAATTACAAACATCTTCGTTTAGAAATTTTTATTTTGTTAAATTCCTTATTTTAGTCTCTAAATATACGTGTTTATATTCCCACGAAATATTTCTATAGAATTTACATACAAAATGCAGCTAACATGTATCACTATAGCAGCCGACGTCACGTAGGCAATAAAACTCACAAATCCACCACGAACGGTGGTTTGTCACAAAAACTCCGCCGACAAAACTTGCCGGTACATTAGAATATTAAAGTATGTGTATGGGACCAAGTTGGATCAAATGTTTGTGTGGTTTGGAAGATATGATTTTACGAGTATTTAATGTGTGTGCAATAAAATGTAATGATAATTAAGTGACAAAATTTGTA
Source organism: Amorpha juglandis (assembly GCA_949126905.1). Taxonomy (NCBI): domain Eukaryota; kingdom Metazoa; phylum Arthropoda; class Insecta; order Lepidoptera; family Sphingidae; genus Amorpha; species Amorpha juglandis. The sequence continues at coordinate 9,091,212 of OX421380.1, forward strand.
ATGTGTTTTTAATAACGGACGTTCCCTTCAGGTTCAATCCGCGCGTACATTGCTGCTCCACTCCCATGGGTCATAGCGTGATTTAAATATAAACAGAAGAAATTGTCTAAATGATGATAGAAACCGCATATAAATCTGCTGCGTAGTTTAGAAGAACTAAACGGCAATGGCGAAGGCTTCGTACAACACGATTCCTTGCGGCTTCCCTAAAAATAAACTTATGCTTGCTTATAGTCTTATTTACACTTTTTTAAAATTCATGCGTATTATTGACATCATTAAGCGAAGAATAAATATGTATCTTATCTGTTAATATTGATAGTACCTAACCTGTAATAACATTTGTAAAAAAAATAGTGCAATTCGTAATATTTATTTTTATAATTTCAGCTTTTCTGTTAATTTTATTTTACTGTTCGCGACTGATACAATCAAACAGATAGACAGACCCGGATAGTGATTTTGTTTTAAACTATTCATTTTTTTTTATAGGATAGGCCGGCAAACGACCATGTGGGTCACCTGATGGTAAGTGATCACCACCGCCCATGTACACCCACAATACCAGAAGAATCATGGGTGTGTTGTCGACCTTAAAGGAAAGGAATAATTAGGAATTGGGAAGGGGAGGGGGATTAAGGCTACCGGATATCTCACTCACCATACGAAACGCAGCAGCAAGCTGCTTATTTACGTCGGTTTTCTGTGAGACAGTGGTAACGACCCGCACGAGCCGGCCCATTCATGCTGTAGACAAAACTGTCTAGAGCGTGGCTCTACCACTCTTAAACTATTCATTATATTATGATATTGCCACAAGATAAATATAACTTTATATTACAGACAAAATTAATGTATCACAAAAACTTGCGAGTCAAGGCACTATTGATTTCAATTACAAATTACAAAGTTGCAATTTATTTGCCACGAGCCACTTTTTTGCCCACATTAGTAACAGCATGTAAAATAATTACATTATAAAATCACAATACAATTGTACTGGCTATTTCTGTTCGATTCGTCACGTAAGGCTTTATGAAATGGCAAATAGCCGTAATATTGTGATATTCATTCTATAGACAATAATTTCTATATTATTAAGCGAAGTGGCTTTTTATTTTCGGATTTTTTATTTATGATTCATAAAGTAGCACTGTTATTGGAACTAGAAAACGTATTAATAAGACTGATGAAAGAGGAAACTGGAAGAGTAAACTTCTGGACGATGACATCTTACGGCATTTTTTACGGCAGCGTTTAAGGCATACTGGCTAGTAGGTCGCCTGACAGTAAGTGCACCACCCATGAAAATTCATAATAGCAGAAGAATCATAGATACGATGTCAACATTGAATAATATATCTATACCGTGATATATTCAAATAAAAACGTTACTTAATTGCTTGCCACGATAATAAGAAAATAAAAAATGAGAAAAGAAAATAGAATATTCTTACTGCAAAGGCCGCATGCACCGACGATCCTTCTGGTATTGAGTGTCCAAGAGCAGCGGTCGTTACTCACCATCAAGTGACTATCTTGTTCGTTTGTCAGATCTTTCATAAAGAAATTGTCGTTAGTTTTTTGCAAACCATGCGTAGTATCAATTGTGTTTCGTTTATTTATTTGAAATTAGTTTAATATTCTGTATCTTAAAGGCATCGAAATTTACTTCTTGATGTTGGGCCCAACATACACAAACATTTGTAAGTGGCGCGATGGTTTGGTCACGCGCACTACGCACGAAGCGAGCACGCGCACTGCAAGCTAAGTGGACTTTAGTAAATTGTGCCTTGATTGCTACGTGATATGGAGTTATTATTCCTTTTTGAATTCCTAAAAGATGTACAACGTTTGTTGACTATTCAAGTAAAGTTATATGTTTTAAATTAAAACACTACTGTAGTTCAGAGGTAACATACAGTTTACCAAGATCAGTAAATAAATTAAGTACTCAATTGCCGATTTCTCAATATCCGAATAAATCTTATCCGCCAAATATATAAACGCTAAACGGTCAATTTAGGAAGTACTTATTTTAAATACGCTTTTCTGCATATAAAGTCAGAGTAATAATTTTGTATTTGACTGTCTTATATTTTATTTGACAAATAATATTTACTTGGACATTAACACATTGGCCCTAAAAAGTAACTCGAAAATTCAAGTCTAATAAACTTCTTGCCATTCTTATCACTTGGAATGGCTTTAAACACGAGAGACATTTCAAGTCGTTCCTCATAGATTATGCTATACCGACGGAATAATTCTTTGTGTATCAGTAACATGAGTAAAAAGGCCTACCGCAGACATGCGACACTTCATAGCCGCATTTTAAATTATACATGAGTCGAAGTCGCCGAAAAGCGACCACGCCTCAGACACAAGGCGCGAGTACCGCCCACTCCGCCCCTCACTAATTATTATAACCGGTTGTTTGTAACTGGACGTAATTAACCGATGACTGAGTAGCGCCACCTGTTGTTCTCAATGGACTAGATACGATCGAAATTGCATTGAAATAGTTCCGAGTTAGAGTTTTGAAATTGGATGCTAATATACGGAATTAGGCGATGGCTTTGGATATCCGTCCGAAAACTAATTGAAACTATTAGGTGTGGAGTACTTGTAACTAATTTAATATCCATCCTCTACTGCACACACCGTAAGACTTACTTTATGTGACTAGCAATCGCCCACGACTTTATTCAAGCCACTTTATTCAATTTTGAATGGGTGAAAGAAGTTCAAACACACTGTGAAATACAGTGTTGAAACGAAAGCTTAGTTGATTTTGGAAACATTGTCTATGATTTGCGTACACGTTTCACATTTGTTACTTTTTTTTGTTATTTTCTGAGTTATTAACAATCCACTTAAAACTACTGTTGTACGTTAACTCTCTTAATTTCTTATTGTGCTACTAGATTTTCCAGCACCACTCTAACTTTTACCACACTTATAACCTTTCGAGTGGTAGACCTACGCTGTAGACATCTATCTACAGCATGAATTGGCCAGCTCGAGCGGGCGGTTACTACTGACTAACATAAAACTGACGTAAAGTAGCGGCTTGATGCTGCGTGTCGTACAGTGAGTGATATCCTGAGGCTCAAATCTCCATCCACTTCCCAATTCCTTTCATTGAAGTTTTTTGATTTAAGGTCGTCAGCGCGTTCATGATTATTTGGATATTGTGGATGTACATGGGCGATAGAGATCACTTACCATCAAATGACCCACATACTTGTTGGCCGCTTTATGCTATAAAAATAACCTAGTGCTATAGAGTGATCAATGACCAATAAATGTCGTCAAATCACAAAACGGCTCTAAAGCTATTGTAACACTAACAGACCTATAACAAAATTAAGGTTGCTGTACTTATAATTATAATACCACTATATATAAATGTTTCCTAACTGTTGTAAAGTTTAAAATTACATTAGAAACTATATAATTACCATCCATATATTATGATTCCAGACCCTTATTAGTTTCAGCTTCCCATACTTGTTAACTATGTGCTACTTGACGCAATAACAAAATTGTAAGGATTCCTCACTAACCTATTCAACGTTGGAGCTATTGAGAAATTACAAAGTTACTTCAAACAGAAGCGTTCGACGATTTATAGCCTCTGCGGTAATTAACTTCTAACCAATATAACTATGTATAGTAATAAACACATTTTATTTGCATTTTATGCCAATTTATTTAAATGCCCAGGTAGACAAACCAGCATGCAGCCCGCCTGATTGCTGCCCATGTACTTTAGCAATGCCAGGTCACAGTCAAGCCAGTACTTAACGTTTGCTACCGAAAGGTGCTACTTTTGTAGGCTTACGAACATCTTTATAAATGTCAATAAAATGAGGAAATGATTACAGACTACAATCTTTATCCTTGTATTTACCAATTGGCTATTAAATAAATTATTATTGGTTGTTTCTTGTTGAACTTGTTTGTCCTACACTTCCGCAATCCAAGTGGATTGGTATCACTTACTATATTTTCTTTCTCAATTTACAATTTTATAATCGGATTTCCATTATTTATTGTATGGTTATTGTAGTCATTTATATAGCACATGCTAGCACCAACACATTTCCTTATATTTATCACAGGGTGCTAAACAATTACAGCAATTATATTGAAGACAAATATTTACCTTGTATTTACAAGTTGATGTCTAGCCGCCTACACGTTGACAACCGGCCATTAATGCGCCCATGCAACTCCCTAGAGCTGGAGCCCTTTCACATTAGCCGGAGATCACGAATGAATGAAACTGTCGGACTATCTCAATGAGATAAAGGGTTCACGGTAGTACTAAACGTCATTTTACACAAATATTTAAATGTGAAGGTACATTGTTATTGGTGTAATTTAAATTTGCACGCACTGCTATCTAATGCAAATTGTTTCGAAACGTGTCAAGACATTTTTCTATGTGGAATATAAGTATGTTTGTACAATTTGATATACATATGAATTTAATACATTTCTATGCAATCCGCTAGGGCACTGCATACATATTTTTTGTAATTGTGGGTAACGTGGCTTCTATCGGAAAAGACACTAGGGCCACAGATGACAGATATAAAAAATATCGTGAAACGCCTATAAAATTTATATCAGACGCTTAAATGTGGTTCGTAACTTTATACACAGGATAACTACGATAGAAATCATAATCAAAAACAAGGATTGTTAATGACGTAACTGTAAAATGGCATATAAAACGGAACATATATTTTGAATTATTTTTTTTGGCACTTACACCCAATACCTGGGATACAAGGTCAAGAAACATTAATTCAGTTTTATCAATAAATTTCAATGCGACCGCTCGAGTCGTCGCTAATGTGAAGGGACTCGAAATCTTTGATAAATGCCCAGTCGACAGCAGAGATAAGCAGATATCCTCTGAGCCCCTTGAAATGTCCGTCTGACATTCGCTAAGTCCAGTGGTAATTGCATAACGTGAATTTCCTACACTTAATCTTCATAGTTAAATGATGGGACGTTTATGTGGGTAGATAATAAAATTACTGAACTCCAATTTATTATCGAACATAAATGTAATTTATGATTTTAGCGTGCAATTGTTGGTTTAGTATCTAGATAACGGTCGATGTAGATTTTATTGGTTGACGAAAAACATTAAGTACTGATTTGTTTTATGAACATGACAATATGGCCAGCATAAATTATAATCAATGTCCCATTACTGGGCTTGAAAATGTCCCGCTTTTCCCTTACTTGTTTTGTGACAACCTTTAAATAAATACATCATGAATTTAGTATATTACTAGCGGAAATGTTTCTGAGTCCACAATAAGATACAACGTTACGTACGACATTATGTTGTAGGCATCAATTACTACGACAGATTTAAGTAATCTATGTCACAATACGCAGACAATACTGTTGTGTCACTGTAGATAACACAAATTTTTGTCTCAGTACAGGAATCAAACCTGTGGCCTCTGGATTCTTAGCCGGCTATTTACACCTTGTGTTAATGATCAGGTATTTTTTGCATTCTTGTTCTTTTTAATTTAGGGTACAGTATCAAATTTTTACCGCTTGCCAAAGTAGAGTGTAAAGGCTAGAGATGGAGTTTTTAAGTATTTCATGGCGAAGCCTCCGAGCCTCAGCATTTGTCACCGTCATGCTTTTATTGTGGTGCGTTTATGAAATTTCTTGTCTGTTAATATAATATGACCCAATTTCAAAGTTCATTCGTTAACAATACCCGCAAAAAACTTGACCGGCCTGAATTTGGTGCCAAGCAGTTTTGATGCTATTGTTTTCAAAACCGACTAAATTCAGCTTGATGAAGTTATTTTGCGCATACTGTACATGTAGTTACGTCAAGAAAATATCAGATATAAACAACATAAGCAACACAAACGCACTCGAAGTAAAAGCTCAATATATACAGTGTCATTTTGACACCCTATACTTAAATGAAACCATGTGTAGTGTTCGTTAATATAAGTACTTTGAGCTAAGACACTTTCTTATTAAAGGCAAAATAAAAAAATAATATTTCCTAACAAATTAAATGCCATTAACATTAGATTAATTTTAAACAGTCTGTATACGCGCGCACACACATATACAACTCAACACATCGTACACAGTACACACTACACACCAGTCATCGAATGAATGAGACACACACACATACATTACCATTAGATACAGCAACTACGGCGAATAATATTAATTCAGATCCTGCCCGTAAGATTGCGCCCCGGATGTAAAGTAATAGCTTATAATTTATCAAGAGCAGCAAATAAACGACAGTGTAGTAGTGCAGTATCGCTGAGCCGGAAGTAAACTTAATTTTTAATAAAACTCTATAAAATGTTATTGTATCCGGTACCGGTAGTGTCAATTTCACTTCAATACGAATAATTATTACACACTTAAAACATTACACAAACGTTTGTGAAAACAGTATCAATTTCACCAAGATCGCCGCACTAATAAAAATTACGAAATATGTACCGTAATCATCATTAATTACTAATAAAAACTAAATACTGAGCAAAATGGCGGTTTGAAAAAAATACGTGCACATCAAACGAAACGACCCGAAGCGAACTAACTAGAATACCTAGTTTGTTTTAAACTTGTGAATGTAGGTATAGGTCCGTATTGAATGCACGCACACCAAGGAATTGGGAATGCCTAAATTACACATTTTAGTGTTGTCCTAATGTGATTATGTATGATTCGATCCGCGAATCTATGATCGAATAAAAAATACCGATTCTTGGTAGCAGCAATGTCAGTACATTGCAGGCTGAGAACGATGAGGTATTGGTTCAAAAATGTATGTAAGTTCTACGGTTCGAAAACATGTATTTTATTATGAATTTGTATTTTACTTAACGATACGTGAATTATGTGTATAATTATGGTGCTGCTTAGGTAACTTGTACGGGTGGTTTGGCATGCATTTCCAAGCTTAATCGATATCGCGACATGAGCCCACGTAAATGATAGGCCATCACACGAAATATTTTGCCTTTACGCTATAATAATCGTCATAAATATTCTTCACTAAAAACATTTAAAGAAACTTATTAAACCTATAATGTATCAATATTAATTGAAACCTAGCGACTATATCTAGCGACATTAAATAATCGTAAGGTTAAGATTAAGTTCGATTTGAAGGATCGATTAACAGAAGATTGCAATGCATGCATAGCAATGAATCCAGCACTAGCCTTACACGTGTTATTGCGAGAGAGTAACAGCTATTGTATTTACTCTAATGCGAAAAGAGTCCCGATAATAGTTTATTAGTGTGCATTTATTATACCGTCAGGTCAATGTTCCCGCTTTATAAAATCGCCAAGCGCACAGAAGGCAAACGGGGCATTAGATAAGTAAAACACTATTTTTGGAAATGACGGCTCAAAATAGTAATTTAGGAATAGACATAAATATTAGATTACCCTATGAAATGTAATAAAATCCTAAGTAAAATAGAATCTTGTAACTTTTGCAATGATTATTTGTATTTAGTCAAATTTGTGATACCTATTTATTGTTGAATAACGTTACGTACTCCTCGCAAACACATTTTTTTTACGTTTTATCAATTAACAAAGTAATACTGTCGCAACTTTTTCAGGTAATGTGTCAAGAGCGTCTTTGTGAGCCTGAAACGTATTTTCATATGTATGGAGTTGCCCTTCTTAAGCGTTTGTGTTTTATAATAACATCGTCAGCTGTGACATTTTATTCAATAGATTTTAGTGCAAAAACCGTACAGCGTGATTTAAAAGGATCAAAACTTAAATCACGTTTTTTGGCAAAACTACTACAAGCTCAAGCCTCATGTTTGGTACAAGGTAAGCAGAGGCGATGACGAATATATGGTTTCATTTAGTAACAGGGTGTCAAAATAACCCTGTATAGCTGCCAAATCAAGAGTTGTAAAATACTAGACGCTCAATTACACACGTACCCTATCAAGACAACTAGATAATAAACAATCGATATCACAACACACTCGAGTTACATAAAAGATAGTTGTACTAAGAGGTCGTTAACAAGAAAGACTGTCCCACACATTTGCTTTGCATCGGCAGTTTAGATAGGATCAACTTAAAATATCCCGATTGCAATACTTTTATCTGTAAGTAAGCCCTGAGGCATAATAATAAACATTGTACGATAGAGCGAGGTTTCATTCGTGCGTCCAGATTCGATCCGACAATTAAAGTTTTTTATTTAATTTTTGAAGAAGTGTTTACTCGGCTCGGACAGATAGCTGCAAATAATATTTACAGTGACTCTCTTATAACGGTTATTGAATAGAAAATACAATCTACCGTTAGTTGGTTTTTTGGATAAATTTTTACTGGGATTCTGTTTTATCTGTTTAGACAAGCAGGTCGCTCGCCCAATGGTAAGCGCACTCCTGTACATAAAAGTAGCACCAACTCTCAGATCTTTGAATTATAAAGAACTGCATGGCACTACATTGCGCTCATCATCTTGAGACATATATTACTGTTGTTAATGCCCAGTATTTTCACTGGGTTCAATATTCTTTGTATCGAAACACAATAGGGCCTATATACTGTAGGTGATAGAAAAAACAGACAACACGGTGGTAACTTCTCTTTACTTTTATGTAGAATATTAATATTTTTTAGTGTTATTTTAACTTATGTATAATTTGCACATCCAGTAAGGGTCAACCCTATTCAAATATGGTGAAACTTTTATATTCTCCACACATTCTATGTATGTAACTTAAACTCTGCAAATAAATGAATTAAATTTGAATGGCTCTTAACAGTTGAAAGATCTACTAACTCAACCTAATTGTCCTTTAGATTTAATATAATTGACATTGACAATCATATGGTTTAAAATATATTTATAATACACATAGGGAATTCTCTGAAAATTATTTTCTGTTCAAATCTAGTACAACTTACAAGAAACACGTTGTTAGTTACTTCCCCACTGTCACAGCTTATAACTCAAGCCTAACAAGCTCAGTGCTTTACAAGGTTATACAGTATAATATTCATGAATAATTTACATTTACATGAAGCGAACAAATCTCTATGATGTTTTGCTTCACGGTACCCTTTTGCAATGTGTACTGAGCCTTAAAAATCTCGATCGTATACCTGTATCTTGCACATACATAATGTTATCTCAAGGCGGGGAATAAGGATTTGTAATCGTCGGATAATCCAGATCATGGGCCATAAGATGGTACGTGTTATGGAGCATCAACAGTCTCGTACCGCCCTGTAATATTAAATTTAACTTACTACTTTATTGCTTTGTTATTTTATTAAGGGCAAAGCTGGCACTGGCATATTGCAATAGCTTGTGTCATATATAGTTGTAATCCTTTTCAGTAACTTTTATGCCTAGAATAAATCGTTTGGAAGAGATTTTATTAATTTATTTTCTACCGACGAATAAAATATTATGCTTAGGAAACCTAACCTAATTGAGTCGGCGCTATAAATCATAGATGAATAAATCATTGCAATAGCAACTACTTAAAATTGGTCAGAAGTATCGGGTTTTTCAAGTCAGTTTTTCCATGTTTTTACTAGTTATTATCATTTAATTTGTAACTCCACCTAGATGATATTTTGAATTGTACTATCATAAATCGTAATACGTATAAATGTATTAGGATGAAAGATCAACTTCTAATATAAATCCAACTTATGTAATCAACGATTGTGGCCTGGAGTATACATAGCAAATTTAGTAAATGTGCCTAGGAAATGTATACTATAAGGCTTGGCGTTTGTAATGTGTTACAAGAAAATACCATTTAAATAACAAATTATTACAAATCATATAGATTAATCTTGACTAAATTCAACCAAAAATATCTACATTTAAGGGAATGTCGGAACCGAAGGCACATAAGGAATAAGTAATGTGCTCAAGTTCTGTAATAAATCTTAAAAGAATGCTTTGACCGCTCCCAAAAGGATACTCGTGGAAGCGTTCACCTTCTATTTTCCTCGTTATTTATGAGCCTATGCTTTATACTAGAACCGCGGGCCAAGAATAAAATGGGTAACTAAAATAAATGGCCATACGTTACCATAATCATAGATTTTGGGAGCGAACTGTATAACTTTTTCTTAATGAAAACAAATGGGAAAACTGGAAGCCGGTGCTAAACGAAACTATCTTAACTAGCTTTTTATAAAAAAAAACATGATCCTCTTTAACGATGTAAAACAAAAAGCCTATATCTAATCTCTGGACGTGAATTATGGGAATTCATGGTTAGAGTCGTCTATTATAGTTCAGATTGTCGGCTGTCTTCCATTTACACGTAATTTACATTAAGATGCCTCCGCATTTGCATGTCGGAATAACCTTTTCATAATCGTCACGTCGGTGGCTCCCAACTTGGCGATTAGCTTAATGGATTTCTCAATTTAATGAAACTCAAACTTTGTAATTGGCTTTTAAAAAGATAGGACGGAATTTACGATTACTTCTTCAAAAAAATTCCATCTTTCCTTTTAATCGTTGAGATTTTGTGCTTAAATAATGTGATTCTTGAAATCCATTATTTTCAAAAGGATATTTAAGTATTTAAGCCTACACGCTTGGGATGATGACAATGATAGAAATGAAGGGTTCCTTGGGGCTGGGTGACGTTGAGTCTTTTTGTTTGATCAGGCGTTTGTTGACAACAAATTCGTTGACGTTAATCCCTATACAATGGTACCGTTTTATCAGGGACCAGGAGTGAGCACGACCAATGGATCCTTTCTGACCTAAGCAAAATGTATAAGTTAATGTTTGCTTTAAAGCTTTCGAACATTATTACTTTTTGCAAGTCATTGCAGTCCAGTTAAGCCCCACGAGATTTAAGCTAGTTGGAGAGTTTCAAAATGTGTACAAACACAAAGTAATTTCTTGCCCACGGTTATTATAAACATTGATATACATTTTAAGGTATACAAATTACTTTCTATACTGAATAAATATAATACTGAATATTCTATCAGCATGCTTATACATTCAGAGGACCGAGGTATTAGTTACTTACCTTTAGCCAAATATTGTATCACCGAAATACAATAATTTATTACTGTCAAGAAGTTAAATACACTCGGAGTAATTCATATACAAAACAATAATTATTGTTTCGTTCACTTAATGCTGTAAAGCGCTGTGAAACAGTAAATATAATAATATTAATTCTTTTTTATATACCATCTCACTTCAAGGCACAGGCCTTATCTAAGAATTCGGAGGATTAGGGCTTACGCGTTAGTCCACCCTCCCTGTAGATTGGAGGCATTTGAATAATTCCACCTTGGTATCTCCAGCCTGTCATAAGAGGTACCTAATAGGGGCCATGGCGGTTGCAAGCACGCAGTTCAATGCTCTCATAGCGCCCTTGGTACTGTCACATTTAGTACATTGTGCGATCTCGAGATGGACGGCAGCGCGGGTAGTATGCATAGTTGCTGCCGTTGACGGCCAGGGCGTGCTCCCAGCTTAAGAGATGGAACACTTAGTGACACTGCGCAGTGGCAGTACTGGCAAAAGTCGGCGCGCTTTTCAGGTCAACCCTGGACCGTCTCCAATGCGGTGAAAAGAGCTACTGCGGGGTTTCGGTAAAAATAACATCGATATAGGGTGTATATAGTGTTAAGGACTTAGCCCAGCGATCGTCCGGGAGCTCCATCTATATTTCCCGAGCGGCATAACCCTGGGTCCTAATACCGGTGAGTCGAACTTAATCATCCTGCTTCCTCGCGGAGTGAGGCGGTAGCAATTGGCCTAATACGGGTTGACAGATTTAAGTACCTTCGAAATTCTTATGGAGAATTCTTCACGACAGTTTTTTCACCCCTGAGTCATGCGATAATTAACAATGAATACAGTCAGAGGTGCTTGCTCTTAGGACTGGTTTCGATCCTACAACTTTCGTCTCAGCAGTCCATACCACTCCCCGCTGAGATTTCGCTGCTATTTAGAAACTATGGCAATGTGAAAAACTTTAGTAATTTCTCTTAAGGTGTCAGAACCGTTCGTTATTCGTCATTCTTCGAATCCAGTCTGAATTATATAAATTAAGAAAGTATTCGGTTTTTACGTGCATCCGGCTAAGCGGTGCCGGTTGGTGAATTCTTGCAACAATATTTTGGAGACAAAGAATAGGAGAACAATAGTGATATTTTTTTGTGTTTTAAATATCGTCATCGTTTATAACTATATTGAAAAAAATACGATGCTATCAGTCTCTTTCTTTTTCGTTTTGTACTTTGAACGGTTTTAGAAACGTCTTAATTGTATCCCTTTGTTTTATTAAAGGATAATGATTAGTCAAGTACTAAAGAGTCAGGGCCTATTTAATAATGTTCGAGTATTATTTAATTACCAATGAATGTATGAGGCAGCTATTTTTGAAAGTCCTGGAAAACATCTTTCTTTCGCTATATTATATACCAACCGTTTGAACGTGTCATATTTTATTTGGTTAGTGACATTTTACTCAAAGGTGTTGAAGCAGCCACTAAAGATCTTAAACGCTTATTGACGGTAATGATAAAACATTAAATAACTGAAATCTTGTCATAAGAACAAGTGCCTATGAAGTCCTTTATAAATAATAATATTTTCTCCTACGCAAATACAACAGAAAAACGTAATTTTTGTCGAGGCATCATAAGATACTTATTTATAAATTGCATGAATGATAGATATGATAAACTCTTTCCATCTAAATGTAGCTTTAAGGGGTTAGTTTTATTTGTAATTAAAAAAGTTTAAGGGGTCGACATGTTAATATTTGGTTATTTTAACAAGATGATAAGGTAATTACTTAAAAGAAACCGTTGGCTTGATAAAATTAATATTTCTTCAACCTATGAATTTCTACGTTTAGTTTTATTTGTATCTATAGCGAGTAAACTTACTTTTAGGTAAATAAATAGACAATTTAATTTGGCAGACATATTTATTTATACTCATTAAAGTTCAGCTTCGTCATTTATAGCAAGTAATGTTATGTACATTCGAGTGAAGGTACGAAATTAATCACAAAAATAAATTAATTAAGTTCCTAACTTACACCCTAAGCAATTTTGGTTCTTACAAACCATCAAATATTTTCACGAGAAACATAATTTTGGTCGTTTTCACTACGAAATAAACTATTAAGTACAATGTTTGAAGTCCATTGTGGACTTCAAAGATATCATTTAAAATTACAGTGTCTTAAACAGCAAATAAGTTAAATTTAAACATTAGTAACGTGAATTCCAATCTAGAAAGGAAATGAAATTTGTAAATAAATCATGGTAGAACACCTAAACTGAATGTTATATAATATATATCAATACATCCACCCGTATCATTACAAATATTTCTATTGAAGGCCAAGAAAATATAATTTCTCTGTAAGTTTTTTTACAATAAATATTTCAAATATTTACAATAGATACACTGAATTTTATTGCTGAAGAAGACATTACAAAGTTCACTAGAATGATTAAGAACCTCACGAAAACTATTATATTAAAATATATACTAATTACTATGTTTAACTAAACATTAATAAGGACTAGTTGTAAAAATAGATCTAGATATTTATGCCGCTTCGTCTGTCAGACGTTTTAATACAAGAGCTTTCAAAAAACAAGATCTCTTACTAACATCTACGTCTTGAAATTGGGGTGTGGTATATCCAATGGTTCCTAATCGTAAAATATTATTTTATATCAACTTTTTAATAGACATGAAACGAAGATAATTCCAACATTCACTTATCCTGCGACACGTATTACATTCATTTATTTACAAGCAGTACAAATCCATTTATATTTAAAAAATTATGGTATAGGTACTATTTTGTTCTTAACATATTTACAAAGCTAAATTTCCTGGTGTTAACCTTACTGTGTTTCATAAATACGTACATTTTCATATATTTTAATTTACATTTGCCTATAACTACCAAACAAAATAACGTTCATAATTTTACAGCAGCATTTACAGTGAGTCTTCCAAACATTGTTCTTTATATTGCAATGCAATGCACAGCGCGCGACTTCACTCAAAACACGATGAACATTCACTTATTAAAGTTATTCATTAAAGTACGAGTATATTATATTATCACAATCAACACTCCTTCAACCGAAAATGTTCGTCTTTTTTTAAAGTTCGCCAAGAGTTTAGGAACTGAAGACAGCGTCTTCTACCGATAGCATGTCAAAACTGTGACGTCACACGATAACATCCCGCGCCGGCTCATTTGATGGTGTCTCAGGAGCCAAGACAGGTTGAAAACAATGTGCCGTTGGAGCAAAATCTTCAACAAGTTTTCTTTTTAAAATTGACGAAGAACCTACGTAAACGTTGGTTCCAGGAAATGTGCCTCGTCGTCTTCGCCTCCATACAAGTGCAGCCAGAACCGCTAATGCGAAAGCAACCATAGCTGATAGACAACCCAGGACTAATTCTGAGTCAGCAGCACGTTCTGGCACTCGTTCTCCTCTCATTGAACTGACCAGAACAGACATGAGCCTGTCCCCTTCGCTAACTTGTACGTCTTGGACGCTTTCTGTTGACACCCGCTGAGCCCGACTAGTGTCTATAGTCATGGTTTCCGATCGTTCATTATCTACGCCTGGTGTTCGTGATACTAACTCAACTTGGATATGATAAACTGTATCCGGCCATAGAGATAAAGTGACTCTTGTAGAATCGGTAAACAAATTACCTTTCAGTCCACCTCCATCTACTTCCCATGTAACTAAGTAGACTCCTCGAACTATTCTCGGCTCCCAAGCAATTTCACCTATAACCAGAACTTTCTGGTGGATAAGTGATATTTCTTTCAATGTCCATTTGTGTTCGTCATGATTGGATGTGTTCGTGTCATGAGCTACCCAAGTTTCATCGGGACTGTAAATGGTGACTAGGCCCTGTGGATCGACGACAAGTACTCGCAGGAGTGCTCCTTCGTTATTCGAAGGGACTCTAGTGGCCAACGCCTGAGTCTGTATGATTTGTCGCCAGGGGCCTTCTGCGGCGCGGCGCATCACGACGTACACGAGTGGTGCGGGCCGAGAGGGGGCGCGCGGTGCCGGGGGTGGCCACCGGGCGAGTGCGCCGCTCACTCGCATCACCCCTTCCCCTTTCGTGTGTATGACGGGTTGTGTTTGCGCAGCTCTCGCTGCTTCTGCGTGAAATTCGCACGCAATTTTGCAGCCGGGGAACTGTAAAATAATGCACAAATTAGTTGTACTTCTATTTAAGAGATATCAAATGAGTGCAATTCGAATGCAACTTACGCAAATGTCCTTCTCATCGCAAACTGCACCCCAGACTTGATAGTTGGACTGAAGAAGCTCACAATTTTCCCAACACTGCAACAAACACATACGGTTCAGAATGATTATGATACAGATTTGTCATAATTAAACAGATCTTTTGAACTCGTGTGATTTATTTTTGTTTAAGTCATTAGTGTCTACAAATGGGTTGTTAGTACAGACACGGACAAATTTCAAATTTGTATGCTCATCGTAGTAACAAGCATTAGCTTTATAATGAACATTTATTTTTGTCAAGTTACTCTTTATTGGTGGTGTCTGGTGTAGATACAGTTCGTTATCATAACTTTCAAAATTAGGAAGGGATCGTTACTTTTGAGTGTTGTAAATAATATGCTGGATATTTGACGAAAAAATTTATAATGTCTATGTAAACGCCATAAATGGACCACCACTAAACTAAGCTTACGAAAGGCTAGTCAATACTCACTAGTAATGGAATTATAGTAGTAATGATATTCAAGAAATATAGGTTATCCGCCCACATCGCGGAATAATATAATTAAAGCAGCAAAATGGAGCCAAACGAAGGTAATGTATAGAAACTGTGAAGTTCTAAAGATAAAGTCCTGATCTAGACTCATGCGGGCTTATAATGTCAAAAACTAATTAATAACCTTAACTATTACATAACAGATAATATGTTAAGTAAGTAATTTCGTAAGCAGGTCCACTATTGTTAGTAATTTTATTCATATAATTGTATAGAGTTTTAATCCATTCATAATTTAAAGACGCAATGACACAGTTCATTTCCGCTTGAACAATAAAGAGACACAGCCAAACCGTATCTAGTCATGGTCCACTTCAGTAGCTTCGTCTGTGGAATTTGTCATTGGAAACACTCATTAGTTGCAGTTGACGTAAACTTGACGCCCTCTCTCGCCTCGGTAAGCTTTAATAATTATAAGATCCAGCGCCAACCTTGGTTATTAATTACTGGTATTGACAAAATGTCCAGTGGGTTCCTTGTGAACATTTGAAGTGAAAAATTTATTTGTTTAAGTTTTAATTTCGCTTTCATTTAAATTGTTATTCTTGTATGCTTAGTTTTATATTTTCTACTTCATTAACCATTGTAAGAGGTAATGTAAATTACATGATTAATAATTCTATTGCGGAAATTTATAAAATTTTAGAGTTATTTTACGTATCGACTCTTTAAATTTTTATGAGGGGCATAAGTCGAGCATTTTGTAAATTTATATATATTGTGAACTTAGTAATGAATTATGGTAAGCATAATTCAGAAATTGTTTGTTTGAAATGAACCCGGCAATATCAAAATTCCTTCAAAAAGTTGTGTCGGTTCGAATCGACGTTTCAACAATCAACTTTTATGAGAGCTTTCAATCCTAAACTACTTAAATTTTAAACCTTCTTTATGTTCGTAGCTATGACTATGTCATCAGTTATTATGGATATATCTAAAGCTAGAGAATTCCCCTTTGTCTACTGTTCTGCTTCAAGTCTTCGAATGATAAGATTTTCTATAAAATAAACAGGAACTTAAGTGAAATTATATTACATATTTACTAAGGTTTTTATATATTATGTTTCATATTGAAAAATACAGTATTATCAAAATGTATAGTAATTCGTTGTTATTGTAATTTTGTTTCTTACCATTACCTTTTTCTCAGAGTGACGAGGTTATTATCTTTAGGAATTGTCTACCGATTTAGCGTGTCGAAATATAAGAGCGTAGATGGGTTAATGGGTCCTGTTAAACCTTTACAGCCGAGCTAAGCACATTATTCGAGAACACTCACCATAAAGCAGTCGGGGCCTTGCAAACACGATGACTCCCCGCCGGGACGCGGCGCCGCAAACTGCGAACAAACATCACCAATGTCAGACGGACCTTTATTACGGAATATATTTAAAAATTATCATCCAAATGCCAAATTAATATAACATAAAGTTCATCTCCCTATTGATAATAATGGGTGTTTTGTTGCTCTATAAAGCCCGAACGGTACGGTCAAATTTGGAGGCAAATTAAATGTGTTGTAAAGTGTAATAAACGTCAATAGATATTGCTATTTGTACGTAATGGAATTATGTTATTTAAACCGTTTTTATGTATATGGAGAGAGCGTGTGTTAGAGTTTTTCATTACGCGTTCAAATGGGTAATTCTTTTAAAAGCCGTGTCACAAACGGTTTCCAAGCGTGGGCGTCGAACGAACGATATTGTTAAGCTTTAGCCAAACGCCGAAAAATCGCTTTGATAAAACCATGTACCGGCGGTATTATACAATATATATAGACATTGCTTTATATCGGTAAGTCTTCTGTATAATCCTTAGGATTATATTTTATGTTAACAATAAAGAGGACCACACACAAAAGGATCTAACGTAAATAAATATAATATGAAGTTATAATTATAGTATTTACTGATATTCAACATAAAATGAGAAAATCAAAATATGATACATTTCACGGCATGAACTACATCTTTAACCATTAGCAGAATGCTTGAAACTTAACCATAATGTAGAGTGTATTTATTCAATCTTATTGTCTTTATGTTGGGAAAATGATTCCCTTGTTTCCATTCAATGTTCTCTGACCTTTTTCTTGCTATATAAAAATTACCACATATTAACGTCACTTGAGCTAAGTGGTAAAAGGTCATAGACATTACTTGCAGAAGATGCCGATGAGACTTAAAGGTCTCATATTATCATCATTATCATCAGCCACAGGACGTCCACTGCTGAACATAGGCCTCACCCAAAGATTTCCAGACCGACCTGTTGGAAGCGACCTGCATCCGACGACTTCCTGCGACCTTTATCAGGTATCATATACAAACTATAATTCGGCCTGTGCTCTTGTATGGATGTGAGACGTGGCTGACATTTAAGCGTCATTTTAGGAAGAAATACGTCGCGGTAATGAAGATGCTGCGGTGGATGTGCAAGGGTGCATGACTCGATCGTATACTTTATAAGTACATCGCGGCCGCGTTAGTGTCCACGATGTAGTAGATAGCTTCAGGAAGTCGCTTAAGATGGTTTGATCATGTTTTGCGGAAACCACAGGAGTTTGTTGGCCGCAAATGGCTATGGCAAATCGTATGGGAGTACGATCCCGTGGAGGGCTCAAAAAGCGCTGGCTTGACATATTAGAGGGACACATGAGAACCAATGGCCTCAGAATCGGGGAAAAGTGGAGGTGTCGTAGTATGTAGTAGTTAGTAGTAGTACTTAGTAGTCTAAGACGGGAAGCGACAGCTAGAAAAGAAGTTAAAAATGCCACTAAAATTGCCACTTAAATAACTTTAATTGTTATTCAGGACTGAGTTCCCTTTTTCATTTTCGTTAATTAGATTCATGATCGGTAAAGCAACTCAAACAACCTACTTAAGTTGGTGATTGTGACCAGCGCCTATTGTGTTTCTTAAGCGACGACTTAAAGGATTAAAGGAGTATTATCCGTTCAAGAGTTTCTAATTCCATTCCTTTAGATCAAAATTACATCAACCGCACTGTTTAGAACAACTATTTTAGGTGTTTAATATTTAAACTATCCTTAAACATAACCTGACCCCCGTATCCTCCAAAGAATAGACAGAATTACAATCAGTGCTGCACCCACGCTTCGCCATCCCTATTTTCGTCCCATGATAGGAGGCGAACCTGTCACCATACTGGGTATTTTTTTATCGTGTATATATTTTTCACATACAAGCATTATTATTTTTTTAATTCAATTCATAGAGATAGACTGACAGATTTATAACGAATTATTGTTTAATTAAACCTATATTTATCAGACCAACGCTACGAACAGAATAGCAGCACGCATGTCGGCTTCGATAGATTCGATATTTAAAAGATTCATTAACAACTAAATATCGCACTTTAATTCCCCCAAACCCGATAAAAGGGGACATTTAATTATTCCACGGGAACCAATACATTGTCCGTTATCTGAACTGTTCACAGAAGGTTTTATGCGCGTACCGGGAAAAAAGAAAAAAATAAATGTTCGATTCGAGCAGTCAGTTTAATGTATTTGATAAAAGTGACAGGCATCTGCTTACCGTCGGTGGAACGGTCGGTTTAATTGCTTGATATGCCAATGGGGACTGTTGAGATGCGAACGCACTGCACCGACTCAAATGTCAAATGGTTTAACGTTGTGATGAAGTTTTTATGAATAGACATGTTTTATTTAGGTTTTATTACCAATCTTCTTCTAACTTTCTTTCTTCTGGGAAGTAATCAACAAGGCAATTTATGCCATTGATAGCAGTTTTTATTAAGTTAAAATGCCTAGCGGTGGATGCAAAGATTGCGAGAGTGTCATCCACAAGTATTTGATTCTGATTTATGAGACCCTCGTTGTTCTTGCTAACCATGATGAAGTTTAGTCTAGTACACTTATTATCAGAACTATGCGATTATGTGTGAATGTTTATAATATTTATATGTGTTCGGTACAAAGGGATTCAAATCTCTAGAAATTCCAATATTATAATTATTCTATTGGATAAGCTTATTTATATTCAGGCAAAAAAAAATAAAAACCTTTTGATAAATAATTCAGTCAAAAAGGCTATTCTAATGCCGCTATAGATCGAAAATAAATTTTCTAATAAGCATAGGAAAGTGAACTTGTAACTTGCAAAAATATCCTAGGTAAGGGCAAAAATAGAACGCAGATGTACAAATATTTATTCAACAAACCACTTTAGAAGGCATGTTAATATCAAAGACTTGCAAGGAAAACAAAATTACTCTTTTAGGTTACTATCATTGTGGCTAATGACGCCAATCTGTGGCAGAGGCCATCAAACGACTCCGACCATCCACCCGTTATTAGATGTAATCATCGTAATTTTTCACACAATTTATTTTTTTGGACCACGGTACTACATCTCAGAAGTGTTACTCCACGTCAACTAATGACAACAAAAAATACACTCGAGATTGCGTACGCGTACACAACAAAAACACGAGCTATTTTCACTACATTCTTAATCAAGCCTCATTTAAAATGGGTCTACATAAATCAAGCGAAATTAGAAACACGCTGCCGAACTGACCGACTTATCTAGACTAATTACTTTAAGACCCTAAAAGTTTTTTATTAAACGTCGGCATTCAGCTTTCGCATTCACCGATTCGCCACCAATGAACCTTTTAACCAGTTCAATTAGTACAAGTATTGTATCGCGCGACTTCAACTGGAGGAGTTTGAAATATGAAAGTTGAACAAAACAAAACGACGTGAATATACTTCGGCATCTGTAGAGGGACGAGTGAATAATGAATGACTGTGATTGAAAACATAGCCCGTCGAGTGGTACTGTATTTGTGTTAGATGCCGCCACAGATTACTCTTTTGTTAATCAAACAACGTTTATTGAATATTATTTAATTAATCTTTCGTGTTTGACTTCAGGCGCTGTTTGATTGATTGCATTAAAATCTTAACTTGGTTAGAAATATTCCAGTTAGGTGAAAGCTGCGAACTTTGAATATTTAATATTCTGACACGCATTTGTATAAGCCAATCAATAAGGTCAATATGAAATAGTGATTGAATGTTATACATCTTAGAAGCTAACACGTCGGAGTGTAGGAATATGTAAGTTTACAAAATCCATTAAAGATAATCGTTCATAAGGCGAGCCTCGGGCTGCGGCCGCGGCCGGGCAGGAACTAATCGATCGATGCGCACACACACGTTCGTTTACAATCAATCCATCAGCGTTTATGTAACGCGTAACTACCGATGATCTTCATTTATCATTTTGTTTTGTGGGTAGCGAGCGGACGCTCTTGGGGGTCAAATCAAAGGTCTGTACAAAACAACAGCCACGAACTTACGAAATATGATATGTAAACATTTTTTTTTAGTTTAATCAAACGCTTCGTCTTTTGAGTTTAATCAATCTTGCGTTTGACGTGACTTTCATTGTGTAATTGGGTTACAAAAACAAAATGGTTACGAGTAATAGGAACCCACTCACTTCCACCCGAGGCAGCATCAATTAAAGTCTATCACAAATTGCGATCTTATCACTAACAATAAACAATTGTGAGTGCGACATTTGCATGTAACGCAGATAGGAGGAAAAACATTAAACACCTAACAGCATCCGTTGTAGAAAAGAGCAAAAACAGCATGAATTATGATTTCGCATAAAGATAAAATACAATCTAAGCTGGCGCGCCAAATGGCGAAGAAAAAATGAAATTTTCTCGACCGAACAGATACTCCGAGTTGAGGAGCGGAACAAGAAATGGGGCAAATATAGTAAGGCCGATGTAGACGACTATTAATATTACGAAGAAAAATATATTTTATAGATCTCTGCTTTACAAGTTACTGCTAAGAGCAATATGCTAAAACGAAAAGAAATAAAAAGTCGGTAAAATAAACTTTGTGCCTCTATTCTTTATTTTTTTCCCAAGAAAGATATCGTCCGAAGTGAGTGTTTCTGTTCGCGCATGGCTTCGGACGATTTCGAAGAGAGGTAATTAGGAAATGGAATTCTAATTACATTAATTACATACCGAATGCAACTCAAGACTCCTAATACTAGATATTTCTTTATAGAAAAACCCAATATCACTTTTCCCGGCCCAGGGATCAAACTCGAGACCTCAACACAGCAATATTAGTGTGATTACCTATAAACGATAAAATACGGACGAATTCGAGAACCTGAAGAAGTAGATCGATAAAGTGCTGTTAGGGTAAACATGTCCGGTGTCTACCCTCGTGCTAGTTGTTATTTTATTTGATCAGTACTAGGTAAACTCTATTACAGGTCCGTTTTTACTAGTTGAAATTGAATTTCAGTTCCGTTCCAAGTTCTTAATGAAATGTAGGTTATTCGATGTGGAGGGAAGAAAATAAATAAAAAGAACTAAAAAAGATGCGAATAACAAAATTAAATCACTGAGCTATCGAGTAAACGAAACTGCTGAACCGAATGTTGTCGATTGAAATTTAAAGCGTAGATTCTTCTGTAAATTGGTTCTGATGTTGCATTTACAGCGGGTCCACACAGTTCGATTTTAGTTGATCAACTGTTAAATTGCATGCGACACGAACCGTTTGAACAGACATTCAGTCGAATTTATCAACAAAAAAGATTTTTTTTTATCCTTGCTCGGCAAAGTGACTACGCTACACCTGATGGTAAGTGTAGCGCAATTCAAGAATAGTGTCGACCAACGATAAAAAATGTGTCCATCGTAGGTCGGCAAGATCATGCCGGCCTGTCAAAGGGCCAAGGGGGAGGGGAAGGAAAAAGGGATGGGAAAAGGGTTAGGATCAGGGGGCAAGCCCCCTGGGGAGATCCGGATATACACTGGGTGATCCTGGAACGCGACCCACACAAGGTGGGCCTCTATGGCAGGTTTTAGCACCAGTGTACGGTGGTCGCTATCCGGTCGGATACAAGTATCCTCCCACCAGCAGTTTTAGCACCAGTGTACGGTGGTCGCTATCCGGTCGGATACAAGTATCCTCCCACCAGCAGATATATAAAATAATTGAAATTAATTCTTTTGCTATAAAACTAGAATTAATTATATTAATTCCTTCAAAGTGTACGCAAAAAAATGATTTAATAAGTTTTTCATTTTTAAAACGATCAGGCAACATCTGCCTCCATAAAGCATAGTCCATAATAAACGAATAATGAAAAGTGTGTCCTTGTTGGCAATAAAAGATGGCATCCACATCATTAGGTCCCAACCGCGATATGAATTTTTCATGAAATATGGAGTCTATACCATTCGTATATTGCGTTGAGTAGAGCATTATTATGATCAGTTCCATTCTTGGATCAAGTTTTTGCGCACATTCAACAGACACAACAATTTTACCACGACTTTAGAACACAACTCTAAAATGTATTTCAAACTCGTCGAAGAACGTGAGAGCGAATTCGTTTAAAACTTTTAAAATGTAGCACAGAACTAAGTTCGATAAGAAGTTATAAACAACGGTTAATGGATTAGATTGGATAAAACATCTTAAAATATTAGTTACACAAGCAAAGTGTCGACTCACTTTACTTATTATGAACGCATCCTGCCAATTTGCTTTATTGATGTTTAAATATTATAGCGTCATTAAGTTTTTATACCCTTTGCCTTTATGTCGGACCGCCTATAATTATGATGATACGAGGCTGTAGTCCTACAACTATTTTTAAATTACATCGATACTGTCTAAAAATCTGCTCCAATATAATGTTAATGTGTACGATGAGCCTAATAACTTGATTGGTGGCTGCGTTGTCATAAATCGATGAGCTTTTTGAAGAATTTGTATTATAAAATATGGTAATGGATATAATTATACAACACGGGTGATCTTCGGCTCAACCACTCGTTCACCTTAGTTATAGTTAATAGAGGATGCTGCAATAATTTTTATTTACAGTAATTACCGAGTGACACGTTCGTAAGCTCTTAACAAAAGTACTACAACCCGAAGACAATGTCAAATGTGGGCTTATATCACGTACCCTGTAATCGCGATGATTGTAGAGTCGGAGAGTTTAAGCATTTCATTCTGAATGAACATTTAAATAGGGATTTAATACGGACAATGTCACCCGCTCCGCTCAGAAGTATCCGAGTAGAAAGCTGAATTAAATCAAGCTGCCACAGCACAGCGGACCTAACAATGATATAAATGGTCACAAATACGTACCAAATTTGATCATGCGGCGAATAAATTAAATGAGAACACAATCAAGGATTAAATTACTGCTTCATTCTACCTCCCACACGAGCGGGCGTTGCGACACATGTGCGACACATCGGTCGTAGCTAGCACCCAACCGCCGGTCCACGCCGGTTATGTATGTAGGTGCCTTAACATATAATATTGTGGCACGTTGTGCGGCTCGACGACCGCATATAAATGCGCTGAGAGAGCAAATAAAACGGTGCTATAATTTCAAATCATACGGACAGAGAATGGGTGTGGACGGCGCTCTCATTGTGTGGAAATGATGTAACCGCTATTAAAAGTGTGGGCCGTATCCCTTGAATATTTCTTGCAACGAAGACGTCGTAGGATTATATCGGTATTTTATATCTCACCGGAGACAATAGCGTACATTTCCCAACAAGAAAACAGGCTAAGCAGTCAGTACGTTAAGTGTTCCCGGGTCAGACATACGATATTTGCGTCCGCACACGAATAGCGCTCTACGACGATTATGAAATTAATCGACGTACATTTTTGGAAACAGACAGCATTACATGACGAGTAATAAATACCCGTCGTTATCCCGGTATAATTTTATTAATAAAAATTGTATCCAAAAAGAAATAATCGAAAACTGATTTTATAGCCAACATCTTACACTGTCACGAATAAAACAACGACGATAAATTTAAATACTTTATGTAAAATAAAACGGCTACTTTTATAGCACAGTAAAAAGTTTTAGAATTAGTAGCGTCCAAAAACAATATTTTGTTAGTGCTATAAAATATCCAATTTATTTGATTTGCCACCATGAATGACTTGGATGGACAAAATTATTACCAGAACCAGTCATGAATTTATAAAGTGGAAACACGAGTATTATATGTGGTAGTGCCATCAAAAATGTCATTGTATAATCAGAAGCCAATTAATTAAATATAAAATTTTTTTGTAAAAATAAAACTGGATAAAACCATGTTAAACAGGACCGATACAGCATTCTATTAGCTTTTTTTAACAGACCAGCAAACGAGCAAATGCGTCACATAAGTAATGTGTAAGTGATGTCCACAATAATAAAATATCAAGAGTAAGTTACCGTCTTAAAAGGAAAGAAAAGAGAATT
Organism: Amorpha juglandis; assembly: GCA_949126905.1. NCBI lineage: Eukaryota > Metazoa > Arthropoda > Insecta > Lepidoptera > Sphingidae > Amorpha > Amorpha juglandis. The sequence continues at coordinate 9,116,429 of OX421380.1, forward strand.
GCAAGGGTATGTCTACGTACGAAACAAAACAGCAAGTTGTTATTTAATATTGTTTTTTTTGAGACATTGGTAATAACTAATAACCCGGTCGAGCAGGACCTTTTTTGCTTTAGACACATGTCTACAGTGCGGTACCACTTCTTATATCCTGAAGAACAACCATCAAACTTAATTAGAGGACGGTGATAAAATATTGTATCTTGCTATAAACTAAATATAACTAAATTTAAGGAAAATTTACCACGTTTACGTAAAGAATCAGCAAACACTAATATTGGCAATAACTTACAACTATTCCAGTGAATGTCTGATTTTAGTGTAGTAAAGTTATTTCTTGCTAAAGTGAGTATAGTTTACTTTATACTAAGATTCAAATCCATTCCTTTTACGATAGAGACGTATAAAGGATTAAGAGAAACTATCATGATGTTTAGTTTCGGGGAAATTTCCCGTTTATTTGTCGGGTATTCTAACTTTAGAAGTAACATTTCGGTGTCATAAAACGGTTAGTATAACATTCGAAGCTTAAGGCAGGTTTGTTTTAGTAATGTCAAATACATAAAATCAAAGGTAGTTTCTATGTTATAAAACACTAGCTTTTGCTCGCGGCTATGCCCGCGTGATCTGCTTTTTCCGGCATAAAAAGTAGCCTATGTCTTACTCTGATGTATAAGCTATATTATTATAAAGTTTCATTAAAATACATTCAGTAGTTTTTACATGAAAGAGTAACAGACATACATCCATCCATCCATACTTACAAACTTTCGCGTTTATAATATTAAGTAGGAAGGAAGGATTCGTCAGTGATAAGATCGTCCATGACAACTCATGAATTCAGATTAGCAAATTTTTTATGGTAATCTCAACGGTTTTTCCGTGAAATTCATCGAATTTGAAGGACATTCTTGTATCTAATGGGGATAATATTATTCCATTGCGTCCCTTTCCTCCAACTGAAACCGTGTGTACGTCTATCTTTTTCTCGCAAACCCTGTCGCTTTTTGTGTATCTCACAAATGCTGCAGAGCATGTGACAGATGTACGCATGGTTGCGGTTGTTAACGAAGCATGATTCGATTGAAATAATCAATCATATTTCTGATGATTCGACTTTTGTTTGACTGTATAATAGATGGATTATACATACCTGAATATTTCGCTTCCATTTGAAAAGCAGAATTTGTAATGCTACTTGGGAACTTATTTAATATTATACAATGGCCTATTTCATAACTTCCATATAATCCCACTTATTCAATAAAATCAGTAAAATACAAAATATTAGAGAGAGAAGCGTATTTCTAAATGGTAGGTACTGCCTATACTTATGAGGTTAAAATGAATAGTAATTTTAAAACAGATTCGCAATACCCATAGACCGCAGTCTGATCAAAGGTTAAACAAAATAAAATGATTGGTTTCACCGTGAATGAAATGTCATAAATGTGTAATTTCACTGTTAATGACCTAATTAAGCCATAAATTTATATAGAACTTTTATATGCAGCACTATTTCATAATCTACGATTAAATTTTATTCGACGGATAACGCATTAACAGCCAATTTAAGAAGTATCAATAAGACATAATATGTATTGGCAGCGTGATAATTTCTGTATTTTGGTGTCATAAATCAATCTGTCAATATTAACTTCAACGATGATAAGGAGCTTAGCATATGCAATGCGAGATATTGTTTCGGCTCGTTTTATGGTGAACAACGAGTTTAATGTGGTATGTATATAGTATGTCTGTGGTATGTCTATCGAAGCTAACATAGTTGCATAGAATACTCGACTCGTTATGATAAATGTAGGGATAAAGTAGAAAAAAAATAGTGCTTTCAACCTCTCTGTAGTAATTTATCTACAAACCCTAACATGACGACGTAAGTTTATAGAAATTAATATAATAATATTTATATATTTTTATATTAATTAATTATATATTTATATTATTATTTTTCTTACGTATTTTTTTTAATCGTAATTTTATATTTTTTTACCTTTACCCGTGATATTTGTTGTCGACAGTTAATGTAGCGCTCGAGATATGACGGTTTAAATATATCAGCCCCTGCAGTAGGCCACATTTGGCCTAATCTCAGCAAGAAAGTGACCTATTTTCTTTTGTATAAATGAGGTAAAAGATTAAATGCAAATGCAGAATGCAGCGCTGATAGCAGAACCATTACAAAGCTATATTGACAGCGAATCCGATTGGTGCAATGTGAAAATTATCCACAGGCAGTATAGACGCTCCGCCGTATAGGGTTGTGGAGGCGTAAAGAGGTCTCAGAAATGGTTATGTTTTGCTATGTATCTGATTTAAACACTGACGTGTCGTTTGTACAGCTTACATTGAGTTAGATGCGATCAATTTATTTCTATTTATGGTTATTCGGTGGCAGTTTAATATGAATAATAATGTGAGATGAATTTTTATGACGGTCCTGCAAACGATTCGAAGGATTTTACATTTTACAAATTGGTTTGGAGTTGATCAAGGGTGATGATAATTCTAATACACTAAATATCTATAAATAAAAAAAAAATGTAAAATACCTAAAACTGGCTATAAAGTTTGATATTTTCTATTGGCTCATTAGTACTGAATTAAAGTGCGTGCCTAATTACAGGAATGAGGAACGAGGAATATGAAGGGGCGCTAGGGGTAATTTAGGCTTTTGGATATCTCAAACGGCCACTTCACGTCAATTTTCTCAGGGATAGTGGTATAAATCCGATAAAACTGAACAATTCCTACTGTAAGCAAAACTATCTACAGCCTACAGCATGACTAAACGACTTATTAAATCTATTACACCATGAAATAGGTATACGCTTTGCTCTTGTAATTTGAGTTAGTAATGAATCTGTGTAACTGCTTAGAATTTCTCATTCATTGATTATTACGCTAAGGTTTTGATATAGGAAATATAATATGAGAAGCTCTTCAAATGATGCTAGTGACTTACAGGGAATCAACGTTATATAACACACATTTCCCTTACGAGCGAACCTATCGATCTGAAACGTGAACAATATGGATATCATTAGTCCAAATGTACTGTTGCACGAAACAAGCCGATCTCACAATCACTATCGAATCACGAATAATAGAATTTCTCATCGAAGTATATCTCTAGTATATAAATACCTATATTATATCGCCTCATTGGTCTTCTTAGGCTGAGAATCCGTTTTCTGGGTTTAAATCTCATCAGCCAATCATAATTTTTCTATACAAAAACTCATATATGTGTTGCCCAGCATTGGGATCTGTGCCCAGCATAGCGATAGTTTCGCCTCCTATCACACCATGAAACGAAAATAAGCTCAACAAACCGTAGATACACTAGTGTCACCTATCTTCTTGGGGATACCAAGGACAAATATGCTGCAAATACCAAGTAATCAACACACTTATTATGCTGTTTAAATATAACCATTTTCCGGGATATCAAAAACTAGAAGGGTCTACATCTACGCCAGGAACAAACCGAGCCGCCGAGCCGAGCCGAAACCCGGCGCGGAGGTCGTCAAAATAAGATTAATATTACATTTATAAAACTAATTTTGAGCGCGCCCCTTTTTTATGAGTCTGTTTACGAGCGGCAATGCCTAAGCTATCGAAGGCCATATTTCAAAGCACAAAATAAGAAGTGCAATTAAAGGGTTCATAACTAGATAAGTAAATGGCCGCGTTCTCAACAAATATTTATGTAGACTGTCGAGTAAACAGTAGCGTTAAAAGCAAAGACATGCGTTTAATCCAAGACAAACAGGCTCAAAGAATTACAAGAGTGGGACACAAACACCATAAAGTTCTCTCTTTCTCAGGGTAAACAGTGCTATACGAGTGAGGTAATCCCGGCTAGGTACAATCGAAACTATGTAGACCTATTAAGGCAACGTGCTGCTATTCAGAATGCAAAAGACTCACGAAGAAATTCACTGTATGATTATATGCAATATGCATATGTATGAAACTCTCATGTATTAATAACTATCCATTTACTTTGATTTGATCAATGTAATAAATCAAGTTGTTGATCATTGCTTATTTGAAAATCTCACTTTACTATAATACGTAATAGGAACATCAGAACACATTTTTCATGTATTTAACACGGCAGCATATATATAAAAATACAGTCGATGTTTTTACATACTATACGAAAAAATAGTATCCTACTAATATTATAAACGCGAAAGTTTGTAAGTATGGATATCCATCCATACCATCCATCCATCATCCATCCATCTGTATGGATGTATGTTTGTTACTTTTTCACGTAAAAACTACTGAATGGATTTTAATTAAATTTTACAATATAGCTTATACATCAGAATAAGACATAGGCTACTTTTTATCCCGGGAAAACAGATCACGCGGGCGGAGCCGCGAGCAAAAGCTAGTTCATTCATAAAACTACCGTAACTACGCCTTAAATACCGAGCATCCCCATGATTTGCAAAAGTGGGCGTACATCGCAGACACTTAAGTACTCTAGTTCTGCCGCTAATTGTGACTCCACCTTGCTTTAGTTCGCATCAGCGACTACGAACAAATGGGTGAAAGAAACAAGTGGTAGGGTTACATGGCATATTTATGTACCTGCGTATAGTTTTTACTCGGATAAAGTGCTACTGGCACAGTGATGCCATTATTGTTATGGGAATTTATGATTACTTTTTTTGTTTACAATCGAATTGTCGGGAACTGGCCTCGGATTTGAAATTAAAATGATAATTTTAATAAATATCTCCAGAATATTAGACAAGGTCGAGATTTGGAACCGTGTATACGAAGTTAATCACCAAATATAAATACGTATGTTGATTAATTCAGTTTTTACGTGAACCGGAATAACGAAAGTAAAGTACTGTATGCGACTTTCACTGTATTCGTCAGTTCGAGTAATAAGATGTTCATCATACAGAGTAAATTCATAGGTTTCAATGTGCTGCTTGGCGGTAGACAGACAAAGCGGTGGTCCTTCCCATACAGCTTCGCGCATCTATGTTTTAACTAGGACTATAAATAAATTGACATGTATTTACTAATTGAAGTAAGTTTGCTCTCAAAGATGGCTTAAACTGGCTAATGAAACGTAGGTTTTGTATCCCGACAGCCGAGTAATCACAACGGATGTTTGTTCAGACATACCTAATTATGAATAAGATTTTTTTTTTTATTAGCCTGATATGCCCCACTACAGGGCAAAATAACTTGTTGCTATCCCTCACAACAAGTTCGATACAAATTATTTCTACGACTACCAAGGTGGAAATAATGAAGTCTAAAACAATGGGTACTTACAATTCAAAGAAAATTACAATACCTACATAAATATTCCACATTTATTCGCATACTATAGAAAGAACTAACAAGACTAGGAAGCTCAGCGTACTTGGTAACTAGCTAACTCGCAGCTGCTTAATTTATAGCCAATTAAGTTAGCGTTAAGCTAAATAAACTGACACGAAGATAGCACAAGTAACCGTAATATAAAATATCCGCCCCCGGTCGCAGCGAGCAGCCGACCAGCTTGTGTAGGCGCATGTTCCAACTAAATCTTCGTCGATGGATACCATTTTAAACAACCCGGTTTATCTACCGAGCTTTGATATTGCAGCACCGATGACAACTACACGAGTATTTGATTTATAATATTAACTACTAAGCTAGAAAGTGCCCTTTAGAATTATATCTCTGCGTTCTGTCTTTCATTATTGCTTATTCAATTGACTTTCAAATAAGGATTAATAAGGATTTATGTTCGTCGAAACAGAATGAGAACTTTCTGCATTATTGATTAAACGGCGCAGCGAACAGTATTTACCATTCAACTGTCCACGTTTGTACTTCAATCTGTTTTAATTTATTTGAGACTACACACTGTGTATTGTGGTGTTTCAGACAGTCGCTTCTTAAAATCATCACAGTAGCAAAGTTTAAAACGATAAAGTTCTAGCAAACGACAAGTAAAAACTGAAGTCAAGAAGCCAGATGCTGTAGACAGTTGGAAACAACTGGCTGGGTTGTTTTATAAAAAGTTAGCTTTTAAAACCCTGGCTATAAATCAATAGAAAGGAGTTCACGGGAAGTGGAAGTGTAATGCGGATATTTACGTTTACGTTACGAGTACACCCGTTCCACTTGCAGCGAGATAAATCACTCCGCTTTGTTGCTATATTTTATAGAATTTTCAATCACGGAGTAATACGGTACCAACCGTTCATAAATTTGATGAAATGGTAATACCTTCTTATCTTATTAAATCTATTTGTAGAATATAATAATAATATGTACATTTAAATATGATTAACGATAAGTGTATGCAATATTTTCAACACTGAAACGTATTTTATATTGTACAACATCAAAATATTATTCAATCATGACACAACAGAATCGTGCAACAGCAATCAAGATTTAAAAATTCAAATACAAGGGAATATCAAAGATACCTGTCCATTGTCAGATGAGAATTACGTAAAAATATTCGAATGAAGGGTTTTTTTTGTTAGATAAAAATCATCACGCTTCGATTGGTTTCCAATTTACTCAACAGCGGCGGTCATCCTACCTGCCGCTTTGTCACGTGGTCACGCCACCGTCCCGATATCGCTTGTAGACGTAATAGCTTCTTATTTATGTACTTTCTAATTAAAATATTCGAGAGATGAAGTCGTGCTACAAAAACTTTATTGAGACACCTTTGATGAGAATAAAGTACATGCAAGAGTCTTCTTTGTAGGATTAATGAAAGGTGAAATGCAACTTACTGCTGGGTGTTTAAACGTCCAACAATTTTCAATTCAAGTTGAAATTAAACTATTTAAATGAGGATATTGTGTACGTTCCCATTTTAATTTGTGTTAACAAATAGACTACAGCTGTTAGATTGTAGTCAGTATAATCAAAAATGAAAAATATAACCGAGTTAACCAATTCTACTGAATGAAAATCTTCATGCTACTTTACAAAGTGTTTTGTGGTGTGTAGGTTTATAATGAACAGTGAATTATATGCTATGTTATTTATGATTATGTATTATATTAAGTATTACAATTATATTATACATATTTTATAACGCAAGCATTTTCAAATCATTAAAACATTAACTTGTTTCATATTACGCACGCGCCAATGTCTCCGACGTCTTTTCTAATGTCGGCGCCACTTCAAAAATTAATTAAATTAAAATAATTAAGCTACATTCAGAACAGATACTGCGGTATATAATTAACATTTCGCTTCGTAGACATTTCATAAACAAAGGCTTTCGAGAAAATCTCAAGAACATTAGAGAAAGACAAAAGAAAATATGCTTATCTGCTTGCCGAGTCCGACTAGACACTTAGAGCATAAACGCTACTTAATTCAGCAAAAACAAAAGCTAGCTAAGTAAACGGTTTTCACTACTGCCAGTACTTTGTACGGGAGTGTACAAAATACACTTATATATGTACTAATTTGAACGTTATCTTCATTGTATTAAGAGCTATATCAGTTCTTGTAATGTAGAGCAAGGCACACACAAGTTTTTGAATTTAGGCTAAGAACGTTTGTAAAATCTGTGCCAAAAGTTTGAGATAAGATTCAACTGAGAGTTACCCAACATTTTGTAGACAACTAGGATTGTCTATAATTATAAAATATATAGAATTCGGTGTTCCCTTTTTCAATTAATTCTATATAGTTCACAACAGCTATTTGGAACAGTTGTAGTTTCAAAGTAACTCTTGGCATGGGAATAATAAATACCTTGCCTTTTGAGAAATAAAAACAGAAACTGGTTTCGAATCAGAATATGAGTGGGTGGCACTGATTTCTTAATCAAAGCTTAATTCGCGCAAACGGTATAATAAAAACCTGCAGCTATTCTTTCGATATTAGTGGGCGTGTTCCTATAGCTGCCAACTAATAAGAGGTTTTAGGAAAATAGCTTCCACTGGGTTACGGAAACCGGACGGTTAATTTATTATGGTATGAGAAATCATCACTTACAATATACCCCATAAATAATTGACCATTACATAAGCACTGATGTCATGTGTGACGCAATTGTTGCCTCCTAAAGTAAGGCTCAATTACTATAACTATATAAATATAAATAACTTCCTTCGAGTGTGGAAAATGCCTAAGTGGATTAAACTGATATTAGCAGTATCTTCAAATGCATTTGTGGTTGAAACCCTTACAATTTCCACACAACACATAAACATAAAAGATTTATGACCGTTACTTCTGATCTGAATCATATTTGCGCATTACGAACGTTCTATAATATCATCCAGCAGACGTCAAACTTTAAACCACAATATCGTATTATAAGCTAATAAATCTATACAGAGCTCGCTAGGAGCCATATCGAAGTATGGATATTCAACGTGATACGATATGCCGTCGAAGCCAGCTTTCTTAGATAAGACGGGTTCAATGCAGCCGAGCTTGACAAATGGCCCAGTGACGTCACTCTTTCGAATAACCCACTCTGAACGTGTATTATAACTAACATTTTAGATGGGGCTTCATTGAAATGGGTTGCGAGCTTTTTGTTGTTTGACATTGAAATATTTCGTTTTGGATTTTAGTGAATTTAAATGAGGTGAACTTGCTTAAATCAATATAACTAATCAGTTAAAACCGAAGTCAGTAAGAAATCACAGGTTTTTAATCTTTATCTTTTTTTAAACATACCTCGGAATCATCTCGATTAAACCAGCTTACAAACAAAGAACACCACATTGAAATCGATCCATTGATTTAGGCATTATAGCACCCGTCTTTTTGTAAGAGGTTAACTATCAGATATACCGTATTTAGTAACACGTTGAACTTATGTAAGCGTGTCTTACAGTACAACAAAACGCAATGGCCTAAGATAAAAAATACCTCAGTACTATAATTCTTCACTACTGACGTAATTATATTATCTAAAATATTAACAGATATTAAAATTGCTATTTAACAATTTAAAAAAGGCTTATTTCAATGTAATGAAACGTAAAATATCACCGGTGATACGAATAACCGAGACAAAATAAATAAAATATATTTAGCATAAGTCGTAAACTTGTGTGTATTTAGAAATTTTAATAGGGCGTTTTAATATAGTTCACAGACGGTAATAAAAATCACATAAATAGTTAACGATTGACCCACTAGGAGGTCTGTGGACGCGAGCCACAGTAAAACCACCACTTAACATTGATCCTTTCGGTAATATTGTTGTTTCCTGCACTTAGATAGGAAGCGGCAGCGTGGGGGATCAGCAGATTCTGGTCGATGCATAGTACACACAACAGAATGCAGATGGAACTTAAGATAACGTCGATCACGACGTATGAAATATCGGAGAATTAATTATAAAAAGACATAATGCGATTAGTTATCGCTTTACCGCAGAAGCCATTGTACCGCCACTTCTTAAAAATGATTATCCACATAGGGAAATGTTATATTGTATTTTTGGTAGTAGCCGGTAGGTATTCATTTTGCCGATATTGTTTTTTTTTATGTTGGTATTGAAAAGCTGCTATAAGTGACAGGGTCTAAGTTGTCAAAAAATAATTATAATCAATTTTTTCATTTATGTATATTAAAACGTTCTAATTTAAAATTTAAATGAGGATATTTAGCAACAACAAGTTTATGATTATTTTTTTGTCTTTTTTTGGTAGTATGATTTTCTTTATTTCATAAAGTTAATTATTTCTAATAAAAGTGAGTTAAAATTTGATATCAAATAAATATAATCTTTATAATTAGATTTTACCAGTCTTTATCTATTTTGAGATAGCCATTTAAATAAGTAATTTATGATTATTTCCAATAAAACTTCTTTTATGTAATGAAATACCTACCATTCCAAGCGCTCGCTAGATTATTAAGTCATATTTTTATAATAAACGTTCACCTATCATTCAGATCGCCTTTTATGTTTTTGATTTATGGCCATCGACTTATAAAAAAAGTCAGGACACCATTTCCCATACATCGAAAGTGAAGTGACCTATAGTGTGCCAGCATTCTGTACGCATAGGGGCCACACGCACACACTCTCTTCATATTACACCATTTCCCGCCATTACGCGACACGACCGCCTTGGGAAAAGTTCATTGCAACTAGTGTTAAAAAAATATATAATAATGCCGACATGTGTTATAAAACACTGTAAAAACAATTCCACATCGAAGAAGAAATATCAAGGAATTACTTATCACAGGTAAGATACGAATTTATAATCACTTTTATAATGTTTTTGGTAAAAATATTTATGTAATATTCGGAACACAAAACGTCAACTACACGTGCATGTGTTGCCAGAAAATAAATGAGGTATTTTCCCCAAAGTGTGAGTATTCCGTTGTGATTAAGAACATTAGTTCAAACATTACTAACCGACTTTAAAACTGGAGGAGGTTGTCAATTAAGCTTATATTTTATCTTTAATGTATGGACATAAATTTCCCCATCAAATATGGACCGAATTTGAAATATGTTGATGTTCGATAAAGGTACTATGCGGTCTCCTATATACAGTGGTGTGTGTAGTGGTGGGTTATATCAGGTCGAGTGTCTTCCCAAAACCGGTGACAACCGGGGTGCAGTACCCCCCCCCCTCCGGTCCTAGCTACGCTACTGCATATATATTTTCTTAAAATCTGATAACGGAATATGGAGTAAAGAAGATATTAAACTCCTCAAACAAACAAATAAATTAAAAAATAACTCGCCGAATTGAGAACCTCCTTTTTTAAAGCTTAACCGACTTCATATCATCGAGATTACCAAAACGTAAAATTTATCTTCAGAAACTCATTGATAAGTAAATAATAACATTAATTTCCAGAGGTGTTTTTGGATTCGGTAAAATTTTTGTTGTGCGGCAGCGGCACAAGCCCCTGACTTTTTTATTTTTCAGTGCGTTTTGAACTGTGTTTGTACAGTACTCTTTATTTAAAAATATTATATAAATATAAATATATAAATTTTTAACATTTTTAAATATTAGTCACAACAAAAAAACAAAACATTTAAAAATATAAAAATCATAACCCTCCAATGACGAGGCCTATGACCCAAGCCACCGGTGGTTAGGACCTAAGAGAGAGAAACCTTCTCACAATGCGTGCTGTGTTCAATAACACCGCTTTTTGTATCTGGCCTTTAACCCAATGACTAATTGAGAGCCTCTGAAGATGTTGGTCGAGGCTCTTTAGTATCAACCCATAGGCAGAGACGACTATCGGGACAATAATTGTTGAGTCCACATCCCACATCTCGGTAACTTCGTGTACCAGATCTAAATATTTAGTAAATTTTATCTTTTTCGGCTTTTACGAGGTTCTCGTCATGCGGAATGGTGACGTCAACAAGCATTGCCCGGCGAGCCAGTTGATCTATTATCACAATATCAGGCTTATTTGCAACAATAGTCCTGTCCGTAATAACAGATCGATCCCAGTAGAGTTTTGCATGACTATTTTCGAGAACCGGTTGGGGTACATATTGGTAATATGGCACCTCAAATGTCACAACGCAATATCGAAGAGCAAATTGCTGGTGTATGATCTTGGCTACTAGGGTGTTTCTATGCAAGTACTCGCCGTTAGTAAGATACGAACAATCGGAAATCACATGCCTAATTGATTGAGACAGATGCCCGACAGATGTCGACCGTTCCGTCCTTTATGATGTATTTTATGTCCTTTATTTTATTTGGATGTGTGTGTTTTCATTGTTATTATAGATTTCCTACAGGAAACCTACCATGGCGATCGGATTGGATTTCTGTAATAAAAAAATCGAGAGGTGAAAATGATTGGCTCCCATCCAGAAGTAGTGTAATATGCAGTATACATTTTGATGCAAGCGATTTGTACGCTACTAAAAATGGGCTTCATCGTGTTGTTCCGTATGCAGTTCCTAAAAGAGTTAGTAACTAATACATACACCCGCATATAAAATTTGCACTATTCCTTTACATGCTTAGTATCTTAGAGATAAGTCTTTTAAAGTAACTTTGTTGACCTTGAACCTTGTTATTCTATTTTCCTGGTGTTATTATTGATTTTATTTATCGCTCCTCTTCGCCCGATCTTCAGTATGCTTCGTTCGGACACCCAATGGACCCAGTCCGAACGAAGCATCATATCGTTACCGCAGGTATTTGCAACCAATATACTCCTGTGGTTTCCACAAAAACTGAATGAGCCATCTTAATATATATGTATATACAGGGTTAATTTTAAAACACCAGCAACCTCGCAGGACCAGATAGCTGACCTCATACGGAACAACTTTTGTTCTACGAGTTTGGATATAACTCAATATATTTAAAAAAAAATGATTTTACAAGTTTTTGTTGTGTCGTGTTTTTCCTCGTAGGCGCGGCGTGCGCGCACAACTTCAAAGCGGCCGTCAGCTGCTCAGCGGTCAAGGTCGTAGGCGCTAGCCCGGTTCCCCACGCTTCGCGTATTTGTTTACGTAATCTGCGATGCGCGTTGTTAATATTCAAGACGGAAATTAAATTCATAATTATTTTTGTATGAAAATAAAATCTAACAAATTATGAAAAGTCGTAAAACTAAAGTAGTAGCAAATGACCTTAGGAATCTACTCCTGCGAGGTTGTCAGTGTTTTAAAAATAACCCTGTATATATGTATATATATGTACCATATATATACACACACAACATATAAATATACGAGAATAGATGCATATATTACAATATATAATAAACAATGTCTTGATTCAGTGAGCAAGATAATGATATTTAATCATTTTTTTGAAGGATGAAAGTGACTGTGCAAGTCTGATAGAGACAAGTAGTGTATTCCACAAACGGGTAGCTGTAATGGTAAACTATTTATCCATAAAGGTAGTGGAGTGCACCGGCATTTTCAGTTTCAGGTTCTCTGACGACCTCAGGCATCTCGAATGTGATTCACAGAGAAATTCTATTTTTTTTATTAATATTATATATATTTATTCTCTTTTAGTTTTTATTTCATCCACCAAACTTGCAAGAACATTCTGCGGAGTCAATGGGTAGATTTTTACTAAATGAGAGCCTTCGACAGCCATCATCTGAAAACTCCGATTCGTTACGCATATCTTTAGCTTTACCACAGGTATTTCTTCATTAGCTAAGTATTGCACTGAATATGTAGCAAAAATTTTATGCGATAAATTTAGTTTAATGTATAATATATTCTTTTGTTTAGCTACCTCCCATAACTGGAGCAGTAACAGCCGATTCCCAACAGCCTCCGTCATCCGAAGCTTCTGTTTCCGTATGCAGGGCCTTAGCTTTACCACAAGTATAAGCTTACACACTTATATATATATAAAATGCAGTTAACATAAATGTATTGCAATACAGTGATTTAAAAAAATAGATTAATATTTCTTAATTTTAGGCACCACTCATTATTGGAGAGCAACCAGCTAATGTAAAACATACATCTCCATGTGCATTTAAACCCTGTGCTTCTCTTAGCTCGGCCAAAATTTTACAAGTATGCGCCTTATAAATTAAAATAATAATAAATTATTATAATAATTTATTAATAATAATTTATTAATAATAAATTATTAATACCCAATGAATTTAATGTATTAACTCTTTTGTTTTAGCTAACCCCAAATATGTCACCAATTTTAACCTTGAATCTGGAAGAACAGTCATTATTTGATACCCCGAGAAAACAATATTTAAAAAAAAAGTTACAAAAAAAACAAGTAATTATTAAAAATATACAAAAAAAAATTAAAATATTAAATCAAAAAGTAAGACGTCTTCAAAATAGAAATAAATCATTAAAAGATATATTAAAAAAGCTAAAAACACAAAATTACATTGATACAGATTTGTACAAAAGACTGAATCAAAACATTACAGCAGCAGATTTGTTCAATGCTTACAATAAAAAAAAGCTTAAAAAACACAGAAAATACACTCCAACTATAAAGAAATTTTCTCTAACTTTAAACTTTTATTCGCCAAAAGCCTATGACTTTATAAGAAAAACTTTTGATACTTGTCTCCCACATCGTAAAACTCTAGCTAAATGGTATGGCCATATAAAAGGTGTCCCAGGATTTACCGAGGAATCCTTTCAAGCACTAAAAGCGAAGGCACAAGTGAGCCAACACCGTTTACTGTGCTCTCTAATTTTCGATGAAGTTGCTATTAGACCACAAAAAATATGGAATGGAAAAAAATATATAGGACTAGTCGATATGGGGACAGGTGTAGAAGAAGATGCTTCTTTAGCATCACAAGCCTTGGTATTCCTTCTCGTTGGAATCAACCATCGTTTCAAAATTCCAATAGGATATTTTTTATGCAGCACCCTTACCGGTGAACAAAAGGCAAATTTAATAAAAATTTGTCTTATTAAATCATTTGAATCTGATGTTGATGTCGTTTCTTTGACATGCGATGGACATTCGTCAAATTTCACAGCACTTGAAATACTTGGTTGTGACCTTTGCCCGTATTCTTTAAAAACAACATTCAAACATCCATCGAATAATTCCCAAGTAGCATTTATCCTCGACCCCAGTCATGTTATAAAGTTATTAAGAAATCAACTTCAGTCTAAAAGAGAATTTGTAGATAGTAACGACAAAATAATAAGATGGAGCTTTTTAGAACACCTTAATAAATTACAAGAGGAGGAGGGTTTACACTTGGCTAATAAAATAACAAAAAGACATATCAATTTTAGAAATAATATCATGAAGGTGAAGTTGGCTACCCAAATTTTCAGTACTAGTGTTGCTAAAGCTATAAAAATCTGTAGAGAAGAATTAAAACTGCAGACATTTCAAGACTCTGAGACAACAGAGTCTTTTATACAAAAAGTAAATGACATGTTTGATATATTTAATTCCAGAGCAATGACTGAATTTGATTTCAAAAAACCGATATGTGGTCAGAATAAAACCTTGATTTTTGATTTCTTGGATGATCTCAAAGATTACTTTATGAAACTTAAATTAAAAATATCAACAAAAAGAAAAATAAAGAGAGATGGCAGATTTATTTATATTATAACCCGTTATTATAAACCAGTAGTACAAGCAAAGTGCAAAACAGGATTCGTTGGTACATTAATTAATATTCAGAGTTTAAAATATTTATTTGAAACGCTAATAGAAAATAAACGGTTGGTATTCCTACCAACATACAAGTTAAGTCAGGACCACCTGGAACTGTTTTTTTCATGTATTAGAATGCAATGTGGGTTTAATGACAACCCCAATGTTAAACAGTTTAGTG
The DNA here is from genome assembly GCA_949126905.1 of Amorpha juglandis. Lineage (NCBI taxonomy): Eukaryota > Metazoa > Arthropoda > Insecta > Lepidoptera > Sphingidae > Amorpha > Amorpha juglandis. The sequence goes on from OX421380.1 coordinate 9,131,741, forward strand.
GGAGCTACAAAAAGTTACTTGCACATTTGGAAATTAAATGTTTAAGCACAGGAAACTGTGTGCCTTTAGAGAAAATAGCAGTGTTAAATTGTAGTTCTTCTACCCAAATCATAAATACGACCACTCCATCCTACCGTCACGAAGAAGACGAAGACACCTCATCACTAAAATTTATAGAAGAAATTACCGAATATAACCTTGATCTTTTAAAACGGTTAGACACAGAGGAATTTAATGATTATAGAAAATTAATAATTGGATATTTGGCCGGCAGCGTTGCTCATTATATTAGTAAAAGTATTAAGTGTTCCAAATGTTTAGCGCGCTTATTAACCAATGAGAGGCTTTATTTTCATAAATTAATAAGCTTGAAATCTAAAGGGGGCCTACATTTCCCGGCTGAAGATTTATATAAAGTATGTTGTATTTGCGAGATGACAGTCAGGAGGCTCTTAAAAGAAAACATAATAATTTCTAATGAAAAACAACATACGTACATAATAACAAATATATTGAATTCTTTTATAGCCAATAATAATATTTTTTTAAATTTGGAACTAGAACACACTCTGGCAGGCGCCGAACATAAGATAAATTTAATTAAATGTATTTTACAAAAATATTTAAGCATTCGTTTTCACCACATTTCAAAATTAGAAAGTATTGAGCGGTCCGTCCAAAGTAAGAGGCATGTATATAGAAAATTAAACCATTTTAAAGGCTTTTAACTTATTTTTTGTATTTTTTCATATACCTACCCCATTATTACACGAAACAATTAATTGTTTGAACTAAGTACTTAATTACCATCTACATACTTTATTCCAATAAACACGGGCCGAATATAATACCTCCTCTTAGGAGTTGGTTAAAACTGGTGAAAATTTTCATTTATCTGGTATCCCTCAACTTTCACACACATATATCATAAACCTGCATCACTGACGATATTAGTAGCGTTCTATCCTCCTTTCTTATATATCGATGTTTATGGCATACTTATATTTCATCCAACTCGTTTAAAGTTTGTCAAAGATTTAAAAAAATAAGACAGCAATCACTAATCAAGACTTGTATAAAAATTAACTGCGACATTTACGACTAATAAAAACTCATCAAACGCTATAATCTTTTATAATATCGCTTAAATAACTGCTAAGCGAATTTCCCAGAATGTCATAAAGACGTATCGGTCAATGGAAATCTTTAATTCAACATCAATATGTTAATTAACGTTGAACAACGGGGGACTAATTGGTAATTGGTATTGGTAAGTTTTTGGGTTTAAAAATTAAACCCTGGTGTGATTCTATGCATATTCATCTCAGATTTCTTTTAAAACAATACATACTACTACATATTCACGCGTATACTTCGCCGAGTGGTAGGTAGAGGTGTAAACAATACACCCACATTTCGCTCAGCTTATTTCCGTCCCATGATGTCGTAGGTAGTGAGCCTATCGACATATTGGGTTCAACTAGACTCCGGGCTAAATTTCGTGATGAATATGTTTGTAATATTTAAAAGCCATCTCGTTTTTGCTCTCATCGCCTCATTGGTCTAGTGGCATTTAGGCTGAGAAATTCTGAGATCCTAGATTCGAATCCTAGGACGGGAAATCACAATTTATGTTTGAGTTTTCAATTCTAATAATCACACGTTGCCCTAGATTTGAATGTGCGATATGGTGATAGACTCCCCCCCTATCATCTAATGGGTCTGAAATAATCTCGGTGAACTGTGGTTGCACTACTACCTTGCGTTGTCTGCTCATTTGCAAGGTAGCATATACTTTTGCATTTGAAAATGATCACAGATCATGCATGAACTAGTATGTTTTCTCATAAATGCTAATTCTGAAATTTTACACTGCATTTTTTTGGCCTATTTGCCACAATATTTTGTAGATGGAATGTATTGATGTATCAAAGCTAAACTTAACCAATCCTTTTATAAGAGTGGAAAAAAGAAAACGCATTGGCAGCTACGATCATGCACAATAGGTCAGCGGATACTGGACGCGTTCCATTACACGCTTACAATGAACAAATTATAAACAGTCCACTTGCTTCAATACATGAGCTCACATCACTTCCTGTGCCACCCATTGTCACTATTTCAATACAATTGAAACGATCCTAGAACTTGGCTCTCGCCAAACATTGTATGGGTACATTTTATTTGTGGGTTCGACCGTCATTGTTATGAGGCGCAGCCAATTTCAATACCGTCGATTTCCGTTCTATATCAAAAGAATCGTTGGGATGTTCAAAGAATATTTGCGAAATATCCTTCGAGTTACTGTGGTTGAAAGAACGCGTGTCGGACCTTTATACGCGTCTCGTGTGAGACAAATTTATGTCACTTGCGCGTATAGAATGTTCATTCATAGATCTTTATTGTGCGGTTACAAACTTACAGTCAATTGTGAATGGGGGGAAGTCATTCTTCCTGTTATAGAAATTACCTGCAACAATGATTGAAGTTAGTTTCATAGCTGACAGATGCGCATAATGATAATAAAGCGGATGTCAATTCAATAGAAGGATGATATTTTATGACCGTGTTTAATTTGTCACTTCCATATTATCAGTAAGTGTTAAGTTCTTAAGTACTTTATATATACAAAAAAATAACCTGCTAGCGACAATAACTTTAGCGGCTTTTGGTTTTCAAACTAACATTCTTTAAATAATTGCAAGTTTGAGGCGTATGAATTACAATCTAACTACTTAATGGACCTTCAAAGATAAAAGAAAAGCAATTTAATATTGTGGCGAGGCAAGACAAAGAGTTATCTGAAGGGATCAAGTACTTGAATTTTTTAAAAGCACGTCGCAATTAAAATACATCTTGGGCAGCCAATTCATAAATGGAGTAAAATATTTAAAAAAATATTATTCGTCTCTATTCAAAATTCACGAATTCCAAATTCAAAGCCTCATTGTCCGCAACTTATTGTCCAATTATGTATTCGAAATACAATTCTATCGCATTTACTAAAAAAGGTTTATTCTGATTTTTCGCAGAATTCATAGAATAATATAACCCATTTCTTTAAATAGATAACTGTATACTAGGTGAACACTTTTGCTGTATCTACCATATTTTTTATTTACTGATCATCATCATCATCATTCATCATTATCAGCCACAAGACGTCCACTGCTGAACATAGGCCTCCCAAAGATTTCCAGACAGACCTGTTATTGTTATTTACTGTTATCTAAGGAATTTTAAAACTTAACCTTTCCACGTCAATATCTCAAGGAGACATTTTTATCACGATTCACAAAGTTCTCAGAACCCATACGAAGGTTGAAGACAACATTTTACAGTAATAACAAGCACGTACACTATAAAATAATAAATCAGCATTCATTTGTTGGCAAACTGCTCAGACCTATTATTATGGACACTATAATATTGCAAGTGGGTCGCATAATCAGTATGTACGCGGCAGTGCTACTTAGGAAGTCGTTTGGGATCGTGAAGAGACATGGCATTATATGTATGAAGTGGCTATTAGTTGGCACTTGGTACTTATTTACAACAGGCATCGAAGCGATGTCAACGAACTATCAGAAGTTGATGTACGTCCTTTATAAGGTCAGGGGATAATTACATTGCACAAGATCAATTATAAAAGTTAATCAGAATATTTATTGCTATCGAATGTATTGGTTTTATTTATTAATGACTAGCTTTTCCTCGCGGCTCCGCCCGCGTGATCTGCTTTTTTCGGGATAAAAAGTATCCTATCACCCAAGTAAGCTCATACCCTGTCTGTATACCAAATTTCATCAAAATCCGTTTAGTAGTTTCAGCGTGATTGACGGACAAACATCCAAACAAACAAACTTTCACATTTATAATATTAGTGTGATATGAATGTAGAAAAATTATATAGGTTTGTCACGTGTCGTTCAATTAAATTTTGAACATAGCCAGAATCCTTGTAAGGCTTGACCTACTCTTTCTCTTTAAAATGTTACATACATACGCACTCACACCTGTAATTCCCGAAGGGGTAGGCAGACGTGTAACTTCTACACCCACATTTCGCTAAGCTTATTTCCGCCCCATGATATGACCTATCGCTATACCGGGCACAATTCCAGACTCCGGGCTGATACTAAGCATTTCGTGATAGAAAAACCCAATATCACTTTACTCGACCCGGGATCGAACCTGAGACCTCAGCACAGCAATTCCTTTTGTAAATTTCTGTCAAAATGTACCAATATCGAAAAACCAAATAAATTATTACTTTCTTTCTTTCTATACGCTGTACGCAATGCAACTGCGCCACCGAAGCAATTAAAAATGTATCACCAGAAATCTCCCACTTATTTCACCATAAGCTAAGCGTACCCCGCAATTGCATTTATTTTACTATGCACATTAAGTAAATTGTAATGTGTTTATATATCATATTTATATAATTATTATATCAGAATAATTGATATGGACAAATAGGTCAAAAGGAAGTTAAATACTTTCCGGTGCCAAAACAGAACGCTGATGACAAAAATGTATCAAGACCTCATTACTTGTATGGTCAATCAATTGATACCGTCGTTAGCCCTAGCATAGAAAAAATAATAACTAACTGTAAGGAAAACTTCTATCATATTACACTGTAAACTCAGAATATGGGAGTAAGCGTACGGAACAAGCCAATTGACTTGAAAGGTCTCCTAAGTACTACTTAAAGTGCATGTTAGGGCAAAGGACAAAGTTCCATTAAGTAAAGGATCTAATTTTCATGAGACATCGAACCGTGATGTGACCACTAAGGAGATTAGGCACTTGTTACTTGAAACACTCTGGGAAGATTCCTTATATTGTAGGGATGCGATGTAATAGGATATATCGATACGATACTTTGGTCCGTACATACCAATTACAATTAAACTATTTCATTTAGTAATGAATTTTTTCATAACAAAAAGTAGTGGAATTGATTTATTTTATTGTTAATTGCAAAAAGGTACTCCTCTAAAATACACTGCGCTCATTTAGTCAAAACTACCGTCATTAGTTATAATGTATTAATGACCGATTTTTCAATTTATGAATGGATTTAAACAGCCAGATATCGCATAAAACTGCCAATTTTAGAATGACCAATTGTATCGCATAAAACCGCCAATTTAAGAATGACCTATTGTATCGCATATAACCGCCAATTTAAGAATGACCTATTGTATCGCATATAACCGCCAATTTAAGAATGACCAATTGAACATACCGCTTCCTCATACATAGTGACAATTCTTATGCCATAACTGATAAATAATTACCACAAAACGTATTCTCTTTAAACTAGATTAATATTGGTCACTTTATATGGGTCACCATAGTTATTAGTTGTTACCAACCTAGTTTAAAGTTAGAATACGTTAAAGTCTTATTACAATAAGATAAACTAAACTAAATAAAATAAACCATTAAGTAAGAATAAATTGTAATAAGGCCCTTAATGTTTACTTAGAGATTGAAAATTCGTCTCTAAATTATTTTATTCTAAGTATATCGTAAGCCATTATTTAGTTTTAATTTATTTTATACAATCTTTAAATCTATTAGAAACCAATTAAACTGAAATGTACCCATAAATTGTGATTCGTACCTGTATAATACAGAAACCGTACCGTATAATTCAGAAAATTGATTCCTAATAAAAAAATCGCATCCCTAATTTAGTAAGGGATCGTATACTATTAAATTATAAGAGAAAGGGCGCATCATTAGTTATATGGTAATTTGGAACCCGACTACAGTACCATAATTAGATTTATGATCTTCGGCAAGCTTATTTTTAACCGACTTTAAAAAGATGGAGGTTCTCCTTTTGGCGGGTATTTTTTTAGCCTTCCTATGTATGACCATCGTATTCTCCGCTTATGAAATTGTGCACATTGACATGATGTGCTATATGACATTATGGAATGAAATATGCTTGACGAAACTTGGGTGCAGTTCTAGTTGCGCCTCTGCCTACCCCTACAGGGATAAAGGCGTGAGCTTAGACCTATATTATGATACGTTTTTTTGCTCTATTTATAATACTTCTTAGTCATCAGAGTCGCAGGTAAAAGCTGGTAGGTATTAAAACAAAATTGTCTTCTTCAAGGTGAAGGACGCAAACCTAGACCTCACACAAAATGCGATGTTAATTAGAAATTTAATTACATAATGACCTTTCAGCAGGCTCCACACGTTATGAAATAACTCTATTAGTTAACAAAGCGCGTACAAAGTGTGTGTCACGTTCGGGCACGTGGTAAACATCGCCGGACTGTATCGCCCAACATACCTGCCAGCACCGACAATATAATAAAGTGTCAATGACATTACAGGCAAACGTTACAAAATTGTAACAAAGCAACAATGGAATAATTACGTATGTACACTGCCCAGGCTTTAGTGCGTATTGTAACATAAGCTCGTCTCAGGATTTCTAGCTATTTCTGATACAGGAAAGCCAACCTTTGCTCACGATTAAATTCTAATTGTATTGCGAAATATTATGCGATATTGCGAATATATTAAACTCAACAAATCCGAGATGTAATCACTTAAAAAGGAATAAAGCCACAAAATAATTTAAACAAGCCAGCGGTGCATAAAGTTCGCGCGATGCAACAATAAGAATACTTCATTCCAAACCCGACGTCACATAAAGTTGTGGGCGAGAAGACAGCCAGAATAAAAACAAAATCTTTTTTTAATTTAAATCGAAGAGACAATGAGCAAACACAGCTGGTGGAATGTAAAACGAAACCGAATAAAGAGAAAAATTCACGATGTGACGTCACCCAAAGAGGAGCCTCGGTAGCGGTACATTTCCAGCGGGCGAGTAATTTATATGGAAACAAACTGTAGAGGATAAAAGAATTGTCACGTCACGTGCGATAAACCGCAGCCCAGGGTTGCGGGAAAAATGAACCAGCATCGTATCTCACCCGAAGGACTCGCGGCGATCGACGAAAAGCATTTTATTTACTATACTGATAAGTATGGGACGGCGGATGTCTGACACAGGCCGATACTCCGTACGACATCAGATAAGCCTCGAAGCGTCCACGAGCAACTAAGAAAGGAAATAGGGCCGCTCAAGATGTATTGTTACTATTGCCTCACATAAAACTTACCAGCGAATTCTTAATGAACAGAAAGTGAAATATATGGACATGATAAGTACATTTTACAAATCGTACCAATGCGATACTTAACAGCTCTCTCATAATCAAAAATAAATTTGTGTAATTAACACGACTCATAGCCAAAAACAGTGATGTTCAGGATTAAATTATGTACATGTGAATTTAATGGAATGCGTAGCTCTTTTTGCGTAAAATGTAACTAATAGTTGTTTAGAAGGCCCCTTTAGCAGTAGGAGGCCTTACTTATTCCGATCCCCACGCGATGCAACGTTCTTAATGATGTTCTTTACTTATCACAAATCAAATATGTTTGTCATACCTTTAAATTGCAGATGTAGTTTCATTGTTAATACATTTTCAAAACTCACTCAAACAGGTTATTGGGATTCTCACATTGCGGAATATCAGGCTTGTACGTGTAATCTGCACATTAGATAACTGTGTTACAAAACACGACGGTCGTATCTGTTCCATAAAGATACGGGACATAAAGGAATCGATAACTCTGGTAAATAGACAGAATTCCTAATAAAAGGACAATAGCAGCTATTGTGTAAGGCGATACCATTTTACGACTTAAGAAGCCATATGAACCAGACTGAAGGAGCATTCAGGTGTCGTTTCTAGAAATGCGATGTGTTAAATCGTAACTTGTCTAAAACAAAAACGTTTCGCCATTAAAATAGTGATTGATAAATATTTTCGTCACCGAAATAAAACTTGAATTGTTGACGATAAAATTGAAAGAATATACAACTCGTAAACATACAAAAAAACGCGTCAAACCGTCAACCAAGTCTCCTTTACAGTACGTCCCGAACACGTCAATTTGTTTACGAATTACGCATAAATTCGTCCCCGACGACAAGGCATCTCGTCCAGCGATCGCTGTTGCGACATTTCAATAAAATTTATGATTCTGACTTAAATGGCGTGTCCGATGAACAGAAAATCTTCCGACATGTACCTCTTTTATTTTAGACCTACGCTGCGTTCGTTAAAATATCTCATCCCGCGATAAAACTGTCCGTACATAGTGCCACTAATAAATATGCCAATGAAATTGATATTATTCAGATAAAATATCTCACCAATTTGATTCTCATTTAAGCGTTTAAATAAACATATAAGTTTTTATTGCCTAGTGGGGTTTTTATGTACAAAATATTCTTTTAGCGCATGATATAATATCCGTTCTATCGTCTCAATTTCATTTTTATCAAACAATTTTTACGAATGGATAGAACCTATTTTAAAATTTGTGATTTAATTGTCTACGGGTAAAGTTACACAAGAAATTGCCCGGGATTAGACTTTGTGCCCAGTATGGCGATAGGCTAGCTCCCTGTCATATTGTTGGATGATTGAAGGATACTTTGAAGCTTGGCGCATTGTGGATGTGCTAATTGCATCTTTGTCTACCACTTTGGGATATAGGCGTTAACTTTTGTATGTATGGATAAAGAATTTATAATGTTCAGCTGATATAACGTGTTATCTTTGTACACGTACCGATTTGGAAATTATCGTATTTTAAATAGTTGTTGTTTCTAACAGCCTTCAAATTCCAGTTCAAAGTCTGGACAATGTTAATACAAATATAATAGTTAAAATAATTCATATATTTTATAGAATTTGTTCGCGAAAATCTATTTGAATCCTATCACTAACGTTGAACATATCGACTCTTAGTTCAACTAAGTTATTGGCGCCTTGTGTAGCTGTCCTATTAAATTTACAAACTGGCACAATATTAGGGACGCTAAGGGAATAATATTATTTCAGGAGGCCAAAATTAGTTTGTTCGAAGCAACGTGGCCAAATGCACGCAACATTGATCTTTTCTATTGGCCGTGACATGCGACTTGTCTACTGGGGACATCGTTATGCACCCCATAGGTATTTTCGTCTCCAATGTTTTCAGTTCAATCGTTCATGTTTACTCAGATGACTCGAAACTTTAAAATTAGGCAGTGATTTAAGACTGTCCATAAAAAGAATTTATTAACGACACAAATAAACAGGCGGTGAGATTCTGGTGTGGCAACAAACGTAAAATATGATACTAAAATCTTAAACGACTACTCTTAATTCCACGAAAAGAGGCAAATTGTATTAATGGTGATGGGCGAATTGAATATTAAACAGTAATATGAGATAAAGCCCCGCTGATTGTATATTGGAAGTACAGCTTGAGTAAGAAGTCGCTTACTGTCCTTTGATACGAGTTTTCTTACAATAGGTCATTAAGTGCGACAAGAAAGCAGATGTATTTTAATTAATTCATATGAATTTAATGGTATCCGCACAGTGTTCAGTGCTTCAGATTTTAGTAATTTGTCATTTTAAAATGTATTTCGTTCATAGACTATTATAAGATATTTGAATATAGGTATAATAGTGTGAAAGAAAACAAGAGAAGAACGTATAAAAGTACATACAAAATTAACATAATTATGTCGACTTTACAATATCTAACATTTTATCTAAAGACAGAGATCGTGAAAAAAATCTGAACGTGAATATTTATCAAGTATATTTTATGTGCATAATTTACGTATAATTAGTACTTAAAATTAGTGAATACAGATACAAGCATTTGCCGCGCCGATACAAATGTTTGTGTTATCCACAAATATTTGTTTCGGGTTTGGGTGGGCTTTCTCCCCAGAGCGGTCAATCGGGTAGTCGGTCATAAAAACTACAAGCGAAATCTCTGTAACATGTGTTAAAAAGCATATTGCGCCTACATTACTACCAATTGTGTAAGGACATGTGAAGGAAGAAGTATACAGATACAAGAAATAACTGTTGGTGCAATTTTAGTGCTTCCGTGGCGTACCGAAGGAGCGCGGCACGTTGCTTTAAATTGCTTGTTAAAACAAAATATTAGGATATTAAAACTCCTACTTCTATTGTGGGTGTTAACTAATCAAATGATTCACTGCCGGGGTCACGTCATAGCTGACTTCAAGAAAAAAATATTCTTATAGCCACCTACACAACCGACGCAATTTTTCATCTCCGCCCAGTGATTTAATATATGGCATACGAATAAAAAAGTAGCTTACTCAATCAATTTTATATCCATAACGATTATTAAATGATAATATCCGAAACAAAACAAACCATTGAATAATAAAAATCTCAATTTCAATACATTACAAGATGGCAAACGCGGTTCGCTACGGGTTACCCATTTTAGAAATACAACACTTAAAACTCTCAACGTTTTACATAAAAAACTCTATAAAAAGGCATATTTCATTATTTTTTCCCTCTAAAACAACGGGGTGCCTCGTGTTTTTTGTGTATATAGAATACCAACTGTGTCGCGCCCACGCGAGCAAGCAATGATCGTTTCACACTTTAAGTGGCAGTACGGTAGTGTTATTTATCTACCTATTCAAGTTATTTTTAAAACGCCTAGCTTAAGGGACTCTGACAGCCTCTCGACAAATGTCGTAGCTTTTGATTTTGAGTACGTAAATTTGATATTGTTAAGGATCCTCATATCAACTTAAAACAAATAAATAGCTTAGGATTAAATTAAGTATTTTATTTTATGGTACTAATCGCTCTTACAGCTATATTATAAAAAAAACGAATATTATATGGAAACAAAAACAATATGTATGTATTTTAAATTTAGAAAGAAAAACAAAACACTAGTTTTTATGCACGGCTCCACGGTGGGGTAGTCCTTCCCGGCATAATTCCAAGAAAGTAGTCTATGTCACTAGTCAATAAACGACTTCTGTGGAAAAAAGACACATCAAGCCCTTACTCCGGTGTTGCGAAAGGACAAAATACTCAACACTATGTCGTACTTAAAATATTAATATAAACATATCATATTTAACCAATATGGATGTTCAAATAACAGATGATACGAGGAGCAAATAAATATTATACCTCTGTTATCAAACATAAAGTTTTAAAAGAGAACTAATTGTGTGTAATTATCGAATTAGATTTTTTAAAGATTTAACCTCAATTAAAGCAATGAATAGTATCAAATGAGGCATTTAGTTTTTACCAATTCTTTATGAAGTAATAAAAGTCTTAGATTTTTTATGGAAGGAGAGAAAACGACTTTTTACTCTTATGAAAATGACCTGTAATAAAGTACAATCTTGAACATCTGTGACATACTCATGGCTTGTATCGACACCTCTAGGAATTTTGATCGTCGTATTATAGATTTGAGCTCTAGATAAGACACGGTCCCCCATCAATTTCGGACAAAATATTTGGTAAGATCCAAAGATTCTTTTTTATGGGTTTCAAAAGATTAATGCGATGATAAAACATTTGGGGCGGTTCTGAAGCAGGAATTTGGAGACACGATAAATTTTAACACCTTTGCTTTTAATGTAGCGATCGATTTAAATTCTTTGTTCTTTTCGTTTTACAATGATAGTATGTGGTTATTAATATTTCTCCCCCTTTTCTTATCGTTCCCCACCACATGTGCCAGTCGCTGCGTCTGCGCATACGCAGAGGCGAAGCTCCGCCCATAGCAGACATCCTACTGTGTTTTGTTCAAACAACGTACTTTACCAAGCGTGAAATGCTATGAATTCCCATACTGGTATATTATTTACTGCAAGTACAATGCTAAGCACTCAATACATTAGCAAGTTATTATTGTTTTAAATGAAGTTAATTCCATGTAAATTCAATATAGTCGTTCTGCCTCGTTCCTATAAAACAACCTAGGTAGAGCCACGTTATAGACACTTATCTACAGCATGAATGGGATGATTGACCAGGTAAGTTCCACTGTCTCATAGAAAACAGATGTAAAATGGTTGTTGCGTTTAGTACACCAAGAGAGATTTCCTTAGGCTCAAAAATCCCCTTCCCAGCTAATTTATTTTTTTAAAAGTAAGCGTAACCATGATTCTTTAGTATTATGGTTGTTTATAGGCGGTGGAGATCACTTATTATTGGAAGACCCGCATTTATAATACTAGTAGGACTAGCTTTTGCGTGTAGTTCTGGTTACATGGATATTTTTCTGGGATAAAAGCCTATATCCTACTCTAGGGCGTGGTCTACATGTGTGCCAAATTTCATACAAATTCGTTAAACTGCTATGTCGTGGTCGATTAACGAACATTTTAATTCACAAACATCTAAAATTTCACATTTCATATTACATAATGGTGGATTACAAAATACATTTACTCCAATGACCCGTACAAATTTGATGTAAAATTTCAGTTTTTCAACTTCGCAAATACCTCGGCCAAAGCGATTAGTCGATCCGACGCCGAAGTCTCGGAATGAAATTTACGATCATTAAAACTATGTCCATTTCATGGCGGCGTGTAGGGCTTAGTCTACGCCTTCACTGAGGGCAGCTGCTTTTAATCGAATCCCAATCAAGTACGGAACGATGTTAAATAGTTTACTGAAACATTAAATATGCAATCAAACAGTCGTCGGAATAACTATTAAAACCGATAAAATGTATAACAATATTAATACAAACGCATTGTTTTGTTTATCGATCTTTATAACTGCTCGTAACTTCTGGTCTTGGAAGACGCAAATAACATCGCATCAATTTTAATTACAGTTTTTTTTTACTGACATCAGCATGGTAGTTTCAGGTGTTTTTTATATATTATTTAATACGCAACAGATAATAATGCGAAAAAGAAAACATTTCACTTTTGTTCAAAACGAGCCTTTCATCGGGATTTTAACTTACTTGACGCTCGCAGTATTGCACCATAATGGTCATTTTGCACGATGACGTAAGATGTCCGTCTTTTATAATCAGAGAAGTACTTCTCTAATTATAAACCATGATTATACCCATGACCTTTGAATGGGTTGTAATTTATTTATTATTGTGCGCATTTATAAAATTCTTTCTGGAATATATGTTAGGTTACATAGTTTATTTATAATCTTCTCGACTACCCAAGTGTCAATTTTGCTGTTTTATTAAAAAGAACCAACGACTGCGAAAGACCATTAAATAGCGAGCACATGTGGTAGATTGATTATAAACACAGATAAAGGAGAAAGGGCCATTAATTTCTTATTTACCGAAACCTAAACAACGTAGGTGTCGTTTGTGAACGAAGAAAACGGTTAATGTCAAAAATTGGATGGAAACACAATGGTGGCCCGAGGATTAAAAGCGAAGCGTTGTAGCGGCGGTGGACACATCATTTATCAGAACAAGTCAAGATTTCCACCGCGCTTTATTGCCACTAAATTCCACCCGTAGGGAATATTTTTAAATGATTCCTACAAAACCTTTTATATACGTGAAAAATAATTCAGTAAACTCAATTAGCAGTAGTTTAGAAGTCAATAAAACTCAACAGTACGAAATGACCATTAATTTTAAATCGTGTCGTATTTTAAGAATTTTTAATCATTCGAATCTTTGTAAAAGGCATAATTAATAAAGGTTATCTGCCAACCGATCGAGTCAGGTACGCGATGTCTTAGAACCAGTCTCTACCTATAGATATTTTACTTCATTTAGTTGATGTTTGTTTTATGGTCGGATCGCGTGACAAACGCTCCTACATTAACATTGGGACCAACGGAACGTCGTGTAATTTCCAGTAACAGCTTGTTTCTTTTATTGTCATATAGCACCACTATGTTATTATATTATCTTGCGGCTAGTAACAAATCATACGCGTTCACTTGGAACAAAGATGTAAAGTTTTATTTTTATCCTCACTGCCCTAAAAAACCCATAGAAATTAAGATGAACATGTAAAGTATTTTATGATTCCACAAACGCTCCATGTGTGTTTATGGCCTTAAGAATAGTTTTATTGTCTTAATTTTCTTTTATTTTTAACTTTGTATAAATGGAATAGATTCAACTCTGGGATGGAATTTCGAAAATGACCTAACTTCACTACGTGAACTGGAAACATGAAGGTGTGTCTATAGATAATTTGAATAGCTTACTGCCACTAAACAAATAATACTTTCAAGTTATCCAATTCTTAAATAGAAATCGGAAACCATAAACATGCACGCAGAGCAAACAGTGTTAACTATTCATTCGGTGTCACTAGGGAATATATTGAACAAAAGACGGGCTCAGCATCCGAGTACACTATTTCTCACTACATCGGTGCGATGTAATCAGAGAAGACGACGTGTCGCGCTTATTTATGTATGAACGGGGCGCAGGCAAGGGTGGGCCAAACGCGTTGGATACAAACAGAATAATATTGATGACACTGCGCTACAAGGGTCATGAATCATTAATCGTCTGCTCTCGTATACGGCTCTATTACGACTGCCTTGGCGGATAAGCTACCCTTCATGAGATGAGGCGACAAGAAGTGCCAAGTCGAACCTCGCCACTTGCCTTTTCTGCGTTATTATTTTAAAGCGGCAGTTCTATGGCTTGTAAGGGCACCTTATTTGTTATAAGAACGGACTTCTAACGTTCACCGCAATCAAGATATTTATATCTTTGCAATAAAATCATTTACAAGTTATTATTAATTCCCGTAAGAATATTGTTAAATAAATTTAACAAACTGTTTACGTTTTCGTATTAGCTCAAACACACTGGTTGATAAAATCCTGAAAAGTACTATCTATCCTTGACTATTACAATAGGATGAAAGCAAATGTACAGTAGGAGTGAATTTTGAAGTATAAAAAAAATAATTAATAAAGAACTACTGATATCTTGCAGCTAATTTGGATTTACCAATTTGCTTATTATATATATGCTTTTTATAACATAGGTCGGTAAACAAGCACCTGATGGTAAGTAATTTTTATAGCTGAGGGATTAAGAAGGGGGATTTGGGCCTCAGGATATCTCAGTCACCGCAGTAGCAGCCCCTAATTTAAGTAGATTTTTTAAGAGGCAGTGGTAACAACTCGGTCCAGTCGGCCTATTCTTGCTGCAATAAAATAAACGTAAAAACAGAATCTAATTTAAAATAAACTGCTTTAAAATATAGAGCGAACTTATAGTTCCGATATGAAACAGAGTCTTTGTGCAACAAATGCTTTTAAAATTACATCCACAAACGAACAAAAATAATTTTCTTAAACAAAAAAGCGAAGGCAATTTAAGTTAATTCAGTAAGCAGCAGACATGGCTACTTCCAAATGAACTCAAACGTAACAAAAACGAAAACAAATCGTATACAAAAACGCAGGTCATTTCGGCGTGGACTTTCTTGTTTATTTTTTCTAAGCGCTGCGTGGCCCGAGGACGTGCATCCGAAACCTTGAGATGTTTTTTTTTGTTTTTAGTCTAACATTTTTATACTCCCTCTTGTGTATGGCTGAACAGTGAACAACGATGAAATAATAAAGCTCCAAGTCGAGACCGCTTCGAAAAGGGACCGTAAGGGAAGGCCGGAACGCTCCTAAATTTCTAATCGAGATTTTATTTCTTGATCACCCGCCTGGTTCTTTATGGGTTCCTTTTTGCAATGTTTTACGTCTCAAGGTGAAACCTCCATTATTTTTTTGCAAGTACAGTTTTTCTGGGAAAATATTTGGGTATCTTTTATTTTGTACTATAAAATTTTATAAAACTAAAGGACTTTGATCTTATGCCAAAAAATTATTTATTATTCGCTATTTGCTTCGTTTGTGATACTAGTGCGATAAATATGTTATGTTGGTTGATATTTCAGAATCATTTGTTGGACTGTTGAGAGAATTATAGTTGGATTGTCAAAAATAAACGTACAACATACTAATTGACCTAGTAAGCAAAAATACCTTTACTATGATATCACATTTATTTCACATGACGTCAGGTCAATGTTCGATTCCCAATATTATGAAAATGTGTACAGTGGAAGTACATTGTTGCTAATACTTAGTCTACCGTGGCGCATAGTATTTTTATTTTAAACAATAATGAATCGTAGATTTCACAATAATAATTCCAATTATTAAGTAAAATATCCACAATAGAAGTGGCCGAAATCGCTCCAGTTGTTTTTAATACTACCACAGTATAAATTGATAATAACTTAAGACATTCTTTAGAGAAACTGTCATAGAAGTTTTCGGGCTGGATTTCCATCTTGTTGCCTTAGGCAGAAGAATAGGTTATCATATTTCAAGAGCTTAATTTTTTGAGAAACTTAGTTGAGACAAATGTTAGTGTTTGCCTGTTTTTAATGCACAAATATTTGATTCTGGTGTGGTTGTTGTGGGTCCACAAGTCCCTCGTAGTTCCCATTAACTAATTTCTAATGACTGTTAATTTAATTTTTAATTTATTTCAATAATATGGCGTATGCGGTGGTTGCATATAACCAGAGTTGCGATTACTTTTTGTTTACAGTGCATGTAAAGAATTTTATAGTACTATTGTTAACTCCGTTTGCAACCCTTATCTAAATAAATAAATAGCCACGATACAGATAAACCTAATGTGGAGTCAGGACTATGTGTATGCTTGTTGGGTTATTTACGTATAAAAAGCACATTTTTACTTTCTAAACTGAACGTAATCTGGCTAGTAAAATGTTATCTAATGTTGAAAAAACTACCATAAAATGTTTACAAAATTCTTATGGCATGGAATGTCATTACATATTGAGCAATAGTCTTGCCAACCGTATTAAACGTTAATTGTTGCCTAGTAGATACAAAATTTAATCCGATAGGGATCAAACGAAGTGGTCGGTTCAACAGTGCCGTTACCACGACAAACCGCAGTAAAAAAAGTTAACTGTGGGATGAAACATCTACAAACTAAACAAACAATAATGTATGTTGAAACGATAGAACATGAAATAGTCATAACAATTCCAGCTGTATTGAACTAACCGATGCCCGTAATGATTCTACTCATACTAGTATCCCGTTTGTATCCAGGCGCGCCACATAAAATTTACATGACAAGTCAACTTATAAGCTTTAATGTAGTCATAACCATATCTATAGTGGTACTTAAAGTACTTTTTAAAATTCATCACATGTTCCATGTCTGGTTGACATCGAGGGAGGCACGCTCCAAACAAAAAATCTTAACCAAAACGTCGACGAAGAAGTAGAAAAACATAAGCCAATATATTTCAAAACGTCCTTTTTGAAACACAATAGAGAAGAATAGTTAGCGGCGACAGAGCGGTCTTCAATGTACGCCTTCGTTTTTTTTGTGTTTTTGTTTTTACAGCCTCATAGATTTTTAAATGACAAAGCCAATAGCTGTGTTTGTTTTAATGTTCGTTGAAACAATGTAACTCATGCAGATGGATAAAAATTAAAAAGATTGTTATTACTATTTATTTGCAAAATATGAACCATAAAGTAATAAATAACATATTTTAAAACAATATTCTGTTTTCGTTATAACTGTTGTCTATATTGTGTTGTATTGCAATATTTTTGTAACACAAATGTAATGAGACGGCTATAAGCCCATTTTTTTTTCACAATCAACTTCAATTACTTGCTTTATGTCGAGGTACTGAGGTACTGTCTTACTTAGAATCACGTTAGTTATTTTTTCGTTTAGTGCTATGAGTGCATTATTATAATCCTCTACTAGAGATGTCTGAAATTACAAAACGGATACACGGTATAGATTTTTGTTAATTATGGATTACGACACGCCGAATGAAAAATGTTGATATATCGGTTCGATTTTTAAAAGAATGTTGGCGTGCATATATATATTAGTCTAATATAGATCAATAGAAGTTCATATAATATATCAATAAATTGACGATAATAAATCAAGCCATTTTGTTATAAAATTTGAAATAAAAATAAACTGTAAGAATTTATCATTTAAATAAGTATAGTCTGGGAAAGTAAATAATTAATAATTTAATACTTTGTTTCGGTGATTAATCAAGCAATCCCTTGGACATACGAATATTCATCTGACAAATACAGAATTTTCTTAGCTAGATGAGCTCCACTGTTATCTTCTGTTATTTTAAGTACAGTAAGAATTATAGCAGATGCCAAAATAATATCGATTTAGTACCATTCTGATACTCAATATTTTAAATTGATTAATTGAAAATATCGCTAACAATATTGTTATAACGATATTTTTCAACAACCCTATACTCTACATGAAATTGTATGAAATTAAGCAATTCACGAGACTTGCATTAAGAATTTCATAATCAACCATTGACTACAAGTTCATTACAGATATCGATAAGAACTGAACTTATATTAATAAATATATAAATAAGAATGTAACCTTTTGTCCCCAATGTTGAATTCACGTAACGTCACAAAAGAGGTAATTTAAAAAAAACATTATGTAGAATGAAAAAGCTAAGCTATTACAACCATTTCATAAATCCTTTCCGTTTGGAGTTGTATTTTTGTATAATTTGCGCATTTCTTCACGATACCATAATAATGTGAACAAAGAAACAACTACCTATCCTTCCGCCCTTGGAAACATCACGCACATCCCTTCACAAATAAAAAATAACGCAGGGTCGACTCATTGTGGCCCTTTGTCGCAGGTAGAATTTATGTAAAAAACCCACCAAATAAAAACCAAGTTTTATGTAAAGCAAAAAAGGTCGAAGCGTGATCTCAGTAAATTGTTCAGGAATTAAGAGCAGATGCCAATATCCGAACTGATTGAGCATGATATGGATACCGTTTTTTGCAATCCGTACCTGCAAACAAAAATATCTGGATTATAAAAGGATAGGCAATATCATCGTGGAACCAGTTCATCGATATACGAAAGAAAATAAATTAAGCCCGGAATGAGTGTATGAGAAAAAATCTCATTCGGAAATGATAACGAATTAAATGACAGTGCACGTGACTAGTTGAGAAAAGAGAGCGATGTAAATTTTTTACATGCCGACATGAAAAGCAGCTCTAACACAACTGATAATGCAACCTAATAATGTATGCGATCAATTCCAACAAAAGGTTTGATTAAGGAGCTATTTTCAGTGTAAGTAATTTGATTCAAGCATATGTAGTTAGCATACCTGGCAGTGTTCATTTATAACTACATTGTAACGGCTAATAATGTATTATTCGATAAGAGTAACTGGATACACTTAATCTTGCCAGGATATTAATGAAGGTAGACCTTCTAATCTATCTTCTTCTTCTAATCTATCTGTTTTTAAAATATGATGATGAGCCAAGTGCGTTTTTTAACATTCTAAACTAGCATCGACATGACAATGTATTTTTAAAATATGAGCGTGAAATTAGTCGAATATGTACAAAGGAAATTGATTTCTAATCAATTATTGAAGAAAGAACGTAGAGAGAAAGCTACATCTTCAAAAAAAGATGGCGTTGAGAAAACTAGATCCCAATTATAATTTTGATCCAATCTCGTTTAGAGTTAGTAATATAAAACAAAAATCCACAATCCCCAGCAATAAAAACAAATTAATTAAAATTTATTGATGCAAGAAATTGTTTGAACAACGTAATGATTTATGATGTAATCTCTTAGTTAGAGCTGAAACAAATAAGTTTATTCCAATTTAAAAGGGATAGCCGATACAAATTACATTTATGGTGGAACAGTCCCGGCACCGATAACCAGCAGGCAACCTGTTCCGAATGGTTCAAATAAATAACAAGACTAGTTTAGATAAATTCTATCTGTAAATATTGGTCTATAAATCGTACTTATCTTTTTAGAGAATTGTGATTGTGTGTAATTGCAGTTCCAGTTTGGAAGGTTCAGATAATTGCATATCGTGTTGACATTTCTGCTTTGGAATCTGAATTGGCTAATTTTAGGTAGGTATATGAATTTAGTATACCTAATATAGTACATAGGTAATTCTTAAAGATAGAATATAATTTTCTGTAGACATGTTAAACATTTAGTACCAGAGAATAGTATAATTATATTTCGATATAAAATAGACTAAAAGATATTTTTTATGTTACTACAAAATCTGATTGTTGTGGCACAATCGATTTCGTTTTATAGTTATATTCTTACATGTTTCAGAATACAACATACTAGAATTATTAGCTTTCAATACCGATAAAAATTAAATGTTCATGATAGTATATACACACCCACGCATACCACAAGAGCTTCATATTAAAGGTTTCTTAGCCTTCTCTTTATTTGCTGGACACAAATGAACATTGCTTGAAGTGTGTGGTATACTTTTTTTTTTTTTTTTTTTTTTTGTGTTGGGATTGCTGTAAGCCTGACTCTAGTCGGCTGTATACAGCTTCACCGGACTTTCGGGCGAGCGCTTTCAGGCGCTCTCAGCCCTTGACTAGGTGACCACCGCTGAGGGCACCCCCTTTGGGGTACGAACCTCGGCTCAGGACGGTCACCGTGTGGTATACCAATTATTCCTTAGTTTAAATATACTAAGCCTCACTACGTGTGGGTTAGAATAATAACTATAATCGAGGTGGGTGTTATTTTATAAAATAATATTTTAAAATTAATAAAATGATTTCATAGCTATACTTTAATAATTTTCATATGTACTTTTATATACATTTCATTTCAACTACCAATACTGGTGTTTGCAAATACCTACATATTCATTTTACTGGTTTGAATGTAAACAACATTATTGAAAGTCTCATAAATCAGCGGCGCACGAAGTATTTTATAACAGTATAATGTTTTAATAATATAAAAAATAGTTTTGATGATATTTGAAAACTGAAATAACGAATCTTTTCACGTCTTTTGATTGGGATTTGATAGGTCACTACCTAAAGTGACACTTCACTTTTACCAACAAAAATATATCAAGGCTTTGCCTTGCACAACTTAAGGGCCGTCCGTGAGCAAAACACCGCGCGATCGTGGTTTTTAGAGGCTATCTAGTCATTAGTTAAAATAAATATTGATTAAAAAAATATACAATATATTTCTACAATCTGTCAGCTTTACTTTGTTCGATTCAAATTCATGTTAATGCTGATATATATTTTTAAATTGTCGTTATAAATGAACCATAAAAATGAGAAAAATGCAAACATTCCGTGCGTCTCCTTTTAAAGTACAGAATGTTATCAAATGAGATTAACATCACTAGATAGGCAATTTAATAACGAATATTTTGCCCGTTTTAAATTTTCGAAAAGACCAAAGCCTGATTTTTTAAATCAATTATTCGCTAAATACGTGCATATTCTGCACACGCTGAGTACACGATTCAGTATGGCGCGAGTCAGTCAAGGTCGTTTGCTCACGGACGGCCCTTAAATGCAAATTTTCCCCGTAAAAGACTACAGAAAGATACAATGGCAGAAAAGGTTTACTCATAGACATTACAAACCATAAAAATGTTCAACATAGCATGTATTCCTATTCAATTTATGTGCAAGGTTTATTGTCAAACAAATTAAAGGCCAGTACTTAGTATTATGAGCTTGGTTTACGACGTAATGTCGGTTGGCCGACGCCGACGTTTCGGAACGTTTGAATAGTCGTCATAATGCCTAGCATATATATACAAATACGTGTTGCTAATAATTGTAAAAGTTATCGATAAGGAAACGTGTTTTACTTAAAAAGAATGTTGTTGGAACTTGAAATGATTAGATTTGTACTATAACGTTTTTCCGGAAGCATAGACTGTCATTAACAGTCCTCGCAATACAATCTACGGAAAATAAACCAACGTTTAAAGATAAAACTTAAATAATGATTTAATAATTTTATTATGCAGTGGCAACGCAGTTGGTGGTTGACAATGCGACGGCTAGCAAGCCGTGAGTAGCAACTTTTTATGTCCTACGCAAAAATCAAATGATTTTTTTACATAGTTTCGTAAATGCTTAGAATCGTTCTTGAACATAAAATAAATTAAATGGTAAAAAGATCGAGTTTTATTAAACTTACCTTTTGTAAGCATGTCGCTCTACATTGTGCTACGCGTAATGGTGAAGACACTTCCTCCTCCGCAGTCACTCCAATCCATGAAGTTAAAATAGAAAATAAGGAGAAACTATACAAAAACATTTTGGCACACATTTTTCTTTGGTATCCCTCTTTTTCGCAATGTAAGTTTTGGTCAAAGCTCCTCGCTTATCATAACCACGTAAACAGCGACCAGATCTCGATCATAACTTGATGTATTCTTGAAGTGTTATCAGTCTGGAAGTTTTTTGTCACGATAACATCATTAGTCTTTGATATAACTTCAATAATTTTGTTGTCCAGTGCAAATCCGTGATCCGTAATGCAAGAAAAATTGCAGCATAACAAGGGGAAAAACTTAAAATCAACACAAAACGTAACTGCTATGAAAACACACTTGGAAATAATTTTCACAGTTCGGGTTGTTACCGTCAGAGTGTCGCTCGAGAGCCGACGCTACCGCCAGCGCGGTCGAATGCGGACTATCCACCCCGCTTGAAGAAGCTCGGTTCCTCTCCCCTCTGTTGGTTAATATTTATCGCGCTCTCGCTCGCACACGGGAGCTTTCTCTCGTCTCTTTCGCTCCTAGTAGCGAGCACCGAGTACATCCATGGTTACTACTACATGTGTCGCTCTCTGTCCTCTCTACTACTGCATATACGTTAGTCTATCTCGTTTCATCTCAGGCGGTTTCGCGTTGTTTTTCCTTGATGCAGTTAAACGGATGGGAATGTAGTGGTTATTGTTAGACAAAGACGGTGGTAGTAAAAATTTTAGGGTTGTTCAAAAAGGGGTGACAAAGAATCGAGCTAATTCAGGGCTTGAGTTTTTATGGGAGCTCAGGCGGTAAAAAGTAGCCCGCCTCTCTCGTTTGTTCAACTTTATGGTCCTCGCGTTGTGAAGCCGTATTAATAATATTAATGGCTGCCGAATCATCAAATGATAAAACAATTCCACATTGTGAAAGTTTATTTATTTCTATATAATAGTTTATAGCGCTCCTGTTACGATTTTGTTAATCGTCGCTCGTAACAACTTTTATTTTATACATGGTCATTAGTCATTGTGATTAAATTTACATGAGTTTAAGAAAACTATTCTCCTTAATGAACCGACGCGACGTTAGATTTAGCTTTGAATGTTGGAAGTTTGTAATGAATGTTTACCGTTTTATTTAGGTTTCCTTTCTAACCCTGCATGGTTTTAATTAAAAAAGCCCGAGAAATCTTTCTTAAATCTTTCACATAAGACAGCAATACATAAGTAAAAAATCTATAATTGTTATACTCGTTGACCGAAGGTCAGTAACTTACAACACTTTTGGTAGAGACGCTACAATATTGCGACAAGCAAGCAAACAGTTAATAATTAAACCGCTCATTATATTCGGAAAGGAGAACCAATGTTTTTGCGTGTGGCGAATGCCCGTTCGTACACAAACCGGGCTCAGCAAAAAGATTAAATAAAAATACAACTATACGGTGTACGTGACAGGGCACAAGCCTTTCTACGTAAAGGCATTTTTCGTTTTCTTTCTTCTGAAACTCTAGGCTCTTTCTATTCATTTCGCTGTCTTTAATCTTCCCGACTCGAGCCAGACTTTGTCTAGACAAGGCCTATCCGACCTAACTGCGCACAATTTCGATAGGTTCGATAAACCTCAAAACACTTTATCCTTTTAATTTGCCATTATTTTCATATTCTCCCACTACATACTACGTGATCATCTAAATGAAAATAGTATTTTAATTTAAAATTACACTTTTATTAATATTTAATATTCAAACTCTATTATCTCTGTATTTGTGTATGTGTGATAGGTTAATATTTTGATGCATGAATAATAATAATATAAAATATGCTAAACGCACGAGTGTTCTGTACTGAATAATTTAATTAGTTGCAATATGTTCCAGTAATGTTATTTTTTGTACTTTTAATTTGTTATAGTTTCCGTAATTAATGAATAATTTTGATTTCATAAATAACTAGTTGACTTATTAACGTTGTTGTTGAACATTTTTTACATGAATTTTGTTTCTAAAACGAAGTAGAATAATTAATATTTACTCATTATCTACACTAATATTACAAAGAAGAAAGATTTTTATTTTTGTATGTAACGAATAAACTTAAAAACTACTGGACCGATTTTAGAAAATCTTTTGCCGTTAGAAAGCTACATTATCACTGATGAACATAGGCAAATTTTTATCCCGGAAAAGGCAGATCACACGGGTGGAGCCGCGAGGAAAAGCTAGTAATTAAGTATAACGATTATTTTGTGTTTAAAATACATAATAAAACAAACATATTTTTCATAAACAAACAATTTTGTTGATGAAATTAAATAACAATATATTGAAAGTCACGACACTGCATGACAAGCTTTTAAACATTTTTTATTTTAAACATCGGCGGTGGTTTTGTCATAGAAATAAAATATAAAGGGAGCTTGCCAAATTGAGGTTTGAATTTTTACTCAACAAAATCGAAGCTAGTTAAACGGCAGGGGGATATGTGAAACAATTTACTAGTTTTGGCAATTCGTTAGTATTAGTTAGATTTGAGGATACCCATAGTTACAAAAAAATATGCTAGACGATATTCTCTTGAATAGTTAAACATTCATATTTTTCGGGTTCCGTAGCCAATGTGAGCCAGCAAAAATAGATCCCATTCAGCACTACCACAAGACACGCTGTCGATGTTTAAATTTTTTTTTATATTGGTTTTAATTGCTTTTTTGTATATATGTATATTTTTGTTTTCGTTTGCATTTTCACTTATTTTTTGTCTAATTAGCTGTGTGTCTTTGTTTTTGTGTTGAATAAATGTTTCTATCTTTCTTTCAGTCAGAACCCTATTACTAAGCAGTTTTCCATCTGTCATATATATGAAGGGTTTTATCCTATAAACCTTAATAAGCAACAACCTGTTTTTTTCTAAGAATATTTGTTATTATGGCGGTTATTCAATTAAAGAAAACAAATGGTAAAATGAAGGGTGTGGGTATAGAACCCTTAATTATCAGTTATGCTGACCATAATGTGTATTTGTAAGATATAATGGTAGCTCCATGTAGATGGTGTATAAAGTCACATACAAACAAAAAAAAAAATACAATTAGATATTTGCTGTAATATGTGGGTGGACGGGCTACCAGCGCAGTAGGTATGATATTAAATAATAAATAAATAACACCCAACAGTCACACACATAGTCCTGACCCCACAGTAAGATACGAGTCTTGTGTCGTGGGTATCAGGAACTACGAGAGACTTTCGGTCTCATAACACCCAGACCCCGAAACAAATATTTATGTATCAGACAAATATTTGCTCGGTGCGGGAATCGAACCCACGGCCTCACGTTTTACAGTCGGCTACTCGCCCACTGCGCCACGGAGGCTAAATTAAATTATGATATTCCCTGATTTTCACCCGACATCTGGCTTCTTACGTTCTAGTTTTTATCTCAATACAAATATGACATTTTGAATGTAGAGGCGCCTTTATTTAAAATCTAATGTGTGGAGCACATTTCAAATATCTAAACAAACGGGTCTTTGTAGTCAAGTGTTGTGCTTCTGTTTCATATGACAGCAGGCTAACACTAAGCATATTTAATAGATTGTAGAATATTATGTACATATTAGTGACGAGGGAATTAGTTATTAAAAAAGAAGCTGAAACTAGTTAAAGCCTAGATCGCGCTAATTTATTGCAATTTTTGAAACTAAATCCCAATAATGATTCATTTTGATTACTTATTGTCGCACTCAATTAAATATAAATATCCAAAGGTTATTTCTTAAAATTGGATTTACATATTCCATACTCTGAACCGGCAGTAAGAGTACTAATATAATAATAAATATTAATAATATTATAATTATTTATATTAATTTTGTTTACAACATTTCTGGTTATCTATTCTTAATTTTATTTATCGCATGTAATATGATCAGTACAATTGGTTATTTGTAAATCATACTATTCAAATAAATAAAGGAGCTGGAAAGAATCGTGTCACTCCTACATATATATCATACATATATATATACGTATCACTAGAGCACAACAAAAATCATGCACAACACCACATGACTTGATACAACCCAAACAAAGGCATAAATTCATCCACTCATCAAATTTTCACATGAAAAGGAACTCTAACTAAAGCAGAATAGAAGAATGAACCCTTATTTGCGGGGCCGGGCCTTTTTATAAGCCACGATCTCCAGTTTATATTGTTGACAAACGCGGCCCGCCCGACGTCGACGCGGGTTTACAGCTTTCCATGACAGCAAACGCATTGTCAAATTCGCTGAGAGGTTTACTGCGGTATCGTAAAAACAAGTGTACGCCTTCGAAGGTCAAAGATTCAGTGATTTTACGAGTAATAGCAGGCACATCATGTTGATATGTTCAGTTTATAAATACATCTCATTTACAAGGTGGTAAGTCCGTTGTATGCGAGAAGCCTGTCTGGGTTGGTACCACCGCTTTGTCTATTTCTGCCGCCAAGCAACAGTGTGTAAGCATTGTTGTGTTTCGGTTTCGGTTTCGGCAAGGACATTGAAGCCAGTGAAATTACTGGGCATTATGAGACTTAACATCTTATGTCTCGGGGTGACAAGTAGTGCTGCCTCTGTTTATGGGCAGGCGTGGCCCTTACCATCAGGCGGGCGCCTTGCTCGTCTCGTCATTCAATCATATAAAAAAATGATGATAATGATGTTGAAATGAAAGTAGAGTTTCTTTAAAATACATTTCTTCTTAGTTACGCCCTCATGGTACCACCGCTATGTCTATTTTTGCCGCCAAACAACAGCGTGTAAGCACTATTGTGTGTCGATTTGGACATTGAAGCTAGTGAAATCACTGGGCATTATGGGACTTAACATCTTATGTCTCGGGGTTACGAGCGCAGTTCAGTGCCATGCAGTGCTTTATAGTTCAAAGTTCTATGTGGTGTTGCCTCTGTTTATGGGCAGGCGAACGAAATCTATAATAAGCACACCTGTATGTTATTGAGTGTGCAAATCTAATTTAAATTTTGACAGCCTCCATGGCGCAGCGGGCGAGTAGCCGGCTGTGAAACAAAGGCCGCGGGTTGGATCCCCGCACCGAGACAAACATTTGTGTGATCCACAGATATTTGTCTCGGGGTCTGGGTGTTGTGAGACCGAAAGTCTCTCGTAGTTCCTGATGCCCACGGCACAAGACTCGTATCTTACTGTGGGGTCAGGACTATGTATGTGACTGATTGGTGTATAAAAAAAAAAATTAAATTATTATACGAATATGTCTTCAAATATTAACTACACGTTGTTACTGTGAAAGTCAGGTTTAAGTAAACAAAACCTACGAGGCCCAAATTTATAGGTAACCTTGTGTCGCAAGATAATTCCGCTTCAAGAAACAAGAGGGCTAATTAGAACTTGTAAAAGACGGCCTCAGTAACTAACGCTGGGGGCTCAGAAGCAAGTTGTAGCTTTATCGCGACATTATGTGCTTATGTTACGTAGGTATGTGACGTCCCAGGCAATACTAATACGTACCTAAGTCTTAATTAATCTGGAATGTTGCGCAAAAAATCAAACGGACAGCACAGTTGCGACTCAAAGACTAATTGATTTGTTCTTTTTGATGTGCGGTGACTCTAATAAGAAACGACGTTCTTTTTTTAGTAAAATCCGTAGAATTGAATAAAAACTTCACGGTCTTTATCGTCGTAGACGGGTTTTTGCGATAATTAAACTTCAAGAGACCAGATTCATTTAATATATAAATTCATTATTTTCGTGCGATAAGTGTAAATATTTTATAAAACAAATGTTTTAATATGCCTTGTTTTCTTAAAATCATTTAGGTCCGGTTTTTAAAACTTTACAAGTGGTTCATAACAGTAATATGGTTAATAAACCCTCCTATAATACTTCAATCTAATATAAATCCGTCTAATCTAAACCAATTTATCTATTATAAATACTTTCAATAGCGAAATATTGTAAAAATAATCTATTTTATGAAATAAATATCTATTTGAACTGCGTCTATATTTTTTTGTAAGTAAAATAAGAAACGTATAATGACATTCGTTTCACTCGTTAAGTTTGCAAGCTCGAACAGCAATTTTATGGTAGCGTCAATTACTCAACAGCGTTAAACAATCTGAAATATAAAAAATGGCACACGATATAGGAGTGTCGTAAAAAACAATGGCCAATAGCATCATCCGTCCTTTTTCAATGTGAGTTGAATTTTTACGCTCCCAGTAACAAGTATAAAAAATAACTGGTGTTTTGTTGTATTTCGCTATCCCACATAGTATGCATAAAACGTGCAGCGGGAGGGGAGGTTGGGGACCGCAATCCTGTGCTCCTTCATTGATTTTGTGAGAACTGCGAAACTAGACGAGTTGACACTCCACTAACAATTCAAATTTAAATCACAACAAGCTCGTCTAGCGAACAGTTTCGTTCTTCGTTTTATGATATCTTGTATAAAAGAGTTTCACATTTATTTATTTTTTTATCCTGCCACGGCAAGGTGACACTAGACCATGAGGGCTAATTCGAGCCAACGAGATAACTCGTGCGCGAATGAGAAAACCAGCGATGCCAAATATCTCAAATATTAATTATAACTGGTTATTTCATGAAAAACGTGTCGCCTACATTTTCTCGAGGCACGTATACAAAGCCCAATTGTAGTAAATATAATCCAATCGAATTAAATTATGACCGTCGATAGTTATAGCATTTTTCGATGGTTAAGTTATTGGATGTACACGAGCTGATTCCGAAATGCAACTCGTCTGCACGAGTCACTATGTCGGGCTTTTCACCATGTGTTCGGTGGTGGCTATAAAATAAAATCGCAAATAGTATAAAAATGTATTAGGTAATTTCCCAATAGCTATTTTTCTTAAAACTATAATTTGTGAACCATCATACCACTTCATTTCTTTTCTTTTTTGTTTCATTTAGCTGTGTGAAAATCAAAGGTACTTATTTTTTGGAAAAAATGGTTAATAACATTGTATTGCTAAATGTTACTCTTACATCTAATATTTAACTCAATTTTACTTTACAAAGATGAATACACATTTCGAAGTCTATTATTATATTATACTATTACTACTATTAGATTATTATTATACTCAAAATGTCAATTATTGCTTCCTGTATCATATTTTTGGATGATCGATAATAAAATAAATCAAAAAAATATTTTTTTGTGATAATTACATTTATAATATACTTATCATTTGTTAACATAAGTTTCCAGAAATAATCAAAATAAAAACCTAAAAGAAAATATGAGATTTTTGCCAAGAACTTATTATTAGTTTCATTTTACCCTTGTAGTTAGACACGCTACACATTACAATAAGATTGTCAATCAAGATTTTAATCCAGCGCCCAGTACTGCGATTTAGAAATAATTGCATAAAGATTACAACACTTCAGAAAATAAACCCCCATAAATTCAACTTCATTTAAGAAATCCACCATTTATCTTTAAAGTTAAAAGTTTATGCCATTAAAATAAAACAAAACGATCCTAGAACGATGTCATAAATAACAAAAATTATATTTTCAGACACCAATTAAAACTAACGAAGAACAAAAAAATATACGCGTAAGAAAGCTCCAAAGTTTGCAGTTCGAAATCGTCATCATAATAATGCATACTTTCGTTTATTTCTTCAGACTCAGCATTTTTATTTTACTCGTTCTGTTCCGCTATGCAACTACAGTGTATTGAAATACAGAGGTGGAGCAAATATTTAAAACTACTTACAGTAATTTAGCTTAGCTTTTTTATCAGAGGCCGACGAACAAGTCATGGAGTAATTGAAATAAAACTAATTTAAACGGATTTTATCGCGGTTTTTTATTAATTTTGATCCCGACGTTTCAAAGACTTTTCAGCCTTCATGGTCACGGGGTGGACTCTCCCCAAAACGTTGGGTTTCTCGACGGAAGGCAGAATTATGTGGGCCTGAAGTTACTATATATATACAATAGCTTTTCTTCGCGGCTCCGCTCGCGTGATCTGCTTTTTCCGGAATAAAAAGTAGCCTATGTTCATCAGGGATAATGTAGGATTCTAATGGTCAAAGAGTTTCTCAAATCGGTCCAGTACTTTTTCAGTTTATTCGTTACATACAAAAATCCAAATTTTTCCTCTTTATAATATTAGTGTAGATTGGCTGACATTGGGCGACTCGTCTGTATGAGCTACTCTGTATGATTGTTTTTACACCTTATGTAGAAAATACTTTACACAGTATGGCTCTACCATAAAAAAGGTTATTATGCTATTAACCATAGTTGATGTAATACGTCGTTAATACTATTATGTTCGATTATGTAACATTTTCACCGCACATCATAATAACAGTAACAATTCTAGGGATGACCTTTGAAATCTCTGTTATATTTGACTACTCTGTATGCAGAAACGTACAGTTGAGAAGATGGAACTGTTACACTGAAGGAAGAACAGAGCCATCTCTCTTTATTTAACTATTTTTACGACATTATTTTCACAACAAAATGAAATTTATTAAGTATTTTATATTCATGGCGACGGTAAGAGGTCTTGATTCTAATAGCAGATCTTGGGTAATGTCTTTCACAATACTTTAATATTTAGTTTATGATTTTTATTATATCTATAATTATGAACATACATAATGTCATATAATTATACTCATATATATTTCTATATAAAATTTTACTAAAATATACAGGTGCACGGATTTATACCATTTCATAATGGTCGCTAGGTAAATAAATAATTTTAATGGTCCTCAGTTTAAGTTTACGTTTCTTAATTTTTTCAATCGTCAATATTTTGTTATCATAGGCAATATTTTTTTACCTATACTGCTTTAATATGCTTGATTTTTGAAAGTTTTCATGATTAATTCTACAGACTCTTACATTCTTATGAAAAATAATGTTTGATAAAACATATATTGGAAAAAATATATATAACATTACTCAATCAAATTCTTTGAACACGTAATAAGAGTTTCTAGTCCCAGTGGAGCTGATGAACTCACAACATTACTTGATTAGAACTTCGCTTACTATTGTGGAGTTTAACCGTAGTGAAGTCTACAGGGATACAGATACCGCTACATAAAGTTTCCAGACCGTAAGGTCGAGACCTATCACGAGCAATAAGGATAGTGTGATAATCCAGTTTATAGCGTACAATAATCTAACTTATCATACAAATGGAATAACATTATTTTAATAAATATCTAAGAGTGGCTCTATGCCACGCTGTAGACAGTTTTGTCTACAGCATAAATGGGCCGGCTCCACCGGGTCGTTACTACTGTCACAGAGAAAACCGACGTAAAGTAGCGGCTTGCTGTTGCGTTTCGTACGGTTTGTGAGATGTCCGGAGGCCCTCCCCTTCCCAATCCCTTAATTATCCCTTCCCTTTAAAGACAGTAACGCGCTTATGATTATTCTAGTATTATGGGCGTCCATGGGCAGTGTAGATCAGAGATCAGAGATTACCTCCATGGTGCAGCTGGCGATTAACCGACTGTGAAGCGTGAGGTCGGGTTCGTTTCACGCACCAAGATCAATGTTTGAGTGATTCAGTAGAGGAGGCCTATGCCCAGCAGTGGGACGTATATAATACAGGGCTAGTATTATTATTATAAATAAACATGACAAGCATCTCACCTTAGGGAATAATATTTTTATTAGAATATTTTATACGAGAGATTCAAAGCTTAGACGCTTTTCTATCACAAGCCGATTTTCATTTTATATTCTCTTTATATTCGTTTGCAAAACATGATAGTGTACCTTAAAATGTTTTAGATGTACATATTTTATACCAAGGTAATGGACAACATAAAACAACGTGTTGAGACGTTAAGGTATTTAGATATTTATTGCTTTATCAGAGGGCAATCTCTGAAGAATTGGAATGTTTTTTTACACACGTAGTTAATACCCCGGCCTAGTTTCAGAGTATCTTATACATTTCCCAAGATAATAGAAACAGCTCCTCCAGATTGCTTAAAGCTGTAACAAAGAAGGCTTCATGTTAGCAAAATAATTGGTAGAGCCACGCTGTACACCCTTTCGTCTGTCTATAACATGAATGGGCTGATTCGACCGGGTTATTACCATTGTAACCAAAATCTGAGGTAATGTAGCAGATGGTTGTTGAGTTTTGTACGGTGAGAGAGGTTACCGCAGGCCTAAATCTCTCCTCTCTTTCTAATCCTCATTACTTTAAAGGCGGCAATATATTCATGACTTTTTTTCACCATCATCAGGTGAACCAATTGCTCGTTTACAGACTTTGGATATAAATAAAACCGGTTAAAATAGCATACTGTATACTCATAAAATACATACAAACATAAGCTCACGTTTTTATCCTAGAAAGGGTGGGCAGAGGTGCAACTAGTGCTGCACCCACATTAGGCTAAGCATATCTCCGACCTATGATGTAAATACCAATCCCGAGCAATTCATTTGTAATTTTTTAAATCGAAACTTAACCATAAATTGTAAATGCCTGACCTTTTTTTTGTGTTGACGCTTGCTGTAAGCCTGACACTAGTCGGCTTCACCGGACTTTTGGGTGAGCGCTTTAGGCGCTCTCAACCCTTACATTTAAGTGACCACGCTGAAGGCACCCCCTTTGGGGTACGAACCTCGGCTCAGGACGGCCACTGGGATGCCTGACCTAGGAATTGAACCCAGGATATCAACTCATACATAATTAATGAGATATATAGTGCCTAGAGGTCCATATTTACTGAATACACAATATATAATCCTCTCTAAATATACGAGAATTAAATGAAATGAATGTTCTTTTTATTAAGTCTTTTCAGAGATTCGAGTGGGTTGTTAATAAATAAATAGAGTACATATCTACGTGTTTAGATTGCTAAAATAAGTGTAAAAGATATATAAACAAACTGAATTTCTGCAAGAGAATTCTTTTAGAAAAAAAGAAAGACTAACCGCGATCAGATTAAAAGGTTAATGACTTGATGCAAGATAAAATTCACTCGACATTTGCGAGGTTATATTGCAAAATAAATGTGGATAACAATATTTGGAATAAAAACAAAACTAATACTGCAACATCATTTTGTGCAAGTACCAAGATTGTGATAAATCTAAATTATACTTCATTAATAACTATAAACGAAAAATAGGAAGACCGTATGCTAGATGGGAGACCGACATTTTTAACATAGCAGGTTTGCTAAATAGCTCCAATTGGCAGATTCCAATCCAGATATGAATGGCAAAATTAGGCGGCGGCCTTCACCTGTAGAGGGGTTGTTGCATAATTACAATCTTATATCTTAAATTAAACACTTTTATTTAAGCAAGCAAAAAAAACTAACACAAACTTCTATTAAGGCTACTAATAAAGGCTACTAAAGCCAATATAATAAGATAAATCAGTTTTATAACTAGTTTAAGATATGTATTGCAAGACATAAAAGGATTTTTGTTTTTTTTATTCTTATATTTGTAATATATTAGGTAGAAACATCGTATGTAGTAGACCACTTAACGACACAGCGGAAAAATATTATTATAAACATTATAAATGACTGAACAGACACGGCTAACAATACTCGGTGACAATTTTTGTCTGTGGCGGTGCGTGTCTATGCGTCTGTAGATATAAATACCTTATACGTATAGGCAGACTTCCATTGATAATATAAGTACTAGCCATGTATACACGTCTCACGGCTAGACCTGGGCCCCTTCTAAATTATCAGAGGGGTTAGACTTCCGATGGTTACGTTAAATGTCAGAATCCCTCTCGGCTGTCAACGCCATATATTCAACTTGACAGCCCAGGATGCCGTGCGTCAGTGACGCTGCGGTCGAACGGTCTTCTATATAATTACGTAGTGCGTTATACTAAAACACTGGTTTAAGATGCGTAACCAATGTAAAAGACAGCGACACGACCGCTTTATATGCTATCGTATAAGTATGTTTTGAGATATGCAGCCGAAACAGAGTACCGTGACATACAATCCTAACTATCCTAATATTATAAATACAAAAGTGAGTTTGTCTGTTTGTTACGTTTTCACGCCTAAATCGCTAAATCGATTTTGAATTTTTTTTTATTTGATTGAATGACGAGACGAGCAAGGCGCTCGCCTGATGGTAAGCGCCACGCCTGCCCATAAACAGAAGCAACACCACACAGAACTTTAAATCACAAAGTACTGCATGGCCCTGAACTGCGCTCGTCACTCCTAAACATAGGATGTTAAGTCTCATAAGTAACCACCCAGTAATTTCACTGGCTTGAATGTCCTTCAAACCGAAACACAACATTGCTTACATATTGTTGTTTGGCGGCAGAAATAGACAAAGCGGTGGTACCAATCCAGACGGCCTCTCGAATACGAGGGACCTACCACCTTGTAATGAAGAAATTAATGAGACGCTGGAGACGGTTATAGGCCACTTTTTATACAGGAAAAGGTTATTCACGCAAGTGGAGCCACGAGCAAAAGCTAGTTTCATATAAAACACAGTTGTCGCTATCGCTTAGCTTGCGACACGCAGTACGGTCGCGGATACGGTCGGACGGGATACGGTCTCGGTTCGCGTATCTCAAAACAGGCCTTAAGGCGTAGTCGCGATATCACAGACACCTGTGACGCGATCATCGAATGTCTGTCCTTTTAATTTATTAATCCTAATTTACACTCAGAGAGACAAACTTGATATAAATATAAATGGTAATGAAAGTTTTTTTTTAACCGAGCACAGAAAAGTGACTGCACTACACCTATTGATAAGCGTAGTTCAGTTCAAAAAACCAGCGACCACCGAAAAAACAATGAGGTTATCGGTGGTCACCAGAGTCATGCCGGCTTGTATAAATGCTTCTTCCCTGTTCCGAGAGGGAAGAAGCAAATCAAGGGGCCTGTGACAGGACAAGCGGATGTTCGATGAAGGTACAGTAAAAAAAGGATGTACCTTTTTACCCGCCCCAATCAATCAAGACATATCACAAGGTCCTCGGGAGATATCACCACCAGCATATAAACAAAATGTCCATAATATAATCAGTAAGCCATGGTTATAAGAGCTAAAAATAAAACACAATAACCTTAAATGTGTAATGAACATTTTATTAGAACAATCAAAATTTATTACGTGATTAATAATTATATTGAACCCTGGGAATTTTATATAAGACGCGTAACTCAACAGTGTTGACCGCCAGTAGCTTGAAGCGAATCCAAAATTACTTGGCCGGTATCTTCGGCCAACTTTAATGAAGTTTCCCTTTTATTACCACAGAGTCTTAACCCCAAGGATCTTTGTGTTTATGATCCTGTTATAGCTTTAAAGAGATTGCAACAGCGTAGTGAGGTTTAATTTTTATTTATATTTATAATAAGAAGCACTAATTTGAAATGTTTTTTTTTCGTGTATATTATCGAATTTACTTGAGTCTTCCTTCAAACAAAAAGTACAAGACATCTTGTTGTATAATATTTGAGGCTAAATTGCATGTCACAGTCTTCTCCAAAGAAAAATTCCAGCGAAGTTTCATTTCACCCTCATATCGGACATAATGCGGAAATGCAATTTCCATAAATTTTACACATTGTGAGCAGAGCCCCCATCCGAAAAGATTGGACGTGGCCACATGATAATATGAAGGAGATTTCTCCACTCATTCACGTTTCAAAGCCGATGGTTTTTCTTTTTAAATATTTTATGATCTCATAAATAAAACTTTTGGGGATCCGACTACGAAAGGATGGATGGAAAATTTAACAGTCATTTGAAAACGAGAAGTAAATTTTTCAATGTGCATCCCCGGTGCTTTACATTTTCATGAGCGCAACAAGGGGATGCGCGGTCGTAACAAACCAAATAAATTATAAAAAGAGATCTCGGGCAGGAGACAAGGCTATCCCTGGGACAAGTCGTAAATTTAACGGACGAAGGAATCTTTATTTCCCCGGGCCATTCACGTGTTTTAGCTCGCAAAACTATCCCCTATTATGATTTCATGAAAACCTTACTTTATTATGACACACATTTACGACAAGTGGGAGTAAACAAAATGCTTTTTTTGGTACATACATTTCACCTTTTTTATTAAATTGTTGTTTTATTAAATCTTATTTTTGTTTATAAATGTAACATATTAATATTAGTTGAATTTTATTTTTGTTAATTTTTAAATTGGACATTGATATCGCTTTCACAAAAACAACCATACAAATAATTATAAATTTTATAATTTTACCTTGTCTGTACCAATCATGTACTTATGAAAAATGCTTGCTGCGTAGTTCAGTAATCCTTCAAAACAGCATAAATTTCAGACCCGCCTTTATTTTATAAATTAAGCCCCGGGAAACCCTCTACAAAACTTAAATCGTGACATATTATTTTAAAGTGTTCTAAAAGCAATTAAACTTTTTCACGGCAATTATTTTATTTACCACATTGTATATTTTCGTGTGCTAATGGCGGTCCATCTCGAGCGTACAATTAAACCGTTGGTCTATGTGTAACTCCGTTAATTAACGTAGACGATCTCCAATTCGCCTCAGAAATTGCTCCATTGTATAAAATTTGTAACGTAGTAAAATTCTTCGACCGCAACAGAATTACTAAGGAATTATGAGAATAATTTAATTAAGACATAACAGCACCTTTAATATCGATTAGTCACACGATTCGTTGTTTGGGCGTAGTAAGTAATTTGAGATGTTAATGGTTTTAGTGCAGCTTGGTCATACCCCCGGCTCCGATGGGCCAATCACGGCCGCGTGCTTCGATGCTTCAATGGCTTCACTGATTCATCGATGATTAACACTTTGTGAGATTCTTTAATAATTTAGTTACGTACACATATATACGTAGTTTGACGCAATTTACCGTTTCATTACAGTTTCATCATGAGCTACTAATAAATGGTCATCATAGTCCATAAAACAGAAGCTCAGGCTAGTAATTTATTTTATACACTTTTCTTCATTACTACCTTTACATCGTTCTATGAAATTTGCTGGCATTCTGAGCTTATTTCGCATTATTGTCATTCTTAGCACATGACATTCCTAATTTAAAAACATTGAGGCTAACTTTATAGGCCTGTTTAGAAAAGCGCCACAGAGACAATAGACCGCGATCAGCAACAACAACGAAACGTCCGCTTCGTATACAATTATGTAGGTACGTTTTGAGGTATGTATAGTGGCTAGTTAGTTTAAACTTAGTACTACGTTTTGTAGTCAGATCAAATATGATCTTGCAATCGACTTAAAATGTTCTCTAAATACAATATTCATACATACAACTCTGTCAAAATATTTTCCACAAGTCCATGCGTTCAATATTGTTTCTCATACAAACGAAGCCGCGCCTAAAACGTAGTGAAATATAAAACAATACTCGGCCTATAGGATGTCACTACGGGCGTGCTAATAAGCTCCTTACGTCAGATGGCTCAAAGTTAGTATTATTTTTCTCAAAGATACCATTGCGGGGTTTTCAATGTAATTGCCCCGCTTTCTTCAAGAACCTTGACAGCTCAAAGGGCATTCGCTGACGTGCTCATTGTCAGAACGCCCACGGTTTACCTTATTCAAACTTTGCCGTTTTTTCTTTGAATATTTATCGGGAAGTCAGTTGATAACGTTCATTAATAAAAGTATTATTCGTAAGAGGATAAATTATTTTTATTTGAATACAAGCTGTGTTTAACTTTATTTTCCTACTCATTGGCCTATCATGTTCGGTTATTAAGTTTCATTATTCTTTACGACGATACGTATAATACCTATTATTAGCCCCACGAAAACAATTAAAGTCAACCTAATTTTTGCTAACAGCTTTTTATTACATGAAATTATGGGATACCGTAATAATTCCTTTACGATCTTCACCGGTGCAGTGTATTTCAGTTTACCAATAGAAAATGTTCCAATAGTCATAAAAACAAATTGTGGTTGTAAAATCTTGTAATTAGTGAAACTAATGGCGGTAATCGACTTCCATACGAATAATACCAAACCTTTTATATCTCGATACCGCTCCTATAAAATTAAATTGTTTTGTTATTACAAAAACATGATTTATGATGTTGAATAATCGGTACATTAGTCGATCGTTATTGATATAGTTAAACTGACGATTTTTTAATTGCATTTATTGAATTGTATGAGAGTGAAAAAAATACAAAACGGAGAAGTAGAGCCGTTCTTCTTTTCCTCTTGAGTAACTTGATATTGCTCATTCAGTTGTTTCTGGCTGTTTGGGTATAAGATTACAAGCAATTTATTTCAATATGGCAATCGAATTTACGAACGTACTCGGATTGTTGGAGGTCATTTTATAGCCGGTAATATTTTGTTTTATTTACAATACTTTAAACAGTGGGCAGTTGAGCTGCGTACACAAACAGGGTTTAGTAAATGGTCCATGCTGCAGCAGGCATAGCCTTTGCTTATGAAACTAACCTTTACTCGTGGCTCCGCGGGCATATTAGTCTTTCTCATTATATTTCAATTTTTTGAAATGAAACTTCGTTAGCCCCGTGGTGGTTTGAAAATTCGATGAAACGAAAAAGCGATTGTAATAAAAAGAGACAAAAATATTCATAAATAGAATTTAGCCTGCGAGAGAATGAGATAGATTATATGTCAGTATGTATGCTATCACGTGTCTTTGAGCCTGCGTACAACGAAGCCTTCGGAAAATGTGTCATAAACAACGTGGTGTTTTCATCCACGTGCTTTATTTTTTTGCATTTGCGTATTATTATTTTTTTATCGAGTATATGTTTACTGAAGTGTTGCTTAACATATTAGCGAACCCTGCATCGAACTCCGTTCAGCCGCTATTACATAATGCACGAAGATATTAACAGATAGTCAGTGCTCATTCGTTATTTATTATACGATCGAATAATTTAATGGTAAAGACTGACGACGTGTGAGTTGCAGTTAATAAGGATTGAAGTTATTGTAGTATTGGCTTTTGTAGCAAGGTCGTAAAGTTTAAAGGCCGTACAAAAATGTTTGTGAGATCCACAAATATTTGTTTCGGGTCTGGGTGTTTTCTCATCAAAGGGGTGGACGACAGGCAGGCATCCAGTCGTAAAAACCACAAGCTAAGTCTTTCTGTAACTTGCCCCAACCCCACTTCGAGTGGGATAAGGGCAGGTTGAAGACGAATATTATTATTATTTTAATTTTGTCCCGAACCGTTGATACCCGTGCGTGGGGCCAAAGCCTTACGTAGAGGCTCAATAGACAAATTCAATCTAACATTAAGATGAGACACCACCTGACGGTTGGGATTAATATTATTTTACTATTATAAATGTGAAAGTTTTGACTTTTGTGGTTTGTGAATTTGGTTTAGTTGTGTGTTGATTGTGGTTAGTCAATCACGCTTTAATGGCTAAACCGTTTTGGATAAAATTTGGCACACATATAGCACACATGACCTAGACTAGGAATGTTCATCCCGTAAAAGGCGGAGCCACGAGCAGTAGGTATTATTAATCATTTTCTTTCATATTATTATATAACTAATCTCGTATTGACCCCAAGTTTATCTGTAAAAACTTTGTTGGCAATAATATTCGTTCCATTTTTAAACTTTATATTCCATCTAAACTTCGCGGCGGTTTTCGTTCCTATTTCAAGAATATCGGTTATCGGAACAATTACCGATAGCGAGCACTCGCGGACGTAAGATTGCAATCTGCGGATAGGTTAGTTTAATCCGTAGATTTATGGGCCAGTCTACCGCGCTTTAATCCGTTCCATAAAAAAGAGTCCGTATTTTTTATTAGACCGTCCTAAACGTAAATACTTTAGCGTTTTTACATACTAAATGTTTTTGGGGTTTACAAAAAATACTACTTTAATGCTCAGTCATTCGTACAGATTTAATAAGCTATCAACTTCTTTTTCGGGATCATCCATCAGTATAAATTATTATAAGAATATTTTAGCTATATTCTGGTAGTTTTATCCGCCTGAAAGACTTGTAGAAGACTTTTGCTCTTATTAATCTTCGTAGCATAAAAAAATGTCCGCAGATACTACGATAATGTAGTGCATTGATTTAAATTAATTTTGATATATATTGATAATACCAGGTTTTTATATCCAAATGGTAAGCACAAATATTATGGCAACCGTCGAATAACATTACATTTTGCGACGATCGGCAAAGTTATCGAGGCCTGACGTCAAAACGCTACTCGCTGGAACTAACCGCTAAAGCGATTTAAAATCTAAAATTTCGATTTACGGAAAAAAACGAATACGAAATCAATACGAACCAAAACTGAGAAGAGAAAACTCAAATACTTTCGTAATTTCATAAATGATTACG
Source organism: Amorpha juglandis (assembly GCA_949126905.1). Lineage (NCBI taxonomy): Eukaryota > Metazoa > Arthropoda > Insecta > Lepidoptera > Sphingidae > Amorpha > Amorpha juglandis. The sequence goes on from OX421380.1 coordinate 9,172,191, forward strand.
AAAATAGAAAGTGAGTACATGATTAAAATCTAAGTACAAATGCTATCTAAATTTTCTCACGAAGATATCCACTGATGAGATTAATCAACTTGGAACTGTTTGTTTTTGCTATTATATTGAACAGCTTAATTTGTTTATACATTGGTGTTTGAATTTGAGCCTCTCATATTAAGAATAAATCTATTTACCGCATACATTAAGCAGCGATAGCTCAGCGGGGAGTGCTATGGACTGTCGAGATGAAAGTCGCAGGTTCGAAACCAGCCCCAAGAGCATACACCACTGACTTTTCTAAGTTACGTGTACATTAATTATATTAATTATCGCTTGCTTTAACGGTGAAGGAAACTTTGTGAGGAAACCAGCATACCTGAGAATTCGATAAGATTTTTTGAAGGTATGTGAAGTCTCCCAACCCGCATTAGGCCAGCGTGGTGGACTAAAGCCTGATCCCTCTCATTCAGTAGAGGAGGCCCGTGCCCAGCAGTGGGACGAATATAACATATAGGGCTAAAAAAAAACAAAGAAAAAAAAAACATTACTTCGTCTTCATGTATCACGTGTAACGGACATCTTTGCCCTACAAAACTGTGTATTTTGTTTTGTTAATTATCATAATAGTTGGTGAATATAGTGTAATATCCGTATATACGTACCGGTTTATGTACAGAGCAGTTTTAAAATGGAGTGTGAAATTGTATTTCGGTGCGAAAAGTACATTTACAAATATGTTTTTTACTTTTCCTGAGGTGGTAAATAAGGGTGCGGCAAGTATTTAAGGAAGTTACACATTTTTTTTAAACGGAGTATTCATTGCGTATTCTTAAAGGTGTTCGGTATATAAGATATCTGTTAATTCGAAACTGTTAATCGAAATCGCCAAAATTACAATAAAAAATTGTAGATACATTGAATTCAATTTTTAACCAAATTTTGTGGTAGGTAAATCATTTCCATTATTATACCATTTCCCCAAAACTTGATAGTTTCATCTTAACCAACTATCTCTTAAAGCCGTATAAGTTCATTTTTATTGAAAATCTATTCAGATTCACGGCGCTTGATTGATATTTACAGAGCAATAGCAGTTTCGAAGCCGTAATAAAAGTTCATGTGGGTGGGTGTATGAAAAACAAAGTCAATGCAGGACGTATCACATAGTTTTTCAACAAAAACGACATCCTGCGCAAATGCGGGTGTAGACAGATATACAAAACTTGTTTTGTTAAGTAGGTACGAGAACTTGTAATAATAATATCAGCCCTGCATAATTTTGATCCAGTGCTAAGCACGGGCCTCCTCTACAAATGAGAGGCGGTAGGTCATAATGCATCACGCTGGCCTAATTCTGATTGGCAGACTTCACAAAACATTATAGATTCTTGTAAAAAACTCTCAAGTATGCTAGTTTTTTGACAATATTTCCTTAAATGCAAACTCCTATTAGCAAGCTCAGAACAGTCAGAGGAGCATGCTCTTGGGGCTGGTATCGAACCTGCGACTTTCATCTCAGCAGTCCGTAACACTCAAACTTACCAGATATTATTTTTTCTAGATTCCCAGTGTTAAGTAACCAAAGCTGGGATTGAAGACTGAATAATGCATTTTTAGAGTTCCGTATGTAATAATTTATTTTATTTATTTATTTATTTATAATTCTTTATTGTACATTGGAATATCTGGAAGTAAATCAATTACAATACAAAAGTACAATTGGCGGCCTTATCGCTCAAGGCAATCTCTTCCAGGCAACCATGGGATGGAGATAAAAGAAGGAGTCTGAAAGGGTAGGGTACATAAAAGAAAAACTACACATTTAACTTCAATAATATATACTAAATAGATAGCTAATATAATATACATAATACATATTATATACATACATACAGTAATAATGAAATCATAAGCATAACACACATACAAACAGCTAGTGAGAGAGATAATGATCCATCACCATTTTTTTAAAAATAGGCAGTGATTTGGCTCGTTTTATCGCGACCGGCAATGCATTCCACAACCGAGTAGCCTGTACAGCGAAAGATTTGTCCATAAAGGAAGTAGAATGCGCCGGCATTTTCAGTATCATGTTCTCTGATGATCTCAGGGATTTATCGTGCGTATCATTAAGAAATTGGAAGCGAGATTTGAGATAGCAGGGTGTAAGAGGAAAGAAAAGGATATAAAAACTAATCTATTAAATTATTTGTTCATTAGATTTACCGATTATGAAAGTGGAGACACGGCTTCGATCTCCAGATTGGCTAATAAACATAAGTAAATTGTACAGAGTAATAGACTCGCTCCATCATATTATAATGGGACTGAAATAAGCTCAGCCAACCGTGAACATTGAAGTTGCATATCTACTAGCCCTGCGGAGATACGGTCGTAAGCTTATATGACCTCATATTATCGTAAAATTCTTTTATAAAAACAAAATATCAAGAGCTCTAGCTAGTATAACGTAGCTTTGATCCCCGGACTTCTAAATAATGAGCCCAGCACGCTTCCACTGCGCCACTCTGCTTATGTAAAGACGAGTTCATATTACTACTTTCGTAGATGTCATCTCGTATTAGTGACTTTAAAAAGTAAAATATCAAAAGCTATTCATAGCAGAGCATGGTTTCGACCCACGGACCTCTGGGTTATGGGCCCAGCACGCTTCCACTGCGCCACTCTGCTTGTGTAGAGATGGGTTCATATTAAAGCGTTGGTAGAAGATGTCATGTCGTAATGTCTTTTAAAAGCAAAATATCACAAAATATTTATAGCAGAGCGTGGTTTCGATCCACGGACCTCTGGGTTATGGGCCCAGCACGCTTCCACTGCGCCACTCTGCTTGTGTAGAGATGGGTTCATATTAAAGCGTTGGTAGAAGATGTCATGTCGTAATGTCTTTTAAAAGCAAAATATCACAAAATATTTATAGCAGAGCGTGGTTTCGATCCACGGACCTCTGGGTTATGGGCCCAGCACGCTTCCACTGCGCCACTCTGCTTGTGTAGAGATGGGTTCATATTAAAGCGTTGGTAGAAGATGTCATGTCGTAATGTCTTTTAAAAGCAAAATATCACATAATATTTATAGCAGAGCGTGGTTTCGATCCACGGACCTCTGGGTTATGGGCCCAGCACGCTTCCACTGCGCCACTCTGCTTGTGTAGAGATGGGTTCATATTAATACGTTGGTAGAACATGTCATGTCGTAATAATGTCTTTTAAAGGTAAAATATCAAAAGATATTTATAGCAGAGCGTGGTTTCGATCCACGGACCTCTGGGTTATGGGCCCAGCACGCTTCCACTGCGCCACTCTGCTTGTGTAGAGATGGGTTCATATTAAAGCGTTGGTAGAAGATGTCATGTCGTAATGTCTTTTAAAAGCAAAATATCACATAATATTTATAGCAGAGCGTGGTTTCGATCCACGGACCTCTGGGTTATGGGCCTAGCACGCTTCCACTGCGCCACTCTGCTTGTGGTTTATCCTCGTATAATACTGCCATTGTTGGTGTAGACAAAAATTCAGCATTACAATGTATATGGAAAAATGAAATAATAACTATGTTTGTTTATGATTATATTTATGTAAAAAATATGAATTGGTTTAAAAGTAGAAGAATGTTTTTAATTCACTATACCATAATAATAAAACACGGGACTATAATACTTATGGCATTATAAAATTGCATTTATTTCTGCGCAATTATTACTATTATACTGAGACAGGCTGACTATATAGCTTTGCTCAACTTGTCATTAGGGCACTATTTGGATCCAATAAGTAATGTTTTGTGCTCCATAGACTACAACAACTTATTAAAAAAATAAATGTACGAGTAAACCAATAAACGTTAGTTTTTTTACCACTAAACACTTCACTTACTCATCAATGTACATTACATTACTGCAGCATTCTGCAGAAAAAAGTAAACATGAAATAATGCACGCACTGCAGCATCGGTGTGGTATAATTTTGATGACTTAATAAGAGCCAGTGTCCGAAGGTTAACAAGTAAATTGCAGATGCAAAACGTTCTGTTTCAAATTACAGTGTACTGAGCAAACAAAATCTTGTAATTATTTTATGTAGAGCAATTTAGCTTTACCACCGACAAGCAGACGCTTATGGTCTTAAATTACGAATGAAAAAGTTGGAATGCAAATTGGTTTATTTAAATTATCAGTACGTAATCTGAACTTGAAGTCGAGTATATGTACGTAAATTATAGTATCAATTATTTTGTGGTACAAGGAATTAAAAACTACGCTTTGTTTGATAAATTGATATAGCTGAAGAGTGATACAGGGAAAGTTTGCTCGGTGATCGATCCCAAAGATTCCTGGATCGAATAGTAAGTTAAACTATCGATACTTATTTTTTCAAATATTTTTTTTAGAATACATCATAGTTTAACATATGTATAACAACCTAATATAAAATCTATTTTTGTCTATATACAGAGTAGGTAATAAGTATTTCAAATGATGACTAATTACATCATCGTATTTATCACGTTTTATAAAACTGCTGATGCAATAAATCATTATATTTCGTCATCATCACTCACACAATTATGTTACTCATATATTTATACCTTTATTTAAATAAGTAACTATGACTTATAGTCTTTTTTTCCTAAAAATCTCAGCATAACTATACTTCCAATAAATATATCGTCTTCTATTGTTTATTTTAATCAATCAGGAGGAACGGGCACTTCTTGTAATTTAGTTTCGTCTGTAGCATGAATAAGCCGACTCTGTGGAAATGGTACATACCATTACTATCGTAAAGAAAATCGTCATTAGTATGACAGCTTTGCTGTTTCATTTTGTAAGGTCAGTGAGATTGCTGAAGTGTATAAAATTACCACCTCACTCCACTAAAAGAAACCGCGTTCTTTTCTTTGAAATTCAGCAATAGACCCACGATTGCTCTTTCATTATAGGTATACATATTTAACATAAACTATATATTTATTTTGTAAATAAATGGATGCTTTTGTAAATAAAGGGTCAATTTTTACTGATGATAACATAAGCAGAGTGGCGCAGTGGAAGCGTGCTGGGCCCATAACCCAGAGGTCCGTGGATCGAAACCACGCTCTGCTATAAACAACTTTTAATATTTTACTTTTAAAAGTCACTAAAACGACATGACATCAACGAAACTAGTAATATGAATCCATCTCTACACAAGCAGAGTGGCGCAGTGGAAGCGTGCTGGGCCCATAACCCAGAGGTCCGTGGATCGAAACCACGCTCTGCTATAAACAACTTTTAATATTTTACTTTTAAAAGTCACTAAAACGACACGACATCAACGAAACTATTAATATGAACCCATCTCTACACAAGCAGAGTGGCGCAGTGGAAGCGTGCTGGGCCCATAACCCAGAGGTCCGTGGATCGAAACCACGCTCTGCTATAAACAACTTTTAATATTTTACTTTTAAAAGTCACTAAAACGACATGACATCAACGAAACTAGTAATATGAATCCATCTCTACACAAGCAGAGTGGCGCAGTGGAAGCGTGCTGGGCCCATAACCCAGAGGTCCGTGGATCGAAACCACGCTCTGCTATAAATAACTTTTAATATTTTACTTTTAAAAGTCACTAAAACGACACGACATCAACGAAACTATTAATATGAACCCATCTCTACACAAGCAGAGTGGCGCAGTGGAAGCGTGCTGGGCCCATAACCCAGAGGTCCGTGGATCGAAACCACGCTCTGCTATAAACAACTTTTAATATTTTACTTTTAAAAGTCACTCAAACGACATGACATCTACGAAACTAGTAATATGAATCCATCTCTACACAAGCAGAGTGGCGCAGTGGAAGCGTGCTGGGCCCATAACCCAGAGGTCCGTGGATCGAAACCACGCTCTGCTATAAACAACTTTTAATATTTTACTTTTAAAAGTCACTCAAACGACATGACATCTACGAAACTAGTAATATGAATCCATCTCTACACAAGCAGAGTGGCGCAGTGGAAGCGTGCTGGGCCCATAACCCAGAGGTCCGTGGATCGAAACCACGCTCTGCTATAAATAAATTTTGATATTTTGCTTTTAAAAGACATTACGACATGACATGTTCAATCAACGCTTTAATATGAACCCATTTCTACACAAGCAGAGTGAGTTTTGCTGGTGGGAGGATATTTGTATCCGACCGGATAGCGACCACCGTACATTGGTCCTAAAACCTGCCATAGTAGCCCACCTTGTGTGGGTCGCGTTCCAGGGTCAGCCAGTGTATATCCGGTTTTCCCCAGGGGGCTTGCCCCCTGATCCTAACCCCTTTCCCATTCCATTTTTCCTTCCCCTGCCCCTTGGTCCTTTAGCAGGCCGGCATGATCTTGCCGACCTACGATGGACATATTGTTTATCGTTGGTCGACACTATTCTTGGATTGCGCTACACTTACCATCAGGTGTAGCGTAGTCACTATGCCGTGCCAGGATAAAAAAAAAAAAAAAAAAAAAAAGAGTGGCGCAGTAGAAGCGTGCTGGGCCCATAACCCAGAGGTCCGTGGATCGAAACCATGCTCTGCTATAAATAACTTTTGATATTTTACTTTGAAAAGGCATTATTACGGCATGACATCTTCTATCAACCCTTTAATATAAGTAGAGTGGCGCACTGGAAGCGTGATGGACCCATAAGCCAGAGGTAATTTCAGGTCGGCGTAATTGTAGCGACTGTTGAGAGATGTACCATATCACGACGGTCAAGGTTATATTTGGACTTCACTTTATTTACTATCAGATCCAACATGGCATCACTTGGCATGACTAAATTGGCAAAAGTTGATTCAAAAAAGAAACCTTGACATTACATATACAAATGCTTTACTGCAGCAAAAAAATGTGTTTTTTTTTACCCTACACCTTATAGTAAATGCAGCGTAATCCAAGAATAGTGTCGACTAACGAAAGATGATAAATCTATTGTAGATCGGCATAATTATACCAACCTGCTTAATTGGTTCTTTACACTCCGTTTAAATGACTCCATATTACAGGAAGGAGGGAACACGCATGCCGGTAAATTTTTCCATAGCTCAACAATATATAGTGAACAACATATAGTGCAGTTTTTGTTTTAGGCAATTAAAGTACAGATAATTTACACTACATTATTATTTTAGTGTAGGCTTTAACAAATTAATTAAGTAATTGAATAGATAATTATTTTACAGTTGATTCGATTGAAGACGTGTTCGATACTTCGATGTAATTATTTTCTTCCGCTTAACTAGTAACGAACAAAGACAATCTGGATGGGTTGGTTGGAACTGTTTCTTTAACCCGAAGCGTTGTCCCGTGAAATTGACAGATGTTCAAAATAATAACAGAAAGTTACAGTCCATCGGCCACAACTGAATATAATTGGGTTGCCGATGGTTTCGAATCAATCCCTGCGTAGAGAATCATCAATAAAACGAATGTACAATCTGTTTCTTCATCCGTAACAGTGGCTTATGGTTCCATGGTTCTGTTAAAGTGACTTATTCTACATTTAAATATCTTTTTTTTTATTTGATTAAATGCCGAGACGAGCAAGGCGCTCGGTAATGGTAAGTGCAACAAACACAGAAGCAACAACACACAGAACATTGAATTACAAAGCACTGCATGGCACTTAACTGCGCTCGTCACCCTGAGACATTAGATGTTTAGTCTCATAATGCCCAGAAATTTCACTGGCTTCAATGTCCTTCAAACTGAAAGACAAAAGTGACTACATAGTGTTACTTGGCGGCAGAAATATATTTGATATAGATACTAATGACTTAATACTGTTAAAATTATTATTTCTATTACAACTCATATTACAATATGTTTTTACCAGGGTTAAATAAAGATAATCAATTAAACAAAATCTGAATAACAATAAATTATCAATTGTTAAAAATCTCTAAAATGTTAAAAATATTATGCACAACAATATAATTTTAAAGAAATAATATTTTAGTTTTCATAATAAGTGACAGAAGTGAAAAATGATCTATACATTATAAATAAATGAGTCATATTATGATCTCTATTCTTATTAAAATATCAGTAATTATTTAAAACAGGTAATAACAGACTTCATAATTAAATCAAAAGCTTATGAATTTATATGTACACCAACCGGAATAAATCATCATGGTAGATTGCGGACTAATTTGTAAGTTACAATAGTGGAAGCATAATTATTATTATCCTCATGCTAATTAATATCTACCTACGGAGAACCCCGGAAAAAATAACACATTTATTTATAGTTAGTCGTTATAGTTTATTGATTAAGGGCCTCCACGAAGTATTTATTGACGTTAAGTCTTGCAAATCTTGATATAATATGTCTTAAGAATGTTTCGATGTATCAAAGAACATTGAAAATATATCATTTATTTACTGGGTAAAATAATGCTTAAATGTTTTGCGCAGCGAGAAATGTATGAAACAACTGCAAAGTAAAGTTACTGGAAAATCACATTTATCACGCTTAAGCTAAGATTTGTTGCCTATGTTTTATGGCAAGCAGTGCGTTATGATATAGTATGAATGATTCGTTGAATTTGATAAAATAATTACGACGTATCATGTGATGTACGAGCCTGCATAAAACGTCATACAAAAAATTCAGTTTGATGACTAGGTACGACACTTTGCTTGTAAATCGTGCAGTGCCGATGCACGTACATTTATATTGGACCATGTTCTCTAATCTTGCTTGGAGGAAACTAAGTTAGACGGCTCTAGTCATAAGCAGAGTGGCGCAGTGGAAGCGTGCTGGGCCCATAACCCAGAGGTCCGTGGATCGAAACCACGCTCTGCTATAAATATCTTTTGATATTTTACCTTTAAAAAGCATTATTACATGATATCTATCAACGCCTTATTTTGAACGAATCTCTACATAAGCAGAGTGGCGCAGTGGAAGCGTGCTGGGCCCATAACCCAGAGGTCCGTGGATCGAAACCATGCTCTGCTATATATATCTTTTGATATTTTACTTTTAAAAGGCATTATTACGCAATGACATCTTCTAACAACGCATTAATATGAACTCATCTCTACACAAGCAGAGTGGCGCAGTGGAAGCGTGCTGGGCCCATAACCCAGAGGTCCGTGGATCGAAACCACGCTCTGCTATACATATCTTTTGATATTTTACTTTTAAAAGACATTATTGCGACATGACATGTTCTACCAACGCATTAATATGAATCCATCTCTACACAAGCAGAGTGGCGCAGTGGAAGCGTGCTGGGCCCATAACCCAGAGGTCCGTGGATCGAAACCACGCTCTGCTAACTATAATTTTTGATATTCTACATTTAAAGGCACTGATACAATATCACAGCTTCTACTACGCAACAATATGAACTTAACTTATCGCTACATAAGCAGGATAGCCCAGTAGATGCGTGTTGGGCGTATAACTGAGAGGTACGTAGATCAAGGTCACGCTTTGCCAACTAGTTATACTATTTGCAATACTATTTTTATGAAAGATACAATAGGATGTCACCTACCAACGCATTAATATTATACGAACCTCGGCTCAGGACGGTCGCTAGGAGAGAACCGAGGCATCTGCGATTACTGATATTGGGGAGTTTTAAAACCTAATCATCATCATCGGCTCGCGGGCCGGTGCTAGGGTAAGAGCGGCGGGGAACGCGGCGAGGTCCTCGATGGCGAGGACGATACAACGGTCGTGTGGAGTATGTTTGTGTCTGAATTCCTCCATCCGTCGGATGGCCATAGTAATCTCATCATCTGGATCGGTGAGGTACTTAAACTTATATGACGGCTCTTTTTTATAGCTCCTGTTGATAAATAAACTCCAACCACCAGAAAACACCCGCAATACCAGAAAAATCCTTAGTGCCGACCGTAATGGGGATTTTCAAGGTATGGGGAGGAATTTGGTTCTCGGGCCTCTAGCTTATCCCGAAGGAGGGACTGCTATAGTCTTCCGCATCCATTCACCAATTGTGAAATTAAAAATTGTATAGATAGATAGAAAATAGTGAGTCAAGATTACGCCATAAGCCGAACTATCATAAAGATTTGCCGAGTACTAAATAATATAAACAATAGATATTTCATTTGATACTAAATTTTATAACCCTAACTATACCTATGGCTCATCCCAAATAATAACTGCTCTTTAATATAAGCATAATAAAATAAAACTGGTCAAGCGCGAAGCGTACTTGCACATTGCGGGTTCCATACCATTCTTCTTATATTTTGACGTTTTATTATTTCTTATGATACCCGCTTTAATAAAAGGTGAAAAATCATCAGTCAGATACATAATAAGGTTTAAAAGATTACAATATGGAAGGTCAAAGGTAGGACAAGCAGACTAAACGGCGTAGGCTTTGTTACATAGTTTTGTTGATAGCCTTAGGTACGGAACCCAAGAAACTAAACATAGGTATATAGTTTTATTATTCAAACAAAGCTACACATTATTCTTTTATCTATAGGCTTTTATTGGCTTCATAAGCATAAACGATTTTATTAGTCTGCAATAATAGTTTACGATTCTTAGCGATCGGTTTTGGGGGTTAGGTAAAAATTCAAGGAATTAGGTACATACCGACTGTGTTTTATAGTATTACCTGGATTCCGACAATTCTGTTTTTGTCAAATGCCGCCATACGTGAGTCCTTATTGAATCGTCCCGACCACCCGCGACACACTGCCGGCCGGTTTGCGGAACTATGCGGGTAAACGCAATACATTTCTAAGAATAGATGCATGTGTCAATTTCTTTGTCGCGTAAGCCGATGCTTTTATATATATTGTTGGACATGTTTTTGTAATATGTATTGTATTAGGTTGTGATTAATCGTAACAAAATTTAAATAAACTGTTTTGGAAAATATGAAAACCAAATATGTAGGAGAAGTCAAAAAGTACATGTATCATAATATATTTGAGAACATGATGTTTATTTGATTAAATTTAATGTTTTTCTATTTCACCTTCTTATGTTTTTATTTTTTACATTCTCTTTTAAATACCGATGAGTTCTTTATTTCTACTTTTCTTATTATATATACGCATTGAACGCATTGAATAAAAAATACAGAAATTGCACATTTTTAGAATCACTAAAAACTTGCACTAGAATCTAGAATTCACTCAAGCTTGTAATCAGGGTAGGCAGAGGTGTAACTAGTACAACCATATTTCGCCGAACGTATTTCCGTCTTATAATATGATAGGGGATGAGCCTATCGCCATACCGGGCACAGTTCCAATCTCCGGATTGATACTAATCATTTTGTGATAAAAAAAAATTAGTAGTGTCGTGGGACACCAGGTAGGAACGAAGTTCCTTCGGCTAATGTAGAATCGACACAAATTGCAAAAAAATCAAATTATCAACTAAAATAACAAAATATGTCTCTTTATTTTTGTTTGACATCCTAAAATTACATAGAAATAGAAAATAGAATAGAAAAATAGAAATAAAAAAAAGACGTGTGGCACGTAAAGCTATTGTATAGCAATTTTTATCAACTTATGTAATTGTAAATAATAACGAGCTAGTGTAATCTTTTAAAAATCGAAGGAGTATTTTTATATACTTCAAATATAACTGGCTGAATGAATTTCATTTTAAAAAAGGAACTAACGCTGGCTGGTTATTCGACTGTCGCGCCTGCGCACTTCTCATTTAACGCTTTTATTCCACGCATTTTTTCCACGCATTTTTCTTACGGTTTTACTATCACATTTTTTTCAGTTCGGTCACGCAGCGGAATCCCTATCCCCTCCAAGCCTGCCGTAAGGAACTTCGTTCCAATAAACTGAATATCACTTATACCTAGCCCGGGGTCCGAACCCAAGATCTTAGCATAAGAAGTAACTAATCAGCGACTTACTTGTATGTGGTGAAATAAACCCTAAATGTTTAAGGGTGTAACATTAACTACATTTGTATATTTCTGCCGCCAAGCAACAGTGTGTAAGCACTGGTATATTTACAAATAAAAAAAATATATGAGTTTGTCACACGTGTTTGTTATAGTTAAGCTTCTCTGTGCGGCAAAATGTCACAAATGGAGACGCGCACTAATACTTAGAAAAAATGCTGACCCTGCAGCTTCGCCTTGCGCAGACTTGCATTTTTATAGTTAGAAATATCCAACAATTTTTCATGCTAACAAATTAAAACATTGTTGTGATCATCTCACAAAATGAATGTTGGCTACTGAACGCAACAATATAGATTTCCAGCAATTCTTTTATATTCGTTGGTGGCCGCCGCCAAAACTATTTCAAATATTCCACAAATTGCGGGATCGTTTGTATCTTTGTGTGCCATGGACGTTCCAAGTTCCGACAGTGAAGCGGCTTCATAAATTATAAAATATTAATTGCTTTTTATTTGTTTACTATTAATTGGTACAATGTATTCACAAATCATTGCTGTTTAGTAGACGCGGTCAGAGGTAGTGGTAGTCTTTTCGAGTGGTAGAGCCACGCTGTAGATAGTTTTGTCTACAGCATGAATGGGCCGGCTCGACCGGGTCGTTACCACTGTCTCACAGAAAACCGACATAAAGTAGCGGCTTGCTGCTGCGTTTCGTACGGTGAGTGAGATATCCGGAGGCCTAAATCCCTAATTGTCCCTTTCCTTTAAGGTCGGCAACGCGCCCGTGATTCTTCTGGTATTGTGGGCGTACATGGGCGGTGGAGATCACTTACCATCAGGTGACCTACCTGCTCGTTTGCCGGCCTATGCTATAAAAAAAAAGTGTGAAAACGGCATTACAATTTCGTAAACTTTATTTGTATCCTATAAATTTACGGGGTAGTAATTTCACATTAATTTGCTTAAGTCCGTATCCCTAAAGGGGTAGGCAGAGGTGCAACTAGTACACCCATAGTTCACCGAGCTTATGTCCGACCCATAATGTGATGGGTACCGATTCTATAATAACACAAATTCCGATGATGGACAAAACATGTACGATTTTTACGAAACAATCAACTCAAACACCAATTATTATGATCGCCCAACCTGAATTTGAATCCTAGGAGACCTGACCGGTTTATCAGCTGAAATACTCTGCCTGCTACAGTAGTATGTTAAGTTGCATCTCATTTCTATGGATAAAAAAAAACAATTAATTGCTTTTATGTTAGTTTCTGAATATAATATTTATTATTATTTTTACAAAATCCAAGTATTTTATTGAAATAAAACTAATTTAAATGGATTTTATCGCGGTATTTTATTTTAAATTAACGCGATAAAATCCGTTTAAATTAGTTTTATTTCAATGAGTAACATTCGCATAAACGTAAGAAATCATTATCCAAGTATTTTAGTTCGGTATCTTTCAAATTAGTTTTTTCAAATGGTCTGTGATCGTTCAAAGCCTGGTGAATAAGTTCAAGACGATGACCTTCATATTTCCGCATTCCTATGTAATATTTACTTCCTTCTACAAAATATTTTTACTACAATGTGTCAAACTCACTAACAAACGTTAAAAATGTTTTAAGAAAGTCCATCCTCCAGTTGCTACAGTTAGCGCATTCGAACCGAAGGGCAAACATATCGATACTTCCGTTCGTTTAGTGATAATTCTAAAATACATACAAACATAAAATATATAACGTGTTACAGAAAACTGTTGACAAAATTAAGCAATGTATGGTATTTACAAATATTTCACCCCCCGTAGTACCTTCCAAATCTAATTGTATTGTTAGGGCATAAATAACGCATTTTTTTTATCGAATATCATTTTAATATTCGAAATGCAACTTTGGACAACACTAAATGATAACAGTGCACACCCTAAGCTACGTGCTAAGCTAGACTCATTATAACAAAATTCATATTTTTCGTCGTAATAAGTAAGAAAATAAACATTTTCTATATAGTCCATATTGACCACAAATGTTTAACAATTGTGAACTTTTCCATAATAATCATATTTTTAAATTAACAGATAAATAAATAATGTTAGTGTAATTGCGTAGTGTATTTTGATAATACATTAGTTGATATTGATCATAAGTTTCTTTATTTTTGTACTAACTTCATGATTAATAAAATATTTCATTTTATTTAATTTCGTTTTCCAAAGTGAAAGTAATCTTTCTGTGTTGCCATTCCTACTTAATCTACCTATTAAGTAATATCTACATAATTTCATGAAAATATTAAGTTTTCGAAAAATATAATTTGAGCTATCTCACAAATTCTTAATGACTTCGATTACACTCGTGCCAGGTATAGAAATGAGTTTCGCTATAAATAACAAAAAGATAGAAACGTTTGCAGACTTGTCTACTGTTCAAGATACTTGGCTTCGGTTACATTACAACGTCTAAATAAATGACTCTTGATGGAAGTTTTCAATAGCCCTGACTTGAAATAAATCAAATAACTCCGCTGGATTCGCTGTCGTTGGCAAATGTGTCTTCATTCATGACGGCACAGCACTGTGAATCTGTAGAGATGAAGATGGCTTATTGTTGTAAAATTGTAATCTACGTTCAGCTGAGTCAGTCTAAATGTTTAGCTCTTATAGCTTTATTTTATTGTAAAGCCTTATTTTTATACGAAAGTAATTGGGAGTATTACTTGGGAAATTAATAATACCCTATTCTTTTTCTGTAATTATATCATCGTTTTTGAATTAATCATATATCACTAAGATCTTTGGGTATCACATCTTAAACTATAACACAATAACGCTCCAGATTAACTTAAGGCATGCAAAACTGTCTCAACTGTTAAGAAATAGACTGTTATTCTAACAAAATAGTGAAACCCATTAATCAATTTAAGTTCCTGAGTAGTATGATAAGTCCCATCCTCATCTCTGTTGCTGTAGTAATAGAGCTACGTGTTATTGATTTTAGTTCTAGCATAACATTGGCATAGTGGCAACATTACATTCATACATGGGTGCCGTTGCCTACTCGGCCGCAACTACTTGGCAGCCAGGTGTAAACAGGTAATACTTTTTTGTACGGCAACTATGGTTTTTTGAATTCTCTACATACATAGCTGTGTAATAGGAACAATGTTTTATTTAACTACACCATGAACGAATTTTTTTCCCAAAATGTAATTATATTTAAAAAAAAAAAAAAATATGCGGGCACTTTTTGACTGGCACCCTATGATCAATGTATTGTCCTATTCAAAATGAATGTAGAAATTTGAGCTTGAGCATCTACGTCATGAACGTAGAGATTCTACTGCCGGATCTTAGGCTATAAGCAAAATTGTCGCTATCACCTGACATTAGTGTTGCCCAAATGCAAGAACAAGACGAGACTTAGCCAGTCTTGGTCTTGGTCTTGCGCCAATACACCTGGTCTTGGTCTTGGTCTTGCGCTCCCAGTCTTGGTCTTGGTCTTGGTCTTGCAGCAAGAGTCTTGCAAGTCTTGCAATTACCTATTAGTCTATTACTATTTATTAAAGTTTACTTTAAATCTTAAAAAAACGTATTAGAATTGGAACATTGTGAGCTTGAATTAACATAGCCATAGTAAAGATCAAGCAGATTAACAAATAACTGAAGATTTAATAAGAAATTCGAAAAATTAACTGACCTATATGTCGTTTTCCATGGAAGTAACTGTTTCTTAATAAACATTTATGATTTATAAGCTTACATTTGCTAAAACATGTAAAAAAACAAATTAATTACAATAACTTGACTGTATTTTAAAGAATAATACTTATCTGTCTAAAAAGAGATTGAACCCTCAACTTATAAGAAATTTAATAAAAGAGTTTTACGATTTATCATTTATTTGAACAAAAAATAAAATACAACACTAATCAACAGCTTTATCATTAGGTTATGATACTTTATATCAATTTTTTTGACCAACAATTAATACAAAGTAACCATCTGGCTGATTCATCATTTAACCTATTTCTATGTTTTCTAATTACTAATGATGCTTTAGAAAATAACCTCTCAGCAGGTACTGAAGTTGCAGGTATTGAGAGAAAATCACGGGCCATTTTCGATAAAATCGGATACTCTGTCTCATGCGTCCTCCACCAATCTAAAATGTCTTCCGAGCTGGCAGTTCTTGGTTTTCTCAGGTACTCCTCCAACTCGTCTATCACTAAGCCTTGAAGACAAGATCCAGATGACGTCGAGGGACATTCATAGAGTTTATCAAAGTCTATTACGTCTTCATCTTCATCACATACTTTATTTTCTTTTTCTGGTAATTCCAGAGATTTGTTCAGTGAGTGTAGATTTTTATATTCTTCATAAAGTTCATTGAACTTGCGCAGACTTTCTGTTTTAAGTTGCTTCCCCCACATTGTCAGGTCAAAAGTCTGAGCCTTATGCCTTGGGTCTAAAATTAAAGAAGTACAATAAATCCAGTTGCTCTTTTTGTAATGTTTAAGCATTTTGTCTCGAGCTGCTTGGAAAGCTAGAATGAGCCTTTCATCCACTTCAGATCGATTAGGTTTCTCATCTAACTGTTTTACCATAGATTCAATTTTATCTAGCAAAAGATTGAATGATACAATGACTAGCGGTAATGTAACATATTTGTCTCCACCAAGTTTTGTACTTAAAAGTTTAAAGTTTATTAGAAATTTATGTAATTTTTCGAGTACCTGCCATTCATTAGCTGTGATTTGAAAATCATTTAATTCGGTGACAGAACTGCACAATATGTCAATGCCCGCTCTCACTTTTAAACCAAATCCAATCATATCATGTGTGGAATTCCATCTCGTTGGACAGTCAAGAATGGCATTTAGATTTGATGGCACGCCAGCTGCTTCACAAGCAGACTGAAACTTCTTCTTCACTATCTCACTTCTTTTTATTTTACTGGAAACACTGCGTAACTTTGTTACAGATGTACGCGAGTCAGCAATATTTGGTGCAGATTCTTCATCTTCCTCATCCTCAGTTTCGTCTGCATAGTCTTCGTACTGCTGATCTTGCGCGTTAGTGTCAGACTCACAGTGTAATGCTAAGGTCTTTAATAAATCTTGTACACCAAGGTTTAAAATGTGAGCAAAGCACCGGAAATGTTGATTGTCTGAATCAAAGTGTGGCGGCAGCTGTTTGCCCAGTTCATACATAAATTTGGTATTTGCAGTTGCGTTGTCGACCGTGATACCTTGTATTTTATCAATTATTACCTTGTATTTAAGAACTACAGATTGATACTTCCATTCGTTGTCTATATAATGAATAGTAACCCCGTAGTAACTCCTACCAGCAATTGACGTCCACCCATCAATGGTAAAAGACATTTTAGATGATAATTGTTGAAGTCGTTCCTTGAGATTCAATTGGAGCTCTTCAAATCGCTCTTTGACTTTCCTTCTAAGTGTAGACCTTTTAGGAAACACCATATTAGGGCAAATACGTCGAAAATATACTTGTGTAGCTTCGTCATCGAAAAATGAGAAGGGAAGATATTTTTTCACCACCCAATCAACTGTAGCTGTCGTGATGTTGTCACTGCTGTTTTCCGACTGAAACAAAACAATAAATCTTGTGTTATTATTTAAAACATACAAGGTTTGAGCATATAAGAGGAGGAGGTATGTTGTTGTTAAATCGAGAAAATCGTTAAATTGATATTTGTTATATTAAGGTTGCACTGTACTGTAATTTACCAAAATAAAGTACTTAGTTGTTACTGGCCGATTAAATGAAAATATGGGTGTTTATAAAAAATATTTAAGACGATAATTACATACTTAATATGTCGCACCCCTAGATGAAAACACCACTAACTCAAAAATACTTACGTAAGTTAATGGCGTTTTTGAAAGTATCGCATGAATAGCTATGCAGAGTTAAAAAAATATTCTTACCTGTCCACTTCTTCCAGCGGTTACTAAAAAGCTTGTGATATCTCCACTTAATTTTGGTTTAACAGGAAGAAATATTTCTGATTCCTTTTTGTGGAAAGATATTAGATGTTTCCTTAAGCCTGAAGTGTTTCTGTTTTTCATTTTTATTTCAATCTTTTTATGTTGGCACAATTTACAGAAGGCAGTTTGGGATGCATGAATTATTTCGAAAAACTCTTCAAATTTGCTTTTGGGTCTTTTAGATCTGTGACTCAAACTCTCGTTACTCGGACTTCGAATAATTTGAATCTTCGTCACTCATATTAAATTGTACACGTGATACGTTTTTAGAAAACAACAAGAATTAGTAAAAACAATTATTAAGTTAGACTCGAAGCACAGCTCAATTGGAAATGACTGGAATTAAAATAATTCCTTTATTTATAGTACGTTTCCTTGCTTTCTACCGCGCCGCCTCGCCACGTGCCGGCTCTATGAAAAGGATGCCGCCGCAAATCAAATAATGCCGCGTGCGGCGTACAAACACACACTAAATATTACCTACTTGTACAGACGCGACGCGTGAATAAAATATATATAAAGAATTAGTGAAAATCACTATTCTTTACATATAAGTGAATGTTTTGGCGTACATCTATACTAATATTATAAAGCTGAAGAGTTCGTTTGTATGTTTGATGACAGAAGTTTTAAAATAAATAAATAAGTCCTGAACGTCACTATACCTCCAAAGTTACTATTCCTCGTGGACGAAGTCGCGGGCACAGCTAGTAAATACTTACTCTCATCATCTCTCTCAGAGATATTCGGGCTGGTAAGTAATACAAAACTCTTATCGCAGGCTTTTTATTTTATTAGTAGGTAAGTACCTACGCTTTTTATATTATTTTATTAGTTTTGTAGAATTTTTTTACACGTTTCAAGTATATTTAAAAGTGGCTACAATATTTATTAAACGGGTGCGGGGTGATATTTGAACACTTTTTTGCTATTTTTTCTTGTAAAAACTTAAGAAATATAATGACTAAATGTACAATAATAGTACCTAAGTAATTAGTTTAAAACCATATAAGTAATCAATATTATAATATATACTTACTAGAATGAATTAATTTGACATCTACTACCTATCCTTACCATTTTATCCCAATCATAATACTACTTGCGTGATCAGTATAATGTATTCATTTTCATTCTAAGCACTCTGAAACTTATTTATTCTTTGGAACACCTGTAGGTACTCTTAAAATTCGAAATTATTTTGCACGAGTATACCTACGCCTACGCCCTATGGCGGCAATCAAATAGTGTCAAATGTTATGATTTCGGCGTGGCGGCAACGATTGTTTTAGATTTCAAAAGAAGCCGCCGGCGCGTGTATCGTAACCATGTACTTCCGAAAAGCGGCAAATTTCTTTGAGAAGTAAGTACAAAACCTTTGAAGCCGCATTATCAAAGTGCCGATGGTTAAAACATAACTATGCATGCACTCAGTTTGATTTTAATAGATAGGTCCAGTTTTTCATACCTATTCTTTGATACAGTTTTTTGCGTCTCATAGAATTTCTAAGCGTACCTACCTATACACCGAACTGTTACACCTAACTACTCAGTGAAATAGCTCTAAGTCCTAGCTGCAAGACGCAAGAGTCTTGCAGGCTATGTCTTGTTCTTGCTCAAGTCTTGCACGGTCAGTCTTGGTCTTGGTCTTGCTAAAAATACGCGGTCTTGTTCTTGGTCTTGGTCTTGCAAAAACGCAAGAACAAGACCAAGACTGCAAGACCAAGACTGAATTTGGGCAACACTACCTGACATGCGTCACGCGCCATGTGTCGCGTACCTTAAAACTTACCTTTTTTGAAAAGGGGGCTAAAAGCAAGCGGATTACAACCTTGATTCCGAAATAATATAAACTTACCAACAAAACACAATTTTAGAATTTAATTGTCGGTAGCAATAAATAGTTACTTTGAAACCATAATAGAAAGAAAGAATCTGTCTTTCTTTTCTTTTCTTGTCCATTCTTTTCTTCTTTCTTACTTTGAAACCATAAGCATCAAAAGTTCTTTACAAAATACAATGTTAGCACCAGCTCCACGCCAATTTTTCCCTTGACAGACGCAGACAGGTTTGAGCAAAAATAGTCGGGACTGTGATCGAGTACGTGCAGTCGGACAATGCGTTCATTATTGAGATGCGAGCCAGCATTGAGCGCCCTGCTCACACTCGACGAGTTCGTATAAAGGCTTATAATGTACTGTATCTACTAATACTTTTATCAATTACTGTCGTTGTAGCTATTCTTGTCTTTGATTCAATATACTCATGGGACTGAATTTCAGCATTCTTTGCTTTAATGAATGGGTTGTAAACATAGCAAGTCGGTCAGTTGATGGTGAGTGTTCTCCTTTGCCCATAAATCTTCAACATACCAGAAGAACCATGGGTGTGTCGCCGACCATAGAGAAAAGGGATGATTGAGGGACTGGAAATAAAAGAAGGGATTTGGGCCTGCAGATATATTACTCACCGTCCAAACGTAGCAGCACAATGCCACTTTATGTAGTTCCTCTGCGAGACGGTAACGGTAACAGCGTTAACAACACGGTCGAACCGGCCCAGCTGTGCTGTAAACAAAACTGTCTACAGTGTGGCTCTAGCGCCATAGTAGCGCGTTACATAGTTTGTATGTCATATCTGGTAAAAATAAAAATTGCGTTTGCTAGTTTCATTTTTAATTCTACCACGATAAACATAATATTCATACAACTCTCAATAAAAATTCGTTGACAAGCTTCGTTGACTCGCAATTTAAAAGTCCATTGCAACACCAACGGCTGTGAAACTGATTCCCACATCAAAATGATAAATATTACATTTATGTTATTCTGAACATCTAGCACCTGTGTATAAACACTTTAAGGTCAACGCACCAAACCATATGCAAACATTCATATATTTTACGAAAACAAGACCCGTTGACACTCAAAATTACTTTGAGCAAGCCATCATTACGATATCTAACATGTATTTAAGTATCCAAATAACATATGGCCTGTAAAAATTATTCCGAAACATCCACGAAGCCTCATTTCCATGTTATCTCGTAACGTCTATCGGCAAGAGATCTCGCACCAAAACGAAATAAAAGCTAAAGATCACCGTTCGACGACCAAAATAGCGTTGGACTCTATTCAAAACTCTTTGGAATTACTACACTATTTGTTGCGATCGCCCATTCAGTAAGTCAACGCTTCAACGTAATTTGTTTGCAGCAGGAATTCGACAGTTATTAGAGGAATATAAATTTTTAACGTCCCCGTTTAGACGGTGTCTGTTTACTTTGTACGTGTTGGAACTAAAATGGATATGGATATTTACTATTGCGGTTATTAATTTTGTTTATATTTATGTACTTTGAATTCGAGGTATGCTTTTATGTTTCCGTTTAGCAATGTGATGTACATTCCTATAAACAGGTCATTATCTACTAATGGAACAGTATATGGTTTATATAAATTTGTACACAAAATAACCAACTAGATGTCTAAATGTTTTTTTTTTTCATAATATTGTATAGGTTTGCTTCATAGCTAAACCATCCCGATCAAACCAGTTTTAAAACACACATCCTTTTAAATCGGTTTATTCTTTATGGACTACGATGCCAAGACATATAGTTAAATAAACAGAAAAACTTATCAAACTGAAAACACCCCTCTTTTGTAAGGGAGTAAAACACCATGTACGAAGATGTACTATTATCATTATTAATAAATGAATTAATAGCCTTCTTTAATTGCCTCATAGATAAAAAAAATCTTCCTGGTTGTTATAAACAACCGCTTAATATAAATATTGCTAGTAGAATTTCAAACAAAAACTTATTCGCAAAATTATGTTTGTGCAGAACACTACTGACACTTTACACATTAATTACACGGAAAAGGCAAGGGTCTAGGTTTAAACAAAAGGTAATATAATTTGCACTTAATCTGATTCGTATTATTGCAGTCGTAACGCAACATTCCCTGCGATTTATTACAAAAGAGCTGTTAAGAAAGTACTTTAAGCACTCCATCGGTTCACTCGATCAGCAAAATGAAACGTTAGAATGTTTAAAACAAAACATGATTTATCGAGTCGGCTTTAAGTTTTAAGAGCCTTTGATGCTTACGTGAAACGCTGCTTCGTGCAAAATGGAATTCTAGTTTCACACGCAACAAATGTTCTCATTATCTGATGAGGTTTTCGAAGCGCACCGGCCTGCTCATAGATTATATGCAAGGAGAAGTGATTGTAGGCAATGTGGTATCATATTACGCAAAATAAATAACTGAACAAATTATACCGAAAATAAATAAGGCAATCATTGACTTCAAAAGGGAAGGTTTATTTCTGAATTTGTTTGTATTTTATCCGACTTCATAAAAAGAAGTCTCATTTCGGCGAGTATTTTTTTTTATTATAATAATATTACGTGATATTGTTCTCCGCCAAATACTTTAATGGTTTTATTCGTATTCAAAACTGGAATCTCCTTAATTGATAATAGTGAACGCACCGCGATCATGTTGTAAATTCGGTTTTTGAACATTTTAACTTTTAATTAAGTTCTAGTAAATTTGTTATAGTGTCAGGATTCGTAACCGGTACAATGTCGCTAAATTAGTTGTAATGTTACAAAACAATTATCAGAATTTGCCTACTAACACTAAACTAATATTTGTTTAGCAATGTATGAAGTAATTTATCGTATAATAGTGTATAAACAAATTACTTGCCACAATTAATTTTATTTACATATTTATGTAAGGAAAATGAAGTACATAATAAATATCGCTGCCGTCGAACGATGAAAGTAGTTGCACTAGTTGCATTTCTGGTAACCTCTTCGGGGAAAAGGCGTAAGGTTATGTTAATTATGTTATACAGAGTAGATACGATGGAGCCAGTAAGAGTTCATCGGCGAGTGAGTACTCGAGAGGATAATCAAAACCAGACCAAGTGGAAGCATCTAAGTGAAAATGCTGAACCTAGTACTAGGCAGGGATAAAATCAAGCAGAAAGAAAGATAAAGAATATTGAATAGATATTTGTCCATGGTTAAGAGTTGCAAATAAAATGTTGGAAGTTAAAGCGTATTTTCCTACACAAATAGCATAAATCTCTAGAGAACTTATTCCGCGTCCCATGGATGTCGGCGTCCTCGCTTCAAATTGCAAAACGTTCAGTTCTCTTTAAAATATCTGCTCTTGTTATCATTAGATAACGGATCCGCTCTGAGCATTCACCGTAAATTGCTGATATAACAAGTCGCTCGTTAATTATCACTTCCGATGAACGATGCGTGAACTTTCAAGAGATTGTTATTAAAAAAGTTATGAATGATATATCATTGTTATTCAATTATTTCCAATGGTTTAAATACACATGAACAGTTTTATAAACAGCTGAGTTTGATCAGACAGTTTTCTGTTATCAATGGATGGGCAGGCTCGACCGGGTCATTACTACTGTCTCACAGAAAATCGATGTAAAGTAGTAGCTTGCTGCTGCGTTTCGTATGGTGTGGGGTATACGGAGTATACGGGGGCCCAAACCCAGATTCCTTAATTATTCCTTTCCTTTAAAGTCAGCAAGGCGCCTATTCTTCTGGAATTGTGGGCGTACATGGGTGGTGAATATTATTTACCATCAGGTGACCCACTTGCTCATTTGCCGGCGTATGCTATAACAAAAAGACGTAAGAAGAACTCATCATACATAAAATTAGTAGTCTTTCTACTAATTATTTTACCCAATAAAACCGTACCTTGTGTAATAGCACCGTAAATTGTTTATAACTAACTATACATAGTGACTCATTAAAATTTCCATACTTTTGGAGACAAATGACCGTTTCCAATAAATGATCTTAGTTTGATTCTCCCGATAGATAGCACAAAAGAGCCAAACAGTTTGAAGTTCACACCTACAAATAACTTCGGTAGTTGGTTGATTTACGTGATCTTACGTTTATTAGGAACGGCGAAACGCGTCGCGGTGTTTAGGTCTGCCTAAACAAGTTGCGCTCCGTCCGTATGAGCCATGTCGTACCATTCGATTTGAACTTTCTAAAGATTATAATAACTCAATTATATATTATTAGCGACCCGCGCCAGCTTCGCACGTTGCATGATCGTTATATTTCAACCAATATACACAAAACCATGACAAATTATATACTTCAACCTTTCTCAGGAATCACTCTATCTATTTCTAAACTGCATTAAAATCCGTTGAATAGTTTAAAACATCTAAGCAAATAGATAGCGGAAGCGACTTCATTTTATACTATGTAAAGAAGATGCCACGAACTTTGATACTAGATATTGTGTCCATACTAGCTGTTCGATTAATCTGAAATACGGCAAACATTCACTCAAACTCCACATAATAGGGAATCGTGGGACTTTATAACAAGCGGTTGACATAAACGATCTATAAAAAATACTGAACATTCAGTGTGAGTAGCACCTTGCATCGGTTAATGGTGACGTAAATGTGAGAAGCAATGGTTCAGGCTATTTAAAGGCTGTATATATACCTATTATCATAATATTAAAATCTGTAGATATTGTCAACCATTGCATGTTACTAATATAACCATAACCGACGGTTGGTGCAATCAACACGTAAATTATTCCGTTAGTAATGAAAAGTTAACCCTTCAAGATATTTCGTGCAGAAGCATCGCTAAAGGACTGGTATTATAACCCAAAATATTGCACAAACGGTAGAAAATAACATCAGATTTTTTGCGAGGCACGCTATCCGCCAACTAGAATTAGATAGCTTATTTCCAAAAACCTATAATGATGTTCAGTTGAGCAGACATGCACAACCAATGAAAATTATACCGAATTACGTAAATTATCTCAAATTATCGTCTGGGTGCTTACTGTGGATGCTTCCCGTCATCAGCGAAGGAGCATTAAAGTACCCCCCGAGGGTCAACCTGTTGCGTGACACGAGCAAAATATTAATAATTATTAAAAAAAAATATGGCCGATCGGAATCTTAAGCCGTATTCTGATATCATGCAAATTATTTTAGTTGAAAAATTGGACCAATTCTGTCTCGAAAATATGATGCAAATCTTTAAGTTGGTAACTTTTACATGCCGCATTGAAGGATAGCAACGTTTCAATTTAATTGCGTGTTACTCAGAAGTCGATGTTTACTAAAGTTGTTTATACTCACATATGCAAAGATCTATATTTTATTACATTCTTTGAACGACGACATTTATCATGAAACGTATTAGCAGAATATTTATTTACTTAGCGGACGATATTCTAGACAGTAAACAATATTTAATTCACTTTTATATTTTTTGCAACAAGGTCTATTGAGTTGGAACTTGAACTGGATAACTTATTTACTGTCTCCATACTTTTTCTATTTATTATTTATTGTAGCAATAGGTGGCGTCCAGTTCACTGCGTCAAACACATATTATTCATGTATGAGATATCTTCCGATAAGTTTGTTGCATACGAATATTCTTCATTCCGAAAAAGGTGCTACACCAAACTCTCTCATTATTTATGAATCATCTACATAAAGTAACATGAGACTTTGAAACTAATACCATCAATATCATGTGTTACATTTAAAGTACTTTGAGAAACGGAAATGTTTCCAAACAGGGTATCTAATGTTATTATTTGTGTGGTCCGAACATCATTACATGACGTAGATTTACTCCAAGAGCAGGCCGCATGGGGATTATGGACCCATCTCAAATTTTAAAAGAGAAAAAGTTTAATGTAAAGATCACTGACAAATTTGTAACAGAACAATGAATCGGATATTAAAGTATCTTCTTACGTGACACGGGCGAGCGGATGGCCACACTGGGCTGCGGTCACAGTAACATAAGAACGTCATTTTTATAATTCTATATTGAATCGATAATATTCAAAATTTACTCAATAACTTAATTTAGTCTTTTAAATTTTATTAATAAACAAAATGCAGACCACCAAAAACTAATAGACACATGGTACAAAAAAGCTGTCATCTTTCTTTAACAAAGCTAAAAACTAAGTAAAAAATAAAGTCATGCTAACTGGTACAAAACACGTACTGAACGTGCGTGACATCTAGTAGTCTCCACAAAGATTACAGT
Organism: Amorpha juglandis; assembly: GCA_949126905.1. Lineage (NCBI taxonomy): Eukaryota > Metazoa > Arthropoda > Insecta > Lepidoptera > Sphingidae > Amorpha > Amorpha juglandis. Next base: position 9,198,245 of record OX421380.1, read on the forward strand.
CGCAGCGGAATAACTTACCTGTGCAAAACTATCGACGCCGTCCTTCGGCGTACGCTCGCCGCATCGCTCATCGCTCCGCTTAATGCGCTGCTCTCACGCGATACGACCGCTTGCAAACCTCTCGTTGGTGTTAAATGTATCCGCCTGCTTATATCAAGTTACCGTACCAAAGGCGTGGGCATTGACATGTCCAACTTGTTTTGTTTTGTTCACTCAAGCATCGTAAAGGTTGACTTTCTACGCGCATCGACGTGACGTCCTCGCCGGTTGAGTTACGTTAAACTTTATAGGAGACGCTTGTCAACTGTCACATCGATACATCGTTACACCCTCACAGTATCGTGAACGGTTAACTATGTTTTGTTTAAAAATGCACTTCAATTGTTTTAATCTTGTTCCTATAAAATTTTATACGAACCAATCGAGCCGTTGAAATTGGATTTAAATTAATTAATTCGTTTTGCGCCGAAATAATTAAATATCAGCCGATACGAAATTAATTCGCGTATTGAAATTAATGTAGACGTAATAACCAGGACCCGATCGTGTTATTTATTTCAACGTTAAGATGTCACTTCGATGAAAAATAATTGTGTACGCAGGCTCGCGTCATGCTGGGTCGACACGACCACTCAGCAGATTATTAAGATGTTAGACTGCGGTGTGCATTTAACGGGTTGTCTTTCATTGTTGGCGAGGAGAGATATGCCAGCTGATAATCAGAATAAACCCAGCTCAAAACGACACGTTATTTAATGCTTGTCGATTTGAATACGAAGTGATTTCACTCTGGATTACAATGTTGTTTTCTTTTAATTTTTAATCATCTCTCAGCTCCGAGCTCTTAAGAAAATCAACTTGTTTATGGGATTTTGAAATTTTACAACATTGTGGAAACATTATTTTAATGATGTAATAAATATTTAATGCTTTTACAACCATATACGTTTATGACTGATGGTATCTACCATTAAGGGCATAGAACTTTGTGATTTGTGAGTCGCCACCAGGTGGCGCCACGATTTCGTGCAACCGCTCTATTATTTTACTCATGCTATCCATTTAGCTTTTGTCACGAGGATTTAAGAACTAAATTTATACTTCGAGACGTGTAAAAATTTGCTTAAAAAGTGATGTTAAAAGAAAGATCACACTGGAATACATATGTGGATATTATCATGATAAAATCTGAGAGTTGGACCTTAGCTAACACATGATGGGAATGGAGTATTTAAAATACTGTTATGTTTGTGGTAAGAACAGCGGGATGCAGACACCATTGTCGATTACGTATACATGTACATAAATAATGCGTACAACATTCAGTCTAAATTATTTTCTCATCTACTAACCACATTATACGATACAGTAATGGTAATTAATTATTTATTTTTTTAAAAAGTTAAAAATATTTTTGAAGTGAAACTTCTTTATCGGCGTTAGAAAAATTAAATCGTCACATTTTTCCGTTACGCGGCACGCGTCACGTTTTTGACTTTGACCAGACTTTCACTGGACTTGACAGGACTTTCATCGGACTTCGACCGGATTTTGACCGGACGTTGACCCAAATTTGACCGGACATATACCGGACATAGACCGGACACAGACCGGACATATACCGGACATAGACCGGACACAGACCGGACATAGACCGGACACAGACCGGGCTTTAACCGGGCTTTGACCGGACTTTGACCCGACTTTGACCGGGCTGTGACCACAATCTGTCCGGACTTTAACCGTGCTGACCGGACTTTGACCGGACGTTGACCCGACTTTGACCGGACTTTAACCGGGCTTTGACCCGACTTTGACCGGGCTTTGACCAGACTCTGACCGGACTTTAACCGTGCTGACCGGACTTTGACCGGACGTTGACCCGACTTTGACCGGACTTTAACCGGACTTTAACCGGGCTTTGATCTAACTTTGACCGGGCTTTGACCAGACTCTGACCGGACTTTAACCGGGCTGACCGGACTTTGACCAGACGTTGACTCGACTTTGACCGGACATAGACCGGGCTTTGACCAGATTTTGACCGGACTTTGACTGGACTTTGACCCGGCTTTGACCGGGCTTTGACCAGACCGACCGGACTTTAACCGGGCTGACCGGACTTTGACCGGACGTTAACCCGACTTTGACCGGACTTGACTGGATTTTGACCGGACCTCGACAGGAATTTGACCGGGCTTTGACCGGACTTTGACTGGAACAGGACTTTGACCGGGCTTTGACCGGACGTTGCCCCGACTTTGACCGGATATAGACCGGACTTTGACCCGATTTGACCGGATTTTGACCGGACTTTGACCGGACGTTGCCCCGACTTTGACCGGATATAGACCGGACTTTGACCCGACTTTGACCGGGCTTTGACCAGACTTTGACCGCACGTTGACCCGACTTTGACCGGGCTTTGACCGGATTTTGACCGGACTTTGACCGGACTTTGACCCGGCTTTGACCGGGCTTTGACCAGACTCTGACCGGACTTTAACCGGGCTGACCGGACGTTAACCCGACTTTGACCGGACTTGACTGGATTTTGACCGGACCTCGACAGTACTTTGACCGGACTCTGACCGGGCTTTGACTGAAACAGGACTTTGATCGAGCTTTGACCGGACTTTGACCGGGCTTTGACCGGACTTTGACCGGGCTTTGACCAGACTCTGACCGGGCTTTGACCAGACTCTGACCGGGCTTTAACCGGACTGATCGGACTTTGACCGGACGTTGACCCAGATTTGACCGGACTTTAACCGGGCTTTGACCGGACTTTCACCCGATTTTGACCGGGCTTTGACCAGACTCTGACCGGACTTTAACCGGGCTGACCGGACTTTGACCGGACGTTGCCCCGACTTTGACCGGACGTTGCCCCGACTTTGGCCGGATATAGACCGGACTTTGACCGGATTTTGACCGGACTTTGACCGGGCTTTGACCGGACTTTGACCTAACTTTGACCGGACATAGACCGGACACAGACCGGACTTTGACCCGACTTTGACCGGACTTTGACCGAACTTTGACCGGGCTTTGACCGGACTTAGACGGACTTTTACAGGACTTTGACCCGACTTTGACCGGGCTTTGACCGGACTTTGACCGGACTTTTACCTAACTTTGACCGGACATAGACCGGACACAGACCGGACTTTGACCGGCTTTTGACCGGACTTCTTCTGTCGAGCGTCCCGAGACGCACACTTTTTTTTTGTATTCATGTATATGATAATAAAAGCCTTTTGTTTAAACATTATCTAATTTAACTTTATTAGACCAATTTCTGTAAAGTTGCATAATATAGTAGATAATTTTTTGAAAAATAAAGAAGTTTCACTTCCTACGTGTGTACACTAGTACACGCACACATTATTTTATTTCTTTAAAGCATAGGCCGGCAAACAAGCAAGTGGGTCACCTGATGGTAAGTGATCTCCACCGCCCATGTACGCCCACAACCAGAAGAATCACGGGCGCGTTGCCGACCTTAAAGGAAAGGGATAATTAGGGATTGGGAAGGGGAGGGGATTTGGGCTTCTGGATATCTCACTCACCGTACGAAACGCAGCACCAAGCCGCTACTATACGTCGGTTTTCTGTGAGACAGTGGTAACGACCCGGTCGAGCCAGCCCATTCATGCTGTAGACAAGATACTCTACAGCGTGCCTCTACAAATCTAAAACATATTAACATGACATATTTACTCGACTCGCTTGCCATTTTCTTGGCTTTTTTATTTCTGCCTGGCGTCATCCCAGGGTCCGATTTCCTCCATCATGATTTGGATTTGGTATTAAGTGGGGCGACACACTACGCCGTTTAAAATCCCAACCCCCAACGGGAACCAAGTTTCGCCATTGTTTCGAACGTTATTTAGTATAATGGATCACGTACAGATGATGTGAGCTTTGGGCCTAAGATGTTAGTGGCCACCTCTCACTCTTATGGTGTTGTCATAGCTATATAATTAAGGTAACAACTGTATGAGAAGTCGCTGTTCAAGTACTGTTATATCTATTTAGCTACTAAATGGAAGTTTACAGTATTATGCCAAAACATTTTAATTTTAACAATCAGACAATGATCAGCTGCCTTCATAAATGTCTTTTTCCCGGACATCCTAAATAGCCTATATCCTAATCAAGTTTAAGATCTATATCTGTGCCAAATTTTATCTTAATCCCTACAGCCGTTAAAACGTGATTGATTAATATTCATCCAAATTCACAAACTTATATCTAAACGTTAACGTTTATAATATTTACTGAAGTTTTCCGTAGTGAAACCTGCATAAGAATCCATTCAGCTGTTTTACATGACTCGCGAAAAATTAAGACAAGTTGCAGATGTCTTTAACAATTGAATACAAATAAGTAAAGGCAAAAAACATATTATTCATCATTACTACGGTCGTGGGTAAGTATAATCGTGGGTGTAATAACACAATGATTGTAACTTTTCTTCGTAAATAAATAAATAACCGACAAATTGACATCGTTAGAATAAAAATGCGACATAGCGAAGCACAAACTGTAGCTCACTTTATAAATCCACTACTTACTTATTCAATAAACGTTTACAGTGTGGGAACGAAATATAACCCACTTTGTTCTGAAGAAACTACAGCCATTTGTCAATGTGCATCCGTATTCTGTGAATTTGGTATGATTTACGAAATAAGGAGTTGGTGTGCATTTTAAAATAAACAATGTGAAGTAATTTGTAATGCTAGACGTTATGAAACATGTAGTTATGCAAATTCATCCATTCCACTTCGATACCATTTTCGAGGAAAAAAGTGTAAGCATTACGATGAATTATTTACTTTATTATTATTGATTTATTCGTCTGAATGTAGATATGAGAAGGTCGCTTAGCTGATGGTAAACACTACGTTAACGATATCCAAAAAACATAGAACTACCTACCCAGAAATTTGGATTACAAAGTACTGCATGACAATCACCTCAAGACATACACCATAAGACATTAATTTTACTTATTTCAATACCCTTCAAATCAGAAAATAAAAGAACTAACACAAATTAATTAAAATACACTAAAACAAAATTTTAAAGACCCAATTCAAAAAGAACACAGAAAAGTCAAGAACAATAATTTGGCATCGACGATCATCAGTTGAAGAGTTTTATTCTTTTACACCATATTTCGTCATCAGATCTTAACCTTTATATGCGATTACATGGCAACTAAACTCTACCGAATGATTTTTTTTTGGATAATCTGTCTAAAACTAAGAATACACTGTAAATATATAAAACAAAACGCTCAATTATGAGCTTGTTAAAATTTATCAAGTTGTCGATATAAAGCGTGTGCTAGTACTTTTTATTATTTGGCAGGCAAAATTTAAACGGACATTGTGAAATACGTGCTAAAACTTTCCATTATAGAAAAATAATTAAGACCTTATTACAGAAAGTCCTCTTGGTTTATATCCATAAGTCGCTATGGGAACTTATAGTAATTTATTGAAATAATCCTAGTTTAAAGATAGACAGCGTTTTGTAATAAGACTGATTATTACTACGTTACAAAACAAATAAATCAGATGAATGAGTCTTCTTCTTCTTTTTTATTTATGGCTTTCGCAGTATTATGCATTTAGCCAGTGTCAAGTATAATTCATTCTCAAGTAATTTTTACAAGAACGATGAAACACGGGTGCGGTCGATTTCAAGGTCTTGTCGGAGTTTTGGTGTTAACTCCTTTCAGTACAATGCTTTATTCACTTATTTCAATGTTTCCATACACTGTTCATCACCGTCAATGTTTATTGAACAAATCCACACCACTTTTATACAACAAACACAACTCTAAACTAGTTTATGAAATAAATTAAAATAAACGATGAACTGCACTGTCAGAATTCCCGCCAAAACTCGATGAATGAGTCGTATGACATTCCACTTATAAATAAAAACAAGACAGCATCAGATTTGTCACCTTAACAAAATATTTTTCCTCAAACACCTAAACTCTGGAGCATTGTCGCTCAAGTTGACAAATGCCCCTTCATCTCAACACAGGCAGGGAAACGTTACATCTAAATTTTACAAGGCTATACCAGGCTTTCATAAACAAATTCTGCCTATTCGTGGACCTATTTCACGCCCTATTTTATTCGTACGTATTTCCTAGTCGACAAATGAAAATGTTGTGTTGCTTTTGTATGTTGTATCTTTATTGCGGGCTGTTTTAGTGTTTCTTAGACAAATGACGTTCTTAATATACATAATTTACTTGTGTCAAGTAAGGGTTGGCAGTGGGATGGATATGTCTACTATGTTCATGATTGAGCCATTAGTTTTTAGGAGTAAAGCCAAAACTTATTATGTCCAATTTGTACCAATTTTTTTTGTGTCCGATCAATTTTTTTACAGAGAACGGCCCACGTGAAGTTCGGTCACTTTATGGTAAATGGGCTTAACCGCCCATGGATACCTACAATAGCAGTAATGGCTGCGTTGCCATCTTTTAAATCAAAAAATAGGGATTGGGAGTGAGATTTGGGCTTCTGGATATCTCATTCACCATACCGCACAGCAAACTGTTATTTTACGTCGGTTTACTGTGAGACGGTGATAACAATTTGGCTAAGAAGGCTCAAATACATTTTGTAATATGTATATATTTCCTATTCTTGCTTATTGAATAAAATGTTTAGTTGAAGTAGCATTTACAGACATAATTATAAATCACTTAACATTCATAACCATAGTATCCGTTTTGTAGAGAGAGTTTGTTCCCTTCTTAAAATACGTCATTTCTATACGTCCCTTTAAAGATCGAGATACGAGTACCAGCGGTAACTCAAATGACTTATAACTTAGGACCCAGCTTATGCGGTTCTTTATTCCTATAATCAGATTAAAAACCTGTATTTCTTGAGAAACCCAGTCGGAAGCTATCAGAGCATATCAAAAGGGCACTGATGAGAATTTGTAACATAATATACGAGAGATACGAAACTGCTCTCATTGGAGGCTTTATTTTATTTTTATAATGTTATGGATCCTCCACTATTTTTCAATTCCCAATGAGTTACAGAAATAAATATATGGAAGCGGCATTCTATTTTATCTTTTTCGTTCTTTTACCTTTTTCTATTATTTATTTAATTAAATGACGAGACGAACAAGTCGCTCGCCTGATGGTAAGCGCCACGTCTGCCCATAAACAGAAGCAACACCACATATAACTTTAAATTACAAAGCACTGCATGGAACTGAACTGCGCTTCTTACGCCAACACATGAGATCTTAAGTCACATAATGAGCAGTAATTTCACTGGCTACGGTTGGTTGACGGCAGAAATAGACAAAGCGGTGGTATTAACCCAGATGGCCTCTCGCATACGAGGGCTACCACCTTGTAAAATAGTGTAAACTATTTTCAACTACTCCTAAAACAGTCGAGCCGTGGGGCCATTAGCCGAACACTAGGAGTTCTTTGGTCACACGGCCTTCTCAGCATAAGTAAAAGGTAAGGTTGTAATTGGTATTCTATGAGTGTTGATTCTCCGTATTTGATTTTTTTACTTTTTAAACAAGGAACCATTGATGTATGCAGTACATGTGCTATATAAAGCATTTTTGATTGTTCGGTGATTCGAGTGAAATGTCTCATGGTAGTCACACGCTCGTTTTACCACTTAACTTGTAAAGAGCTAAGTTCAGCTCAGTAGAAACAGACATTACGCGCGAGACACAGAAAACAATATTAAGTAATACGTACCGGACATCCCTTTAAACCTTTTATTAAAATTAAGTGGTGCGCGGGTTGATGTCACATGATATTTCAGAATTCTGTATATATGTACCTACGTATAATAAAAATTATCGATGTTCCAGGGAGGTCAGCTAACGTTGGTCGGAGTGGGGGGGTGTTAGGTTTTTTCGTTACAAAATTTCTGTATTCGGTCTCGCCGCTCAAGGCCCGCGATAAAATCTATACAATAGCTTAAAACTATATAATGCTTTTAATCCATCCAGTGATATTATAGATCAGCGTAGGTCGCGGTAAGCGGTAGATGCTCGCCGCAGGACGCCACTCCACGGCTAAGTGATTTTATTTGTGTCCACATACCAATGTGTATCAAATTACGTGCCCTTGCGACCAACTGCTTGATCGATTGTCCGGCATGTCGCTAAAAGCACAATATTGACTCAAATAATTATCACAGCGTGCTCGGTTAGCGAGTAAATTATACACAGCATGGTTTATCTAATACATAAATGGTTAGCGATTTGTTTTGCCATAAAAAGCCGTTGCGAGAACTCCTACAGAGATTCCGTTTCTGTATTCTGGTAACGAATTGGTTGTGTTATTAATTTTATCTAATTTTAGTAGTATTTGCTTTTATGACTGTTCGATATTTATGTTCTACGCTCATTATTATTTAATTTTAGGTAGAATAATAAATTTTTAACGATTGGCAGATCAGTTAGTAGTTGTAGAGTATACTCGTTAATTGATGATCCCGCAAGTACCAAGTGGTCCGCTAAGCTGGAGAAGTTGTCCATACATGATCTTGTATAGCAACTCATGCAATGCCTTGCTAGCCGTCGTGATGGATGAAAAGAAATATATAGTCCAGCCACGAACTGGCGACTGGCACGGTGTGGCGACCCGCATACTGGACTGTGTTAGTATCTGATGACTAAATTTGCGGATTTTGTATGCTGTCTGAGGCTGGCGATCGTTGCACTCACAGACGTTGTGGTTTATCATATTTGCCATTTCTACAAAATTCATGGTGTCATCAAGTCATCTTCTGACCAAACTGTGGCCTATGGCAACATACTCATCATATCACACATTGCTAAAGATAAGTGTATTTGTACTTCTCAATTTTTCGTATGAAATCAAGTGTCCAGGAAAATGCGTTGCATACGTTGCCTGTGTAGACTTTGTCTGCTGTTGGCCTTAGTTTCTATTTATTCTAAGCTTCCTAAATAACTCCCACAATAAGAACAATGATGGTACCAAGCAACCAAATATTATGGTATTTGCTTTTCTGAGTACATTAAATCCGTCTATTTAACAGACCTTATTTTATTGTTAGAGTATACTAATAGTTCCATATATACAATAACAATCACTTACTGCACGCTGTTAATAACATATCCTTTTTATTTGAAAGCTATTCCATTCCTTCAACATGAAACACAAGTTACAATGGCCTGTTGTGAATAAAAGCCATATCCAATATACTTTCCATTCTTTATGCAAATGTAGACGGCACGGGCCAAACCTTATCCGCGAGTGTCACTCTCAGCTGTGGAATCGATTTGGAAGTTTATTCAGAGTGACAACGCGTGAAGCAAGGTTGAGCTCGAAATCTATTCCATTACAACCACCGCTAGTATAAACCGACGTCTCGGTACCACGCGATAGTCGAGCATTACTGCCGATTTGAATTTAGATCGTTATATCACCTCTCTAAATAATATCTATCGAAAAACATTACATTCGGATAAGTTATTACTAACACCGACTGACTGTTCTGCTTTACCCTTAATCATTTGAGGTAATGTCTATAAATGCTTCCAACTGCGTTTGAGCTGAATAGATTTGCATACAGCATGTAACATTCGTGGTCTTATTCTGCCACGATATTGGGATTTTGGTTTCATCTGTTTTATTATTATTTATTGCTCGTGTTATCGTGTGGTATGCGATTTCAAATGTATAATTAAGCTTTGTTATATTTATTTAATTTATTACGATAAATTGCATAGCTAAATTACATTTTACGCATATTTTCATATTTATTCAGTGTGATCAGATCTCGATCAGCTTTAGTTATATGTTTTATAAATTACACTCCAAAATGGGTCCCCACGTGTGGCATTACGCCGTACCGAGAGGCGTGCGAGATGTATGCACCTCTAAGTAACCAATCTTCTTCAAAACTTTCGTAGTATTTTGATAACAATTTATAACTATTGCAAAAAAATATTTATTGATTTAATATTTACTTACATTAACAGTTTCATTAACTTATATGCTGCTTATAAGTAACAACAAAAAAGAAAACAATAATTTATTACAACTTTTTCTAGCGATAGCTCAGTGGAAACTAGTAAGGACTAGCTAGAATCTAGATGAAACCAACCCTAAGAGCTTTGACCTCTGACTTTTCTAAGTATGTATTCATTCTTAATTATCGCTTGCATAAACGATGAAGAAAATATCGTAAGGAAACCTGTGAAGGTCTCCATAAGAATTTTGAAAATATGCGAAGTGTGTCAACTTGCATTAGGCCAGCGTGGTGGACAAAAGCCTGACCCCTCTCATTCGCAGAGGACGCCCGTGCCCAGCGGTGGAACCTATTAAATACCGGACTGATCATTATAACAACTTATTAAACGCCTTTTTTTGAATTTTGACTTTGAAAGATCAGTAGTACCTCCCCGATATTTTGTTATAAAATTGTTTATAAACAAAATAATTCCGCCACCTCTACCACCTTGTAAAATTCCTTCAAAACGCAATTCTACACCCAAGTTATTGTGTCACCTACACTGAATATCTAAATTAGAAAGGGGGTTGTCATTGTTCAGATCGGACACTTTGTGCCGGTTATCTTTTGTGACGTTGTACATTTAAATAACTCGGTTGCGTTGTGGAGATAGCATCGAAATTTATGTGGTAGGGTTGCGAAACGGTGGCTGCGTACAATTGGATGTGGCAGACTACAGACTGTTTCCCAGAACGGAACGCTCGAATAAAGACACGTCACAGAATAACCAATGGGTTATTCTAAAAATAATGGTCGCTGTCACTAACGTCTTTGGTTGTTGATCATGATTTTATTGTGAAACGAGTTGTATATGAATTGTATTTGATAGTTTTGCTTTCTTTGGATGAGCGGCGGTGTGAGTAATATGAATATAGTCAGCGTCTTGTGATGCAATACAAGTTTCTTGCCTTGCAAAGATAGCATGTATCTTTCATGATGGTGTGGATTATTGTAATATAGCTGGTGAGAAAGTGCTTGATGTTTTTGTACCTGGGTAGATAGCAACCACGGTAAACCTAGTGAAAAACCTGGCATAGTGGCTTGTTAAATGTTGCTTAAGCTTAAGTGCTGTAAATAAATTCATCACTATAAAATAATGTCAGTAAAAAGTGACTTCTTATGTTCTTTTAGCAACTTACATGATAAATTTAGATTTTATTTATCACCTAATATACACACATTAACACACTACAGACAAGTCTCTGTTTTTTTTTATAGCATAGGCCGTTAAACAAGCAAGTGGGTCACCTGATGGTAAGTGATTTCCACCGCCCATGTACCCCATAATACCAGTAGAATCATGGGCACGTTGCCGACTTTAAAGGAAAGGGATAATTAGGGATTGGGAAGGGGAGGGGATTTGGGCTTCCGGATATCTCACTCACCGTAGGTACGAAACGCAGCAGCAAGCCGCTACTTTACGTCGGTTTTCTGTGAGACAGTGGTAGTGGTAACGACCCGGTCGAACCAGCCCATTCATGCTATAGACAAAACTATCTACAGCGTGGCTCTACCACTCTTAAAATTGATTACCTGTCTCCCAGAAGTAACTAATTATTCTGACAGTCATATTATAGCTACAATCTATCATAATATAGACAAATATTTCATAAAATACAACGTGTTTGGATCTAAATACAAGCTAATCCCACGACACTAAATTTAAGGCAAATAGTTTTAAGTATACAAATATTTGTTCCGTTAAAGGGTTCGGGTTCCAACGATTTCGCGACCACACCGTAAATGTTGTCAAATACATTAACAGCTATAATACTTGTATTATAAACTTTAGTAGGTAATTCAACCAGTTCTCAATGTTTGTACTGTTTACGAGAAAATAAAACATGATAATACGAGTAGGAATGTCGTATTATCATGTTTTATTTGTGTTTTTTACGTAATAGTAATATTTGTCGAACAGTAGTGTATTATAGAAAAACTACCTTAGGAAAAATTTGAATAATTGATTAAATTACAGTAACTAATAATGTTTGGTTATTATACTGAATTCAATTTGTAAAAGTTTCACGTAAATTGAGAATATTAGTAACTGCAAAATAGAAATGAGTTTTAATATAAGTTAAAAACCGACTTCAAATATTAGCACTAAAATGTATAAATATAAAATTATTAAGATCATTTTTGAAGTAAATTTTTAAGTTTTAGTCAATCACACCCTAAGCATAAAAGTTAAATTGACCCTATAAGGCACATTTTTGACATATTCGACTCAGATGACGCCGTTTCCATAAAATTTCATACATAGCAGACTTGTCTTGTAAAGGCAAGTGCAATTGCAACAACGAGCAAGTGACACAGCCGATGTTAAGTGATATGAATAACAATAAATAATATTAATATGCCGCCTATGAATGCCCATGATACTAGAAGGATACTATAATCGATGCAATGCTGACCTTAAAAGAGGGATCGGAAAGCGAAGGGGATTTGAGCTTTCGGATATCTCAATCACCTTGCGAAACGCAGCAGAAAACCGCAAATTTACGTCAGTTTTTTTTGTAAGACAGTGGTAATAATTCGGTCGAGCTGGTCCATTCATGCTGTAGATAAAACTGTTTACGTCATAGCTTTACCACTCACAAGTGTAGCTTTATATTAAAAAATATTTACCTAAACGACGAAATTAGTAGGTCGCTCGTCTGATGGTAAGAGCCAACGCTTGCCAATAACCTGCAATTACCGAAGCACTGCATGGTATTGGACTGCTCGCTCATCCCTGAAACATAGAATGTTAAATATATTAATGCTTAGTAATTTCACTGCCGTCAATGTCCTTCAAACCAAAACACAACAGTGCTTATACAGTGGTGCTTGGCTGAGAAAACAGACAAAGTGGAGGTTCCAACCCAGACAGATTTCGCATACCAGGAACCTCTTTTCTAGTCATGCTTTACTTAAAAATATTAAATTAAGTATACCCGTAAAGCCATATATAATTTATAGAGAAGATGCATCTAGTAAAAAGCGGTAACAACGAATGGAAATAAATGGAATAATAATTATATGCGATCGTTGTAATTGCAAGAGTACGGGAAAGGTTTTTATCTCAACCAACCGGAGTTGTCGAACAATAAAATCCATTCATTTTCACACGCAAAGCTTCGTGGCACGTCTTACTTTGTTGCATTTTATGAATTATGTATACTATTATATACAATTTGTGAGTTATCTTTCTACAACGTAAAGAAGAGTTGCTGTTATATCCTGGTTGGATAACAGTATGAATATGTTTAGAATTGTATTTCTAAATAAATTCAACAATTATTTAAATACACCCAAGAGTAACACATATTTGTGACCGCACATTAAGTAACCAATATTGTGGATATCAGGAACTACGAGGAACTTGCGGTTCCACAACACCCAGACAAGAAACAAATATTTGTGGATCACACAAAAATTTATCTAGGAGCGGAATCGAACCCACGGCCTCACGCTTCGCAACTCGCCCACTGCGCCACGAAGGCTGTCGAATTAAGACGGAGAGAGCGTCTCATACAACAAAGGCTCCATAACAGAATATTTTATTTACGAGAACGCATCGTACTGTTCTCACAGTCAACTTACATGACGCACCCTCGGAAACGAGAGTTTTCAAGTATACAGCGTGTTACAGAAAGGTGTGGTCATATTTAGGTACACACACCAGATTGTGTTTTTTGTCAAAATATTATCAAAATCTAGACATCGAAAATTTCACGAAAATTTTAAGTACTCGTTTCTTACAATCGATGAGATCGATCCCTTTAACTTAAGTGAAGTACGTGAGCAAGAATAATGCCTGAGTTGCAAGTCAAATAACGACATGTTACTCGTTCGATAAGAAAGAAATGCTTCATTTAGACTTATATTTATTTATGTGCATTAACACGTTGTATTCTCGCCTCTGTCATGCGATAATCTCTCTTCGTGTTAGTGAGGCTTTAGTTGTAGAGAGGTGGCATTTAATATAGGTACGACTAACCTCAACATCAATTGACGAATTGAGAACCTCCTCGTTTTTTGAGTTGTTTGATAAAACACTATAATCTGGCTTTGCTATCTTATTGATTTTGTGTTCGTTGACTACTTTTTCATTTATTTTATCGATAACTCAACTTTTTTCACTACTTTGTAAATATTTATGACCAGCTGCAAATCATCATATTGTTGAATAATACAAGATAATGCTAAATAAATTCTTGAATGTCATTTATTCACAACCACATACCACCTAGTGAATTAGAATAAATTCTAAAATAGAAGAATGCGAATATGCTAGTGATGGTATGATCGGATTGGTCTTATCTAAGCTAACTTAAATATAAAATTAAGAATTTATAACTAAAAAAATACATATATCTAATCTGATTTATACTCTTTGAATCCTTATGAGAATATTTTCAACTTTACTGTTTTACTTTGAAAATGTTATGCCTTTTAAATGATCGTATGTTAATTATGATTCTGGATAAAACCGTACTGACTTTTATTATTCCGCTGCGGTACATAAACGCAACAACATATTCCAAAGCTTCCTGTACGACAGCAATAAACGCGTTAATTAAGAACAATGACATTGCAATTATTTATTATGAGTTCTCTTTAGCTTATTACATTTATGGCGATAAAATAAAGGTAATTTATTGGTAAATTATTAATGCATTCGCATTAACCGCATAGTCATTTTGAAATGAGTGTTAAATAATGTAAGTACATAAATATTATATCACGCCTCTATCCCTTAGGGGTAGCAAAGACTATAGAATTCCACGTTATACGCTCTTGACTTTTGCTTCGTCTATAATAATAATACCATCCCTATGTTGGCCACGTCACTCTCCTCCTCTACTCAATACTATCATTCTCATCGATTTAAAATACTAGTGAGATGTCTTTTATATATCCTTTATATTATAATACTTTCTCAAAGTATCCGATGATTCTATAGTAATAATTATTATTTTCTTTATAGAACTAACTAATTTATTGCTATAATAATGTTGTGTAATTTTTACAATATGTAACTTTACGAATATTTAATTCACGGCTACCAGAAGTTTTGACGAATATAAATATTATTATGTTTTGAGTAAAATATTATTTCTATAAAAACTTTTGCGGCCCTCTAGAGGTTGAATTCCAGGAAATATTATCTTAAACAATGCCTACAATATAAAATGAATACTCCCCTAACATTTTGAACTCCTTTAATGGTTAGAGCTGAACAACATATTGTGTCAGTCAGGCAGTGGCGGATTTACCAGTAGGCTGAGTAGGCTGGAGCCTAGGGCGGCAAATTTTAAGGGGCGGCAAATTTAGTTCATAATTTTTTTATTTCGGTTTACAAATTTAAAAAAAAATATTACACACACACACATAATATCTACGAATTTCGAAAATTGGAGAGATATTAAAATATTTAACAAAAATCGAAGTATTCTCATATACAGTGCTAATTAATAAATATTTCAACATCTCTACATGAACAATTCCTAAACGCTTTACTAATTATACATGAATGATTATGAACTTTTAGAATATCGCAATAGCGATTCGATATTATGATCGAAATTTAGTAATTTTTACATATATTCTTCACTGATAACTGCTATAATTTTTTCTCCGTGTACCTAATAATTATGAGATCTGCTTACCTAATTCAATCTTGATATAATATCGATGGTCTAATCATGATTGCTGCAGCAAGTTTGCAACTTGTCAAATTCAATTTCAGAAAGTAATTTCTTTATGCGTAAAAAATACTGACTAAAATTGACTAATTTTTAGTTTTTAATAGGTAATGGTTGTTGTAAGGGATGTTTTTTTTGGAGAGAATAAACAAAGTGAATGTTCAAATTCAGACTTCTAACATAGATTTGATTACCGTTGCTGATCTTTACGAATCACTTCGTACGTTTTTCATAGCTGAACGAGAGAATTTCAAGTACTTCGAAGAAAAGGCGATCGAGTTAAGTGTATCGAAAGAATATACAAGAGAGATGAAAAAAAGACAACCAAAAAGAAAAAAAAGATTTGATGAGACACCAGATGAAGATATTGGAATAGCTGCCAGTGATTACTTCAGGGTTAATACGTTTCTCGTTGTCATAGATAGACTCGTATCCGAGTTAGCAAAACGGTAAGAGGCTTATCAAGGATTTAACGAAAGATTTTCATTTCTTACCAAAATGAATGAGTTATTACCATCAGTTCTGACGGAAAAAGCCAGTTTTTTTAGAAAAAATGTATCCTAATGATTTATAAACAGACTTAGTTCAGGAATTACTACACGTTCAAAGCTACCTTTCGTCTGAAAGAATTTCAATAAAACCAATTTCTGGATCATTAGTAAGTCTGTCTTCATTCCTGCGAGAACAGAATCTAGGAAACATTTATCCAAACTTGGATATTATAGCACTTCGTATGGCTCTTTGTACACCAGCGGCAAATTGTTCAGGTGAAAGAAGCTTCTCTTGCTTGAAGAGAGTAAAGAACTACCTACCATCGACTTTAAGTCATGAAAAGCTAAACGCTTTAGCTCTCTTGTGCATAGAGTCAGAGCTAATGAACAAGATTTCGTACGACGATATAATAAATGAATTTTGCGAATTCAAAGTCTCGCAAAAAAGTATTGTAATGCTTTTATAATTTAACTTAAATCATAATGCTAACAAATAAGTAAGAAAACATATATTTATTGTATTGTTTTTAAACTGTGAGTGTAATAATAAATGTTAATCAACGTTCGCCAAATGTATGTTTTTTACGTAAGCTTAATTCATATTATGTAAGTATTGTAAAGTTTTAAGACATACCTTACTTTAAAAGTGGTATATGATTGAGATATTTTTTCCTTAAAATAATGTTTTTTGATAATTCTTTACTGTAAAAATAATCAAGGATCTAACACGGTACCATAGTTCTCAATAATAATAACTATATGGGAAAAGTTGATGTAACGAGGATATTTTAGCACAAATTATAAAGTTGGACTTTTATTGATAGAAAATTGATATGATTGTGTACTAAGATATCAAAATTTAGAGGCGGCAAAATTGAATAGCCTACGGGCGGCAAATCTATAAATCCGCCACTGCAGTCAGGACTTTACCATTTATATAGATATATGCAAAAATGTATTTTAGAACTAATCGACAAACGACAGAAATTATAGAGTAAATTTATTAACGGTAAAATCAATAACTCTACAGTTTTTAATATTATGCTTGCATTTAGAACCAATACGATCGTAAACAAACTTTGCAACATAAAAATAAAACAGCAGTAAATATTTTTGCAAGCTAAAAAGTATCATTAAAGTTCGCAGCAAATTACTGTAAAGATTATGACATGAGTATACACGAAGATCGAGTCATTTTAAACGTCATATCATGTCGGTTCACTTTACTTTCTTGGCTTTACAGCTTCGGGCCTTGTCTTGGGTGGCCCAAATGACGACAGTATTATCGGCAATTGAGCATCAAACGTCAGCCGACTGCCATCTCCGGATGTTAAAGCGTTTTTAATTGCCACTCTGAATTGTTTTATTGTTAAAATACGTGTAAGTTCTAAGAATTGTGTGAGTAATCATTATGTATAAGAAGATGCTATAAACATTTATATCGCTAACTGGACGTTTAAATATGAGGCGGGTTTCCTGTGCCTATCTTTGCTTTTGTAATGTAGATAACATTATTACGCTAACGTTATATTGATAAATATTACTATATTTATTATTGCATTAATTATTTATTATTTTTCATTAATTACATTCTCTCTATTCGGATTTAGCACGCAATATTCAGTAATATTGTATAGAAGTTTGTAAATTTATTCATACTATGCCGTTTTTATTTTTTCATAAATAGGAAGCTACATTTTCTCTAAATGAAATTTTCATTTTGATAAAATTGAGATTTGTCTTGTTTTTTTTATACAAACACGGACATAAAAAAGGGGTTCATGTTCTTAATACTAAATTCGTTGGATCACGTCGATTCATCAAATAATCAAGGCCGCGCCTCGGAAAGCACGTTACACCGTTAGTTCTAGAACTTCTAATGACTACATGTAGTAAAAGCGCTTCAGAAGCCCTGAAGTAGTTCTGAAATTATAACACTACAATTTAGTCTTATAAATAAACAAACCTTTAATATTCCGTAGTCAATGCACGACCCACTCACATAATAATCTTATCGCGTCTTATATGTATACAAGTACAAATAAATTCATTTTAAGTTAGAACTTTGAAAGACAAATGCTTGGTCAAGAGCTACAGTAATATTTCGTCAATATTCATACACAAATAAAAATATTTTATCCTAAAACATACGCATAAAACCCTCAAGCAATCCTTTTATCCCATTGTTACGAAATGTGACTGAAATAATCAGATCCAACAGAAATAAAAGCTCAAAAGGTTAGCGTCTACGTATTTTTAGTTTTCTCAATTGACTTTTATCCACGAACCGAATAAAGAAATATCTCGAGAATACAAGTGTTAAACATTAAATCAATAGTATTTATGAGTCTCACGTGTTTATCTCGCGTCAGAAACACATTCGCCTCGACCCCGGCGCAAAAACGAGAACAATAAAATCGCGACCTCGATGTACGTATCTTCGACAAAGTTCGCAACCTTATAGCCAATTGACATCCAGACACGAATACCATGTTCGCCATACGCGTTAAAGGAACAGTATGTAAGCAGCAAAGCCTTGCCGAAGGTGGGGCAGTGGCCTAAAGGTAGACTTCGGATGGTCGCGTCAAGCGATGTCGTCGGAGTCAACTTTTAACATCAGTGACACTAGTTTGTCAACGCCATACTAAACTTCGGTTTAACAACTAGTTATAGCGTGCGTTATTGATGCTATCGTTGAATGGTTTCATAAGCCACGTTTTGAACTACGTGACGAAGATGGCTAACCGCAGTGTGCCAACAGCGACACGTCTGCTTTATATGCAATCTTGAGATATGCGACAGACACAGGTGCGATCGTTTCCATACAATTTTATAGAAAGCAGATGTGTCTGATTCACGTCACGCATCACAGGCTCCCTAGTTCGGACGCTTACGTCAAAGCGATACTTTAGATTTACATATTTGCTTCGTACTAACGCGAAGACACAGCGTCATCTATAGCATCAGCGTCAGTCTACTATAAGCATAATAATAGTAAAGTATTTCACTAGATGGGCCAAACGCTTAAAATTTATTTTGAAAGCCTTTCATTTCATTTGCTTTCAATTGTTGATGGTATAAGTAAAGAAAGACTCTTTAAAAATAACAAAAAGAATGCCATTAAATCCTGGGATGCTACATTGTTCATTTAATATATTGTGCGTTGGGTCGTGATCGAAAGAAAGAAAGATACTCGTTATTTGCGAGTCGGCGTTCAGCCATAAACGTTATCGCTAACTAGCGATCTGGGCGGATCGATCCCTTGATTCGCCTCACGAAATTAAGGAAATCGCTCATGGGGATATTATTCCCGGGGCCTTAGATACCATCTGCTCTCGATGTAGGAGATTTTCGCTGAGATTTCCTCAGTTTTTTTAGGTATTTGGCAGCAGTCTTTGCGGTAACTTTGTTTCATATATAATTTTGTCATCAATCTAGATGCTTGTACTTTAGATCAATTTGATAATGGTTTGGTTTTAATGTTTCATCACGTATGCAATCCTCTACTTAGAGCAGGAGCCGAGTGATCTCCACCATTGAACATACACATCAGCTGAAAATTGAGGCTGTTAGAACCAGAACAGCCTAACTGCATTTTGATGATGTTTGCCCAATTTGTATTTTAGTCAATTTAAAAATATTAATCTACAAGATCGAACCGGCCTTAAATTGGTAACATAATCTTGATATAGATGGCAGTATAAGTCCATTTCGGCCGTGGTATAAATTGACGAAAATATAAATTGGTCAAAAGTCATCAAAATGTAGTTAGGCTACTCTGGTTCTAACAGCCTCAATTATGGATGCGGTACCGACCCAAAGTAAAGGAATTGGGAAGAGAGTAAGGCCGTGATTCAACCCAGTCGATCTACTCCATTCATGATGTAAACAAAAGTGTTTATTTACAACTAAAGAGATATTACCATAAGCTATAAAACATCATACATATTCCTGTATCTTAAGTCTAAGCAACGTGTATTATCAAAATATCTGACACATGTCGAAAATAGCGGTCGTCCAACGTCTTCTCTTTTCGAGTGGTAACAAATTGTTTTAGACAGTCTCAGCTGACAATAGCAGTCACCCATCATTTTGACGAGCCGATGGGTGGTCCTGCTAATTGCACTCTGTCGTTCCATTCTGGTGACAAATAAGAATACGACGAGAAAAGATAACACATTGATCAATTACTATGCGAGGTGATTATTTTTTTATATTAATTTGACTTTGTTGTTTAATGAAGCGCGTTTATAACAATAGGGCCCATCAATCATAGATAAGGTATCTTGTGTATGCGGTTAATTTTAATTGACTAAAGCTGCTCTATATTGTAGGTTTTGTCTATCGAAATTATCGAAGAGTGATGCGAGATACAAAAAAAATCTTAAACATCGTTTTCTAAATACTAATGACATGACATCCAAATCTCAAACACAAGTTTAGGACAACGTATATGCTGAAGATTTTTCTAAATTTCTCTAGGTAGGCACCTTCGCTTTGTGTATTTATGTCACTAAGCAGTGTATATGCAATATTGTATTCCCGGTTGAGACATTGAAGACAATAAACTTACTGGGTTAGTACCCAGAATGTTTATTGTCTCTCATAATTGAGATATGTATTGTCGCTGCCTCGGTAGCTCACCCGCTGTCACATCATGGGTCGAAAATAAGTTCGACAAAATGTGGTTGTGCGGGTTACAGCCCTGCCTACCCCTTCCGGGGTTACAGGCGCAAGTGGGTATGTATCATGAAAATGAGCACAGTACAATACTATTCTGTATTTTAAAATTCAATACTTATTCGAATTCACATTACTACTGTTTATAGGCAAATGTAGCGCTAGCCGCTTACCATCAGCTAAGCGATATGCTTAGCAAAATAGATAAAAAAATATAGATACACCTATTAGAAATATAAATGCCTCAATTACTCAATTAGTTTCTCGCAGGCTAAATGCGAGAATATAACAGAAAACTTTGATTTACGAGGTAGCGTCATACAACGTGACAGCGAGAATCGTGTGACACGGCCTCGTAAATGAGAGTACTCTGTTATTTTCTCGCCTAAATCGTACGTGAACACCTTCCCGTGTAAATTAACTTTAATATCACTTACTGTCAAATATAGTAGTTTCCATTTAATTCTGTTATCAAATACAATTTCTTCTTATGTTTCTCAAAGAGGTCTCACAGAGCCAACGACAAATTATTTTCATCTGATGACATTACCAAGAGGTGAACTTCGGCGAACAGATATTGATCATGACTTTAATTGTATGTGGCGCTAACGTAACGTTCAAGCCGCAAGTGCGGTAAGAGACGATTCACATGGGACTCGCTTTGATTTATTTAAAGCGTCGCTTGACAACGCAACGTTGCTGCAACTAGGTAATGTATTTACTCTTTTCAGTATCATTTTAATTGTTTGTTACTAATTGCTTCGGTGGGGTAGTTGTAATGCGTATGCGGTACTACTGCTGTGCTGAGGATTCGAATTTGATCCCCAGGTCGGATATTGTTTTTAGTAAAAAATATTAGGTTTTTATTCGAAATGCAGTGCCGCATGTAGGTGCATTTATTCAGCCTGGTGTAATTATGCCTGGTATAGCGATAGGCTCATCCCTATTATAGCAGGGAATCAGGGTTGATTTTAAAAGCTACTGATCTAGTGCTGAAATTTTTATTTACAATACCATTATTATTGATTAAGGAAGAGACTTTCCGGGAAGAACCGTTAACAAAATCTAGTCATAAAAAAATAATAAAAAGCATTTTTTATGCGTATAACTAAATAGGCGATTAGCTTTATAACTAAATAATAAAGAAAATAAATAATTACAAATGTTTTAAGTCATTATTCTAAGTAACAATAAAATCAATATTCTAAAAGCAAAGTAATCTACATTTTATGACATAATTATGCAAGTATTTGTCTATAAAGTAAACAGACGGCTGTTTTTAGATAATAAAGAGCTATCGTAGAACAATTTAGTGTTATTTTATATTGAAACTGAATAGCGTAGAATGAATTTAAGGGGCTCGTAACAGCAATTTTATTGTTAAGCGTCGCGGATCACATAACTTTACTAAGGTTAAGTTATTTGAAACTTAGAAAGGTCGTCACATAAACATTGTTGCAGAGGCATTATCTTACATTTCATAACAAAGATCTTGGAATGAAAATTATAATCACAATGTTTATACAAAACTGTTTCGAAATACAATAATATCACAGTTCCGTGTGAGAAATATACTTTCTGAGATCATATTTCAAACTAAGTCACACTTTTTTTTTAACCGAGCACGGCAAAGCGACTATACTACACCTGTTGGTTAGCGTAGTGCAGTTCAAAAAACCAGCGACCACCAACAAACAACGAGTTTATCGGTGTTCACCAGAGTCATGCCGGCCTGTATTAATTCTTCCCTCTTCGGAGAGGAAAGAAGCAAATCAAGAGGCCTGCGACAGGACAGACGGTTGACCGATGCAGGCACAGTGATACAAGGATAACCCTATACCCGCCCCAATCAACCATCAAGTCATGTCTCAAGCCCCTCGGGACAACCGGATATACACTGGCTGATCCTGGAACATGATCCGCACAAAACTTGTGGATCAATATGGCAGGTTTTAACACCATGTGTACGATGGTCGCTATCCAGGTGGATATGAATATCCTACCACCAGCAAAATTATAGTTTAATTTCAGTACAGTATTCATAACAAAACAATGTTATGTGTATTGCATGGCACAGCGACATGTAAACCAAGTCCCGGTGGTTGCGTCTAATTTGGGCCAAGTTGATTTCGTCGTTTTCTCATTATAGCGAATGCCCGGGTGGGCGACGCTTGACAAGAGGAAATTGTCCTCAGAGATAAATAAAATTTGACTCAGTCGAAACTGGCTTGCATTGATATTGTTAACGACTGCAGTTTAATATAGGTAACAGAATAAAATAAATAATCCTCAAGTTGCTTTGTGAAAGGCAGATATATTTTTGTTTATTCCCTTTGCTTTGGAAATAATTTCGTGACGACATCAAGTGTAAGTGTACTAGTCGATAACAAGACAAAATCACTCATGTGACACAATTCTACATCTGATACCTATTAATCCGTGCAATGTGTGTATTAAAATTTCCTAAATAACCTCATACACAAAAAAAATCCTTAATGCTTATAGATTACATTATTGATACAACCTTCATTGTTTCTGGTTGAATACAGAACCTCCTTCTTAAGTCGGTTAAAAGAGTTAAAAAGTAGATATATATGAGTACTGCCAACAATGCGTACAATATTAAAAACAACACGTTAATAAACCCAGCAGTTAGTAATATATTTGTATACATCAAGCAGGAAGCTTTATGTAGCATTAATATACGCATTAATATACTTTATGTATACGCTAAATAAAACACATAGTGGACAAGTACGCAATTACCGCAGCTCGACAAATTGCTCCACTTATATTTTATGGATAATGAAATTCAGATTTTATAATAACGCAGGCAGTTCCGTTCTCTCGTTTACGCGTTTGTTGTACAAGAACATTATTTTAAACAGCCTACGCGCGACCTGTTTAAACTTTAATATAACTGTCGTCCTACCCTAGTCTTTGCAAATTTATCACTCATTAACTTCGTAATGTGTTGTAAGAATTTTTAACGTCTGGTTTTCTGAGTTTTATGTTTTGCCTACATTATTGTAGACAAGCTATTGTTACTCAACGCGTTTCATGATATTATATCCCTAGAAAAATCTTATTTTCCAGATATAAAACTATAATACTCAAACACTATGCGAGCCAAACGAAATAATTATGTGCTCGGTTACAAAATTTCAAGAACGTAATCATAGCTACGTTGGATTGTTATTAAATTTATTGCTGATGAAAACCATCCATATTTCACATAATATAGAAATATTATTTCTAATAGATAAAGCCGCGAGAAAATAACTTGTGGACCATGAATAAAGCCATAGCAACAATGCCTGCTGTTGTTTCTATGGCTTCATAACCTTACAACCTTACCTTACAACTAGCATACTTATTATGGATTCATTCTCAATATAAATATAAAAAACGTAATGATTAAGAAATCATTACACAATAAACAAAACTGTTCATTATAAAATCTATTTTATTTCTCCAGGAAACACTGTAGCCTGCGTCACGTTGCTTTTATCCCCGTAACTTTTTATATTTCATCTGAATATTAACAAGTTTTATCCCCTTTGAATCCGTGACTGGGGATATAGCCTTCGAAAAGTCCATCAAAAAGGTAATTAAGATGAATTAACGATCACAGAGTCCCGCTTTTTACTGGCCCTCCCCTGTAACCTTTATACTTTGTAATTGGCTCCCACGCCACATCATTTTTCCAGCAATTTACTAAACTAAAGATTAGACTTATTAGATTTCTAATTTTCTGGGACAGTCGTCCAGTAAAATTAAAGAAATATGTTAATTTCTTTTTTGTCTCGAACCACCAGAGCGGAAGATTATAATTATTACGAAATTGTTAAAAAGCACCTGGCTTTATATTGAAACCATCCACTCGGATGGGTGCTTAATGGATCTTTTACTAAATCTTTCTCAAGTTGAGCGATGCAATCATTTTCCTTATTTCGGTTCGGTCTACGTAACAAAAGAAAAATTTACGTTTAGATTTAAAACCCATTATGTTCTATAATTACCATTTAGTTTTATTAATTAACTGTTTACAAATTAACTAAATAGGTAACGAAATATTATATGCATTATACATGACTTCTGAGCTTTAACAACGAAATCTATACTAATAATAAAGCTGTAGAGTTTGATTGTTTGTTTGTTTGTTTGTTTGAACGCGCTAATCTCAGGAACTACTGGTTCGAATTGAAAAATTCTTTTTGTGTTGGATAGTCCATTTATCGAGGAAGGCTTTAGGATATATAACATTACGCTGCGACTATTAGAAGCGAAGCATCAGTGAAAAATGTTGCAAAAACGGGGAAAATTATTCATATTTGAAGGCTTCCGTTGCTAAGCTACCCAAATAATATAATTTGAAGGCTTCCGTTGCTAAGCTACCCAAATCTATACTAATATTATAAAGCTGTAGAGTTTGATTGTTTGTTTGTTTGTTTGATCACGTGGGCGGAGCCGCGAGCAAAAGCTAGTATTTAATAATAATATTCATACTTTTCTTCGATACACGTAATTATACATTTAACGAAAGATAGGCCTTTGCCTATCAGATACTTTACCAACTATTTTAAGTTTTATGTTCTGCTTGTTTTATTATTGTTCTCTAACAAAACTCTCAAACTTAAAACAAACATACGGTCAGCATTACAGATGTATATTTCTTATTGCTGTCTTCTATTCTTAGAGATAAATTCGTAACACTTTTTCTCCAAATTTAGCAGCACACAAAGGAACTGTAGGAAGAAAAACCTTATTATTTGTCAAAACAAACATTATATTAAGTGCCTACGCTTTTGTGTAATGATATTGCTTTTTACCCTCTTCCTTTTCATTTATCTGTTTTCCCTGTCACGCGGTAAAAAGCCATGTTTCCTTAATTAAAGTAACAACACGTGCGCTGACATCGTCGACCTGAGGGTCAAATGTGAGCGAAATCCCTTTTGACTCTCACACACGACCAGTACAAAATGGTCTCTGCCATTTCATGTGTTATTACACTTTACTTGAATAAAACCCGACAATTTGTTTGTGGATCATTTGCATTAATAAAACCTAACAGTGTGTTTGATGATAATAAAATTTTGACTTGTTTTTAGGTTACTGCTTTTATTTATCTACAAAACTAGTGTTTAACACCTCTCTGTACATATACAGGGTTAATTTTAAAACACCAGCAACCTCGCAGGACCAGATAGCTGACCCCATACGGAACAACTTTTGTTCTACGAGTATGGATATAACTCAATATATTTAAAAAAAAATGATTTTACAAGTTTTTGTTGTGTCGTGTTTTTCTTCGTAGAGTGCGGCGCGGCGCGGCGTGCGCGCGCGACATCAAACGCGCCGCTCAGCTGCTCGGGCGTTGACCTTCAAAGGAGCTAGCCCGGTTCCCCACGCTTCGCGTATTTGTTTACGTAATCTGCGATGCGCGTTGTAACGTTCAAGACGGAAATTAAATGAATACTTATTTTTGTATGAAAATAAAATCTAACAAATTATCAAAAGTCGTAGAACAAAAGTAGTAGCTTATAACCTTAGGAATCTACCCCTGCGAGGTTGCTGGTGTTTTAAAAATAACCCTGTATTTGATGCTTGCTTTACGCCCAAATTCTGTTTCATTAATATTGAAACAAATGTTAATTTAATTTTCTAAGACACATTATAACTTTATAACAATAAAGTGTGTCAGGGTTGTTACGACTGTCTCACAGAATATCAACGTGAAGTAGTGGCTTGTTGCTGCGTTTCGTGTTTGTTATTTAGAAGCCTTAATCCCCTCACTTCTCAATCCCGTAATTATATAGTTCCTTTAAGGTCGGCAACGCGCCAATGATTCCTCTGGTATTGTCCGCCGCTGCTTAAAAAAAAAATTGTCAATATTGTATCTAATTCGAGGTAGTTATAGGTCTATGAAATAATAATTGTTTCGTGAAGTTAAAATAACATAAAATTTATTAATTCTATTTTAATATTTTAATGTAAATGTAACGTGTTTTTTGGATTAAAGATTTATAAGTTACATATTTTTCCATTGACCTACGCTGAAACGGTAAATCACAAATTTTAATACGCTCTTAAGGAAACATCATGTGATTTTATTGGAATTTAACCTTCTTTACTTATTGCGGAAAATGGCCGTATTTTCCGTGGCGCAGAGGGCTTGTAGCCGGCTATGGACCGATAGGATTCGACTTCGATTCCCGCAACGAGACAAATTTATGTTTGATCCAAAAATATTTGTTAAGTGTCTTGGTGTATTTTTTTCCCAGAGGTAATGTAAGGACGGTAACTGGTCGTAAAACCCACAAACCAATTCTCCTGTAATATGTGTTAAATAGCATGTTACGTCCACTCTCCTGCGACTGGAATAAGGGTAAGTGGAAGAGGAAGACTGATTGCAGAAAATATATTAAATTATGGATGAATAGCCAATAAAATTTAATAAAAGAGTGAAATCAAAATAAATTTAAAACCGTAATTCAGTAATATTACAGCTACTGATCCTTTTATTGCATGATTCGCTTCATAGATGAACAAAAAGACTTATACATAATTTTGCATACAGTCAACAATAGTCAGTAATAAATAAACATGGAACCACAATGATTTATTGTATTAATGGTTCTATCCAACAATCAATGACGAGTCTGTAATATGATTCAGAGGTCACGATATACTGGTGCATGCTTATCTACCTTCGCACCGCGCGTCAGCGGTCGTTATTCAATAAAATGTCACCGCTGTAGGTCTTGCCCTTACTTCTCGGCATTAGTCGCAATATCTTTCACTAGCAGGCAGAACAAAATGTCAAGAAGACTACTGAGACTATATTATTTTTAAGTTGTATTAAAAAGCTTTAAAAAACATAGATACGGTTAGTTTTTACGTAATTACTTGCCATGTATAATGATAACTTAAGCCGATGATTTTCTATTTATAATGATGATTTTCTATTGCGTATTGGTACCTGTCTTCTTTCCTTTAAGGTTGGCCACGACTCCATAATTATTTGGTTTGTGGGAGTTAATGGGCGGTAGAGTTCACTTTCCGTTCGGAGACCCATTTGCACGTTTACGGCCTTCGCTATTAAAAAAAAAATACACATAATTATCACGTGATAATAAATGCCAATGGGCTAAATATAATAAATGAGTAGAATTGTCTACTCCATTGCAATTTATATAGTATAAAACTCTACCGTTGACTTAAACTTCTAGACTAAGTAAGTTTCTTCGAGTTGTGTCCTTTACACAAAATGAGATAATTTGAATTAGTGTTGCCTTAACAAAGAATACAATTATATAATAATAAGAAACATTTAGCAAAAATTAAAAAGCTTTAAGGGAGAAAATAAATAATTACTTTTATACTTTAATATATATTACGAAATACATATCTTACACAAATAAATCCATCAAATAATTATAGTATTTAAAATTTTACCTCAAGCATGAAATCTGGAAATCTGATAATATGGAAGAACCCTTAAACGGTAACTCAATATGTATTTTGATTGAAATAGTTTTAATTTGAACTAAAATCCAAAGAATAATATGTATTACAAATTCATGTATCTATAATTGACACTAAGTTTTCACTAGTTATGTGTGAATTTGAAAATATCTTAACAATATTTAATTTTGTATACAATTAAAATTTACTGCGAATTTTAAAATAAACATAGAATCTCCCATATCAAAAGAAATGCGTGAAACCTTTTCACGGTGCTGCGTACACAATAGTTTAATAATATATACCTTTAAACCACGAAAGGTGCCTCTCAAATAGAAATAAAACTATTTAAATATTTTATTTTATTATACTTTGAGTTCATAAAATGTAAAAGCGGACTTAATGCTGAAGAAATTCATAATCTTCATAATTCATAAGTCTCATTTACCTACGAGTATACTTGTCCTCTCTGCATTTCTTCATACACTATATAACACTAGGTATTCCTCCCGGTTTCACCCGGCATATATCAGCCCTGCTAAAATGGGCCATAACCTGATATACATACAGGGTGTCCCAAAACTCAACGTCAAGCCGAAACGGGGTGACAGAATTGATTGTATCCATCATGGGAAAAATCAAAAAAAAAAATCTATCCCATGCAGTTTGGAAATTATGAGCATTTAAGAAAAACCTAGAAATTTGGTCAAACTGTAACCATTTTTCGGTTATTGTGATTAATTTTTATTATTTTTGTTCATTTAAACTTTGGAACCGTAACCCTAAATAACATTCCTAGAATCACAGTCAAAAATAATGACACGATTGCTCCAAATTTCCTAGAATTAAGACTATTTGTTAAACTATGAATTTAAAATTTTCCAAATTTGTCGACTTTGAAAGGCCCTCCTTTAAAAAAAAAGTACTAGAGTGCCTTGGCACGTGCCATTAAAAGGTGGTGCATTTAATCAGGATTGTAAAATGGTGCAATACTTGTTAGTTTCATACTAAAAAAAACTAGTAAAAAAATAAAAACCTCAAGTAACCCGATTTTTTCTAACCCAATTTACTCAGTTAAAATGTTTTTTATTCGCACAATCTTTTGGTAGGTTCTTAATTTTATGGCATAAAACTATTTTTTTTTTCTAAAATAAAAGTAGCCTAAGTTATTCCTTGTTACATCTACTATCAACCAGTGAAAGTCCCGTCAAAATCGGTCCAGCCATGTCAGAGATTAGCCGAAACAAACTCAAAAAAATGTAAAAAATGTTGTTTTGGTATATGCACTGTGTATACATCCAAATGCACTTAGTAAAAAGCGGTTATTTTAATATTGCAAACAGAAACTCCAATTTTATTTATTTGTATAGTTGTTACAGATTTTGTCTTGCCTAATTTTATACATGTTTAAATAGTATGCCAATAATGGGTCATTGAAAACATAACTTTTTTTTATAAAGTGCGTGACATTAATAAAGGTAAACGTTTCCTCTGTTTGCCCAACGGAAACAAATAATTCCACTTAGTAGCTCGGTCAACTTTTGTTTTTGACAATTTGTTATCGTTAGAAGTTTACTAAATTTGTCCATTATGTGGCAATGTAATGGGTGTCCATTAACAAGTTATTCCTTTTAATAATACATTGTTTCGAGTCGAAAGTGAAGCCAATAATTAACATTGGAAGTTACACAATATAACTATTCCAATTATTTAAACAGCTTATTAGAAAACGTTATTCTCGTATTTGTCTATTCTATTTAAAATAAGAATAGTTTCAAATGTGTCAAATGTATCGAAAATATTTACGATAAATGGGTAATTAAGTAAATGGGTAAAAGGTAAAACATAGACACGTGTAGATCTTTTTTTTTATTAAATGACGAGACGAACAAGGCGCTCGCCTGACGGTTAGCGCCACGCCTGCCCATAAACAGAAGCAACACCACACAGAACGTTGAATTACAAAGCACTGCATGACACTGAACTACGCTCGTCACCCCGAGACATAAGATGTTAAGTCTCAAAATGCCCAGTAATTTCACTGGCTTCATTATCTTTCAAACCGAAATACAACAGTGCTTACATACTGTTGATTGGCGGCATAAATAGACAAAGTGGTGGTACCAACCCAGAGGGCCCCTCGCATACGAGGGACCTTGCTGGTGGGAGGATACTTGTATCCGACCGGATAGCGACCACCGTACACTGGTGCTAAAACCTGCCATAGTGACCCACCTTGCGTGGGTCGCGTTCCAGGGTCAGCCAGTGTATATCCGGTTCTCCCCAGGGGCTTGCCCCCTGATCCTCACCCTTTTCCCATTCCTTTTTCCTTCCCCTCCTCCTTGGCCCTTTGACAGGCCGGCATGATCTTGCCGACCAACGATGGACACATTGTTTATCGTTGGTCGACAATATTCTTGGATTGCGCTACACTTACCATCAGGTGTAGCGTAGTCACTTTGCCGAGCCAGGATAAAAAAAAAAAAAAAAAAAAAACCTACCACCTTGGTCCAGATTTTTGAGCTTAGTGTCAGTTTTTTTATATCTGGCACACCATACGTATACGGGAAATGTCTATGAAGTAATTTGTTTCGAACACGATCCAGTACACGCAGTACCAATTGAGATGCATAATATGTCTCATATATGTATGACGCGTATCGAAAAAACTCGCAATAGACGCTCTGTTCACAGCACCTGCAATCACTTATAAAGCGATAATGAAATTCATGATATTTGAACAGACCGTGAAACATATAAAAGTAAAGCAAAAGGACGTATTACCGAAACAAATGATAAATATCACTTTGTTAATAACACGCGCGTTTGTACATAAACAAGACCACACACGATCAAAGAGATACGAGTATAAAGCGGTATCTATAAAAGTTCTTTTTCTAGAAATAGCCGCATTCGATTTCCCGTGTGTTTTCACTGCAGTGATAATAAACATATCAGCAGTTCAGAATTTAAACGATGTTACGTTCCATTTCACAAAATTTTTAAATTTTATTTTGAAACAATTAATTTACGTCCACGAAAATGTACGAATATACGAAAAAAGCCAGTCAAGTGTGAGTCTCCCAAACCGGGAGTCCCATACCATCTTAAATTTTTACTTTTTTGTTTTTATTATTTGTTAGTATATCTACCATTTTAAAAACCGTATTCTGTGAAATTTTCAACCAGGTTCCTTCGGTTGAAAGCATAGCCCTTTGAAGTAAGACATATAGTATTGCCCTTGTCCCGATTTCCATATCCTAGTCCGTGAATCTCTTCACTTAAGGATGCCCTACCTTTTCCCATGCTTGTTGGTGTGCCTTTTCCTGCCTGCCTTTAGCGCGGCGGTTAGTCCAAAGTTCCCTTAATTCTAAGTTAGTCTTTTTAATGAAAAATTTTCTGTACTTGACCTGTCATAAGCGCTTTCTTAGCCTACATGATTAATAAAGATTTTGATTTTGATAGGCAATTTTTTTATAGGATAATTCGGCAAACGAGCAAGTGGGTCATCTGATGGTAAGTGATCTCCACCGTCCACGTACGCCCATAATACCAGAAGAACATGGGCGCGATGTCGACCTTAAAAGAAAGGGATAATTAGGGATTGGTAAGGGGAGGGAGATTTGGACCTCCGTATATCTCACTCACCCTACGAAACTCAGCAAGCCGCTACTTTACGTTAGTTTTCTGTGAGACAGTGGTAACGACCCATTCATGCTGTAGATAAAACTGTCTATAGCGTGGCTCAACCACTTAATTATAGGGTTCTAAGTACGGAACTCTAAAAGGAGCTAAATGGATATTTTCGATCTTATCAAAAGTTCTTGTCTTTGTAAAACACCTTTTGTGCAATCGGAGGCCTTTTGCTCTCGCTATTTTACCAATCAATGTAACCTTACAATCCTATATAATTACTTCTGATATATAAAATTCTCGTGTCTCGGTGTTTGTAGTTAAACTCCTCCGAAACGGCTTGACCGATTCTCATGAAATTTTGTGTGCATATTGGGTATGTCTGAGAATCGGACAACATCTATTTTTTATCTCCCTAAATGTTAAGGGTAGTCCACCCCCAATTTTTTTTTTTTAATTTTTAGATAAATTTTATTTTTTTATGATACAGCATTAAAAAATACATACAACCCTAAATTTTTACCCTTTTATCACCAACCCCTATTTTTTAATAGTCATTTTAGTAATTTAATCATTTTTCATTTAGGCTACTTTTATCCCGGAAAAAACAGATCACGCGGGCGGAGCCGCGAGCAAAAGCTAGTCCTATATAATTATCTCTAGCCTGATCAAATTACGACTCCTTATAATATACGCTAATGGAGAAAACTAATTAACATTAATACTCGACCGTACAATAAAAACAGCCTGATTTTACAAGAATGCATGAATAATATCTATTTCTATCGTATTGGTGTCTGAACCGGATTTTATATAGAGAGCGCTCCACATATTATGCAAGACATGTTACCGAACTATTAGATGGTAAGTACCTCATATTTAAGAAGCCGTATAGGTTGACACTAATTCATGAAATCCCTTTTGTTCCTGTCTTAATAACTAAAAACAAGAATAGACTCCTCAAATGTAAATTAAGGCACAAGATACAACGTCAGACTGTCCTCCACATCATCGTTTCGGTAACCATCGGCATGACTCGCCTAATGTGTGAAGTGTTTTTTGTAAATGGAATGAAATGCCATCATATATTTTTACGTAACTAACCTACTTTCTCACTATGTAACTCATAGAGTGATTGCGTATATGCAGGTTGATCCCTCTGGTTCCCTAGTTTCTTTCATGTAATTGGAGCTATTGAAGCGGTGGCAATGGATTTTTTATGGCATTGGCCAGCAAACTCGCAACTGGGATACCTGAGGGTAAGTGATCTTCACTATTTACAAATACACATAATACCAGAAGGTTCATGGATATATTGCCGATTTTAAAGGAAAAGAATTTGGAAAAGGGAAGGTGATTCGGGCCTTCGGTAATTTCACTCACCGTACGAAACACAACAGCGAGCTACCACCTAATGTGGTTCTACGAGACAGTGGTATTACCCGGTTGAACCCCATTCGTGTAAATATAAGAGTCTAGTGTGACTCTACCACTTATAACACGTACCATAAGGTACTTGATGATAGCATCAAACTTCGCAAATTATAACTAATCCTTCGGTCAGCTTATGCTGAAGGGTTGGTTATGTCTGGTTTGGCGACGACAAGTAACCTCTTTGTTCGGAACTTTGTTAACTTCTTAAAAATAATTACAGAGTACAGAACATGGAAGAACAAGAGAACTCGACTTGCTGTTTGTAATTGTTAAATATAAATCAACTTTACCAACACAAAAGTTGCTTTAAAATACAATTCAATCCGCTAAGCCCACGCAATCTTGTTTCTCTCATTTTGCTTTTTAACGTTTCTCTTTAAACGGAATAGTTACGAACTAACGCAGCCACTATGGCTTTAACTCGATTTTAATTATGATTTGTTATTTTTTTGTAGCTGTTAATTATATTATAAGAATATGGAAAATGCTATAGTTTAAAAGGTGGTAGGTCCCTTGCATGCGAGAGGCCGTCTCGGTTGGTCCCACCATTTTGTCTATTTCTGCCGCCAAGCAACAGTGTGTAAGCACTGTTGTGTTTCGGTTTGAAGGACATTGAAGCCAGTGAAATTACTGGGCATTAGGAGACTTAACATTTTATGTCTCGGGGTGACGAGCGCAGTTCAGTGTCATGCAATGCTTTGTTTATGTAATAAAAAAACCTAGCATCGAGAAATGTATAAATATTGTAATACATATACAGGGTTAATTTTAAAACACCAGCAACCTCGCAGGACCAGATAGCTGACCCCATACGGAACAACTTTTGTTCTACGAGTTTGTATATAACTCAATATATATAAAAAAAAAATATTTTACAAGTTTTTGTTGTGTCGTATTTTTCTTCGTAGCGTTCGGCGTGCGAGCGCGACTCAAAGAAGCCGCTCAGCTGGCTCGGGCGATGACCTTCAACGCTAGCCCCGTTCCCCACGCTTCGCGTGTTTGCTTACGTAATCTGCGATGCGTGTAGGTAACATACAAGACGGAAATTAAATGAATATTATATATAACAATTATTTTTGTATGAAAATAAAATCTAACAAATTATCAAAAGTCGTAGAACAAAAGTAGTAGCTTATAACCTTAGGTATCTACCCCTGCGAGGTTGCTGGTGTTTTAAAAATAACCCTGTATACTTTATCTGAAAATTTTACTCGAAGTTTCTCTCATGTGATAAATTCATTTTCCAAAACTTAATTTACTCTGTAAGGTTATAGTATAATCTTATAAAATAAGACGTTACAAAACACGTGTTACAACTATAAATTCATACCTGTCAAGAATGTCCCCACTGTCGACTTTTATCACATAGTCGAGAAAGCGTGGTATCTTCGGCGACAGGAAATAAGGGCCCAATGTCCCACCCCCGACCACGGCGAGATTAATTCACTGAATAAATAAAAGTCAGCGGATTAGGCCAAAGTCGTTTCCTCCCTCTTAAGCTGACCTCGCGTGCTTTTGTGGAAAAATGCCCACGACATAAATAAAAGTGTGGACGACACCAAATCAAAGTGAGACACACGTATTTGTTTCGTTGATTAATTTCCACGACGTTGAAGTCATAAAAAATGTCGTTGTTTACGTTTATGGACGATTGACATGTGACTTACGACTATGATTCAGTTTTGTTGGCTTTTTTTATTGGTCATCTGTATTTTCTGGGGTATATTTTCTGATATTACATGTTACTTATACTTATATTGGCTATATCTTCGACTTAATTAAATTGTATTAAGTAGATAGTATAGTCAACATAGTGACAACCTCTATGGCGCAGTGAGCAAGTAGCCAACTGTGAAGGGATAGGTCGCGGGTTCGATTCCCGCACCGAGACAGTATTAGTGTATTCCAGAAATATTTGTTTCGTGTTGGGGTGTGTTTTCTCCCCACAAAGGTTGAAGTTAAACAGGCGGCCGATCGTAAAAACTAAAAGCCAAATATATATATTTTTAATAGCATAGACCGGCAAACGAGCAAGTGGGTCACCGGATGGTAAGTGATCTCCACCGCCTACACACCCACAACACTAGAAGAATGATAGGCGCGTTGTCGAGCTTAAAGGGAAGGGATAACTAAGGGATTAGGGAGGCGACGCGGAACACCATACAAAACGCAGCAGCAAGCCGCTACTTAACGTCGGTTTTCAGTGAGACAGTGGTAACGACCCGGTCGAGCCAACCCATTCATGCTGTAGACAAAACTGTCTACAGCGTGGCTCTACCACTCAAGTGGTAACAAGTGTTAAATAGCATGTAGCGCCGACTCCACTGCGAGTAGGATAGCTTTTTGAAACCAGTCTTCGTTGGAAGAATCGTTTAGATTATTATTTTCAAAATCATCCATCTGTAGTTTAAAAGTTAGAGCGTGGAAGAAAGATATTATTTACGTCTTTGGACACATACGTCAACGTAACTAATCACTTCTATAAAAATGTAATACCTATCCAAGTATACCCACATATTGCCTATGTGCAATGGCAAAAAAATAAACATTCTTCAGTTACAGGTATAGAGAGCCACACCATGTTTTTTCTTAATTTCACTACACCTAGTGTAGCGGTTCAGTACATCTACTACCTATCTAAACTTCAACCACATACTTTATAATAGTCTCCGAAGAACATGACTACGACATTCGGACGAACAGACAGATAGACGGACATGACGAAATTATAAGGATTTCCTTTTTGGCCTTTGGCTAGGGAACCTTAAAAAAGATCCCAAAATCAGACTCAGCCAATAATCACAACTAATCAAGAAACTTTTAGTAATAAATATTAATGTTTTACAACCTTATCAAAACTGCGAACGAAATTGTAATAATATACATAGTTAGAAGTCTAGAGTGGTAGAGCCACGCTGTAGACAGTTTTGTCTACAGCATGAATGGGCTGGCTCGACCGGGTCATTACCACTGTCTCACAGAAAACCGACGTAAAGTAGCGGCTTGCTGCTGCGTTTCGTATGGTGAGTGAGATATCCGGAAGCCCAAATCCCCTCCCCTTCCCTATCCCTAATTATCCATTTCCTTTAAGGTCGGCAACGCGCCCATGATTCTTCTGGTGATGGGCGTACAGGGGCGGTGGAGATCACTTACCATCAGGTGACCCACTTGCTCGTTTGCCGGCCTATGCCATAAAAAAAAAAAATAGAAACTAAAACAAGTAATGAAGTAGTACTTATTATATAACTTTCCATTTAGAAACGATATATTAAAATGATATGAAACGTAATAATGAACGATATGTTAAAATACACGGAGAAAAACGTGCACTGATTTTTATATCGCAGATGAAAATAGTAACTCTACAGTTTCGAGAAGGTATGGAAATGCATGCCAATGTTTGCGATGAACAAATGTTTAATATGCTCAGGTTAAACAATGATTCGCGCACGATGGTTTCTATGACCGGTACACTGTGGAAGGAGAAACACAAAATTTAAAAAACCTTTTCATATTTTTCCCGCGTTGGCAGACGTTTGAAGTCGTAAAAAATTCAGCTTACGGCTTTTACGCTTACAAAATGAAATAATGCTTTGTTTTCAACGACGGGCAATTGTTAACGTGACGTAGTTTAATTTCTTAAGTGCATCCATACCTTATTGTTTGTTTTGAGTGTCTCATTTAGTGAATCGTTAATGCCTAAATATATGAATTCAAGAATTTAACTAGATTAAGTACTTCATTCTTTATAATATTTTTTTCAGATTAAAGTGTCGTGAGCAAGCGAATATTGACAGCCTCCGTGACGCTATGGACGAGTAACTGACTGTAAAACAAGAGGTAGCAGGTTCGATCCCACATTTGAGACACACGCTTATTTCAGGTATGGGTGCTGGTGTAGTGCTCGTAACTCCTGAAACCAACGATACAAGATAATTGACTATGTCCTGACCCCACAGTATCTATGTATGTACTATGTGTATGGCCGTTGGATGTAATATATTTAAATGGAATATGTATTTGATATTAAATTTCAACTGTATTATGTATTACATAAGTTCGCCATTCAATTATTCTAAAATGTTTACATAAATTATACTAATACGCCGGTACACTTGAAGAGAAATATGTATACCTACTAACGATACGTTGTTTATTTTATTCCAGGTATTTAAATTAGCTATTATTTTTTCCTAGAATAATATAATCCCAGAGACATTGCCATACTCCGTGATGTCAATTATGTATAAATTAGTAATTTCTTAAAACAAGATTGTTTCTTAAATTGAGATTATTTCTGTACTCAGTGAGGACATTAGCTGCCTCTGAGTTTGGAAATAATCGAATTATAAGTAATTACTTAATGACAATTAAAACAAATTGACGTCTGTGTTTTTTTTTCATTTTTTTTTTATAGCATAGTCCGGCAAACGAGCAAGTGGGTCACCTGATGGTAAGTGATCTCCACCGCCCATGTACGCCCACCACTAGAAGAATCATGGGCGCGTTGCCAACCTTAATGGAAAGGGATAATTAGGGATTGGGAAGGGGAGGGGATTTGGGCTTCCGGTTATCTCACTCACCGTACGAAACGCAGCAGCAAGCCGCTACTTTACGTCGGTTTTCTGTGAGACAGTGGTAACGACCCGGTCGAGCCAGCCCATTCATGCTGTAGACAAAACTGTCTACAGCGTGGCTCTACCACTCACAAGTGCGGCAGTTTTGCTTACGAAGTAGTTCTATAGTTTCATCTATCAACATGATTAGCCAAGCATGACTATAATTTAGGAACCTATTTCAGTACAGTTGGCGCAGTAAGCGACGTGTACGGTGTAGACTGTACAATCGACGCGAATCGTCTGCGCTCGCCGTTCGGTGTACACTCGGCATCGTCCCGAACGCTACATTACCACAAATTGCATTAAGGTTTGTATGGATATTACGTGGTATATGCGAAAATCGTACATCATTTCTGCTTTGCTGCAGTTCTGGTTTCTATATTTGATTTATGTTTACGGATAACGCCTTTGTTAATATTATTTGTTTTTACTTTTTTTTTTTTCTTCCCAGAGAGGTCAATGTCAGTCAAGCGCCAAATCTACAATCTATAAACTAGAAGCCAAATCTTCGTACAAAATATGTTAAAAAGCATGTTGCGCCGACCCCATTGCAAGTTGTATAAAAGCAGGTGGAAAAATAGCTGTTTTGCGTTTCACAATATGAATAAAAGGGTTCCATTAAAATCCTGTTAGGACAAAGTATCACATATATTACATAGTATTTACAACAAACTTTTGTGAGCTCTGACACATTAGTTACAGATTTAAGTATGGAGATAATAACCTAAGTTCAATAACAGCAAATCTTCGAATAATACATTATTCAAGATAAACCGCGATATTTAACTTCAAAGAGCTCGCGTTCATTCCATTAGTACAATGTTAATAATAAATTATGCATTTATAATTAACCTTAGCTGCTTTGAGTTTCGAATGATTTTATTGCGAATGATACAACAAAAGTCAAAAACAAAAACAAAAAACAAAAAAATCAGCTGGTTAATAATCATTCTTATGACCTCGTTATCGATACCTATTGGAAGCCCCTCCTTCCAATAGGTATGATTACTAACCAGCTGATTTTTTTGTATTTACTTAGTTAATATTTATATAATTTAACTGTCATATTGTCCTACAAATAAAATAATATTTTTTTGAGTATCATCAAATCGAAATATTCTATCCTTGCTACCTCTGTTAGCTACCACAATAGAGAATTTTCGCATAGGGAATTGTTGGTCGTCTCATCGAAACGAAGCTACTCAGGGAAAATGAGCTTGATAGTAGTCAAGTGGATCAGCTACCCGAGGGCTCCCTGTCTATAAACATCATGTGACAATTAGCATAAAAGAAAGAATAACAATGATTTTCGCGTTTACTATAGCATCGAACCCGATCGAAGAAGTAGAACGGATCATAAAATGCACGTCGCTCGCGTAGAAGACTCTTCAATCAATCACAGACTAATCGAAAATTCCAACTCAATAAGCGAAGAGCCGATCCGGGACGGATTATGTGTCTCATCATTAGATATTACTCGGTTTAATAGAAGTTCTCATCGAGCTTTAAATTTATCCATTTCGATATTTTATATTGGAAAAGTAATGGTTCGCTTACTGATTCAGTTGCAATGTTGTTCAGATGATGTGATAAATCCTTGGGTCTCTAATACATAAAATTATTTGTGCCTCGATAAATATATTATCTTTCGACACATTACGTACAATTTTTCAACTTGTTATAAATACAAGGTGGTAGGGCCTTAATTACACTGACTAAATTTAAGGTAACTTCACTGACATCAATGTTCTCCACAATAATGCTTACACACTGCCGCTTAGCAGAAAAATAGGCAAAGGGAGGGACTCTCACCTACCTATCA
This sequence comes from Amorpha juglandis, assembly GCA_949126905.1. Classification (NCBI taxonomy): domain Eukaryota; kingdom Metazoa; phylum Arthropoda; class Insecta; order Lepidoptera; family Sphingidae; genus Amorpha; species Amorpha juglandis. The sequence goes on from OX421380.1 coordinate 9,238,151, forward strand.
TTTTTAGTTCAACCATCATTTTTAAACGCAGTTCAAGCCTCCTCTCGAGTAATTTTACTAAATATAAAGAACATTATTTGTTGTATTTTCTTTACGAGAAGGTTGGTTTAATTACATTTCTAGAAGATTAAAACGTAATCTTATTACGGGTACCTCTTTAAGGTAGTAAAACGAAAGAGACAGCGTTATCGTATTCACTGCTGGTGTGAACAGTAGAGAGCTATTTACTGTTGCATAAAAAGTAAGAAGATTCTTATGTACAGCGGTCGTTTAGTTTATTAAAAAATATATATCTTCCGAAAAATGGAACGGCTTTTAGAATTTATCATCAACATAGCTTTAATGCTAACAGATTTTTTACAAGATGGCCAATATACGTACATAAGCTCACGCCTGTATCCCGAAAGGGTAGGTGGAGCTGCAAATATTGCACCCATGGTGCGCCGAGCTTATTTCTATCCTATGTTGTGAAAGGGAGCGAGCACCATGCTATATATCACCACGCCGAGCCAGATGTCAAGTCTGGACGAGTCATGCTTTTTTTTAACTGAAATATACAATATATATTGAATCCAGGACACAGGGCCAGTACTGGCTACTAGACCAAAGAGGCAATCCTTACTTATCACATTTCCTTTGACTATTTTTCGGAAGAGATCTTGATCTAACAATGACTAATTTTTGGCAAAAAATACATTATTATTCTAATATTCTGGATTATAAAGTACACATTTTAATCTTATAACCCAATGTCAAAATAACTCTTCATTTGTAATTTTATCAAATGCCCCAGTTTAAATTAAATACCGTACCGTTTCACTTCACTACAAAAGCTGTGCAATTACCAGTCAAGCAATAAAGAACTACAATAACTAGATCATTTGGCGCAGATGAATTCATTTACGATTGTAACAGTTTTAAAATATGTCTTTTGGAGCCAACTAAAATTTAATAAACACTGAGTAATTTAATTTAGTGGCACCGCTCGTGCGTGGAGGATGGCCAATAAAGGCGATTTTATGGCATTTTTATGATGATGCATAAACGTGAATCATCTATAATTGGTTCGGAGCGTTCGAGAAAAATTACGCTTTGCACTCGACAAATATTAAATTAAACATTTTAAATATGCACGGTGGCCGGTGTAAACAATTTACTACTCCATCTCGAGTACCGACGCGACGGAAGGCGAGCGCTCGCGCGAAACGGGGGCGTTTAAAAAATCATGTTTATATACCAACCGTATATAGTTTACTGAATTTGATAAAAATATTGGCGATTGACTTCAGTTCTTGGAAAACATTTAATTATAAATAAACTGGTTAGATCGACCTACTTACGGCGTGTATTGGAATATCCTGCTTTTTCCTATGTAAGGAATTGCTCCGCTTTATCTCCGACGGGTCAGATAAAACCACACAGCAATAGAAGCACAATTTATCGCAGAAACGTAGCAGTTGACTTCTATAGATAGGACTTACTATGAACAAAATTAAAGAGAATATCTTAAAGCATAGAAGCCTAACGTAGCTCATTAAAACCATTCGCTATCTTTATTGTAATCTGGTCTCTAATAAAACTGTACAAATTAGAGAACATATTCATATGAAACAATTTCTCAAATTATCTTACGAGTGCCAAATATGCCAATAAAGTATAATATTGATTTCTTATGTTAAAATGTAATTAGGTTGTCTTTTTTCGAAATGTTATCAAAAGTAAAAAATGTAAACTGTGATAAAATCCATTTAAATTAGTTTTATTTCAAATAATAGTAACATAAAAACATGCCTCGTTTCTAAGTATAATCTGAGGTTTATGTTTTAATGTCAGGTAGCGCTTTTTAAAATAAAAATGTGTATTAAATTATAACTTGGTATAAGTACAATCCAGACCAAAGTAAATTAAATATAGGTTTGTATATTTGACCAATGAAGGATGTATTTTATTAAGCCATATACTAATCCTCAAGCCAGTTATTAATTTAAATCAATTTGTATTTTATTACAACAGTTATGTAATGATTATCCAATTTGATTACTATTCATCAATATTTAATATTGAAAACGTTTTCTCTTTTTTAGCATAGGCCGGCAAACGAGCAAGTAGGTCACCTGATGGTAAGTGATCTCCGCCGCCTATATACGCCCACAATACGAGAAGAATCATAGACGCGTTGTGGATCTTAAAGGAGTGGGATAATTAAGGGATTGGGAAGGAAAGGGGTAATTTGGGCCTCCGGATATCTCACTCACCGTACGAAACGCAGCAGCATGCAGCTGATTTACGTCAGTTTTCTGTGAGATCGTGGTAACGTCCCGGCTAAGCCGGCCCATACATACAGTAGACAAAACTATGTACAGTGTGACTCTACCACTCGAAATACCAAAAACAATATTACCAGTAAAATAACATAATATCTGTCTTCTTCTATCTATCCTTGTCCCATTCGGTATGGGGTCGGCGCAAAATGCTTTTTAGTGCATATTTTTTAGAACATGTTAAGAAAGATTTGATTTGTAGATTTTAATGGCCACCTGCCTGTCGTCAAACATTCTGGTTGAAAATTTGTGCATCACACAAACATTTGTCTCGGTGCGGGAATCGAACACGCGGCCTCTAGCTCCACAGCCGGCTACTCGTCCACTGCACCACCAAAACTGTCATAAATTTATCATAATATCAACAATCATATATGATAAAATTTAGATATCACCCGTAACAAGACTTTATCGATTTTATTGGTCACTTGTAGTCACGGTGTTGAAAAATATCTAACAATAAACAATACAAAATGAATAATAGTCCATTACTAATTTTAATTATGCTATTAACAGATACCGTGGTGAATGTTACAGATTTAATTTATTAGTTTAAATGGCTATCAAATCTAACTGTTTAACAAAGGGGCGATCTAAACAAGCAGAACCGGAGTTAAGTGGTATTCCACCTGCATTATTTATCGCGTAACATTATTAACTGCGCTATCGGTGGAGATGACTATCGTGTACACTACACGCTCGACTCGAAGTGCGCGGGCTTTCGAGTGAGAAGGTGATATGAATCGCGCGGTTTGTTTCCACTGTTGTGTATGTAACGATATTTTTCACTAATTACTTAATAGATTTTTGCTTTTTTGTGTCAAGGATGTATTGTAGACACATACATACGCACTCGCGCCTGTAATCTCTGAAGAGGTAGGCAGAGGTGTAACCACTACACTCGCATTTCGCCGAGCGTATTTCCATCCCATGATGTGATAGGAGGCGAGCCTACGCCATATCGGACTCGGTGAGCGGTGGTCAATTGACTCCCGCTAGCTAGTTGTCAAACTATTAATAATCTTTCATTACAAAATAATGCATGGCATTGAACTGCACTCGTCATCCCGAGACATAAGACTCATAATGCCCAGCAATTTTAATGGCTTTAAAGTCCCTCAAACCAAAATATAACAGTGCTTATAAACTGCTGTTTGGCGACAGAAATCGATAAAGTAGTGGTACCAATCCAGACAATCGACCTCCCGCATTCTAGGGACCTATTAATTACATCTTTCATTTATATATGTTAGAGTGTAAGTAATGTATTTGAACATGACATATTTTATTAGTTATGTAGCATTTACTCAGAGGTGATGAAACAAACTCGGTAACAATACAAAAAGTAAAATTATTAGGCTGTCAATGCATGTAATATTTCAAATTAATACTTTTAATTCGCTGTGCAAAACGTTATTTGGCGATTAAACTTAACGGCCTTTGTGCAACAGCCCGTTAGAAAACAAAAAAAACTCATGACATATCGAGCGAATAGCGGATTGTGAAATATTTTGTTGGTTGACATAACACAATACAGCCTCTTTCTGCATTATGAACTCTATAGTTGATATACACACTCATTCCATAAAATCAAAAACTTATTAACAAGTGGGCAATGGAAACATACATCTTTGAGTTTAGCGCGCTCATAATTCTTTTGTCTTGGCAATTATACTCGAAAAATATTGATTTAAATCTTTTTCACTATTACAATGCGTAAGAACTACTCTTTTATTAGATATTTTTATTTCACACAGATTATAAAATGATATTGTACGAGTGATTTATTTCTGTGATAAAAGTAAAGTTGCAAATGGTATGTTTTTCGAGATATTTCAGTGATAGTCCCGTAATGTAGTCACGTAATCCTTCTCCAGTCATCTCTTACTGCGATTGAATTTCGAAACGGACTTTGATTGATTGAAACGAGTGGAGACCGGATTGATTTTTAAGTAGACTCAAAGCGAGTAAAAGCTTTAATAAATCGAGCAACATTCGTTAAAAAGAAACAAGAGGATGAAATTCTATTTACAGGGATTCTGACAGAAATGCGATTAGGGATTTAGGTACTCTGTGGAAAGGCTTTCACTTTATTTTAAATTAATTTGTGAGATATTTCCTTCGCATCTTTGTGTAATCGCCGCTATGGACTTTTTAATTTAAAGAATAAATAATTTGAGTGCATTATTCAATTTTATTTTATTTTTTGATGTAATTATTTCATAGCAGGTTTCTATTTTTTGCTGTTTTTAATAAGGCGCGCCGTGATATGAGTTGAGAGTTAGATTCGTTTGAAATGGTGTTATTATTTATATATTTTTGTTATGATTGTCATTATTAATGTATTTTAATTATTTTTATATAAGCAACCAGCAGGGGGTGGAACGGATTGCTGATATCAAAGTCACCGAACCAAAATCAGCCCTAAGAGCATATACTTTAAAGTTTTGTAAGCTACGTGTATTTTTTTAATTTTATTATTACTTTCTCGGTAAACGAAACATCGTGAGGAAACCTGCGTACCTGAGAAATTCTCAATAAGAATTTCAAAGGTGTGTGATGTCCGCCAACCCGCATTCATAGAGGAGACCCATACCCAACAGCGGGACCATCTAGTACAATATAATGCAATTAATCATATAATATAAAAGAACATTTTCTCAACACAAATAAAGCAACGAATTAATTATTACAGCAATAAGCCACAGTTTCGGGATTGTAGGCATACCTGTACAATATTTATAACTGCTATTCCCTTTAGCGCCACATCGGTATTCAGGTAAGTCCCAGAATTACCATGAACATGGGCCTGGTTCATTTAGAGAAGACAGTGTTAAACACTGATGTATAGTGAATGGATAAGGCTGACTACGATTTAACGTAATCTAATGTTAAAACTCATTGTTCATGTTTAAAAAATTCAAAAATGGAATTTTTCCATTTTTAAACTAACTTTTATAGCATAGGCCGCCCATGTATGTTCACAATATCAGAAAAAATCATAAACGCCCACCTTAAAAGAGAAAATTAGAGATTGCGAAATAAAAAAACATGTACATACGTACCATGTGTTTTTTATTACGTAGCCGGTTTTCATTATTAATATTGATCATATTCACATTGTGTGTGTTTTTTTTAACTTTAACTTAACATCTTATGGTGGTGACGAGTGCATTTCAGTGTCATGCAGTGCTTTGTAATTCAAAGTTCTGTGTGGTGTTGCTTCTGTTTATGGGCAGTCGTGGCGCTTACCATCAGGCGAGCGCCTTGCTCGTCTCGTCATTCAATCAAATAAAAAAAAACCGTCTCCGAGCTGATACTGAGCATTCCGTATATTTATTGTTATTACTCAAAGTCAAGGTTATTGAAATTGAGGGAGTCCCTTCTAGATACTGTCTCTAAATAATTTAGTTCTGGGAATGCGGTCGCTTCGCCTCGGGACTTGTCCCATTGCCGTAATTACGAGTACACACCCTACTAGTGCAAATAGAAACAAAACCACACACATCCGCATATGTAAATAGGGGTGGATCACCGTCAAAATTCAGCGTATGGCCACCGGCTTGGCAAAAATAACGGATTTTTACGTACGATGGACTTCAATTTTGAAGGGCCTACGTTTTTCGACAATTTGCGAGAAATGCTTGATTTTTTACATGATGTACAAAAATTGACGTTTTCACCTTTATTTTTAAAAAATCTAAGTTCGTTTTAAGGTATCGCTATACGGTTGGCTTTTAAAATTGAATATCTACTTGAAATATTCATTAACAATACTTTATTCATATGAAACAATAATTTACTTAATATATAGTAATACTATAGTAATACTAAACAGATTAAATACTATAAAATAAAAAAGTCTGTTTTGTATACCAGTAATTAGACAACATTTAAAACTTTAATAAACAAACGAGTGGTAGAGTTTAATAAACAAACGAGTGGTAGAGCCATGCTGTAGACAGTTTTGTCTACGGCATGAATGGGCCGGCTCGACCGGGTCGTTACCACTGTCTCACAGAAAACCGACGTAAAGTAGCGGCTTGCTGCTGCGTTTCGTATGGTGAGTGAGATATCCGGAGGCCCAAATACCCCTCCCCTTCCCAATCCCTAATTATCCCTTTCCTTTAAGGTCGGCAACGCGCCCATAATTCTTCTGATATTGTGGGCATACATGGGCGGTGGAGATCACTTACCAACAGGTGACCCACTTGCTCGTTTGCCGATCTATGCTATAAAAAAAAACGATATTCTAATGGCAATGTAAATCAAATATCTCATTCCCATCTGCCTAACTCACCCAATTTTAATGTTTAACAAGGGCCTACCACTTATTTATTCACGGCACACGGCACAGCAAACAGCCTCGAGTTGTAAACTGACCGCAAACTAAATAAACAAAATATTCGAAGAGCCAGTAATAATTCCGGCTGTATTGCGGTATGCGTAATCGTATTTTGTAGTAATTTTGGTGTATTCATAGAGAAATTTAATGGTCACAAATAATCTACTTTAATTAACGACCGTTCGCTTAAATGAGTCTTTGAGGGTACTCTATTAATATACAACACGGTTATGTTCAACGCTATCTTGTCGCTATAATAGGCAATAAGAGAGAAAAACCAGTAGCGATTGCGTGTCTTTAAAAATATCGTGGATAATCATTATAATTCATTATCATTGTGATATTACATACGAGGTAATGGTGATGATGATTACACATAATCATTACGGTCATCAATGCGGTAAAATATTTATAGGAATACAAAAAAGGTAATAAAAAATATGAGAAGAAAACTTGTGTTTAAAATTGACGTACCAATACAAATGTTTATGTGATCCTCAAATACATTTTTCGGTAGTGTAGTAAAAAGAACGAAACCAAGAACTAATTATCTGTCCCATTGTGGAATGTTAACGTTATTATTCTGGGAATTAATAAATAATTTACTCTAAGCGACAAATTATGCACAATTTCTTTTTTTCACTATAGCGAAACTTAGTTACGTCGAAAAAAATTAATATGTTGGTAAAAAAAATAATTTGTGTAATTGTCTTCAAAACTCCGAAGTTAAATTGAAATTTTCCGAATTGGTTATCAAAAACTGTAAGGACCTGTATGCATTAAAGTTTGATGATGCGAATTAGAGCGCATTTATATGTTATTGATATATACTTTAATCGCGGTCGTCTTAAGCATAAGATACCATTTTTGTAGAGCATTTAATTTCCTACAAAAATATGTATTCCCTATTTCGTAATTTATATTTGTTCACAAGTAATAAAATTCATAATCAAATGTTTCTTAAAATAATCAAACTTCTTCAATATTACTTAAATTCTAAGATCTGCGATAAAAACGTAAGAAACGTTTTTTGTAGAGCGTTCACTTTCCTAAAAAATAGTATATTAAGTTTTGCTGTACGATCAATTAATAAGTGAGATATGATTTTTTTTCTATTAGACTGGGCAAAAACAATAGTAAATTGTAATGAGGAGGATTGAAATTAGGAGCTTATTTTTGGTGAGAATTTTCTAGAGGTGTCTAGCAACCAATTTCACAGTGCCGCTTGTAAAAAATAATGTTAAGTTTTTTGACCTACCCTAGTATACCTATTTATTTTTTTCTTTACCTAGGTTTCGACCGAGTTATATCGGCCGTAGTCACGGGTTAACCGTTCTAACCAAATAATTATTATAGAATACTGAGGTTGAATTTAGAAGTCAGAAGCACCCATAATATCGATGAAAAACATTAAAAAAACACCCCAACTATGATCCAACTGATATCAAAGTTGAAAACCAATAAATAAAATCATAACAAACATTCGGCGAACCCCACGGAGTCAGTCACGTGCGTGTTAAATGAACCAAAACGGGAAGCAATAAACCTATTGTTTACAACACTTTGTTGTCGTTTATCAATATTTATAATATCGAATTTGGTGATAATGTCACTCGAGTGATATGTGATCACGCTAGAAGATGTATTTCAATGAAAATTTTTTTATTTGCATGAACGACAAGTAAGTCTTAATCCATAAACAGAAGCAACACTACTTAGTCGTTGTTTTACAAAGTGCTCTGAATCTTCACCTCGAGATATAAGGTGTTATACTTTATAATTCCTAGTATTTTTTTGGCTTCAGTGTCATTCGATCCGAAACACAACAACGCTTTGATTGGCTATCCATTTATCAATCGATAAATGTACGGTTAGAAGAATGCTAAGAAACCTTACGAAATATTATAATATCTTTACTAAAATATGTTGTTTTGAGGAGAAAATTAAATTTGTTACAACACATATTATTATGTCGACTTAAATGGATGGACTTTGCGATAGAGGTCACTTATATAAACCCATCAATCATATATCTGCGAGAGATATGTTTAAATTTCGTTTTCGATTTCTTATAGTATCGAAGCAGTAAAATTATCAATACTGTCAACTAAAGATTTTTAGAGATGAATTTAAATTAATTTCATTCATAAACGTATTCCTACAATATTTAATATTATTTCCAAACTAACTTGACGAAACATCAAGCAATACTTTTCGGAGTCAGTAATAACTCGTAAAACTTTCCAATTATCCCTAAATGCCAATTTTGAAAAGTTTCCAAGTTATCATTTACCAGGTGTGTTACATTATTGGCGGCCATTTTGGTTAAATGATACTCCTGGCTCCATAACCGTAACCCGATACGACGGAGGGGTTGAAAACCTCTATTCTTCCCGCTGCAGCCAATCCGCGAGCTAAATTGCGTTCTACAATACATGCACATTCGCCTTTTGTTTTTTATATGTAATAGACCATGTGTCATTATGTAAAGGTATTATGGACGTTGATTCGTAGAAAAACAATAGTGGTTTGGACGTAATAATTCTTGACATAAGAAATAAAAAAGGTTCATGCGTGAGATATTTAAGTATCATTACTAAATTCAAATAGGTCCAATAAAGTATTTCATGTTATCATTGCTTTTATTACATTTTTCGCTTTATCAAACTTGTTATTTTGGTGTTTAACATTATGTAAAGTCTACAGCTATATCTAAGACATTTTAAATTAATAATGTGTTATTCTATTAAAATAATACTATGTACTACTGACAGAGGTTAGGCCTTAGTACACCACGCTGGCCTAATCCGGCTTGGCAGACATCACATAACTTCGAAATTCTTAAGAACAAATTCTCAGTTATGCAGGTTTCGTCACGATGCTTCCTTAGAAATGGGTCCATGCAATTTTCGAACCTCCGACTTTCATCTTGGTAGTCCGTACCATTCCCCGCTGTGTTAACAATGCTATTATAGACATAATATCAAAATAATAAAAACAAAGTCGAAAACTATAATTTCAAAATCAAAACTCAGTCAGTTCCGCACATATTAAAATATTCTACATGCCATAGGACCATTGTTTGATTAAAACTAGAGATGCTTTAACATAAAGGGGTAAACATAAACGTACACTCGGAGTGGGGGGTTGCTCTTTAGAACAATGTCTGTGAGGCACCCTCGACGTCCAATCAGCGTCTGTCAGGGTCTGTAGTGTACTTTGTTTTAATAGCACTAGGCTGGATTAGTTTTTAAGTACCGTACTAAACAATGCTTCGTGTCTAACCGAGGGAGAGCTCTAGGAAGCCATGTTGGAAAGCAGCCATACAAGTTTATTTTAAAACTTTGATGCGTAAATTGGATATACTTCTGTACATAAGTTGAAGATATGTTTATTTTAATTAGTGTTGCTTTTATGTTTTTCTTGAATATATGATCTACGAGGTCTGCTTTAAATTAATACGCCTAGAAAATAATCATTAATGTTAAAGAAACGCAGCAATCGCTCAATGGGTTGCGATATGGAATGTCGAGACGATAGTCGCAGGTTCGAAACTAGCCGTAATAGCATGCGCCTCTGACTTTTCCATGTTACGTCTGTATTATATGTTAATGATTGCTTTTAACGTGTTTATTATATGTTAATTATTTTTTTTAGTTCTTCATAAGAATCATTTCGAAAGTATGTGAAGACTGCTAACCCCCAATAGACAAGCCTGATGGACTATGGCCAGCCCATCTCATTCAGATAAGAAGGCCCGTGCCCAGCAGTGGTACATATACACATAATACAAGGCTAATGTTGCCGAATTATTAATTTTAAAATTTATACTAAAAAAAACGATAATTTCAATAATTTTTCTTTCTGTATTTTAATTTCATTAAAAGCTATATACATTTGCTGACATCTGAATAAGTTTGCTGTCTAAATGATAATAAGTCAGTAAAATTATTGAATATTGAACAAAAAATTTGTTATCGACTTATAGTCCATTGAAAAGTTACATTTGGGGTTGCGTTTCTTAGAGGACGCAATTTTATTTTTTTGATGTGTAGGGGGGGTAAGTGTAAAGCTAAAATCAAGTTTGTGGGGTCGCCACCCTTGTCCCACGGCCGCCATCTTGAAAATAGGGGTTGAAACGGTTTTTACGATATATCTCTTAAACTATTTATCTGATAAAAAAAATTTGCTAACGTTTTTTGTTGCTAATTAAATTCTCTATAACTTTGGTCCAGTAACTTTTTGTCATAAAACTATAAATAAAAAAGTTATAAGTGAAAATGTTCAGAAATTCGAGAAAAAAAATTATATTTTTCGATATAACTTTTTTTTATCATTTTACGAAAAAACAATATCAGACCATTTTTGTAGATCGTTTTTTAAGGAACAACTTTTATAAGCAACAGCTAAGCAATAGCTAAGGTTTTACAGCGCTCCGAAGTGAGTACTATTTTTCAGTACTCTTAACTATACATATTTTATACATGGGTACTAATAATGTGTCATCAGTTATTTATTTATTTTTTTTATTTTGTTATTATAATTCTTTTAATTAGTAATTTTGCAATGTTATTAATAATTAATTATTGACTCTTCCTCACCACCCACGAGGTAGAGTCTGGAGGCGCGTTTTTTTTTTACGTGGTATCCCCAATAGGCCTAATCCACAGTGATTTTATAAATTTGAACTACTCCGTCCTCGGTCTTTTCGATGGACCAGGCTGCAGCTCAGCATCTGATCGGTTTTCTGAATCAAATATCAGTGGGAGAACTGGAGAAGGAAGGGGTGTCAATGTCGGCGGTTCATCATCGAAGTAATTTTCATTTGTTAATTCTGAGAGTTCCATTACGTTACTGCAAGTCTCTCCAGAACAATGGAAGCACACTGCGGAACATTTTAGCCCTGCTTTTCGACATCCACACATCGCTCCACAGTTTCCTTTGCATTTACAAAAGATCAATTTAAGAAGCTCAGGGGGTGCTGGAGGTTTAGAGCTCTGCACTGGCATCAATAATTTTCCACATTTTTTCCAGCCCCAGTCTTCAGGATCATTATTATTACCAAGCCACGACTGGACCTGATGGTAGACTCGGAAAGTATGAAAGCGAGCTGTGTCTTGTGTTGGAGGAAGTGAAGATAAATTAAATGTACTTTTTGTCACTGCCTTGGCGAATTGTTTGTATCTTAGGCTGTCAAGAGAATTATCATCTTTATTTTTTTCTTTATTACATTTTCACATAACTTTTTTATTTATAGTTTTACGACAAAAAGTTACTGGACCAAAGTTATAGAGAATTTAATTAGCAACAAAAAACGTTAACAAATTGTTTTTATCAGATAAATAGTTTAAGAGATATATCGTAAAAACCGTTTCAACCCCTATTTTCAAGATGGCGGCCGTGGGACAAGGGTGGCGACCCCACAAACTTGATTTTAGCTTTACACTTACCCCCCCTACACATCAAAAAAATAAAATTGCGTCCTCTAAGAAACGCAAGGTGAGGCCTAAAAAATTTAACATTTCAATGGACTATTATTTGACTGTCAAAAGAACTAATTTCGTTTTTCAATATAAAACTTTTTTAATATTACTAGAAAATGGTATTAAAATATGCCATTGCGATGTCTTTGGTAATACATAAATGAATAACGTTTAATCTCGAACTTGTGTCTCTGACAGATAGAAAAATTCTGAAACGAAATAAATATTAATTTTTCGTTTTCACTAGGCAAATGTTACTATCTAAAAGCAGACTTAACTCGTGGAAAAAAAGCTTACTAAAATATGACTTATTTTAGCTAAAGGATCAAGTCAAAATATGTTGTACCCACATACAAAATGTCTATACACGCACACTATTCGGTAAAATTAAATTTCCAAAAAAATCATACAATACAAAAACATGTTCACATAAAACACAGGGATTATTAAAATATACCGTATTTGGCATATTTTTTTGTGATTTCGTTTAATCCTTGGATTAAACGAACATGTACGGACAAAACTGGCAAACAACAAGGCTTTGGTGAAAACCGCATGAGGATTTTCAGGGATTTAGTCCTTTGTAAAACGCTTAGTGCCATCATGTCGTAATTTTATTTTTGAAGGAGTTAAATTTCTACTTAATTCAAAAAAGTTCGCATTATGCTTAAATACGCCTATTAATTAATATCTGCATATACACTACATACATACATACAATAGGAATATATACAATAGAAATAGGAATGATACATTGTTGTATTACTATACAATTTACATATTTCAACATAACATAAATGATGTACGATCGAAACATACGTTGCATACATCAAAAGCCATAATATTGACTATATTCATTCCATCCATACTGCTAGTAGAACCTCTATAATCATAAATAAAATTATAGAAAATCAATACTTTTACCAAATATATGTAACACATGAAAATCATACGTAACACAGAATCTTCTAAACCAATTTCAAAATTCCAATCTTGGCAGTTCCAAGTTCATGTAAAATATCACACACCCGTCAGACGTCAACGTGTCCAACCCCCTTCAAATGTTATTAGTTAAAGTTGCCAAGTCAACGTCAATAGGTAAACTGGCAACTGGCAGCAGTTGTTTTATTTCATTTCACACACTGGCCTCTACCAAGTCCAAATTTAACAACTGACACGCGAAAAGCTGAGGCGTATTTTTTTCCAATGCGCAGTTTAAATATTGTTATTTTCACATTGGTATTAATAATGTTGAATAATATGTCTATAGATGTCCATAGTATTTTACAATCATATACGTATTGACTTTAAACATTTTGTTCAAATATGATAAAATTAGCATATGTAAACTAATTAAATATACAGTCATCAAATACCAGATTCTATATAATGATAAAATTTTCAGTTAAAATTTTATCAATTACAAAATATTTTAAGAAAAATAAAATCAACTCGACAAGAAACCTAAAATCTATAAATAATTTTGAGTCGGTGCTATTTATTGCATTGCAATAGCAATTAAAAGCACCGCCTCAAAATTGATTATTTTTAGCTTTTTAGTTTCTATCGATTTTATTTGTGTAGCCGATTTTATTTTTGTTAGAACACATCACAGCCACCATATTTCAATAAAATTACTACGTACTGGTGTTTATGATCACACTATTATGTTAATGCATAAAGAATCTCATAATTGTAATTATCTGATGCTAAGTTACAAATGAGCCTAATTGTACGAGACGTTCTTTGAACAGCTTATATCTATTTTTTATTTTTGTAGACACATTTTAAAACCACGTGTTTATATCCGTCAGTTGCATGTTACATTACACAGTTATTGAATATGACTTAAAGCTATTGTTTTTTTTCTGAAGAGCATATGTTGTGGTTTCAACGTATTTTAAATAACAAAGTCTTGGCTGTGTGCCAATGTAAAAATATAGAAACACCTGACAGACTGCGAATGAAAGAAAGATTCACAAACAAATTATAATGTGGCATTTTTGTTTGCTTTTCAACACAAACTGTTTTAAGAACCCTGACAAATTAGCAACTCGTTAAATTTAACGGTGTTATGTAAATTGAAAAGTGTGTAGAATAAACAATAAAATGACGGGTTTTTATATGGGAACGATAAGCTGTGATAGTATGTTATCGCTATGCAACTGCTAGATTATAAATATTAATAAATTCAATGCATACAGTTTTTGTATTTTATGAAATTAGCAAGTATTTGCTTTTTTATAAGCAATTTTTTTTTTCTCAATTTTGTTTAAACATAGCTGTTATTGTCAATTAGTCCGGAATCTAGGGCGAAACGATGTAATGCTTTTTATTTCGAAAATTTTAAAGTCCAGCAGTTAGTTATATTTACACTAAGATATTTCTAATCGACAAAACAACAAAGGAGGTTCTCAATGCTACGCCCTTTTTCTATGTATAACCACGCGTAAGTCCGCCAAATGTGGCCCACATCTGAATGATTATTTTTTCACTCGAAAGAGTATATCTCAAATTGGTTGGTTTTAATTTCAATATGAAAATCTACACCTAAGCGGGGTGCATTTAGAAATGAAAGATTCAAACTTTGTCATGGCTACACTGATTTGGATTATTATTTTAATAAATATTATAAAATAACATAAAAACTTTCTAACAAAAATAAATTCTGCTACAAAAATAAATTTCTGTATATTTTCCGGCTGATAAATAATAGTAATACTTAAATATCAAAATAAAATAATACTTAATAAATGGTTGTAATTCAAACATAAAATCTTCAATGCTGACTGATCCCGAATATCTTCAACTTTTACAACATTCAACAATAAAACTAAACTATTTATTAAATGTACACGTACAAATGTAATTCGATTAGATGGCACGTAACCTATGAAACACGCAAATACATTGCATTTGACTACTGGTCCAGTGGTCCACCGCCTGTTTTATAATAAGCCAATGAGCCAGCGTGCAAATTGTGGGGCATTAAGCAAATTCAGTCAAATTAGCAAAAGCATGGCCAATAATAATGGATGCAGATTTCGTCCGAAGGCAACTTTGGCAACGATGCAAAACATAAAATTACTAAAATTATGTTATATCGCGTGTATAACAAATAAAAACGATTCTTTCTCGTCAATCTTTTTTTTTTCAAGCAGCCGCTTCGTATTTAACTACAGAAATTACATTTGCTTACAGTTTTGTGGTCACTAATGGTCGTTGTTGTGCATTAATATTAATATTTGTAGTTT
Source organism: Amorpha juglandis (assembly GCA_949126905.1). Lineage (NCBI taxonomy): Eukaryota > Metazoa > Arthropoda > Insecta > Lepidoptera > Sphingidae > Amorpha > Amorpha juglandis. The sequence goes on from OX421380.1 coordinate 9,253,554, forward strand.
ATGGTTGGTGTGTTTAATTTTTATAATTTTTTTTCTTTTCGTTTAATTTATTAAAAGTCTAAACAAATATTGAACATGTGCTGCCAAAGGGAAAACAAAAGTGATAGAATATTTTGTCGTGTCTCAGTATCATAAATTTGCAACCTAATTTTTCTATCGTAATTGAATTTTACGAGGCTATAAAGCCTATTATCCTCAATACTCTGTCTATACAAGATAATTATTCATCCATTTAAAATGAGTAGTAGGGCCATGCTGTAGACAGTTTTGTCTACTGCATGAATGAGCCTGCTCGGCCAGGGCATTGCCACTGTCTCACAAAAACCCACACAAAGTAGCGGCTTGCTGCTGCGTATCCGGCGGCCCAAAGCTCTCTCCCCTTCTCAATTCCTAAATTATCATTTTCCTTGAAGATTGCCAACGTGCCCATGTTTCTTCTGGTATTGTCAGCGTACATGGACGGTAGAGATCAGGCGATCCACTTGCTCGTTCACCGGCCTATGCCATAAAAACAAACCTAAACATTAAATACGTTACTTTTTCTTAGTAGTATGCTTTCATATTCATATTCTTTTCATTTGTAATCAAAATTTACATAAAACTAGCTATCTAGCGTCTCTAGATTATAGACCAGACCATCAAGCATCAATTCATATTAACATTTTTATTTCAAATATCACACAATTTTGAATGATTATTTCCGTAGAAACAGCATAAATATCAACACACTTAAAAGAGGTTGCTATAAGCAAACATCGCGATTAAGATCGCTGTATACAAGAATAAATTTGTCGCCAACCAACCGGCTGTTTGATCAACAGATTAAAAAGTCGACGAGAGTTCCGAGCAAATGGTGCATTTTAAAGTTAAAAACTTCTTAAATTTATAGTAGCTGCGCGATGGAGTGCGTCTTTGCCTATAATGTGCACTTACATGATTAGGTAATCCTATGAACTCGGAGAAATAAAAAAAAAACATTATTTTCGTAAGTTACCGAAACCGACCAAGTGTGTATCGGACCCAGCACAATGAAGATTCCGTATTGAAATAAAACTAATTTAAACGGATTTTATCGCGGTGTACAGTCCACCCCGTGACCACGAAGGCTGAAAAGCTGTCGAAACGTCGGGATCAAAATTAATAAAAAACCGCGATAAAATCCGTTTAAATTAGTTTTATTTCAATAAGTAATATTCGCGTAAACATAAGAAGATTCCGTAGTCAAGATGAACGTTCATAGCTTTAAATAAGTACAAGCTACCTATGCTAGCTAAGCTTGTTTCGCCATTAAGGCGATTATAACAAAATCACATTGTCGAATTTGAATCATGAATTATTTCCTCCAATAATGAAACCATACCAACTAGTAATAGTTTTTTAAATAATAGTCTGTTATTACGAAATTGAATTAGATACACCTTTCATCGCTATACCGAGCCATACACCTCATTTTATTGTACCTATTTAATTCTGGTCCAAAGTGAGCTGATACTATAAACCACATCAAAGGTCCAGAATTAGCATGGGGGATAATAGAGTGGCGGTTGTTATCGACTAGGGCACCTTAGGGGCTAATTTGGCTTGGCAACTAATGATTATGAGTCTGCCAGCAGTGTCTGGTAGGGACCGCAACATGCAAATGATTTTAGCCTTTAGCGCGCTGTAAAGGTGAACGGACGCTACCGTGCAATAACATAGTGTACCTAACCTGTATATTATTTTTATGATAATTGAAGCAATCATGAATGAATTCAACAGCCTCCGCGGCTCAGTGGACGAGTAGTCGGCTGTGAAGCGAGAGGCCGCGAGTTCGTTTTCGCACCGAGTGTTTTGTGATCTTGAAATGTTTACGTGATCCACAAATATTTGTTGCGAGTATGGGCGATGTGGGACCTTAAATTCCTCGTCGTTCCTGAAGCCCACGATTTTCGATTTGTTTGATCGCAATAATGGTCTAGTGACAACGTAAAGAAACAGAGTTAGTAAAGACTTTATTCTAATAATGATTATTTTTACGCCCCTGCTTCTTACAAGTAAAAATATTTTTAATATAACAACTGCGAAAATAATTAAATAAAAATTCTTCAAACATAAATTATTCTTTTGCTACAAATGTCTAAAAATTACTTATTTAAAATCCCATTACTATGGACGTAGAGTTTTTAATACGATCTGTATTTTCCTTTCATAAAAATCTCATGCTTTAATTAAAACCTTTGTTACATTGCGAGGATCATATTTTAATTAGTATATACGACAGTACCTATAACACTTGTATCTTTTTACTCTGTATTTTTTATATCGATATGCAAATTTCTATAGTAAATTTAAATAAATGTCCCTGATATTATTTACAACGAGGGCTTTATGTTGAGTGATAGATATTTATTAACTATACTTTTTATTATTTTTATCAACACCTTGCCGACCATAAAGAAAAGTGATGATTAATCGATCGGGAATAGTAAAGAGATAAGTTCCTTTGGATATCTTACTCACTGTAGAAACGTAACAGCAAGCTGCTATTTCACGGTGGTTTTCTGTGAGACAGCGGTAACAACCCGGTCGAGCCGGCCCATTTATACTAAGACAAAACTATAGCATATACAGAAAACCGCCGTAAAGTAGGGGTTTGCTGCTGCGTTTCGTACGGTGAGATAGATATCTGGAGGCCCAAATCCCCTTTTTCCCCAATCCCTTAATTATCCCTTCCTTTTAAGGGTGACAACGCATCTATGTTTCTTCTAGTACTAAAGGCATAAAGGTGCAGTGGAGATCACTTACCATAAGTTACGACTTGCCCGTTTGCCGGTCTATGCTATAAAAAAACTGACTACAGCGTGGTTATACGACTTAAAACTGTAAAACCTGTACGATGATAATTTATTATAAACTATTAAAACAACTTCACTTAGTAGTTAATACATTAATAAATTACGGAACGCTAATAAAACAACCAATCAAATAAGGCCCATAATCGTAAACTGCAAAAAGCTATATACGCTAAACGATTAGTGAATTTATATCTCAGATTACTAAACAATACTATAGATTAATGCATAAAGCTAAGTGTACCTTTTACATAGATTAACAACGATGGAATGCTCCATTAAAACGATTAAGCCTTTGTTAATAAGCTCCTTCACAACAAAAGGGTGACAAATAATTCGTTTATCCTAACTTTAAAGATGGGATGATCGTTCAAGACGACTGTAATAAAGAAGAAATTGTGCTTGAATATTGAAAAGTTCTGTCTGCATTCGTTTGTTTTTCCTTTAAGATTATAATTAATTAACCGCTGATAAGGGATTGTTTGATTTGAGTAAATCTAGTACTACTACTAATACTACTAGCCCTGTATTATATCGTCCCACTGCTGGGCACGGGCCTCCTCTACTGAATGAGAGGGGTTAGGCCTTAGTCCACCACGCGGGCCTAATGCGGGTTGGCAGACTTCACATAACTTCGAAAAATCTAATCGCGTTCTCAGGTATGCAGGTTTCCTCAAGGTGTTTCCTTCACCGTTAAAGCGAGCGATAATTAACAATAATTGATATACACGTAATTTAAAACAGTCAGAGGTATATGCTCTTGGAGCTGGTTTCGAACCTACGACCTTTGTTTCGGCATTCCGTAGCTCAGCAGGGAGTGGCTGCTGAGCTATAGCTGCTTCGAGTAAATCTATATAATACTATTTGAACTAAATAGGTGGATACGTCACTATACCACAGTGATTTGGCTTAGTGCAGGATTATAATCAAACCAGTATTAAATGGTATTATTATTAAGATGAACTTCCTCGGTTGAGGTAGTAACTTTGCCTTAGTACAACGAGTTAGCATTCAATACGCTGTGGAAGCAAACGTATAGACAAAATATTTGTTATTTCTCTAATAGCACGTGCTACATGCTGATGGTATTTATAATACATAAACACGTATTTTTTTGTTAAAATAGTTGAAGTAGAAGAAAGATATAAAAAAATTGAGTAAATAAAAAACAACAAAACTTTGCGTTCGTTAAGATATGCTCATTTATGGTTTAGTTAAAATATTATAAAACCGGACTGACCGATAATCTAACGGCACCTAACCAGTATGCCAAATATGAGAAATCACATTTAAACGCATTGCAGGTTTTGTTAGTTCAGTTTTTTTTTTATATTTGACTGAATGACAAGACGAGCAAGGCGCTCGCCTGCCCATAAACTGAAGCAACACCACACAGAACTTTAAATTACAAAGCACGACATAGCACTGAACTGCGCTCGTCACCCCGAGACATAAGATGTTAAGTCTCATAATACTCAGTAATTTCACTGGCTTAAATGTCCTTCAAACCGAAACACAACAGTGCTTACACGCTGTTGCTTAGCGGCAGAAATATCCGAAGGCCTAATAGCCCTGCCCAATCCCTTAATTTTCCTTTTTCTCTGATCTGATTCTTCTGATATTGTGGCCGTACAGGGGTTGTGGAGATCACTTAACACCAGTTGACCCACTCGCTCGTTTGCCGGTCTATGCTATATATTTTTTTAAATATAGTGAAAGTGATTGATGAAGACCAGTATATTTATATGCCTATAATTTGTACCACTGCTCGGCAAAACAGTCTCTTTCTTTGGCGCTTAGTTCGGTCTCGAATGCATTGAATTAAAAACTCAACCTCTTTTTTTGGTCGCCCGCGTTTTCGATGACTATTCGGATTAGAAATCCAGTTCGTAGCCAGTTTGGCCCTAAAATTAATTTTCTAATTAAACATATTTATGGAACCTATAAAACTTAAAGTATATAATTATAATTATTTAGATTCCGTCTACTTTACAATATTACTGGAATTAGAGCAGCTCAATTTATATTAATAAGCAATCACAGAATTGATATCTACGTATTGGATTATGCATGACCTCCATAAGCATCACGAATAAATTAATTAAGACCGTAATAACAGAGTGTAATCAAACAATAAATAACAGACCGAGTAGACCAGTTCACAGAAACGGTACCCCTTCGGTACGGAGTATGACGCATTCCAGCCTTTCTCCTCAACCATATTACAGGGAAGTGATCGACCCAGGATAGGACGCCACCACAAGCACAGATATTAGAGTGAGAATACCCAGACTGATTACAATTAGAAGTAATACAGATACCATTAAAATCCCTATTTTTTCCGCGCGTCCAATGTTTCCAATAGACATTTATACGGGCCGGCATGACTCTGGTGACCACCGATAAACTCATTGTTCGTCAGTGGTCGCTGGTTTTTTGGACTGCACTACGCTTTCCATCAGGTGTAGCACCGTCACTTTGCCGTGCTTGAATAAAAAAATAGAACGAATAAGATACTTTTTATCTCTTTCAATTTATTACGTTTCAAATGCATCCGAAGCACATGCTCGCCCAATTCAATGTAGCGGCTTTTCACCTTACATTAATATAGTCATTAATCATTTCCGATGCTATAGAACTTGTTTAGGCGACAAAATACACAATCGTCATTAAAATCTAGACAAAAAAAATATAGTGCCCTAATATGCAAAATACCATAATTAACCTAGAGTATATTCGTTAAGCCTTATCTTAATTGTTGATATAGTCGTATCCTTGTGAAATAAACAAAATTATAAAGCGACATCGGCGCAATTTTACATGAAAACACAATTTCGGTGACTGAAGGCGTGGCAATCGTTGTGATTTAAGCGACCATTTCAGGTTTACAGCTTTTGTCACGCTTTCGTTTAATAAATTGAGACATTTCGCCACGTTATGTTACGTTTTATACTAAACATTATATGTTAATGTAACATTTTTATGAATATTTATATTTCAGGTGGAATTTAGTGTGCTCCAATTTAGGCGGTTAATCCGAAAATTTGTTTAGACTTAGTATTCAGGCCGCTTAAATTGTAGATATAAATTGTGACTACAATTTTGTTTTTTCTTACCAAGAAACAAACAAGACAAAGCTGCAATTTTAGCTTTGCGGCGTCTAGTAATTAATTAATGCAAGTGGCAAATAAACTAAACATGATATTCTAGAAACTGTTTAACCAGAGATTGTAGATCATATGACATATGGCGATTAGAAAGATTAATACGATACGATAATAAATAAATACACCCAACAGTCAAACACATAGTCCTGCCCCACATTAGGTTCACCTGTATCGTGAGTTTTTAAACAAACATAAACGAGAAAGACACAACATAAAACAATAGGTACTGTATTTCAGGCATTTTCAACGAGGAATATCGAGTGGCTAACTATCAAGGACGTATCACTGTTTTCGTGAAAAGTCCAGTTATATGTTGAAACAACAGAACCCATCGGGGGTCGCCGTAGAGCGTGAAATTGGCAAAAAACTTCCGAAATCCATCACGAATCAAATGACACTTTGAAATTGTAAAGGCAACTGAAGAGCGAATTGGATGGAACTGGGAAAACAATTAACGTGAGCGGACGATGTGAAAATTGGAATAATCCGATGCCCTGTTGAATAACGTTCAAAATGTAATAAATGTAATTTTTCAAAAGCCGTCTGAACTCCGTTTATGGCACTTGTGTTCGGGGCTTGCTGCCACTCCACTGAGCCCGGCTGACCGACTAACATGTTTAAATAACGAAATCCCACCCTGAAACCGTTTTAAAAATTGTATTGTTTTAACTGGTGAATTTTTCAAGCGCGCTGCTCTAATTACTTAAACAACTGTTATACGTTATACGCCCTCACGGCTATAATCCCTAAATGGGTAGGCAGAAATGTAATTAGTACACAGACATTTCGCCGAGCTTATTACTGTCCCATGATGTGATAGGGGTCGAGCCTATTATCCTACTGGCCACAATTGCAGACTGGTACTGAGCATTTCGTGATAAAAAGACTCAATACCACTTTTACCCAACCGAGAATCGAACATGAATATTATTTTTTTACCCGAGCACAACAAAGTGACTGCACTACATCTAATGGCATGAACGATGCAGGATGCCTCTTTTTCCACCACTGGTTCTTTGAAAAGACTTTATAACGCTTAACACCATAGATCAATCTTTTAAAGTAGATAATTAATGCATAATAAATATCCATATTTTACCCCAACAAATGACAGGACAAGTCGATATTTTATTACGATTCAAAATTGTATATCCCTTATATGTATGAACAATTATTTATTAAAACCCAAACATCCATAATTGTTCCGACGAGAGCATATATTATTTAAACTATTAATTATCAATAATTAAAACCCGAGCCTATTCATTTACATTTTAAAAGTCGTAGCTACCGATATCTGCTCGTTGAAAGCCAGGAAATTGAGCATAACGCGCCTATTAATATTTCAACAACTTCCTAACGATTAACGGTGGTAATATTTTACAAGTGAATATGAATCTTATTTCAACATAGTAAGGGTTAAAATTCCCTTTATCAAGTATGCCAATAGAGAAAAGCATGTAACCCTGTACAATTGTGTAGGTATATGTGAATACCAAAACGCATCGCCCCGCGCACCCCAAAGCTAAACTCTGGAAATTTTAATACATCCTGTCTGGGGGTTCTTTGTTTAAGCCCAGTTTACATGCTGGCTTTTTCGGTACTCAACACTCAATTGTCACACATATAGTTCTGAAATCATACTACATTAGCATACCAGGATATATGGATGCAAAGACGCGATATTTCAATCCACATCACGTAAATATCGAGATGTTGAATTATTTTGTTGATTTTATTAATTTTGATCCCGACGTTTCGAAGACTTCAGCCTTCGTGGTCACGGGGTCGACCCGGTGGTCTCAATTTTTACTTGATGTGGGTTGAAATTTTATTGCATATTCGCATCTATGGAGAAACTTACAGTCCGACAAAATCCACACGGAAATTGAATCCCGGCCTCTTACTTCACAGACGGTTGTCACTGATGTTGTCAACCGTACCAAACGCTTTGTTTTTTGTAGTTTTGTCTTTCTTTATTCTAAAAATGAACGTTTGTCCTATGTAATTCTATTAGCGTTATGTCTGGATCGATACGAACTTTAAACTTACTAAATTATAATAAGAAAATTAAATAGATGAAGCATCAGGAACTAAGAATTAATTTAAATAATTCTTTATCTAATTTCTTATATAGAACATCATAAATGATTTGTTCAATGTTGTATCTTTATAATATGTAAACAATCTGTCATACTAAATTATTCTGTGATTTTCTAAAAAGTGGATTATAATATTTAATTGTAACATTATGTACACTGAAAAAGTATATTTTATTTTGTAGTCCATAACCAGCACACAAACACCGTGGTCTTGTCGCTCCATTTATTCCATTTTTAAAGTTAAGTGCTTTCACACAACAGACGTTCAAACCGAGGAAAAATTAAAATGTGTCCTTTATCGCCGTTTAAACTCCGACAGACATATGAACTAAATCTAAAATTAAAATCTATTTCACTACCCTGTTTCCGACGAGGCACCCACTCTTACTCAGTGTTAGAATTTACATCGTACTTTTTATTATTTTTTAATACAAAGGATACTACTTTGATTCACAAAAAAAAAATCGAATAAAGATCACAATGAGGGCGCAAATAATTTGGTGTACATTTTTATTGTCATTTCAATTATTCAGCCAGTAAGTGATACCTTTTCGAATTTTTATTAACAAACAAACTTTGTTCGACACAGCCTTCTGTAGACCCAGTTTAGCATAAATTGAATATTTATCAAATTCATAAAGCACTTAAGGCATAATTAAAGCAGTAGTTGTAAGCAAACAAAGAAAGTTGTCGAGAGTCTTGCAACTACATCGAAGTCAACTACAACTTGACCCAAGTTTAATTATAAACTGAATGAACAAGTTTCAAGGAACAATCACTAACTTAGATCACGATGCCGGTATCGAAATAAGTACTTTTTCATCATAAATTTCCCCGGTTACATCGAACGATAAATTCGAGATTTCAATTTTGCATTGTCAATTGTAAAAGTTTGACCGTCAAGACGTTGTCTCAACTTTTTAAATCTGTACGTGCTTTATTAAAAGGTGTTATGAGTCTACTATCTGAAAGTTAAGACACTTTTAGAAATAAATAATTTTCTTTAAAAATTTTGAGTACTTGATATGAACATGAAAAAGCGGCAGCTGGATGAGAAATATGGATGACTATCAAAGGCGGCGCGATCTTGGAAAGGCCTATGTCCACAGAAGATGAATGCAAGCTGATGGTCAGATGGATGACGAGACTTAAGATGTCATATCTCTGGGTGACGAACGCCATACGTTACCATACAATTATTTGTAATTTAAAGTTCTGGGTGGTTTTGCTACTGTTCACTCGTAGAAGTGGCGCCTTACGATATGTCAAGCGAATTGCGCGTCACGTCTCTCAGACAAATAAAACAAATCCTCAAAAACAAACCATTCGTCAACACAATAATATATAAGTAATAAAGAGCCCAATAGCAATAGCAAAAGAGCTTGCTTTAACGGTGAAAGAAACATCGTGAGGAAACCTGCATACCTGAGAACTCGATAAGATTTTTCGAAGGTATGTGTAGTCTGCCAACCCGCATTAGGCCAGCGTGGTGGACTAAGGCCTATTCCCTTTCATTCAGTAGAGGAGGCCCGTGCCCAGCAGTGGGACGTATATAATACAGGACTAGTAAAAAAAAAGAGCCCAATGGAACACAATTTGACAATGCATCCGAATTCCTTAAAAAAACATTCTACATGAAATGGATAACATCAATATAATGTCCCCATAAGTAAAGTCCCCAATATAAGTAGAATAAATGATACGATCCACCATCCCCATCAGTCTCGTGTTGTAAATACCGTCGCCTACATAAGATGATTACACTCCAAGCTGCTGTGACAGATATAGAAACATTTTTTAACCGCCTCAAGCCTTACAAAGCAATTTACTTGAGTAAACAATCTGTATTCCACCAAGCTTGTAGCATCTTACGTTTCCATCCTGTTTATGTGAAGTTCTACCGTGTTCAGAGCTTCTTTCTCATATTTTTTTGCAACATATTAATATTTCTTTTTTACCATATATTTTAGCCAGTGTGACAAAGTTTTAAACTAGTTTTATGTGGCAAAGGTTTTGTTATATCAGAGCTTGATGTTCTTTATTTATTTACCTATAACATGATGTGTTTTTTTAGTGATTGCATCATGTTCTTCACAAGACAGCTAATATTATAAGAAAAATTAATAGGATGATTGATGTCGCAATAATATGAGACTCATAACCAGGGAGGAAGAGAAAGTCAAAGAGAGGGAAAGAGCGAGAGGCAGAAAAAGACTTCTTTTATATTTTTAGTGTAACTGAAATGTCACATACTATGAATATACCGTTGGTTCTTATATCTAACGTAAGTGTAAAAGGTGAATTCTGTACAAAACCCTTTTAACGCCAAAAGCTTTTTATTCCATAAATTACATGGGTGGTCTGTTAGTGTGAGAACCGCAATTCAAGTTTTACAGTAAATAATCTTCCGGTTGAAACCTCGAAATATTTTATATCATTTATATTACATACATACAAAATTGTTTAGTAATACTTTCCCTGAATCTTGAGAGTTTTTTTTCAAATCACTTCCAAAGCTCCATCTAGGAGAGAGTTTACCGTTTGACACAGTTAAGTTTAAATCAGAAACTCTTGTTTGAGAGGCCGCGTTATATAGTTTGAAAAAGGAATCGTATAACGCGACCACGTAAAAGACGGTGGTGTCCTTATATATCCTTACGAAATATCCTTTCCGTAGGAAGAGAGCTTTATAACAAGGAAACAAGCAAAACTTATACCAATTCTCAACTTTACGTAGCATATTTTCATCATAGGTAAATTCTAATTTATTATTGTAGTTACTTTAAGCTCCTGTTTAACCACCTTTGAGTAATTGCTACTTACCAAATAAAATAAGACACGATCTACTACGAGGCAGATGTCTACTAGGTATTTTCAAAAATAGCTGTCCTATACATAAATTCGTAGTTAAATTCGTGCTTATTAATATTATGTTCAAAGAAAGGAAAAAATTAATACAATGAAATGTGCGTAAAAACGAATACGATTTTACACACGTGTACCATATGCATGTTTCCGCAGCAAATGTTCTTCAGTGGCGAAATTTGAACAAATTTAATGGAGGAACCTCGCAAATGAACCTCGCTCTTACACTGAGTAAACCACAGAACGAGGATAGGGGCGTCGGAAACACTGTGAAGATAATCCAATTAGCCGCGAACAAGCCAAGCAGGCGGCCAATTAGACACCAAGTCTACAAGAACGCATTGGCTGCGGTCTACTCTATCTCGGCGATTTCAAATTTACTGCCTTAAAAACTAAAGGCTACTCTAAAAGCTAGTGGGAATATTTGATTTAATTGTCTCTAATGTTTTACGGTACATGATATTTGGTTAATATTAAACATACTGCAGATCACACAACAAAATATATTTAATTCTTAAAAGTAACTCGGATATTGTAGGACTTATTTCACAAGGCCCGTTTAAATGGTATCAGGGGAGTAACTGCAAATTATAGTAAGTACTAATTTGACATATGGTTCTTCATGTAGATTGAGAGTGCAGTGTGATAATTTTTTATTTTAGGGTCCTATATTTATCTAGTTAATAATATTTCATAGGAAATTGTAAAATAGGTCAATACCGAAAAGAATATTAACAGTTTTTAATTTTTGGCTGCATGATCGTTTTTCTAGTTATTTTGAATATAGATTATTTTTTCTCTACAAGGCAAAAAATAGCGTTACAGTAAGCGCCGCGCCTGCCATGAACAGAAGCAACACCACACAGAACTTTGAATTCCAAATCGCTGCATGGCACTGAACTGCGCTTGTCATCCGGAGAAATAGGATATTAAATACTTAATAATAATTTTCTCTTACGGTACTAATGATACCATAATGTCCACTAATTTGACTGGCTTTAATATGCTTCAAACCGAAACACAACAGTGCTTACACACTGGTGCTTGACGAATAAAGCAGTGGTACCAATCCAGACGGCTTCTCGCATACGAGGGGCCTATCACCTTGTAAAAATACTTCGTTTGGAATAGCTTTCGTTTTTAAGAGTTTTTTTTCACAAGATTTCCATATTATGATTTCACCCTTTTGAAGTAGTACAGTAGAAAATAAGAAAGCAACCTGTCGCATAAATTTGCTTTCATAAGCCCGGTGTTTTTGAATCTCCACTGAAACGTGTCACAGCAACCTGGGAATATTTTAACTGTTTAATTTAGTGCCCGTTTCAGTGAAATAGTGAGTGTGTATATCACACGAAATTCCTATTTCTGCGCTCTGATATATTTTATATTATTTTGTTCTCTACGCAGTATATTGTTGAAGTACTGAAGTTGTTTTATAACCGCCGAAAAACATACGAGGTGCTTTCGTTATTCTATTCGACCCATATATAATTTAGTAAAGTATTATATAAAAGTAAACGTTGACCATTTATTTTTTCAATGTCTAATACTAAAGTCTTCAAAATACCGACTTCAAAAAGTAGCTCTGTATTTAAAAAGTACATAAATAAACACTGAACATTAAAAAATATCAATTTCTATAGGCCTTCAATTTCATAAATTTCAAGGTGGTAGGTCCCTCGTATGCGAGGCCGTCTGGGTTGGTACCAACGCTTTGGCTATTTCTGCCGCCAAGCAACGGTAAGTAAGCACTGCTGTGTTTCAGTTTGAAGGACATTGAAGCCAGTAAAATTACTGGGCATTATGAGACTTAACATCTTATGTCTCGGGGTGACGAGCGCAGTTCAATGTCATGCAGTGCTTTGTAATACAACGTTCTGTGCGGTGTTGCTTCTGTTTATAAACCGGATTTCGGAACTTACCACCTTGTGTTTTAAATAAGCTTTTGCTATCATTACGGTAGAAGATTTTGGTATGATAAAATCCCTGATTAAAGATATTTTGTGTCTGCTAATAAAGTATGTAGCTCTAACAACTTCGAGGTTGGGTAATGATGAATATTAAGTGGTGACAAACCCCAGACAACCATAGTGCGGCTCTCGAGTACCGTCTCGCTAATTACAAGATTAAAAACAAAGATCCCGACTACAGCCCGCCCTCGGGATTTGTCATGTAACGAACAATGGATTAAACTCTACTATTTTGTTTGAATATTTTTGTTCACTATCCAATGAAAGGGTTCTTGAGCTAATATTGTCGCTGCATTCAGTCATAATAGTGTAAATTATGTTTTAACGCGTGGGAGATGATCTTCTGCTTTGTCCGTGCACTTGAATATTTAGTTATAATTTTATTCTTTATTATTTTTAAATCATAGGAGAATTTTTGTATATGAATTTAATTTATTTCAGATAATTCATTAATATAGCTTTTAATTTGATTAATTAATCTGGAGAAGAGATGTCAGATATATATGTTTTCTACATTCTTGCGCCTTCCTATGTATGCCTCTCAGTTCATTGTGCATCTGCTCTATGCGCTGTAAGTTGTTGTATTATTCAATACTCCTAACATATTATTATCGTACTTCCCACTACTCCTACTAATATTCTAAATGTGAAAAAAATAATATTTGTAATCAATGATGCCGTAACGGCCAAATCAATTTGAATGAAATTTAGCACACAGATAGACGAGGACTTGGATAAGGATATAGACTAATTAAAACATCTGAAGACAGGGATATTTTATCCCTAAAAACATATTTCACACGGGTGGACCCGCGAGCAAATGCTAAAGCGCTATAATAATTATAGCAGTATTATAAGTTGAAAGCGCACATGTAGACATAGCGTTAGAAAAGTCTACTAATTCTATTCTATTCTCTTAGTGCATTGATACAAAATATTTTACCATTTCTTTCAACTAAATTAACTGTGCTGAATTTAAGATGAATTTAAAGTCGAATATCTAAATAATGGCTCCTAAAATAATGCTAGGATTGAAGACTATTCAGAATTCTGACATCAAATTGTACGATGATGTCTGTGCCGTACGAAAGCGTAAAAAGCATTACTACTGTAAAATTATAAAGTAAATATAAAGAGGTTTCCAACAGGACACACATCGGCAAAACGTTAAGTACAAAATAATACTCTTTTTATACTAATCGGCACATTCCGTGCCGCATGTTCTAAACACTGTTCCAAAAATTAGATCAAATGAACCAAAAAATTAATAACATTTATGTTGTAACATAAGAAACCTATAACCTACGTTCAACAGCGAACAGCATGTTTTAAAGCTAAAATGCAGTCGACCTAAATCCAACACAATGGCTCCGATGTTTTCGGGAACACAATGCGACGCCATCGTTCACCCCGGCTGCAGTTTGTTCAGGTGCTTGCGACTTTTGAATTCGAATTTTAAACTAAAATTTTACTTTGGGAATAAGGTACTGTGTTTATATATTTATTGTCGAAATTCAATATTCTTGAGCCTTGAACGTTGAATTAGTTTCTATATATCGGAGTCGTAGAGCCACGCTGTAGACAGTTTTGTCTGCAGCAGGATCGTTACCACTGTCTCACAGAAAACCGACGTAAAGTAGCGGCTTGCTGCTGCGTTTCGTACGGTGAGTGAGATATCCAGAGACCCAAATCCCCCTCCCCTTCCCAATCCCTAATTATCCCTTTCCTTTCCCTTATATTCCCTTTCCTTTTAGGTCGGCAACACACCCATGATTCTTCTGATATTGTGGGCGTACATGGGCGGTGGAGATTACTTACCATCAGGTGACCCACTTGCTCGTTTGCCGGCCTATGCTATAAAAAAAATATATTTGTTTAACCTTTGATACAATTGTGTAAATGTTGACTAGCATTTTCTACCAGTTGATCTTGGGTGATCGAGAAAAGCATGTACTTACTTTCTTGGCATAGTTATTTCGGAACGCACTTAATACTTTATCTCATTTATAAATTAATTATGGTAGTGCCAGTGGTGGGTGACAATCAATAATAGTATAAAGAAAAACATCAGGCTCACGACTTACAAAACAGACTTTTATTTTACTGTGATATCCAGACAAATAATCGCATTGATTTGCCCCGCCTCTCGCTGAAAGTGAGTAAGTGTTGTGAGGTAATAATATTTCTATTGAAGTATATACTATAATATTTAGTAAAAGTCCTTTTAACCCACGTCACTACACTGAACAATCCCGCAGCAAGGCAAATAACTAATTTCCATTTAAAAAGCCATTTGAAATTCAACAGCGGGCACAATGCATCTCATGTATTCGATCTATCTTAAGTGCAAAGCGTAGTCATGTCCTACATTTAGATGTTCCGTGAGCGGCGCTGGCTCCTCTGTCTTCAAACTATTGTTCGAAACGATTCCGATAAGAGAATTAAATTCCTATCACGAGCGTCTGCTCCATTCGATAATGTAACGACACCACTTCTATTCGACACGAATTTTAATGTCAACATTTTTAATAATGTTCTTTGAATTTTTGCGTTAAATTTTTTTAGGTATCTGCATGTGGCGGATGTTATATCGATCGATAATTACAAAGTCTAACAACCCGAAAATATTGATGTCCAATATAAAATGACAAAGATTACATTCCTTTTTTTATCTTTGTATAATATGTTCTCACACGTATGTAAATACATAAACCGTTGACTAATATTTCACAATATACCTATCATTTTTCCATTTGCCTCTTCTGGTTAGAAATTATGAAATAAATAAAATAAAAAATATTAATTGTGGACTATTGTTGTAAAAGATTGGTCTATTGAGACCCTAATGCAGTCCCTCCACGGTACGCTGGGCATTTTCGCAATCTAGGCATCGATCGAATTAAACACCGTTCGAGGAGGCTCCTTTTTTCACCCAGTATAATGTAATATTAATAACTTGCACTTCATTATATTCGTGTAGTTGTTTACTGCTGAATCCATTATTAAAGTAATCGTGGTTAACAAAAAATAAGGTCACTATTACAATATAACATCCGCTTATTGTTTTTTTAGAGCAGTGGCCGGCAAACGAGCAAGTGGTCCCCTGATGGTAAGTCATTTCCACCGCCCATATATATCTACAACAATAAATAGATATAAGATAGAATAATGGATACGTTGCCGACCTTAAAATAAAGGGATAATTAAAGGATTAAGAAGGAGTGGGGGATTTGGGCCTCCGGATGTTTCGCTCAAAACGCAAACGAAACGCAAAAGCAAGCTGCTACTTTATGTCGATTTTCTGTGAGACCATGGTAACAACCCGGTCGAGCCAGCGCATTCATGCTATAGGCAAAACTGTCTACAGCGTGGCTTTACTATTTATGTTTGTATATTACTACTTATGTATTTTTTTAATATACAAATAACAAACAATGTATTAAAATTATTAACCTATTATATTAGATGAGTTTTACCTCTGAACAAAGATATTAGCTTTAATCATTTTACTATGAAATTCCAGTAATTAATCGGTATTGTATAAACTGTACCTATTTTGAAGTAATTATTTACTTGGAAAATATCTAACTACTATTATAACGTTTCAAATATTAAGTAATAAAATACTTTTCTAAACATGTAATGCAAACCTAACGCCTTACTATTGAAGTGATTTACTTGAAATAATATTTTATATCTTCTATTATTTTATAAGCTCATACCTGTATCAAATGACAAGGAAGGTGAATGTAATGCATACACTATTCATTGAGCTTCTTTACGTCCCATGATATGATTAAAAATGATCTTATGCACTGAGGACAAATTCTGAACCCGGGCAAAGCATGAGTGATTTATTGGAATCGAAAACTCAAAAACATAATTGTTAGATATAAAACCAATCTACAGTATGCTGGCTTAAATAGTTTACAAATATAATGTGTCATTGTTTAAAACAAAAGTGAGTAAATGGATTGAGAACTTTGAACATATATCAAATATAATTATTGTATTCTCCCAAAATCCTATAATAACCTGATATTCTCACAATAAAGTTAATGGCCGACTTGTTATTTGAATCTCATGATTTTTCAGTATATCTACGCTGCAATCAAACTGTGATATTGGATTATCATATTTCCTTACAATTACTAAAGTTAAATTCTTATATCGATTTATGATATGCACAGGCATGCATTTACAGAATTACATAAAAAAATAATCATCAGTAAGTAATTCAGAAAACAATATTACATATTATATAGAACATAATAGAGCATGTCTGTAATTCACTAGTTAACGTGATTATCTGTCGCTTAGCACAAATTCTCGGCTGAATAGTGTGCGTTAATGAAGTTCGCTTATAACAAGCGAAACGTGCTCCGTACTGATAAACTTCGTCTTCTCACTTGATATTCCGAAGAGCTTGTTATATAAATGTTTATTGATACCTTTGTTATGATGCTTACAGTATTGCGGTAATTGAAATGTTAATGAGACAACTACAATAATTCCAAACGTTTGTAATATACAATGAAAAACCAAAAAAATGTTTTGGATGAGAGGAAGAAACTAAATTACCTATTATTATCCATCACTAGCCAGTGCCTACATTTCAAATATATAAAAATAGGTACATATTTTTTTTAAGTTACTCGTTTTACAATATTCCAGAATACGTTTATTTTTAAAACAAGTCGTACTACAATATTATAAAAAACGTTGGAGTACAAAATATATAATTGAGAATAAGAGGACAGTACACTATATTACTGATATATTACGTTTAATTTATTCACTTACAAATAAAAACTTAAAATTAATTCATCAAATAATAAATATCCAACAATACTTCCCCTTTTTAATAAAAATATATAACATCCTCATCAACCCGTAACGTAGTACTCACGCTATAATTACTGGCACATGACTGTAATAATGAACAAGGGTCACAAGAGTCCTCCGATGCCTGAGGGTCGGTCATTTGGTCATCAAAAGCATCATCGTACGTTATGACTCGTGCCCTACACTGTACAGGCCCTTTGTGTGGGGCATTTCAAAAAATTGCCTTTCATTTGTGACCGTTTGAAATAAGTCCCTGTTTTGACCTCTGTGTGTAATTAGTGAGTGACCGGTCAAAGCAACGTTTGACGGGTTAGCATTTTCACTTTACGCTGTATTTTCTGATATTATTACGAAAATAAAAAATGTAAACATATTCAGCGTTAGTAATGAAATATTATGTGCGAATATGATTTTAATTGACATCGTGGATACAATATTGATAGCCGCCGTGGCGCAGTTGACGACTAGCCGACTGTAAAGCAAGAGGCTGCAGATTCGATTCCCGCAACCTACCACTTTCAATCAATGGAATTTCAAACAATGGATTCTAATCTTCGATGATTATGGTGCGTTTAGGTGTAAGTTTAGCCTTAAAGAGAATTTTATAGGATTAGCACCTTTACCAAATACCGAAAACAAAGAAATACAAAAGCTCATTAAACCTTATTAGTTGGCGTTAAGTATGAAGCCACAACAATGCCATTAATATGTTGTGACAGTTCCGTTATTACTGAAACCGTAACCTGTGATCACATAAATACATCCAACAGTCACACACATAGTCCTGACCCCACACTAGGTTAAACCTGTATCATGGGTATCAGGAACTCAGAGGGACTTATATTTTTATTCATTTTAATATCAAGAAAAGCTATATTATTTATTGTATGGCCCTTAAAAACATCGTAGCCACCAGTCGACAGGCATAACAACCATTTTAATTCACTTATTAATCCCATATTTTTTTCAGACCGCAAGTCATTTTTATAATCGAATGATCCAACACCTGAACAATCCTCATTAAATTAGTCCATAAATCTTCCCCCATTGCGCTCACAGCTCTGTAAACTAATCGGTAAATTAAGTAATTACTCTGCTCGGTGAAAATCAATGTGTAGGAAATTTAATTTGTCCGCCAGACAGAGGTGCTCTTCAATGTAAATCCTAGGGGACGGTTGGGAAGTCTCACTCGTTTTTCTTTATTATGCACCCATTAATGGAAGGCGTTGTTTTGTGTTTTTAATATTACGTTTCCGATTATTCGATTAATTACGTATCGATATTATTCGATTTTCTTCGTGTGTGTATTCCACCGTACGCTATACCAATTAACGATGATTGCCGAAATTGCGCTTGGTTAATTGGATGACCCTTTGGCTTTTAAATTAAATCATAACGATAACGTTCATTCTCTTTATTTTTACTCAGATCACTTTGTACTAAATAGAAAATCATATTTATTTTTGTAGATAAAAAAATAAATAAAACTGACAATCGCATGCATCTTATTTGTCTACCGACTAAAAACACAAATAAAACACATAAAGATAGTTAAATCCTAATACTATGAAGCCTTTAATCATAATCCGAACGACAAACATCCAAACTACGTAGGTCCGTTAATAGATGCACCCAGTCCATAGGGTGATTGGAAAATGGTGTACCTATTCACTTTAAACGCTGTTGATGTAATAGGCACTCATGACAAAAAACATCCCAAAAATTTCATTAGGGCCGCGACAACACAGAAACAACGATCCTTTGTCCCATATATTGACTGAGATTGATTGTCAGTCGGCATGTGCTGAACGAGTTGAGCGAAATAAAAGCAAATGTTCGCAACCCCTGTCGACATCCGTCACGAACACGAATCGTTTTATTGAACTCCACTACGACCATATTAACTTTTGGTGACGTTGCGTTTGTCAATGTTTATGTAAGGCTATCGTACAGTTTTGATTAACAGCCAAAATCTGTGGCTTTATACGCGTCACCTACCGGTTATGATCACACTATGATTGTTTTTCGTTTCTATTCTGATGAAAAAGGTAATAAAGAATTTTTCACTCTGGACAAATAAATATAAAGAAACGTTTGCATAAAAAACTTATATTACAATATTACTTATAAGCATATAATGATTATTGTCACAGGTATGTTTGCAATTTAATAATTTTGTTTTATTTTAATTTATTAATATATTGATTAAAAGAATTATATTTATTTTATACAGTTAATAGCAAGATCCCCTCTTAGCAGAAAGTGAAGGCTCTCTAGAGATGGCCAACGTTTTTTATATATAGCTATATGCTTCTAATGAGTCCCAACTATATGAGTTATATCATGCCCAGCATACCATAGGCCATCTTCTTCTTCCTGAAGAGGCCCGTCCATGATGTCACTGTATGGTCCAGTAGTCATCCTTATGTCTACGCCAAAATTGTAAAGCATTATAAACATTTCTAGTTGTAATGCAGTCTAGTTTCAAATTATCTTTTTCAACACGCCGCTTGTCTTAGCGAGGGTTTATATCTCCTACAGAATGAGCACTAGTTGTCGTACCTCGAAAATGCAATAAAAAGCCAATGAACTCGATCGAGATTTATCTACATCTACTCCGCCGATCGCTTTACCGAATAAAAGACGGAATACACATCAATTATACACATATAAATTGAATATTGCTTAGAAAATTGTATTTATAAACGAAGCGTACCAAATCTCCTTTGATGTTGTCAACAAAATATTTTCGATTGTTTTAGAAGCATTGTAAATTCCCCCGAGCCGATTACAATGGAAGTGATTGAGTCCCGTCCCAAGAGTTTTGTAACCGCATCCTCGGAACCGAGATTATATTTATTTAAAACGATACCATTAGGTACGTTCTTGGCTTACTTCTAAGATAACAAGCATTGTTGAAAGTCTCTTGAGCTTCCGACCCTTTTCTCACTTTGACAAGTCACCCGTAAAGATTGCTTAGATCCCAGATCCCCAGTGCCTGGTCCTTAACTTGAAACAGCCTTATCGCTGAGATAGGATTAATTGCGGAAATACCGCAAAGATAACGACCAAGTTATAACTAGCCCGGCTTTGCACTCTGCGAGCCTTTACTTCCTTTTTTCCGAAGATTTAATATAACAAAGAGAAATAATATTAAACATTTTGTTATCTTCGTCGTGGTTTGAGGAGAAGGGAAATAATTTGATGGAAATAATGTCTGAATAGATTTTGACAGCACACTGTTCTAGTTTTGTAGGTGTATTTTTTTTATCTACAACAATAACTAAGAAACAATTGCAAGAAAAATCAAGACCATTTTGTTACTATTATAGCAAGTTTACTTGTTGCTTCTCAGGAAATTCTTCTAACAAATGGCTTTTAAAAAGAATATGTATCTCTTTTACACTCGTGTTATTAAATTAACACACTAAAACACTGTCATAAATATAGATATTTTTGTTTTTGCTACATCTAATGTGATAATTCCATCGAATTAAGAGTATTGCTGTAAACACCACCTACATAGAATAAAGTGCTGACACAAAGCAGATAAGCAAATTTAATATCGTTAAGTGTTACACTGTTACTTCACAATTTTCGCGGTGTCACGATGAAGTTTCTAATTAATTGAAACTGACTCGCTGAGTGCCACTACCTATTATAATAGAAGAGAAGTGAGAATCGTTTAATTTTCTATTTCTACTGCATAGGTTTTATTAAGCTTTATTTTAATGTGTAGGGACTTATGTAGTTACTATTGGTTAATATGTCCCATGGTGAAATTAACTTTTGTAGAATATAATCATACAGCGGCTATCATCTTAGGCCCAAAATCAACCTCACCTACACGTGGTACAATCTACTGTTTATCGGACAAGGCAATGACCAAACCAAGTTTCGCCAGCCCCCTCTTGCTGTAGACAAAACCGGCATGGCTCTACCACTTTACAAAAATCTGTCACTTTCAAATCGATACATTGCACGATGCACAGACGCACACAAAGGTGTCAAGATAATAATATCCCTTTTTTTGGTCCTGTATTAAACGTTAAAGGGCCCAATATTGAACCAATAAAATACTAAATTATTTAAACAATATGACACATACAGCGACATCTAGTGGTATATATTTAAACTAACTGGCGCAGTTGTATTGCATACGGGAGCGTACGCGGTACGACTGCTGGACTCGGGTTCGATTCCTGGATTGGGTTGAAGTATTTTTATATTTTTCTATCGCGAAATGCTTAGTATCCGAGACTCATATGTCTATGTCTGTGTCGGAGTATGCTCAGACTCGCCCTCTATTACATCATGGGACGGAAATAAGCTGGGCGAAACGTGGGTGTACGGGTTACATCTCCGCTTACCCCTTCGGAAATGAAAGGCGTGCGTGTTTATGCGTATTGCAGTGGAATTGTGGGTGCGTTGCCGTTCTTTGAGGAAAAAGTGAGCTTCTTTCTTTAAGGTTCCAAGTCAAAACAATTTCACAAAGTTATATTTGAAAATGCAAAAGAATACTTTCCAAAAACGTTATGGAACATAACTGTGCCATAGGACGAATGTTGACAGTACTTTGGCCGTACATATTCATGCGTAACAGCACATTATCAACAAAATTAGCGGCGGAGCTCACCGCAACAGTTAACACAGCACTCCATTTGAGGTTATGTGCCAACACTCAGGCCCAGTCCTTGAATTAGACAGACGGGGTAATGTATTAAAATTCAGTAATGTGACAACGTCTGCTCAAATTTGAGTTGAATTACTGTTTTAATATCATGTGTGTAGGTAATGTTGGAAATATTTACTAGGTGGTAGGTCTCTCGTATGCGAGAGGCCGCCTGTGTTGATTACTGATGGATTTCTGTCGCCAAGCAGCAGTGTGTAGGCAATATTGTGTTTCGGTTTGCAGGACATTGAAGCCAGTGATATTACTAGGCATCATGCGACTCAATATTTTATGTCTCGGGGTGAATCATGGACGCGTTGCCGACCTAAAAGGAAAAGTAAGGAAAAGTAATTATGAGATTAGGATGGGAATTTGGGCCGCCGCATATCTCACCCACCGCACGAAACGCAACAGCAAGTTGCTACTTGACCTCAGTTTTTTTGAAGTAGTGATAATCCCGATCAAGCCGATACAATCATGCTATAGAAATGTTTATGGTATAGTTCTACGACTTTTTAAGGCGATTTATTAAGAACCAAAACATCAAAAGTGATAAATCTAAAAATACTTAGACTACTTTATAATTAAATTTCATTATCAAGAATTCATTAGCCTACCATTAAAACCCTCGTAGCGTCACAATGCGGCCGTAAATCGTAACTACACAACGTCCAAATGGGCCGCGTTGGAGAACCCTATTCCGACAAGTCTCGGAAATGATGAAGAGAATTTGCATGGCTGATTGCCGACCGCTGCTCAATCAAGGATATTTAACGAAATTAGTTAATTGAGTGAACGTTCCGACGTCTCCCCACCCCGCTAACTTGCCGACGTTGACTCAACAACAGAAAAGCAATGTATCGAGGAAATTTAATAAACCATAATAAGATCAACGTTGTGCCGTTGTTGCTAATTGAAAATTGTTTTTGCCGCAATGCTGTATCTGTTTTCTGTTCAACAAGTAAAATAGACGTCTTGTATAAATAATGTCAATTTTTTTATCGTGACTAAATATGGTTAATTATTGGTAAGGTAATATTACGCATAGGCAGGGTTAATATGCTTTTTATCCTACCACGGCAATGACTACACATAATGACAAGTACAGTGCAGTCCTATTAAAATTTACAACCATAGAGCGACATTTCGTTGCACGGTTGTCAAGACTTGTGCAGGTCTGAAGTTGCTGGATATACACTGGTTGATCTCGGAACTCGCTGGAATAATATCGCGGCGTTTTCAGTGGTCGCTATGTAGTCGAAGTTTGTTCATTACATGATATATATTTTTAAATATATTTTATCATGTTTATCGTGCACAAGTCAGACGTTGTGAGACAAAGCTCTTTCTAAAAGATTAACCATACATAATAACAACATTAAATCGAGCAGAATTTCATATAAAGCGTGTTGTTGATAATAAGCAACTTAAATGGTTTTCGAGGCGCATCATATTGTAATTCTTATCCAATTTCGCGGGGAATTTAGCGAGCAAGTCTATTAATTACTCGCCTCCACTCTCGAGTTGTTTCAAAACAAACACTAATTAGGTGATTGAGTTACAAATTTCTTCGTCTCGTGAAAACTTTCCACATTTACGTTAGGGCTATTATTATTAAATTGCTAATTTGATGTGTTTTAAAAGTTCATAATTTCGTTAGGGAAAATAACGGGCAATATTAAGAGGGATGGAAATATTGTAATGTAAAACAAACAACGGTTGTTTGAAAATAATTAAAAATGCCTGAGGCAAATAAATATCTTAATTACATTTCAGTAAGGACATAATTTAAATATGGCAGTTCACAAAAATATGCGATATATTTATTACTTAATAAGGTTAGAGGACTAAGGTCTAAAGCCTCTCATTTGAAGAAACCTTTGTGGAGCAGTGAGACAGTATAATATAGGACTGATTATTATTACTACGTCGCAGACATCGAAATGTGTGTATCGAATTGTGAGGTATTTCTAAGTCCATTGAGAGACAGAGCGTAAAGTGGCATAGTGGTACCAGCAGCAATCCAGAGTACACCCAGCATCCACCTGGATAGTCACAATTGCACCGAAGTAAGTCACCACTAAGTTTTAGTGAGTATAGAAGCGTTGAAATTTTGGTTAGGGCGTATCCAGCAGTCGTTCGCGTAGACAATTGGATCAGAAAGTTGTTGAGTTGGGCATTACCACCTCCTTTCCTCCGAGGATGAGAAAGTATCTTTAAATGAGAGTTACCCCGCGGATTTTTTTTTATAAATACAACAAACATATTATTACAATATGGTTCCTTAGTAACACACACCGCAGTTTTATAAAAGGTGATTAAATGAGTAGACTATGAAATAAAAACCCGGTGTCAATTACAAAAGCGTCTATAACTCATATTAGATGACTATACAATTTTTTTAAATATAGCTAAGAATGATCTCGATTAAACTACCTTTCAAATGGACTATTTGTTTAAGCGCTGAGTTGCCACAAACAGTTATACACACATAACATACAACAACAGGCAAAAGAAATTCAAACTCATAACACTCAACTTTTTTATCGGGGCTTAATACCACTAAAAACAAAAAAAAAAACAAAATGAAAATAAATATTTTTTTTTTTTTTATCCTGGCTCGGCAAAGTGACTACGCTACACCTGATGGTAAGTGTAGCGCAATCCAAGAATATTGTCGACCAACGGTAAACAATGTGTCCATCGTTGGTCGGCAAGATCATGCCGGCCTGCCAAAGGGCTAAGGGGGAGGGGAAGGAAAAAGGGATGGGAAAAGGGTGAGGATCAGGGGGCGAGCCCCCTGGGGAGAACCGGATATACACTGGCTGACCCTGGAACGCGACCCACATAAGGTGAGCCACTATGGCAGGTTTTAGCACCAGTGTACGGTGGTCGCTATCCGGTCGGATACAAGTATCCTCCCACCAGCAAAATACATATTATATATAAATAAATTATTCATTCATTCATTAAATCATAACAAAATGAATATTATTCGGAAACGAGGTGTTGTTACGTTTAGTAGGATGTCAGCAACGTTATTGATTGAGTCTAATGACTCATTTTTTGCGGCGATCCGTTAGAGCCATTGTGGCAAAAACAGAGATCCCAACCGACCTTTTGTCGGCAAATTCTAGATAAGATTTATTTCTCTAATGAACGATCGGTATGCTTGTTGCGTAGACGATTAACAAGACAGAACTATAGGCTTTGACGTACCAAACGTTTATAAGCCATTTGAAATATTTTAGTGGTCCTTATAACAGACTAGCTTTTGCTCGCGGCTCCGCTCGCGTGATCTGTTTTTTCCGGGATAAAAAATAGCATATGTCCTATTCTGATGTATAAGCTATATTATTGTAAAGTTTCATTAAAATGCATCCAGTAGTTTTTACGTGAAAGAGTAACAAACATACATCCATTCTTACAAACTTTCGCGTTTATAATGTTAGTAGGACTATCCATACCACAATATATGGCTACTGTGTAATCATACTGTATTCCTACGTAAGTACGAGTAGATATCTATTACGAACGGTTTCACTCGCACTCCTTTACAGATCTTCTTTACATCATACTTAACAAATAACAAATTTAGTTTTACATCTTTTATTCATAATTTGTTTCTAAACCGTAACTCGTATTAGCCCAGCGTTGTGGCGTAACTCCGTATCCCTTTCATGAACATAGAAACCCAGAGTCCAGTAATAGGACAGTATATAATATAAAAGGCTAGTGTTATATTAAATCACATATTTATGTATTTACATAGCTTTACACATAATCTTATATGCTCTTTGTGAGTGCTGACATAACAGAAATCCAACCGTAATCCCGAACATCTCCAGATTAATAACATTCAACAATGATGTCGCATTGTTGACACAAGGGCTACCATCTCAAATTTCAGTACGCAATTATTAAACGTTAAATCTTATATAAAGGAGGCTTTATGTCTAAAGAGTCATATAACTCAGATTAAATTCTACTATAATTATAGGTATTTTGCGTCTAGCCACAACTTTGGTAATGTTCGAAGTCTCTAACTCATTTAAGCCGCAACACAGGTTATTCAGTAATGCAAGTTATAAATAAATTAATATTTAATAGTATAATACTAATTCTACGTTATTTACCATAGTAAAAGTCCAACGCTGAGCCGTATACATACAAATCTTCTCCTTAAAATATTGCAATTAATTAATAAACTTTACTGTCTAAAAGATGGCTAAAAGCAAGAAGAAAAAATGATGAAAAGCTTTCGAAACGTCGAGACCATAATTAAATTAAAAAACCGTGATAAAATCCATTTAAGTTAGTTTTATTTCAATGTCTAACATTACTATGTGATTGATTTGATTGATGAATTTTTTATCCTTACTCGACAAAGTAACTACGCTACACCTGATGGTAAGTGTAGCGCAATACAAGAATAATGTCGACCATCGACAGACTATGTATCTATCCTAGGTCGAAAAATCATGCCAACTTGTCTAACTGCTTCTTCACACTCCCCTTAAAGGACCCCACATTATAAGAAGACATTTATAGACATACACATAAAATACAGTATTTAGAGCCTCCTCCTTTTTGAAATCGGTTGAAAAGACCCTGCATAATTGCAAGGACGTAAATAACGCAATACCATTCGACACGTTAGAAAGTATCTCAGTTTAATGCTCGGAATCCCAATAAAGTCAGACTAGTGACAGTTGGTTACAGTTTTAATCTTATTTCACGTCCGTCGTTTAATGTGCGCCTAACAATCACTTGTAGCGAGACAGCTCGGTGATGTGTTCCATCTACAGTGTACTCAAAGTATCTAATTGTATATTAAGTTTATAACATAGGCCGGCAAGTGGGCAAATGATGATCATCTCTTCCACTCGTGAACCTCCATAATACCAGAAAAATCATAGACGCATAGCTGACCTTAAGAGGGATAATTATTAAGGCATTGGAAAGGGGCTTCCTGATATCTTCCTCACCGTACAAAATGCAGTAGCAATCGGCTAATTTACATCGGAGTTCTGTGAGGCAGTGGCAGCATGACGGTCGAAGTGATCTACCCATGCTGTAGACCAGTGTTTCCCAACGTGGGGCCCACGCCCAAAGGGGGGCAATTTGATAGTTAAGGGGGGCAATTTAAAAATTGACTCGACACGACTTTAACCATTTCGCTTTGGGTTATTTAAATGGAATGCTAGATATCGGTGACAAATTTAACAAAAAAATGTTAAGGTGGGGCATGGCCTAAATAGGTTGGGAAACACTGCTCTAGACAAAACTGTACAGCGTAACTCTACCACTAATAGATAATGTTATCTATACTAATATTATAAAGCTGTAGAGTTTGATTGTTTGTTTGTTTGAACGCGCTAATCTCAGGAACTACTGGTTCGAATTGAAAAATTCTTTTTGTGTTGGATAGTCCATTTATCGAGGAAGGCTTTAGGCTATATAACATTACGCTGCGACCACTAGGAGCGAAGCATCAGTGAAAAATGTTGCAAAATCGGGGAAAGTTACAAAGTGTAAGTGTAGTAAAGTGTATTTATATTTGAGGGCTTCCGTTGCTATGGTAATCAAATTGTTTGATTCCAAAGCGTTACATATCAACATAATATTATTTTTTATCCAAATAAATGTATTGTTGATTAAGACTATTTCATTGTAAACAATAATTTATAAAGAAGAAATATTTGTATTTTTGTATGTAACGAATTAACTTAAAAACTACTGGACCGATTTGAAAAATTCTTCCACCATTAGAATCCTACATTATCCCTGATAAACATAGGCTACTTTTTATGCCGGAAAAGGCAGATCACGCGTGCGGAGCCGCGAGGAAAAGCTAGTATAGTATAAAATAGTTTGTAATATTCAAGCCTATGACTGCCTCGGTAGCGCAGTTGTATTGCGTACACGGTACAACTGCTGTGCTGAGGTCTCAGATTCGATCCCAGGGTCGGATGTTATTGTTTTTTTAGTAAAAGTTTATATTGGGATTTTATCACGAAATACTCAGTATCAGCTCGGAGCCTGGAATTGTGCCCGGTTAAACGATAGACTCGCCCCCTATCACATCATAGGACGGAATTACGCTCGGCGAAATGTGGGTATACTGGTTACACCTCTGCCTACCCCTTCAGGGATTACAGGCGCATATATAAGTAATATTCAAGACCGCGGCTATAGCCCCCGCATGCCAAATTGGTCGACACTATTCCTGGATTGCGCTAAACTTACCAGCAGGTGTGGCGTAGTAATTTTGCCGAGCCAGGGTAAAAAAAAAAACAATACAGCACCCTTATTGAATAATTTATGCGCAATGAAAACTACGTACTGAAGTGATAATTGTTTATTCATCGTGACTTTTTAAATACAACTTCAAGCACACCTTAAATTTCTCATTCCTTACGTTACAAAAATTAAAATCCTTGAATTGGTTTGCTATTTCGTTAAACCCTGTACAAGCAGAGTGGCGCAGTGGAAGCGTGCTGGGCCCATAACCCAGAGGTCCGTGGATCGAAACCACGCTCTGCTATCTATCAGGTTGTCCACGTCTTTTAAAATTATTTTTTACTACCATAGCATGAATGACAAGAGTAGCTTGCAGTTCATACCGATATGGTGAGCACCACGCCTGTCAATAAGAGTATACAATTCAGAATTTTGAAGTATATAGTACCGAATGGCACTGCACTGGGCTCTTCACGACATTCGAGACTTTTGCTCAGTAATTTCATAAACGTCAATATTCTTCTAACCGGAACACAGCGTTATTATACACTACACTGCTGCTTGACGGCAGAAATAGATAAAGGTTTTGTTACCTAGATGGAGTCTAGTATAAAATAAACCTATCATTTAATATCCATTGTCAGTATACTACGCAAATTAACTTGCTCGGTCTGAAATTAGTTGTTGTAAATCTTATTACACGTATAAATAATGGAATCAAATAACGCTCTTTTTGAAGTGAAAACTTCTTTAGCCGCATTGAGCACATTTTGTCGTCTCCTAAAATGTTATTTAATTTTACATGATTGTTCGCGTGGTTCTTTTTAACGAGTACTGATTTTTGTACCAACTTTGAGTTGCGCCTTAACATTGCATATTACAAAGCCAAAAAATGCAAATTATTTTACGCTACGTTAAGCATTTAACGTCGTCCGGTGTTTTATAATTCCTGTAGTTTATTTGTAACATTCCAAAACTTACAATAGACAATTATAACAACGATATAAAAAAAGTGATCTGTACATGTATATATTTAATTGCCTCTCTCAGTCATGTAACAGAGCGAATGGGGATGCTGAAAGAGACCAATGCCAGCCATTGTCTTTTGTTGCTGCCATTGTAGATGTTCACAGGAAACAATTTTATTTGCTCCAACTAACGTTGAGGTTACTTTTTTATTTTATTTTAATACGTTTTGTGTGTCTTGCATTCCTCGCAGCGACACTGAATGAACATTCGTTTAGCTCATTTTTGGACGATCCGAAAGCTTACAACGTAAGTTGCTATGGACAAAATAAATTTAGATTAAAATGAAGTATAAACTTCAGCTCTAAATAAGCGGCGCACTCAAAAATATATACATTTATAAAACACTAATCTTAGAAAGGAACACAAATTACGCATATTCTTTTCTTTTTGCTACGTTATTATGAAACTATTACTATTGCTAAAATAGATTACAAGCGGTTACTGAATTGTAATGTTAGCCACATACATATTATTTTAATGATCGTTTTTACTGTATTTTTTCTTCAGCATCGTCAACTGTTCCATCAAATTTCCTTTGCCAAAAAATAAGTGGAATAAATTAAACGCTCGGCAAGCACACTCGACAAAGCAAATCTACTGAATAGGAATAATGGAGAATACTTGACGGGCTATAGTTGTGGAAAGGAGTACTTATTTCTGTTTTTATATTTCATTATTGGCCCTCTCATCTCATATTGCACTCCATTCGGATTCATAGAGGCCGCCATAAAGGATTGAAACGTGAGAGGGGCATTTCAATGGCGTAATTGCAAGTGCACTTTTTTTAATTCAATTCCTGTCGGCTACGGTAAAGCTGGAATGAACTTCATTGATATCGCTATAAAGTAATGAGTTTTTTTTTATTTATATTGTATCTTTGGTACGTTTGAAAAATGTAATAAAAGTTGCTTTGCTTACATGATTTAACAATACAAAATATAACATTATGTTTTATAACTAATCCTTCTATTTCCGATGTAATAGCTTTATCGCCGTAATTAAGAAATGTTGCGTATATTTCTGACGGGGAAATTTCAATTACACTTTTCCAAAACAATAGCTTTACGACAGCAATTAAGCAACATTCCATAAAAAAATAATTAACTCTAAAATCTTTTTCCTGATAAGTAAAACGCGTTTTAAAAGTCGGGTTAAGTACCGAAACATTATTAGTCCGTGAAGTATTTTTTCCAGGAGATGACGAGGAAAATGAGCAATTACACGATGGCGGTGGCTCAACTTAAACGCCTAATGAAATTTAGAGTATGCCAAATGGAAACAGCAATCCGTAGAGTCTACGCTAAATTGTGTATGATTTAGAATATTATTTTAAAACATTGCCATCAAATATAACTACAGTGTAGTTGTATGTTATACAAATAGTATTGTAGGTATTACAAATAGCAAAAATTTTTTTTGTCATTTTGTGGGGATATTCGTTATAGCTGTGGTTGCCTGTAACTAGGTAGCGTGATACATATGTTTATTTCATAATTAAGTTTTACATGTATCACCCGCTGGCGATCAAAATAAATAAATTAATAATAACTGCTCATCCAATTCTTTCACCAATAGAAAACTATATATAAATGGATATAAAATATAGCATACTATCCCATAGGATAGGCTATTAACATTAATAAATAAACTATCCTGCGGGTGGATCCACAAGCAAAAGCAAAATATGATCATAGATTTTAAATCATTCAAATATATAATTCAATCATGAAATATTCAAAATCGCACATTTTGGACACACAAAAGAAATTAATCAGTTAACAATTAAATTTTAAGGATTTGTTATTATATTCTGTCTAGAAAATTATGGTTTTATAAATACATAACCATTCGCTGGAGTCTAGTTTGTCACCAGTTTTGCCCAACAATTTGGACGCATTCGAAACAAATACCTCGCCCAGTTTCATTTCAAACAGAGAAAAGAAAATCTTCAAAAGAAAATCAGAAAAAAAGAGTTTCAAGAAGTGAAAAGACGAGTTTGACGCATTCGAGACGAATAAAGAGAAGCTGACAGAAGACCGAACCCAGTGGAAGAGTAAAGGAGAAGCCTTTGCCCAGCAGTGGGACACATTATAGGCTTGAAAAAAATACATAATATTGCAAAATGAATCCGTGCGTAATAATAATAATTTATCAAACCATTTTTAAAGCAAATTTAATATAAAAATACATAATAACTTCGTATACATCAAAATTACGGGACCTTTAACCACAACTATGGAAATTGTTCATTTTATTAATTGGCGGTATAATAAACTGGATTTATTCATTTCATTAATATCAATATTAAAGAGCATCGCTTTGTAATTAACAGGCTCTTCATGATTATGGGGAATATTTTTATCTATACAAGGCCGATTCCCATCGTTCCATTTCTTTACATCTTCATACCATCAGCTAGCAACTCTTGAATTCAGGAGCACGGAAAATTATTCCGAAATACAATTAAAGTGTAAAGCAATTTATTTTAATTTTAATCCTTACCTACCAGCCTGTGCCATGTCTTCGCAGGAACATTTATACCCTAATAGCAAGCGTTAATATTCATTTCAGAACTTGGGCCTCCATATATTATTATGAAGTCGTAAGATTCTTAATAAAGTGTAATTATTTGAAATTCTGCCGTTGTGTATAATCAAGGTATCGAGTCTCTTGGAGCATAAAAATATCAGATTAAATTCAACGCTACATTTTCTTGAAGCCGCTGTTGGTATGATCTTGTAAATTATACGACATTATTGAAATGACAGACATTTCATTGTGTTCAGTATATGCCTACAAATACTAAATGACGAACCGAATGCCAAATTAATTTAGCGACCCCTTGCTATAGCTGCAGTCATCAATCATTTTATATTACTTGAATGATATTATATATAAATGAACGATGTTATTGAAAGTGACTTACCACAGCATTTCTAAGTAACATTTACCGGTTTTCGACTACCGATGGGATTTGATTCTAGTGTTTAAGGATATTTCTAATCTGGGGCTTTGTATATAAGGGTTTTGACACAGTTTGCACCAATTGGTGCTCGCTGAGTTACAGATGAAGTCTAATAATTATTGATGGCATCCTTTGACTTACTGATGCGGGTGCATATTTAATATGGATTTTAAACGGTTCATGAAGATTGTGTTTGGATATTTTATTGTTAGTTCCATGAATTAGTTCATTTTTTTATCGTTCGTAGTATTTGACTAATATTTTCCAACTAGCCCTCAGCCCATCCTGTTAACTAGTACCGGATCTTTGTGGTTCATAGCAGATTTCTTTATGTTTGAAGTATATTTGGACTGCACTGTTTAACATCGGGTCCAGTGTAGTCACTTCGCTAGAATAAAAAAATACCTTAATAATCCCTTTCCATTAGGGTTGGAAATGTTTCATGATTATTCAAGTATGCTCATAGGCGATCACTTACCATCGTGACTCGCCTGCTAGTTTACCATTCTGTGTTAATAATAATATGTTTCCACTATAGGAATAAAGCCGATTTAAGAGTACCTATGACTATAACGTACTTAAAACATCTACAATAGCTGGTTGAAGGTTACAGGATATTTTTGTTCACAAATGGATAGCGACCACCCTACACATGTTGAAAAAACCGCCATAATGGTTCCGGCAAGTCGCGTTCTGAAGACAGCCAGTGGGATATCCAGTAATGTCAAGGCATGATTCCGGCGACAGTCGAGGAATGAATTGTCTCTCGACGGTCACTATTATACTGGAATGCACTGTATTTACTACCAGGTCCAGTATAGTTACTTTTTCGCCCAGGATAAAAAAAAATCTGAAAAATGTATTTTAAAGCCTATTGCGATTATATATTAGAATAGAATATATAATAGTGGACAGACGACCTGATAAAGATCGCATGAAGTCGCTGGATGCAGGCCGCTTCCAGCAGGTCGGTCTGGAAATCTTTGGGAGAGGCCTATGTTCAGCAGTGGACGTCTTGTGGCTGATGATGATGATGATGATGATTAGAATAGAATATGCTTTCTGTCTTTTATGATTATGATGTCTTTATATGATTATTACCAATGAAACCGCTCGACCAAATCAATTACTCTATTCTTACAAATTTAATGAGAAATGACTAAAAATAAAAGGAGGAGCATAAAAACATGATCCACTTTCAAACTAATTTATTTAACTCACAAAGAACAAACTCGTGTCAGGATAACAAACAGTAGGCCTACTTCAAATGCACTTAAATACACACTTAGTATGAATAATTACGACAATATTACAACCACTGTAACAGACAGCCAAGCAGAGGGCTGGCCATGATAATAACGACCACGATAGTCACTAAGGTCTTCACTGTGCGACGACTGAATGCGAACTGTGCTCTGCCAAGTCGTGCACCTCTTTTATACATAATTTTAGGTGGTGTTGCCCGATGACATTTTATAAACACCATCAACACAAATAAAAATAAAAAATATTCTAACACGGCCTCTCCTGACAAGTGCGCGTCCCGAGCACATTAGGTATTTACAGAACACAGCACCCACAAAACGCCCTACCTCATCACTTCATATGCCACGTGTTATCTATAGCCGGGAAAAAAGAAGTGATGCAAGAAAACCCAGGAACACATTGATAGCTAGCTGTGTCAATGAGTTTAGAAGAATACAATGCAAATAGTTAATTTCTAGGCGGAGCCGTTATTTAATGCCACTCCGCAACATGCACGCTGTGCCGTATTCTTCATCAGAACGCTGTTGTTGCTCTTCACAGCTTCCATCTGCCTGCGTGACGTACCCAACGAGCATCTTGCACCTCCTGGGTAATAAAAAATACACGGCAGAATCACATAGCTCGATTTTCAGCAACAAGTAAACCTAACAGTCAAACACAAACATATGTTTTGGATGCGGGAATTGAACCCGTGTCTCTCATTTCACAACATTATGATGGCTATCCGCTGCGTTGCAGAGGTCATTTTATTTAGATCGTACTATGGGTATACTCAAGCGACACTTTCTTATACTAAAAATTTCATAAATAAATAGCTAGTGTTTTATGCACCGCTTCGACCAATCCTGACTAATTTAAATAATCACTGTTGGGTAGCTAATGTGAAGGCTTTAATTTAAAAAGCTCAATATGAATCCTAGCTTGGGATTCGAAATTAATATTACTCTTAGAAATAAAACAAGCGAGAATTGGTTCACCATGGATCAGTCCTTAGATGTCTTCAGCATGGTGTACGGCGGGCTGCTGCCCGACGCTGGCAGACGGCTGCTTGCCCGTCGCTGGCAGACGGCTGCTGCCCGTCGCTGGCAGACGGCTGCTGCCCGTCGCTGGCAGACGGCTGCTGCCCGTCGCTGGCAGACGGCTGCTGCCCGTTGCTGGCAGACGGCTACTGCCCGTTGCTGGCAGACGGCTGCTGCCCGACGCTGGCAGACGGCTGCTGCCCGACGCTGGCAGACGGCTGCTGCCCGACGCTGGCAGACGGCTGCTGCCCGACGCTGGCAGACGGCTGCTGCCCGACGCTGGCAGACGGCTTCTGCCCGATGCTGGCAGACGGCTTCTGCCCGATGCTGGCAGACGGCTGCTGCCCGATGCTGGCAGACGGCTGACCAGCGCGTCGCTATAACCAGCGCCCAGCACCAGATGTACAAAGCAAGCTCCTTTAGCCAGCTCACCTCGAATTTCTGCACATGCACATTCATACATATGCGCAGTTCGAGCTACTGTAATCATAAGGAAGAACACACGGAAAGCATCGAAAATGGTTATACAGGTTTGTGTGTGTCTGAAGCACAACATCTTTTCAAAAGAACTGTACCAAATGAAGTGACCAACTGTACTATAGGCGCAAGCATGCATTCAAGCGACTACAGACAAGGATCTTGTAAGTAATAAAAATAAATGATTTAACTTTTAGTAGCTTCAGACATAACACAAATAAAAATAAAATTTTCAGTACATCGTGAATGACATAATCAGAACTTCCATCACTCCCCATACACTGCTACATAACAGAGGCCATTTGATTTCCGACAAATATTTTATTTGTTTGTCATTTTTACTAATTCATAGCACAGGCCCAAACATTAATACTACTCACGCCGTAGGTAGCTGCAAAATTTGCGAGCGCGCGTGTACCGGTTTATGCCACAGATAGCTGCTCGTAGGCAAGCGCGATCAGTTACTTTATAAACCGAACATATGTACCAAAGAAATGTACCGAAAAAATGTAACTAACAGATGTACCGACCAAATGTAATGAACAAATGTACCGACCAAATGTAATGAACAAATGTACCGACCAAATGTAACGAACAAATGTGTCCGACTAAATGTAAATGTACCGACCAAATGTACCGAACAACCCAAAACATATCACTTTGCACAACAGCCGCACACAACGACATTTCATATCACAAGTAAGCTTTACTCAGGTCATATTCCCACACCAAATACCACGTGCGCATCAAAATTTACATTGGTTACAGCGGGTCAACCTCAAGACTCACTTCAGGCTTTAAACTCGGTCTATAGTCAGCTTGGGCCCCACCGACATCACCCGCGATACCTGCTCCATGAACCATACTCTCTTTTAGTACAGCCCACAGTCCGTGCCACTCAAGACTAGTATATTTGTGCACATCAAGATTTACATGAGACAAGGCATACAAAACCAGTGCAACCGGTGATTGTTTGGTACATAAAGTCTACTATACAAACTGGAGCGAACTCACCAAACTTCTGCTAATTACCGACGTATACGTAATACTCGTAAATGCGTTTGGTCACAGTCGTCCCTCAAAGTTGCTCTGTGCGCCGCACAGATGCACCACCACACCGAGAGCACGGTGTTATAGTTGATCGAGAACTCTTGCGCACCAATATCTTGCTCCCAATGCCAACGCTGGTGCCACATCAGTAGAACTCGTCCATAACAGTCCAGGAAAGTTCTGCCAACAATTGGTACACAATTAATAACTTTGTAGGTGTATACACAACCATGAACTGTGGCGCATTTTGTCTTTAGACTCGAACATAATATGAAAGACTTTTCGTATCCATAAGCAGTAAACTAACACGTTCACAATAAATTTATTACTGCCAACAAGTTATTTTCAAAATATCTTACGAGACATGGAATTGTTAATAATTATCGGGTAGATAATTATTAATTTACATTTCTAAACACCAACAAATTTAGCAGTACAACGATTTGTTAATAATTATCGGGTAGATAATTAAGCATTTACATTTCTGAACACCAACAAATTTAGCAGTTCAACGATTTGTTAATAATTATCGGGTAGATAATTACTAATTTACATTTATGAACACCATCAAATTCAGCAATGTAATGATTTTACACTGAATGGTACTGGATTGCTGCACCATGGATCATCGTAATGATCTCTATCCAACACATGTGGTGTGACAATCTTATTGGCGATAAATAATAAAAATCCAATAAATTGGAACGGACTCACCAAATACCTCGTAGACAGTCGCATTTCATCGCACAGTTACAGACATATCGCGTAACTACCAACACAAGTGCATTTAAAGTTCTAGCATTTGCTATCAAGTAATGTCTTGAAAAATTAAGTATCAAGAAGTTGATGATAGGCTGTGGAGCCTATCCCACTTCTGATCTTACAAATTTAATGAGAAATGACTAAAAATAAAAGGAGGAGCATAAAAACATGATCCACTTTCAAACTAATTTATTTAACTCACAAAGAACAAACTCGTGTCAGGATAACAAACAGTAGGCCTACTTCAAATGCACTTAAATACACACTTAGTATGAATAATTACGACAATATTACAACCACTGTAACAGACAGCCAAGCAGAGGGCTGGCCATGATAATAACGACCACGATAGTCACTAAGGTCTTCACTGTGCGACGACTGAATGCGAACTGTGCTCTGCCAAGTCGTGCACCTCTTTTATACATAATTTTAGGTGGTGTTGCCCGATGACATTTTATAAACACCATCAACACAAATAAAAATAAAAAATATTCTAACACTATAGTTTTTTCAACAATGCAAACACAAGTGGACACGCAAACTATCTTACAAGAATTTCATTACGATGACAATGTTAGCGAGTTCAATTTTCTTGTGAGATAACGAGCGTTGTTAAAATTGTTTCAAGCTTCTGACTTGAGGCCACTTTGACCCCTGGCCCGTGAACATCGCAAAGATTCTCATTACACGTCTACAAAAGAAAACTTGTAGAATATTTAAAAGTTTACCTACGTGATACGTGTAACAAATTTAATTGGTGGCTTTTAGAGAATTTGTGAAAAGTGATATGGATAAGATCGTTAATAATATTATTATGGTGTTATATTACCAGACTGCTTTGTTATTCAGTTATAAATCATTTCAGTTGGTACAAAAAATATACTTTTATATAAAATATGTTATTTGACAGCACAATATGACTGCACAAAGGGCCTTTGCACAAATAATAGTTTTAGCAT
Source organism: Amorpha juglandis (assembly GCA_949126905.1). Lineage (NCBI taxonomy): Eukaryota > Metazoa > Arthropoda > Insecta > Lepidoptera > Sphingidae > Amorpha > Amorpha juglandis. The sequence continues at coordinate 9,291,776 of OX421380.1, forward strand.
CTGCAATCGGCGTTTTTGCGACAAAATGACGCATTGACGCAGTATCGTGTGAGCTGTAGACCAAACGAAACTTCAAATAACAAGATGCAAATTCCTTTTTCCTATTCGGTATTCTTATTGCAGTACAAATAATAAATAATAATCAAATCATTGTCAAACAAGTGAATATTAATAAACGCATTCCAAGCCTAACCTGATCATTCTAATACGAACATAATTAGGTATATCATTGGCAGGTCACACCAGTATGGCAAGCAATCTCAGTTCAAAACGACAAGACCTATTGCCTAGCAAAGGCTATTACATAGCACGTATTACGCAAACAAGGCACAGTGAATGCCAAGCCATACCATTATAATTGCATTAATTCCAGCGTACACTAATTACAGTAGCCGTTAAATCATTGTCTACGCAAATTGGTTTGATGACTGAAATTGCTTGAAGTCACAACATAGCGACGACGCAGAAATGTAAATCATTCTGATACCTATGCATTGTCCAGAAGATCAATATTGGAAAAGCACTGGACTATGCACTAACGAGATGCGAGTCTAATGAACTTGAAATCCTGCGCTTCCATTTTGTATAATGGACGTTCACGTTAAACTACGAACAAATAATTATTGGCGCGAGTTACTTATTTTTAGTTATTTTCTAATATGCAGTTGGATACTAAGCAATTCGATTAATTAATTATTTTAACAGTTTAACGTAATGGGTCATGTGTGGTCTGTGTGTGTTATCAATATGAAATCTTTCGAGTGAAATTTAGTTTTGCCATTACAAAAGCTACATACTTACACTTGTCTATTATGTAATCGAAACAGTTATTAGATTAAGTGTTCGTTCGTCTAGTCCGATTATTTCTAAATCTTTTCTAGCTTCATAATACGACGCTGTCTTTATCTTAAATGAAAACCAAACAAACCACATCTAACAAGAACTCCCACGTTTGCAATTAATTTCTGTTTCATTAGCCACTACTGCCGCAACTCATATTTGTTTACAAGCCTTCATAAATGTACCCACCACGGGTATAATATTTGATTTATTACAAGACAGATTATGTCCACTGCTATATCCTTAACATTTACAACGAACATATTTGTTCCTACGATCTGTATGTATTTCGTAATTCGGAATCTAAGCTATGCGTTATTTTGTTATACAGGGATTTATCTTTTTTCTTTTATTATACTTTTTTCTTTTAAATATTCATCTTGAATGACGAGTAGGTCGCTTGCCTGAAATTAAGCACACACCTAGGTATAAACAGAAAGAACACCAAACAGAGCTTTGAGTTATAAATCAGTGCATGGCACGGAACTGCTCCGCTTGTCAACCTGATACATAAGCTGTTAAGTAATTTAACTGGCTTCAATGTCCTTCAAACCGAAATACAAAAATGCGTACACACTGGTGTATATTTATTTATACTTACTCTCTCTCTACTCATGCCTGTTTCTCATAGATGCAGACAAAGACAGCGGATTTCCACTTGTTACGATCGTTGGCACAACTCTTTGGCCTAAATAGCTAGAATAATTCTCGTCAAAATTGGATTCCTTTAGGACTTTTTGAAATACGTGTTTTGTCACTTGTATCGAAGAACATTATTACAAAGTTTTAAGTTAATTAAACCCACAAGCTTCCTAAATGAACTTAGCAACCCCTTAAAGGGTGGAATGTATAAAAACGTATTCTTATGGTAGGTAGCACATGTAAAGGTTACCTATAGCTAAAATTTAGTCAGGGTAGTCAAAAATTTAGCTTTCTCGGTCCAGTTGTTAAGTCTGGGGGTTGATAAATCAGCTAGTCGGAATTATATATAGATTCTTTTTTTTTAGCATAGGCCGGCAAACGAGCAAGTGAGTCACCTGATGGTAAGTGATCTCCACCGCCCATGTACGCCTACAATACCAGAAGATTCATGGGCGCGTTGCCGACCTTAAAGGAAAGGGATAATTAGGGATTGGGAAGGGCAAGGGATTTGGGGTTCCGGATATCTCACTCACCATACGAAACGCAGCAGCAACCCGCTACTTTACGTCGGTTTTCTGTGAGACAGTAGTAACGACCCGGTCGAGCCAGCCCATTAATGCCGTAGACAAAACTGTCTACAGCGTGGCTCTACCACTCAAAAAAAATTGTAACGTCCACCCATTTTACAGATTAGTGGCTCCATGTACTATTTCATCAATTGTGATGACGCGATGCCCGATGCGCTTTTCGTATAACGTAAGCCTCGCAATGCGTTTGCGGGGACAGCTCTATTTGTAAGCAGGATTAAATGGTTAAATGTTCAATAGACCTACGGATTTTGTAATAGTAACGCTTTTGAACGATGGCTTTTTAATCGATTGGCAAACAACGCAGATATTCTATAATGTATTTCTTTTATTTTTATTTCTTTGGAAAGTAATCAATTGTACATTATATATGGGGTATACAGTATGATAGATAAAGTACAGGTAATTTTGCACAACCAACACCATTTTTCACATAATCTAGGGGTTTACTATAAACTACATTATACTCACGTTACTTATACTTACATTTTGTCTACAGCATAAATGCACTCGGCTCGTCCAGATCGTTACCACTGTCTCACGGAAAACCGACATAAAGTAGCAGCTTGCTGCATTTCGTACAATAAGTGAGATATCTGGAGGCCCAAATACCCCTCCCCTTCCCGATTCTTTTCCTTTCATGTCGGCCACGCGCCCATGATTCTTCTGGTACTGTACATGGGCCGTGGAGATCACTTACCATGAGGTGATATAGTGGACTATGCTCTAAAAGTCTTATATCAACATAATAAGTATGATCTGAGAATCGATATTATTAGCCGTCTGTTAGAGCTGACAGCCACTGCCGCTAGACTAATGAGTCGATAGTTATATTACAGCTAACACATGAATTAGTTAATGGGCCTAATAATCGAATAATATGGGCATTACACAGCCATCATCGATAATGCAAGAACAGGTTCAAAACATGGCACTGTACTCAAGGCATGTTGATCAATTAAAGGTGAGCGATTACAATTATTATTAAATCTAGTTTTTTTTTATAAAATCCAATTCTTCTTTAAATGATAATAAACCTTTAAAAAAACATAGTTCACTACACAAAAACCTTTAAATAGAAACAGTATAACTTCATACATTGCTAATTACACTAATTAGTGGCCAAAATACAATTACAGATAACGGAATTGCCCTAATAAGCCAGATAAGAGATTCATGTTCCAAGAACTAATAAGACCTAACACTAAGATATAGCACAGCTGGATCAACAAAGGAACATTCTCTTATCTGTAACACCGACACTATAGTGTGGCAGTTAATGTGACATCTTAAATTCAGTACCATCTAAATTGCTAAGCAACAGCTTTTAGCCTCCGAAGTGTATGTCCACTGGTTGTTTCCCGATTCGCAGCTGGCTTTTAGCTTGGTTATGCATTATAAATAACACTGAACTCGCCGATTGTTATTAACAGTCGGAGCTTGTAAATGTTTTCTTCGTTTTTGTTTATTATATTTGTTCTATACAAATAAGAGGGGTGTTCAAACTTTGACCACTCTGTCTGTCTGTGGCATAAACGATTTTTTATATCCAAGCCTCGCAAAGTGACTGCACTACATCTGACGGTGAGCGTAGTGTAGTCCAAAAAAACCAGCGACCACCGACAAACAATGAGTTTATGAGTAGTCACCAGAGTCATGTCATCAAAAATATTAAAACTTCACCAACATTCAAATAATAAACTAATTGACGGTTTTGGAAAAGTTTTACAATTTAATTAAGAAAAAACGCCTGTGATCCTAAATTTAGATAAAAATATCTTACTTCATCGTGAAGTAATTAAGTCTAAACCGTCTCGATGCCAATAAATTAAACTAATTTTATATTCCTTCCTTATATCACCCATAAAATCTTTAAATCTTCTGAGGAAATCTTTTATCTAAATCTTATGAACTCGTAAAGTTTTTTATTAATTCATATCCATTCATGAGACGATCTCGTTCATGATTACGCAGCAGTATAAAAGGTCAAAATTAACATATGAACACTCGGGTCATCTCTTCTACGAAGGATTACGTGTTAATAGCATCTTAGATGTTAATAACTTATGAAGGGTTAAGCTTATGCGTCGGTAATGGATATTATACATGACTGAAGACAAAACGGTCTCAGGGTACGCTCTAATTGCGCTTTGATGGCGGTTTTAAGGTTAGTAGTTACGTATTCAGCGATGTATGAATTACTCATTCAACAATGTAAAGGTACTGAGTCCCTACAGATTTAAACATAGACTAAAGTAAAAACTTATGTTTCAGTAGTTACTGAATAAGTTATTATGCTTAACGTTTATTTCACAATTACATTACGTAACGTTACTTACCAAATAAAACCTAAGGTTTTGCTACCTTAAGTGTATATCAAATTGGTACTTCCTAAATTAGCTATTAAATGAGTTATTAGGTAGATAAAATGAAAAGGAAATTGCGAAACAGGTCGCTACAGAGATTTTTATCCAACTAAATATTAATTGTTATGGTTTAGAAGTTATAATGGAAGCCAAAAAAACAAGAAAGGCACAATAAAAGGCAATAGAAGTTTAAAGGACGTTAAGCCAAATAGCTGCTTTATTTGTCTGTTTACTCTGTAAAGAACATGTGCGATATGAAATAAGTAACTGTGTACCTGCGTAGTCGATGAGTGAATTTAGTGCCAGACGAAAACAAACAAATGCAATCACTGTTAACTCTGTCATGTGATTTCAGTAGTTTCTATGCAAATGATGATTCGGCGATAATCACTGAAATGATTGCAGTTTTACAAACAGTTGCCGGTTTTGAGTTCGTGCGTTTCGATCGACTTATTATTCTTGTTATGGCTTTTCAAATAACGTTTCTGTGTAATTTTGTTGTTGTTCTTTAAAGTGATCCTACAATAGTATTTCTAGGTTAAAGATTATTTCTAGGTTAGGTTTCTAACTAACGATGAAGAAAAATTATTGCAAGGAAACCTGTACACCGAGAAGTTTTTCAAGAATTTAAAAGATATATTAAGTTGATTAGTCTAGCGTAGTAGAATAAGCCCTAACCACTTTCATTAGTAGAGAGGGCTTGTGCCCAGCAATGGAAGAGTATAGATGTAATACGGAACTGGATTCAAAAGCTGCCCGATATTTAGTAACATATATAGTGAAACGACTTAAAATATTTAAAAATTAATGATGGACAGTCTGAAAACGGGTCTTTTTTTTTCTTTTCTGATATGATATCCACTATAATACCAAAATAATTATTGAAGAAATCAGGACGTGAGCACACCTGGATAAACATAGCTTTGCAGTAGTAACGTACAAAACTCTCAGAGAACGAAACCGAGGGAAATAATGAGTTCATTGTCTCAGATCGTTGGCCTCTGTAAAGCAGAATACAACCACGTTTTATTTCAAGTCATTTCTCCGCCGGAACACGGAGAAAAAGAATTCTAATTCTCTCGCCTCCGTTCAGAATACAGATCAAGGAGGCAACGAACCTACATGCCAGCCGAAAATATGTATGTATGATCAGCATATATATTATGACCAGCTGAGCCTGGTAGGAAAAGGGTTTATAATCAAGCAATTTGGTAATATTTAATTAAATATTGACTCAAACCTACAACTAAACCTGATTATTTATCAGCTCATCCCGATGAACGAACGACGAAGTCCAACCAACAGATTTTAAGGGGTTGTAAAAAAGAAGGACAAAGGAGAAAGAACGGTTTATTGCCCTCATGCAATCAATGCAACAAAAGTACATAATATTACATTTATGAAAAGCATGCTATTATAAATAAAGAATTGCATGTCTTCATCCGCCTATGTGGCCAACTCAGCATAATGCTCTATTATGTGCGAATGACAAACAGCGCTTACTTTATTAGTAACATAAAGAGTCATATTATATAATATTTAAATATGGATGATCAAAACGTTTGTTCTGGTTGCATACAATATTTTACCTACGTATTTAATTGCAATCCGTTGGAATTTTGAACTAGTTTAACTCGTTTAGTGACAGAAAAAAGTCAATATGATAGGTTTTTTTTACCACAAAATGGCGATTGCTTTGCAGGTCGCTTTCTATACAACCAACATAAGGAGTTAGTTGCTTAGAAAATTATAAGGTATTTATATTTTGTACTCGAAAAAGATGTACACAATTTCACCGATATTATTATTCCAAAAGCTTTTTAGTACTTCTTATACAACACATTTTTAAACGATGTTACTTAGTAAATCTATCGGGGAATAACATCTTTTAAATCTGAATTATTTAGTAAAAGTAGTTTAAAGCAATATAGTAGCAACGTTTTATTTTAATTGTATAGGTCGGCAATCGAGAGTACCTGATGATAAGTGATTTCCACCGCCCATGAAAGGCTACAATACCTGAAGAAACATGAACGCGTTGCGGACCTCGATGGAAAGGGATTATTAAGGGATTGCGAAATTAGGTTTTTGAGCATCCCGATAACGCTGTATGAAACGCAACAGGCTTCCTTTCTTGTGTTAGCATTCTGTGAGACATTGTTGAGCTATATTGTCAGCAACGTGACTCTACAACGTTTAAAAAGATTTCAGCAAATGTATAGAAGGGCAATTTTAATTGTAATTGATTAGTTTATACTATTAAACGTGATTTATTAATTCTATAATGGATCCATAATATAGTTTTAGACCCAGTTTTCTTTGCTATAATAATAAGTTGATTAGAACTAATTCAATGAAGACATTCATGTTAGAAAATATTATAATAACGCCAGCTGTTGATGAATAATTTAAAAAACCTATTTAAGTTAATATTGAGTACACATTACTGTAAGTGTCATTAAAATTCATTGGATATTAAAATCTTAACTTCATGAATAATTTTAACCCAAATCAACAGTCCTGAAAAATTACCATTTTTGTTCTTAGACGTCTTTTTTCAAGGTTTCGTAACGAAATAGCTAAAACGTAACACATAATTTCGTCATATCCGTTTGTCCATATATCCGTCTATCAGTCCGTATATCACATCCATTTTACTTGGAGACTATAAGCACTATATAAATAAAATTTGGATGATAGGGGTATTCTTTGAACCACTATACTAATGAAATTAAGAATATTGTTTTTTTGATTGCGCACAGGCATGTGATAACATAATATAGAGGTTGCTAAATGACTTTTTATATCATTAGTTTGTGAAAGATGCGTGTCCAAAGTAGTGAATAATGTGCTCCTCGTCTATCTTTTAAACTACGAGGTGAGAAATTGTGAAAAAAAAAAATTACTTACAAGGTATTTCCACCGAAAATTGATTTCATTAAACTATGTTGTATAGTTTTCAGATAAAGGAAATTTTCGGTTACACGATATTTTAGTTCAGGGACCGCAAAAATAAGTTTGTTTTACATATGTCTTTTATTTTAATAGATACAAACATATTTTAGCGGTCGCCTTATTTTAGGAATTCTTTACTTGTTTGAAACATTGAATGTTCATTTTGACTACGGAATCCTTCACTGTGCGTGGTCCCATACGAACTTGGCTGTTTTTTAATAAACTAATTGTATAATTCAGCTTTGAATATTAGTGTTATTATAGTTGGGTTAACAAAATAAATGGAATCTGAAGTTTTTCATTATTTTTAATCCTCCAACCCAATTAAAAACATATTAAACTTTAATATAGACTTAATTCATTTGCTTATAGAACCAATCTAAATCGTTTCAAATTAATATTAAGCTCATCTGCTTCGTAGACGGATCATGTTTCTTTCATTACATTATTAAAATAGTAGATATATAAAAATCGTTAAGAATGAGAAGTACTTTTTTAAACATCTTCAGACATTCTCTTTTAAATGTTAATGTCTATTAAATAGATACTAACTTTAAGTAGGTAGGTACATGACTGTACAGACATTCCTGTACTTCCACTGGCACTGGTGTATGGACTGCTTTTTCATATCCACAATATATCCAAGAGTTCTAAATAATAATACAGCTTTATTTCTAGCTCTATTTCTATGTATTTAATTGAAGATTAATTACTAAAATAAAAGAACGTAATTTTAACAAGGAACGTAATTTATTTACGTTAATTTATTACTAAGAAAAGAACGTATTCGAAAAATTCGTATAAACAATGCCAAGTTCATTTTTTTTTATTTATCTACCATGATCCATCTAGAGTTATGATTTGGCTGACATGTAATACTGTCGTATATTTTTACGAGGCGCGTGTGTGAAAATATGGATATTGGGGTGTTGTGGTTTATATGAGATGAAAACATAACTTTTACCTATAAACTGCAATCGATAATCTGTGAAAGTAGGGAGACCTTTATCGTATATTTCAGACACGTATTCTTGAAAAGTATTATAGGTACATCATTTTGGTAATATAAAACAAATGTGACTTATACACACACCATGTTAGTATTTTTATCGATATTACCTAATAAGGCGATGGGCTCGCCACGTATTATTATATAATGGGATAGAAAAATGCTTGATGAAACATGGGTATACTAGTTTCACCTCTTTGGGGATATTCCCAACTTTAAAGTTGTGAGCTTATGTGATATATTTTCACAAATAATTATATTAATCCGCTTTCAATATTTGTTCTGTTCAATATATCTGCCATCAAGTGTGGAGGTATTGTTGTGTTTCATTATGAGACTTAATAACTTATATCTCGGGGTGATGAGTGCAATCCAGCGCCGTGCAATATATTGTACTTCACAGTACTGTGTGGTATTTGTTTATAGGTATAGGCGTGGCGCTTACCTTCATGCGAGCAACCTACATTTTTCGTCATTCAGGGTATTTAAAAAACAAACTAAACAATTTCATTCTGGGTTTTAAACAACTTCGGTCCTATTACAAAACGTAATCTAAGTTTAAACTAGGTTTATATTATTATAAACATTTTACGATAGATAACCATAACAATTTGTAGATATGAATCCATTTTGAAGTTAGTCTTGGTTTTGTAATAAGACATCTTATATTTTATTCTTAAATTAGAGAATATCTAGAAATCTGTAATATAAAAGAAAGTAAATGAAATACTTTAAGCTTAGTAAGAAAATCTCCTCGAGCGACATTACATTTTTCATATTATATTACGAAAACCTCAGGTAAGGTAAAAACAGTCTTAAATTTTTTCTTCAGTGTCACCATTTAATTCTGCCAAGGTTCAGACATAAATATTTCTAAATTAAAAATATAATCTTCAAACAATAGGCATAAAAAGAATAAATATATACACATCGGTGTACATAGTTTGATGTCATTGGAGAATACTTACTCATTAAAAAATAATCTGCTTAAGGTGCATGAAAAATCTATCACGTAATCAAATGCAAAATCGAAAATTGACAGATAGTATTATTAGCACTGGCGTTAGTTCTTAACCCTAACAAAAAGAAGGGAGTTATAAGGTAGTCCAATATGGCAGGTTTTTTACCATGTGTACGGTGGTCGCTAATGAGTTGGATACAAAATTAAGAGAATTAGAAACCACCATTGGGGCAGTAATTTTATCGAATGATATTGGAAGAGGCATTATAGACAATTGCTTAAACCATAAGAACATTACATATTAAGTGCACTTTAAAAAAATCACTAACACGGCCATCAAATAAGAAATACCACTTAAACTTGACCTTCTCGAAACACTAAAGACATTCCTAATAAGGGCGCTGATGGGCCTTGAGAATCAGCCACCCGTTCTCTTTTACGAGCCAAGGGTGAAAAGAATACTGTCCGGTCCAATACAATAGCAAAACCCGTACGGCATCGCAATATAATGACGTACCCGGTAGAATATTGAGATACCGAAACTAGTGGCTTAAGTGTACCTTCGAACATTTCATGTTCCTTCGTATCGGAATTAGATTGAATACTTGTTTTACGAATGCAAGTAAAACGTCATAGGATCAAATAAAATATAATAATATATGACTTGGACCTACTGTCAGTTAAAGCTAATGTTGTTGTAACAATGATAGACATCTAACTATAGATTATGATAGCACTAACACAAATGATACAGTCTTTAAAAAACGGGAACCGTCGCTTGTTATAATGACTATAACCGATAGTCGGTGTATATACTATGATAACAAAATACAGAATCACTGCGCTGTCAACATAGCTAGAAGAGCAATGTCTACTTCAATTGCTACTTCAAAATTGACTAATAAATTGGCTTTATCTTGCGATTAACGTTTAATTACATATTGTGTAAAAGGCCCTATAGCCTATTTACTACCATATGGACCATGTTGCCTATGGACCACCAATACACTAGCCTAGTTTTTGAGGATATTAAGTTGATTTTGTCACAAACCATGTCTAGTGGGCCAAATGTCCAAATCCGTTCAACCGATAAGGTATGATTGAATAACAAACATCCAAACTGTCACATTTACAATTCTGTTAGTTGATATGATTTTAATGTCCTCATTATATTACAAGGTTAAATGGAATGAACAACTACAGTAACGAGGGCCTTTGGCGTACTTCATTGTTGAAGGAACCATAATAGAGACGTACCTACTTTTAAAGATATATAATGTATGAAAACTACAATGTATTACAACACTATTGTGAACTAACCAGTGTCATCGTAGGGTCGCGGTACCGTAACGGTACTATATTATTAACGCAACATAACTAACCTTTAAATCAATGTGGTAGAAATTATGTGAATTTCTAGTTTTTTTTTTCATCCTGGCTAGGCAAAGTAACTACGCTAAACCTGTTGGTAAGTATAGCGTAATCCAAGAATAGTGTCGACCAACGATAGACGATGTGTCTACCGTAGTTCGGCAAGATCATGCCGGCCTGCCTAACTGCTTCTTCACACTGCGTTTAAAGGAGCTCATATTATAGGAAAGAGAGAGAACGCGTGTGCCGGTAATATGCATAATGCTAGTTTTATGCGACTTAACATATTACGTCGCGGAGTGACGAGCGCAGTTTTGAATGGTGTTGCTTCTGTTTATGGGCAGGCGAGAGGCGTGCTCGTTTCGTCATTCAGGCAAATATTTAATAAACTTAGTGTAGTTTAATGCCTGGAACTTGCTTAAAACTTAACACAGTATCAAATCCCAAAATCGGGTACATTTCCAACGAAACTATCTGAATACAGCACAAGTCCTATTAAAAAGCCAGGCAATAGCCTTTTGGACGCTACATAAAGGTCTCTTTGTAAAATACTGAAATAATAAAGTTTAAATTAAATTTGAAGCTAGTAAAAACTTTTTTCATTACGCTCCACGAGAAACAAATAAGCACAATTGAAGCATACTGGACGTTTTTAAAAGGCTATTTTGAGGCTCAAAACTGACGTTTTATTGAGTAGACAGTGGAAAGGGTTTGAATGAATAAAACGTAGAGGACGGTATAAATTACGAGAGATGTGGCTAATAGACAGGGAGCCGTCGAGTAGCTGATCCACTTGACTACTATCAAGCTCATTTTCCGTGAGTAGCTTCGTTTCGATGAGACGCCCAACAATTCCCTATGCGAAAATTCTCTACTGTGGTAGCTAACAGAGGTAGCAAGGATTAAATATGTCGATTTGATGAGTCCAAAAAATTTATTACTAACAGGTTATTTTTTTGTTAAATCTGATGATAATTATCTAAATTATTCGAAAAGATATTTGTCCTACAAAATGTATAGTTTGATCAAAGAGTCCCCCCCTTCCAACATGTATCGATAACGAGGTCATCAAAAATGATTACTAACCAGCTGCTTTTTTTTTGTTACTTACTTAATATGTATATAATTCAACAGTCATATTGTCCTACAAATTGCGTGGTACGTTATCCCGGTCCTACGCTCAGAAATTGTTAATACCACAAGACCATTTTTCTCATTACTAACTGTAGGACAAAAGTATTACATAATAGGTTAGTGTGTTCTCTACCCAAATGAAACAATGTCCTACAAGAAAACAGGTATGTATCACTAGTCCGACAAGAATTGTAATTTTTTCGTTTTCCTATTTGTAACATAAGAGACAGTTTAAAACACCTTTTTTTAAATAACTTATTTTTTTTTGTAAACTAGTACAACAATTAAGTAAATAAATACAGTAGCTACAAAAATGTATTATTTATTTAAAATTTATTATGTATTTACATATAAAAAAAACAATGGGTTGCACTCCGGGAGTGCCGGCAGAAGTGAAAACCTAAACATTAACGTTGTGCATTTTTGAATATTTTGGAATGAAGAGGGAATAATTTCACACGAATTGCTTTATTTATCAGCATAAAAGTACTATCATTTACATATGTGATTAAACACAATATTCATTTATTGCGCTATCGTACACAAAAATATCAATTTATATTACATAACAAAGTCCGGTCAAAGTCCTGTCAAAGTCCGGTTAAAGTCCGGTCATAGTCCGGTCAAAGTCCAATCAAAGTCCGGTCAAAGTACACACTATCGTAGACAAAAATGACAATTTAAATTACAGTACCTGGGCGACCGAGCTCTGCTCGGGTGAAAAAAAAAAAGTAGTATTATTATTCGCCAATAGATGTCAGGAATTAAGTCTAACCTCAAAGCAAACACTCATTGACTTCGTGTTACTTAACAACGCCATCTACTGTTGTGCTCACAAAAAAGTAGTATTATTATTTGCCAATGGATGTCAGGAAGAGTCATATTTTTCTTCCAAGTTTATGTTTAAGTTGATAAAACACGAATAAAATGACATTTTCTAAAAATAAAATAATAAATTTTTGAGTATCATCAAATCGAAATATTTAATCCTTGCTACCTCTGTTAGCTACCACAGTAGAGAATTTTCGCATAGGGAATTGTTGGGCGTCTCATCGAAACGAAGCTACTCACGGAAAATGAGCTTGATAGTAGTCAAGTGGATCAGCTACTCGACGGCTCCCTGTCCATAAAGTTCTTTATACAACGCTAATTGGGTACTGAATTTTATACAAATTAAGACACCTGACCTGACCAAAATGTTTGTAGGTGCATATTATCTGTAACTTATATTTACGTGGCACAATGCGTGGCACAGCTGGCCGTGAAGCGGCAGGCCGCTGGTTCGAGTCCCACATCGAGACAAATGTTTGTGTGATTCAAGATAATTTGTTTCTGTTCTGGGTGTGTTTCCACTAAAAGACCACGTGTCAAAACTCTTCATAATAACGCTTAAAACACAATAGAACATCTCCACGATACTATTATTGAAGCACACACGTTATTTCAATACAAAGAACAGTCTTAAAAATTTGAAAAGAGAACCTCACCAAGACTACTTGTGGACATTTTACTTCAGTTAGTCATTTGGACTGGACACTTAAAATGTTAAGCTGTGGAAGTAGCCTCGGTCAAGCCGGCCGGGCCCTCGTGTCGAGAGGCGGCATTATGAGCCGTCTGCTCACTCCCTGCTCTTCGCGTTCACGATTCAAATTGAAAATTTAAGAAAGCCCTCGGTATTTCAAATGTAATTGTCCTTGTCTGCTTTGTTATTTCATACGGTCTTAAAATTAAATTAAATTAAATTAATTTATTGATGTAGGCAATTCAAGTAGTTCATATAAAATTTAGTACAAAAAATGTTGGATGAAAGATGCCAGATTTCATAATAGCTTATGTATGTAAACGTACCAAATTAAATAAATACACCCAACACATAGTCCTGACCCCACACTAGGATAACCGGTATCGTGGGTATAAGGAACTAAGAGGGACTTACGGTACCACAATACCAGACGCGAAAAAAACTATTTACATATGGTAGAAATATTTGTATCGGTTCTATGAGATTTTATTGTTTCATGCATTTTGTCGACGGACTTCTTAAACCAGAAATATGTATGAACTAAAACATGTCAGAACCTTCTTACTAATAGACTCGCAAAAACACATTAAAAGATCAAAAAATACTTAATCAGTTATTCATACAGCTGTAATCTAAAAACACTTCTTGTAATATTACAAACAATTTATCATTACCGTCAAATTTATACGTTTTATAACAGAAGTTATAACATTAATGAGATTTTCCTCATTTACCTTAATTTATAATTTCCGTTTCTGCCTCTTATATGACTAAAAACGTTAACTGCCCGGAGCTCATAGACTCCGCATATTTAGGGCGCCAGAGTGGGATTGTACGAGAAATAAAACATAAATTATTCAACAAAGGCAATGAGTCCACGTTTCATCTTTTCCATTATGTATAAATATTTGGAGAGAAATACTCGTTCAACCTTATTTCGTAAATTAACAACGTAGAGATGTGCAAACTTATCTGTGCGGTTAACGCCAGCGCTGTCTGTATTTTTGGAATGGTGTAAAAGTATTAGATAGCGCTTAGTTTCGAGGTAAGCCACGAGCGCGAATAATTTTGCAAAACTGTTGCTAGATTAGTTTGAATACGCTCAGCAAATAAAAGCTTACGAAATGAATTCGGTAACCGCAATAACTTTTGGCTAATATTCGTTTTCAAGAATAGTTTTACGCTCTCATTTATTTGCAAATCGCCGTTTATTCTCTTAAAATGCTATAAAAGAAAAATTCGTCAATGACACACACCCACGTATATTACAAAACTTTCCACAGTTTTATTGTGGCTCACGTACAATGGCTTTGCTTTTCAGTGTTCTTTCACGAAACTTTTCCATTCCGTGTCTCAATAGCCACCGTTGTTATAAATAAATGTTTTCGAACAAACTAAATAAACAAAATGGAGAAAACCTGTAATTGTTCGACGCAATTCTTCTTCTGAGGATTTTTCAGTTGACGAACCATTCTCCTGCGTAACAAAAATATCGCTTAGTTTTTATACCTAATAATAGTAAACCAAGCTGCGATGAATCAACCGGGAGGGATATGGACTGCCGAGACGAGAACGTCGCAGGTTCGAAGCCAGACTCAAAGAGCATATCTAATTTGCTAAGTTACGTATGTATTCACTGTCAATTATAGCTTGGTTTAACATTGAATGTAACATCGCGAGCAAATCTGTATACTTGTGAAGTTCTCTATATAAATGTAATATATAATTTCGATGATATGTGTAGTCTGCCAATCCGCATTAGGCCAGCTTGATGGACTAAATCATAATCTCTCTAATTCAGTAGAGGAGGTATTGATTATTTATTTGACCAGCAATGGAAAGTATAAAATTCAAGGCTGGCATCATTATATAAAAAGAATTAACTTGACTTTCGTCTCATTTTGAAGCTTTGACACTATTTAATAAAATAATAATAAATAACACCCAACAGCCACACACATAGTCCTGACCCCACAGTAAGATACGAGTCTTGTGTCGTGGGTATCAGGAACTACGAAAGACTTTCGGTCTCACAACACCCAGACCCCGAAACAAATATTTGCTCGGTGCGGGAATCGAACCCACGACTTCACGTTTCACAGTCGGCTACTCGCCCACTGCGCCACGGAGGCTGTCAAAAAATATAAACATATTTGACCCAATACACGACACTATATAATGTCGGGAATAAAAAGTAATCTTAACAAATTAAAAGCCCGAAGTAGAACGACTTACGACTGCAGAAGAAACAGATGCGGGTTTAAAACTACGTGAAGGAAGGCTTGAATATTCTGCGTTGGCTAATTACGAAATATTTCAAATTCCAAGCAAGATAGATAACAGACCTATCTCAAATTACGATACTAATTACACAAATGCCAGAAATATTTACTCTTTTCTTACGGTATTATAAGAAATTGTTAAATATAATTTCACCTGATATAATATTTTTTATTTATATATCATGTATTTATGCACCAAATTATATCATATTATACATACCTATCCTAATATTAGAGATTCTTCAAATATTTTTCCAAGAACGGAAAATATTGTTTCAGTACGCCCGCGGCTGAAATTTACTTACTAGATAACCATAAATTCTGATCGTTCAAATATCTCAAATTTATTTAGCTTTTATATAAAACCACGTCTGAATTTACATCAGGCTACGAGAGGCCTTTTATTATCAATTAGTTAGAACTTGGCCTCATCGACTTTCAAACAAGACGTCGCTTTCCAGAAGGCCTTATTGACCAAGCACTTTCCAGCTTCCATCAATGTTAAATCTTTAAAACAATTTCGACATGAGGACCCGTCCCTTCTAAGTTATTCTAAAAGTATCCGCCGACTGAATTAAACAGCGACCCTATCATGGAATAATTGTAAGGCAACAACATTGTTTAGTTTAATCAAGACCCCCGATTGCCTTTACTAACCTCGACTATATAAACTTCAGAGCAAATTCAATTAATGCTGGGATCACAACAATAACAGTTTTCGGTAATTATGTTTGTATTGCAAACTGATGCTTGCAGGCCGTCCTTAACCTCATTTACAGATAATTACATAACGCACACGTAGTTACATCGTAATTTAATAACAACATTTTGTTCTTCAGATGAGCCCCTCGCCTGATAGTAAGGGGTATAGCCGCATAAAGACGCATCGTCTATCATTAGTCAACACTATTCTTGGCATCAACTTCTTTACTAGTTTCGGTGGTGGTGACGTTTTAGTCACCATATTAATATTTATCAACTGGTTTAAACTGTTTAAAAATCTAAATATATAAATAAATCAAGATACATTTTTTAAGAATAATAAGAATATAAGTAATAAGACTTATACATCGGTATAATTTGAAGAGTTTGCTTAAACAGCCTAGTACCCTTTAGTAGACAACGAATGACGTGAGATGCTGATAAACTTGGCTATATACGTCGTTTTTATCGTACTATAGAGTTCAACTTGATCACCACTCGGTAAAATATTTCAAGTTTCATACGATATACTCATTAACATCTTAGTCGGCAACTCTCAGTTAATTACAGGAACATCTGTATCACACGAGGGGTGCTGTACATGATACGGGCATTAAGTGCGCTCCATTGTTTGGAGGGCCGTCTGTCTCGCGCATCAAGTGTTGTGTTTTTTATCGTTTATTCCTTGCCTCCCGTCTTCCTCGCATGTTTCCTAGACTGTGTCCACATGCTTTTTTATTTGTACATAAATACACTGATGCCGACTGTGACGACAATTGGATTTTTTGTAAAACAAGAGTTTCGTGAAAGGCCCTAGCTCTAAGCTTTGCATTTTTGTTTCTGCTTTTGTTCTGTTGGGATTAAAGTCGTAGCTACTGGCTGAGGACAGATTACTTTCGTCACTTAACGTTGCGACTGAGCTATGCACATGGATTTTCAAAAAGGTGTTTTCCTTGAGATTGGGTCTGGAACGGAAATACTGGATGAGATAGAATGGTAAACAATACTAATCTACACATAGTACGTGTAATAATAGATTAATTGAATAATTAGGAACCGATGGTAGATTGTGGATGCACCTTATGTGGCTATTGAAACTCACCCCTCGAAGATAAGACATAAAAGATCAAATAAACCTCATATATGAAGCTTTGCAATCAACCATCAGTATATTCCCCGGTACAGTCGCACATGTTAAAATACATATAAAACAACAACATTTTGTAAATTAATTCATGTTTTTATTAAGAATATTATTCTGACCCTCGTACATATGTATATTCTACGGAAACTCAACCTCATTTCCACGCAACAAACAATTTTCGGGATCGCAAGGGAATAACAGAATATTAATAATATCTCAGATTTATTATTTCATGCTAGTGAACTAACCTCATGAAGTGGTTTATTTAGTAAAGGTCGGAACTCCGATTCGTTGCTATAACACGGCAATTTCCGAAAGCTCTCGAAAAGGATATCAATTGCTATTGTTTATAGGTCTTGTGAAATCAGACAGGCTATATGTATTGGTCTTAAGTACAATATTGCCGGACCATACTGGTAGCCCGATACGAGTATGAATAAATAAAGTGATATAAACCACATTCTCTTACGTTGGTGTTTACGTAGAAATGTTCTTCGAATACATATTATATTGATACTTGGCAATAGATAAAGAATATATTATATGGCTATCAGAAATACTAACATTGTGTTTACTGCGTCCTAAATAAGCAAATTTATAATTATTCCATATTTTAATTTGAGTCGTTGCAGTACTGCCCAAATTTTGTAAAAATATATGTTATTGTTAGCTAATCGTTATTAACATTGAATTACTCTATTTTATCATTAAGATACTTAACGCACATCTGAACAAAGAGCTAAGAATTCCTTCGATCATCCCTATTAGAATTATAAATGTGACAGATGGAATTTTTGGGAATTTTTAATAATAATAATAATAATAATAAATACACCCAACAGTCACACACATAGTCCTGACCCCACAGTAAGATACGAGTCTTGTGTCGTGGGTACCAGGAACTACGAGAGACTTTCGGTCTCATAACACCCAGACCCCGAGACAAATATTTGTGGATCACACAAATGTTTGTCTTGGTGCGGGGATCGAACCCGCGGCCTCTCGCTTCACAGCCGGCTACTCGCCCGCTGCGCTACGGAGGCTGTCAATTTGTATGTTTATTAATCAATTACGCCTTAACAGCTGATCGAGTTTAGTTAAAATTTGGTACACAGGTAGAGTATTACTCAGATTAAGACATAGGCTACTTTTTATAACATAAAATCATTCACACATATACAGGGTTATTTTTAATACACTGACAACCTCGCAGGGCCATATAGCTGACCCCATAAGGAACAACTTTTGTTCTACGAGTTTGGACATAACTCAATACATAAAAAAAAAATATTTTACAAGTTTTTGTTATGTAGTGTTTTTGTTCGTACGTCTACGTGTAGGTATTATCGATCGAGACGGCGCGGCCGGTCATTGAACTGACGCGCGCGCCCGCGTGTATTACGTAATCTGCGCGTAGGTAAAATTCAAGACGGAAATTAAATTCATAATTATTTTTGTATGAGAATAAAATCTAACAAATTATGAAAAGTCGTAGAACAAAAGTAGTAGCAAATGACCTTAGGAATCTACTCCTGCGAGGTTGTCAGTGTTTTAAAAATAACCCTGTATAACCTAAGCCGATCGCCTTACGGCATCCATCGAGCACTAGTTATACAAAGAAAGTGCTAAAATAAAAGAAAATACACTTTTACATGAAAGTAATATCCGTGCCAAGGTTTATTTCTTCCGCAAATAAAGGTCTAACTATTAAAGAACTATAAAGTACTAATGTACAGAACATAAAAAGTATTGCCTTGTAACTTCCATGCTTTCCACCAGTGATTTAGCACATAAAAGAAATAACTTTCAACAATAAGAGTTTGGCACTGAAATACATTTATTTACACAGATAATATGTAATATGTTTTTACAAAAAAAATCTAATCCTCTTCGTTACTATACGCATCATAATAGACAAGAAAACGATCATTTTTACTATTGTTGAATAAACTTCTTTACATAGCATAGCCCGGCAAACATTTCGTCATAGAGGCAATTAAAAATGAGCTAGTGAGTCACCAGTAGGTGATCTCTACCACCTATGAACGCTCACAGTTCCAAAAGAATTATGTATGCATTGCCAACCTTAAATGAAAAGAATAATTAAAGGTTTAGGAAGGGATATATGGGCCTCCAAGTATCTAATTCTAACTCATAGTACGAATCGCAGCACAAGCCGCTACATATATACATTGGTTTTCGGTGAGACAGTGGTAATATCCCGGTCACGCCAATCCGTTCATGCTTTAGACATAACCATCTGCAACGTGGCTCTGTCACTTAAAAATACACGTAATTAATTTTTATACAGTGCAGTCAAAACATTACGTCGATAGTCAAGAGATTTTGCGTCCCTCGACAGTCGGCAGAATTACCCCAGCCTGCAGTTTCATGGCGTTCTACCATACAATACTCTTGAATATAAATATGACATACATAATAAAAACTATACACCATACATACCAGTTTATGCTTGACAAACGACTTAAGTCTATGAAGTACACACGTTGTAACGCACTCGGCAGTCGGCTCTAGTGGAAGGGTGCGCGTTGAGCCAATGACGTCACTTCGCATGTGCCCCGTTTTTTATATACCGCACTTCCAACATGGCGGTACTATTCATATATAGTGCAGTGTAAATAAAGGCTTCGTGTTGCTTAGGGTGTCTGAGTGAAGTTGTTTGGAAACCTACTCTATGTGGAATATTTTCCCTCAAGGACTGTCTTGTTGAAGTATGGAACTTAGGTAAGTGCGATGAAGGTTTCGGTATTTTTTTCAGAGATCATTTAACATTCATACGCCTGTATCCCCCAAGGTGCTGCAGAGTATTGTATCATCATCATTTGCTATATTTTCATCCTATGATGTTAGAGGACGAGTTTCGCACTATGCTAATTGTTACATTTACTTTTATTACGTGGCAGGGCTTCGCTGTATACAGTTTTCTCTACAGCATAAATAGACCGACTCCACCGTAGTGATACTACTGTCTCACAGGGAACTGAAGTTGTAGTTTGCTATTGCGTTTCTGTAAATGTGACTTTCAGACGCCCGAATCTTATTCCATTTCCCAGACTCCATTCCTTTCCAATCAGACCAACAACGCACCCATGATTCTTCTAGTATCCTGTGTGTTCATGATCAGTGGATATTCATTAAAATCAGCTGAACCACTTAAACATTTACTGATGTCAGTAAAAAAACAATCCTAGAAAATTCTTATAAAATGTACTCAGAACCTTACGTTTTAGACATTCGCGATTTGCATACGTACTATATTTATTTATACAGTTCTTAATCACGTAGTATTCGAGGTTGACTTTGAACCCTTGACAATGGTTAATGTAACTCGGTCGAAACGTCGGGAAAGAAATATATAAATAGGTAGATAGATAGATAGATAACTATTTATTGCACACCAATAATTAAAATTATACATTAAGAACCTTACAACTAAATCAAGTAACAAAAGGCGGTCTTATGGCTATAATTAAAATTAAAAATTAAATTTTTAAATTTATACCTTCAAATATTAAATGATTAAGACCCGTATAAATACATATTATAAGTAAGTAAGTCTGTTACAGAACTTGTCTAAAGATACGATTTTACTTCTAAATAAATACTGAAATTACACAAGCTTAATTATATTACTCGTTGGCTGGTATATGTGGTAGAATACATGAGTGAGGTTTCATAGGGTCTTAAATTTCAATTTCAGCGGATAAGTGAAAGCATTACAAGACTTATCCAGACGGCTTCAGGTTGTGTGCAGGAGCCAATTCTTTATAAATCCTTTATGTAAGAGATTTCATTTTGATCAGATTCATTAGTCATTGTGTTTTATTAAAAACATAAATCTTCTTTTATTTTCTGCATAAAGATGTGTAATAAAATCAATCTTAGTATCTTTTATTGTTGTTTATACATGAATATCAGTGTCTCTATTTTTATGAATTTAAAATTCTGATAAAATGTGAAGTCGAGCAAATCCAATCCAATTTTGTATTATGATGTGGATTCGAGACATTTTCAGAGTACACATGTACATGGCAGAAGTATTACTGAAAATCCATAAATAACCATATCACATAAAATTTAAATAGAGTAGCAAAAACTATTTGAAATTTTTAATACTATTTACGAATTTACCATCAATAAATCTAACGCGTTTTGCAAGCGTCCAAGATGTCGAAAACTGCTTACTATCAGGCGGTTTCTCCTACTTATTATCATAACAAAGACGGTCTATACATAGATAAGTTACGCGGGAGCGCCCGGCGGTTTTTAAAATGAATACAAGAAGTCTTCACGATGAAGCTTTATTTCGTACTGAATTATAATTGACAAATTTCCTTATTTATACCTGTTCATCTGTTGACAATGAATGCTTAGTTCTACGAATTATGATCATAATAAGATCATCGTCTAGACACTAGATCAGCACTTTTTATGGTCAACATGTTTTGATATTAAGAGCTTTAGCCAAAACAAGAATATCATATTACACATGGATAGGGTTACATAGAGTACTTGCGTCAGCAATTGTAATGTCCTTCCTATAGTAAATAAGGTTACAACACATTAGCATGCGGTTATAATGTCATGAGCGGGAGCGGGGTGCATAACTACATATCCATCCCACAGAGAACCTATCACCTAAAGAAATTCTATACTACTCACCAATAATCTTAAATCTACGTACATTATGTAGTCCATTACATTACGTCATAAATTCTTGTATCAAACGGCTGTTAAGCCATCGAAGCTTCATAAAATATTATGGAATATTTTCAATACTCTTACAAAGGACTTAACGAATACTAGTTTTTATTGACGTTATTGCTTTTGTGCATTGACACGAATGGATTACTCGTATTGTTCCGTGTAAATGCAATTCGCGCTTGCTGATACTTCATCACGTCTCTACATATAAAACAATCGTATTTATTCCATAAATGTTCTTTTACGCTCAATGGCCTTACATTTCGCTTCAAAGGAACAATTTTATTGGACGAATTAAAAAATCAACCATCCTTGTTTAATCAATTTGCAATTTGTCTGATGTATTTCGGGAACGCTGCAACTTTACTGATATGAAATAATTAATTGTAAACAAAGACCCATTTAGATGGAGCCTGGACTTGTACAGGTTTAGTTTGGGTTGTAGAATGTACTGGCAATTGGTTTATTAAAGACAATTTTTATTAGTTGAAGTAATTAAACAGCCTGGTGCAAACCATAAACTATAGAGCACCTGCAATCGAACCGATTGCATGTATTGAGTCATTCCTGTGGTATATGTTAATAATGTCGAGAGTGTGATAGTGTTTGGATAGTGTAGGCACCCGGATGTTGAGTTGACTCAAAAATGAGTCCCAGTAAGCTGCAACGTCAGTAGAATTATGTCATCAGATTAATTAGGCTTAAATTAATATATTTAGGTGCAGAGTGTTTCTCGCACGATATAATTGAGAATTTAACAGAAAACGGCATTTTCGGGGCCGCGTAAAACGATTTCTTTTTCAAACTGTATGACGCGGCTCAATAAAGAGTTTTCTATTATATTCTCGTTTGTATCATAATTTTAGAAAATCGTATGGTTTCAAGGCATGGTTGCTAAAGGCTGACTACAAAAGGAAGCGCGAATAATGCTAGACCGTAATAAGTATTGATGGCAGAACCGCTGCAAAATTCATATTTTTGTGCAACGAAGTACCTAAAGTATAAGTGGCAATATCGTGACTACACATTCATTGGGCTAATAATAATTAGCCACTAAAGTAAGGCGGTTTGTTTGTCAGTAAAATGTATTGAAAATATTGTGCAAGATAAATATTGGCTACTAACGTAGAACATTTCGTATTATGTGACCTTTTTCACTTAATTTTCTCAAAACATAAAATACAGTTAAAACGAGGATGAAAATTATTAAAACCTCAAAAGAGTATAAAACATTTCCGTCCAACCATTAGCATTGGTGACATTAGCTTTAGCAAAAACAAGCTAAATTTCTGTTATTTTTAATAAAATCTGACAGGACAGCATGCACTGAGCGGCTAAGCCATAATATTTGATAAAATGAAATGTTTTTCAAGGTTGACGAATCTTCAAAAGAGATTCGTCCAACATATGTGATACGTTGCATACCGTATTTTGCATTTACTTTAATAAACATTTTCTGTAAACTATTAGTACTGCATGAGCGATCAAATGCTGTCTGACATAATATTTCCTTGATGCCGTGTATTTCATATTTTACTTTATAAAAATATCTGGTCTGGAAACCTTAATTCGTATTTCTAAAATCCCAACAAATACTTGAATGGTATAAAGAATTCAGGGGTACAACAGTTATTTTAAAAAGTTCAACCCAATCGCGAATCACCTCCTTATGATAGGGGTCAGACGATTCAAATCGATTTCAATAATAGACTTGCATCAACACAAGCAGTGAGGTTTTTGTTTTTGGTTGATCAATTTGATTAAAAATCTGTTAAAACGCTTCAATGCGATTTTGCAACTGATGTAGTAAAATCGAACCGTGTTATTACCGCTATATCATAAAACCTGTTACATTTTCGATTGAAACTACTTAGTTGAAAAACGTTTATCGAGCATCCTAGTTATTATAAAATAAACGTTTAAATATTTCGTAAATTAAAATATATAATGATTTCTTACGTTTACGCGAATGTTACTCATTGAAATAAATCCGTTAAATGATCCGTTTAAATTAGTTTTATTTCAATAAAATATATAACGCAATAAAACACATAATGTTTGTCAAATGAATATATAAATTAACATATTAGGTTACGTAACCGTTAACTAAATATTTGCATTCATGGCCAGCTTTTAGCCAGCCTGTGTTCATCTCACGCTTTGGATATATCAAATACAATTTGAGATAGAAGATTTTGTTGGATTTTTCCATGCCCGCGGTTTCAGCTGCATATTGCAAAAACGTAAAAGGGTTTCATTTTTTAAAAATGTATCAATTTTGATGAGTTTTTATTCAACTAACGCCAATCCTTTCCTTTTAGTATGTGACCGTAAAAGGTATAAAGCAACGTTTTGCGGAATCTCTTTAAGTGTCGTTAATAGCATTTACATTTGAGTGTATTATTATAGCAACAAGAACACATTAATCATGCAAAGAATAATTTCCTTTCCCAATTTCAAACACAGCGATACTTAAAACACAAATTTTCGTAAGAGGCCACAATTTGAAATTATAGCTCCTTACAAGTATTTAGGGCGGCAGTAAATTTCCCTTTTATCGCGATTTCAAATGCTATCCAAGAGGTTGTTACGTGACAAAAGCCTCACTTCATTAGGGACGGCCCGTGACCGGATTGATAAAACTCCCACTATCTCGGCAACATTACAATAGATTACGAACGGAATAGCTACATAATTAATTAGCGGATACAATATTTATTGCGGGCTGAATATTTTGATAAAATATAATCCAATAAAACTAAGCGTCGGTTTAGGATGACTTACGAGTGGTAGAGCCACGCTGTAGACGGTTTAGTCTACAGCATGAATGGGCCGGCTCGACCGGGTCGTTACCACTGTCTCACAGGTAACCGACGTAAAGTAGCGGCTTGCTGCTGCGTTTCTTACGGTGAGTGAGATATCCGGAGGCCCAAATCCCCCTCCTCTTCCCAATCCCTAATTATCCCTTTCCTTTAAGGTCGGGAACGCACCCATGATTCTTCTGGTATTGTGGGTGTACATGGGCAGTAGAGATCATACTATCAGGTGACCCACTTGCTCGTTTGCTGGCCTATGCTAAAAAAAACTGATCTGTAGACAGTTTTATCTACGACATGAATAGGCTTAACCGGGTTGGTACCGACGTGATATCGCTTCCTGGTCTACCATTGTCTGTTCATAGGAGGTCACTTACCATCTTATGTACGACATGCTCATTTAACAGCCTTTGCTATCTTCTTATTCCAACTTTCCTTATGCCACTCGCAGTGGGATCAGCGCAACAAGATTTTCAACACATGTTAAACATGATTTTGGCTCTTAATTTTTACGAGCGGTCGCCTGCCTGACGTCAACCTTTTTGAAGAATATAAACAATATAATTTGAAAACAATTCAATGGTTTAATACCTACATTAAAGACTTAACGCTAATGGAAACACCCAGCTATAAAGAACAGGTATAAATTTTTTTAGATATTCTCCAATGTACATAGATTCCAGATTTAAACCAAAAAATTATTAAATAAATATAAAATGTAATGGGTTCGATCACATTCATAGAAAGAAAATATCACTCACCGTATATCTATAGAACTATGATTGAAGAAACCAAAGAAGTATTGAAATATTGTTAGAACCAAATACCATATGATTTTTACTTTCAATGTTATATTTGAAATACAATATTCTTTTACGACTTCTGATATATCAATATACAGTATTGGGATTAAAATTATGCGCTTCGGTAGTCTTTGGATATTTCGAAAATACTGATATGATGAGGATGACTTTTTCACGTTTGGTTTTTACCCTTTACGGGTACCTTTAACTTCGAGCAAAATAAAATCTGATCTCTTACACTCTTAAATTATAAGTGTATTGTGTATCTATTATTTATAAATTATTTCATGCTGTAGACAAAACTGTCTACAGCGTGGCTCTACCACTCAAACTACGCTCTTTTTGTGTTCAGTACTAAATATATTTTAAGGTTAATGTAAATAGCTACCGTAGAAAACAACAACAATCGCTAATATAAATTTGACGTCTATATAATAAGTAGACTTCACTGTCTACTGAATTCGTTTACATAATTTCGTTTGCCTGGATTCCCAAACAAGGACATTTAAAATGTCAACGGAGTGATGGAATAACGGAGTATAAGTATACAAATAAAAAAATATATTTTTTTAAGCCTACGGCGAAATATTAATATTTCGCCAAGTAGTTGCTAATTAGAATCCACTGAAAACATATTGTGACGGTGTACATTTCGTAAATTCTAAATTGCCAGTCGGTAACTGAATCGTCAAAAGAGAATCAGAAAA
The DNA here is from genome assembly GCA_949126905.1 of Amorpha juglandis. Lineage (NCBI taxonomy): Eukaryota > Metazoa > Arthropoda > Insecta > Lepidoptera > Sphingidae > Amorpha > Amorpha juglandis. The sequence goes on from OX421380.1 coordinate 9,318,342, forward strand.
AACATGTATTTTTAAAATGGCGAAACAGATTTTCCTCAAACTTGGCTAGAAGTATGTCGATTAAATTGCCTCTGAAACAAATAAAACCGATTCAAAAAGATCCATTCGTTAAGGCGCTACGGTACCACAGCCAGACAAACAGACACACACGCACGCACACACAAACTAATATCACGCCTCATTTGTGTTAGGGGTTATTTATGGGGAAAAACTGAGATCTAAAGGCGCCCTTAATGGCCCAAATGCCTCATATTATTTTATTTTACGACCGACGGGTGATATTGAAGTTTTACGTAATTAAGATTTGTTAGATAATTTCAGTATTTACACAAATCTCTGGAAATTATAAAACGTAACGTACAAAAAAGACAACACAACGCCAATGACCTTGACGACTAGTGCAATACAAAAATCTAAAGGAATAGAAGCTTCGCGCGATAAAATGCAGCGCGCTAGCAGTGTTTTTAATGGTTTTTGTTTGTTAATTCACCTTTTAGTTTAGAATGTTGTAAATGTTGAGAATACTTTGTACGTTTTGTTATTCAAGCAAAAGGATTCTTTTTGTTCAGAATTAGTTTGAGACGAAGTCGTGTTAAGAAATCTATGTAATTTACTGAGATAACTGCCAAATAACGGTACATACTTTTTTCTAACTGAAGTTATCAGCTATTTCAGGGACCGGGACTTACTACTGCGTAATATTATGGTCTCTAGTATTCAAGGAGGTTAAACGTGTCGTAGCATGCATGACGGACATAGGCAGTTTGTTGTTACGACTTTGGGACAGATGTTACTCATAAATATTAAATTTTAGGATACACGCAGAAATATCATTGCCAGTAGTAAAAACTCATGTCTAGGGCCTACATTTCAGCTAGTGTTAAATAAGTAAAAATGCGATGTATATATAGCCTTTCTGATCGAACACAGGCTACATTAATTACTTTTGTGTGGAGTAATATTAAAAATTGTGAGATGAGCGGCATCATTTTTACCAATGAAAAGATTTTTAATAACTATTTCATTTTTTTTTATTTGATTGCATGACGAGACGAGCAAGGCGCTCGCCTGATGGTAAGCGCCACGCCTGCCGATAAACACAAGCAACACCACACAGAACTTTGATTAACAAAGCACTGCGTGGCACTGAACTGCGCTCGCTACCCCGAGATATAAGATATTAAGTCTCATAATGCCCAGTAATTTCACTGGCTTCAATGTCCTTCAAACCGTAACACAACAGTGCTTAAACACTGTTGCTTGGCGGCAGAAATAGACAAAACGGTGGTACCAACCCAGACGGCCTCTCGCATACGAAGGACCTACCACCACCTTGCAATGAAACAAATACAAATGAAATTCTTCTATTTACTCGATTCGAATATTCTATGCTCTTGGGCAGTATGAAAAATAATTTATTCCGTGCGCGTTGGTAGAATTCGGCCCCTGTATTTGCGTAGGGCGTCCAGACAGAAAGTCAAACACAGACCAAAATAAGTGTTTTAAGCATTTCATCCTTCAACGTCGGTCGGATAATAAAAGTACAAAATTCCAGTTCATAATGCTACACGTTTTTCATATTACGTAAAAAGAATAAGCCGGCTAAGCACAGCCACAATGAGATAAAGTTAAGCATCAGGTGGGACAACATCATTTATGTAGTATTTCTTTACCCATTTAAAGTATTGCTTCTAAAATTGCAGTTAAAGTGATTAAAATATTCAACTATTTATACATATTAATAACTACAGTAGTGTCATTTCTGTTTCGGACTTACAATATCCTTGGAGAGGTCTATGCCATTGTGTTTAGACGAGCCAAGTTAGCCAACCTTGGATAATGTCGGAATAACAAAACCGCATGGATACAATATTTGCTATCGATATATTTAAAAAGTTGATTATTGGCTCCAATATATCGCATTTTTTTTTTTTATACACCCACAAGTCATCCACATAGTCCTGACCCCACAGTAAGATACGAGTCTTGTGTCGTGGGTATCAGGAACTACGAGAGACTTTCGGTCTCACAACACCCAGACCCCGAGACAAATATTTGTAGATTACACAAACAATTGTCTCGGTGCGGGGATCGAACCCGCGGCCTCTCGCTTCACAGCCGGCTACTCGCCTTCTGCGCCGCGGAGGCTGTCGAAGCATCGGTTCTTCTCAGTAAGTAAAACGTCATCGTTTAAATCGCCGCTTTTCATGAAAAATTGACGTCCAATGCATCAGTAATTGCCACAAAAGACAAAGAACAGCAAATAAAATCAAATTTGGTTTTTTAATTAAATAAAAAAATACAAATTTTTCACAAAAGTCTACTCGTTACGTAACTCCGTCAAAGAGCACTGTGCGGCGCTTTTTTTCGTTAATTGCAGAAGTTGTCTAACAAACTTTTCCTCTTTATTATCTGCTTTTGTTACATGTATTTTTCGTTTGAGATTTAAACTTTGATGCGGTTTTGTCCGTACAAAACCGTTGCTAAAATCTTTTTGCCTTTGTGCTGTAATGGAAACACTTGTATTTATGTTTTTAAATTCATAAAATATGTGGTCATGGCGTACCTTTTGTGCTTTCACCTATTTTTATCATAAGCAGGTTTAAAAACTTATACTATTTATTTAGTATATTTAAATTTTTATTTATTTTATTATGCACCTGCCTCAGTCATGATCTCCACCACCCTAAGGTCGACTAGGAAAAAATGCCTAAGGCATTAAAGTCCGCCTGTATACCATGTGTACAAAGTTTTCATAAATAAATAAATAAAAACATCTTACTCCAGCCATTTCAATCTCGTATCAGATGCGACATCATTTAGGACCTAAAAAAACTATGTTGTAACTTCAGCCATCCATGTTGGTATCACTACTGATACCTTTTTCAAGGCAATCTATAACTTCAAAATGTAGGACATCCTATAGATCGACAGATGGACGTATTGATGAATATCAGGAAGTGCAATTGCATGCAGACGGCTTAGAATCGTGATTTGAATAGGCATTGTGGAGAATCTAGTCGTACCTTCTATTTGCTAAATAAGTAGCAAAACTAATAAAAGTTCTTCTATATAATGATTTCTTACGTTTACGCAAAAGTTACTCATTGAAATAAAACTAATTTAAACGATATTAAAAAAAAACCGCGATAAAATCCGTTTAAATTAGTTTTATTTCAATGAGCTCTTCTATAGTATCTTCTACGTTGTATATTACTGCATACATATTTGAGTGGCGTGAGATTATATGTATTTTTTGTATCAGAACCTGAACAGCTATAATACCAGGAGAATCATGACTGCGTTACCGACCTTAAAAGGTAGGGCTAGGTACTATGGGAAACAGGGAGGGGTGCCTTAAGATACTCGCTCACCGTATAAAGCGCGTCGGCAAGCTATCACTTGAGGTTGGTATTCTGTGAACTAAGATTATTCTCGAGATTGCATTTTATACGGCGAAAGAGTCCCTGTACCACATCATTTTATTTCTTTCTGCCTGGTACCCACACTTCGCACGATCTTGAGGATCCTCCCTAATGATACCATTGGCATTGGGAGTCATAAGATATGACTCCCTCTAGTACGTCAAGTCAGCGCTACACTGGACCATATCAATATAGTAATATGTGTTGACCGTTATATGCCTGTCTACCACTGAAGAAGTATTATAGCGAAATAAATATCTTAGCCACAATATTCAGTCTCAACAGTTTGACCGCTATACACACGTGTATAACACATAAATGCAAATTATATGCCATCTCGTAACGGTACGTCACGCGCTCGAAATGAACACCTGACGCACATAAAGACCCATAAAATACCGCCACCGTAAATAATACGCCAAACGGTGTCATGACATTTTAATGTATTACGCAGTACGCTACTACGTGTTAATGGTGTACGATGAGACCCAAACATAAATTTGGGTGTTTTTAGCCCATTATTGTGGCGTTGTGTTGAGCTATTTGTCCATGAAGCAGTTTTTATGACCGAATGCTGTTTGCTTAAGCGATTCACGTTTTTGGACGTGTAATTTTTTTTTATAAAACACAGTAAATTAAAATGAAAAATTTCAATTTTCATTCGGGGTTCATGGACAATTTTTATAAGGGAAAAGTCGCAAACGACCAAATGGTTCAACTGATGGTAAGGGTTATAAATATATCCACAATACCAAAATAATCAAGACTATGTTGCCGGCCTTATGGGAAAATGTAACTGGAAAGGAAAAGAGGATTTGAGCCTCCGGTAAGATTAGTAGAGTAAGATCACCCACCATAAGAAACTCAAACGCAACACTGAGCTTCACGAATATTCTGATAATGAATGGTAATAATAACCCGGTTAAGACAGCATATTTATACTGTAGATAGCATAGCTCAACAAATTTTTAATATTTATGTACGTTTATACAATCACCACCAGGATTGTTGCCAGCTTAAAAGCGTGTCTTATTTCACACCATCTGTAATCTAAAACCAGCCATAACAAATAATGATTTCTTACGTTTACGCGAATGTTACTCATTGAAATAAAACTAATTTTATCGCGGTTTTTTATTTTAATTATGGTCCCGACGCGACGTTTCGAAAGCTTTTCAGCCTTCGTGGTCACGGGGTGGACCACGATAAAATCCGTTTAAATTAGTTTTATTTCAATCAGCCATAACAAGTTATATTTTACGTTATTTATAGGCTGTTTCGTTTGTTTCAGTACTAAAAGGGTGTGTAAGTGAGCCACCAACATCTTGGGCCCAAAATCAACCGCACCTGCACGTGGTACTCTGCTGATTAACGAAAAAATGGTGAAACTTGATTCCCGTTGCGGGTTGCGGGGACAGACCACGAGTCGCCCCATATAATAGCAAATCCATCGCCAAATGATGATGGGAACGCGGACCTTGGCATTAAGCTGAAGTAACACCAGACAGAAAGAAAGAAAGACTAGCAATACGCTTTAAATTTCATTAATCATTTCCTCATATAAACGTTTTCATATAACTGACTGTTTGGAATAACATACTAGCTTTAAACCAGGGGTTTCCAGACTTTTTTCTCATAGACCTCTCAAAATTTGGCTGGTTCCGGTGGACCCCTGCAGCTATGCAAAGACCTAACATTCAAGTTTTTACAAGTAGCAGTCGTTGAGCTTCTTAAAATATTATCTACCTACATTGATAGGTGAAGTCAAAACAACATTTTAGTTCTTCACTAGCGAAAGAAGATAAATTTTCGTGGTCCCTCGCTTACGAATTGTGAACCCCCATTTTTTGTCACGCCAACGTAGACCCCCGTCGAGTCTCCCGTGGACCTCTGGAGGTCTAAGGCTTAAACTATATTTATAATAACTAGTTATTGTGGTAACCCATATAAATCTGTCAATACCTAGTTTAGTGTTAGTCTGTATTTTAAAATGCCGTTACAGTTTAATTTCAGAATCGACTGTGCAGCTCCATACATTTGTGACGCTGTCATTATCACTGCCACCAAACTGAAAATGCTTTTACTTGAAAATTTCTTAATAAACTTTATGAAGATATTTAGTAATAGGTTAATGAGTATTATGTAAATTAAAACTAACTATAAGGAAAATCCGCGAAATACATTTTCTTGAACCTGTTGCACTACTCAATAGTATCAGCATGTCTTCCAATACATTAAGATTTCCGATTTTACGATCAACCAAATCGTAAATGGATGTCGGATGGCTCCCATTGTATGTATACGGTATCGAATTTTACTGTCAATCAAATCTGTGCCTCGTAAAGTAGGTTTCTAGATTGTTTTGGAGATTTTGGAAGTTAACACTTGGCTTATCTGTGTTGTAGTCGGTTTATTAAACATGTGAACAGAAATCCCTTCAATGATTTAGCGAAGGCTAACAATTTATATTTGTTTATAGCCGTGCGAGTTTTGTATGAGGCGATGAAACTTTTATCTTTATTGAATACAATACGTTCAATGACATAGTGTGTGCTCTGGTTTATAAAATTTAACACTTAGGCCGCGGACTCGAAGTCAGCGGGTGCGGGGCGGCGGCGGCGTCGGCGCGGGTGCGGCAGATACCTGGGAGTTCCGTAATCCAAATGCGATAAAACCATTACAACTAAATCTAATTCACAAAAATTCCAGAAAAAAAACTGACAAAATATCATCTGTAAACCACGTAAATTCCAAACATTGTTGCAGTGAAAAGATACTCAAGGCTTTAATGATCACTATCTAACCAGGGCCCAAATTTAATTTAATCCCGACTGTCTTCGTAATTATCGGCTAAATCCAACTTTGGCCATTCCCGAGACCTACATCGGGCGAAGCGTATAAAATTTACTGCGTGTTTTGCCGAAACGATGTGTTACTCTATTTTTAGTGTCGATTTTACGATAAATAGCACCATTTGTCCGCACCCATTATGGCTTGACGACGTATAGAATGGGCACTTGAGATTGCGAGCTTGTGTAGACTAAACTGCAGTCGCTTGCTGCTCTCGAATGTTGTCTCTGAGATACGGATAAACTGTTTGTGGATAATGTACACCTATTAACAGAATATCAACACTTTTTGATAACTCAATTGTGTCCAAACTTTGAATGTTACAAAATCTTTGTCTGTTTTGTGCCATTAGTCACCGTGGTGACTTCTAATTTGCTCTGAAGCCTAATAATTGAAAGTCAAATGTTGTTCAACTACGCCATTGTTGCCAATAGTTCGTGGATAATAGGTATGTACGTAATTTCAAAACTGAATAATACCGTATTGAAAATTAGTCCTTTCTAAGCCGGCAAAGTAAAATATTGAACAATAATTCATCCAATTCAAACATCTATACATACATAATTACTTGTCCTGACTGACTGATTGATTCATCAACGCAGCGCTTAATTATAATTTTGATAGTTGATGCCTTTTATATTGTAAGCATCCACTAAGGAAGTATTTTTTTAAATAAGGGATGACGGTTGTATGGAGGTATGCCGGAAATATGACGGTGCAGAACTCACGCGGGTGGAGCCGCGAGCAAATGCTATTAAAATACATATAGAAAAAGACCGTTTTCCACAATATTTTAAAGACGCATAAAAGCCAATATAACCTTGCAATTTAATCCCCAATAAAATGAGGTGTTATAAGTTTGTACCTTTTGTCTGTCTGTCTGTCCATTTTTATCTATCTATGTGTGTATATGTATACAGTAGCACCTAAATAAGTGGACCGATTAGAATGCGATTTTTTAATTGAAAGCTGGTTTAATCAAGATATTTCTTACCTATGTATGAAGCACATCTAATCAGTCATTTAGATTTATAGACTTTTCATACTAAATGAAGTCAAAGGTATTGTCCGTTAGGTTATTTAAAGGTACAATTTCTATGTTATAAAACTGCATTTTCCAAACGAATGTACTCCTATCTTAGAAGCAATCGTTTCAAGAATTATAGCAAATAAACTAAAGACTGAACTCACATACGTGGACATAAAACTGCAGTTTCTCGATATTGTAGTTTACAGTTGATTATTTATCTACACAGTATTAAACTTTATCAAACATATTGTTTTGAAAGCAATGTCTCTTATTTACGGATAAAAGTTGTGACTATATACATTTCTTATCTTTATAGTAAACTAGCTGTCCTGTGCGGTTTCAGCGCAGGCATGTTACTGCTCCTACATAGCGTAATATATTCTCTAAATGATAGCGAAAACAACATTGAAATCCATGGTTTAAAAGAAATAAGCGGACAAACAAACACACAGAACAGCAAATAGCAACTTTGTTTTGTACTATGCTTTTATACACAATTATTTTAATCACTCTTCTTTTTTTCCAAATTGAATAACAAGTATCAATTGTGTAGTATAATAATTCATAAACAATTCACATTATTGGGCAATGAGGTCATTTAATTACCTAAATCGCTAAAAAATGGTGGTAAGTCATTCTTATGCGAGATGCAGTCACCAGTTTTTTTGTCTTTTTTGTGTTTCGCTTTGATGGACATTGAAACCAGAGAAATTATTGGGTATTATGATACTTAAAATCTTATGTCTTTGGGTGACGAGCGCAGTCCAGTACCATGCAGTGCTTTATAATTCAAATCTCTTGTGGTGTTGCTTCTGTTTATGGACAGGCTAGCGCTTACCATCAGACGAGCGACCTGCACGTCTCGTCATTCAAGCAAATAAAAATAAAGAGAGAATAAGTTTGTTGCACTCATTTTACTGATGAATGTTTCATGCAAAAAGCCTAATATACTGTTATTACTACTCAAGCCCAGCATTTGATGTATTCATACTGATTGCAATGAGGGGGATTTTATAATCATAGAGTGAGCACCTCGAAAAATAATATGTTAATGTAAGTCATGGAAATGGAAGGCTGAGCAGCCAATATATTCTAATATCGTAAAAATATTCAAGACTATTACACGCATGTTACATTAAAATTCAACGTAAAACAAATGTACTACCTACATTATATTTGCAATAATGAAATTCAGAACATAGAATTTCCAACGTAATCTAGAATAATTTTACCTGACTTAATTTACCCACGATTTTTATTATTCATTATATTAATTTTTGAGATTAATAGCAGAGTAACATAATGATAATTTTAGACGTTGATTATTCCTCTAATAGACTATAATAATGGCCCTGGACGTCGTGATTTCAGCCCACCGAGTGAATTGTCGTTAGGCACAAAATTGGCTTCAATTTATTCCCTGTCGCCTTTATCACGATTTTCTGTGTTAATTGAGACATTTGCACAGAAATTACTGGCTGTTACAGCGTGAATGAAAGGCCGTGGTTTACGATAACGGTCTAGTTTGAACAGGGAAAAATTATAACCGCGAACGCTTGATTTTTGCGTCCGATGTTAGCTTGACATGCGATGTTGAAAAATTATAATGGAGTCACATGAAATTAAAATATGTTTTACCCTATACTTTTTTAACTGGCCGATTTTAATCTCATTTAATAAAAAAATTCAAATAGTTTATGAAATATGAAATCACTTGTCTGATCTATACTGGTTTCTAGATAGATTGAAATCACCTTTATCTTCGCCAAAATTCTTTATATTAAAATTCTGGTGCTACAAATGTTGTAATTTACAAGCGAGGAAATAAATAGAAATTTTGCTACAGCAATTAATTTAGAATATATAAAACAGCTGCTGTACACGCCAGGTCAATGAGAGGTCTAAGCGATCGTTCAACGTTTATTTTCATTTCGTCAGACCCTTTGCACCCTTGTCTATCGTTGATACATTGTGGAAGGGTAAATGAAATACACACTACTGTTGCTATTTTTATTAGAAGCAAACTTCTAATATTAAAAATAAGTTTTTACTTTATACGTAAAGCAATTTTAATGTAAATTTAAATGTAAGAAAAAGCTCGGAAATACTTGGTGCTATTTACTATAGATAAAACACACCTCTTTATTACCTTCTTGCTCAGCTTGATAATTTCTGTTGATTCTTCTTCATATCTTTATAAACAAGATCTAACAACTTCTAAACCTGATATCTACAAAGCGCGAAGTATTTAATTAGTTGCAGATTCAAAATCATTCACTAGGTCATCAAATATCTGAATTATAGAATATCAATTTATCTCCAACAATTTCAGGCATCATTCCAAGAACGAGAAATATCAGACTTCCAATTTTCGGCAACGCTTAAATACATTTGAACGGGTTCTGTAGAAGATTCGATTTAAATCCTCCTAAAGATCCTATTATAACAGTAAGGTGTCTGAAGCTAAGTAACCGTGGTATCTCAAGCCTACAGAACACAGACAGAGCAATAAATTAAACAAATCCGATTTGCACGTGCGAGAGGAAACAAAACTCGTTTACTACGTTTCGGTGATCGTGTTGTTTATTTGATGACAAAAGACAAAGTAAACGAAATTCATGGTTGCTTGAAGCAAATGGAAATTAATGTTTGCGTTTATATACATTAACGGTTATTTGACTAATTCTGCTAGGTTTCTTTGTTTTGTTGTTAATTAATTATTTATAGTTATTTGTATAATAAGTAATTAAAGGAGTATTTATCGTGTTTATTCAGAGACATTGGTTGTATAATAAGTTCCATAGCTAATTAACTAAGTACACCCAGACAAAGAGAAAATGGAAATTGTAGAACCACATTGTAGACAGTTTTGTCTACAGTATGAATGGGCGGGCTCAACCAGAAAACTAATGTAAAGTAGTAGCTCATTATTTCGTTTCGTATGGTAATTAAGATTTACTGCGGCCTAAATCCCTCTATACATTCTCCCTTAGTCCCTTTCCTAAAGTCAGGCATCCATGTTTTTCTGGTGTTGTGGGTTCCTATGGGCAGAGGACGTCAGAGTTGACCTAATTGCCCATTTGTCAGAAATTTTAATAAAATAAAAATTAAATTTCGAACATTCCATACTTAATGAACATGCTTTCTTCTACTACTTAGTATAAATTAATTCAATTTATATATTCATAACAGTAATTATAATTAAAATTATCTCAGTTAGCGGAATTAGCAGAAACTTTTTACTACCTGTGACCCAGTTTCCGAACATTTCGTAACTACTCTCGAGGAATACACTTACCACCGAATGTCCTTATTAGTTTAGAACATTTAAGCAGACATATCATATTAAACTACACGTATATATACCATATATAGGTGTCGTAAGTGTGTTAAAATAACAACAAAAACTACAGAGCTTAAAATAAAATTAGCCTATTTTGAGTCAATGCTCTTGTAGTTTAATGGTCAATAATTGATAGCATTGACTTAAAATTGGTGAATTTTATTTTATGTTTTTAATTTTTATGACTTTCTCCATTTCTTCTCAGTGAATAAAACCAAATTTTGCGCTTTGATTTGTAACGCAGATACCATTAATACTACTAATCGAGTATCCCAAGCTTCAATCTTATTTATCAAAATAAATACTTCTTAAGGTTTCGTAGCTAAATTGCTACGGATTTGCTGTGTGGTATGTCTCCCGCATGCAAGAGGCCGTCTGCTTTAGTACCTTTGTCTATTTCTTGCCGCCAAGTAACAATATGTAAGCAATATCTATCATGTTTCTGTTTGAATTATATTGAAGCCAATGAAATTACGGAACATTATGAGACTTAAGATCCTATGTCTCGGGGTAACGTACGCAGTATGATGCCATACATATCTTTGTAAATCAAGGTTTCATTTGGTGTTACAATCAGGCGAGTGGGCGAGTGACCTGCTCTTTCATTCTTCGGACAATTTTTTTTTTACAAAATCAAGACCCATGTTAGCTAAACTCCATGACAGATATCATAATAAAACGTATTATTACGAGCAATTTAGAGAGCATAAGGCAAAGTTTATGGACATCATACTTAACAAAGAGAGTAGACAGAAAAGAGAAAAATAAAAGGAAAACGTAAACCTATGCCGAACACGTTCATAAGAGTCAGCCGATTTCTGCGTCACGTACACAGAAAAGAGAACTTTTATTACTTCCGAGTACCGTAATTGTTATGGAGAGCCGGTTTCTCTTATTACTCAACTTTGTCCTTACGCAGCGTAATGAGCCTTGATGACGGCACTAGTTGAATGTTTGTGTTTTTCTTCATATCTACAAGGTGACCCACACTTACAAGGGACTCATTACTAGTCGCCAAATAAGTATGTGTTATTCTGAATTAATAATTTATATCGAAGTTAAGAAAAACCTTAACTGCATTTCCTGTACTTTCAAAGAAAGTCACATATTATACCCACCTTATACACGCCCTTATACCCACAGCTTTGTTATTTACAACTTGTATAATTTATTTATGCACCATCTTAAGGCTATTAATATTCATTCAGTTTTCTTGTCTAAATATGTTACTGTAATCTGTATTACATTGTATCCATCTAATATAATAAATGAGTAAGATTTTAACTTCTGAGTTTGTAAAATTGAATATTTAAGTTTATTAATCAAACACGCCATTGGCTGAATGGATCGGAATAAAATTTAGCTCACAGATAGATGATGCCCTGAAGTAGCTAACGTCCTAAATACATAATTAATTATAAGCTAGTTTTTATCTCAGGAAAAGATAATCACTCGAGCGGATCCACGAGCAAAAGCTTATCCTAGTAAATATTATAAATGTGAAAGGTTGGACGTTTGTGAATTTGGATGTTTAGCAATAAATCACATCTGATTTGGTTGAAATTAATATGGATAGAGAGAGATGACCTGTATGTAGACAATATACTTTTTATCCTGAAAAAAGACATCCACACGGGTGGAGCCACAAACAAAAGATAGAAAAACAATCTTGGATTATATAATTATTTCCTACCAATACTGTTTTTTGTCTACAACAATAAATAAATAATGTATGCATTGCACTAGAATTTAAGTATCCTCAAAACCTATGTGGTTAATATAAGTAAAAAATATAACAATGTAATTCAACACATTCTAAAAATGCACACAGAAATGTAAAATGTAATAGACAATACCAAAGGATATGTTCTGGGAACATTAGTAGCTCGCTGCATGTAGCCCAGAGGCAAGATACTGAATAAAATTCACCCAGCTCATTATATTACTGAAGAATACCAGCTGAAAGAACATACTACCAAAACATTACAGCGAGCGTGTACAAGTTTTGTCGTCGCTGCAGATTTTACGGAAAGTTATTTTAATATTTCATGTGTGGTCTCGTACTCATTTGGATACAGCGTGTTAATTTGGTCTCTAAATAAACGGAATGTATTTAATTTTGTGGATTTTTTTTATATATTTTATATATTTTTTATTTTACAACAGAATTTTATAGATATGCAAGAATATTGGCGATGATCATCTAAAAACTACTAACTATAATGATTAGGGTGGTAAAGCGCTTTTAAGATCCCACGACGGTTACCTACGACTCCTGTATTAGAGATTATCTGCCACGCATACGATCTTGATAATAATGTTGATAATAATCAATACATAACACGAAAATAAATTTTAATTTATTTATCTTCATTGCTTAAAAAATAAATTATTGGTATTCAGCAAAAAACTAGCACAAGGCAATAATAACAAACGTTTTTGCATAAGCTAACAGCATTTTTACTTCAGAAGTCAGTTTCCATTACCTGCTATACATATTTCGTCTTTATCAACGCTATAAATATTCAAGCAGTGAAAAGCTAATAGGTCAATAAGGTGCTCAGTGACCGGCTATTACATGGTTATGAGTGGAGTCACGCGTGACCTCACCTCAATAGTCTTTGATTGAGCAATTTTCTTCTACAACACTAAGCGATAACTTAGTCAGATTAACACGTCACTTCGTACGTAACAAGGCGATGGCAATTTTCGCTATTTTTCAAGTAGTTTCATAATTATTGAGTATGTTCGTAGTAATTAAATAATTGGCAGTTTGTACCGACAATATGCCAACGATATCAGATAAAAGTTTACTAAGTGGCAGATAACCGATAACCGATGGGGCAGAAAGGTTCTGGAATGGAGGCCACGTATTGGCAAGCGCAGCGTTGGACGTCCGCCTACACGGTGGACAGACGACCTGATAAAGGTCGCAGAAAGTCGCTGGATGCAGGCCGCTTGCAACAGGTCGGTCTGTAAATCTTTGGGGGAGGCCTATGTTCAGCAGTGGACGTTCTGTGGCTGATGATGATGTAGTGGTAGAACCCTTGTATGCGAGCGTCTGTATTACTACCGCATTGCCTATTTATGCTGTCAGGCAGCAGTATGTAAGCAATATTATACCTCGGTTTGAAGAACATTTAAGTCAGTAAAATTACTATGAGATTTAACAATTTATGTGTTGGGGTGACGAATGTAGTCCACTGGCATGCAGTGCTTTGTAATTCAAAGCTTTGTGTGGTGCGTCGTCAGTTTATGAGCTGGCTGGCGTGGCGCTCACTATTAGACTAGCGAATTGCTGGTATAGTCATTACAACGAATGCTGTGGCGTACACAAATTTCATACGCAACGTTATTATTATTATTTAAATTTATGAATGTCTAAGATTTAAAATTAGTCTCAATATACCTAGAAAACATGAATAATATGAAATTAAATACTTCGTACCATGTATTACTTGAACATTAAAATTAGCATTCAGAAGGGTTCTTTGTTTACCCAAGCATTTAAGGTAGTTGCTATTGTTATATTAACGAATAAAGTATAAATATATATATGAATTTCGTAAAAAGTACGTAGGTCAAACGTAGAATTCCTTTGAATCCAAAAACTATAAATTGCCTAACATTCGTTGAAGAACATAAATTATTCTATTCAAAGGAAAACTCGGGAACGTATGGAGTTATACATAAACCGTGCCTAAAACACTGTCGTTATTCTTTTCGAACATGTATCGAGTGAAAGAAAAGCTAAATTCATATATTTTCTAATTGTAATTTATATATGCGCCTGTTAGCCTCGAAGGGGTAGGTAGAGGTGTAACCCGTACACCTCACCACAGCCGTCGTACCCCGTAAGTAATACAACTACGCCAACGAGGCAGTTTTTATGTATTTTTTATTATATTCTTCACTTACCATCAGGTGACCCAAAAGCTCGTTTGGCGACCTATCCAATAAAAAAAATCATGATCCTAGCTTTAATAGTGTTTGAGATATCGTGATTAATCAGGGAGTGAATGAATGTTATTTCGCTTTTATATAAATAGACAAATATTATAATATCTAATATGAAACTAGACATTCAGATCCGAATATTTACCAAACATTATCTTCAGCAACAGCTTTACCGTGAGCGACAGTATCAATTTGTTAAGGATAATTCGAGCCGATGTAAACCAATCGATCTGTGTACATTGTGCGCTGGCGACGAGATCTATCTGCATTTCTGTGTATTACATTCTGATACGACAAACTCTTCGTGAAATTCAAACAGTCCGAGTGCTGTTAGCCGATTCCCTCTACGGATAACAGAATTTCCGATCAACCAGCGCCGCTTCTTCCAACACTTCGTCACTGTTTATTTTGCTTGGTGTATTTGGTGCAAACTTATTTTATATCCCGAACCGGTAACGATGTTTCAGCAACATAGAAACTTAGTAATGAATTTCGTTTTCCGTTGCCTTATTTGTTGTTTGTAAGTAAAGAACGGTTGTATGTTTTGTGGTTCGAAAATTGTTAGTGTAGTTAAATATGATAACAATATGGTTAGTGTATCTTTAAAATGAATATATAGTATTGTCAAAATGAATATATGTAATATTATTTCTCCACGTTTTAAACATTTTAAAAAATCTTCGAGTCTATCGTTACTAACAATTCATCCTCCACATTATAACATTATAATCATCTAAAATATTGATTGCAGCTACGAAAGCAAGCGGGTTTTAACTAGCAAAAAGTAATAAACTCCAACCGTCATTAAAATGATGGCGTTAAAGAGTCGTTATGCATTTTTTTCGGCGGTCTCGCCTCGGAGCAGCGCTCTTCAGACGTCTTTTAAGATTTTTTTGCAAAAAGTCGTCATATTCGCGAAGCACAAGCCTTCAGATACGATCTGACAGGCTGTCTCAAGTGTCGGTGACCTGTCGCGAGCATACATTAAAACGACTAAAAACAAAGATCGATTACAATTACAAATTAAGGGACTCTTATCTGAAGGAGTACAGTTTCTTCGAATAATGACGTAAGTTCAAATGCTGGAGAGAAAGCAAGTTGATATTTAAAATCGATAAAAGAACAAGTGGCTCGCCAAATGTTGTGTGGTCTACCATCCATGAACACTCACTCACTCACTCGGTTTTTTGGGTCTCTGAACTTGAATCCTCGATTTCGGTTGTTGTCATAATATAACTACACTCAGAAACTTTGTTGACTTTGAATTTCAGTCATCAAACTAGTTTCTAATCGCTCTAATTTATAAATAAAAATTTCGCACTTTTCTACAATAATTCGTGTAATATCTCCGCTATAAAAAAATATTATTTCACGAACAACAAAGCCTAATAAATATCACCTAAGATATTTTCTTTACATTTATTTTTTTCAATTTGCTGAAGGAAATTAAAGGTCTGTTTGTTTGCCAACGTAGCACTTAAGGTATTTATTTTAAGCTTTATTGAGCCAACTTCATCTTATCTAAGGACGCTTATGAGGAACTCTCTGTGAAAAGATGTTTAAACATTTCTGTATTTTTTACGCTCTCTTGATGAAAAATTTGTTTACGCATTTAGCGTTATTTTCCTTGTAAAAATAAGCAAGAATGTTGAAATTAGTACAAACAATCAAGCTTATTTCTGTAAGTAGAATATTTCTGTCTGTCGATGACTTTGTAAAGCTCGATAACTCTTGAAAAGTTCTATGCTCGTAATAATAAAACTTCTACTATTCTTAAGAAAATTAAATCTCATAACTCCACTACAAAGTTCTTTTAAATTAATTCAGAATCATTTATTTCTAATAGTATTTTAAAGTAGTAAAGTTATATTATACTTATTAAAATCTGCGTAAAATGTAAACTAATTCAGATTCAATAAACAAACATCTCATTATATTTTGTGCTAGTTTTCTCTCGCAGGACGGCCCGCGTGAATATCTATTCCAGGATAAAAAGTAGCTTATATCCTAATCCATGTTACGCTCTACCATATATGCCAAAGTTCATGCAAATCCATTCAGCTGTTATGGCGTAATTGATTAACAAAAATCGAAACTTGTGTAGTTTATAATATCAGTACAATATGATTTATTTTCTTTTATTAGCCTGAATTACGATGATTTACGAATAAGCAAGTCACTCAGCTGATAGTAAGCGTCCAAACTGCTCAGTAACAATAAGCAACACGCTATTATAGAGACTTTTGACAGATATTACTTGGAAAATGCATTGTCAAATCGCAAGCACAGACTATGTAATCCATGCTAGGTTTCCTAACTTTGCCGTTACAAACTTTCAGCAACTCTCAACGTAGTACAACCGTACATTTTGTAGTCACACGAAGGACTTTCTAACATTCCCTTTAAACGGTTAGAATTCCAAAACCGTGAAAATATTACAGTTTCATTCCAATTTCTAATCAAACAATGCCGTAGAAATTATTCCTTGGGGACGGGCTTCGTCCTTTGTTTCATCCTTTCAAATTCAGTTAGGGGTCACGGGAGTCATTCAGAAAATTATTCCCATTCGACATCTTCATGATCAACCTTTCATGTCGTAAAGGAATCCGCTTAAGGATCTCCCAGTGGGTATTGAAAGGATTCTACTGATACGCTGATTTTTGCCTATTTAATAATCGATTATCGCCCAAGGGTAGGGACGGATTACCATATCAAAAGGACGTATGATATCATGTTCAACATCAATTTGGTGAAACATTCTACACAAAGGCGCGGTCCGTGAGAATTTTTATCCTAAAGTCAGCCATGCAATTGATGTCCATATACTTTTATAACTGTTTTCAGGTTCAACGTTATTTTTTGTAATATTTTAACATCAGCTATATCTAATGTATCCTTTGTAACGTTTCCATTTTTGCTTTAAAACATAATTAACACAACAATCTATACTTATAAAATAACATGTCCTGACTGACTGTTTGATTCATCATCGCCGAGCGCAAACTACCAAGGCTACAAGCATGAAATTCGGACTGTATATTCATTTTGTTATGTAGGCACCGACTAAGAAAGGATTTTAGAAAATTCCACCCCAAAGGGGTCAAAATAGGGGATGATAATATGTATTAAAGTCCGTCATTTTGAAAGTTACATAAACAACATTTTGTATTTCGGTTATTGACATAAAACAAATATACATGTTTCAAAAATTTTGGAAATTTTATTTAATAAGGGATGAAAAAGGGGGTGAAAGTTTGTATCGGACTTGCATTATTTTTGATCAGAGGAACACCAAACTTTGTATTTAGGCTAATGATTGGAATTAGAACATATGCTATTTTAATCTCAGAAAGACATTTACGCGGGCGGAGCCGCGGGCAACCGCTAGTTATCTATATTTTATAAGTAACAAAATGCTTATTAATAACGAATACTCAAATGTTACACTTCTGAAAATAATATAACAGAGGGCTTTTTCTGATCACGTCAATCAATGCACGAAATGCGAGCATCGGTGATGCAGCATGAGTGCAACCGCGTTTGCGCGTTTGTACGGACCAGTATATTGTGTATGGCAGACTATTTATAGGGCGAGTAGCCGGCTGTGAAGCGAGAGGCCGCGGGTTCGATCCCCACACCAAGTTTCTGTGAAGTGTTTGTGTGATGCACAAATATTTGTTTCGGGGTTTGGGTGTTGTGAGACCGAAAGTCTCTCGTAGTTCCTGATACCCCCGACACAAGACTCGTATCTTACTGTAGGGTCAGGACTATGTATGTGACTGTTGGGTGTTTATTATTATTAAAGGTTGTTCAAAGGTAGCGCCACTAAAGCACAGTATCACTGTCATTTCCAGTATAACATTGACAGAAGACAAGAGAAGACTTTTTATCATAGACCGACAAACGAGCAAGTAGGTCACCTGATGGTAAGTGATCTCCATCGCTCATATATGTGAGAATGATGATGATTCTTCTAATATTCGCCTACAATACTAAATGAATCATAGGTGCGTTGTCGACTTTAAAGGGAAAGGATGAAGGGGGAGGGGGATTTGGGCCTCCAGTTACTCATTCAACGCACGAAACGCAGCAGCAAGACCCTAATTTATGACGGTTTTCTGTGAGACAGTGGTAACGACCCGGTCGAGCCGGCACATTTAATTTTGTCTACACCGTGTACAATCAAATACTATGTCATAAACGATCGCGTCAGACATTTGCGGAAACTAATTTCTATAAAGTATCTTGATTGATAGATCGTTCCCGAAAATTTACCAGTCAAAATAAGTAATTTGTACGCGTGACTTTCGAACTTATTTAATTGGCTCATTCGTGAGATCGATCGGGAGAGATAATTTATTGAAATCGGCCGTAAGTCGCTTTGGTTTAGTAGTTATTTGTCTATAAACAATAATTCCATGTTACCAACAAGACCTTCATACCTCGACGCGTCTGTTCCGTGAGGCACGCCACATCCTTTGTGGAGTCTGAAATGTTAGCTGAAACATTCAAAGCGGTGCTGCGGTCGGATGCATCTACCTCTAACTTACATCACACAGCATGTTAAGGGTTAATCCCCAGAGATGGTGTCGGCTTGAAGGTTTAATTAAATATTAAGGCGGAGAGATGATGAATTTCGCTTTAATATAATACATGCATGAAATAGAACATTAGTAGTACAGCTTATTCTATTTTAAAATAGGACTTTTCTTCGTTGTGTCTGGCTGTATCCCGGATTAGTGCCAGGGTTTGTCTTTACACCAAGAAGCCACCACTTCATCCGATTTTGAGTATACTTCATAGTACCGTTGACATGATTAAAGAAGTAAAATGTTTCAAATGAGATATCGTTCAATGTTCTCCAAGGCCTCGTCCAATATAACAAAATATATACCGCCGTTTTCCATTTTTATATTTTCCTAGCGACCCGCGCCGGCTACACAGGAAAATAATATGTTTGTTTCATCACATTACATATCTTTGAATTTTTCGGCTTTTCTGTACTATAATAGTATGTATTATACATATAAACCTTCCTCATGAATCACTATATCTATTGCTGAAAACTGCATTCAAATCCGTTGAATGATTTAAAAGACCTAAGCGAACAGACAGTGGAAGCTACTTCATTTTATACTATGTAAAGATGTCTGATTTATTTATTTCCAGATAGTAAACACTAAATACGCCCACCCATAGCATCACCATCCATAATTTTAAATTAGAGAGCACTTTATAGTCTTTATATTTCTGTACTGCGCTTATAATCCCAAGACATATTATAACAACATTAATATCATAATACTCAGTCATTATACTCGCTTCAGTATATTTTAAAACAGAATACGGTGCTCATGCATTGCTTTTCGGAGGCAGAAATAGAGCGGTGATACACAGCCATATGAGAGAAACAAGAAATCTTTAGGACATACAGATACACTTTGTGCTCAAAGAAAATATCAATGTCATTTAAATAGTAAAAAGAACCGTCGGAACGTAAAATCCGTGCCCGATAGAAGAATTTAAAGACAAGCGTTTACAATAACGAGTGTTGTTAACAGGGCTCGGAACGCTTTGACGCACCAGCCTCTTATCCCTTCCTATTAAAATTCTTTCAAGTTGGGCAAACTTCGGAATACAAGAGAGCGGTCTACGCAACAAAATCGGAATAAAGAATGTTATAAGCTATAATTAAACTAAAATTGCACACATTTTCGAGACTATTGAGATATTTCGCCGGCATTCTCAATTGTTTTTCGTACCCTTTTAGGACTTTGTGAAATTCTTGATTTGTATCGAGGTCATGGCACACGCTCCTTTTCTGGAATTGGCTTATTTCCTCTCATTATTGCCCTATTTAAAGATCGCTTTTTAGATACGGCTACTAAAAGTAGGATATACTTTGCTGCTGTAAGGGTTTCTATTTTTTTTTATTTGAGTGGATAGCAACCACCATGCACATGGGGAAAAATCCGCAATAATGGGTCATACAGGCGAGTCGGTTTCTAGGGTCAGCCAGTGTATATGCAGTAATTTCAGGGCCGGCATAATACTGCGGACCGTCAAGGGATGCAATGTCTTATGACGGCCGACATTATATTCGGATTGTACTGTGCTTACCATCAGGCCAAGTGTTTACAAGGTGGTAGATCCCTCGTAAGCGAGAGGCCGTCTGGGTTGGTACCACCGCTTTGTCTATTTCTGCCGCCAAGCAACAGTGTGTAAGCACTGTTGTGTAAACCATAGAAATTACTGGGCATTTTGAGACATCTTATGTCTCGGGGTGACGAGCGCAGTTCAGTGCCATGCAGTGCTTTGTAATTGAAAGTTCTGCGTGATGTTGCATCTGTTTATGGGCAGGCGTAGCGCTTACCATTAGGCGAGCGCCTTACTTGTCTCGTCATTCAATCAAATGAAAAAAAATCATTTTGCCGTGTCATCCTAAAAAAATACTAAATAATTCATTAAAAAACCGCGTTCATATGGCATTCAATTTCCATCTAATTTGTGGTGCCAAAAAACCTCTTCATAAAATATATTTACATTTTATCATATATTCTATCAAGATAGATAAATTTATATTCATGAACATAGTAATATGCTGCAAGGAATGAAATTTCAAATAGGCAAGTATCAAAGGGCGAACCACCCTCGCAGGTAATCGGCTGACAAATGTCTTAGATATTTTACGAACTTCATTTCGTGGATGCTTCCAATAGTGATGGGTGTACAGGGCCCTCTTTGTCTATTTTAACGGCAGCAGAGAATTCATATTCTCTATAAAAAATTGGTACTCCGTTTTTCTACAATAGTTTGTGTACAGTCTCTGAGGTATAATGTTACTTATTTTTATAATACCGTTCATTTTGTGTAATTTATTTTTGAATTAATAATAAAAATTGCTTTGTAGCAAACAAAGCATTTTATAGTAAAAACTGATAAATTAAATCAACGATAACTTATATTCAATAAAAGTTTTTTAGAGATTAATTAGGCAGAGCTGGATGTTTTCGAGCCTTCTATGTATAATTGGGATGATGTCTTGTAATATTTGTACAAAAATATTAATATTATAAAAAAAGAATTACTATAGGTATATTAATACCCTAACACAATGTTCTCATATCTAACCAGATCAATGTTCTTTTTCTGCTACAAGATCTATTCGTACTCGTCGATGTGGAAAATATATAATATAAATTCATGGAACAGCGTAGGTGCAGCCCTATTCAGTAAACGTTGTCTAGAATTTTTACTAGAGATGTGCCGATTATGACTTTGGCCGACTAGCCGACTAGCCGATTAGTCGGTTATAAAGAGGCCGACTAATCGGCCGACTAGTCGGCCGAGCCGATCACCGTTTCGGGGGTATCCGTGACGTTTCGTTTATAGCTGATCCACGTGCAAGTTGCAACCGCCGCCGCCTGCGAGCGTGTCGGAACCTATTGTTTACATCGCATTGTTTCTTGATGTTTGCTTCTGTATGGTCAGAGCGGTGTTATTGTGTAAAAAAATATTTTTGTGTAAAGATAATACCGGTGTTGTTTATTAAAGTGAAGCTCAATTAAAATTTTATCATGTTAAAAAGAAAGTCTCGTGTATGGATTTTTTAAGAAGTGTAAGAAGTTGGATAGTCGGCGCTCTTTGCCGAATAGTCGCCGACTAGTCGCCGACTACAATAGTGACCGAATAGTCGGCTTTACCGAATAGTCGCCGACTAGTCGGCACATCTCTAATTTTTACCAAGAATTCCCATTTTCTTACCGCTTTCCAACAATAAGGTGCAAATTTAGGGTGAAGAATTAGGCTCCCCCGACAGCAGGCGTGCGGAGACTAAGCGATGCAATGGGGTGCAAAATGAGAATAAAGTGTAGGCGAGGGGCACGTTTAAACTCGAATAACTCGATTGTAGCCGAATATCGTGCTCTTTATGTTCGGCTTAATATTACTATTTGCGAAGATCGCAATGCCCGCCAAGATGTAAGACCGGCTGAATTAAAATATAATAAAATTACTTACTATTAAAAAGTTTTTTTTTCTCTACGGGCCTAACACAATAAATATTCCACAGAATTTATTTTTGTTTATATGAAATTAACCACTAAATTATTACTTTAATAAGGATTATTTATAATATTATACTAAGACTTAACCACCAATTTACGTACAAGACAGTTATTTTTGAAAGTGACTAGTAAATATATTATTCCGATATATGTACATGTACGTAATTTGATAAATCGATACAATTACATTTATCATCGATTCATAGAAGGCGCACATCCCTTGTGAGATATCGCAATTCACCGATGATAAATAACAATGTAATACATCTGACGTTGGTTGATTTATAAACATAAAGGTATTTCTTAATTTAGCCCTTGTACATGAAGGTGCTAAAGGTGACACGAAAAGCCATTACGGCGCTTTATTGACTGTTAGTACGTTATGAGAATAACAATTTATTGAACTATGTATCCAGCACAATAGGCAGTATTGAAAAAGTAAATAGTAGGTGTAATATATTCTTTATCTATGACGATATTTACCATTTTTTTCTATCATCAATGCGGTGATTTCCTGCCTGTAAATATTTTGCTGCGGTAGAAAATTGAATACGATGCGCGAGGCGATAAACGGTTCTTATAAGATGTGCAAGGTTGGTTTTTATATAGCATAGGCCGGCAAATAAGCAAATTATACGATAGCATCTGGTAATGTAATCTCCACCACCCATTAAAAACCACAATATCTGAAGAATCATGGACGTTTCGTCGATGTTAATGGAAAGGGATAATAATTGACCAGGGAAGGGTATATTTTGTGCTTCCGGTTATCTCATTCACCATACATAACACACCAGCAAGCTACTACTTCACGTCAGTTCCCTGTGAGACAGTGGTAACAATCCGATGGAGCCGGTCCATTCATGCTGTAGACAAAACTGTCTACAGCGTGGCTCTACTACTATATAAGACTTTATGTTTGTTGACCACTGCTATATAATTCTTATGCTTTATCTTTGAGTTAGTGTATTTGAATATGAAGTTTAGTACATTTATTAAAAATCACTTTACATTTTGACGTCACGATCTATATAAAATAACTTCACCAGATTATGACGTAATTATTTATAATAATATAACATCCAACAGTTACACACATAGTCTTGACCCCACATTAGGTAAACCTGTATCGTGGGTATCAGGAACTACGAGGGACTTGCGGTCCCACGATACCCAGACTCGAAACAAATATTTGTGGATCATACTGACACTTATCTCAGTGCGGGAATCGAACACACGGCTTCTTGCTTAGCGGCCGGCTACTCATCCACTGCGCCACGGAAGCTATCACTGTTGGTTATCAAAACCAATACGTAATAAAAATGATTTAGTACATGCTACTTGTTGATACTTTGAAATGAAACTAACTAAAACATATTTTAACGCGATTTTTACATAAAAGCCGTTTAAATTAATTTTATTTCAATGTGTAATATTCGCGTAAACATAAGAAATTATTGTGTATACTTATCAATATTATTTTTAGTGTGATACATAAGAATTTTATTATTTACAACATTAAACTATGGCCAATTAAAACTATTATAAAGGTTACAACAAGTCTTTAGAGCAATTCGCTACTATTATCTAAAAATAATCCTTCATACTTATCATAAAATATAGAAATGATATTTCGTATTCAGGATATTTAGTTTTGAGAAAATTATATCTCAACAAGCATACATTTAAGATAGGATACACGAGCATAAGGAAAGCCTTGCAAAACAAAAACATTTTTCTTGCCGTAACCTCGTGTTTACCGGCAAGTGTTTGCCATCCCGGGGCACAGATGTTATTCGACATAAGCCACCCTTATTAGGGATTCCGTGTGTTCAGCCAAGGTACAAGCTGAACTATGTACTTATATTTTAGTAACATTATTTAATATTTTTTTCTTACCTACGTAGAACATGTTACTCTTGAAATACTCCGCCTATGTTAGAACAATATTTTAATGTATACCGAGCGTTGTTAAAAGGAAAACCGTGTTATTATTCTTTCGGGATCATCAACGATCTTAAATACGATATATAAAAAGGGTAATGGCGTTTAAAATTTGTTTGTGGCGTCAATTTTAAGGCAAAATATCAGTATCTTAAAAGTCTTGTATTTTAGCAATTACGCGGAAAATATATTTTTTTTATTAATTGTATTAAATTTACACATATAAAAGTAAATTATTAAATGTGTCAAAGAAATTATAAAGCAATTAATTTGGCACGAATGGCAAAACTCACTTATATAATCTCAGACAAAATTATTCTGGATATTGTTGCAAAATGTATGACTTAATTCCATTGCTTATGGTCCGGGTTCATTTTTATGACCTCGTTATCGATACCTATTGGAAGCCCCTCCTTCCAATAGGTATGATTACTAACCAGCTGATTTTTTTGTTTTTACTTAGTTAATATTTATGTAATTTAACAGTCATATTGTCCTACAAATAAAATAATACATTTTTGAGTATCATCAAATCGAAATATTCTATCCTTGCTACCTCTGTTAGCTACCACAATAGAGAATTTTCGCATAGGGAATTGTTGGGCGTCTCATCGAAACGAAGCTACTCACGGAAAATTAGCTTGATAGTAATCAAGTGGATCAGCTGGCCCAGGGAACCCGGACCATTACGTATAGAGTTTGACAGTGAACTGCGAGAGAAGACAACGAAATAAATAAAACGAGGACGCATAACGATTGCATTTGCATTGCCGCCTTATTGCTCTTATTGTACTGAACTAGAGATGGAACCGAGATAAACAATCATCTTTTCAGGTCACCACTTCGAAAGCCAATATAAGCAATAGATGAAACCATAAAGTAGGATTTGCAGATGCGTAGGCCGTACTCACTCATAAAATTCTTTTATTGAACCAGCGCCATCTGTCACAAAATAAGGGAAACATATTTTCTGAATCTAGCTTAAATATTAAAATATTTAGGCTAGATTTAGAAAATTAATATAGTTCCGTTTTGGCAATGGAACCCTTTTAAAGGTTTTTTTTTAATTTCGTCATGTCCGTCTGTCTGTCTATCCGTAGTACACAGCCATTTTACTTGGAGATTATGTGGATGAAATTTGAATGGTACCTAAGTGTATTTCTATGAACCGTTACACAAAGGTGTAGCGCAATCATAATTGCTATAGCCATGCTGTAGACAGTCAGCAGGTGAGCCGGCTGATATTATTACTAATCTCTCACAGAAAATCGACGTGAAGTAGCAGCTTGCTTTTGCAATTCGTAGTTTCGTTTCGTTTTTACCAACTTGCATTAGATCAGTGTTGAGGGACGAAAGGTCATTAGTAAAGAAGAATTGTACTCAGCAGTAGAACAGTACCGATATATAATACAAGACTTAAATATAGTAATTCCGTAGCGATACCAGTAAAATTGAGACAATTTTGGTCATTTAGTTACTCCCGGGAATAGCTGAGATCAAATAATCAATGATAATAATATTTCAACAAAAATAATTAATGTTTCTTAATGTTCAGTTTCATCGGTAGTTGACTAAATATTGATAAATATAAAATAAGCCATTAAAAGGAATTATGACAGCCTGGGACGAGCGAGTAGCTGATTATGATACGGGATGCAACAGGTTCGATTACCGGACCGAAATGTTTGTGGTTTCCTTTCTTTCGGTTCTGGGTGTTGTGGGACCTTAAGTCCCTCGTATTTCCTGATACCCACAAAACAGGTTCACCTAGTGTGGGGTTAGGAGTATATTTGTGACTGTTGGGAATACCCAAATAAAAAATATATGAAGATATATATAACCGAATAACAATTTTTATTGAAAATGAACCAAAAACATACAAAAAGAAGGACATAACTCATGCTATTTTGAGTAATTTACAGTATTACGAATGTAGTATCTCACCATATATCATATTTGTGAGTAAAAAAAAATATGGAGAATATATTTTACATTCGGTCAGGTGTCGTGGAAGTCCTGAGGGAAATCTAACTTTCCCGGAGGCGCAGACAGCAATCGATTCTATTCAAATTTATGACAGAGAGAAACGGCTTGCGTTATAATGATATAGAGTAGATACACCCAATATTTTAGGTGACTTACTGTCATACGTTGGTTGTTTACCAAATTATTGATTCCGTAATTAAATTACTTAAGCCAATGAGTAATCTCAAAGTTTATCATAACTTTGTTTTCGTATGCTTTTGACCTACATTTGCCCTATCAACGTGTTATTGGGTCTCAACTTTATGAAATACTTTATAACCACATCCGAAAACCACCAACCTGTTTACCAACTTTATATCAGGTGATGCAAAACATGCATGTATAAAAGATATGCATGGCCCTTCATGTCCGAAACGATATGTGAAAAATTGAGACAGTAACAGAAACCATCTTATGAATGACTTTATAACTTGTAATATACATTAAAATGGGACCACCAAGTGAATTAATATAGGAAAACTACTACAATTAATACAAAAGAAATACATTTATACTCCTCAAGATACTACTATATAAATTGTAAAGAAAACAATTCGTTAAAAATAATAGACTAAATATTATCAGCTCTGTACAATTTCTATACTCAGAACCCTATCAATAGCTGTCTGCGACTGGCAGATTCGGCACCGACTTCTCACAAAATTCGCACCCTTATTTTATTGCCTTCTGTCCAAGATTAAACTTTCCTAGATTTTTTTAACAATCCATTCACTCAAACACACTCCGTGATAAAATTTCTCACGCCAACGAATATTAATTGTACGATAAAGTATTTTTATTACGATAAAAGTACTTTTAGAGATAGAAAACTCTTTCTTGAAATAAAAAAGTGACTGGTATAATAAATAAAATAACTCTTAAATCTCATATCTGATGCCTCGACCGATGTATATAACTTAGTTTTCTAAGCAGCTACAATATAATATCTTTATATATACACCATATTTTTGATACGTATATTTAGTTTCTATTAATTTGCATTCCCACCTTTTAATCGTCTTGGAAACTATGTGTCGTGGTTGTAAGTATAACAAAAATATATGAAATTATAAACCCTGGAAGATGTTGGTCCTGATCTATGTTTACAATTACAAATGAAATACCCCGAAAACATTCCTTCTCATAAATACTGAGATGTAAACCAAGTAACCGTCTCGTGAATCGTTAATGCAAATGTTTAATCAAAGTCCATCAACTGGAATGAAAATTAAACAAAAGACGGTTGACACAGACGAGGGAATATAAAAAAAAAATTGAATGAAAATCTCCTCAAACATTATTCTAAGGATACAGAAATTTTCTTAGAAATTACCGACATAAAGAAAGAAGTAAGTACGCAACAGTGGAGTGCCGCGGGCAACAAATCTTCATTTTGCTGGATTAAAGTACCTCTCGGTTCTATAATAATAGAGGCGCTGGGAAACATTCTGAATATTCCACCGAAGTCAACCTTCCAAGTTTAAGTTTATTGTGCCTTCTTATCTTCTCACCCTGAGATCTGATTGCGCAGTAAAACTACGAGGGCAAATGAAACTCATACGTTCGTGAGATGCCTAGACGTATACCATTGTGGGTAATCGTAGAATTACTTATTACAGCATTTTTTTTACTAGCACTGTATTATATACGTCCCACTGCTGGGCACGGGCCTCCTCTACGAAATGAGAGGGATCAGGCCTCTGGGCTAATGCGGGTTGGCAGAATTCACATACCTTCATTACAGCATTAATTTAACTTAATTTTATTTCAAAAATATTTTAGTAATGTCATAAGTAAACTTCTCACACATCCATTCTGAAAATTTGACTTAATTATTGAATATAATTTTTAAAACATTAATTTTCTTACTTCATTTCAATGATTCGAAATAATTTATGGTCTTGCAAGAACAGTAGACCTAAAAGTTTCAATTACATCGAATTATTTTTATACAGAATTTATAACGTTAAAGAAATTATTATAAAGCCAGTTTCATATATCATTTTCTTTTTATCGAGACCCGTTTCAAACGACATTGCCAAAATTAATTTGATCTCTGTTATAAACTTATACCCATTTCGCCGGCGGCATTTCATCCAAAACAATATGTTTAAATAAAATTATAAAACAAAGGAATTTTCTTTTTGTCTTGCAAAGGAATAAGTCTATTTAGTCCTATTTTATTGTAAAATTAAAGATTCTCACAGAAAACCGACGTAAAGTAGCGGCTTGCTGCTGCGTTTCGTACCACCAGTGAGACATCCGGAAGCCCAAATCCCCTCCCCTTCCCAATCCCTAATTATCCCTCTCCCTTAAGGTCGGCAACGCACCCACTATTCTTCTAGTGGTGGGCGTTCATGGGCGGTGGAGATCACTTACCATCAGGTGACCCACTTGCTCGCTTACCGGCTTATGCTATAAAAAAAAAAGATTGGCCTTCACCATACACCCGTGTTTTTCAGGCCCAACCTCTCTATAAGCTGGAATATTTCCAAGAATTGTAGCGAGGGCCATCACAATTTGTTGTATAAATTTTAATATAAGTTACGGACGAGGCACTGAAGTTTGCGAACAGTATAATTTTTTATTTGATCTCTGCCTGTTATGGAAAAATGAATTGCTCCAACTTTTTCTCGCTCTATTTACTTTTGCGTTTTTATTTTGTAACGGGGTAAATCTTTTTCATGATTGAAAAATTGGACATTACATTATGAGAGAAATTTTACTTTATTGATTCATTTCAAAATTAAACATATATTTACACATATTTTGTCGTGTGTATTTTCAACAAAATACTCACGAATACTGGTATTATCAAAATTTTCAGCATCCACATGCATCTCACAACAAGCATTTCGGAGTATTGGGTGACTTTGTGACATTCAACAAAATGACCCAGACTAGCACACATATCCTATCCAGATATAAATTAGCCCCACCTTATCCCGCTGAGAAAATCTTAGAAGTCGAAAAAACATAGAATATGCCAGTTATAAATCTAGTAGATCAGGGGTAACAAATAAGTTTTATTTATCAAATTATTTTTGTTGTTTAAGATAATTAAAAACAAATTACGGGTGTAATACTTTCATCTGCAGAGCAAGTAACAATTATAATGAATATATTGATATCAATATATTCTTCTTACCAGGTAATAGTTTTAAGAAACTACGTAATACCTTTTTAAAACTTAATGGTTGATTTTTACCGGTACTTATTTTGTGTTGATTTAACTTTAACCGTTTACTACGATACATAAATAAATTAATGTTTGCTACAACTAGTAATTTAAATTTTATCAGAAAAATAGATGAAACTGGACATAAATCGCTGTGTGATATGATCTCTTTTAATTAAAAAAAAGTTTTTAGTCTTCAAAACTTCAAGTTAAATATTCCTGTGGCATTTTTTAATCCGCCTAAAAATTTTCCAAGCCGATGTACCGGTAGGACAAACTGGCAGAAAGTAATTAAAGAGAACTAAATTAAAATCCTCACAATGTAAGTATGCTCCACAAACGACGGCCACCGTCAGTACCTGAGCAAGTTTAACAACAAACTGATGAACTTGAAGTTACAAACTTCTTCCATAATTCCTTTTGAAGTGGTATCCTCTTTGGAGTTTACGTTGAAAATTAAAAATGGCAGCATGTGCGTCGGTGTGAAGGAATGAACGATTCAACAGCACTTTCTACGTATAAAGTTGGTATTGTTTTATATCTATGTTTCACATATTAATCAGATCTCAAATCGCGTGAATTTACATCGTTACAATATGCTGGTATCATTCTGGCGACCGTCGGGAGGCCAAACATCAATGGATGGTCAACATTATATTTGAACTGTACTGTAGGTTACTGTACTGTACTGGTTAATTAAAATTATGCGCCTTAGCAATTTTTTTTTTACAAATTGTACAATTAATAAGAAATTTACGGCCATAGTACGGTCAGTAACTTTAGGCAAAAATAATTCATTACATGACACTAAGCCGAGGTAGCGCCAAGCCGAAAGAAAGTTGTACCTTGAACTCCTTTATGTTTAATGAATTATTGACTATTTGAGAAAGCTATAGAATCTAATCTATCTAGATAAATCTTCAAAGATGGGTTAATTTTAATCTAGTTACAAAATATTAGTTGTGCTTAATATTAATAGTGTATAAAATGCACACAGTATACTCTAATTAATTAAAACAAAGAGTAATTAATACCGTTTAACTAATATAAATATTGCCCAACTCATAACATATTATTGAACTATTTCATTTGTTCTATTCAGTTATAGCAGAAATACACAAAACATCGTTAGACAAATAATAGTGCAGTACTGTTTTTGTTTCAGATATCAAATAAACCAATACCCATTTGTTTATTACACAATATATAGGAACATTTTACAGTATTAATTTGGTAAAGTTATAAGCCTTTTAACTTATTACAAACCTTGCTTGGAATAAAATGCTTGGTGCGTTTGTTATTTCTTTTGGTTAGTGATGTTCTTATAATGAAATAAAATATGTAAGGTATCATATGTAAAATACAGACTGAAGGAATCTCAAGAAATTCGTCACAGAAAAGTGGCATTTAGAAGTGTGTAAATGCACACACAGTTTTACGTAAAACGGTTTAGATATATAAAGATCTGTATAATGTCTTAAGCTATGGAAAATTAATATACATCCTCCAATATTCTTCGAAATCCACTTATCAAACGTCATCGATCTTTC
This sequence comes from Amorpha juglandis, assembly GCA_949126905.1. NCBI lineage: Eukaryota > Metazoa > Arthropoda > Insecta > Lepidoptera > Sphingidae > Amorpha > Amorpha juglandis. Next base: position 9,349,710 of record OX421380.1, read on the forward strand.
ATTTTCATTATTTTTTCGATACAATTACCTATTTTAAAATCCATGACCGGCAACGATTTATACACTTTCGTGTCTGTAGCGCCATAGCGGATCATATTAAAATCGTATTAGCTTCATACACGATGTTAATTCTCGTACACGAAGGTACATGATAGATATCGATAAGATTCTACGTTTATCTATTGAAATAAGTGAGTACTTTCGCATAGTTGTATAAACAATACGCGTTGGGTCGACAAATATTTGCAAAAATTTAGCGTGTATGAAAAAGGAAAGTTGTGAGCGGTTTGTTAAATCCGAACCGCGCCTATACAGCAATCCTGAACAATAAGGTAGGCGGAACCTCTCTTAAAATTGCGAGTGTAAGTCATAAGAACATAACTGTTTTCATTTTTAATAAAATTTATAATAGCATAACTTTTCAACCAAAAAATAAAACTGACTCGATAAAACTAAAAAACATTAAAATAAAATTAAACAACAATTTTATTTATTTTAGTGGCAAATTTATCAAATACCGTACATAAAAAATTACTCTCAATAGTCGAAAATAACAATTTTGTAGGTTTCTTTGTAGTTACCTCTATCGCTGCCGGTCAACTGAAATACCATCAACTCCAAAGATACCTTTAGAAAAAGTAAAGTAGTAAGAAATCTTTATGAACTTGGTTTTAAGTTTTGTTAAAATTTATTTTGTTATCAAAGTTTAGTATGGCTTATAATTTCCAATACAATTAATTAATAACACAATCACAATGAGCGTGCTTTTTTAAGTTGAGGAGCTGCATTTTTTTACTCCATACTCCGTTATTAGATCTTAAATATTGGACTATATCGCAGCTAAACTCAATCAAAATATTTTTTTATACATACATACAAACACAAAAACAAATTACACACCGAATTGAGAACCTTGTCTTTTCTAATTCGGTTAAAAATAAGAATATTAGCTAAAATTATTCTCTAAATAGATTTTTAAAACCATCCCAGATCTTATATATTGCACCTCAATCGAATGAGGACGGCTGGCAAACACTGATATTAGTTTTCTGTGTAAGCAATTTTGGTAAGTGTCCCCTGTTATTCGTACGTAATACCGGACCGCGCTGACCCCATCCCTGAGCTCACATCACATGTTACTATTTTATTGAACTGTGATAAAAGTGTTATGACACATTTTTATTTTGATTCGTTAAATGACCACGTTTTGATGGCAAGACGACGCTCATGTTTTCGGACGAAATCCTATACTCCTTGTTAATGACCTGTTAATAGTATACTATATACCTATGTGATAGAGCCATGCTATAGGAACTTTTAACTACCAATACAGCACCGCTGCCATAAACAAAACCAACGTGTAATGGCGCTTGCTGTTGCGTTCCGTAAGGTTACTTCGAATTCCGGAATCGCAAATATTTCTTTTAAAGTCGGGTTTACATAACAAACTCAATCTCTCTTCAACCAAGAACAATCTCAGTTTCACAGTATTTTTATTAATGTATACACACGATATCTCCTCTAAATATTGACCGATTTTGATTCGGGTTATTTTCTCGTTTTTAACCCCTTACAAAAACAGTGATATTGTAAGTTTGACACCTCTCTTTGTCTATGTATTTTTCTGGGGTATCAGTGTCAAATTAAAAGAACCGATTTAAATGACTTTTTTCTATTTGAAAGCTGTTCTTTAATCTACAAATTAAAGATTTTTTTCTAATTCATTTCCCCCGAAATAATATTACTGTTAGGTTATTATATTTTCGTTAGTTTTAATTTCACAAATTCACTTTTTATACACAAAATCAAACAAGATCCGTAAATAACGTACAATCATTTAAGCAAATATAGGCCATATATTCCTTTGTTAAGAAATCCACACAAACCAAAGATCGTGGAGAAATTCTATAATTTATAATTCACTAAAATATGAAAAACATAATCGTAGATCGTAAGAAAAGAATGGAGTTCGTATATTGCGTGGCCCTGGCGAAATTTTATGAACTAATTTCCCTGAGACAACATTCCTTATATGCGGGAGAGTTGCCCGGGGCTATGTAGGCATTTTTTTGGACAAAACCCGGGCTGTGTGTTTAATGAAAACTGTGTACCACAATATGCCTCCGGGGACCGCTTTCACTGATTGTGGATTTTTTCCATATATTTTGCGTATGAATATTTTCATGACTCTGTATAAAACGAGGACTCTGTCCCACTGTTTAAATATTTTCAGCATAGACTAAAAGTTTTTTAAATGGTTGTTTTCTATAAAAAATATACGTGGTATAAGGTAATTGAATAAAATTAAAAGTATACACGAAATATTTGATACGTTTCGTAAATTATTTAGGTAAAGCGACAGGTGATTAAATAAACTACATATCTCAGTAGCCTTGCAAAAGTAGTGAACAAACATTTATTAATAGTGCACAAACTTTTACTAATAGTGGGTTCAGACCAGGGATTCCCGAATGGGTCGATATATAACGCAAACCGCAAAGTTTTGAAATCGGTAAGTATTTTGTATCAATAGGTAAAACAAACAAGAGATATGATTTTAAAGTGTTTTGGCTATGGGGGTCTGATTAGTTCATTTTGGAAAAGGGGTCTCTTGCCTAAAATAGTTTGCGAATAGGGATTCCCAGGGGGTTTAGATGGTTCGATTTTGGTCGATCAACTCCAAAATCGCATGCGATTCGAACCCTCTTACTAGACGTTCAATCGAATTGATAAACAAAAACCACACTTTTATTGGTTCAATTCGGTATATTATGTAAGATCTAACCGTACGAACCCGCCCTATTATAGTTATAAAACAAACCTTATCGTTTCAGTGTCGTCTCGTATGCTCATTATATAAATAAGTGGTAGAGAAGACCAATATTTTAAAAATTATGGAAATTTAATTTTAAAACCAAACTCAATACGAACTAAAATAAAATTCCTTAAACAACTTTAACTAATCTAAGAAATGAGACATTTAAGATTTATAAACGCAATATTTTATTGCAATATGGCACAGGATAAGTTTAATAGCGACGTAAGGTGAGCGCAGGAATTTGCAATAAGCCCCACCTTTGTCTCGCAAAGCGCCCCTTTATTTCCCAAGTTCCTTGAATTTCATCCACTATGTACATAGTGTAGCAACACCGAATTGTTCAAACACATTTTTCTTTCCGGCTTGACGTTGCGCACTTTACACCGAAAGTATTTCACAGTACGATTGTTACATCTGTTAATAATTTGTTAAAGTTTTGCTGCTATCTCTTAATTAATAATATTTTGCGTTTTGTACGGGTGAGATATCTGGAAGCCCAATTCCCCCTCCCCTTTCCAATCCCCTAATTATCCCCCTATTTTAATATCGGCAACACGCCCATGATTCTTCCGGTATTATGGACGTACAATGGGTGGTAGCGATCACTTACTTTCAGGTGAACCACTTGCTTGTTTGCCGGCCTATACAATAAAAAAAAAACCAATCACGTCAGCGAAAAAGGTATCCATACGTATGTTATTAATAGTATATCCTGCAGACACACACATAGTCCTGACCCACACTATGTTTAATCTATACCGTAGGTATCAATGAACTAAAAGGAAGTTATGGTCCTAAAATATATTATAGGGTAACACTGATTTAAATGATAGATAAGCTGCAATCATTCCCATGACTTGAATTAAAGCTAAGCAAACGCTGCAATTCGTTTATAAATAACTGAAACGATAAACTAGTTCATAAATCATAAGTAGTTTAATTCATAGTCCAAACTTGGTTATGAAATGTCTTAAGTCAGAAATATCCAAGTCCCTTCCACGTTTTGGAATCATGAGTATTTCAACAGTAACCGCTTTATATCTACATTGGTCAAGGCAACATTTCACTAATGGACGCTCATCATTTTAATGTTTCTGATTTTAATTAGTAGACAAGATTGATTATTCATGATACGGCGAAATTAATTCCCTTTTTATATTAATGTAAATATTACATTTTTTAATTTGGGCCTGACTGTAATCGGGAATCGTTCATTACGTGATCAATCGAATACCCATGAAATTTATACATTTAGATCGAAAATATTAGACTATTTCATGATTAAAGTAGTAGCTAAGGTGAAGTGTCTTCGTAAATTGTTACATTTATAGTCAACTATAAGTCTTACTTACTTACTCCTATTCGAAGTAAAATTAGTGGAGTTGCTACTGGTAACGATCAGGAATGGCGCTTATCATCAAGCGAGCGACACGTTCATCTCGTCATCAAGGCAAATGAAATAATATATTGGTAAAATAGCATAACGGTTATTATTCTCATTGTATTTATGAGTTTGATGAAATAAATATCGACGATAATCGAAGTGTAGAAAGAATCTATTACAGACTTACTGTTGACCTCAGGCGCTACAATTTATGACATTAGACAACCACTAATAAATTAAAACGAATTGAAATAGGTATGTATAAGCTAAGGAAACAAAAACTAAAATCCAAAGAAATTTGAAAATAATTGTAGTGCTTTAAATGTGCGATTTTAAAACAATATTATTAATCACATCTGTAACGAACTTGCTAATTACTCTGTGATGGGGATTAAAACAGAGTAGACTAATTAAACAATAACCCCCATTAGAGATCGAGTTTCAATATTACTTTCTTTAGCTAAAACAAATTTGCTTCATCACTCTTGACTAACTAGTGACTGCTTAGGGCGAGCTTGGTTCATTACTCCCCCAATTAGTGATGTTCATGTACAAAAAATATCGATATTTTTTCCGATATAATATATCGAAATATTGTATCGATATTTAGCGATATATCGGTCAAAAATATCGATATTTACGATATATCGAATTGTAGGAAGGAAAAGACTTTATTAGAAAATGGTTAACAAAAATAATATCGAATAGCTAAAAAAAAAAAAAACAACATTCAATACTTATTCTGGTATTTGATGTTGTTTTTTTTAGCTAAATCCGAGGGATTTTTCCTAAATTTCGATATATCGGATAAAATATATCGATATAATATATCGACTTCAATGATTCGATAATATCGCATTGATTCGATATATCGGATAAAATATATCGATATTATATATCGACTTCAATGATTCGATAATATCGCATTGATTCGATATATCGAATAAATGTATCGATATTTTATCACATATCAATACATATCGAGCACCCCTACCCCCAATGTTTTGGTTCGTTAGAAATGTAAAAACTCCACTCCTTTAGGATCAATATTGGGAGTGAGATTAAACTTTGACGCCCATCCACGGGTTGTATTCAAATTAGCCTCACGGAATTTGACACGGAAACAAACGTACCGAATCTATTCGAGTTTGTGGTCAAAGTTTCAGTTGTCCCAGTTAGCGTTTAGAATACTGATCACTCTTCTTGGGATCCCGTCAATGGATTGCAACGGAATCTTTGCAAATAGGAATACGAAATGATTGTTCATGCTTTGGCATCTCTATTCACAAATGTACTGGCGAGAATAGGTGTTTTGCTTTTACAAACTATTTTACTGTAACGACGTAAAGTAGGAACTTTTTGTTGTGTTTTGTATGATGAGTGAGATATCCAGTGGCCCAAATTGTCGCTCCTCTTTCAGATTTCTTAATTATCCCTTTCCTACTAAGTCACCAATGCTTAAATTATTATTAAATAAATAAATACACCCAACAGCCACGTACATAGTCCTGATCCCATAGTAAGATACGAGTCTTGTGTCGTGAGTATCAGGAAGAGACTTTCGGTCTCACAACACCCAGACCCCGAAACAAATATTTGTGGATCACACAAACATTTTTCTCGGTGCGGGGATCGAACCCGCGGCATCTCACTTCACTGCCGGCTGCTCGCCTGCTGCGCCACGGAGGCTGTCAATTGTTATATTGTAGTCACAGAGTACATTTAGTCCATTGAAAAGTTACATTTGGGGTTGCGTTTCTTAGAGGAGTCAATTTTATTTTTTTGATGTGTTGGGGGGGTAAGTGTAAAGCTAAAATCAAGTTTGTGGGGTCGCCACCCTTGTCCCACGGCCGCCATCTTGAAAATAGGGGTTGAAACGGTTTTTACGATATATCTCTTAAACTATTTATCTGATAAAAAAAATTTGTTAACGTTTTTTGTTGCTAATTAAATTCTCTATAACTTTGGTCCAGTAACTTTTTGTCGTAAAACTATAAATAAAAAAGTTATAAGTGAAAATGTAATAAAGAAAAAAATAAAGATGATAATTCTCTTGACAGCCTAAGATACAAACAATTCGCCAAGGCAGTGACAAAAAGTACATTTAATTTATCTTCACTTCCTCCAACACAAGACACAGCTCGCTTTCATACTTTCCGAGTCTACCATCAGGTCCAGTCGTGGCTTGGTAATAATAATGATCCTGAAGACTGGGGCTGGAAAAAATGTGGAAAATTATTGATGCCAGTGCAGAGCTCTAAACCTCCAGCACCCCCTGAGCTTCTTAAATTGATCTTTTGTAAATGCAAAGGAAACTGTGGAGCGATGTGTGGATGTCGAAAAGCAGGGCTAAAATGTTCCGCAGTGTGCTTCCATTGTTCTGGAGAACTGTGTTCTGTGTCTTGTGTTGGAGGAAGTACTTTTTGTCACGGCCTTGGCGAATTGTTTGTATCTTAGGCTGTCAAGAGAATTATCATCTTTATTTTTTTCTTTATTACATTTTCACTTATAACTTTTTTATTTATAGTTTTACGACAAAAAGTTACTGGATCAAAGTTATAGAGAATTTAATTAGCAACAAAAAACGTTAACAAATTTTTTTTATCAGATAAATAGTTTAAGAGATATATCGTAAAAACCGTTTCAACCCCTATTTTCAAGATGGCGGCCGTGGGACAAGGGTGGCGACCCCACAAACTTGATTTTAGCTTTACACTTACCCCCCCTACACATCAAAAAAATAAAATTGACTCCTCTAAGAAACGCAAGGTGAGGCCTAAAAAATGTAACATTTCAATGGACTAATTATGATTGTAGTATTGTTGGTACCCATGGGGAATGGACGTCACTTGGCATATAGTGATCTAATTGCTCGTTTGCCGGCCGATGCTGTAAAAAATGTTGTATAATTATTTTATTATGTTAATGCAAATTTTGATATTTGTAGTCATAAGGAAACTCAAGACATTAATGGGAAGTTTCTCTGTCTTTGAACTAATATTGGGTCAAATAACCAAAATTCTTTTTAAACATGCTCCGAGTAGATGTGTTTTAATGAACAGCGCCCTTTGCTGAAGTTTTATATAATCGTAGTTTCGGTACACAAGATTATACGTCACTACTATATAATGTTACTAACAAAAAAAACTTGTGGGTTAAAACCCACAACAAAAAAAGGTTTTTTATATATCGTAGCATCTAAACAAATATACCGAATTCAAATTTTTTATCTTGTGTAGACGAGATGGTTTTTGATAGTATTTGAAGAAAATGAGTTCAGTCATTCAACAGTTCTAGTGATTTTACCATGTGAAATCATAAAGTTTTCATATCAAGCAAATTTCGCTTGTGTCGACAGAGGCAGACGAAACATTCGTGCAATCCGATTCGTGATATATAATTTTCTGAAAGCTGTAACAGACAAGTAGGTCAGGCTGGTAGTGACATTTCCTAACGATCACTTCAAGCAAAATATTGAAAAATATATTTATTTGTACATCGGTTACACTGAATAAGGTTTATTGCAATTATATTATTTTCTTACTCTTTACTATAATCGTTCTATTCAACAAAAGTTGAATGTGGTAGGTTGGTAATGACTTTTTTAACCAACATACAAAATAGTGGAAGTTCTTAAATCAGCGCGATTCTTTTTATTAAATTTGCTATAGCACCGATTATGGTTTTTTATTTATCGGTTTTATTTATTGTTAAAAAGTTCTTATGCTATGTGTGTCTAATGTGTTGGTAGCATGAAACAATGATGGTCGGAACCTGTCAATAGTATAGCACGACGAATAACACGTCTTGAAACTACTTGCTAATATACAAATCAAAACTATATATTTACAAACTCACGCATATATAGCAAGACATGAAAAATTTACCGAAATATCTGTAGCTGACAGTGAATTTTGACTATAATATGTTTAGTAGTGGGAGATTATTAATCTAACCTATAATAATGGATATAACTATCAGCCCTGAATTCTTCTGTACCGCTCCTGGGCACGGGTTTCCTCTAAGAATGAGAGGGGTTAGGCCTTAGTGAGCCACGATGACCTGATGCGGAATGGTTGACTTTACACCTTCAAAATCGTCATGGAGGATTCCTACACCATTGGTTTTGAATCTGCGACTTTCGTCTTTGTAGTCCGTGCCACGCCCCGCTGAGCTATTATTGCTAATCTATATTTTACATCGAATGTGATATATTTCAGACATAATATAATGAATCTCAGAAATAGTGAAGTCATTACATGTTATCAAAAATTTCAACAGCAAATGCGCAAAATTATAACTAATACATATTCAACAATATCACTTCGGTCGCTATAGTAATAGTTTAATAATAGTGGAAAGGCTGACCAAGTTGTAGCAACAAATACAATATCGTTTTCCGATGAGAAGGGAAACTTCTCTCGATATCGCTCTGGTAAATCTTTTCAGGGTTTAGAAAAATAATTGGATTGCTACATTGAGGGAAAGCAATTACATTCGGCAAGAGAAGCAATTTCGATTTACTCAACATGGACGATTTAGGTAAACTTCCCAGTATTAAATTGTGCTACCCCCGTTTTATATTTGCTTCATAAATCCCATTTAAGGGTTCGATTAAGATTTTCCTTATCCTTATTTAAATGTGTATGGGTAGGTTAACGGCTCTTTCGACACAAATCAGAGGAGGTAAGTGCGTAAAGAAAATTCTTCGCCAATATCGAGTCCCGTGAACAATTTGATAAGTACCTCGTTGAGTTCCAAAACAATTTTCTGTTATAAAGTACTGGAAGTAGCCCCGAATTCTAAATATTTTATGTCGGGTAAAATGTTTTGCTATAAATTGTTTTCTATTTTCATTAGTTCTGATAAATTTATGATCCTGTCTCAAGCGAAGCATTATATTTTCCGAAAATAATTTTATTTGCTACATGGTTATGAAATATAGTATCTTTAAGAAATGAGCCTCTAGAGATTCCCTTACAGATACAATCTCGTATGAAGCGATGAAATTCTTTCTCCAAGACAAATATTTCGCTAATTTCATTAGATACGAGCCTTTCGTTACCAATCAAGTGCGTGGCCCTGGACACAATTTAGGACGAGATATAACTTACTATGTACCCACTTCGCTAACTTCTACGTGACCACTGATAACAAGGTATAGAGACAAACTTCTAAAGTGTATGAATTTAACTAAATTATATATTGTATCTAAATGTAGGTATTTTGTTTACCTTTGATAAGTTACTTGGGTGCGAATATATTGGATTAGCAGTTATTCAACGTATATTATAAAAACTGTTTCACAGGATTGTATTTTAATTGAAAAACTGCTAAATAGTATGCGATTTAACAGTTTTGTCAGTTAATCATTTCAATCGAATTAATCAACAAAAAAAGCAATGTGTTTTTCTTAATTCAACAACATGCATCATGAGAACCCGCTGCTATGAAGAAGTAAAGATTTTGTTTCTATTTTTGTCTATACATGACTTATAGATTTATCACGTTTAATCTGGCCGACAAAGTTCTACCATTGCTTATTTTAATCTAAAAAAAACTATTAGTATAACTAACTAACTAACTACTCTCTTTAACTATTAGTCTCACCCTTCATCATTCGACTCCTTATGATCATTATCTTTATTCAGCAATAAGTTAGAAGCAAACAATATCATATTCATTCGAAAATGTATGTAACTTCATAATGTAAACAAAAAAGGTCTAAGCAAATACTTGTTTATATTATAAAATAAACAAACAGCACCTTCAAATTCACGGGAACCGTCACGAAATTAGATATTCCATTCGCATGTAGAATTTCTCACGACAAAGTTGTTCAGAAGAAGTACAGGTATATACCGTTGCAACCTACTGTTAAACTCAAAACTGCAGTAGTGAATTATTTCAATGATAATATTGTACCGATAACTGCCACACTTGGCGAGCATTAGGGAACCCGAAATTGTATTTGAAGCTTTTCAGAAACTTAGGCATTAGCAGCCAAGTTTTCCCCGTAACGCATACGGTTGGCTAGCCACTAATGGAGAATGGTCTTACGAAGTTTTGTTGAGACGCAGTATAAAAAAGTTTCTTTTACTGAAAATCGCTAAAGACCAGTCTCATCCAAGTTCTAAACTTTTTCTCGACAGTAATAATCCGCGTAAAAGATGCTGGCCTTTTTATGTACAAGCGTTGTGAGGTAATTAAAAAAAAACTCGTTTAACGAGATGTGATACCTTACAAGTAAGATATCCAGTAAGTTTGTGAAAATGATTACACTGCACGGCAAAACTGAAGTAGAGTGCAGTTCAAATATTCTGTCAACCGCCAAAAAACGTTAGATCCTTGACGGCCGCCAGAATTATGCTAGCCTGTAGTAACTGGATGTACACCGGCTGGCATTGGACACAAAACGAATCACGATGGCGAGGTTTTTACCATGTGTACGATACTTGTATTTGAACTAACGAAATAATCGAAACTTACTTAAAGAAATTTATGCCCTTATTAATAATAGTGTAATGGTAGTGTATGCGAACGCATAGTGGCGATTACTATAAACGTCCTTGGACTGTTTTTAGCTCCGAATAAAAACGAACTAATGACATGTACAAAACTCTGCACTTAGCCAAGAGCTCACTCAAGTTTTGTTCTACAATACGAGATCAAATCCTATTTACATGAAATTGACATGGAAAGGTAAAAATGAATTTACGAAATAGTTAGCTATGACAATTCCAACGCGTCCCAGGCTATAGATAAAATTTCGCGTCGAAATATATTAGCTAAGGGTGATACCCTGCATGAGCGGGGTGCGAGACAAGGCAATATTAACTTTCCGACGCTCTGTACGATGGTGGAATAAGAATCGCCATTGCCAGTCGATACAAGCCCAGACCCGACTACTGGCACGTATAAGAAAAGCGTCTGAAATAATAAACAATTTTGTTAGTAATGTGTTGCTTTATTCCATTTTTATGCTGCTCAGGTGCTTATCGATTAATTCAGATGTGATTATTGTAAGGACATTATTTATCTTAAGGGATGCGTCTGCTTAGATATAGAAAGTCTTCTATTCTTCTTCTTCGGTATTCAAATCGTCGATCACGAAATCATATTGATTGACGATTTCTCGTCATAAACATAATTCAAGGGATTGAATTATATCCGTTATAGCCTTATACTAACCCCTACTAGTTATTGTATCACAAAATACTGTTGATGCCTCTACTTAAATTTTAAAGATACAAAGGCAACCTGATGTCTTAGTTTATTGGGCTTTATTATCATAGCCTCTGTAGTAAATTATAAATTTATCAAATTACCTGTAGGCCTAGTACAAGTTTTGATAGTTTTATAAAACGATGGCCGTTTTCGTTTACTGTCCATATATCGAGTATCAGTAGCCACTAGTGGGAATTGGGATGAATGAAAATTGCTAGTATGATTAATTTTATATCATATTAGTGGAACAAGAAACTTGTTTACGAGCGTTTCTTTCAGCATAAATTACTAGTTTGACACGTCGACAATAGTAAATTTATACGAATACGAAAACTGTGAACGCGTTTGTAACTTGTACTAGACCTACTGATATATTTGGTTCAAAATACATTCATTATCAAGTTTATATTATAAGCACAAAGTTTACAATACTCTATAGAGTAATTCGCTTTCTCATAATCGAATTCAAGATGTACACTCCTATACCAACATATTCCATTAAACAAACCTTGTAAATGAACACACATAGATGTATAACACAGTTCAATACTATCAACCGCGTACAGATACAGGTTAATTCAACTAAATCAATTATCACTGTGTGTACCCACCGAGATTGAGACGTGACACCTGACAAGATAACTTGCTAATGGAGTCGCAGCTTCACTCGCATTTTGATTAGAAACAGTGATTTATGCTAATGCTTCGGTGCATTGAGTTGTTGTGACATCCTTATCTTGAACTGCGTGGACTGGATCACCTATTTCGCCCTGTTTAATATGATAGGGGCGTCTTATCCCAATCGTAAATAACACCCCCTTGTTTTGATTGTTTAGACGTGATCTAGTTATTACCTTCAACTTCAATGAAACAACAAGTACCTTAAATGATTAGAAGTTTATTTTCTATAATAAAGGATTAGATCGACGGAAGACATGATTTTATTGATAATAACTTAGATGTATCTGAGGAAACTAGTTCATAAGATGAGCACTGAAAATCGACGCATTGTTAATGGTTCGCGCCACAGCACAGCAATATACTCAGTGGCCATCTATGTATACATATATATAGCAAAAAACAAAAAAATTACAATATTTTCTCTTCTTTAAGGGTGGCAACGCATCTACGATTTTTGTGGTATTGCATTCATGGGTGGTGGAGATCACTTACTATAAAATGACCCTACGGCTTACCTACAAGGTGGTAGGTCCCTCGTACGCGGGAAGTCGTCTCGGTTCGTACCACCGCTAAGTCGTTATTTGACAAAGAACTGCAGTTATGTTGTGTTTCAGCTTGAAGGAAATTGAAACTAATGAAATGACAATATTATGTGACTTAATTTCTTATATTTTCAGGTTACGAACGCAGTCTAGTACCTGTGCCAGCCCAGTGGTTATCGCTTCTGTTTATAGTAGGCGTGGCGATAGCTATTAATCGAACGACTTGCTCATCATCAATCATTCATTCATCTCTCGTCATTCAACTTAATAAAAAAACCTCTCAAAACCACGATATAGTACTACCAGGAATATCACAACTAAAATAAAGTTGCGAATAGATTTTTTTAAGATGCACGTTGTCTATGACTGTGACAAATCATTTTTCTCATGCTGAAAAAATGTATGAAAATTACGCGTGTTGTGCTCTTAAGAGTATTAAGTAATTTGAAGGGTTGGAGTGAACGCCTGAGCTTCCATCCATCACTAGACGCGCTCAATTGACATCGACGTCAGCGCTTAACCCCTAGTTGCTAACACTTGTCTTACATGCTACTGGAAAGGTTTATTGATTTGTTTATGATGATATGTATTGGTTTATGGCGAATATCATTTATAACTTTATTGTACATCACACAAAAAGTATTGAAAATATACAAGCAGAAAAAAGAAAATATTTAAGCACTGTTGTTTTTCGGTTTGAAGGATATTAAAGTCTGTGAAAGTACTGTGCATTATGATACTTAACATCCTATCTCTCCGGGTGACGAGTGCAGTGCAATGCCCCGCAGTGTTTTGTAATGCAAAGTTCTAAGTGGTATTCGTTGGTTCTGTTTAATTTTATTTTCTTATTTTTATTATTATAATTTACGTATATCATCAGGCGAGTATCCAGCTTGTCTCGTCTCTCAAGCAATAAAAATGTTACTGACTTAAGATTATGTAAATAAATGAATATTAATATGGATCCATGTAAGCCTAGTGCAGAGAAAGATTTATGAACGTATTTCTACTCCCACATACTCGCACATCCACCGTGATGACTCCTGTCAATCAATCTTAAAAATGTCGCTCGCAACATCTTCGTGGAATGCACTCGAATTTTGCAACAATTTTTATATATCTCTCCCATTAATATCTTAATTGTAAATAAAACAATGTTAAACAAAAGACGATGATGCTGGTTATAACGATAAAATATGCAATGGTGGCAAAGAATTAAAGGGTTCCAAGTTAGTTTCTTATAATAGCATCTATTTTTTGAAATGTATAGGTGTATAATTTATTGATATTTATTAACATATTTTTTTTAATATATTGATTAAATTACGTAGAATAAGTTTCTACTGCAATATTTAACTTTCGCCACTGATGTACATACGAACTTTAAACTAATGCAATTTACCACAAAATATTTCAATTAAATACATCTCATTATTTTTTTCGCTTCAAATGAAATAGTCTTTATAAACAATACAGAGTCTGAGTCAGATGAGAAAACTATAAGCACTCGATGCATTTACAAGCAATGCCCTTTGAAATTTTATTAATAATTCAGGTTTACTTTGAGACCTTTAGTAGTTTCTTGTAAAACTTCACAAGAGCACTCTCAGTACTAACTCGAACATCTTGCTTATAATTCAGAGGTTATTTACAAGTCGATTCGATGAAATTAATAAATAAAGATTTTCGATGTAGCCTGCTCAGCCAACTTCTCTATTCATTCACAAAGTAAACCCCAAGTTGCACTCTCGAAACTCATTAAAAGCAAATCCGGGTGCATTTTCCAAAGACGTTGAATTAAACCTTCTTTAAAGAAAATTTCTTAAAACTGCAAGCGTTGAGCGTGGCTCATTTGCCACTATTGAAGCATTTCCTTATAGTTCAATGCACTGGCTTCCGTTCAAATGAAGCTAAGAATTGAATCTTTTAAAATTCATCTCTTTGATACAACGAATTCCTTGCCTACATCCAGAAAGCTGAAAGTAACCTCAATCAGGAACCCAGAACATTCCAAAAATTTAATATACCTATATACATAATAGACATATTTTTTTACTAGTATTTTTTGGAACGAAGTTCCTTACGGCAGGCTTGGAGGGGATAGGGATTTCGCTGCGTGACCGAACTGAAAAAAATGTGATAGTAAAACCGTAAGAAAAATGCGTGGAAAAAATGCGTGGAATAAAAGCGTTAAATGAGACGTGCGCAGGCGCGACAGTCAATGTGTCAATTTTAATGTCAGTCATTTCTATGTAATTTTATGTTGTCAAACAAAAATAAAGAGACATATTTTGTTATTTTAGTTGATAATTTGAATTCCTAAAATACTGAATTTCCTAAATACTTTCTTGTACTTAAATAAAAACTAATCAGCAAAATTTAAGAGAAAAATCAAGAAAACCTACATAAAATTGAGCACGACTTTTTTTGCAATATGTGTCGATTCTACATTAGCCGAAGGAACTTCGTTCCTACCTGGTGTCCCACGACACACACCAATTTTGTCTTTTGAAGTGATAACTTCTTATGGGAGGGTGAACCGAAACGTTCCGTAACGCGAGCGGCGGCGAGCGGAAAGTTCCAGAATATTCGAGAACCTTCCGTGAGACGTCACGCGGGCCAGTTGACCAACCAGCGCTAGCCGACTTTCCTGGAACTGCGATAATTTCGAAGTCCCAGGTGGCGTCACACAGTGACCAGTCGGATTGGACCGGACTATCACAGGACTTTGACAGGACTTTGATCAGACTGTGTTCGTTTTTTTTATGGTGAATAGACAGACATGTTACCGTAATTTTGTTTTTGATATTGATAAAATAAAATGACGCTTATTTTATAATTTGGAACATGGTGCCGTAAAAAAAGTACCAGGTTCGCATAAACGCGAAGAGAGTAGAATGTCCATTTTTCATGGCGAGTAGCCGTAATTAATAAACAACAAATGACGATTTGGACAAAGAAAAACTTTTTAGGTTTTTGAAGTGATAACTTCTTATGGGAGGGTGAACCGAAACGTTCCGTAACGCGAGCGGTCCATCGACCAGCCAGCGTTAGCCGACCTCCCTGGAACATCGATTATTTCGAAGACCCAGTTGGCGTCACGCAGTGACCAGTCAGCTTGGACCGGACTTTGACCGGACTTCAACCGGACTTTGACCGGACTTCAACCGGACTTCAACCGGACTTTGACCGGGCTATGACCAGGGTTTGACCGGACTTTGACAGGTCTTTGGCCGGATTTAGACCGGACTTCGACCGGTATTTGACCGGACTTCGACCGGACTTTGACTGGACTTTGACCGGATTTTGACAGGACTTTGACCGGTATTTGACCGGACTTCCACCGGATTCTGACCGGACTTTTAACCGGTATTTGACCGGACTTTGACAGGACTTTGACCGGGATTTGACCGGATTTTGACAGGACTTTGACAGGACTTTGACCGGAATTTAACAGGGCTTTGATCGGTATATGACCGGACTTCGACCGGACTTTGACCGGACTTTAACCGGACTTCGACCGGACTTTGATTGTACTTTGACCGGTATTTGACCGGACTTCCACCGGATTTTGACCGGACTTTAACCGGACTTTGATAAGGCTTTGACCGGATTTTGATAAACTTTGACAGGACTTTGACCGGATTTTGACAGGGCTTTGACCGGTATTTGACCGGACTTCGACTGGACTTTAACCATACTTCGACCGGACTTTGACCGGGCTTTGACCGGATATTGACAAAACTGACAGGACTTTGACTGGGCTTTAACCGGATTTTGGCAGGACTTTGAGCGGTATTTGACCGGACTTTGACCGCGCTGTGACCGGATTTTGACAGGGCTTTGACAGGACTTTGACCGGATTTTGACCGGTATTTGGCCGGACTTCGACCGGACTTTGACCGGACTTTGACCGAACTTTGACCGGACTTTGACCGGACTTTAACTGGACTTTGACAGGACTTTGATAGGGCTTTGACCAGATCATGACAAACTCCGACAGGACTTTAACCGGACTTCGACCGGACTTTGACCGGGGTTTGACCGGGCTTTGAACGGATTTTGACAAGACTTTGACTGGACTTTGACCGGATTTTGACAGGCCCTTGACTGGGCTTTAACCGGATTTTAGCAGGACTTTGACTGGTATTTGACCGGATTTTGACAGGGCTTTGACCGGATTTTGACAGGACTTTGACCGGTATTTGGCGGGACTTTGACCGGACTTTAACCGGACTTCGACCGGACTTTGATAGAGCTTTGACCGGATTTTGACAAACTTTGACAGGGCTTTAACCGCATTTTGGCAGGACTTTGACCGGTATTTGACCGGACTTTGACAGGACTTTGACCGGATTTTGACAGGACTTTGACTGGACTTTGACCGGATTTTGACAGGACTTTGACCGGTATTTGACCGGACTTCGACCGGACTTTGACCGGACTTTAACCGGACTTCGACCGGACTTTGACAGGACTTTGACCGGATTTTGACAGGACTTTGACTGGTCTTTGACCGGATTTTGACAGGACTTTGACCGGTATTTGACCGGACTTCGACCGGACTTTGACCGGACTTTAACCGGACTTCGACCGGACTTTGATAGGACTTTGACCGGATTTTGACAAACTTTGACAGGACCTTGACCGGACTTGGACAGGACTTTGACTGCACTTTGACCGGACTTTTACAGGACTTTGACCGGACTTCGACCGGACTTCGACCGGACTTTGACCGGACTTTGACAGGACTTTGACAGGACTTCGACAGGACTTCGACCGGACTTTGACAGAAGTTTGACAGGGCTTTGACATGACTTTGACCGGACTTCGTAAGGTAACGCGTTACTGCGCCACTCTGGCTTCCCTTTCTCTCACGCATACGGCAGCAGTAGGAAGGCTCCTCCGCTCTCACTTTAACCCACATTAGTTTAAGTTATCACTTCTGTCGAGCGTCCCGAGACGCACACTTTTTTTTTTCTTATTATGACGGCCGCTCAATACTTAAGAATACCTAAGAAATTTACTTCATTTCTACTATACATATTATGAATAAACTGTACACGAGTCTAGCTAATATTTTGTAATGTTGTGTTCAAAGTTTTCTACAAATAAAACCCATTTTTTAATGTCTATACGCTGACCAATTCAAGCAAATCCCTTTTGGATAGCCGCTATACAACGTCGGCGACATCTTGTTTCAGTCAATATTTAAAGTAAATTTTCAGATTTGTATTCACAATGGAAGGACATAAACATTTACTAGTCTTGATTCTGTTTATTGGAATGAAAGGAAACTTACTAGTATGTGTTTACATGAACAATGCGCTTGATGTACATGTTTAAATACAATTACAAAATTTGTGAATGTATAAAAACCTTACCAGGTCCACCTCACAAAAATGATTACCATTACGGTGGTCGCTAGTGAAACGGGTAATTACCACCACCTTTATATACCTCACCAGATGGTCCTGTAAAATTCCTTGATCAATTTTATGATCCCCAAATAAGTAAAACTGGTGTACAATTAGTATTCAAGAGATATGAAACAGATATTAGTCTTCTAGTTTTGAAATACCTTTTAACCTAACCCTTTCAAGATAATTAGTAACCCAAGTTACACTTAATTGTAAAGCCGAAATATGTTCTTCCTGCACGATATAACACATCTTTACAGAAACACTTCTAACTAAGACTGCTAAGCATAAGCTTCCTAATCCAACGCCATCCAAAGACGGTAGATGCACAAATGCAGGTTCCAATAGTTTTAACAAAGTATATACAGAGACAGAAGGGTGTTTGTGCGCGTTGGTTGTTTATTTAATAATGTTGTGCAGTACCGATAAGCGGTTGTATTGTGCGAAGCTTCAGACATAGTAATAAGATACGATAGACCCGTTCAATGGCCAATATACCTTGACGACGCACTAACAATGTGTGAACGCTTGATAGCTTAGACGCTATGACGGGTGTGGGATGTAATGCTGGCGTAAACGATATCGGTTTTAGAATCATTGAAGTAAATATTGATGTCTTCCATGATGTGTTGGTTGAAGGATGCATTGAATATGGATTTGATTTTGGAAAGGTGCCTTTAAAACCAAATACAGTTAAATCCTAGATACATTTTGCACCATCATATCCAAAATATGAGGGCGATTGTGTGGCTTCCATTGATATATTTCATTGTTATGAATTGTAGTTTGATTAATTTTCTTTTAAGTGATTTAATTTGCAATGTTTTCTTCGTATTTCGATGATTGAGATAATTGAAGTTCGATGTCTCTTACACCAGTAGTAGAAACCAGGTTGTAAAATTTGGAATGCACATGCTGTTATACATTTTGATAAGTACATTAGATATTAATCAACAAATAAATTCACTAATATTTGCTTTACCATTTTATGGCTCGGCTAGGCCACGTCTACCGGTTAGTATATCTACTGTCACCCCAATTTCTACAAATGCGCTCTGCTTGCCAAACACTGATATTAGTTTTCTCCAAAAGTACTCCGCTCGAGTGTTTCTCGCTATATTTCATTTAAAATAGCTCTACTTTAACTTATGTAGCTATATTTATTAATTTATCAGTTAGTTAATAGTAGAGTGCCTTAAGCATCTAGAATTGAAAAAGCTCGGAATCCAATTACCGTTAACGAATTATTATGAGACCTGTTGGATTGTATTGTTGATAAGGTATATTAAAATGTTTACCAATTAAAAATTGTTGCTTTTTATTTAATAATAAAATAAATAAATTAAGGCATATAATATAAGACATTACGAGCTTAACTAAGTAATGTAGTGTCAAAATCGTGTTATAAATACATTTCTATCATATAATATTAAAAAGTAATAGTATGAAACAATAAGTGTAAAAAAAAAAAGTTTATAAAAAATATTTATTTAGTTCGCCTCTCATACATGCTTAAAAATGATTAAACTTCAATTATTCCGTTTTCGTCACTTTCTTCTACTTCACTTATTTTTAAGACAGGACATGCATTAAAACAACTATCACCATTGCACTGTGAACACGCTGAAGTGCAGTATAAGCCACTTTTTCGACATCCGCAAGCATTACCACATCCTTTTTTACAATTACAAAATAGCATTTTAAGTAAATTATCTGGAGCTGGCGATTGTTTCATCAGTATTGGTTCAAGTTTATCAGAAACGTACCTCCAACCCCAATTTTCAACAGAAATATTATTACCTAACCATATCTGCACTTGTAAATATACTCTTTTCAAATGTTCAAACGCTGCATCAGACGTAGGTGGTAGAGATGCCAATTGAACACCCGTTTTTTTGGCTGTGCCCTTTAGAAAAGAATTAAACCTCAATATGTTTTTTATTAATATATTTCTGTCTGCATATTGCATGAGCATATACAAACTGAGATTCTAAAAATCTAATTAAGCCATCTTGTCGCTCATTTGAAGCAGCTCTCAAAGTTGCGACACCTCTGGTAATTTTTATTACATCTCCTAAATCTGTGCTACAGCCTGAACCAGAACCCAATTTATCACAAATAATACAAACGATTGTATCATCATTTTCATTGTGAGTTGAATCTTCCATGGTTCATTTAAATTCTGCAATACAGAAAAATGTATGTTTCAACAAAAAGTTCCTAAAAATACTCTAAATAATTGGAAGATAAAACATAATTTCACATAATTAGTAATTTCCTTTCTTAAATCATTAATAGAATTAAAAAATATTATACAAAGAAATGTATGGTGATGAATTACCTACTGAAACGCAGAGATCTTTTGTTTTTAAACAAATACTTTACAAACTTACTTTTTTACTTTACTTTAATACTTTACTTTACTTTTTTTGATATTGTAATGTTTTTATTTAACAAAAATGTATCGAAACGTCTTGAAAAAATAATTATTAAATTGAAAAATATGCACAGCAGAAAGAACACAACAGTACCGAAACACGTTTTTCAATCGACTAACCGTACCGAGCAGCTGCCGCTGCCCTTCCCCTTCACCTTTTTTCTACCTGCTCCTTGCTTTTACGGCCCTTTTTGACTATCTGGTATCTATGAAAGATGTTTTCTAAAATGTATTTTACTTAAATTATGAATATTTTATAAAAATATTTTGATTTAAAATGGAAAAATTGACAATTTCTTGAAATTAGTGTCAAATTAAGAAAAACAAAAAAGCAACGAAAAAAAATTGGTAAACTTTTTAGTAATTTATGTATAAAACATAATGCAGAAGGTGTCACATTAATACATTGACAGTAATTGGAGTCCGAGGTCAAACTCCCCAAGCACTCTACTATAATGTCAAAACTCGTATTTTCAACTTACTTGTTTATTCAGAGTTTTTAATATCTTAGGTTTTCACATGATAATCTCTTCATGTTGAATTATGAACAAATAATTGTATTGTTAATTTCTATAAAAAAGCATCCACTAGTTATTTTGGGGGATTTTTTTTTTTTTTTTTTTTATACTGGCTCGGCAAAGTGACTACGCTACACCTGATGGTAAGTGTAGCGCAATCCAAGAATAGTGTCGACCAACGATAAACAATTTGTCCATCGTAGGTCGGCAAGATTATGCCGGCCTGCCAAAGGGCCAAGGGGGAGGGGAAGGAAAAAGGGATGGGAAAAGGGTTAGGATCAGGAGGCAAGCCCCCTGGGGAGAACCGGATATACACTGGCTGACCCTGGAACGCGACCCACACAAGGTGGGCCACTATGGCAGGTTTTAGCACCAGTGTACGGTGGTCGCTATCCGGTCGGATACAAGTATCCTCCCACCAGCAAATGTAATGATGTAAAATGATAAATGTATCTGCAAAAAAAATCAGGAACTTAAATTTCTGAGGGGGTGGGGGGTAGGTACCTGATAATTTTTGTACCCGACTGGATAGCGACCACGTTACACATGGTAAAAAACCCGCCAACGCAAATCGTTATGACGATTTTCATTCAGTCAGTCGTCCAGTAACTTCAAGATAGCATAATTCTGCCGACCGTCGAGGGGCGCAGTGTCTTTTCACGGTCGACATTATACTTTGACTGCACTGTATGTTGTCATAAGGTCCAGTGTAGTCATTCTAGTGTGCGAGGATAAGAAAAAACTTTATGTGGTTCGATCACTTTTTGAGGATACCACTGGAGTATGTTGGTCACAAAAACTAGTGCCATATCGTACCAAATCTATAATCCCGCGGACGACCCCAATACCGCTGGCTTGACTGATATTAGAGGGAGACATGAGAGCCAGTGATCTCAATACGCAGGATGCTCAAGATCGGGAGAAGTGGAGGCGTCTTAGTAAAAAGGCGGACGCTGGCACTAAGTCGGGATAGCGCCGTGTAGAAAGAAAGAAGTAAGTACCTACACCATACACCAATAAAATCTAGTCTACGTTTTAAAAACTACACTAGCTCCTTAAAAGAATTATAGAAGCTATTAGCTTCACACAATAAAGTATCTTGTATAAAATTTTATTGAAATCCCTGATCCGAGTATTTCAAAAATCTAACGCCTGTGTGTTCAGCGTTGCGGAAAATGGCCATCTTCAAAATTAATGGATATTTTATTGCGTCACGAGTTAAATTACGCGTGAATACGAATGAATCCCACAAATATATTCCTTGAAATGTTTCATATTGATATTGACGTGTACCTACTTTAAGTAAAGCGATTCCCTTTTTACATTCACAAATTGTGAACTCAATAAGCTAAAGGATTCGAAAAAGGATTTCTTTACGTACATATTATGCGAGACTAAAAAGGTATCGGGCAATACAAAGACGATTTTATCCCTTAAATGTTTCATGGTTAAAATAAACTTTTGGATTCTAGTGTTTTCCATTCATCGTCAACGAAATTTCACCATTGCCATCGAGTGTATCAAGTCGCCGTGAGATTGGCTTTGGGCCTAAGAGGATGGTGGCCCACTTACACTCCTATATACTAAAAACGTCGTATTAAAAAAATGCTATTGTTAAAACTGATAAATAAAGTGAACGCATATTATCAATTTTATTACAATATTTTGTGGAGCAATATTTTGTCGGCATCACGACATGTATTAACGAGCTTCTGTAACGCCCCGTCGAGTAAACAGATTGCTAATATATCTAGAGTCAATTTCACGGCGTATTGTTGGAAAAGGCCTGGAGGTTACATTTTATAGTGATATGTTTACTACGTCTGAACAGTAAACATCACTATGTTTCATTTAAAACAATGTACATTTCATTTCTAGATTGTTGAAGCGAAACGAATTTTAATTATTCGAAAGTTGTGAACTAGGGTGCTAATGTGTGAACAATTTAATTTGTTTTGATTTCTCCCTCAGGTAGATAATAAATCAAAAGTTAGTCGGGATCGGGAATAATATTATTATTTGCTGTATAAATCACTGAATCCTTGAAATTAATTTTATGATTTACCAATCTGCACTTAGGCGTTTTGGCAAGCACGCGGACATTACAATTTGGAATTAAAATGAAAATAAAACTTTAAATCCTGAAAAGTACAATTGCCTCATTCCTCTGTCGTATAAAGAGTAATGAAAAGAAAAGTTCGGATTTCACGACACATATATATTATTCTTAATGCCCTCTTTTGTCCACAATGTATGTGAAGTTTTCATATAAAATTTTATAACAGTAGGATTTCAAGTACGATCCGATTCTAATGATTTACATTAAAGATAATGGGACATCCCACTACCTTACCTTACCTATATCCGAATAGGAGATTTAATATTACCTTAGTGAAGAAACAATTATTACGCACACAATCCTAAAAGTAGCGATTCGTTCCACATTGACGGTAGTCGGTAGGTATGAAAAGAAAACGACAATTGAATTGAATATTTTTGAATGATGTCATAAAATCAAACTGTTTTCAATATCCACTTATTCGGAATATCGAAATGCCATTACTCGTGACACCCGTACGATTTCATAGATTTCCAGCTGAGAGAGATGAAATCGGCCGCGCGTCGGCCATAATGGTTTCCCTGGCTGAATTTGTGCAAGTAAGTGCACTTTACCTGCAAGATGAATAGAACCAACAGAATATTTCATAGTTGGTAACAACTTGGCTCATATTCAACTAAGTTTGTGCTCTGAATAGCGGGCACTATTGTATCATCACCTGATTGGTAATTTATTGTTTCTCCTTGCTGCGAACTATCTTCGAACATAGCTTTTAAAGCAGTGGTACCAAAGTTTAATTTAGTGTGAATTCAGTTACAAAAACAAATATCACTTAAGTTGTGCATGAAATCCGCTGCAAAAATTGCATTTGTACTCTATATTGTGCTAATAACGAAACTTAGAGCTATACTTCGTGTTGTTAACGTCATTTTAGATTTAACGGCGTAAACAACTTATTGAAATAAAATATCAGCTTAACTAAAAGATATGTAATATTCAAAAAAGCATTATCATTCTCTTTTAATTAGAAAATAAAATGTCTTCTCTTCAGACGAGGTCAATGAATCCACCATTACTTCAGCGCATATTTCAAGACGGCGAAACCAAAACGTTACGTTATCTGAATAAAGCAACTCCATAAGCGTCCATCTTTGAATTACAGAAGTTTCTCTTGAACTTTGCTCAGCTTTTCCATTTTATAGTCTCGCGGTTTAATTGTTGCTTCGCCTTTGATCTGATCTGTTTAATTCAACACTCGTATTCCTTTGTTCGCTTTAATGTGTTATTTAACAATTAAAGATCAAGTTACTGGTTTATGTTACAACCAACATCGTAAGTCGTTTTCAACAATCATAAAAGCCAAAAATGATAGTAGGAGTTTTGAACTTCACTTGTAAATAATGATTATTTAAATACTTACTTTACCCTCATTGGTTTAGTATCAGTGTAAGTACTTAGGATTAGAACTTGTAAAATTCTTGTGTTTTCAGTAAAGATCCAACATAATATGAGTTACTCAGGATGGTAATTACTTAGGAACTGTAAGTATTTATTATGAAGGATAGGCTGTCACAGCATAGGCGGAAACCATTCGCCGAACAAACAAACATTGCACCTTTACTTACCCTTTCAGGGTACCAGTGTGAGTTTATATATGTACTGATGTATAGAAAATGTGAAAATCTTAAAAAATGCGATGTATTTTTCAATATGAGTCCAGATTGAAATAAATCGCTTAGCAAGCTTTAACAAACCTTGAATGTAGATCGTGGACATTAGGGATTAAGGAACGTACAAAAATGTCTGTCATATTCAATGTAAGGGCTCAAATTACTGTTTTCGATGACCGTTAAAAGAATTTCGCCGCACCGCTTCGTTTCTTCACGTGGACATTCTCATTTAATTCCAACTTACGAAGCAAGATATTAATTAAATTTATGCACAAAGTTTAACATAGAAATATGAGAAAGTATTGCAGTTCGTCCTAAATGTTAATGTTATGCAATTTGCACTTATTGCCTTCAAGAATTAATACATGACTACGCCACAATATACGAAAAAGTAAAGTATAAATAGCGCAGATAAATTATTCACGTATTTTTTTATTTACCTAATAAGTATTCTTCCACAATAACGTCAAAGATAACTGATTGAAATTCCCACATACTATATACGTAATATCTGATGCCAAAAAGGTCATATTTATAACCCATTGTGATAATCAGAGCCATGAAAGACAATGTACTCTGTTTATAAGCAACGCTGAATTAACCCGTTGCATCTCTTCTTTTGGTATTCTTTCAACTTGGGTCTAAGTTGTACATTATTCGAGTAGCTATGAGAATAATTCTACTTCATGAACAAAGAAAAAAAGTCACGTTAATTAGGATGTCACGGTACGCAAATAATAATCCCGGCGTGGCTCATTTCGTATGCGAACCAGGCTTGCTCCCGAAAAATTTATCTGCGCATTTTTTATACAATACAATTACAGGAATATTTACATAATGTCCGACGGAAAAACATGTATGTCCTTGTTCTAATTATCTTGTGTTTGGACTTGAGTTTGTAAATTTGATTAGACCAGGTCTAGATTTACATTGGAGGGAGTGTCGCGTTATTCTTGTTTAGCCTTATTCCAGCGTTTTTCTTACTAAGATATTTTTTTACCCTACTTGGGATTATGTTCCTTTATTAATCTATAAAAGTTGAACTATAACCTGACTGCAACTACCGATTGATATTAATCTGGTTTGGCAACAGTGATGTATCTAGATAAAAATTACACGGGAGCGCCAAGAGGTTATTGAATCAAAAAATGTAGAGTCCAACTCTTCATGATGAAGATTTATTTAAGACTATTTCCTATGGATAGAATTACATAAAGTCCTTACGTTCGCAAAAAGCTTATTTGAATGGTCAACAAATTTTTATCGTGTCACGAACAGGTGCAGGATGCATAACTATCTATACTAATAATAAAGCTGTAGAGTTTGATTGTTTGTTTGTTTGTTTGAACGCGCTAATCTCAGGAACTACTGGTTCGAATTGAAAAATTCTTTTTGTGTTGGATAGTCCATTTATCGAGGAAGGCTTTAGGCTATATAACATTACGCTGCATCCATTAGAAGCGTAGCATCAGTGAAAAATGTTGCAAAAACGGGGAAAATTATTCATATTTGAAGGCTTCCGTTGCTAAGCTACCCAAATAATATTATTTGAAGGCTTCCGTTGCTAAGCTACCCAAATCTATACTAAAATTATAAAGCTGTAGAGTTTGATTGTTTGTTTGTTTGTTTGATCACGTGGGCGGAGCCGCGAGCAAAAGCTAGTATAATATAAAATGGCCTTAAATTTGTCTTAGCTGTGGAAGTATAGGCTGGTGACTATACACGCGACGTTTTTAAACCAATCTTACGACGCAACTAATGCTCGTACTCACAAACAACACATAAATAAGCTCTTTCCTAACTGTCGAATTCTGTATACATGATTGATCTGTTTTTATTTAGCGCCAAAAACTAAATAACCAATGATGTTTAGAGACATCATCACTATGCATTCGCGTTCACTATGAAGCCTCATAGTACCGATTATGAATACAAGGGTTAGACGTGCAGTAAACGCGATTCAGACGCGAACCTGTCAATCCCGTACTGCTATGCACGCGGTGGTTAACGTCACATACCCTCCTTCCCGGGGTTGGGAAGACAAACGGGATCTTGATCGGCTATATCTCGTAATGTATGCATTTTTATTCTTGCATTTGCCGTGCATGGAATGGAAATCTGTTATCTCAGGGGTAACAAGCCTAAGTATATGTATTAGGCCAAAGTAACAGAACTATAAACTTGAGTCTAATAATCACAATTAAATAACACCTTATTAAGTACTCATCCAGATAATAAAATTAAGTTATCAAACTATTGATACTACATAAGCAACTATAGATATACACTTTCCAAATCCACGGAATGTCTTGAAGAAAACGAATTCTTTTCTCCTCGATAAACAGTTTCGAAGTCTTCCAAGAAATATATTTCTTGACGCACGTTCAGTTTTCCCTGTATAAACATAGAATCTCATTCATATTCTTAGTTGTACTAAACATAAAGTGCACGCTCCACGATATTGATCCGCGTGGAAAAGCTCATTTTGTTTTATTCCACCACTCAAAGGGAGCTCTCGAACCCTTTCAAGGGTGCCAGTGTTTACTTACATTTCACTATATCTTCTAAGAAGGTGCCAACAAGCGGGAACCACGTCAATTATAGCGTCTAAAGTAAATAGTCTGTAGATATTGGGATGATACGTGTGGCGGAATTTCATTTACTTATTAGCGCTAAAATACACAATAAGCCTACCAATTGTCCAATAAATACTCAAAACTGGTGATTATACGTGAAAATACAACGCATACATTATTTTTATGACAAAATCGAATTGTGTACTCAAGGGAAATCATTGTTTCCAAGCGGATTCACATGGGACTACCAGTTCACAATACGCGTTGGGCTTGCTGCTGCCAACGCGACGTAGGTACAAACAATATGATCCACGTAACTGTACAGTTTGTAACAGCCAGATGCCTCAAAGAACTAAGTTTCTAGTTTGTACTACACACTTCGAATATTCCTATGTCGGTTTGACGAGCAACTTTTGAGTTTGACACTTGATTGCGGTACAGATTTAAAATTATTAGGTAATAATAACTTAACCGTTAAACGCCCTCGGTGTCAGTTAGAAAAACATCTGAAACTATTAAACGGGTCAACAAATTTTCAACTATAACAAGTGAAATTTCTTTTATTAGCCGCGTTGACCTTTTTTTGGTAGGGAGTTGGTAAACTTGTGGTTTCGCGTCAGCGACATGCTAATATTAATTCAGACTATACACGTATAACACGTAACATATATAATTAAAATATATCCCCTAAAAAGGTTGATGAATTACATCCCTAAGGCGGGAATCCGAGATAGGAGACAAATAACGTCCCAGTGATAATATTACTCGGCTGCTTGAGAATATTACAGTGACTTCTTCGAGAACAGCGTTCTAAAATGACACTTTTTTTTCGGTGTCGCTACTGTGCTACTCCTGCTAGTCCCAGCGTCTAAAAACTCAACAAACGAAACTTAGTATGAAGGAACAAACAACGTTTCAAAATCACTTGAATTCCTACTCCCCAAAAGCTCCAATACCAACGGCTATCTTTGTCACTCACGTCACGTAAGCTAGAGGTAGGTAACAACGAACGAACACGAAGAGCGTTCGAAAGAAACATCTAGATTTGATTACTTGGCGTGACATAATAAAATAACGACGATTTGACGACTGAAATTTTTAAGAAATTAACGCTTTGGGAGCTAAGAAACTAGTATCCACTTCCTATAAAGTTGTAATCATAAAAGTTATAAAGCTTTGGCTTTTCAAATTTATTGAATTATTGATTTATGCCACCCGCGACGACACATGGATGAGATACAGCCGCGTTAGGTATACAAAGAGATTAACCACTATGTTTTTAAGTACACAACTGACGAGTGACGACAATTCTTAATTTCGTATGAAAAACTCGGTCGGTTTATGAAAAAACCTTAAAAACAAATCAAAAGAGAACAAGTTTTCTGTAGTACTAGCTTAGAGTACTAGTGTGTATACCAAAACACGCGCCGCGCTTGAACGTCTTGAAACCCAATAGATTTTTATTAATGGCAAGTCAAAGAGTAGAATGTCAAATGTATGTTTGTGTTCTCTGTTACAAAATTTCGTGAATAAAATAAATGGGATTTTAATTAATAAAAATGTGACAAACAATGCATATTTTTTTTACCTTTACCCTTAACTTTTAATTAATAGAAGATCTTTAAATAAAATCATTCAAACAAAAATAAATAATAAATATCGTATGTAATTTTTAGCGTGAAATAAAACGCATAATGAATGTATGAATTGTGACAAAGAAAACAAGCCAATGACTGTCATCTTGTTGTTTTAGAAGTTTATCGCCGCCGGACCAAAATAAATTTATATCAAACTCTACCATTGTTTTCGTGAATAAATAGCTATAACACTGTGATTTTTTTAACTCTCACATTAAATAATCAACAAACATGAGTTCTATCGGCACGGGTGTAAGTACTTCCCTGGTGATAGGTTATATTCTTTAACAAGCAAAAATATATTGCTTCTTGTTCCTAAACATCTTCAACAGTGAGAATGTTTAGATTTTAACATTTATTTATTACTAAAAACAATTTTAATTACAACTTCAGTCAAGTTGTGATGATAATATTGTCAATAAAATTATTGCTTATTCATGACGTTTGTTCTGTTACAGTACGATCTCTCAGCTTCACAATTTTCGCCCGACGGCCGTGTGTTTCAAGTAGAATACGCAGCCAAGGCCGTAGAAAACTCTGGAACAGTCATCGGACTCCGGGGGAAAGATGGTGTCGTGTTTGCCGTGGAGAAACTCGTCACATCCAAACTGTACGAACCTGGCGCCAACAAAAGAATATTCCACGTCGATGAACATGTTGGAATGGTAAAACATTGATACATTTCTGCATTTCTATTACTTGTACTCTCACTAGTTGAATGTGATGAAATTGAACAATTTTCTTATAAATACTAGTAAAAGCGGAGACAGCTCATTGGCAAGTGGTAGATAATGTCACATGTCGGGAAAATGCCTACTCTATATACAAAACACATTTAAAAACTCAGTATGTCCTTAGCTGCTTATTGCATTTTGATAACATTAGAAAATATATCCTACAATACTTAACTTTTAATATGTGTATAGATAAATCAGGTCATTTTGACATTGAGTGAGCTTGTAAGGTGGCACTTCTTAGGTGATAGAGTGGTTAAAAGATTGAATAAGTTCATTGAACATGGTAGGTACATCTTCAGTAAAACATTTCAGCTCAGATATGAACATATTTAAGAACAGCCTTGGCAGCTATATCCAAAATACAACTATTTAGTACAGATCATTAGGATACAACCATCAGTTGATTAGATTGCTTGCCTGATAAATAAAAATAATAATTGTACAGTAATGTCACTAAACTATCATCTAATATAAGAAAGAATTGAAATATGTAAATACACAGCACAATTCCTTCCAGATTCCCTTTAAAGTTAACACTATGAAATATGAATACATAAATAATTTAAGTCAGTAAAAATGTAGCACTATTATTTGTTACTTAACTTGTGTCGAATTCTCTTTTTAAAATTTCTACCTTCGCCTCTGATATATGTGCATTTTTATCATACATAAAATACTGATTAAACATTATTTTTTTCAGGCAGTTGCTGGTCTCATATCTGATGCCAGACAAATAGTAGAAACGGCGCGTTCAGAAGCATCAAACTACAGATCCCAATATGGTACTCCGGTACCTCTGAAGTATTTAAATGAGCGTGTGTCAATGTACATGCATGCTTACACTCTGTACAGTGCTGTCCGTCCTTATGGTTGCTCTGTTGTGATGGGCACCTGGACAGATTACGAGGGGCCACAGATGTATATGTTGGATCCCAGTGGAGTTTCATTTGTAAGTAATTGAAATTCTAATTTTATATTGTTAAATCCTACTAATATTATAAACTTGAAAGTTTGTAAGTATGGATGGATGTTTGTTACTCTTTCACATAAAAACTACTGAATGGATTTTAATGAAACTTTACAATAATCTAGCTTATACATCAGAATAAGACATAGGCTTCTATGTTTTTCAAAAATCAAGCCCTGAAGGGTTTAAAAAGGGGATGAAAATTTGTATCAAAAATCCAAACCACTGAACCAATTTCAATGAATTTTGAATTTATAGTTGATGACCCAGGATTAGACATAGGGTATTTTTCTTTAAATTTCAACCCCTAAAGGGCCCAAATAGGGGATGAAAGATTGAATGAAAGCTTTTTGATGGCGAGACGAAGTTCTTTTATTCTTATTTATTTATTATTATATAATTATATATTATAATTACCGGTACTCAATTAATTTATTACTCATAATCATGTATGTCAATGTGATTTTGTGGGAATGTTTACAGGGACTTATGTCTTAGTTTTCAAGTATATGAAATCACACAAGTGCTTGGGATTACAATTTGTAGCAAATATCGCCATTGCTTATGTTAAAGACAAGCACAAATTTAAAACATGTTTTGTCTATACTATTTCCTTCATCATGCATTTTTCTATTCCAGTCTTACTTTGGATGTGCAGTAGGTAAAGCTAAACAGGCCGCCAAGACTGAAATAGAAAAGCTGAAGCTGGCTGACATGACTGTCAAAGACCTGGTGAAAGAAGCTGCAAGAATGTTCGTATTGAATATTTATTTTCTTTTATTATTAATTTTCTTCTATGGCAGCAATAGCTCAGAGAGACGAAAGTTGCAGGTTCCAAACCAGCCCCAAGAGCATGCACCTCTGACTTCTAAGTTTCATGTATATTGTCAATTGCTGCTTGCTATAAAGCTGAACGAAACATTGTGAGGAAAAGGGCATACCTCAGAAGTCATAAGAATTTCAAAAGTATGTAAAGTGTGCCAACTCACAGTAGGCCAGCATTTTAAAGGCCTAATAACATACAGTAGGGAAGACAAATGCTCAGCAGTGGGATGAGTATAATACAAATATTATTATTATTACATTAATTTTCTAGAATAGATAGTCTAAGGAACTAAGGAAGGTGGACCCTGGCAAAAGCCCTAGATCATAGCACCAAGCAGAAGGAGCAAAGTATCATAATGACTAATTTTTACTCTATGACATTCATTAAAAATAATCTAAATAAGCTAATAAAAATAATAAACCCACCAAGTATAAGTTATATTTTTAAGCTGAAGAGCTTTAAAAATGGCATTATATTACATACATTATTTTTTAGGATTACTGCCTATACAGGGTTATTTTTAAAACACCAGCAACCTTGCAGGGGTAGATAGCTGTCCCCATACGGAACAACTTTTGTTCTACGAGTTTGGATATAACTCAATATATTTAAAAAAAAATGATTTTACAAGTTTTTGTTGTGTCGTATTTTTCTTCGTAGACTGCGGCGTGCGCGCGCGACTCAAAGGCGCCGCTCAGCTGAGCGGCGCGTTGACCTTCAAAGGAGCTAGTCCGGTTCCCCACGCTTCGCGTATTTGTTTACGTAATCTGCGATGCGCGTTGTAACAATCAAGACGGAAATTAAATGAATACTTATTTTTGTATGAAAATAAAATCTAACAAATTATCAAAAGTCGTAGAACAAAAGTAGTAGCTTATAACCTTAGGAATCTACCCCTCGCGAGGTTGCTGGTGTTTTAAAAATAACCCTGTATAGTAACGAATATTCTAGGATTTGATTATTGAGATAATTATTTTCTTTGGTAACTTTCTATATATTGTCAGATATAGGATAATTATCAGAATTTTATCCATATTGTTTCATAACTCAATCTCAGTTTGTATCAGTTACCATAGTTACTATTGGTTAGAAACCTAGTTTAAAGATAGAATATGTTTTGTAATAAGACTGTTACTGTTTTATTATTTG
The DNA here is from genome assembly GCA_949126905.1 of Amorpha juglandis. NCBI lineage: Eukaryota > Metazoa > Arthropoda > Insecta > Lepidoptera > Sphingidae > Amorpha > Amorpha juglandis. Next base: position 9,382,358 of record OX421380.1, read on the forward strand.
AAACTTTTAAAAAATATATAAACAATTAATCTATTAAACCCCTAAGGCGTCCAAATATAATAGTGAGCATTTGTGGCCCTCCCAGAGATTCAAATTTCAAGTGGAAAGAACGGCTCAATAGTGTCATAAAAATTATATAATACAGTTTGCATTTTTCGCATATAATTTCATTGCCTTTTTCTGTTTATTACAGAATCTATCTTGTCCACGATGAGCTTAAAGACAAGCAGTTCGAGTTAGAGCTATCCTGGGTGTCTAAAGGCACGAATGGACTTCATCAATTAGTGCCGCGTGAACTCGCCGCTGAGGCAGAAAACTTAGCTAAACAGGCCTTGGCTGATATTGAAGATTCTGATGAGGGCGATATGTGAATTTAGTTAATATATTTTTACTATATAATTTGTATTTTATTTTCTTTTTATGCATAAGTGATTCGCTTTGCGAATAATAGTTATAAACCTTATGGCCCTCTGGAGGATCACTCGTTCATCATTGACGGATTATTCGGCTTTCAGTCGTAACGATCGAGTAATCATTCGCTGGAACGATACGGTTGACAGGCATAGCGAGGCTCTAGCCGTAATATATTTAGCCGTATCCTTACATTGCCAAGGTATTTGATAGGGTCTATCACCAAAATAATCACTCCCAAAGTACAAGCTTACGTACTGGCTCTACTTCCCTATTATTACTGGCCCACATAATGGCTCTCCGAAAACTTATGTACATGTGGATCTCTGGTTTTTTGCATTTGCTTAGAATAGTTACCCTTGTCGAAGAGCGTGCTTCACACCTCATTAAGTCCCAAAAGGCTTCGTGTTTTCAATTCGATTATTCGTCAGAAACGTCAATTTTAAAGTTGTTTCTGGCCTCAGTAGCATAAATCATTTTCTATACTCAGTAACTAAGCTAAAAGCTCCAACTGTCTGCGTGATAATAACTATCACAATATTTTCAAACCCTGTTTAAAAACCTAAATTGGCACTAAAAATAATAAATGCAGGAGGAAAATGAAAATTCTTATTAAAAATATACCTACATTTTGATATATTGAATTTTCCTTATTTCAATTTATTATTTTAAAAATGTGATTTTACAAAGATACCGCCCTCTGTCGATATTTACTAACACCATTGGTCCCAGCGACAATGCTCGTAGTATCAAATAAAATTAATTTAAATTATATAAGTAGGTGGCGCTTTTAACAAAATTACATATTTTGAGTGTCATTTATTTTTGTCAACTAAGGTCTTCTAAAGACATTCGTCTATTGACTCATACTACAATAATTGAATCAAACTAGACTTGTCGATTGTGTACCTAAGGATTTATAGTCCTTTAGGCACATCCCCAGGAATGAAGACCAGTAGTCAAAGGTCAGGTAGAGAACTAGAGACAGATCCTCGACTCGCTGGACTGATATGATTAAAACGGCAACACAGTCTTCCATAATAGAATGCATGCGCAACGCTACCAACCGGCAACAATGGAGAAGCAAATGCTAGATCTGCGATCGCCGCCAAGAAGACTGACCTTTGACAACCCTTCATGTACCACCATCTAGAAAACCACAACCATTCTGTCAAGAGTGCACGACTAAGAAGAAAAAAGTACCTACTCATAACTTCTTCTTCCTGCCCTTATTCCACTCGTAGCGGGGTCGGCACAACATGGTTTTTTTATTAAAACATGTTACAGAAAGACTCGTCTCGTAGTTTTTACGATCGGCCGCCTGCCTGACGTCAATCTCTCTGGGGAGACACCTAGACGCGAAAAAAGTATTTGTGGATCACACATTTGTCTCGGTGCGGCAATCGAACCTACGACCTCTCGCTTCGCAGTCGGCTTCTCGCCCACGGCGCCACAGAGGCTGTCATAAAGCGTCACCTAATGGTGCTGCCACACCGATGTTATAAAATGTTAACAAACATTTTCTAACATTAAAATTGTTACATTTTGTTAAGAATTGTTAGATGTTTTAAGTGCTCCCACACCGACGGAAAATGTTTGCAAACATTTTCTAACATTTTTTAACATTTTCTAACATTTTTTAACATTTTCTAACATTTTATAACATTTGAAAACATGACATCGGCCCTTCTTCTTTGACGGCTTCTTTGACGGCGCCGCTCTCAAAAGTACCGCCGCCCGCGGTTAAAGAATGTTCAAAAATGTTACAAAATATTACAAATTGTTAAGAAATGTTTACTAAATGGTGCTGCCACACCGATGTTATAAAATGTTATACAACATTTGTTAACAAACATTTTCTAACATTTTATAACAATGTTAGATAATGTTAATTAATTAATGTTAGATTATGTTAACACCGGTGTGGCAGCACCATTACTATATCAGTACCTACTCACCACATTATTATATTTATGTGGTGAGGGCAAATTACGGTGTTATGCGGTGGTTCGAAATATTGATAATAGAAGTACATAATAAATTTTTGAAAACATTTTTTATAAAAAAATTAATACATCGACCCAAAATGGATTTTTAAAATTGTCGACCGCCCTTCCCATACTGTACTCATTGACATTCATGATTTGTTATCATCATAATGAGCAGTAAATAATAAGGTTAATTTCATAGTTATCCGGTAAAACAGTTTTATGGTATGCAGCAGCTTAGCTGTGCCCAGGCATCACTGTAGTCCATGGGTGACGATGGCTGCTTATTATTAGGCGGACCGCATGCACGCCTGTCTACACGTGCGAATACATGCAACACTACCACTACACTACAGTTCATTTCATCATCAGGTAGTATGGAGTTCATCCATACTACCTGCAAACCGTGCGATCTAGCACCGTACGTTTCCAGCGGTCATTTATACCACTCACGTATAAGCTCTGGAATGAACTGACTTGTCCTTCTTTAAAAACGAGGCTTAAAAAGAGTATTTCTTCAACGGTAGGCAGCGGCTTGGCTGTGCCCCTGGCATTGCCGATGTCCATGAGCGGCGGTGACCGCTTACCATCAGGTGGATCCGCTTGCTCGTCTGCCTATATAAAAAAAAACAACAACAGCTACAGTTGTGTTCGGATAGTATTAGGTTCGTATCGTGTGGCAAGTTCCGCCCATGGGTACCTCTGCTATTGCAATCTCCGGGCCGAGTAGGTTTCTTTTACTTTTTATCGCGAGGACATATTATTATCAATAAAAATCTCGCAATTTCTCCCACCCACACTTTCTCTCTCTACTGCGAATTGATTTACTATTTACCGGAATTCAACTACCACAGTTTGAGCAATTTATGTTTTTACTCAGAGGAAAAATTAAAACAATAGCATATTTCTTCATAATTATTTGTATTGTCAATTTATGTGTAATATCTCACAACATTTGCAGAGATGCTAAGAACAATATACAAATTTTATGACCAATATCAATGATGACTCACAATATTTATAAAATGTACAATATAATCTCATTCGTTTTGAACTTAAAACAGTTACATATTTACAAAATATTAGATCTGATAAAATTGTATACAATATTCGATATTTTAGATTACAGTGATATAAATACATAAAAAATAAAAATAACTAATTGTATTTACAAAATAATCAGGTCATAATATTATATTTTCTTCAATCTTGCTGCGGGGTTACTCGTGGATATAACTGTAAAACAGAAAACAAGAAATTAATTCACTTGATCTTAATTGGTAATTATATCTACAACCTAGCAAAATAGATATATTTATCTGATTAATAGCATTGTCTAAATTCTCTATCATCTACAATGATAAATAACAAAACACTCAAACCACTTATTGGACAAAATAGTTATAATGAATCCCAAAATTGTTAAAGGAATTGCCCAAAAGGTCAGCACGCGATGTCGTAAGATATAATTGGCATCTAGTTAGTCTAGTTTAAAATAGGATCAGTCAATCAGTAAAGAATCTACGACGCATACGCTATAATATATACACGGTTCATATAAGTAGTAGAGCCACGCTGTAGTTAGTCTTGTCTACAGCAAGTATGGGCCGGTCTGTTCGGGTTGTTAGCACTGTGTCACAGGAAACAGACGTGATGTGACAGCTTGTTGTTGCTTTTCGTAGAGTGAGTGAGATATCCGGAGGCTCAAATCTGTTTCAGCTTCCGAATTACTTAATCATCACATTTACCGTAAGGTCGGCAACGCGTCCATGATTCTTCAGGTATTGTGGATGTTTATGAGCGGTGAAGATCACTTAACATCAGGTGACTCGCTCGTTGACTGGTCTCCGCTATTAAAACAAAGATAAATATGAAATACTAGCTGCGCACGCGAACTTCGTTCGACCATCAAAAAGGTTTCATACACACTTTCATCCCCTATTTGGGCCCTTTAGGGGTTTAAATTTTAAGAAAAAAATACCCTATGTTTAACCCTGGGTCATCAACTATATTTGTGCCAAAATTCATTGAAATCGGTTCAGCGGTTTAGATTTTTCATACAAACTTTCATCCCCTTTTTAAACCCTTCAGGGGTTGATTTTTGAAAAACATAGTAGCCTATGTCTTATTCTGATGTATAAGCTATATTATTGTAAAGTTTCATTAAAATCCATTCAGTAGTTTTTACGTGAAAGAGTAACAAACATCCATCCATCCATACTTACAAACTTTTGCGTTTGTAATATTAGTAGGATAATAACGGGCTGAATACACAATACATATACTGGTGGGAGGATACTTGTATCCGACCGGATAGCGACCACCGTACACTGGTGCTAAAACCTGCCATAGTCGCCTACCTTGTGTGGGTCGCGTTCCAGGGTCAGCCAGTGTAAATCCGGTTCTCCCCAGGGGGCTTGCCCCCTGATCCTAACCCTTTTCCCATCCCTTTTTCCTTCCCCTCCCCCTTGGCCCTGGGATGAGATACTGCGGGGTCGCTAGTATTCCGTTAGCAGGGACTCCGTAGTTCATCCCAGGAACTTTGGCAGGCCGGCATGATCTTGCCGACCTACGATGGACATATTGTTTATCGTTGGTCGACACTATTCTTGGATTGCGCTAGCATCAGGTGTAGCGTAGTCACTTTGCCGAGCCAGGATACAAAAAAAAATCCAGTAGAAAGTAACGTACCCCAAGCAAGTTCCTGGGCACGTATCCTTCATGCGCGGCATCGTCCCGACACCACCACCACTCGCGCTCGTTGTCGTCCCCCTTCCTCACCACCTGCAGCCGCGCGCCCGTCTCGAACGACAGCTCGTCACTCCGCGCCGCAGTGTATGAGAAAACCGCATACACCACGCCGTTGTTCATTATACCCAGCTTTTCTTGAACGCCTGCCACAATAAACTTGACAATATATCTTTTTGTCGAATTTTAAAGAATATACATTAATATCACTAAGTTCTACAGGGGTAGCGTATGACTGATTAACTTCCTGGGGTAGTGGAGCGGTGGGGGAGGGGCCTGATGATATTCCGTCCATAATTATATAACGACAGTGCTGATACGTTATATTACATTATTTAACACATCTCCATATCATATTACATATGAGTGGTAGAGCCACGCTGTAGACAGTTTTGTTTACAGCATGAATGGGCTGGCTCGCCCGGGTCATTACCACTGTCTCACAGAAAACCGACGTAAAGTAGCGGCTTGCTGCTGCGTTTCGTACGGTGAGTGAGATATCCGGAAGCCCAAATCCCCTCCCCTTCCCTATCCCTAATTATCCCTTTCCTTTATGGTCGGCAACGCGCCCATGATTCTTCTGGTGGTGGGCGTACATGGGCGGTGGAGATCACTTACCATCAGTTGACCCGCTCGTTACCTTGCTCGTTGCCGGCCTATGCCATAAAAAAAACTCGCATCGTCCCATCACCACTAAATCATGCTCAGTTATTCCCTACCTCTTTATCACAGTGCAATGCCGGGCTGGGGAGGCTAAAAGCCGCAACGTGGGTAGATGCATAGCTTTGATCTCTAACGTAGCAAAGTCTATATGTCGTGTCGGATTATAAATACTTCAAATTTCGAAAGGAATATCTTGGTGTTAATCTTATCTTAATCGATACTTACTGTAAAGATATTCTGAACATCCATCGAACCCTTCCTCATCCTCTTCGCATTTCTCAGCCGCCGTCTCGTGGTCAGACAGGGTTGTTGCGAATATACAGGCACCTACAACAATAAATCAATAATTAAGTCGGTTAATCTCCAGGACTGTCACTTAGGGTGGCTGGTTATGTTTTAAGGAAACTGCAAGTACGTCGGTCAGAAATACCTGAGCCAGATCGTACCATGGGTCCGATCCTGTGGACGATCCAAAAAGCGCTGACCTAACTTATTTTTTTTTTCCATTGGGCCCATGGAGAATGCTCAAGATTGGACGAAGTGGAGGCGTTTTAGTAGGAAGGCGGACTCTGGCACTAGCACGGCATAGCATCATCTCCCGGCAGAAAGAAAGATAAGATTAAGTCGGTTTGAAAATAATTCTAAAGCATTGCCTTGACGGTCATGATGATAAAGACACTGAACAATTATCTATTATTTCTGTATCATGAAATAATTTATTGCACTGACCATTATCGACAAGGAAGCGGACCATGGATAGATTGTTACAAGAAGCAGCGCAATGTAGCGGCGTCCATCCGTCTGAATCCTGTGCGTTCACGTCACAGCCTAGTTCCACTAGGAATCTGGAAACAGTTTCATAAAAAATTAACACAGTGTGTACATGACTTTCATTATAATAGGTACTTATGAAGAAAACTATAAAAAAGCGGTAGGTACTTATAAAAAAAATATAACAGCTGCGCTTGATTTTTCATCAAATTATAACTTGCATCATAGAACTGAGAAACATTATTGCTGTTTCTTAAGAAATATTTAAATTTCTGTTTAGTACCAGGTACTTACTTGACGATCTCATAATGACCCGCGCATATAGCGTTATGGAGGGCGGTGATCCCTTCGTCGTTTGCAGCGCTTGCATTCTGCACCTAGAAAATAATAAAAAAAACATTAATACAAATACATTTATTTATTTGGATTTGTAGTCAAAATGTATTAGAAATATTCGATTAATTCACAAGATAAGTTACAATTACCTGAGTTGCCGTTTTCTTAACAAGTTCTAACTCTCCTTCTAAACTGGCATCCAACAGCAGCGCGAGGGGATCGAAGCTTACCCGCCTAGCAAGCGGTGCCTTACCACCTTGTTTCAAGTTGCCCTTCTTTGTCCGCCTCAGTACATTCTCAGGCCCCTGAGAATCCTGACCGTTCAAATCTACCGAGCTAATCTGTTCCGTTATATCGGAAACTACATTATCTTTACTATCCTCCTTATCGCTAACAGATCTGTCTACTTCATCCTTATGTTTCGTTTTATCTTTTAGGCCGTTTTCATTGTCAATGTTCAAGTGATCCATTTCGGGGAACAAAAATGCTGGCGGCATTTCAATCCTTCGATTTATGCTTACACTTATACCATTCTTAGCGTTGTTAAGATTTCTTAATTTAGGCTGTTCGCTCATAGGTGGTTTTCTTATTGTTAAAGGCCGTGCTTTGATTATCATTTCGTTGTTACTACTACCATTGCTGGATTCTTTTTGGCTTTGTGTTTGTTCACTGTCGTTTGATGACTCCGGCAGTGGTATGGTGGGCATGGGCGTTGTTTCGGTCTGATTAAATGTGGTGGAAGCGTCGTTGTTCGCCGATTGTCTGGGTGGGGTCTGAAATTAAGTTATTTTGATAAGTCATTTAATAAATTACTAACGATTTTATGAACTAGTTTGTCTTGAGATACATTTAAGTACCTCTCTTATATGTCATATTCGCTAAAACCTACAAATATTATATTTTGTATATATTTTACTTTAACATTAAGTATCTTTAAATGCAACAACGTGACATTGGCGGAATAGCTTCACAGTCGAGCTCGTCGCCATCAAACAAAGAAGAAGAAGTAGGTATCTTTAAATTACTGTCAATAATTACAATTAAAATGAAAATAGCCATAGAAATGATAGTACTCACTCAATAATAGCAATGATACTTGAACCTACCTTAATCGTCGGTTTTGGAGGCAACGCCGGTTTCGGGGACTTGTCTGTACTAACATCTGGCGTGGAGAGCGGCGTGCTGGCACTCTGCGGCGGTGACAACAGTATGCTCTGCGAGGATGCATTCTGTCCACCGAAGTTACTGGCACTCGTCGACAACCCTGACGCCGTGTTCCTAATCATCTGAGGTTGGGACGTCACGTTACTAGCTACATGATTGGATGATGCGATGCTTTGTGTCTGAACCGTTTGCGGTTGGACGGGTTGGATCTTAGTGGATGATGTTTGATATATGGGTGACGGTTTGCCACTTGATACCTGAACTGATGTGGGTGCTACACTCGATACGGGCTTCTGTAATGAATGATGATGATATTTACAGATGCAGATGTATACAATAGCAATGTGATGAAAGCGATTTTTACAAAATGTTGGCAGTTAACGTTTACTTGTCTTGATATGTAAGAATGATATGATAGGGCATAAAAATGATGAGTGCTTTTAATTAAAAATAAATACAACCTATTAATTACAACAAAAGGTTACTTAAATGAAACTAAATTTAAATTTTTTAAGGACATTTCGATACCAATGTATTTCCCAAATAACATTTATATTATTATGTTAGTAACAAGTAGCCAAACAAGTAAACTTTTATACTGCCTATTTACAAACAAAATAACACAATACCTTATGTACATAATATACAACATTTCAAATACTTCACGTATTGAAATAATTCACATTCTCATACATTTAAATTAATTCGAACTTACCCCAAATCCTATAGAACTGGTGGACGTGCTAGAACCCAGACTCGGCGAGCTGCCTTTCAGTACGCTACTCTGCTGACTCTTGCTGGCGCTATTCTTTGAATCATTTTGACTGCTCTGACTTAGCCTATTTTGAGGATATGCATGATTCTCCTTCCCCTCTTGGTTACACCTTGACGAGGAATCGGATTTTTGCAACTGATATGTAAGTTCTTGTTGATATGCCGCTTCAGTTTGACTTAGAGGCGTTGCCAGACTCTTGTTTACAACGGATAGAGGCGTAGAGTGCACTGTCATATGATTTACATTTATCGCAGCCTTCGCATCTTGGTTGTCGATGTTCTTGTCTGGCTTTTTGCCATTGCTTTGAGGAAATTTAGTGTTGTACGGCAGCGTTTGGTACTTTGGATCGGATTTGCTAGCCGCAAACTCTGGTAGGAATTCTTGTTCGTTTATTTTCAATTCTTTACCAGTTTGGTTGCTGTTTGAACTGCTTGTACTGTTTGGACTGTATTGGGGTTTTAAGTACTCCTGATATTTATCTACTTTCTGTTCGTATGCGGTACTTATGCCTTGTTGTACGTGGAAATTGTCGTGTTTGTTTTGATACTGCCCGGGGTACTGGCTATCCTGTATTTGCGTGTGAGGGTAGCCATTGAATATCGGGTTAATCATTTGCTTCTGCTGTACAAAGTGAGCTTCTTGTGTGATATGGCTTTGTATGTTATCACTTTGTGTGAGTTGTTTCAATGGCACATTGTTTTGTATTACATTTTGTTTCATTGCCTGTAAAAATTAATTCATGTAAATATCAAAAGAAATCGTGTGATTTGCCCAATTATAATTTTTTTTAAACAATTTATTTATATAAGCAACCAAGACGAAAATTTGCCATGGATTGGATTCATACCTTAGAAAGATGCTTTTTAAGATCATGAAACATCGATAGATGCCGTTTTCAAAGTATGAAGGTACAAAATGCATGTATAATTATCCTTTTGGGGATACCTACATATGATGTATGAACCATAGACATCTTTCAATCATTCCCAAACTCTCTGCAGTTTGTAGCCCAAGAGCATGCATGTAGGTGTACTCACAGTGAAATTGTTGTTGTGGGTAACACTGTGCGCGTGTGGCACGTGGTTGTAAGGCTCGACGGCGGCGACGTTGCCGCGCGCCGGCTGGTTCTTTGGTTGACTGTTCACGTTCACGCCGGTGCCTGCTGAGTAGCTCGGCAACTGCTGCATCGGTGGCGGGTTGCTCGTCCGGCTGAATTATACAATAGATCCAAAAATTATTTAATGAATAATTTAAATGAATACATTGTTTTGATGCCGTGAATTACTCTACTGCCAACTCGAAAGACTGATTCTTTAGAGAAGAACGGGCAAGAAACTCTAGGAATTAAATTTCCTTAAATGAATTTAATAGATTGTTGGGTTAAATAAAAAGATGACGTGATTCTTACATTTTTTTTTTATCCTGGGTCGGCAAAGTGACTACGCTACACCTGATGGTAAGTGTAGCGCAATCCAAGAATAGTGTCGACCAACGATAAACAATGTGTCCATCGTAGGTCGGCAAGATCATGCCGGCCTGCCAACGGGCCAAGGGGGAGGGGAAGGAAAAAGGGATGGGAAAAGGGTTAGGATCAGGGGGCAAGCCCCCTGAGGAGAACCGGATATATACTGGCTGACCCTGGAACGCGACCCACACTAGGTGGGCCACTATGGCAGGTTTTAGCACCAGCTTACGGTGGCCGCTATCCGGTCGGATACAAGTATCCTCCCACCAGCAAAATTCACAAATGCGGGCAACCACCGTCGTAATTATGTTCCAGGGACCAGGGAGCGTGTACCCACCTTTGCTGCTGCGGTTGCCTGTGCGCGGCTGCGAGCTGTCGGTTGAGCGCTCTCTTGCGGAGCAGCCGCGCCTGCAGTTCGGAGACGCGGCGATCGATGCTGCGCATCTCTTCCTGTCGCGCACCCAGCGCCGCGCGCTGCGCTGATAGTCTGCCGTTTTGTTGCTCGTTCAGCTTGTTGCGGTACTGGAAATATATTTCCATATGGGTTATTAACAGTTAAATATATGTATATAATGAAAGACTACTGTTAATAGCTTATTAGTTGATATTGGTTCAAGGAAACGTAATTTTGCTACATAAATTAACAATTCCAATTCAATTGTTTTTCTTGAGTGGTAGAGCCACGCTGTAGACAGTTTTGTCTACAGCTTGAATGGGCTGGCTCGACCGGGTCGTTACCACTGTCTCACAGAAAACCGACGTAAAGTAGCGGCTTGCTGCTGCGTTTCGTACGGTGAGTGAGATATCCGGAAGCCCAAATCTCCCCTACCCAATCCCTAATTATCCCTTTCCTTTAAGGTCAGCAACGCGCCCATGATTTTTCTGGTGGGCGTACATGGGCGGTGGAGATCACATATCAGGTGACCCACTTGCTCATTTGCCGGCCTATGCTATTAAAAACAAAATCATGTTAAGTATTGTAACGGATAGAAATACTTGTTTTATTTGTTTTAATCATGAGACCAGTAGGTCGCTGGCCGGATAGCAAGCACCACGCCTGCCCTTAAACAGAATCAATACTACACAGAACTATAAGTAACAAAGCTCCGCATGGCATAAGTCTGCGCTCGACATCCTATGACATAAGATGTTAAGTCTCATAATGCCCAGAAACTGTTCAAAATCGGTGACCCACCCCCGCACATATTTGTCGAAAAATAATGGATCAGCCCATATATTATGAGTATGGAATTCTGGGACGATTGCCTTCCAAATATCCTAATAAATTATCATTATTATCTATTATTATTATCTTTAAGTATGACGGGTTTTGTTCCAAGTAACTTTTCAGCATTATCCTAAGTAATATTATAAATGCGAAAGTGAGTTTGTTGTTACGCTTTCACGCCTAAATCGCTGAACCACAGGTACTGATTTAGATGGAAACCTGAAGACGGTTATATGCTACTTTTTTATCCCGGAAAGGCTGTTCATGCAGGCGGAGCTGCGGGAAAAAGATGGTATGGGCTATAATTCCAACAGGGGTAAGTAAATCACCCAAGGCCGATATAACTATTTAATGCTTACATAACAGCGTACAGTGAAGGCGATTTTTTTCCATACACCTAATCTTTCTGACCGCAAATTCTTGAACTAAATCAATTCCATGTGGATGAGTTTTTCCATGTCAACGAGTTCTTTGGTCAATATTAAAATTGATTTATTTTTGTGCCGTATGTATTTTTCTTGGAAAGAAATATACCTTCTCATGAGAAGTAGAACGGAATGATTTTTATAGGTACTTTACCGTTTTGCGTCTTTTATGTTCGTTAGTTGGGTGTATTCAATTGGGTTATGCGATTGCCTTACAATGGCGTAATATTTATTCGGTTTACATGAGTTTGTTGTGGATCTTAAGGTACCTGTTAACCTATTCTACTACTGAAACATTTTACACAGCCATAGTGGCTCGTTCCAGCTAGTCGCGTTCCAGAGTCACCGAGTTTATTACCAGTAACTTCAGGATGGCATAATTCTAGTAACCGCCCACGCACACAATGTATCGCAATAGTCGTCATTACATATATGTGCAAAGCACTACGTATCGTCAGGCCTAGAGTAGTTTGCAGGAATAAAAAAAATCATAAAGCAACTCTTTAGATATTTTTTTCTTAATTCTTTCCACATGTAAGGAGGAAGTGGATGAAGGTTAAGGTCGAATACCCTTTGTAATTATCCCCATCTGTTGAGATCAAGCGTGATGGATGGCATATTTATCGCCCTGAGAGATCCATCCTCGTCAGAGCTTAACGTATTAGTACATAATAACTACAGTTTCAATACAAACCAATTTGCAATACATCACTTATCAAAAGAGAAAGGACGACGGATTTAGGTGACTGTCAATTTTCTTCTGACTGTACCGTACCTTCAACAAACGAAATTTCACGTCTTTGTTTAAATATTATCTAAAATACGACAGATTTTTTGTATTCATAGCGGTATCTAAACTAAATATTCTTTACTATCTGATATTTATTTTCTCTCCGAAAATTACATTTATCTGAACCATTTTTTTATATATAGTATTCTGCGTAGGTAGACGCGTAGGCCTGGTAATAAATTCATTTTGCTAACGGCAAAGAAGGAATTTCATTAGACACAGACATAGTTTCGTCTCTATAAAGGCCCGGGAAATTTAGCACGGTCGCCGTGTGGTACGTATTCTTTAGCACTGCAAATAGCATCTTTCATGCCTTTATTCACTAATGGCAAACAAATCCTTATTACTTCACCGATTTTTTAATCTCCAAGTAATCATTATTTATCAGATAAAATATAAGGCCAAAATGCATATGTACTTATTTCGAAAATTGTATTTTTTTGAATTTTGTTTTTGAATCAATACTTTCTAAATTGGTTGTTTAATGGAAATGTAATTATCTGGAAGAATTTTTTTATTCGGACAAACAAAATCGTCCCTTAGGAAAATGTTATTATACAGTTTCCTACGTACTTAAAAGTAGCAGCATTATACATAATATGCTGTCTTATTATCCATTTATTAAATAGATAATATTAAAGAAACCCTTAACTTAAAGAAACTCTGCATTAGCAAGGAACATTCCATTGCATAGTACCTAAATCACGTAGACGATTCTCTAAATTACCATTGTAAATTAAGGCAAGGAGCAAATTAAATAGCCAAGATCCAAATGCTATTAATGTGGAGCGACGATATGGAGTCCCGAGGGTGTGCGGGATAATGTTCGGACAAGCGTATTGGGAACGTTTTCGTCTCTGACATGACACTGCGATCGAAGATAACTCGAGTTCGTGTATAAATCATCGGACAATAGACAGTGTTCGGAGTTAGGGGAAATTTAACCCTCACTTTTCTCCTAACTAAAATCTTTTGATATAAGTATGGATGATAAAGTAGCGATAGTGGAATGGAATACCAAGAGCAATGTCAACGATTCCATTCCAAGCCCTAGGACATGCACCTCTGACTTTTTGAAGTTGTGTCGTATTCTTTTATATTTTTTAATTATTAAATATATTAGCGTTCAAGGGAGCCAAACTGTTAAGGTATACATCGCGAGGAAAGCTGTATACGTGAGAGTTCTCTATGAGAATTTCGAAAATATATAAAGTTTATCAACTCAATGCAGGGCTGATAAAGAAGAAATTAAAAGTGACAACAGAACGCTTGCATACCCACTTATCAGTTTTTATGATTTATTTGTGATGACTATTTGATTTTATTAATATTATTTGTTTTATCTACTCCAATAACGAGACGGAGTTTATAAATGAAATTCACGGTTGTTTTATTTGCCTGCGCAACTAAGTAGGTAAGCGAAAAGTTTAAATTAAATTGCGAGTTGGTCTGACTTTAAAGTGCTGCCTAGTGCTTACAAACACATGAACACACATTTTAGATTTTTCCAACAGCATTAGACTTTTAGATATTTCAAAGAACAACAAAAGTTACTTCACATTTTATTTATTCCGATATAAAACCCGAAGACCCGATATAAAACGACATAAACAAAATTCTAACGGTCTCAAGAAGTTAGTGTAATGCGATTTCCTAACTCGCGGCATACCGACCTTTTCATTCCAACCCGGATCTATCCAAGATATTTTCGGTCACTTTCACAGCACTTATTGGATTATTCCACACTTATAGCTGACGATTATCCCTAAATGATGGAAAGAGATAATGCCCGTAGAACGTCGTATAAATAACTAAATTGTCAAACACAAGTTTGAATCAACTGGCATCGGTAAGCAAAACGAAATTAGTATCATGACGCGATTCATTAGTAACCTCTAGGGCTGCTCTAAAGAGATTTGTCAACTAACTAGCGTGCATGCCGCGGGTTTGAACGCGTGGAAACTAAACGTTAAGTAATTAGTTTACGTATAGCGCGAGCATAACTGGCTATTCGGAGCCAAACAAGGCTTTACTCAATAAATACATATTCACTGTTTTCAGTCTTTTCGTTTCTAAAACAATTAACACTCAACAATCGCACGCATTGTCCTGACTCAGTAAGATACGTTTATTTTGTATAGTATCAGGAACTACGAGATACAACGGACCTCGCAACCCCCCAACCCGAGCCAAATATTTCTTTTTCACACAACCATTTGTCTCGGTGTGAAGATGAAGCCCCGGGGCCTCTAGTTTCACTTCTCGTTACGCCCACTGCGCCAAGTAATTTGTCAAAAAAAAACAACATAATTGATACCCGCGGGTGTCGTAATCCACATTTTACCTGATTTTTTTATTTGAGTGAATGATGAGCAATGCGTTCGCCTGATGGTAAGTGCCACGCCTGTCCATAAACAGAAGCAACACCACACAGAACTTTGAATTATCAAGCACTGCATGACACTGAACTGCGCTCGTCACCCTCGGGGTGATAAGATGTCGTCAATACTGTAAGTCTTATAATGCCCAGTAATTTCACTGGCTTCAATGTCTTTCAAACCCAAAACACAACAGTGATTACACACTGTTGCTTGGCGGCAGAAATAGCCAAATAGATGAAGTTCGATGCTGGAGTTAGAATGAATAATCCTAGGTATCATCAGATAGATTACAAGTATTATCAAACAATCAAACACCAGCAAGTGTACACTTGTAACACCAATAATTCATATTATGATTACATGGACGCCTTTTGGCGACTTAATACTAGAATTATTTAATTACAGAGATCTAAATTATGACGCGACCCTGCAACAGCAATAAACCAGTCATCTATCATCTCAGAGCTAATGATACATTAATGGTCGTGTGATAACGATATACTCGTCCAAAATGTATCCGTCCATGAACCAGAGTTTCGAACTACAGCAATGTCAACAGAAACATAAACACAATAGTGATAGATATATATTGTGATGTCATTTATCTTTATTTATTTCGGAACTATTGAAAACATGTCGGTTCCATCATAACCTAATCTAAGCTAAGTAACAAAATAGTAGTAAAAAATTATGCACATAAAAAAATTAACCAAATCATACAGCATTTTAGCTTGATGTGAGATAGGTTGTACAAGGATACTGTGAAATATACCGAAGATTAACTTATGGATTTATAAATCTCTTACAAGCTTAGTTCTCTTGGCTTCATTTTTGATACATTCGGCTAAAAGATGTTGCACATCTTCGACTTTTCCTCAAAGATCGCAGTAAGGGGAAATCTACCTTTCTCATCAAAGAAGAAAATGCTTTCAACAGCATGTGTCTTGAGCGAAGCCTATAGGCATTTGATATCATAATCAGCACCATTGTTTATAAAACTTTAAATTACCTTCATTATACCAATAAATAAAAAGAAAATATCCAAATGTGTTCAGAAATTTCGGATGGATTTTATAGTAAAAAAATAGCACAGTAAAATTAAATAAGAATCTTTTGGAAACAAGTTTTAGCTGTTATTGTAACAAAACCACATATTTATGTAAAATAGAGTATTGTTAATGGGTAGTAGGTCTAGTGGGGAGTGTTATAAAATACAAATAAGATAACATTTTAAGTTGAAGAGTGTTAGAAACACGTGCCACATTCTAGTTCAACCAGTTCAATACTGTTTCTTTGGCAGTATTCGAACTAGTATACCGAGTTTGTACCATCCATCGAGATTTCCGTATCTATCTTCAAATATGTTCGAATATTCTTATTTGATTTCTAATCATTTTATAAAACATATTCGTAGAAAATAAAAGTTAGCCATTTACATTTATCGTATTTTTCATACCATTTCATTTACAATTCAAAAGTATGCGGAGGTGCTATTTTTGCCAGGGGTTTTGTGATTTGACTAACCAAGAGTTGAGCGATGAAGACTGCGATAAACAAATCAACTGGCATTGTTTATACTTTGCCAATGGTCATTATTACAATTATCAGAGATAGAAGCACTCTATAAAAATATTATCTATTAACCTCCTCTTTATGAGATACCTATAGAACATAGAGTGTATAGCGCCCACACACTCATAACATCTGTAAGCCAAGATCGACAATGGCAATATTTTTGATACCGAGCAGTGGTAGCCAATCTGGAATTACTAAGCTGTCTTAATTCCATACGGAAATCAATCAAATAGGTAGTACAATTATTATTACATACTGAATAAATATCAAAGAAAGTACTTCATGAAATGATTGGATGTCATAGCTATTGATAGATACATTATCGATCGATATCAAGAATAGAGTACTCCGAAGTCTCAAGTCCAAGAGGCGATAGCTCGCGACCGCAACCTACTTGGCTCTCACCACTGTTAACAACAAATATCGACGCGCTCCCGTTTACCACGTAATATTATTCGATTGGCATCTTCGCTTTGACTGAGTTCCGCATCAAACCCGTATATGTCTATTGTCATATAAATTATGCATTTTAGTTCGTTTTATAAATCAAGTTTCGAAATTGAAGTATTCGAATTCTTTAGTTGCGTGATGTGTCTAATGTTAATATTAAACATGTAAAATGATAACTTACTTCAAATGTTGATATAACAATAATACAGATTTTTTTAAATATTTTAAAGCTCATAAATTCATTCTTTGAATAAACAATAATATTGGATTAGTGTTTCTATTTCTCTTTGTAATTTTTTGAGTATAATAAAAATACTATAATATTATGCATTCAAGGAAACAATAAAGGCGGGATTTCCTAATTTATTGTGTATTTTAAATGGAATTAAAGGGCAGAGTTGATAAAACTTTCTTAAAAAAAACATCAAACTCCCATGTTGTCAAACTAAGCTTTTAACAGCCGAAGACATTGATGGAGATTAAATTGTAAACTTGGCAAACCATCAAGGGGAGTAAATTTAAACAGCTAAGGGTGCTTTACACTGGTGAGTTGCGTTAACATAACCCCAAATTTCATTTAATCAAATAACAGTTATCTCAATTTTGCTAATTAGGATAAAACGAAACGCTGTCTTTGTAACTTTCGATTGTTTCTCGTGTAAATTAATTGAGTAGGCCTCTTGCAAAGCGGCTTACTTTAACGCTGATCTCTACGGATGAATAAACGCAAATCGTCTGTTTATTTTCTAATGAACAACAATAAAAACTTTATCTTTAAAATAATGTTACCAATTTAAGCAAGCTTAAGTATTATTCTCTTTGAACAAAATCTTTTTACATTTCAAATATTCCTTAAAAAATATATAAATTAAACTTTGGCAATACACTCAAAGTCAATGTAAGAACATTTCTGTATCATCAGCTCTTTTCTTATTTTGTCAAGATAGTGTGTCAACATAGGGTGGCACCGGCTACTCCCTGCCACAACAGTTTTTCTAGATGCCACGTCAATTGCACCTAGATAACCGCTACCGACAGCACCTTTATCAAAACTTATTATTTCCTTACCACTGGGCTCTTTTCAGTTTACCTGACATGGCTGCATTCCTCCAACTGCCTCGTCCGCTCCACCTTGACTACCACTACCAACAGTTCTTTCTTTGTATTACAACGTGTCATTCCTTACCATCAGCTCTCTCCTCAGTTTGTCGAGCTCGTGTGCGGAGGGTGGTGCCGGCTGCACCCTGCCGCGGCGGAGTTCTTCCAGCTGCCGCGTCAACTCCTCCACCTTGGCCACCGCCACCGATAGCTCCTTCTCTTTTTCATTGAACAGCGCTCGTATCGACTCCAAGTCACTAGCTGGGAAATAGTGTGCTTTTATAAGTATTCGTCAAATGTGTTTTATCACAAGTTATTTTTGCGAATAATATAACTTGCGAATAGTGCCTCTATTATTAAAAGAAATATGAGATCACATGTAGTAGATATTCCCACGATAGAATTATAATACTTTGACCTGATTATACCTAAAGGTAGAGACGGAGGCTTAGAAAATACAACTTGATTCGACTAGAATTGTCGGCATTACTTATTATTTTGTGTTCCGAAATAAAGATGAATATTTGTTAAGACTAGGGATCTATTTGATTTTACACAAAGGTAGAATATTTAATATTTATATGATTGGCGTTTTATTTTAGTATTTCATTCGAACCATTTTCGTAGCAGTTTTTTATCAAGAGAAACAGCCTATGCCACGGTACATATTGGCTTTACTTCAACTATGTTATTTGTAATCGAAAATAATTATTGACATTGAAAATGATTTTTCAAATTAAAATTTCTTTGGGTTAACCTAAACTAGATATTTTTTTAACTATACAGAAAGACACTGAACATCAGTTTTCGGCTCACAATAATGTTCCTCATAGTCCTTTGCCTTTGTAAGTGTGACATTTAGATCTTAACTACACATGAGTACATGAATATAACGTATACTTAAACTTCGTTTCTTGCTAATAGAATAACAAATAAACCCAAACACATTATTGGTTTTTACGAACGCCGCATTTATTTAAAGACAAGTAAATCGATGGGTAATGGAGTCACGTACGGACATGGAAACGAAAAAAAAATACAATAGTTCCAAGAAATTTGCGACGAGGACAAAGTACCTGTCAAGAAACTGTAAGTATTATATTTAAATGCACCTAATGTATCAATTTACTTTTCATTCGGTACGCGCTCCGCATGATTAAATATTGCGTGGCGAAAATTCCTTCGTTTTTTCCCATTACATCTATTGATACTCCCTAGGTATATCTTAATCCTATGGGATTTTAACGCGAAATAACTTCTATGTCCTCGTGTTAAAAACTTGTTAGATTATTTTGATAAATTTTAATGTAATTTGTTAAATTTTAATTCATTTAGAAAATAGTCAGGAAGATTGTTTAAATTGACACTAAGCATCATGATCTTAGATAAAAAATATGTGAAACTTCATGAAAGATGAATGAGTAAGCATCTTAATTTCACCTTGATTTATTATATTATTATAGCTCCCTATAAATAAACCAATATTCGTGTATGAATGTCCACATAAAACAACAATAAACAATTCACATTCATTATAAAGGTGTAGATTTTTTTTACAATTGATAAATTGTGACACATTAAGGGACAAAAATTCTATTTACTGTGCAAGGACGCAGCTGAGGCTCGTTAAAACCGCCGAGGAGGGAAATACCTCAGACCTTTCAATTATAGAAGACAATAAAGAGGGCTTTATCTGTACGAGAGCCTACGTTGGCAGGCGACGCGACGCGACGTCTGAATAGGAGCATCATTGTTTCGACTGTAAATTCTTTAATGGAAAACATAATGTATTTACGTTTTTTTTCATTACCCTAGTTTTCACTATCGAAAGATATAACTTTTTAAATTCAATTATATTTTTTATAATAGGACATAAGTTGTTGGTTTCTAAAACCAAAAAATAATGATAAAAAATAAATAAAAAACATATTTACTCAATAAAATTAAATTATAAACGTCGACAGCGTTACTCTTCTATAGCACTTGCCCTTATCCCACTCGCAGTGGGGTCGGGCAACTTACTTTTTAACACATATTAAAGAAATATTTGGTCTGTAGTTTTTACGACCGGGCGATTGCTTGATGTCAACTCTTCAGGAGAGAAACACCCAAGCCCTGTCTCGGTGCGGAATCGAACTCACGGCCCCTCGCTTTACAACCGGCTACTTGCGCACAACGCCACGGATGCTGACAGGCGTCGACAGCGTTACTGTCATTATAAAAAATAATTTAATAAAAATTGCCTCAACGTAAAAAACATTGTACATTAATTTTGATAAGACCATCACAAAATCAAGTCACGTAATCGGAACTCTGAAGCCACATCTCAGAAGAAGTCAAAAGGCGATTCGGAAAACAAAACTCGCCTCACCCGAAGGCGTAGGATAATGGAAAATTTCGACCAAATGTATCGCGATCTCCGCGGCCCTCCCAAATTGATTTAACTACCCTATTCTAGAACGTATTTTACTTTTAGTGTGTAATACGCGAACAGAGAAATCCCTTTTTCCCTTTTTCTGAACACAATTTTCGCGTAAAGCATTGTTTAGTTCGTTGTGTGCGTTTTATTCTGTACTTATAAAACATAGAAATTAAACTTCTGTACGTTGGAAATAAATGCAAATATAACCGTCTGATTTATTAAAATGTTTGATATCCTTGACGATTGGAATCGTATTATGTAATATCTACTAATCTTATTAATATCAAGCGATAATCACGTATTAATATACAATAATATTATTATTAATATATTATTATAATAGGGGTTATAGCTTATTCAATAAATAGTATAAATCAATTTGCTCATTTAATTCAACACTAATGGCCTTGCTTTTCTATGATAGACCGGAACGGAACATGTTTCTTATTAATTTTTTTTTATATTTTTTTTTTATATACATACAAATATTTGAAAATGGAAAACCGGCGACGGCTGTTCCAGCTTCTTCCGTTTCGTTGTAATAGGGCGAGGCCCTAAAGGTTTGATACTATTATAGTAAATCTCAATTAGTATCTATAAAATGTAAGTAACCAACTGCGTTAACAGAGACGCGGGCAAAAGCTAGTCTATAAAAATCGAACTGTTTTATACGGAAACACCTTTGTTGCCTCTTTGCCTACAAATGCGTTATTCGTAAAACAATGTGATATCGGAATTCTCAGAAGACTATTCGTTAAGTTGAAAGTCTTTGGATTATATTTCATATAGCATAGAGGGGATATGGGAGCCTGTGCATAATATCGTAATATGAATTGAAAGTATTTGTCGAGGAATTGATACTGTTTTTGTACAGTAGGAGTTACAAATACGTTCACAATTTTGAAATTCGCATAAAATTAGTATTGATGAAGAGTCATACAACTAATTCATATTACAAAAAAGGAAATAATCGATCGAAAACTATATTCGTATTCGACTAATATAATTAATTAATTTTAAATTAATCATAATTCACACCATCGATGTTAATTAAATCAATGTTAATTTAGCACCATGCTAATGACAGGTTTGTCTGTAACATCAATGGGCCGCCTGAACCATGTGCTGACCTGAACAATGGTGTATCACAGAAAATCGACGTCAAGTGGCAGCATGCATTTCGTATCGTTGCGTACGGTGTGTGGGATTTCCGGAGATCCAAACTACACGCATCCTCCCTCCTTCCTAAGCCCCATTATGTCCCCAAAGCTTATCTGCATCCATAATCCGTCTGGTATCCAGTGCGATCATGGGTGGTGGCGATCACTTACCACCAGGTGACGCAATGGCGGGGTCGCCAGCGTCTACGAAAAAAAATTTACGCTGTGTATTTTAATTTGTGATAGCTATTACTTGCCGTGTAAAACACGCTTATTAATTATATTTAGAAAACACATGTTTTCTAATAATTTATCAACGTCGTCTACCCTTGTCTTGCTCATTGGGGCCGCGGTCGGTACGACTCATTTCCATGTTACGTAAAATTTGACTTATGGCTTTTACGGACACCTGTTTAAATATAATTAATACCTATTAAGTTACTAATTAATTTATTTTATTAGTGCTATATATCTATATAAGTCTATACACAATATTAAAAGCAAAGTGCTGAATCATCATCATAATTTAATAGATATTAATTATAATTAATGCCTATTGAATTACTAATTAATTTATATTATTAGAGCCTTATGTATACAAGTCTATACATAATATTAAAGGCAAAGTGCTGACTCATCATCACCCAGCCTAAACCGTTAAGAATAGAAATTCTAAATTCTGTTAGGTTTTTGATTACATTTCGTAAGCAGGGTTTAAGAATGGATTTCTCTTCATATGGGAAATTATATATTTTTAATAAAATTTTTGCAAATATGTGTCTGCTGGTTTCTTGTTCTTCATAAAATAATGGAGTAAAGTATCGACAGCCTCCGTGACGTGTGGGCGAGTAGCCGGCTGTGAAGCGAGAAGCCGCGGGTTCGATCCCCGCAACGAGACAAATGTTTGTGTGATCCACAAATATTTGTTTCGGGGTCTGGGTGTTGTGAGACCGAAAGTCTCTCGTAGTTCCTGATACCCACGACACAAGACTTATATCTTACTGTGGACTATGTATGAGACTGTTGGGTGTATTATTATAGAAATATTTTTACATATGGGTATTTTAAGAACCAAAGAGTTACATATTCCACTCTTATCCCGGAAATATCACGGGAATGATTTCCACGTGGTAGGAGCCACTAGCTAAGGCACATACATTAAGTAGAGCACTGAATTGGTATCGCCGACCACTTCGGAAATTATCACTTAGGCGACTATCCGATACCCAATTAGAACCTACCGCTTTCCATAAATTATAAACATAAACGAAGGTTTAATTTCTGGAGGAGTTCTAAACATTTCCAATTTATTCCAACTACAAAGTTGATTAGTATAAGGAACTAACACAGTAAGGGTCACAGAAACCCAGAGTAATGAGGCAAACTAGTATAGCGATTAGCCACACCACACTGTCACGCCACTCTACTAATACCCCCCAAAGTGCGAACAGTTACAGTAATACAAGTTCGTGTTAGCTTTTAGATGTTACGATGGTCTATGTTTAGTTTTATACACTTTTTAAAGGTTGTAGTCTTGCATATAGTAGGTGTATAATGTTAAATGTAGTTTGTTAACATTTTACTGTGCATTATATGGCAATATCCTGTCTCTGGGTGACGAGCTCTGTAAATTGCTATGCAATTCTTTATGATTCAAAGATCCGTGTGGTGTAGCTTCTGTTTATAGATCGGCGTGGAACTTACCATCAGGCTACTGGTCTCATCTCTTAACAACATTTGCAAACCACATTTTTTAAAAATAATCCGAAAAAATGCAAAATAAAAGGCAGTATTAATAATATTTTTAGATAGCATATTTGCAAAGTATTCGTACGATATATTGTTGTTACATTAAAACCATACATAGTATATATGTTCTATAATTTCTTTATTAGTTTCTTGCTATATAATTTCCTTACTAAGCGAGTTTTTGCTGTGACCAGACCCCGGTAGTGTTGTCCACAAAAACATTACCACTGACGCAGACTGATGTTTACTGACGGGAACAAATGAAACTTCGACACAAGAAAAAAACAACAGGTGAATTTTAATATATTAAGTTATTCTTGTGTCTGTGCCATGTCAATTTTATCCATTTGTTGTCATTACAGAAAACTTCACGGTGTCAGTTTTCAATATTTTGTGTTTATATCATACAAAATCTGTGTACTGATTAGCTTGTGTGTCAAAAAAGAATACTTTTCGATATAGATTTCTTATTTACTAATGTGAATCTCTACTAATTGGTATATTAAAGCGACTTTATATTGTGTAAAAGTTAAATACAATATCCGTAACCACATGGTATATTAACAATTTTACTAGCCGACTTCAAAACCTAAATGGTGATATGTTTGCTGTTATCCATTGAAAGGTTATTCATTTTTCTTCTTATTTCTTTACCAGAACTTAACTAAATTTATGTGACTACTTAGGCAAACCCTATCGATTATAAAATAATCATAAAAATAGGTCCACATTTGGCGATATTATAAGATATGGCATAAGATACGTCAAAAATACAGTTGAATCGAGAACATTCTTCTTTTTGAAATCGGTTGAAAATAATTTACAAACCGCTTTCACGGTAAGTATTGATTTTCCTTAGTTTAGTCGATGCGTCATTCGTGCTTACTGCTGTGCCACTTATGGGCTGGCACCGCGGCACCCCAATGTAACATTATATTTCGTACAACAGCAATAAAGATATAGAAACTAGATACGATAAAAATAAGGTCTCGTGAGTAGGCTATATTACACTTAAACTTTACCGAACGAATCAATAAGAAAAGTCGATTACGGTTTTTTCTCATTCGGAAGTACTAAAATTTTATCCCTTAAGCATACCAAGGCATAACAATAGATAATTCTACAATAACAGAGCAAAGAACCACTTCAATAGCCCACGTTATTTAATACTGAATAAATTCAAAGCGTAATAAAAGACTCAAATGTTAACAAACCGACTGCGAGAGAATAATGCGCAGAACGGTAAATTAACCCTCAAAATATTACACTCGGTAAAACACTGACGGTCAAATCTCTCATTAATTTTAAAGGCATTTAAATATGCACCGCACCGACTCTTTAAAAACCTATTTATTCGGTAAAAGAAATATTTTCAGCGTACAGTGTTCAAGTAATCTAAAATTTACAGTTACTTGACTCATTAAATAGGCAAGTAAAGCGTACCCAATATGAAATTAGGGCAAGGCAGTGACGTAATTATATTTAAGACCGCCGTTAGTTTTATGTGCCCTTGCTTTGAGTTATTTCCACCTAGCAACATCTTAAGTTTAATTAGCCCTTTGTGCTCCAATGTTTAACTTTGTTCATGGCGGTTATTTGTCTTAATTATAACTGCCGACCGCTGATTGGACCGAGTAATAGTGGACGGGTGTGTCAGTGTAGATTAAACTCGATAATAATTAATAACGCTTTTTTAAAATTACGCATTTTATTACATTGACAGTTGAATGTTAATGATGTTGGGTTACAAAATTCAAAATAACTAATTATAGGTTAACTTTAGGAAATTTAAATACAAATTTGATGTCATTTGTGTTTCTAAAATAAATTTATTTAAAACTATTTTTTCTAAAAACACCATGGAAATTAATTATTATTGCATAATGTTTATATTAATATACAAGAAGTTTTGTTGATTTATTGAAAATTGAAACGATCAGCACAAAAACATTATTTATTTTACACAAATTACACTCTGAACCAACACTCAATATTGATAAAATCGAGGTTACGTCCGTACTTCAACGGTATTGCAATGATACTCATTAGGTGAGAGAAAATACTTGAGCGCCAAAGCTTTTCTAAGTAATTGGACATTTGGCTCGATGTGAAATAAAAACGTATACCTATTCTGTATAAACCGCCTAAATCGCACCATTTCAACGGAATCTTACCTATAGCTATTGGAGATAAACGCCCGGGTACTTGAGACGGTCTTGTTCCTTTTTTTGGTAAATGGGTCAACAATAATTGCACTGTAAATAAATAAAATGTGGAATTCTAATATTTATATCTAGCAATACTTTATGGGATACATCAAATTTATTTATTTTGTTGATTTATACTGCTATAGTACCTACTCGACTAATAATTGTAGTGAAAATATTACCCGCCGAATTGAGGACCAATTTACAAGGCGGTGGATCCCTCGTGTGCGAGGCCCTCTGGGTTGGTACCACCGCTTTGTCTATTTCTGCCGCCAAGCGACAGTGTGTGAGCACTGTTGTGTTTCAGTTTGAAGGACATTGAAGCCAGTGATATTACTGGGCATTATGAGACTTAACATCTTATGTCTCAGGGTGACGAGCGCAGTTCAGTGCCATGCAGTGCTTTGTGATTTAGAGTTCTGTGTGGTAATGCATCTGTTTATGGGTAGGCGTGGCGCTTACCATCAGGCGAGCGATAAACTCGTCCACCTTGTTAAATTGGTTGAATCACATAATGCTTCGTCGCGACATCTGGACTGGTAAGATTCTTTTTTTACCGCACTGTGTTTCTTGTGTTGGATTTATGTTGCCACCTATTTAAAGTACGTACACGTTCCCTATTGGAGAAATTTATAAATCGCTAACATTTATAAATGTGTACTTGCAAATGACGGACGACGCAAACCGTCACCGTGTAAAATGGCCATACACTGCACACGTGCGCGCGAAGTAGGGAAATATTCCCACTACGCGTCTACCTTTACTCATACGAATATTTAAAATCATAATCGGGGTCATTTTTGAACCAATATTTAACAAATCTTTTTTCCCGTATTATCTTTTTTTTATTTGATTTTATTTGAGGCGCTCGCCTGATGATAAGCGTCAGACTTGCTCATAAACGGAAGCAACACCACACAGAACTTTGAATTACAAAGCTTTGCATGGCACTGAACTGCGCTCACCCCGAAAGATAAGATGTTAAGTTTCATAATGCCCAGTAATTTCACTGGCTTCGACCTCCTTCAAACCGAAACACAAAAATGCTTACACACTGTTGCTTGGCGGCAGAAATAGACAAACCAACCCAAACGGCCTCTCAAATACGAGGGACCTACCACCTTGTATCTTATGTTGCTTATAAAGAATTATATAAAATTCAACATAGAAACCTATTCAATAGAAATGGAAGCGAGAACTCAATCAATCTCTATCACAGTCCGTAGTCCGTAGATGTAGACATTACTGTGTATCAGAAACTAGGCGAAACACATTAACGCTTCTATCAGCAAACTTGTCCCGGGAATAGTCCTAAGGGTTGCCGGGGAGTAAGTAATGTTTGTTATTCCACCTTCAGTTAATTAAATACAAAAGTTTTAAAATACCGCTGTCTCTGCCCTTATATTTTATAATTACGAAACTAAGACACTTTGTTTGCGAGCTAAAATGTTTATTTTCGTACAATGACGAGCATACACACCTAATGTCTGCTTTACCTTAATAAATTTCTTAGTAAGATACGTATACAGTAATAATCATTTTAGATTTTTTTTTCGTGGAAGCAGGAAAACTAGCAAGTGGATCACCTAATGGCAAAAGATCTTCACCACTCATGAACATCTATAATACGAGAAGAATCATGGCCGCGTTGCTGACCTTAAAGGAAAGGAATATGCAATGGCAAAGTGTGCATGGGCTTCTACAAATCTCAGCCATCATACGAAACAGCAAGCTGCTATTTCACGTCTGTTTTCTATGAGACAATTATACTGTCCCGGTCTAGCGGGTGCATTCATGCTGTAGATAAAACTGTCTGGATACTCTTCTTCCCCATTCCAATCATAGCTACTGATAAACGTTATTCTTACACTGATTAGTTTAATACTGTTTTTGTTTCTTTCTAGCAACTTTATAAATGGCGATAACAGAGAAAGAAAAAGTAACTGATCAGTTCTTGAACATCGTTTACAAATAAGATCCTATATATTTATATCAATTGACATCATCTTTTGATTAAAATATTTTTATGGTATTTTCTTCATTCAGCTCACATTCAGAATCATAGCAATCGCAAAATATGCTTTTAACCGATAAACGTCAAGCATTGAATATCTATTTTACAAACGTTTCGCCGGATCAGGGTAAAATATGGGAAGGCGGACCCAGTTTGGTCCTTAATGTGAATTTTATCTGTTTTGAGGACAATACAAATTGCGGTTACAATACAGATTATACGGTTCATTGCCGAATCAATGGCCCACAAAATGTCGCCGTTATTTATGCCTTCGCCTTCAATCCTTGTATAATGCGCTGTATAAACTATCTGATAGGTTAGCTATGAGGAACATTTATTATATTTTTTCCCTAATGGCATACACTTAAGGTAGCATCGTAGCATGGAATTTTGTATATTTGATGTTTATATTTATTTGAAATTTTCATTAAATCTTACAACAGCACAATTTACTTTTTTGTAATTTACTTGCGTAATACAATACAATATGAAAACAAGCTCCATGGGACAAAACAACGAAAACATAAAAGACACCTTTACATTACAATTTGATTTCTAGATTCATCATTATACATCTGTTATTAATTTACCCGCAAATCTTTTGTTTGAATAATATTACCCTTCTAGCTGGTTCGACGGTCTAATTTAATTTACAGGAATTAAAGAATTCAAAAGGAAAACGAGGAAGAGTTCATAAAGTACACCTGGGGGTGTCTCGGGGTGCCTTGTGACAAATCAGGATCAATAAACCGCCCTAAACCGTCTTATTTACGCGACCTGACGCGCCGAATATAAAATAAGGAACTTAATTAAACTTGTCCGTTGTAAAAATTCTCCTAAACGAAAACTAATTTTATAAAGGCGCCGCGGTTGCTCTGGATGAAAATTTCCTGCCTATTAGTAGTAAAAACTTATAAAAAAATTGGTACGTTAGTTTGCGTATGTGGGACAAACTATTTTATTGATAAGAGTTTCTTGTTAGGCAAAATCGAATATTTTTTCTTTTTATACAGAGTGATAATCTATATGAATGGTCCTATGTTTGATCCAATAGAAAAAACTGGTTTACAAAGTCCTCTGCGTAAATTTCAGTCATCAAATAACATATTAAACTTTGAATTTCAAAGTTAGCCATATGTCACACATACGCTTTGTTGTCTAAAATGGGAACGTAACAATTTATTTGGTTGTCTATTTGGTTTTATATAAATCAAAGCTACTTGATTGATTGAACGAATGATAAATCAAGGCTACTTTAATGCTATTTGTTTATGGACAGGTGTGACGCTTATTATCAGGCAAGCGACCTGCCTGTTTAAACATTTTGGATAAATAAAAAAAAATAGCTTTTTAACAAGAAGTACCTACGTAAGAAAATAATTGTATAAGAAAATTAGTAATTATGAGAGAAGATTAAGTGACATGAGATTTATTTTAATGAAAGGCTTTGTTTTAAAAACACTTATTTTTATCAAACGCGAAAATCTTCTTTGAATGAATGAATCTACTCTGATATGTCTTATAAATTTGAATAGAAATCAAACGGCATGTTTCGTCAATTTCTTTTATAAATTTATAAATAAAAATTGAATTTTATTATCCGAAAGAACTGTTTCGCCAATACAAAAAGAAATCCTAATTAGAAAACCAATTTCAGTTAGTTTTATATCAAACTAAATATTTTTTTTAGATTTTAGAAGAAACTAAACCTGTTAAATAAATCATTCCATAATGGTTAACAAGTGTTCCAAATTTAGGACAACACGTAAACTTAATTATAATAATTTATTACTAAACTCATTTTGACCTGCAAACAATTGAGGGCCTTTGATTAACGTCGATTGGATTCTAGACATTTCTAGAACATTGTTCATTCGCGAGCACATCTATGAAGGCACTACAGAGCCATCAAAGTGTCTCGACAATTTGTGCCACATACCTCTATCGGGAGCAAATATTCGACGTGGTTTCGTAAACAAGGTTTCGATACCGATTGTATTTAGCAGAAGACAGTTTATTTACCGACCTGGGAAACTAGGACGTGCGCGAACTGTTTTTATCACTTTGGCACTTGTTTATCGAGCTTTTAATTGAAAGAGATTAACTATTTGCTCATCATGAAATCAAAGTGAAAAAAGGCATCTCTCATTTTAATCATCTCTGGTAATCACCAGGAAATTCATTACAATATAAATGATTTCAAATTCTGTATACTAACTAAATTAAAATGTATACATACGATACTAAGAAAATTTATAAGTGGATGCCTTTCGGACTGGACTCGAACTGGCGACTTTCGTCTCGACAGTCCGTAACTACTTCCCATTGATGTATTGCTGCTTTCACAGCGAAATATAAGGTAAGCAACTTAACAGGAGACACATTATATAAATGGTAGAACTACGCTACGGGCGGGACAGTATCAGCTGATCGGCTCAACTAGGGCGGCCCCACTGCCAAGCAAGAAGATAGAAGATTACAGATAAGCAAGGTGAAGTGGCAGTTTACTTGTATTTTGTACTTAGAGTATAGTATTATCAGTCCTGTGTTGTACTGTCCTACTGCTGGACATAGGTGTCCTCTACGAATGAAGGTGGTTAGGCTTTTGATGTACGGATAGTAACATGTCAGAAAAATCTCAAAATTCCCATTCCAGTTCTTAAAAGCCAGCAACACACATGATACTTATGATATTGTGGTTTTTATAAGTGGTGAGGTTGTCTTTTATTAGGTTTTTTTTATCCAAGCATGGCAAAGTGACTGCACTTCACCTGATGGTAAGCGTAGTGCAGTTCAAAAAACTAACGACCACCGACAAACAATGAATTTATCGGTGGTCACTAGAATCATTCCGGCCTGTATAAACGCTTCTTCCCTCTTCGAAGTGACCCAGTAGCTCATTTTTCTGATCCTCTTATAAGAAGATTTAGTCTAAACAGTCACTTGACTATGCTCAATTTTCAATGGCCTTCGCCATTCAGCATTTCAAACACCCGAAGCGCTACCCTACTTTCCTACCGCAAACCAACTCCGCAGCTGAGAGATACAATTGTATTTAATAATCGCCTCAATATTTAATCCACTGTCATTTACTTAGTCGGTAAATAAATCTATAGAAATGTCAGTTTTGGATTGAAAGCGCTGCATCCGAGTAATTTTGCGCAGTCATCGCTTGATAAAACCCATGTTCAGGCCGCGCTCAGCCTGTCTACTGCTGAATTGAGATAGTGTATTGACATTTCCATTAAGAGAAAGTGATTTTCACTACAGCATTCCGTTTGCTATCGGTTTGAAGAGGAGTGCAGCTCGGATTTAATCTTTGCAGTAAATGCGATTCACAGATAGGTGAAGTAACAAAATTAAATATTTCTGAGTTAAAAGGAGCTGATGCAAAAAAAAATACTTATTTTTACATTACAAAGTTATTACGTCACGGCAGATTATGAGCAAGTCGGTCAATAAAGCATTATTATTATTAATGGTTACATGATATATTTATTAACTACAAATGACAAAAAATCTTTGATGGCTACGAACTATTTCTACTCTATAAATATCCACATAATTTTAATGTGTCAATGTGAAAAACACTACGTATATAATAACGCAATTATCAACCATGACCATTCCGCAGTGCAAGGTAATATTTCCATTATCACTATAAAGGCTATGAAACTTTGGCAGCAATATATAATAAAAGTGAAATGCATGCCCGAGTCAATGTCGGCGTCTGATACCCGAAATAGCATGCTCTTGATCCTATAATGCGACCCATTTGACGTGGATCGAATGGCGGGAAGACTAGCAATGTTTTTCTTAGAAGAATATTTAGAAAGAAAACATAGTTTAAATAAAGTGTATAGTTTATTAAAGATGATTTGTAGATGTTTAAGTTATCATAATATTACAGAATCTTGTATAATTTATTGGAATATTAAATCATGGTGAACCCGACAATCAGAATTTCTGAATAAAGTAATGTCGGTGTGAATAATATGTAGATATTACAAGAATTTTAAGCACTCTAAGCGCTTATTCCACAATGCAAGGAAGTTATAAGACGTGTAGTATAGTATAGTCGCGCTGTAGATAATTTTGTCTATAGCATGAATGGTTTAGGGTAACTGGATTGTTACCACCGTCTCACATACGACCAATATCAAGCTTGCTGTTTCGTTCCGTACGTGAGTAAAATATCTGTAGCCCCAAATCCCTTTCTAATCACTTAATTATCCTCTCTCATTATGGTCAGCGGCACATCCATGATTCTTCTGATATTATGGGTGGAAATGGGCGGTGGAGGTGGCAAGTGGGTACTTGCCGGTTTGCCGGCCTTCAAAATAATAACTTTTCTTATCAAATAACATTAACAAATAATATTAAACATAAAAGTTGCAGACTTGTTAATCAATGAGTTACAATATAATTACGAAACTGCCACTGTATGGTATCGATCGTTCCACTATCTGTTTCATAATAAATAACGTTATTGATTGTGGTAGATAACACACAATTGAGGATTTTTTATAGCCGCCAAAGACAGACGTGTTAACGGCTTACCTTAGGGTCAGTAGTCATCTTTTATGGACATCGGCTATACCAGTGTAAAATTTCCACATTTGTTATAATTAAGAAGCACATCCGGTATTCGAAAGCCCGTCATTATTATTCAATAAATGAAAACTGAATTACAAGCTTCACTATTATATAAATGATTACAGTATTGTTCGATGTACGGTATTGTTACTGATAACAATGTATAAAATAATTTAACCCTATTTGAACGGTGCCTCTTTGTTAACTATCTATGTTTCATTCCAAAATGTAATTATTTGAGAACTGTTTACCAATATTGATAGATACTTCCTATACTGTCAATAATATTGAGAGGGAGAGAGAGACCTTAGTTTGTAAATCAGTATATTAAACTATTATAATTAATGCCTTTGATTAAGTTTCAGGAATATTAATATTGTAATTTTTTGCCACTAATATGTGCTGTATCATATTAGCAGTCTTCTCTGAATACATTTAAGTAACTGCAAAGAAATTTGTCACTAATTTTATAATTACTGTGTATATAGGTACTAAATATACATATATTATATGTAGTCGCATAAAACGCTCCGCTCGAAATTTTGTATCATTATACTAAGTGCATGAGGAGTCTTCCTTAATTGGACTTACATTACAACTTTATATAAGAGATATATATATATTTTATAGCATAGGCCGGCAAACGAGCAAGTGGGTCACCTGATGGCAAGTGATCTCCACCGCCCATGTACGCCCACCACCAGAAGAATCATGGGCGCGCTGCCGACCTCATAGGAAAGGAATAATTAGGGACTGGGATGGGGAGGGTATGTGGGCTTCCGGATATCTCACTCACCGTACGAAACGCAGCAGCAAGCCGCTACTTTACGTCGGTTTTCTGTGACACAGTGGTAACGACCCGGTCGAGCCAGTCCATTCATGCTGTAGACAAAACTGTCTACAGCGTGGCTCTACCACTATAAATTTAAGTACTACTGTAATATTAGTGTTAAGTCTGCTGGAAAACCTAAATAAATAAATAAACTCACTAAGCGCGATGTTCGCCTGTTTGTTTCTGTCTAGCTGCCCGCGTAGCGCCCGTAGCCGCCGTAGCTTCAACTCCTGCGCCTCTACACGCTCTCGTAGCCGCCTCAACCGCTCGCCTTCTACCGCCACCTAACGGAAAAATGTTACATGTTTAACCTGAACGGAAATTAAAAATAAGTTTACATTATTTGATATAATAAATTTGTAAAAAAAAATACATAATACTAGCTTTTCCTCGCGGCTCCGCACGCGTGATCGGCTTTTTCCGGCATAAAAAGTAGCCTATGTTTATCAGGGATAATGTAGGATTCTAATGGTGGAAGAATTTTTCAAATCGGTCCAGTAGTTTTTAAGTTAATTTGTTACATACAAAAATACTAATATTTCTTCTTTATAAATTATTGTTTACAATGAAATACTCTTAATCAACAATACATTTATTTGGATAAGGAATAATATTATGTTGATAACACTTTGAAAAATAATTGACAATAATGCATTAATTCCGACCAAATTTGATTACCATAGCAACGGAAGCGTTCAAATATAAATAAATTTCCCCGTTTTTGCAACATTTTTCACTCATGCTTCGCTCCTAATGGTCGCAGCGTAATGTTATATAGCCTAAAGCCTTCCTCGATAAATGGACTATCCACCACAAAAAGAATTTTTCAATTCGAACCAGACGTTCCTGAGATTAGCGCGTTCAAACAAACAAACAAACAAACAATCAAACTCTTCAGCTTTATAATATTAGTATATAAAATATGATGAATTAGACTAAACAACGTGTCACAGAAAAGTGTGGTAAATGTGTCATATTTAAGGGCCGTTACATACACTTAATAGTTAGTGTTTATGTACTGGTTCTTATTAAAATGAACATCCTAAAATTTTACGCAAATTTTAATCACCCGTTTATTAAGATCGATAGGATCGATCACACTGCTATAGATGAAGTGAATTTAGTGAGAATAATAATACCATTATTCTGTGGTGAGCCAAATCTCAGAAGTTTTTCATATAGTGTTGTCCAAAATTGCAAGTCGAATATCGACATGTTACTCATTCGATAAAAAAGAAAAAACTTTTTTATGTCCTAGCATATATAAACAAATAAACTTATAGCGTCCACTATAAGTTGCTTAAATTTGACCACACCTTTCCGCGAGTTTTATATCGTACAATCACAAAGATGCCTTGAAGCGAAAATGAGTAGCGTAAAATACAATCAGTGAATTAAATTCAATTAATCCGCCAAAAATATCAGTAAGCTAATCTCGCGAAAGGAACGGAACGGGAATATCGTTATGATAAAATCGAGCCTTTATTCAACCGCAGATTTCGCAATTCTGTTTATTTTATAGCCGTATTTATTGCGTGAGAAGAGTGTATTTCTTTTTTTTGTCGAGCGATAAATATCGCATTAGGCCAGCGCTCGTCCCAAGCAAAACCCAAGAGATTTATTAACACCGGAGAAAATTTAATTTTATCCCCCTTATCGGTTCACAATTTCTACTAAGGAATCCGTAATAATTTTCCGTTAAATAAAGCCTTCTCAGTAAATTTGTAAGTGATGGCATCGATGCTTATTTTTAATGTAATGTAATATAATTTAATCAGATGAATTAGCGTATTTAGTAAATGTTTAGATTTTTTTTTACTTCACTACACACACACTCACTCACGCCTATAATCCCCTAAAGGGTAGGCAGTGGTGTAACCTACTCGTTACACACACATTTAGCCGAACTTATTTCCGATCTATGATGTGATAGAGACACAATTTTAGACTCCGGCCTGATACTGGGTATATTTGTTTTAGAGATACCCACAGGCATAAACGCTTACCCTCAAGCGAGCGACCTGCTCGTCATTAAAGATAATAAAAAAATAATACTTCAATATTGCAATAAATGTTGGCACAAATACAACATTTACATTTCAAAACTGCTTACATTTAACATGAATTAAACCTATCAGATACTGTAATACGAAATGGTGTTCATTAGTCCGAATCGTATGCTTATTCGTTTGTCTATTACTTTACAAGATAATTACCAGAAATCAACTTCAGAGTTTATTAAGCGCCGGCCCCCGCTTTAATTAACAATCTAATTTCGGATGTAGATATTTCCGAAAGTAAATACCTACTTTAATGTAAAAATGGTTATTAGAATTTCCATCCGAAAATCCCTCACAATTATGACACTACGTTACTTACGTCGTTTTTTATTTTTTTTATTATTAGCTCGAATGACAAGACGAGCAAATTGCTCGCCTGTTGGTTATGTGCCACCTCTACTCATAAACAGAAGCAACACCACACAGAACGTTGATTTACTATATGGCACTGGGCTCGTTACCTCGAGACATACGATGTTAAGTCTCATAATGCCCAGTAATTTCACTGGCTTTTATGTCCTTCTATCCAAAATATAGTAGCACTTACAAACCGCTGCGTGATGACAAAAATAGATAAAGCGATGGTACCTATCTAGGTGGCCTTTCGCATACAGGAGACCTACCACCTAAAAATAATGCGTTAATGCTACTTCTTGCTATAAATGTTGAGATGTTTGTGAGTTTGTAAATTTGGATGTTTGTTATTCAATCACGCTTAATCGGATTTGGATGTAATTTAGCACACCGATATACATGACCTGAACTGACATAGATTACTTTTCCCCGAAAAAAAAAACACACGGGCAGAGCCACAAGCGAGAGCTAGTTCTAAAATAATATCGCTGCATTTCAAGGAAAGCTTTTAAAGGTCTTCGCGTGGAGACGTGGGAATTTAAAGAGAGTAGGAAGCGAAATATATTTTCTAGGAATGTTTTGTCTGGAAAAAGGTATGCTCACTTGTCTCGGAAAGTTATTTCTTAATTGATATGACAGAAGTCACGAAAAGTAACGCGTGGTAACTGAAAAATATATTATTTTGGCAACATTATTTTATTACATATATCAATATTCCAAGCACGTGTTTACTAAAAAAAGCTTTTTACGAAAATCATACTTGACGCTAAATGGTAAATTCCGTCCAAAGGTAATATTAATGGACTAGAAACGTGGACATTTTATTTGCTTTATGCTTGATTGGGATAGAGAGAGCGTACTTCGGCTATGATCGCCAGGTCGATCGTCATTTTTTTTTCAGTCCTACATATGATTTACCTCGAATTAGATTTGTGCTTGTTAATATGACATAGATTACTAACAAACCATGGGAAGGCAATTTCGTAAATGAAATATAGGCACTCGTTTCATCACCACCTATCCTTGCATAATACAGGCGTGAGGTTAAAAATTAACAAATAAAAATAACCAATTTGGAGTCATCTTACGTTTTTTTCATTGGTTAATACGAATACCTAGGAGTCGGATGAAAGTTTGTACTTTTATAACGTTCTTTCGCTGCATTTTCACCAAGTGTTGATCGACCTTGATTATATTTGTATTCCATGGGGTTTATTGTAAATATAATCAATCCTATATAGGTGTACCCGATGACGAAGTACGACGAAACACATGAAGTTCCTCAATGAATAACAACAAAGTGTTATTTTTTAAAGATTTCATTAAATCTCAATCACATATAAATTAGCAGCTTCGTTTGTAGGATAGTATAAACATAATGTAATAATCAAAATAAATCTAATATTATGTAATACACATAACACAGTCTTTGAAATTTATGCAATCCGAAATTTCACGTCAGTGGAGTCACGAACAAATTCTAGTGTGAATATTTGATAGGTATTTTTATTTGACCCTTCAGATAATCAAAAAAGAATGGAATCAAATGATATTAATTTAATTAAAAGAAAAGGGTGGCAGTGACGGCGAAACTTCAAAGTATTTGAAAGGAAATATTCGATAGAAAATTTTCAGTTGCCCTTGGAATTTTTATTACTAAGAACCTTCACACAGCGACTTAATATAAATCGACTTTTAAATTTTAGATTTTATTTTTGGTACATGACTACTTTAGACATTAATCGATATTTTATGACACGAATATTCAGAAGAAATTGTTCGAATATTGTAGCGATACGAAAATCCAATTTCGCCCTTTAATTCGGTTTGTTATTATCTCCAGATCGCAAGGGAACTATCGCGTCAAGATGGTCCCCGTAGGATAAGATGTACGGAGGTAGGGAGAGTGCGAAATGTTACTTCTATTTTACGGTAAACATGTTTCACTATATGCTTTGAATTTTACATTGAACCATTCGGGGTGGTTGCACCTTTGTCAATACCGTACGCGGTTTACGCATCGGCTAACGTTGCCATATGAAGCGGGTCATGGTTCCTATTTAGATGATCAATTTAAAAATCATGCAATTTGAACCGTCTGAACAATCTTTCAATCAAATTGATAAAAAAAACATAGTGTTATTATTCAAGTGAGTGACTTGAATGCGATTCCCCATGTTTGAACCTGTCATTATTGATATGTGGCACGTACGGTGCGGATAGACGTCCGAAGCTGCATAGATTTAACATAAGCCATTTAGATTATGTAGTAATGGGTTAAGGTCTAAACTCGAGGCCTAGCAGCGGATTTGTATATAATAAGGGCCAATACTATTAATTCCTGAGTGCGACGGGTATTGGACGTACGATGTTGTCAAAATTAAATGAGCGACCAGTTATAACTAGGCACCTAAGTATGTATTTAGTGTCAAGGTACGTCATTTAATATTATTCACTTTAAATAGAACTTGAACCACCTTTAGTTGCCCTAAACTGCGTCACAATATCCGAATGCCCTATTTAATTTTTATTCTCGTGCGTTATTCAGTTCGAGACTCCAACTGCGAAATCGAATGAATTTATTTGCAAACTCCACCGATACATACCAGCAGCTGCGACTTGTTGACTAAGCGCTAAGCAAATGTTTCAATGGATTGTTACTACGGGTTTTGTATGGCCTCGTTTGATGCCACGTTGAAATCAGTACAGGTAATGTTATTTCACCGAAACTGAAAGAGGTATATAGCAAAATAGATCAAACTTTATTTATACAATCAATTCGTTTCGAGTACATGTGATTTCAGT
The DNA here is from genome assembly GCA_949126905.1 of Amorpha juglandis. NCBI lineage: Eukaryota > Metazoa > Arthropoda > Insecta > Lepidoptera > Sphingidae > Amorpha > Amorpha juglandis. Next base: position 9,420,825 of record OX421380.1, read on the forward strand.
TCTATTTGATCAACTTTTGTGAACATTTAATTGAACTGCCAAAGCGTAATTTGATTGAACTGATCAAATTAATTCTTTGTTTATTGCTCTCACTGATGTGTTATAATGTATTTTCAATACTTTTGGCCTTTGATTTTCATTGCATAATAAAATTATTATACGGTAACATTTTATTTTTATTTTATTATTATAGCAATAAAATAATTAACTAAATTTGTTGATTCAAGTAATATCTACATTTAAAACAAGCAAATAAATCCTTTAACTATCATATTAACCCAACATATTGTTAATCTGCTAGGGTCTGGCAGAATCGATATATAGTAGAGCCACGCTTACAGCTCTTTTACTTTTGTTGACAGCATAAATGGCCAGATTTGGACGGGTGATAGCCATTGTCCGACAGAAAATCGACATGAAGTGGCAGCTTGATCCCCTCCCCTTCCCAATTCCTTTTCTTATCCTTTAAGGTTGGCATCACACTCATGATTATTCTAGCATTGTGGTCGTTGATATTGCCTACTATCAGGTAAGCCATTTGCACATTAGACGAATTCTGCTATATAAAAAAACTTAGCACACAATTACTAAAGGAAGAATATGTGCTATGTCCTTTAAATGCCACTGCAGCTGATATTCTCGTACTAAAATCATGCATTAGATGATTGGCAGTGATCTACAGCCAAGCAATAAACACACCCTATATATTATTCAGTACATCTTAGCCCTATGACGTTACCTCGGATTATGGCATAGTTATATCCCGTATATGAGGTTACTATCTCACTGAAAGCATGATTTATGTATACACAGATAAGTATAGATAAGTTGCTTTATGACTTACATTAGTGTTGTAACTTAGTAATGATATGATGTCTAATGGTTGCAGCATTTGTATTAACGTAAATTCAAACTCTCATCAAGTCATCAAAATTCAAGTCATCTCTACTACTATTAGGCCCTTAAAACTAGAAGAATATTAGACGCGATGCCGACCTTAAAGGGATAATTATAAGATTGGGAAGGGAAGGGTTATTACGGTCTCCTTGGTGTTTAATTTTATAACGACTTTCGTAATTTACCTAGCAGGACGTGATATAGTAATACCTTTTATCATTTTATGCCACTAACTAGGTCAGTTTTAGAGATACGTAATACAAAAATGCTTCAAAAGATTTCCTTAAAGTAATGAACTAAGAACTCTTAAAGACGCATTGCTCCCCTTTTGTATAAAATAAAACTGCTAAGAATTAAATTAATATTACCCACGCCAGAAAAAGCTTGTCTGTCCAGATATCGAATAAAAGAAACGGAAGCCATCTACTTTTGATCCTGAGATATTCTAATTTCGAAACAGTATAAAAACATTACCAAGAAAAGACAGGGTTGTTTTAAAACGAAACGAAGAAAACAAAATGAAATTTATACGATCCCGACGTAATCTAAAAATGCCTTTTGATCTGCGAAACAATTCGACGGTAAAGTACTGTCAAAGACATTCAGTCGTGGCTATTAATATACTTTTTATAAACCGACGAGTACACGCGCCATGGCCGCGAGTAGATTTATCGGTTTTGAGGAAATATAGAAATCATCTAAAATAGGAATAACTTTTAGAAAAAAACGGTATATGTCTTGATGATTGATTCAGAAGTGAATGAATTCTATTTTATTATCATAATATAATAGGTAAAATCTTAGAAGATAGCATAGCTGAAATACTGTCAATATCGGTAACTATTGCACCAAAGAGTTTTATATATAAAAAGTTTGTAACAAAGTAGTGAATGTCGCTGCATATGTTTAGATAGATATAACGTCTATAGCACAAATCAAACTATGAATTTTTCTTCATCACACCTATGTTAAATATTTCATAGAATTTAATATCACTAATATTCGCCCAAAATTTATAATACAAAACACACATTTAGTTAAATAGATCCTTAAATGAAAGGCTTTAATAATCTGGCAACCGTTTTCGCTCTTTCAGCAAATAAAATTTGAAACAACCTCGCCAGGATTAAATTAGTGTCCATTTTATTCTCCTACATATGTGAATAGGTAGACTTCTGACATAATTTATGTATAATACACAACCAGGGGAATTACAGCGTAAAAGCTTTAATAGTAAAGTATGTAACCGCTAAGTACACCTACTCTCGGAGGAGACCAAAGTAAACCCAATGTCACAACCTTCATACTGTGGACTAAATATTGTAATACAGTGCTGTAATAAAACTATTTTTGTCGATGTCAGGGCCAGATTATTCGTCCCTTGAACCGGTACAAGGCTGTAATGCTACGGCAATCTTCGCCTATTTCAACGTTTGAAGAAGATGATGATGATAATAAAGACTTGTTACAATATTAGATTATATAGGTCCTAGGTACATATTTATTTCTTGAGAGACCAGTTGTTGCTCAATCCATACTAATAATAAAGCTGTAGAGTTTGATTGTTTGTTTGTTTGTTTGAACGCACTAATCTCAGGAACTACTGGTTCGAATTGAAAAATTCTTTTTGTGTTGGATAGTCCATTTATCGAGGAAGGCTTTAGGATATATAACATTACGCTGCGACCATTAGAAGCGAAGCATCAGTGAAAAATGTTGCAAAAACGGGGAAAATTATTCATATTTGAAGGCTTCCGTTGCTAAGCTACCCAAATAATATTATTTGAAGGCTTCCGTTGCTAAGCTACCCAAATCTATACTAATATTATAAAGCTGTAGAGTTTGATTGTTTGTTTGTTTGTTTGATCACGTGGGGGGAGCCGCGAGCAAAAGCTAGTATATCAATAAACGTTTAGATAATGAATAAATCATTATGTCAAGACTGTTATTTACAATAACTAAAATCAATGAAAAATGACTTGGCCGGGCTAAATTTCAATAACCTCACCTGTCTTCTAAGCCCACATTCTCCTTTATTCTCTGAAAACCATGGCCGCAACGCGACTTATTATTACTTCGGGTCGGCCAAGTTATTTTACGTGCATTGTAATTTTAGCTTCCTCTTATACTCTTAGTATATATTCTGAGCTGATGAGTAAATTACCTGGTGCTGCCTCGCCTCCTGCTGCTTGAGGTACCGCAGCCGCTGCTCCTTCGCGCACAGCAGCTGATGCTGCGTGTCTATTTGCTGCTGCTGACGTAGCGCCATGGCGCGCAGCTCGCCCAGCGTCAGCTCCACCCCTTCCCCCAACTGGAGACAAAGAAGAATATTTTTTTACATCCATAAAAGAATAAAAGCCTTAGTTCGTTTTTTGTGGTGTTTTGTGTAGGTTTCGAGAAAATCACAGAAAACATCAATTCCAATTACCTTTATCGTATCAGCGAATGGCTCAAGAAGCAATGTCTATGTAATAGGAAGATACGAGACTATGGTCAAGAACGGGTGAAGTGGAAGCGTCTCATTAAGAAGATGGAACATGGCATGGAACAACAAAGGCTGGGACAATGCTGCCTGTATGGTTGTTGGTATTGGTTGTTTGTCATCTAAGTTGCAATTACGTCATTGAATTGTTACAAGATCAAAAAAGCTTTTTTATAAATCATAGCGCAGTAAAGTAATTGCTGTCGGTTGAAGCACTGCAATTACCTGCCTATAATAGATATGTCTACCTTCACTATACTCTTAAAATCGGTAGTTATTAATGCCCGTCCCTATTTATCATTAACATAAAAAGCATTAGGTACTTTAAATAATAAAGTTGAGCTTTGCTCGAGCTACAGAGAATGCTCGTCTATCGGCACTGTAATAAAAAAACTGTTAAAAAGGTGAATAAAAAAAATATCCAATTTCAGCCGTCGCTTATTGAACGTAAAAATATCTCTTCCACATTTTTTTGTCGTATCATGCAAATACTTCTTAGGTCAATTACGTGATACCTAAACCGGAACCCATGGGAAATTAGGAGAAAACTCGGTTTATCTAAAAAGTAATAACGAAAATGATGTATGTACTAAAGCAGTAAAATGTAGTTGTTAATGTTAATAAAATTTGATATTGTAAATATAAAAAAAATTCTGGCTCGGCCAGTTTACCACTGTCTTACAGACAACCGACATGAAGTAGTAGCGTATCGTTTTGTACAGTTAGTGAGATATCTGGAGGCCCATATCCCCTTTTTCTTTCCCAATTCTTCAATTATATATTTTTAGTGAAAAAATCATCAAAATCGATGCATAAATGACCAAGTTTTAGTAGTTAATCCCCGATTTTACTTCTTTAGAGACGGAATTCCACTTTGAAATTGAAATGCAAAGAACTTTGAGCTATACAAATAAAATTTCTAATCAAAGAATAATTTAAATCAGGCCATATTTAGCGGATTTATTGTATAAACAAAATAATATGCATCCACGTCGAATTAAGAACATTCTCGTTTTTTGTCAGTTAAAACCAGAAACCATACAGCCCACCTCGGCTACAATGTAAAATTGCAATAATAATGATGTTTTCATTTAAACTCATCAATAGAACTCTCTTCAAGAATACCGTACTGGCGTAAACATGTACTTATACAATTCTAGAACATACAAGATGTCAAGTGGCCCACGCATTCGTTAGCGCGAGGCGACGCGACGGTTTGATCGTTAAGCCATCGCGGCTCTTTCTAACTTCTTATATAGGGAAATGTAATTTGTCCTAACATTTTGCGTTAAACCTACCGGGAGCATTCGTCTAACAGCTTGGAGTATAGAGGTCAAGACGTGCACACCACTTGTAACTTCGTATTATCATTTAAACAATACGCACAAAACAACTTGGCTGGGCTGAAGTTAGTCCCTCGTGTCGTCGCAGCTGTTTAGAGACTGCTGATGTATGCTGGAGGGTACGTGATATTTTTCGACTGGATAGCGACCACCGTACAAATGGTGAAAAACCCACCATAGCGGGTCATTCAGGCGAGTCGCGTTCCCGGGTCAGTTAGTATAGCCAGTAATTTTAGGTCGTCATCATTCTGCCAAACGTCGAGGTATGGTATGCCTCTTGACTCTCGACACTATATTAGGACTGTATTATACTTATCAGGTCCAGTGTAGACACTCTGACGTGCCAGAATGGGAATAAAAGAATAAAGGGCGGGAGGCGAAAAGGTCGGATGTAGTAATTCGCTTTAGCCCGGTCAAGTTATTTCGCGCGTAAGTTCTATCATTTAGATCGTCTTCGACCTTTCTTATAAATGTAAAAATAACATGTTTCCCATGAATACTCATTATCGATGTTTAAAAATATAGGTATATGAAATTACCTGAAGTCGTGGATGACATTATCAACGCCCAGACAGAACCGCTGATTCTACAACCATGAAATTTTGACAGCGTCTTCCTAGAGTAACACAGATCAATGCCCACGATTTTTTCGATGTGAAGTCATTCTTTTAAGGGGTGGACAGTTGGGGGAATGTGTGTGTGAAAAAATAGTATAACTAAAAGTCGCGAGTAAAAGATAGTTAAAAATACAACAAGACATATAAATCTTTGTAGTCGATAAAAACCATTTTAATTTCATTATAATGAAAGAGATTAACATGAAAGAGACATTGCAAATTTCTGTATAAAGGCCAACCTTGACAATTTTTCCTTAGGCATGCTCAATTGAAATTTTCTATGTAGCGGATATAAGTTAAGGTGCGTCTACATTTATGACATTTCGACGCACCGAGATTGTGACTAACTCACATACTTGCTACGCTTAATGTAGGCGAAAGTTGTGATTGTGACTCGGCAAAATAGTGGTTCGTTTTAAGTTCGCTTTATGACATAAGATCACACATTTGACGACCGTCACGGCCGCGAAGTCTCGGTAGTCTCGAGTCACAAATGTAGACGCACTTTTAGATGCATGAGATAGGTATAATAAATCGTAACTATAATTATCAAGGCGTCGTAATTCACGAAAGGTCTCAAGTCCCTTATTTTTACTCAGAGCTGAATTTATGAAAAGTAGAAAAAAAAATCTTTACGCTTTATTTTATAGTAAATCTATCGACTGTACCGGGTTTTGCGGAAATATGGTATCAATAATAACTCGATATACAGATGATTTCAAGCTTAATGGGAAAGTAAAAAAAAAACAAAATAAAACTTATTTTACCATTGCATTATTTTATCATTAGGATCTTAAAATAACTCTGTACAAATGAATTTTTAATTTTGATTTATGTAATCTAGCAGTTTTGATGTCATGATGTTAATACTGTTATAATTATTATTTTAGTAAAGTAACAACTTTAACTTATACTTAACTTACAACAATAAATATTTCGAAAAAAGAAACAAAGCAATATTCCACAGCCGTGTACCTTTAATGTAGCATTAGGTAAGTCGATAGCAATGAACGGAAAACCCATAAGCCGCTGGGGATTCATAGTTCTTAGCGCATTGTTAATTTGAAAGCAAAAACCTCCTGACAGGCGTGCGGTGTTCACAGAGTGCGCGCTTTCCACTAACCAATCAATACGCGGGGCGGGGTTAATATGGTTTGCAAACTTTGTAAAAATATTATATTAAATTAATAAATAAACGTTGCCTTTTTGCCGTTGTCGATGCTGAAATAGGAAGTAAATTACACAAGATATAAGTCGACATTCCATAATTTATATGACAGAAATTAGTCACTCATGGTAGCGTGTAGTAACTGTTGATAAATAGTAGTTTAGTACGGATAATAATATAATATGTTATCGACCATCAATATTTACCAAAGGCCAGTCCCAATATTCTGCATTCCGATAGATTTGCTTACTGCTAAAACTTTTGACACATTATGTATGGAAGATCTGTCAAAACAGTAGTAAGTAAATCTGTCCGTAACTCAAGTACAGGGAACGCTTATATATCGCTTCGCTAATGGCAGCTGTTGCCTCCTTGGTGTAGTGACAGTGTAGTTAGTCTAAGAACTGTGAGGTCTAATATTTTAAAGGACGAAATAAATAATTGTAACAATTAATTAAGAATAAATTTTTCTTTGTTGTTTTAACATTGTAACGTTCTTAAATATAATATAAGCTACTTGTAGGGATAGTTATCAATTATTATTATTCACTTTTCGGCTTAGAAGTCCTTATGCTAATTCTAATCTGATGTCGAGTATATTTATTCGAATGAGAGACCTCTATCTTAATATCAAAGCTATCTGTTGGGATTCTACTATGGTTAATTACTGGCGCTGGACGGGATAATCACGCGTGAATCAATAATTGATTGAATGATTAATTCATCTCTATTAAAGATATAGCAATTCGAATTTTTTATTATCATAATAATTAATTCAATTAATTATGCTGGATTTGCACGAGTAAACTGAATTGGAAATATCCGATTGCAATAAATAAATGCGAATGTTTATAAACCTAACCTTAGAAGTTTACAATAAAATTTATCACAACATTTATTTTTATTACATACTTTCTCACACTGAATAAATCTGCACAAATAAAACCATATTTTATTGTTTCCATTTGCTTCCGAGTTTGTCAATAGAGTCCATTCCGTCCGCTAAAAGTTCTCATGCGTCGTGCAGGATTACCGGATATGACTCGAAATATGAGTGTCTTTCAAAGATAGGAGTAGGTCAGTAAGGCGCAGCTTTTATACTAGCGGGTAAGACCACATTACCCGCGGTTGTTTATATAATTCAGAAGTACTGTTCTTTTCTATGACTTTGGCGTAATGTATTGCATTGTGCGAGCGAAATATGTGACTTTCATTGCGTTTGTTGTGTTTGGACAAAAGGTTGAACGTTAATGGTCGGGTCTAATGGGCTTATTGAATTATTTAGAGAAAATTCTCCGTAAATAACTACTGAGATAACAATAAACAAATCCTATTTAGGTTTTATTTTTATTTTTCTTTATCAAAATGACTTTCATGAATGTTGTTAAATTTCCATGGACGCCGAATCATCTATGCTTTGACTAAGATGTTATGCTTATTACACGCCTCAATCTAGTGGATAAACCTCTTAATAATAATAATATAATAACAATGTTTATCAAAAGCAATTACAATTAGATAAAAGTAACTTAAAGTTTATAGCGTGATGGTATTTTGTGTATCTCGGTTGCTCGTAGGCTTAGGGTCTTAAGACTTATGAATTTTAAGACCATTTCCCACGAGAGTGCCATGGTTGTAATCCATTTCCCGAGTCCATTTTTCAGGGAATCCCTTTTCCATTTGCCAGATTATTTTCTGGGTATACTTATTATTTTAATAATACTAGCTGTCCCTTGCGGTCTCACGGCAGGCATGTTATATTCGTAAAATTATATACACAATATAAACCTTCCAGAATATTTTTTAAATGATAGTAAAAAAGGTGGACAGACGACCTGATAAAGGTCGTCTGTCGTCGAAGTCGCTAGATGCAGGCCGCTTCCAACAGGTCGGTCTGGAAATCTTTGGGGGAGGCCTATGTTCAGCAGTGGACGTCCTATGGCTGATGATGATGATGATGATGATGATAGTTAAAATGGCATGTAAATATCTTGCATAGTTTAGGAGAAATAAGCGCCTAACGAGATAGATAGTCACAAATAGCTACTTTGTTTTACACTATGTATTGATATTATTGCAAGTGAATAAATTCATTTTACATTTGTGTAAACAAAATGTAAATTGTAGAAGGTTAACATTTTAATTAATATGTTCATATGCACGTTTCACACGATAATATATCATCGTTCTACAATGTTTTCAAAGGTCCTTTCCAAAGAAGAAGCAGCAAAGGTTAACAATGAAAAATAATAATTAGAGTCCCGTTTATACCTCGGAAATTTAACAACGACACGAATTAAATGCTCGTTACCATTATTTCACTGAATAATTAAAAACAACTGTAGAACAAAAGTTGTTAACAAACGCCCGTTCCCCGGATTGAATTCTGCGTTTGAGATAACTTACCTAACATAACAAAACTGAGAGGGCTCTACAAAAGCTTTATTACAGTTTCATATCGTTGTCATAACATTAGAAAATACCCCTTTTGGATATATTTGGATACATTTATAATTTTCTTTATCCGGAAATCTGAGTGAATGTAAGAAAAAGATAATACCATAGCCTAAGGCAGTCAATTATTAAATCAACATAATATTTATTTAGTAATTATATTTTGAACACACAGCTTTAGAGCGCGGCATAGCTTTTAAAGCGAAATATTTGGAATTTCAAAATTTTCAAAAATAACAATTCTATTAGCCTTTGAACCACATTGGAATCAAAATGGTCGTGCGTCATATCTTTAAATGAAAACTATACATTTCGAATGTTTCAATTCTGGTAGCCCTTGAACCACTCTGGAATTAAAGGGATCCGTCGCTAGACAGGATTTATACATCTTGACACTTGTTGATAGCGGAGCGCGTCTGCCCTGTGATGTATTGACAGGGAGATAAATTGTATTGCTCCGTAAAAACTGAATACCGTTGAAACTAAGCTTAAGTGGAGAAAAAGACTTTTTATGGATTTAACTAATTGTTAAGGCGAGATAATGTCCCCCGTAATCCTCGGATGCCATTAAAGTAACTGTAGTAGTAATTTAAAATGTTTAGGATGTATAAATTAAACAACACAAGTTTTAAACCAACGGAATGTATCCGTGTCTCGGGTTTTATAACAAGAAAAAAAATATAGCAACACTGACTCACATTAGAATATTTAGAACATATTGCATATTAAAACGTTAAAAAATGTTTATTTTACTTAACTGAAGACCGATTTAAATGTAGCACACATGATAAACAAAACTATTTTACATAACATAACCTCACGCCTGTATCTGAAGAGTAGACAGATATGCAACAAATACAATCAGTGTTCACTGAAATTATTTCTTATGACTGCCGGACACCAATTCCGATTCCAGGAAATGTGTGCGGATTTTTCAAATAGAAAGATTTACTATAAATTGTGATAGACCGATCTCATAAAGGGCGCAGGAAGCCGCTGGATGCAGACTGCTTCCAACAGGTCGGTCTGGAAATCTTTGGGGGAGGCCTATGTTCAGCAGTGGACGTCCTGTGGCTGATGATGATGATGGTGACCTGGGTTTTGAGCCCAGCACCACACCATTTCTCAGCATAAGTACCCTGCCATAAGATTCATAAAAAGACCACGATACCAATCCAGCAGCTAGTAGCTGAAGTCCTTTAAGATTTTGAAAACTTTAATGAAATCGCAGTGTAACCGAGCCACCAATATCGTAAGCCCAAAATAAACCTCATCTGCACGTGGTACTGTAGTACTGTAGTACTGTAGTGGTAGTGTAACAGCAAAGTTGCTGACTAACGGACGAGGCAATGGCGAAACTTGGTTCCTGCTGCGGTTTGTAGGGATCAGACGGCGAGTCCCCTCTTATAATACCAAATTCACCGTCCAATCATGACGGGAAGGAGGACGCTGACATTTTTTTATAGATTATAATTATAATTAGACCAATATAAGATAATATAAGACTATAATTAGACCAATGAATACAATATACTTGCATGAAATACAACCGCTATAAAACACAGCCGGCTTTTAATTTGATTACACCAACATAGAGCCTAATCCAATGAATCAAACACAGTGAGACGTTACAAACTTGAGAATTCCAATTGGTTTGCTTGTTTACAATTTAACAAATTGAGCAATTTGGCTGTCGAACTCTTTAAAACTTCCCGGAGCGTGCGGAAGATACTTTGAATTGGTACTGATTGGCGCTATTGATCGTGTATTGTAAGAAGCGGCCATGATTGTCACCAATATTGGTTATTGTGATGGATACATTAAACATTAATTTGACAAACTTCGTGGCGCAGCGGGCGAGTAGACGGCTGTGACGCGCGAGGCCGCGGGTTCGATCCACGCACCGAGACAAATTTGTGTGATCCACAGATATTTGTTTCGGGGTCTGGGTGTAGTGAGACCGAAAGTCTCTTGTAGTTCCCAATACCCACGACACTAGACTCTCGTACCTTACTGTGGGGTTCAGGACTATGTGTGTGACTGTTGGGTGCATTTATTGATTTATTATTATTTATTAATAGGTATTTATTAGTAGGTTCCTCGTAAGCCGGGATAACCCAAGGCAGAAAAAAAAGAGGTCCCCCGTATGCAAGTGGCCGTCTGGTTACTAACGCTTTGTATATTTGTTCCGCCTTGTAATAGTGTGTTAGCACTGTTGTATTGATTTGAAGAACGTTAAACCCAATGAAATTAGTGGGCATTATGGAACTTGACACCTTATGTCTGGGGTGACGAGCACAGATTAGTGTTATGCAATGCTTTGTTATTCAAAATGCTGTGTGGTATTGATTCTGCTTATGGATAAGTAGGACGCTTACGAACAGACGTGCAACCTGCTCGTTTAACATTCGAGCTAATAAATAAATTTATGCTAAATAAATATATGAATTAAATAAAACAAAAATGTTGCCAAATACTGCATTTATTCGTTGGTACATATTAGTAATTTGCGCCGAGAGTACCAATGAAGTGTTACTAAATCTCATTTACAGAACGAAACTTAACAGTTATATTATGCCATTATGGCTACTATCGCTAATCACAAAAAGACAAGGTATACCTAATTGACACGCTTCTCTTTATAAGTTAAATTTACTGTTATTGATAAGACTTATGGCGGAACACTGTCTCGTAAAATACAGGCGATGCCTAGTTTAAGAGACAGGGTTTACTAACTGTACTTAATTAAATCATAACTGTTTTAATTGATAGATAGATAAATACAAGTTTTATTTCAGCTTATGTAACACACCACACAGAGTAATATAATGATAAAATAAAATAACATGGTAAGAATAGCTCTGTGGTACATTTCGCCGAAATCAGGCCCCAGCTCAGCAATGTACTTTGCTTCAATTAAGCAAAGCGCTGGTAATTCTGCTGACACCTGGTTGTAACAAACACATTTAAACTATACACTATTCCAAATGGCACTATACAGGGTTATTTTTAAAACAATTCCAAATGGCACTATACAGGGTTATTTTTAAAACACTGACAACCTCGCAGGGCCATTGTAGCTGACCCCATACGGAACAACTTTTGTTCTACGAGTTTGGATATAACTCAATATATTTAAAAAAAATGATTTTACAAGTTTTTGTTGTGTCGTGTTTTTCTTCGTAGACAGCGGCGCGGCGCGGCTTGCGCGCACGACATCAAAGGCGACGGTCAGCTGCTCGGGCGTTCGAGGTCAAAGGCGCTAGCCCGGTTCCCCACGCTTCGCGTGTTTGTTTACGTAATCTGCGATGCGCGTTGTAACATTCAAGACGGAAATTAAATGAATACTTATTTTTGTATGAAAATAAAATCTAACAAATTATGAAAAGTCGTAGAACAAAAGTAGTAGCAAATGACCTTAAGAATCTACTCCTGCGAGGTTGCCAGTGTTTTAAAAATAACCCTGTATATTAGGTATATGTTATTCGTTATTAACTATGTATACAGCGCTGGTGTAATTGTATTTTGTAAAAATAAAGAATTATTATTATTTTACGTCAGTTTCCTGTGAGACAGTCGAACCTTGTAGAATTGGCCCATTCATGCTAAAGACAAGAGCGTATACAGAATGGCTTTACCACATAATCCGCTTTGCATACCTACATCATAATCTCGACATATTATCAATGCCAATACTTCACTCTCGTAATAATATAAAAGTAAGTGAATTTCTGTGTCGGGCACGTTGTTAAAACGTATATGCGAATGTACCGCCGTACTTCCACTTCTATGAATAATGTGTTAACATTTGACGTGTCTAATGTTACACTGCATTTTCTTCTGACATGTGTTGCGAACATTAGTTTTTAATGTTGACGCTCACACACCATTCTCTCATTCTATTTCCTGCAAATATTAAATGATAAAAATGTTTGTACGTTTATTAATTTTGTTAATAATTCACGCCTTAGCAATTAAATGGATTTTGATGACCTGAATTACGCGAGATAGGCTACTTTAATCCCACTAAAATACATTCACACGCGCTAAGCCATCTTGTGTCTCGAGGTGACGAGCGCAGTTCAGTGATTCAAAGTTCTGTGTGGTATTGCTTCTGTTTATGGGCAGGCGTGGCGCTTACCATCAGGCGAACGCCTTGCTCGTCTCGTCATTTAAGCAAATAAAAAAAATGTAAAAACTTGTAACATACACAAATAACTTGTCGTTAGTCCGTGGTTTTCCTTTTTGCTCGTCTACTTACTTTTTCGAGTGACACAAAATATATAAAACACAATTACTTCATAATGCGTTATGACTATTCGTTCATATCGCGTCTTGAATTCCCAGCCACAAGATATCTACAACAGAGCTCAAGCGTTGGTTGGGTGTACAAATAAAAAGTCCTGAGTATTGATTAACACATGGGAACATTCACAAACGACCAGCATTTTCTAAAACTTTTAAACTAGAATAGATTTTTAAGCGTCCAAGTTCTCTGGATTCTCGTGGACACAGGCATCTTTAACTAAGATTAAGATGAAAATAAATTCTCTAAAGTGCAGCAGTCTGCGCGAACTTTTCATTCAAAATTAAGAGTAAAAAAATTGGCGGTGATTTTTCAACTCGCTTCCAGTTTTCGTTTAGTTTCTTTGAACCGGTTGGTCAATTCACTATGCCATGGCGCAATGGGCATCGTAGAACAAAAAGTCAAAGCGAACGTGCCTTTGAGTGAATACGCACGCATTGTACCGTACTCTGTGTGCTCACTTGTGTGAAATAACGATGAAATTCAAACAATTTAAAATTTTCATGGGGTTTTCCAAACGTTTTTTTAGCATACAGATGCCAGCTTTACGTTTTGTTTAACGCCAATTATTAGATTTGTTGTAGCATTGTAAAGGTGCTCTTTGATACTACACGACTATTTAAATTTCCAAATTAATGTTTATTTTGAATTTTTTGTAACTCCTGTTTCTTTTTGTTGATGATCTCTACTATATAATTAGATTGCGAGTTTGATGATCTTATGCATATAAGGTATTTCTAGCTTCTATTCTTTTTTTATGATTTCCAATACAAAATTAAAATTAGAGTTTTGTGATCTCATAGTATAGGGTGTCTTCTCTTTTATTTTATTTAATGATTTCCGAAATTCAACAAGAATCCAATATTATAATAAAGATTTAGCATGTGACGATCTAATTTAAGGTTTGACCTGTTTTTTTTTTATTTAAAGATCTGTATTATAATATTAGAATTCATATTTAAATTTGTATTACTTGCTCTACATATATAGGTATTATACGACAGAACGAACTACTTTGGCTGCAAGTAACTCAAGCTACTTCAGTAACATATCATTGAACTCATGTGACACATTGATGAATGTAGAACGAAATAGAAACTTTATTAATTTAACTTTAGCTATTAATTTTGAACAGTTATTGTCGGTTTTTCGTCGTAAGTCACGTTTCGAGGTACGCAAGACAAGGAGACCGCGATGCGTGACGGAGGCAGGCGACTAGCGACAGTTCCGCTTTATCTGAAAGTATGGAAGCGGTCGCCCATCGCACGTAAAACGTGCCTTAACAAAGGAGTTAATTATAAATTCATAAGAAAATCCTGCTAAATCACACACAGCAATGTCTATTTATTATGAAGATGATGCATGTTTTTGGAGCATCATCATCCTTATCATTATCAGCCGCAGGACGTCCACTGAACATAGGCCTCCCCTAAAGATTTCCTAACCGATCTGTTGGAAGCGGCTTGCATCCAGCGACTTCCTGCTACCTTTATTAGGTCGTCTGTCTACCTTGTAGGCGGACGTCCAATGTCATGATATTTGGTGCATAATTCATTAAAATTTAATGGCATTAACCGAGTATCTATGTTACTTCGTAATTCCTTATTTCGGGATGCATAACGCGAGTCTGCAAAAGAGAGAAAATGTATTATCTTGTTTTATGGAAGAGTGAACGAGGTTTTTCTTACTATTACGCTCCGTATACGGTAACAACAAGTAACTTTTATATTTACTGCCTTATTAGTTATATTTATTTAATTTATAATTATGCGTAATAATTATGAAACAAAATGCATACATATTCCTTTTCATTTATTCTCAAATATATCAATAAATCAACCTATATTATATTAAAAATACAGTGATTTTACATGAAGTTACCCAGATATTGTATTAAAGGTCAATGTCAAGGTCAAGGTCAAAATGTAGGGTAATAAATATGATGAGAATTGCATTTAACTATTCAATGTGATAAATTTGTAAGAAGCACAAATTAATAGTTAATCGAAAACTTGTTTATAAAGGGTTAAACAATGTTTGTTTTAAACTAATTACAACCATTCACGGAACGAGGGTGCATTAAGGAGGCAAAGAACTGTTTACAAGTCCATGAATAAAACATGAAACGTGTGAACTCGCCCTTATGAACGGAAAAGTTGGCGCAATACAAAAACGAGAACTTTACATATAAAGTGTGTATAATATACTGCAGTGAATTACACTCTACAGTTATAGTACAAGATCCCGGGGAACATTGACCTTCACCCATCTGTTTACCGGATCAAAATAACATTTTAGGGTATAAAATGTGTTGCTGAACACATACCAATAGGGTTGCCTAAAAAAATATGGTCAAGGATGTGATTAATTAACATTTAAAAAAAATTTTTTTTTTTATAATTTCCCTGACTTGCTTACCAAAAAAATTTTACCTTTAATGAAAAGTGTACAATGTATACTATGTGCAAAAAATAGGTTGCCTACCTTTTTCGGGCCACTACTACCTGGTTGCCGTGTGCAAACAGGTAACTAAAAAGTGGTAATTGCGCTCATCTAGCTCCTAGCTTTTGCAGGTAGTATACATTGTAGGTTTTCATTGAAGGTTCATTTATTTGGTGAGCAAGTCAGTGAAATAATATCTACTTTTTTTTTTTAAATTCGCAAAACCTATCCTTGACCATATTTTTTTAGGCAACCCTATTGGTATGTGTTCAGCAACACCTTTTATACCCTAAAATGTTATTTTTATCCGGTAAACAGATGGGTGAAGGTCAATGTTCCGCGGGATCTTAGACCATTACGAACATTACTCTCGCACCGAAAGTCAGTGATTGTGGTGTTAACTGGTACTTATACGGTACTATTCTGACATATGAAAATATATATACGTGACATTACCGAGACACCGTGAACGTGTCAGACAGACGTAACAATGACATGTTTTGAGGGTTGACACATGTTATGACCTACTTTTTTTTTTAAGTATAGGCCGGCAAACGAGTAAGTGTATCACCTGGTGGTAAGTGATCCTCAACGTCCATGTACGCCCACAATACCAGAAGAATCATGGACGCATTGCTGACTTCAAAGGAAAGGGATAATTAGGGATTGGGAAGGGGAGGACGCTTTGGGTCTCCAGATATCTCATTCACTTCACGAAATGCAGCAGCAAACCGCTACTTTATGTCGGTGACAGTGGTAACTACCCGGTCGAGCCGGCCCATTCATACTGTATGTAGATTTTGATACTTTCCAGTTCATATACACTAAATGTCAATTATAAAAACCCTTGAACATGCCCACGCCTTTCTTTAGGACGTTGTACGTACAGTGAACTATGTTAAGAGCGCTTTGAACCCTTTATACAGTACAATTACTTTAAAACTCTAATACCGAAAGTAACTAGCGCTTTATTACTTGGTCTAGTTCGTAATGTGAACGAGCAACATAAGAGATTAGTTGAATTCATGAATTTGAATTGCACTACCCACATACAAGTGTCGAACACTGAAAATCGAAGGAAGAACGTATAAAGTGACTTTTTGAGTAGTAGAACCACGTTGTAGACAGTTTTGTCTACAGCATAAATGGGCCGGCTCGACCGGATCGTTACCACTGTCTCACAGAAAACCCACGTAAAATAGCGGCTTGCTGCTGCGTTTCTTACGATGAGTGAGATATTCGGAGGCCCAAATCCCACTCCCCTTCCCAATCTCTTAATTATTCCTTCCCTTCGTGGTCGGCAACCGCCTATCATTTTTCTAGTGTTGTGGAGTACATGGTCGGTGGAAATCACTTACCATTAGGTGACTGACTTGCTCGTTTTTTTTTTTTATGGTATAGGCCGGACAACGAGCGAGTCAGTTTTACCGGTTTATGCTACTAAAAAAAGTAAGAAGATGTAGAAAACCTTGTGAAATAATATTAATTATAAAATTAAGATGTGTGGCTATTGAATATTACGATTATGTAGGCATTGCTATTTAGAAATAAAATTTATTTTTAGGTTTCCAGACCCAATGAATACAAATGAAACCCAATTACAGAAGCTTCACGCCGTCTGTCCGTCCTACATTTAAGGAGATCAATCTTATGAACCGTAATATGTGCTATTATGGCGGACACGCAACAAATGATAAAAAAGAATAGAAAGGAAAAATTAAGGGTGTTGGGTATGGAATTCTCAGTGTGGGAGTCCTACTCAAATTTTAAATTTTTAGTAACTCCAAAGTTTTTGGGAGAGATGCCCTTGTACATCAATACCATATCTATATTAATATAATAAAGCTGTAGAGTTTGATTGTTTGTTTGTTTGTTTGAACGCGCTAATCTCAGGAACTACTGGTTCGAATTGAAAAAATATTTTTGTGTTGGATAGTCCATTTATCGAGGAAGGCTTTAGGCTATATAACATTACGCTGCCACCATTAGGAGCGAAGCATGAGTGAAAAATGTTGCAAAAACGGGGAAAATTATTTATATTTGAAGGCTTCCGTTGCTATGGTAATCAAATTTGGTCGGAATTAATGCATTATTGTCAATTATTTTCCAAGTGTTATCAACATAATATTATTCCTTATCCAAATAAATGTATTGTTGATTAAGAGTATTTCATTGTAAACAATAATTTACAAAGAAGAAATATTTGTATTTTTGTATGTAACGAATTAACTTAAAAACTACTGGACCGATTTGAAAAATTCTTCCACCATTAGAATCCTACATTATCCCTGATAAACATAGGCTACTTTTTATGCCGGAAAAAGCAGATCACGCGTGCGGAGCCGCGAGGAAAAGCTAGTTAATTTATATTTACCCTAAATTTTAATAGGGAGTATCTAAGTCGTAGCCATTGGTAGCGACCACCATACATGTGTTGAAAAATCTATCATAGTGACACGGTCCATCGAGTTACTTTCTGACGTTGGCCACTACCCAGTGTACATCCAATCACTTCAGGCCGGCATAATTCTACCTACCGTCGTAAGCGGCACGCCTACCCATAAACAGAAACTACACCTAAGCAAATGCTGCTTGGCGGCAGAAATAGACAAAATGGTTGTACCAACCCAGACGTCCTGAATGGTCGTACTGAATGAAAGTACTTAATATTAAGTGGGTCACTACATGAAGTTATATATGTAGTGACCCACATTTATTTCATATAAACAGAAACACTCTTAAAAACAGTAAATTTAATTACATGGAAAAAGCTCTTGATTAAAATAAATCGTATTTTTTAAGCAAATAAAACGCTCATCGCGTCGTTTTATACGAGTTGTGAGTTCACGTGAGTGGCGCGGTATTAACGTGAAAGCGAATGAAATGGTCAGGTTTTATTTGCAATTTCCATACTATGTGTACGTGTGAATTGAAATAACGATTGGCATCCATCCATTTATCATGCAATCGGAAACTGTGGTGACAGACGATTGCGATTTTAACAGATCCGTTATTTAATACCAACACTTTACTATTAATCGATAAAAATAATTCTACAAATTCGTGTGGAATGTCTGAAACATAATGTGACAGGTTATTTTTTTTTATTCTGGCTCGGCAAAGTGACTACGCCACACCTGATAGTAAGTGTAGCGCATTCCAAGAATAGTGTCGACCAACGACAAACATTGTATCTATAGTTGGTCGGCAAGATCATGCCGGCCTGCCTAACTGCTTCTTCACACTCCGTTTAAAGGGTCCCATATTATAGGAAGGAGGGAACACGTGTGCCGGCAAACTATTCCACACCAATAGTACGCACAAATGGTCGCACCACAGTTATGACGACACTGGTTAATATTGAATAGCTGATTTCTTGAGTTATACAATTGTAATAATTATAAACATTATTAAGAATGTTCCAACACGTTCAATAATTATACAATTAATAAATTGTAACAATTGTAAAATATATAAATAAGATGGAATATTGAAATAAAACTTATTAAAACGGATTTTATGGCGGTTTTTGTTTATTAATTTTGATCCCGACGTTTCGAAAGCTTTTCAGACTTCGTGGTCATGGGGTGGACTGTCGGTGGGGTGTTTAAATTAGTTTTATTACAATGTGTAATATTCCCGTAAACGTAAGAAATCGTTAAAATGCAATATTTATTGTCAGCACTCAGTAGATTAGTAAACGGAATATAAAATATTACTCTGCCCAAAACAAATACAGAAAATAGTGTACATTGTGGCTCAATTCAG
This sequence comes from Amorpha juglandis, assembly GCA_949126905.1. Lineage (NCBI taxonomy): Eukaryota > Metazoa > Arthropoda > Insecta > Lepidoptera > Sphingidae > Amorpha > Amorpha juglandis. The sequence continues at coordinate 9,440,302 of OX421380.1, forward strand.
CTACTGCGTTACAATTTCCGTCTATGCGATTAAACATAAGTGAATTGTTGTGCCACGCTCGCAAGATTATAAATACATATCTTGCTGTATTAACCTACTTAGTATCACGAAAAAGAGGTATTGCAACGCATGCTAGCTATAGTTATTAGTTAATATACTTCGAAAACATTTATGACTATCGCAAAGTTGAAAATTTTCTCCTTAAGGAACAAAGATGAAAGTTATCAAAAGGGAACCAAATGATAACAGTCAACTTATACGAAGACATCCGAATTCCTTCAACATCAGATTAATTCCAAAAGCTTTCATAGAACACACAATTTAAGAGAAGTTACGTAACTTGCTAAGCGAAATGTATTTTTAAAAAGAAAACAAAAACGTGCCTACTTGTATTAGAATGCTAATTAATATTTATGACAGCGTACGCAGCTAGACTTCGGTAAACTTTGCTAATTATTCCACACAGAAAATACTCCAGTAAATATGATTAAACTTTTGTTAACAATCATTAATTAAACGTTATGTATATGCATATTAAATTTATTTTATATTAACTACGGCAAAGCGTCTACACTAGGTTTGATGATAAGAGAGTGGTAGAGCCATGCTGACATTTTTTTCTAGAATATGAATTGGCCGCCTCGACTGGTTCGTTACAATTGCCTTAGAAAACCGATGTGAAGTAGCAGCTTGTTGTTACTAAGCGTATGATGAGAGATATAACTTGAACCAAAATTGTCACATAAACGTTATAGGACTATTGACTGACTATTATGAAACTGGTCCTTTATATCCCATCATTCATAGTTTTAATTAAAATAAATACACCGGAAAATAAAATAAAAATAGGTTAAAGCTACACAGATAAAAGTTCAACATACGTCATCACTAACAATGAACACCTCTCCATTAGCAAAATTAATAAATAACAAAACACTAAAACGACGTAACCTAGGTACATTGAATTAATTTAGGCAGCAAAACGATTAATCAGACGAAGGGAAAATGAATTAACTCGGCATTATAGGTATGACGTTAGCGCTAGACAAATGTTCCAGAATATTCCAGACCATGTACAATTAGCGTAGTCAGTTTGTGACAAAGGTAATTCGGGTTACATATTATAATGTCATGTGTTTGATAGATTATGCTGATCAACAACGTTTATTATTAGCGGATTATACGGCACATGTACGCACATATTGCACGCTTAATAACAGACTGACCAATTACGGTTTAAGCCCAAAGTTAGATAAGCAAACAGATAGATTTATTACAACGCCAGCTTTCTACCAATCCGAGAATTTTTACGATATCTTATTTCTAGACTGAGTAACTGCTAATGTTTGTCTCTTTTACTAATACAAATTTAGACAAGGTTTTAACCTGACAGTGACATAAACCATTACGCGTCTGAGATTGCGACAGTCAACTCGCGGTGTTTTTATAAAAAAATGACCTATTATTAATTGAGTCAGTTATATTAAGTTGTTTAATATTAAGTTGGTCAATGTACACATTATGGTATTATAGAGTTATGGCACGAAACGGATTTACATTTTACTTTCAACGCTACTACAAAGGAATATACTGTACTTTTAGTTTTACGATGGTCTATCGTCTCGATTTCCATGTGAAACGGAAAGTTCTCTAAACTAATATCAAGTACAGTGAAGTATTTGAATTGCGAGAAATGGTTCTTAGTCGAATAGGTTTTTTTTTTATCCTGGCTCGGCAAAGTGACTACGCTACACCTGATGGTAAGTGTAGCGCAATCCAAGAATAGTGGCGACCAACGATAAACAATGTGTCCATCGTAGGTCGGCAATATCATGCCGGCCTGCCAAAGGGCCAAGGGGGAGGGGAAGAAAAAAGGGATGGGAAAAGGGTTAGGATCAGGGGCAAGCCCCCTGGGGAGAACCGGATATACACTGGCTGACCCTGGAACGCGACCCACACAAGGTGGGCCACTATGGCAGGTTTTAGCACCAGTGTACGGTGGTCGCTATCCGGTCGGATACAAGTATCCTCCCACCAGCAGGTTATGTATAATGTAGGTTAGTACCTACGTCAGTTAGTATTTCTAATATTGTTTATGAGCATTTTGACAGGACCCCACTCAACGCCATACATTGAACATTCTACAACCACATTGTTTTAAAATATCCAGCCGTCTATCACCTTTATGAGGATTAGGATGAACTGAAGGATATCTTAAAGGGTCTCGCAATATTAAGAGAAACATTACTCGGTTAATTATACAAACTTTAATATACCTATATATAAAAATAAAAGACTAGCTGTCCCGCGCGGATTCACCCGCAAAATATAATTAAAAGTTTTGCAGCGCCACCTACCGGGTCCAATAGGGAATCGAAACCATCCCGGGACCCACAAACACACACAAAAAATCATCGAAATCGGTCTAACGGACTAATGAACTACAATTGATTTATACACTCCTTTGCAAAAAAAACGGGCGGGTTTGATTTTTTAACATTATTGGTAATAATTTAGTTCTTCAGAGGTTTTAATAGCCAAACTATGTTACTGGCACTTAATAAAGAGTCTGGGTATGAAAAAAAGTTCATTCCAAATTCAAAACTTTTGTTTTTTAAATTATTAATCCCTTTTTCATTTTGTGACACTTTTCGCGGGTTTGCGGTTAAAAGGTTATCAAGCAACTAAAAGTAACTTTTCGTTATTTTTAGTACAACAATTTATGTTTATCGCATAATTCTGCCTTATTGTGACTTAAAACAGATATCTTTGTGTCTATCGTAATGGCAGAAAAAGCAATGAGAGCTAGTAAAATTATAGCGCTGCTGGAAGAGGGGTGTAGCCAATGTTACGTCTCACAGCGGTTAAACGTGAGTCGTTCAACCGTACAAAGAACCTGGACTCGATACCAAGAGACAGGTTCCGTTCAGAGAAGGCAAGGTTCTGGGAGAAAACGTTGCACACAGCCGCGAGACGATCGCTTTTTAGTGACTCAGGCGCTGAGGAACCGCAAATGCAGTTACATAGACCTCAAAAGAAACCTTGAAGAGGTACGAGGAGCACAAGTTAGCCTATGGACTGTGAGGAGAAGACTTTTAGCTGCTGATATACGTAGTCGACGACCAGCGCGGGCCCCCAAGTTACTCCGTGAGCACCGGATTGCGCGGTTGAAGTTCGCTAGAAATTGCCTATCTTGGACACCAGGTAACTGGAGTAGCGTACTCTTCTCCGATGAGGCTCGAATTTGTCTGCATGATGAGGACCGACGTCGGCGAGTGTTACGAAGACCAGGGGAACGCTATGCCGATGTGTGTTTTGAAGAAATCACCCCTTATGGTGGAGGGTCCGTTATGTTTTGGGCGAGCGTAACTTCCAACTATCGTACCGAGATAGTATTCATAGAAAATGGCTCACTAAATGCGCATAGGTACATAACAGAAATCCTTTCTCAAAATGCACAACCCGCACTGACTGTAATTGGTGAAGATGCCATTTACATGGACGATAATGCTCGGGCCCACCGTTCTGGCGACGTAGATGCTTATATGCAAGAGGTCGGTATTCGTCGTTTGGATTGGACAGCGCGGAGCCCCGACCTTAACCCCATTGAGCACGTTTGGGACCTCCTAAAAAGGCGAGTACGATCTGTCCAACCACCTCCACAAAACATCAGAGAGCTTAAACGTGTAATCTCGACTGAGTGGGAACACATTCCACAGGACACCATCAAAAGCCTGGTGGGAAGCATGCCAAGACGATTACATGCCGTAATCGCTGCAAGAGGAGGTCATACTCGTTATTAATTTTTATTTTTTAATGTCTCTTTTATTAAAATACCATAAAAATACTCGTAGTCTTAATTTCATTATACCCATAAAAATGTCCATTTTAACACGGCTCTCTGTTTACATTGACTAAAACACCGATACCAGGATAAAAGTGTTAAAAAACTAGATTCTCATTGATAATAAGAAATTTCTAGTCATCCAAGCTAATGACATACTAAAAATATAATAATATTTACCCATAGAAAAGCTAAGGTAAAGTGTGTGTGTAAGGTGCCCGTTTTTTTTGCAAAGGAGTTTATATATAAGAAGATTATATTCCGCGTAATATATTGTAGTACACAGCTATAATAACAGGTGGACAGACGACCTGATAAAGATCGCAGGAAGTCGCTGGATGGAGGCCGCTTCCAACAGGTCGGTCTGGAAATCTTTGGGAGAGGCCTATGTTCAGCAGTGGACGTCTTGTGGCCGATGATGATGATGATGATGACACAGCTATAAATATTTTAGAAGCAACTTCCTATTGTTACTTACAAGTGAATTTTCCAGAAATAGTGATGTATTTTGATATGATAAAACGCCAGAGCGAGTTATTTATGAGACGGTGGTATTTTTATCGTTTCCTTTTCAATTTACTCGGCGGTCGTAGTATATGAATACATATTTGTTTGAATCGCTATTGTTTCGTATCAGATAAAATGGGACCAATGTAATTTATTGCTCGCCGCACCTGTATCCTTTGCCGCTTTTATTTTTACCACTAGTGTTGTTCTGTGTTTCTATTTTTCTCTTGAAGATACGTTCACGATGTGATAAGGGGCGAGCCTCACTATACCGGGTACAATTCGAGACTCCGGGCTGTTTTTAAGCTTCGTGAAGTGGGGGTAGACTGGTTACACCTCTGCCTTCCCCTACAGATGTGATTGATATATAAAGATGTTCAATTTGAATTGACATCCTTAGTGTATAATATCGAGTATTATTGAGAGTTTATCGTTTACAATCTATTTTCGACTGTATCACTAATTTTAATAAGATCGGTTGTATTGCAGTTGGACTATAAATGCCGTTAATCGGGTTAAGCCCCGTGAAAATATTAAACTAGAGATAAAAACCACAATCACAAACTACAATTTTAACTATATTTAAATAAATACATCCAAAACACACATAGTCCAGACCCCGTACTAGGTTCATCTGTATTTTGAGTATCAGTAACTACGAGTGATTCACGGTCCCGCAATACTCAGACCCGAAACAAATATTAGCCTCGGTGCAGGTATCGAACCCGCGGCCTCTCGTTTCACAGACGGCTTCTTTCCTGATGCATCATGGAAGCTGCTACTATATTAATAAAAGTTATATCAAAAAGATATTTAAAGAAACGACAAGACCCTGGAACGAAAGAAAAAACTAAAACTAATTAGTGGTAGAGCCACGCTGTATACAGTTTTGTCTACAGCAAGAATGGGCTGGCTCGACCGGGTCGTTACCACTGTCTCACAGAATACCGACGTAAAGTAGCGGCTCGCTGCTGCGTTTCGTATGGTGAGTGAGATATCCGGAAGCCCAAATCCCCTCCCCTTCCCAGTCCCTAATTATCCCTTTCCTTTAAGGTCGGCAACGCGCCCATTATTCTTCTGGTGGTGGGCGTACATGGGCGGTGGAGATCACTTACCATCAGGTGACCCACTTGCTCGTTTGCCGGCCAATGCTATAAAAAAAAAAAAGTACCCTAAACCTCGTATATGAAGAGAAAGTTTTTTTATTTGATTGAATAACGAGACGAGCAAGGCGCTCGCCTGATGGGAAGCGCCACGCCTGCACATAAACAGAAGCAACACCACACAGAACTTTGAATAACAAAGCACTGCATGGCACTGAACTGCGCTCGTCACCCCGAGATATAAGATGAATAACACCAAAGAGGTGCAAGGATCAAGTCGAAATCCTTTGTCTCCTTACCCATAATAGAAAGCAAGAGTGATTCAATGATTGTAAACATGACCTTGTTACAATTTTATAATGGTATATATTACGTATATATGTGCCAGTGTGATTTAAATTTAATCGTATATCGAGTATGAATAAAGTTTTACAGCACACGTTACAAAGGATATGTTTATGAGAGATGTTAAAGTTTCCAGGTCTGGTAGAGTTACGATCTTCGGAAAGCAGGTGAATGAGGTAAGTTTGTTAAGTCTGTAAAGTCTTAAGACTATAATAAAGTTCGAATTCGGTCTCACGCTTTACCTGTGCATACATTTCATTTTTACACCATAGAATAACTATATACTACGCAATTTTACTTTCAACTATATAAAAACTGAAATACTATTTATATTATAAATCTGATGTCAGATCCGCTAATGCGGGTTGGCATAGCCTAATGGCTAGCGTGGTGGACTAAAGCCTAACTCCTCTCATTCGTAGAGAAGGACGTATAACTATAGGGCTGATATTATTATTTTATTGTTATAGATGTGAACATTTTGATGTTTGCTTATCAATAATGTCCTGGATTAGGACGAATTTACTATACCGAACAACCGAACGAAAATGACCATAATCTGGATTACGTTTTTTTTTTATTTCACCTGATGGTAAGTGATCTCCACCGCCCATGTACGCCCACAACAAGAAGAATCATGGGCGCGTTGCCGACCTTAAAGGAAAGGGATAATTAGGGATTGGGAAAGCGAGGGGATTTGGGCTTCCGGATATCTCACTCACCGCACGAAACGCAGCAGCAAGCTACCGCTACTTTACGTCGGCTTTCTGTGAGACAGTGGTAACGACCCGGTCGAGCCAGCCCATTCATGCGGTAGACAAAACAGTCCACAGCGTGGCTCTACCACTCAAAATTATTGATATTAGACCAATCATTATTATCCTGGCTCTTGTGGAGCATAATACCTAAATCTATTTCTTTCTACTAGGCGTTAACCCAGCTTAATGTCAGTATCCGCCTACCCATCATAATTTGACGCTGCATTGGTATTATGTGGGGTAACCCGCCTTCTGACACCCACAACCCGCAACGGAAGTCAAGAATCGCCATTACCTCTTCCGTTAATCAGCAGACTTTACCACATGCAGGTGAAGTCGGCTTTGGGCCTGAGAAATTGGTGGCTAACTTACACTCTAATTATTAAAGCTAGCTCTATATACTATACACTGTTCTATGTATATTTCTTAAGTAACGTGAAACAAAAAAGATCTATTCAAAACACGCAACAAGCGCAACACACAAATACATTCAAATACCGCTGTAAAATCTGTAATACGGAAACTAGGAGTCATGGCACAAAAGTTGAATGAATACAGGAAATTGAATGATCAAAAGAAAAGAAGCCATGATAGGCAGACGAATGACCCTTATCCCGGCAAAGTACAATACTTAACCGCAAAGCAGATTGCCTTCCGTATTTCCTACCAGAAATAAAAATGGAAGATCCCAAATAAAATTTATTCGGGAATCTGAACAGGAGTATTTCATATTTTTATTTTTTAGACTACTTGTTTTTTTATTTTATAGCTTGGAACGGCAAACGAGCAAGTAGGTCACCTGATGGTAAGTGATGGAAACTACCCTATTACGAAGGATGTAGGTTATGTCGAGAGATTTAAATCGAATAAAACCAATATTGTCTTTAAATTTAAAACATTCATACGAATGAATACGCAAAAGTTAAATAAGCTGTCCGTCATGAAAACTGACCGATTCGATTAATATAAAACCGTAAAACTTTGAAAACGTTAATTGAAAAATTTGCATTCGCTCGCCTACGAAATAATTTCGCTGTAGTTTTTGGAGTGTCGTTCGTGTGTGTTGTATAACACGTGTTCTTGGGTGCAATATCTCGGCCAAACAATAGCGCGTCCCTGGCTCGCCACTCCAGATTGTTTTGTTCTGCTTCCATTCTTCTGACTGACGTTATTACAAGACCTTTTGTCTCCACGGCATTGGCGACATGTGAAAAAACATAAAACTTTGTTACGCCAAAAGCTTCGTGTAGGCGTCATGATAATAAACTTCAGGCTTCAAAAACAAATCCATAAAAACAACGTTTAAAGTATGCATAAGTAAAATTCTCCATTTCTGAGTACAATTAAGGTGCGGGCGAAGTGCGGACAAGAGAAATTGACTTCCTGACGCGTTGGCTCGAAAAAAACACATTACGCAGAAATTATACTGCTCATTGTGAATGGGCTTTTTTAATAATTTCTTCATTCCAATGAAATAACTGCTAAAAGCTATTTATGCAGTGTTACCTTTATTTACTTTCATAAATTCCATTTTTCATTTACGTCAATGACGACTTGTGCAGATCGTTCGCCTGATGTCACGCCAGGGCCATAAACAGAAGCAACACTAATCAGAACTTTGAATTATGAAGATGCATCATGCAAGAGGCTCTGGACTGCGCTCGATACCCACGGACATAAGATCGTTGTCATAATACCCGATAATTTTAATGGCTTCAATATCCTTCAAAGCGGGATACAACAGTGCTTACACACTGTTGCTTGGCGGCAGAAAAATACAAAGCGGTGTACCTATCCAGGGTCTCGAATACAAGAATACTACCACCTAGTCGCTGTATCACAAAAGGGAGTCATTATTTGTGAAAAATCACAATAATTTGAAAGGAGCTCTGTTAATATACTTTAGGTTTACATATAAACTTTTTATGCACTGCTTTAATAAACACTGTTTTTGGTCTCTTTCTAGACACTTTATAAATCGTGTTGACAGGCAAAGATAAAACAGTGTTCAACTAAGCAATGCTTAGTAACGTTTACAAGTAAGTCCCTTTGTGTTTAACACTGTAAAACAAGCGCTGAAGCCAAGAAGCATTCCATAAAAGGACAAGTAAAATGCTTTATTGCGGGCACACTTTGACCGCATATGCGGCTGAATCGCTCAGAGTAGCCGACACTTTTCTGCACTTAGCCCCTCTAGAACGTATGTCTCGTCCGCCATACCGGCCACTCTGTGACCGCAATTCATTGTTGGAAAAATGGGAACGTTTTTATTGTCAACGAAATATATTGCGGCTCAGCCAAGATCGTCTTAAATCTAACGAGACTCATAATATAGCGCAAGATGCTTGTTGATTGCAATATTTTTTATTACTATAATATATTTATGCGAAAGAAGTTGCGGAATGTTTTCTTTCTGTCTGTTTCCTAAACCTAAGACTTAATTACGTATTGTTATATTTTTAGTAATGAGTATATTAGAAGCTCCATGCTGTGAAGTCTGCCAACCCGCATTAGTCTAGCGTGGTGGACTAAGACTTAACCCCTCACTCAGTAGAGGCCCAGCAGTGGCAGTTGTATAATGCAGGGTTAGTATTATTGTAATTATGAGCTCCATTAATATCGGCAACCTTGTGACGTAAACTTTACATAAAACCGCAAGGTAAACTTTAAATTAGATAAGTTTCATGTGAGACAATAAATATCTTTGTAAGTCAAGCGATAGTTCGACTACCACCTATTAAATTCTTACGAATAAAATTATTAAACATGTAATTAAATTTATAGTCTCTATTGTGCCTGATGTATGTTTACACCGAGATACGTTTTCAAATAACCTAATACCTGTTCAGAGCAGAATATATGGTCTATAGATTCAGGCGGTAAACAAAACACACTATATCACAGTAAATTCTATGCTGCGTTGGCATAACGCATAAAACGCGCAGGTGAACAAAATTTTTCGTCTATTTCCATTCCTATAAGCTTTGTTTGTTTGAATTGCTAATAAAGGCGAGAGTCTAGAGACTTACCTATTTAAAATTTGCTCATTATGATAAAATGTAATGGATAGCTAAGCATGCAAATGTTGACTTTATGGAGCTCGCTTAATTTATTCAATATTAGAAATTTTGCTACGTTCCGAAATTAATTTTAAAAAATTAATTAAATTACTAATTAACAGAAATTCTCGTTATTAAATTGATATTTTTCAATAACTCAAAGCGATATGAAGTATTAGCATCATATTAAAATAATACGTGGATATAAAACAAATGGTATAATAAAAACAATATCGAATCAAAAGAACAAATCGAGGAACACGTACATGTCTATAGGGACGAAACTAAACTAAAGCGTATGCCGGGACTACTGAAAGTTGTAACTTCGAAACACAACAACAAACAGGAGTTAGTGACGAGTAAGGGATATTCTGCGGAATAGATATGAATTGATGTTCGTTGTAACAGCTAAGGAATGATTATTATGTATTGAAAAGTTATTGAACGAATACATTCATTTGAGTCCAGAATAAGCGGCAATAGCTAAGCGAGGAGTGGAATGGACTACCTAGACAGAGGTCGCGGTTTTAATTTCAGCACCCGGGATTCAAAACTCAGACGTCGGAGTTTTGTGTATTTATTGTTATTAAATTATCGCTCGCTGTCACAGCGATGGAAAATCGTGAGGAAACTTGCATAACTGGGAGTTCTTTGCAAGAATTTCCAAACTGTTGAACGAAGAACTAACCCCTCTCATTAGAAGGGAAGGCCCGTGCCGCGTGGCGCAGTATATACAAGCTATTAACAATTATAGATACATAGACTCACGCCTGTTTCCCAATAAGGTAGGCAGCGACAAAGGATTTCCATTTGCTCCATGTATGTAATTAAGTTAAAAATAATAGCATTAGGTAAGATCCACTAGAGTGAGAGAGTTAAAAATATTAATTGATTTTAACAAACATTTGTCACGGTGCGGGGATCGAACCCGCGGCCTCTCGCTTCACAGCCGGCTACTCGCCTGCTCCGCCACGAAGGCTGTGAAAATAACAAAAATAAAAAATAACCTATGTTCTAATTTAGGTCTACTTGAGTGTAAAATTTCATCCAAATGCGTTCAGCCATTAAGGCGTGATTGATTAAAAATCGTCAAAATTCACAAACTTACAAACATTCAAGCTTTCACATTTCTAATAGTAGTAGGATTTCTCTTTGACATTAATCTTTTAAAGTATCCATTCGTTTTCCGTAACGTGACATTTTTATTTATATTTACTGCTTGTTTACTGAGATAATTACTTAGAAAGGCAAAAATTCATACAAAAAAAAGAATTATAATGGAGTAAAATAACGACCATTGTCACCAGCAATTGTTAGGTCTTCACATTTAATAATAATTTTAACTAGGTAATAAGCCCCTGGTATACGAGAGGCATAGAGAGTGTGGGTTAGTACCATCGTTTTGCCTATTTCTGTCGCCAAGCAGCAGTTTGTTGCTTACTTCGCTTGTTTTATTCCGTTTTGAATGACATTGATGATTATGAGATTCAACAACTTGAGATGACAAGCGCACTTCAATGCGATGCTTTATATTTATAATTCAAGTTTGTGGGTGTTGCTTTTATATATGGCCGATCATGGCGCTTACCATCAGGTGAGCGATCTGCTCTTCTAGTCATTCAAGCGAATAAAAAAGTTAATGTTGACAAAAATGTACAAAGGTTTTTTTTTATTTAATGAATGACGAGACGAGTAAGGCGCTCGCCTGATGGAAAGCGCCACGCCAGCCCATAAACAGAAGCAACACCACACAGAACTTTGAATTACAAAGCACTGCATGGCACTAAACTGCGCTCCTCACCCCGAGACTTAGGCACCCCGAGATACTGTTGCTTGGCGTCAGAAATAGACAAAGCGGTGGTACCAATCCAGAAGGCTTCTCGCATACAAGACCTCCCACCTGGTAAACATTTGTTAATTTCGCTCATTTCACCCAAATTAAATCGTTGAAACGCAATTTTACACTCTTCTTGGCAGTATCGTTAGTTGAATTAATTATAAATCATAGCTTTATTGGCTGACCTCATTTGCTTTCCAGTACCGTTCGTACCATCAATATCCAAAAATTAAACCGCCGAATAATTGGTTTGTGAATTTGCCAATTATTATTATGATTATAAAGTGTCAACGTTAATGTTTTATTACAAACATTGGATAGTCCCTACGATGTTATGTAAACGCAAAGCGCCTTTTAATTAAAAATTTAATGGATTCCCAGTTCACTATCTCTAAGCAGGAGCGAGTAGATATGAAAATGAATTTTCACGGCTACAATAAACAAATATTGGATCTCGCTTCGGATTGTATCTTGCAAAATATCCTCCTCCTAAGGGGTTATGTCGTAGCATACCCAAAGATATATGCTTTATATATTATTTTGTGCGTGTTTATTCTTCGTGCTACTATTATAAAAGTAAAAGATTGCATGTTTGTGACAGTGATTGTGACATCAAACAAGTATAATTAATAAATAAATAATAATAAATAAAAACACCCAACAGTCACATACATAGTCCTGACCCCACAGTAAGATACGAGTATTGTGTCGTGCGTATCAGGAACTACGAGGGACTTTCGGTCTCGCAACACCCAGAACCCGAAACAAATATGTGTGGATCACACAAACATTTGTCTCGGTGCGGGAATCGAACCCACGGCTTCTCGCTTCACAGCCGGCTACTCGCCTGCTGCGCCACGGAATATAATATCAAATATTAACAAATTGGATCTACTGACGCTATGCGTTTGTACGCATTATGAAACTGCTTAATAAGATTTTGAGAATTAATGTAGGGTAAATGTATTGTGTAAAATACCTTCCTATCTTTAATCATAAACTATAGATACCTTTTATATTTAAACAGAAATATACCTGTCCAAACATTATGTGAGCATACTTCACAAATTACAATTTTAATGATATGCGGGTTACCTCGCCATGTTTTTCCTAGCCCGTTAAATTGAAATTGGTATAATAATATGTATCGGACTTTGCAAAGTTTCGTATATTAATTGCGGTTTGAATAGTATAGTTTAATATTTTTAATATCAGATAAACTGCTTTAGATTAGAACCGGAGGAAAAAATAACCGCTGATTAGGCATTGTCCAATAAAAATATGTCACAATACTTATACATAGGCACTCACATTTGTTATCCCCGTAGGCAAAAGTGTAATCAGTAGGTACACCCATACTTCGCCACTCTTACTTCCGTCCCATGATGTAATAGGAGCCTATATAAGCCTATCGCCATACCGGGTATAATTCCAAACCCCGGGCTAATATTGAGCATATCGTGACAGAAAAACTCCATATCACATTCACCCGACCCGGGATCGAACCTGAGACCTCAGCACTGTATTCGTACGCAATACAACTGCGCCACTGAGGCAGCAGTGTCACAATAGACTTTACATAATAATAAAAATGTCAAAAATCTCTTTTCTAACTCCGTCTAGTTGCCATGTGTTGTGTTGCTCTCTGAATTATTTAGCCCTGGGTCATCTAAAACCTTAGGGATCACAACGCTAAGAATTTTAAAACGTATCGAATTAGTTTGTATTTCTTATTTTTGTACCATATCTTACTTATGGACAGGGAGCCCTCGGGTAGCTGATCCACTTGACTACTATCAAGCTCATTTTCCGTGAGTAGCTTCGTTTCTCTACCTAGCTAGTAAATTCTCTACCACAATAGAGAATTTTCGCATAGGGAATAGTTGGTCATCTCATCGAAACGAAGCTACTCACGGAAAATGAGCTTGATAGTAGTCAAGTGGATCAGCTACCCGAGGGCTCCCTGTCTATTAGTTTACTGTTATAATATTTTTCTAACCAATTATTTATTAAAAATAAATTATTATTCACACAATTAGTAGGTTTATAGACTTCATCATATGTGAAATGACATGCAATTCTGCTTTTTCTCACTTTTACTTGACAACAAGATTACCTTTATTTAAAATATACAGAGATGTTTTGACACCCTGTTACTAAATGAAACCACATATTCGTCATCGCCTCTGCTTACCCTGTACCAAACATGAGGCTTGAGCTTGTAGTAATTTGGCCAAAAAACGTGATTTTAGTTTTGAGCTTTTTAAATCACGCTATAGGTTTTTTGCACTTAACTGTAATCAATATTATATCACAGCTGACGATGTAATTATAAAACACAAGCGTTTAAGAAGGGCAACTCCATAAATATTAAAATACGTCTCAGGCTCACAAAGACGCTCTGGACACATTCACTGAGAAAGTTGCGATAGTATCACTTTGTTTATTGGCACGCAACAACTTAAGTCAGCATGCAAAACCAGACAAATGTTCGTGTATTTGCAAAACGCACCTACTGCATCGAAATAACTATCGAATGTATTTAGGATTTCTTATACTAATCTATCGTTTCTTTAATTTCTAAATTAATATTTTGAGTCGATATTTCCAAAATAGCTTTACGTTAAACATAAACAACGCGATTGCCTTCTGTACGCTTCGCGTTTTTGTAAAGCGTCGACATTGACCTTTGGACACACAAATAAAATATCGCACACAATAACATAATAATATTGGAACATAGATACGAATCATCATTCGTTTAATATCTCTTTTTCACTTTCTAGTTTTCACTATAGTTGTCACTTTCTCGCTAAAACACGTGTAACGCTAGTGTTGTAGCACTTGTAGGTTTCATTTTACGCGTTATAATCTATTCTTAATTCATATTTCAAAACGAAAGATTGATTGAACGAACTTAATCTAATGATTATTTACTATTGCTAGATTAAAGGTTTAATAATATGTAAAACAATAATTTAGACGAACGAATCATACTTGAACTCAACAATTGAGTGTATTTTACAGCTTCCAATTTTTTTTCTTTACATTTTATAACCGTTTGGACTGTCGATTCCGGTAGGTCAAATATCTTTGCCATATCACAAATTATTATTTTTGCTTCAAAGTCTTTGATAATACACAGTTTACGCTGCAAAGACAGTATTTTTTCTTTCCTTGTTAGGTTTAAATGACACATTTTTTGCTCTTTTGAGTGACATAATTTGAGGTTATCAATAAAACACAACGTACGTAAAACAATTCAACGCGGAACACGTTCGAACCTGTCGTAAACGGACCACTAACATGACGGAATAGGAGAGCTGACGCGCGCGGCAATCAAAAAGAATAACCGCGTATCTCCGAATTCGCGTAAAACGGGGTAGCGTAAGTCGGGGTATTACTGTATTCTAAAATAATCCATCAAACTCAACAATGAGGGCATTATTATCTCATGTTTTTTTTATTATTTAAAAGGGTGCAAGCCACATTGTATGGTCGTAAATCATAGATCATATCACATGCACGTGCTCATGTCTCGATTATCAATTAGCTTAGAAGTTCATTACTTATGGTATAAACTTGGTGGCATCCATACTAAATACCTTAATAACAACACCATGATTTGAATATTAAGAAATAAAATATTATAGCGTGCAGCCTTGCTACTCGCTCGCGCGACGCGACGTACCTACCTACGTGCTGTGCCCGCGCCTGTGCCAGAGCATAATTACCACACTCCGTGCATCCCCAGTGCCGACTTAATTCATTTCTGGGGTGCGTGTGCACTGCGAGTGCTCACGGCTCGCCCGATTTCGCGTTAATTTTATTATCCGATGTATGTAATCTAGTTATTGATTATAACGCGAGTGTATTCATTGCATTTCTTACCCATCACCGACCCGGCACTCGTCATCTCATTACATACCACTATAATCACTATTTAAAGACATGTTTTCGAATAGATAATTTCATACAAATGTTTGAACTCAATACCTCACCGATCTCAGCTTGACTACGTTGCCGCTATATCAATGAGAGATCAAGACCAAGTCGACATAATAGAACAAAAACTAATTTATATCCGATCTCAATCCTTATAAACCGATAAAAATGTTTTCTCACTAATACTTATTTACATTAGGCTAACACTACTTAAACATGTATTATTCGGGAATGTCTTGGTTGTGTGCATTCAAATACCCGACTATTTTAAATTGGTACTTTTGTTAGGCGTAATTACCAGTAACCAGTATTTTTTTTGTACATATTTGCCAACCACTGCTTGGGATTTCCCCGTTATAAAGGTATTAGCCAATCTGATCACGGTATTTCTTGTTTCCGCCAAATCGGTGGCAAAGTACTTTTTAAATCCATTTTCGTAAATACGTCCCCATACACCAAGTTAAAATTGCATTTTACAAGTTAGTTCGTTTCCGGATCTTTCGTGTGATGCGCATGCGATGCTTGCGTTTCATAATAGTCTTTACCGCCATTTTGTATTCAAGTATTTAGTTGTGTTATTAACAATAATTTTGATATTTATTTTTGATTCCCTTGCATTTGACTTAACGAAATTGACGTTGTTTTTATAAACTTTTGTGTAGTGTATAAGTGTGTGTTGTAATTAAGTGAAATTGACACTAATTGTTTGATCAAGTTTAGGATAGTGTTTATGTGTTTAGTACTTTTTCGTATTTAAGTGACATTGAAACATATTTTAGTTGCTTACAAAATACAGATGGTGGACATTTTGAAAATGTCAAGATTTAATTACGTACCTACGTAAAATTAAAGTAATAATTTATGCATACGTATCAAATCAGAATTTAGGTACACGAGTATGGATATGTATGTGAGTGTGTGTCATTCATGCGAAGTCGCGGGTGATCTGTGAACGTTGTATCCTTGCGTGTGTGTATACGTGTGTGTCTAAGCACAGCGTGCGCGTGGTCGTTTGATGTTGTCGCCTCGACGAGTTCCAGGTACTTATACAGACTGTTTAAAATTAATTCATTCGTAATGGATTTTAATTTGTTAGGAAATCTTATTTTTTTATTTTCCATTTTATGACTAACTATGCTATGTCAAAGTACTTAAAATAACGAGAACTACACGTGGTTCAATTTAAGTATAGGGTGTCAAAATGACACTGTATATAAATTTGCGAAATATTTTTTAATTTATTTATGATAATTCTGTGATATAAAACGCAATACATGATAACAAGGATCTGTGTATCTAAAACAAGACGATAATACCTAGAATATTTTGCTTGACCTACAAAAGTCCCTAAAACTCGAATTTAAAGGCCTTTCACAAAAGCCAGTACGCTGAATTCATAATTTTGTATTGGTGCGTTTTTCCCATTAATATTCAACGAAAGTTTGTTTAGGCCGAACAGTATTCAGTGAGGGTGGACAATTGCTGTTTTCGGTTACGCCACGTCTATCTGGAGCCGGCCTAATGTCTTGAATAAGTAAGCAGACGGCACGCCAGGATGTTAATGACAGTATCCTTGAAATAACTGCGACTATACAACGCCTGGTTTTATGGGAAGCAACAAAGTGTCTACGTATGTACCGAAGATGATTTCAATCCAAGTTTGTTTTTGTTAGGGTTGCGAATGTTTTTGTGTATTGCTAGTTAAGAGTTAGTCAGGCGATTTTTAAATAAGCATGCTGATTAGAACATTTCATAAATAAATGAATACACACAACAGTCACACACATAGTCCTGATCCCATAGTAAGATACGAGTCTTGTGTCGTGGGTATCAGGAACTACGATAAACTTTCGGTCCCACAACACCCAGACTCCGAAACAAATATTTGTGGATCACACAAACATTTATCCCGGTGCGGAAATCGAACCCACGGCCTCTCGCTTCACAGCCGGTTACTCACCCGCTACACCACGGAGGCTGTCATGACATATAATGACATGGAAACCATTGTAAACCAAACCAATAAAAGAAACGTAACATCAATAATAATTGTCAAATACTGTATCAGAAATAAAAGAACGCAAACAAACAATATCCACTTAAAATCAAATCTAAATATATAAAACTCAAAGGTGACTGACTGACTGACTGACATAGTGATCTATCAACGCACAGCCCAAACCACTGGAGGGATCGGGCTGAAATTTGGCATGCAGGTAGATGTTATGACGTAGGCATCCGCTAAGAAAGGATTTTGATAAATTCTACCCCAAAGGGGTCAAAATAGGAGATGATAATATTTAAATGCTGTTCACGCGGGCGGAGCCTCGAGAAAAAGCTAGTAAATCATACGCACCGATTGAGACCGATTTTATACGGTTTAAACACATGAAAGGACAACGTTCTTAAAACTCTGTCGAAGACTAATAATATTTTCATTGGATTACTGTCGGCCAGTGAATTAATTTGTAAACTTAACAAGAGTTGCACTGTAGCGAACCGGGGCCGGAGCGTAAACTTCATCACAGTATAAAGCCAAACCAATTTAAAGCCCGATGCGCGCTCTACTATTTTTGTTAATAAAAATATAAAATTGTATGTACCGTGCCAGCTTTATTAATTTTCATGTAAATGCCAGTTTTATATGAAAATCCCTGCATATAGTAATGTATAGAATAGTAACCGAAACTGTAACAATATTGTGGTTGTTTATCTCCCGTCGTATAATGTTTTATTAAATTAGATATCCGACTAAAATAACTTTTTTGATATAAATCTTTAAGGTACAAATTAATGTTTTTCTGATATAGGTAATTATTGTGAACCATGATAAGGGGTCTCAATAATGACTAATGTTAACAGTAACCCCTAAAATAATTCTTGTTTCTTTCAATTAACGCTTTTTTTACTTAATGACAAAATTGTAACCAAGAAAATTTTTCACAATTAAACCAGTCACCAGTTGCTAAACTTCTGAAAGAATCGCGGAAACTTCAGGAGCAAAAACCTTCATTTGCCAAACGAATGAAAAGTTTTAATTGAAAAACAAAATCTTTTGATAAAGGCTCCATTTTTCAGGTAAGTACGTTTAAATGAACCGGCTGCCAGGACATTTTTATGTATTAAAATTGTTTTTATGAATTTCCCAAACTTCGTTAATAAAGTTGAATGATGTATAATTATTTTTCATAATCGCATTCAAAAGGATTATTTAGTAAGTAAATTACGTTTTCATGTGTCAGGGATAAATGAAAGCGAGAGATATTTTATAGCGTAATATTGTAACACCAACCTTTTATCACACTGTGCTTTCAGATGTTCAGCGGCACGCAACGTCATATTCGTTTTAAAACAACCTTTATGTACGGCGTAAGTGGAAAGGTGCGACGAGTGTCACTGAAATAAACTAGGCAAGTGCCCAGCCTTTAACCAACTATAAGCACACAAGGCCACGACCCACATCGGCTGAACGTTTCCACTCATCACTCGGCCTGCTTTCTTTTCACGGTTTTCAAAAGCGGTGACTGGGCGTTTTCCCTAAAAAGATGCTTTACCCACATAAACCACTCGGACACTGTTATAAAAATTAAAAATTAAAGTATCCTTGGCGTTCTAAAGCCGTATTCCAAATGAAAATAAATACCTATCGGAAGAGCAATTCAATTTGGTTTTCCCGACTTCAAACTTGAGAGCTGAGGGTCAGGGACGTATAATGTTAGGTGTAGATGTGAAATAGCTGTTAAAGTGGGACAATAAAAATCAATATGTAGTTCAATTTACTCAATCAATCGCCACGCATATCAATCAGAGTGAATGCACGTGCTAACAAGTGACCTATTGTCATCTTTCCGATTCCACTCGATCTGGCAGCGTCGTTCTGAACATCCCTTTACACAGCTTGACCCGTCAGAACAAGTTCCTTTCCCTTTCTATAGACAACAATGTAACGTTAAAGTGCCATAAAACGTTTACGTAAAACATAAACAAGGTATAAGCATTTGGATATTGTTACCTTTAGAATGCTTATAGGGAGTCGAAGTTAAATTAAACAGTTACAAAGATGTGCAAACGAGAATTGTCTTGTAATTTGCGTTGTTGGAATTATCCAGTGTTTGCCTGTAACGATTTTAGCCACAACAGAGACGTGTAAACCGTTTTAGTGGCTATTTCACGGCGTAAACACGGTTTACGGGAGTGGCACACGGTAATTTCGTTATCCCGCCCACAGTTAAGGCGTGGACGCTTTTGAAACGTTTATTCCTGGTAGAAAATTTTGTTTTTTGCGTATTCTTTTATCTACGTATTCTCTTTGCGGTCAATCTCTCCCAGATGATAAGCGAGGAGTTCTCTAAGGGTCATATAAGTATCCTATACTACAGAAACTATCTTGTTACAACAAGACACATCTCAAGCCTCAATGTGTCAAATAATCCATCCATCCATCTAAATTCGAGACAATTCAATACTCATAAAAATTTATGACGATAGAATTTGAAAACGATAATTTCGCTAACATTTCATGATTGTGTCATTCAATTTACTAACCAGGTTTTCTTTTTATCGATTTTATTTATAATTTATGATGTTCCATTAAAATACATTCAAACTGGAAAAAACAAAGCTCCGACGCGAATAAATCGAGCATAAAATGGTACTGTCTAGCATTTAACGCCCGTTAATGTTAATGAATTTTCTAGACATTATGCTGTCCTGTTTGTTTAGGTGAAAGAACTGATTGTCTACTTTATATTCGTTTTCTTGGAGCGTGAAATTAATTTAATCACATATTTTTGACGTTTCTTAATTAAATAGTGTTACATAATAAGTACAATATTACTATACAAGTTAGGCTTTACCGCCATCTTCGTTTTTAAGAATTAGTACTTAAATTCAATCAATGTCTGGCCTGAGAAGTCACTCACAATTCAAGAGAACATGAGTACCTACCTAGTCTACTAAAATAACAAGTCTGTATTTGTTAATAATTAAACCAAACCAAAATATTTTTTGTACGTTTAGGTGGTAAATAACAAATCTCATGTTTAAGGAACATTACAGCATAAATAAGAAATTGTAAAATTCTCCTTAAAAAATTGTTTCCCTATTTTTTATATGTGTGTAGCATCCAACACATTCTTAACTTTACAGAATGGTGTACAAATAATTTATATATATGTACATCGATATATTAATATGTATTATTCAAATGTATCATAAACCAATTTAACGTACTATGCATATATACCTACGTAACTGCTAAAATCAAATCTCCGGCTAGTGCGTACGATGTCATTCTACAAAGCAAGCAAGCCAGCCGTGCCGGGAGCACTTCAACAACTTGAGTGGCTAATCCGATTCACTTGGTATGATTTAGATACTGAATTGCTAGTCTGTCAGTTAGCCCCATCTTCCAACATCATGGCATTTGTCAATCAAGAATCGAATGTTTCGAATCGCAATTGAATTGTCTCGAGTACTTGAATGCCGAACAGAAACCTAAGTAGAACTTAACACTTTATCAAGAAAATTTATTCATATAATTAAAATCTCTTAGAAACAAACATTATTAATGTACCTTTTATACTGTCTGTACGTTGAAACCATTACTCAAAAGCTTACCTGAAACAAATAAACATTTAATTATTCTAAAGTCAAAATAATTATTCGAGAGTAAGGTAGGGAGTGAAATTAAGCATAATAATTCATTCTTAAACAGGGCAGGTGTCCTTTTAAGGTAGGTATGATTATCTTAGGTAGGTAATGTCTGTAAAAGAATCTAGAAATAAAACCGTATAAAATAAGTCTAAGAACTGTTTTAATCACGAACTTCTATTAGTCCCACTATCTGCCGCACTCGGAGACGTCTCTAAACTTTAATTGTCATTGAGTCATTTCTTAGAATCCGTTCAGGCATTATTACGTGATTAATTAACAAGCGTCCAAGTTCACAAACTCACAAACACCCAAACTTAAAATGTGTAAAAGAAATTGAAATAAAACTCATTTAAACGGATTTTATCGAGGTTTTTTATTAATTTTGATCAAAAAAGTTAGCTTTTTTGGACAACCTACACCTCAGTCACCCAGTGACCACGAAGGCTGAAAAGCTTTCGAAACGTCGGGATCAAAATTAATAAAAAAACGTTAAAATCCGTTTAAATTAGTTTTATTTCAATATGTAAAAATCATTATGTATAAAAGTAGTTATTATCATGTAAAACCTGTTGTAAAATACCTGTTATAAAAACGTATTAAAATCATTGTTGGCGCGTGTGGAATACCAATGAAGTCTCAAACTCTGAATACGCGAAAACCTTTTACGATATCGATTTGCAATACAAACGATATGAAGAGTCCCAACATAAACACATTCGGGGCTTTTGGCATTAACTGTTACCAATAAGAAACATATTCTGATAAATAAGTATGTCAGCATTTAAACTGACGTAGATAGAGTCGGTACACAATTTGACGAGTATTTCTCTTTTTCTTGGGTTTAATAAAATTATCCTATTTTGAGGATTTGTCTTAACCAACTTCAAAAAATTGGGGCTTATCGATTTGGTTATTTTGTTTTCTATAGGAGGTACCTCAAAGTCGTGCCCTTTAAAATTTAAAATATAAAATAATCGAAGTAACAATATTACCCTTTTATGCTAGCTCGTCTAAAATGTTAGTATAAACCTGATGGCAAATTTATATAAGCTCACTACCCCGATGGTAGGCAGAGGTACAACTAGTGCATCCACGGTTGCCCAAACTTATTGCCGTATGGTGTGCGAGTTGGCGAGTCTAGTGCCGTATCAAGCACAAATTCCCAATCCTGGACAATTTCAGTGTAATTTTTAGAATCGAAATAAAATTATACAGGGTTATTTTGACACCCTGTTACTAAATGAAACCACATATTCGTCATCGCCTCTGCTTACCTTGTACCAAACATGAGGCTTGAGCTTGTAGTAGTTTTGCCAAAAAACGTGATTTAAGTTTTGAGCCTTTTAAATCACGCTGTACGGTTTTTGCACTAAAATCTATTGAATAAAATGTCACAGCTGACGATGTAATTATAAAACACAAACGCTTAAGAAGGGCAACTCCATACATATGAAAATACGTCTCAGGCTCACAAAGACGCTCTTGACACATTCCCGGAAAAAGTTGCGACAGTATTACTTTGTTCAGTGACAAAACGTAAAAAAATTGTGTTTGCGAGGAGTAGGTAACGTTATTCAACAATAAATAGGTATCACAAATTTGACTAAAAACAAATAATCATTGCAAAAGTTACAAGATTCGATTTTACTTAGGATTTTATTACATTTCATAGGGTAATCTAATATTTATTTCTATTCCTAAATTACAATTTTGAGCCGTCATTTCCAAAACGTTTAACTTATCTAATGCGCCGTTTGCCTTCTGTGCGCTTGGCGTTTTTATAAAGCAGGTACATTGAACTTGCCGGTATAATAAATGCACACAAATAAACTATTATCGGGACTCTTTTCGCATTCCAGTAATTGCAATAGCTGTCACTGTCTCGCAATAACACGGGTAACGCTAGTGCTGGATTCATTGCTATACATGCGTTGCAATCTTCTGTTAATCGATCCTTCAAATCGAAAATCTTAATCTTACGAATATTTAATGTCGCTGTAAAGGTTTCAATTAATTATACATTATAGGTTTAATAAGTTTCTTGAAATGTTTTTAGTAAAGAATATTTATGACGATTATTATAGCGTAAAGGCAAAATATTTCGTGTGATGGCCTATCATTTACGTGTGCTCATGTCGCGATATTAATTAAGCTTGAAAATTCATGATTTTTTTTTATAGCATAGGCCAGCAAACGAGCAAGTGGGTCACCTGATGGTAAGTGATCTCCACCGCCCATGTACGCCCACCACCAGAAGAGTCATGAGCGCGTTGCCGACCTTAAAGGAAAGGGATAATTAGGGATTGGGAAGGGGAGGGGATTTGGGCTTCCGGTTATCTCACTCACCGTACGAAACGCAGCAGCAAGCCACTACTTTACGTCGGTTTTCTGTGAGACAGTGATAACGATCCGGTCGAGTCAGCCCATTCATGCTGTAGATAAAACTGTCTACAGCGTGGCTCTACCACTCTAAATGTTATAACCACCCGTACAAGTTACCTAAGCAGCACCATAATTATACACATAATTCGCGTATCGTTATGTAAAATACAAAGTCATAATAAAATACATGTTTTGGAACCGTAGAACTTACATACATTTTTGAACCAATAGCTCATCGGTCTCAGCCTGCAATGTACTGTATGTATGCAATGTATTGCTGCTACATCAATGAGAATATCGATATGTTTATCGCAATTCCAAGAATGGGTATTTTTTATTCGATCATAGATTCGCGGATCGAATCATACACACATTAGGACAACACTAAAATTTATGATTTACTGCATTCCTAATTCCTTGGTGTGCGTGCATTCAAAGTCGTAATTGGTCAACTTGTAACGCGTAATAATTCGTAATGTTTTTGTATTCGCCAACCCCGGCTTAGTATTTCTATGTTATTAATCCATTAGCCAACCTGATCACGGTATTTAATTGTTCCCGCCAAATCAGTTGATCTTTTGATGAATCAGTACCTAAAATTTAATTTTCGTAAATACGGCACTATACCTTACACTCACAAGTTTAAAACAAACTAGGTATTCTAGTTTAGTTCACTTCGGGTCGTTTCGTTTGATGTGCGTGTTTTTTTTTTCATATTCCGCCATTTTGCTCAGTATTTAGTTTTTATTAGTATTTCGTAATTTTTATTAGTGCGGCGATCTTGGTGAAATTGATACTGTTTTCACAAACGTTTGTGTAATGTTTTAAGTGTGTAATAATTATTCGTATTGAAGTGAAATTGACACTAACCGGTTTATCAAGTTTAGAATAATGCCTAAGTGTTTGTGTAGTGTTTGTGTTAAGTACATACTACATGTATACTGCCGGGTATTTGGTATATTTCGCGGTATTATGGTATTATGTATAATTGTTTAGAAATCTCAGGGAGACAATAACATTTTATAGGGTTTTATTAAAATTTAAGTTTACTTCCGGCTCAGCGATACTGCACTACTACACAGTCGTTTATTTGCTGCTTTTGATAAATTATAAGCTATTACTTTACATCCGGGGCACAATCTTATGGGCAGGGTCCGATTAATATTATTCGCCGTAGTTGCTTATAAGATACGGTAATGTATGTGTGTGTGTCTCATTCATTCGATGACGGGTGTGTAGTGTGTACTGTGTACGATGTGTTGAGTTGTATATGTGTGTACGCGCGTATACAGACTGTTTAAAATTAATCTAATGTTAATGGCATTTAATTTGTTAGGAAATATTATTTTTTTATTTTGCCTTTAATAAGAAAGTGTCTTAGCTCAAAGTACTTATATTAACGAACACTACACATGGTTTCATTTAAGTATAGGGTGTCAAAATGACACTGTATAAGCTAGTTGTACTTAATTGTATAAGTGCTTTACAGAACTTATCGTAACCCAAAAAACAATATCCTTTATAAACGTAATAACCGAATGTTCGCAAAGTTGATGTACCGTAGTTTGTGCGGGAGCCACAAAATTAGTCAGCTTGATAAATATTATTCGAATAGTTAACTTTATAAATTTCAACTTTGAGTACTTCATGATTTTGGACTAGGCAAAAAGACTGCCAAAGTTCGTCATTTTCGTCTTTTTAATTATGAACCCAACATTATTATCTCGTAAGTAGCTATGATAAAATATAATTACCTAAATATATGAGGTAATCAACAAAGAGAACACAAAAACATTTCCAACTCATCACGTCTTATTACTGCTATGAATAATTTGTTTCTTAAACTAAATGATTCTAAAATATTTCGGTATAAAAACAAGCTCTAAAAACACTTTTGAAATCCCTTTGTTTCTATGACCATTGACCAACAAAGTTGTCGTCATGATCGTAACGAGTATCTCTTGAGACACTCTTATGTATTAGCTGCCTTTACATTTTAGAATCTTCATAAATCACTAGCTGTCCCGCGCGGCTCCGCCCGCGTGATCTGTATTTTCCGGGATAAAAGTAGCCTAACAGTGGCGCCATCTGTCAGCAATGTGTCACGCACCGACGCCATCTACTTAAAATATTGGTTTGTAGTACATGCTATGTATCAGAGATGGCGCTGTATTTAAAAAATGATTTTCCCTATTTTCCCGCTTTTCTATTGAAATTTTTCCTAGATTTTCGTTGCTATAAACCTCACGGAGCCCGAGACCTTTCCAACGAATGCAAAACCGTGGAAATCGGTTCGTGCGTTCTGGAGTTATATCGTCAGGGAGGAAAACCCGACTTATTTTTATATATAAGATAATATAAAATTTCAAATAAATATTATATATTTTATAGAGACGATCCGAGCAAGATTTTTTTCTATTATTTGTAGGTATTGTTAAGTACAGAAAAAAATATCATAATAAGATAATAATAACGACATTATTATTTGTTTTTGAATAACAAATAAGAAAAAAAAAATTGATCAGCAATACCTATTTATGGATATTTAACAAAACATTTTATTAAATATCCATAATTTAAGGACCGACGGTTTTTGTGATAAGAAGAATATA
The DNA here is from genome assembly GCA_949126905.1 of Amorpha juglandis. Lineage (NCBI taxonomy): Eukaryota > Metazoa > Arthropoda > Insecta > Lepidoptera > Sphingidae > Amorpha > Amorpha juglandis. Next base: position 9,466,349 of record OX421380.1, read on the forward strand.
AAATATAATAGTATTTATTATTAATATTATGTAACTCTATGCAATTTCGTTAGAGTGTAAGGAAATGGCGCAAAACTAACTAAGCATGACAGTGTCATACGTTTTGCATACGCCGGTAATGGAACGGAAATAAAGTTAAGGAGTCGAACAGCTGGAATTAGTGTTTCACAGCCGTCATTCCCAGAATATACATATTATCTTACAGTTGCCTCAGTAATTCTCGCAATAAACTCTGTCTGTAAATACGGCGTTAATATTATCTGCATAACATAATTTTTCGGATTTTGGCCCATTAATCCTTTCAGTCTGACCAATTAAGATGGCAACGCCGTAAATTGGGAACCAAAAATATCTGATTGACTTAAATGAATAAATAATATCCTGAAATATCCGTAACACATGCTCTGCTACCTTTAAAGTGATACATCATGCTGTCGGAAGATGGTTTATCAGTCAGATTTAATAATAATGACGAACAAAGTTATCGCTTATTAATAGCCCATATATCGTCAATATATGTATTAAAGCTATTGCGATTTAATATTAATAATTTAATACATTAAAAACATGTTCTATATCTTTATGTATTGTAAGAGTTAATCATTATTATTCACAAATAAGTTGAAATATAAAGCCGAGATTCATCATCAACAGGATTCAAAACAATATTAAGTTAAGGTCTACAGTGGCATCAAATTCTGAACAGTCCAAGCGTAATGAATGCCCCATTGAATTTTGGCCTTATTATCAGCAGGCCAGACGGGTAGTAATGAGGGAAAGAGATGAGTGCGAACTCAAAATGTTCCCGGTTTCATTAGCATACAGATTGAATCGAGCAGACGGTGATCGAAATCCTGATAATGAACTGTGTTCCGTATACGATTGATTGTATTTAAGATTTTCCTCTGTTAAACTATTCCATTAGGATTTCTTACATCAATCTGCTAATTATGCATGTGATGGGAAAATTCATGTTTTAAAATAGTACCTATTTAAATTGATATATTCATAAAAATGTCACTTACCTCATGGCCCTTAATTTCTATAGCAGTATCAGTCTTTCCAGTTTGGTCAGTTTTTAACAACTTCTGGTCCGTCATGGTACATTCGTTAACTAATATTTCTTTACTATTCTTTCTTGAATGGTTAATCACGTCGGGCTTCCCTGCGCACATCAAATTACTAGCGTTCTCGTTTGTACAATTCTCTTTACCCAATTTTCGATCTTCGTCTAAACGTGATTTATCTTCAGAACTTTTCATTTTGAAGCATGATATCGATTTCTTATCCTCTCTGGCCCCGTCCCTACTAATTGGATCATTTTTATCACTTTTGCGTTCGTCTTTTTTGTGGCTCTTGGTATTTTCATTCTTGAGCCTTTTTTTCTTGCCGTTCCATTTTGAGTTTAGGTTTTTAGATCGATTGCTATCATCGCTACTGCCAACACTATCTGAGCACACGGGATTGACGTGAATTTTCGTTGACTTTGCTTTACGTTCTATTTTTCTAAGATTCAATAGAGTTCCAGTGGAGTTAATGAAGGATGGCGACGAAGCTAGCGAAGGTGAGTTATCTTTGATCTCGTCGTTGAACCGTCCGTCTGGTTTGTGCAAAAGTTTGATGGCTTTCATGGCGTCGACGTTGTTATGACGTATTTTGCTTGTGCCCAGTGGCCCCATAGCTACAGGTGGTCCCCCTTTAAAAAGTAATGCCGTTTCCGTTGGTTGACACACACAAGCTAGCATTTTTGCCACGTCATTTATAGATTACTTAAATCACTATTATCACTCACATTTTTGGTGTAATTGGGATATCTGTTTTATGAGACATAGTTATAAATCGGCTGGAAACCATTTAAATAAGTTGCAAACTAAATAAAACTATAGGATCATATAACACAAACTCGAATGATAACACATCACAAGTTAACGTCAGTAATCTATTTAAGAACTCTCGCAACGTATTCATGTTATGTGGCGTTAAAATAACGACACCATTGTTTCTAGCCCGGTGGAGGAAAAAAAGAAAAAAATACTTATTGTGACCAGCCACATTTCAATAGGTAGAATCAACTAAAAAGCTTAGATTGTAGTGTGCTCATTATATAACGGCCGCATGCAGCTCTGCATAGTATATTGGCAAAACGACCAACCGTGATCTTCCGTTGGACCGTTTGGTGACGTCACGTCCGACTTTAAGGAGGGAAGTATAACCTCTATTTACACGGGTATACTGCTTTGTAACATAAACCTGGCACGTTATTTTAATAGCCTTTTATTTACTAAATCGTATGTAAATAAGAGTCTTTATAAGAAAAGTTTCATCGGCTAAATAAGCAGAAAACTCGCCGCAAACATTTGTCCCGAAATCCTTTTTGACATAGGAAAAGTTCAGAAGCCGGTTACTGATGTAATGTATACATACGTAGGTACCTTAGGGATGAACCAAAAGTTGACTTTATCGTATTTTCCTTTTGCGTAACGTGAATTCTGGTATATACATCAATGTTTACAAATCTACAATATTGCAATTAAAGGAAAAAATACAATCGTCATTTTTTCGATTAGTTCAGGACATTGATACAATAATTCTGACTGATAGAGACATAAACAATGTATTGGACGAGGACATATTGTTAATATTTTTTTTTTAAATTACTACATTATATTTTGTTATTAAATGATACCTTAAAATAAACTGTAATTTTAAAACAGTATGTAAATTTATTTTCACCCTAATTACTGGTATCTTATACTCATCAATTAAACGGAACTATTATTTGTATATTTCATAAGTTTTTATATTCAGAACTTTAAACGTCCACAATTCATAAAGGTATAATGAACCAACAAAAATCTTGCATACATTTCATTGAAAAACCTAAATCCTCTACTGGTATAAGTTAACCAAATATTGATAAAGTAAGTGGACGCTGCGGTGGCAGTATGTACGGGGCCCTGGGAATTTCGTCTGAAGTGAAATTATCCGACCACCGTCATGTGTACTGAATGGAATGCTTAATATCGGTCCAGAAATAGCATGCAGGAATTTTACATATTTTTAAATTCTACACAGAGAATTTCGCCGAAGAAGGTACGGAAAGGTAAGCATATAAAAATGCATTATTAAAAACGCCTTGCGTTATTGAGTTCGTGTTATGGCTTAGATCTTTAACTCAATCCATAATACTAAGATTATACTCATAAAAATATATTAGAATAAGTGTATATGGATAATATGTATTTTTTCTGCTTGACCTTATTACGGCATAATGCCAGGGTCTGCCTAAACATCGTTATTTGACGGCACATTTGGTGTTTTTGAGGGCGACCCGCCGTCTAACCACCACAACCCGCAAAGGGCACTACGTTTTGCCATCGTCTCGTCCGTTAACCCAGCAGAGTATACCACGTAGTGAGTTTGGCATTGGATCTAAGATATTGATGGCCCACTTACACTCACTGTACACTGACAATATCATATAAAATAATCCCTTATTTTATTTTAATTAAATCCCATTATGATGTAGAGATGTTATTACATGACACAGACCAGAATATAACAATAAACTTTGTTTACGAGGCCGTGTTATACAGGGTTAATTTTAAAACACCAGCAACCTCGCAGGACCAGATAGCTGACCCCATACGGAACAACTTTTGTTCTACGAGTTTGGATATAACTCAATATATTAAAAAAAAAAGATTTTACAAGTTTTTGTTGTGTCGTGTTTTTCTTCGTAGAGTGCGGCGCGGCGCGGCGTCCGCGCGCGACATCAAACGCGCCGCTCAGCTGCTCGGGCGTTGACCTTCAAAGGAGCTAGCCCGGTTCCCCACGCTTCGCGTATTTGTTTACGTAATCTGCGATGCGCGTTGTAACGTTCAAGACGGAAATTAAATGAATACTTATTTTTGTATGAAAATAAAATCTAACAAATTATCAAAAGTCGTAGAACAAAAGTAGTAGCTTATAACCTTAGGAATCTACCCCTGCGAGGTTGCTGGTGTTTTAAAAATAACCCTGTATAGTTTAAAAAAAAATCGTATGACGCGGCTCGTAAATTACAGTTTCCTATTATGAAATATTCTCACCATGTCGTAAAAGAAACTCTCTCATCTAAGTGGGGCTTTACTCTGTTCTACTCCGACCTTGAAGTAGTCTGTAGAGAAAATCATCACAACATATTTGGGCCATATAAAGTTATTATCAAGTCATTCGAATTTGTCAATAAAGTACAATTCAAAATGTAATTAGAAGGTGCCAATTCCAGCTGACACATGACCCATTTACTTAAACACGTTATTAATCTGAGTTTTGACTAGTCACTGTTTTGTCATTATATTTATATCATTTAAATGGATTGAAAGCAATAAAATAGGAATTATATTATATTTATAGATGGGGCTCAACATGTTTTAAAACCTATTAATAATACATAAAACATTGAAACACTCAGAGTAACGCTCAAAAGCTTTTTACATTCTGATTATTGCCGCTGTGTAACAATTAAAAAGCGTTCCCATATTTCAACTTTCGTACTTTACAGCAGCTATAATACTAGTACATAATTAGCACTGGAAAAAGTGAAGTTTAAATAATCCGTTGAATTGGGTCAAATAAAATCGTCTGTGAAATGAAATTCACAACGAAGATCGCATTATGGCTTTTAGCGTAATAACGGCTTGAAACTGTGTAAATGAAAACACCCAGACCGTGAATAATAATGATACTAGTATGAACTTATATACATTTGAAAGTTAGGCCGTTCGTGAGTTTAGACGTTTGTAAATGAATTTGTTCTCGGTATGGCGTTAGGTACACTCGCTACATCATAGGATGGAAAAAGAGTAACGTGGTGCGCCACTTAGTGCTGCCTCTGGCTACCCCTGCGGGGATACAGGCGTAAACCTCTTTATGTATAGACTATACAGTCTTACCACAGCTGCTCACGAAAATAATGGAGCAATCTTGTAAATGTCTACAAACAACAGTAATTGGATGCTCGCTCTGACAACGTATTGTATCAGAATTAGCAAATACAGAAAATAAATTAAATAGCAGTAAATTTCTTGCTTAATTTAGAATGTAAATACAATAGACTACATCATATCTTATATATATAAAAATGAATCGCTGTGCGTGTGTCTCGCCAAAACTCGAGACTGGCTGTACCGATTTGGCTGATTCTGATCTTGAAATATTTGTGGAAGTTCAGGGAAGGTTTACCCGGTGAGAAAAAATGAGTAACATATATAATAAGTAAAGGAAAACACTAAAAACGACAACTTAATTTTCCAATACAAACTGTTCCTGGGTATGAAACACTTGATGTCTTTTTGATGTGAAACATCTATAAGCGCAGGTATTAACCGGATTGTTGACGTTGCGAAGCTTGCCGTGATGGCGGGTCGCCATGCTATACTAGACAGGGACAGGGACAGGGACAGGGACAGGGACAGGGACAGGGACAGGGACAGGGACAGGGACAGGGACAGGGACAGGGACAGGGACAGGGACAGGGACAGGGACAGGGACAGGGACAGGGACAGGGACAGGGACAGGGACAGGGACAGGGACAGGGACAGGGACAGGGACAGGGACAGGGACAGGGACAGGGACAGGGACAGGGACAGGGACAGGGACAGGGACAGGGACAGGGACAGGGACAGGGACAGGGACAGGGACAGGGACAGGGACAGGGACAGGGACAGGAAAGGGACAGGACAGGGACAGGACAGGGACAGGACAGGGACAGGACAGCACAGCACAGGACAGCACAGGGACAGGACAGGACAGGACAGGGACAGGCACAGGGACAGGACAGGACAGTACAGGGACAGGACAGGACAGGATTTTGTTTTTTTTGACAGGGACAGGACTGTGACTGTGAGCTGACTTAGGTCGTCGAAGTCAATTAAATGTGCGACGGGCTACCTCACGTGCAATGGTGCAGTACCTCACTTAATTGCATTTAATGTAAATGAAACATTTGTATTAAGTTTTGACCACATTTTACACAAATATATGTAGGTGATACGAAGTTCACCGGGTCATCTAGTCATTTATATTTTATTGAAATAGTTTCGTAAGTATTTTTGTATAAATGTCGATCTTTCTACATCACCACATAATATTCACAAAAGAGGTCACGAACCGTCACCCACACGTTGTGTAACACTATCTAAGTTTCTTTTCGCTATGACATGTGGCTTTAGATATAGATCGTGGGGCAAATGTAACAGAAGCCAATCGGCAGTTCCGGGCTGGAAGCGAGCGCCCTTACTAAGACTCGTGTTGATATCGATTCGATATCGAGAAAATGTTTGTGGAAATATGGTTTTATGAAACGTAATATGGTCGATAAAAACTGTAGATATAGCGTGAATTGATTGTTGTTTAACTTGTGTACGCGTAGTAGTATTAACATGTAAGAGAACTTAGTGGATTTTTTAATTGTGTCATTCTGGGTGTATTGTCTTATCGAAATTATGCACAATATTTTGCGGTTACTATTAGCTGAAAATTTTAACAGATTAAATTGTTACAACCGCTTTCTCACACAGATATTTACATACAATAATTTCTACCCCCTATCACTTTGCGCAAAGATTGAACCACGGTGTCTCATAATAAAGTTTTCTGTGCTCTATTGAGACTGCAAACAAGGAGCAACTCCTATGATTACTTCATTTTATTCAATAAAAGCATTGTCAATATCTACTGAGCAAACAAGGTTATCAGTTTTATCTTTAGGTATGATGATTATGTTGAGAATATTGAGGTCGCTGCATTTTACTTTAAACGATACAAAATTAGACAATATAAAAAAATATTATCATTCATTAGTTGAAACTGTTCATTTTGAAAATAAAAAGCCAGGAAGAAGCCATTAAAATAGAACGTACCCACTATTCAACCCCAAGCTCTAGCGGAAAATTAAGTGAAATCCCACACAATGGTTACGTGACGATCTTATACCTCCGGAGGATGTTTATTTTTTCAACTATGACATAAATCACGAAAACAAAAGCTCCACACACAGGTGGTTAATTGAAAGTTATTGCAGAAAAATAAACAGACTTACAAAGTTTCAAAATTTCCAGCTTATAGAGGAGTTACTGCAAACTTTCATATTGAGATCTCGGAATTTACATTTTTATCTCCTTGCGGGGTATTTGAGACACAATCACTTCCAAAGAAGGCGACAACGCAATATGGAATATTATGAGCTACTTATACAAAAGAGATAAGACTTGACAGGTGACCGAGCGCGATATTTCTTAAGGAAAAAAATCTCTGCTCGCCCCGCATTTTGATATGACAAGGCAAGAAGCGAGCGATGTTGAAGCAGTACAAAATTTAATCCTAGCTCCGACTCCCCTCACACCTGCTATACTTTATAAACCTTAACCACAAAGTTTACGTTAGTGCCATCTCTAAGATACGAGAAACTTGAAATGTGTCTTGGGTAGGTGTACCTTTCATCTGACTCGACTCGGCTCTAATAATATCTGTTAATGTGATATTTAGCAATATATTTAAAACTATTTGATTGTCTTATAAAGTATTTATTCAATACATATTACAATTATTAGTGTGTAGTTACTACCTTTACTTAATTATTTTCTTTATTACTGTTTGGCGTTATCCGCCGTAGGTCATCCGCCTATTCTGTCTCAGGCCTCTCGATTTGCTTCTTCCCTCTTTAGAGCACGAAGAAGCATTTATATAGGCCGCCAGAAGTCTGGTGAACACCGATAAACTCATTTTTGTCGATGGTCGCTTGTTTTTTGAACTGCACTACGCTTACCATCAGGTAAATAAATATTAAATTAAATATTATTAATAATATTCAAATATTTTTAATAAATAAAATAAAAAGTATAGTACAGTCACTTTGCCGCGATTAGTTAAGTGTTAAATTTGAGTACGCGTTCAAAGAACTTCATGATCTAGCACATAATTAGTGTAATGGCACGGTAGTCCTCACAATTCTGAAGTTTATCCCTACCCTTTTGGACGTAAATCTAACCGTAATTATTACGATGTTATTTATAAATCAATCAAAGCTATTTCGTCGATAATAATAAAACGAATAATAGTCATACACAATCAACTGTATCATATTTATTTAATTTTGTAATAAATCCGAGAGTCTAAACTGTGATAGAAGTCAATAAAGTTTCAAAGGGGAGGATTCCGAATTGCTGTCAACTTTCCGTTTAATTTAATAACATTGGAGTCAAAGATCACCTTACAGTGGTTTAAATTTGAGCAGAGTTGGAGATAAATTCTTGGAAGCACAAAGGTATTCGCATATTTTAAGGTCATCTATTCGTTCCTAAGTCTTGTGAAAATAAATAAGTGTATATACTGCTTTACTTTATTAATGAAACGAAAACAGATCAGCAGCTTTAGTACGAGATTTTGCGGTGGTTGTCAGATCATTTGAAGCCAAGAATTATGTATGAAGCTAATACGTTTAAGACAATCCGCTAAGGGCGCTATACGGATTTACAGAGATATTTTTATTAATACGTAATGACATGACAACTATCCAATTTACTCGCAACGTCTTATTATATGGGCACTGATTAATAACTTCCGTGGTGCGGCGAATAGCCGGCTACCATGAGGCCGCGGGTTCGATCTTTGCACCGAGGCAAGTGACTGTGTAATCCGCAAATAATTGCTCCTATTTTGGGTGTTGTGGGACTGTAAGTCCCTCGCAGTTCCTGATACAATAAAATTTAACCTAGTGCTATGTCAGGACTAGGTATTTGTGTGACTGTTGAGTGTATTATAATTATTATAATCAAATTGTTTTGAAGATGATAGGAATAAAATTTCGTAATTGAATGATTATTCACCGTGTGCGATTCACATTAGTCAAGCGCAAGGTGTCAGGACTCTGTTTTAACTACAAGCACGTCAAGAAGAAATATTTTCCCGACTTCCAAAAGCACTTCAAGGTATTCGCAGAATTAATAACATAATAGGCTCAAGATAATACAGAATTTATTATTAAAATCTAATCTCGCGTGTCTACAAGCCGTGCCGTAATGAGATAAATCTCCGTCAAGCAGTAACTCATCTGGGTAATTGGTTAATTACTTTTACTTACAATCCTCTTAATGAAGAGCAAATATTTATAATCTAATTCATTCCTTCGATTATTTATATTTAATTAAATTAAAAACCTAATTAAGGTCGCAGGAAGTCGCTGGGTGCAGGCCGCTTCCAACAGGTCGGTCTGGAAATCTTTGAGGAGGCCTATGTTCAGCAGTGGACGTCCTGTGGCTGATGATGATGATGCAATATTTGATGTTTTTTGATTTAATTATCGTAGCTTCAGTTTTTTTAATATCTGCGATACAAAGTTGGCACTCACTTTCAAAGTCCGTCCATGGTACAAAAAACTTAAGTCGTAACGTTTGCAGTTATTTTATTTTACAGTTTGGATTTTCGTTGAGTAAAACAAGTTTAATCATAATACTCTACAAACAAAATTCGAGGACAGCGTTAAGAGAAAAGCCCGCTAGTAGATTAAAAAGCACGACTCTAACGAATTTAATTAACTAACATCTATTTGGTGTTGTATATTTCATTCGTCTTACAATAAGATCCGATCAATCTTTGTGATATTTACTTATGTGAGTTAAGTAAATAGACTTACGAAAAAAGACTAATACAATCAGTATTAAAGTTCCTTGCTGTAATTATTACTGATTGTTTTTTTTTTAGTTACATAAACTGAAGCATCTGTCATATTTAAAAGTTAGACCCGGTGTAAATCAATATGTGTGACATTTGCGTAAGTCCTACGTATGCCCGTAAGTAAATTTTACAAATATAAAATGAAATAAAAAATCATCTTTCTATTGGCTATAAATGGTGTACTACGGCGATATGATCAATTGTGTGATAATATTAAGTATCTCATTCACAATTACTGAAGCGTGGCCAATACTGACAGACACGCGTAAAGGACTTACCAAAAGTAATATGTATTTACCCATCCAGTACAATCAATAATTTTGCCAATAGGCACAATACAGTAGGCGTTTAAGGATAATCCGGGGACCATTAAGCTCAAATAATCTAATAGAAAACGGGCTCAGTTTAAAACTGTCATAAATCAATTTAGGCTCACATTCCTAATCAGGTTATAGGAACAATTCGAATGGAAGATATCCGTTTATGGGTAAAGGTAATTTTAGTAAAATCCAAATTGACTTTACCCTAAGGATATACGCAGGGTTGCCGGAAAGCGGATACTTTCTATTGGAATTGATTTGTATCAAGATTAGCGTGAATTTTCCTCAATATGTACACGGGTTCGTTTTGTTTGCGAAGTAGTGGATACAATACAAAACTTTCTCGAGGGATACCTTCATCTTCACTAATCCGATCTTTGCTCTTATTAGTCAGTAATAAAACATCTAACGAGTCTACCAACTCGTATTAGGCCAGCATGGGGAAAGAAAAGCCTAACCCCTCTCTTAATGTATTCGTTATGCTTATGGAGTCGTGCTAATCCAATCGTAGATATCATCACTTCTATGAATGCTTATTAAAATAAACTGAGCTACTCTAATTCCAATGAAATATTGTAAAACCATTGTGCTTTCAATGCTGGAGTTTCTAGCCGCTCTTCTCAGCGAAACAGTCTTTCGAACTAGCGGTGGGGTTTTAGATACGTTGTCATTTTATGGATCCAATTAATATTTTGATTGAATTTTGAATTGTAATTGAGAAGGCCATTGCCCAGCAACGGCATAGCATAAAAATGGACTGATATTATATCAATACAACATCAATCGGTATAGACGATAGATTTTATGAGTAATCGATTTTGGCACATCTGGCACAACATAAAACTTTTAGTCTTTATTTAGGTTCCAACTTTTTATTGCATTACACGTGTAAAGGCTTGGAATAAAAACAGAAAGTCGTGAAATTGATCACACAAATTTGCCAACCAACCTTTTACAGTGCAATAACCGAGTGTTCCGAAAAAATCTAACAGGGTCCACAGGGCAAAAAAAAGCGGAACAATGAATATGCAAGTAAAATAAAAAAGTAACCGAAGACTCCAGGAAGGAGTCATAATGAAAAATTCTTGACGTTTAAAGTCTACAAAACAAGGCTTCATAAGACCCTTTGATTCATTATAGGTTATTAATTTGGCCAATTTACAACGTTCAGTAGAGCGTGATCCACTTTGTAAAGATTACTGAAACATGAAGATTGGCTGACTGTATGAAACAAAACCCTAATTTATGGCAATTTTAGATTTTACAATCGAAAAAATCTATCTGTTAGTACAATATTTTATTACCGTGCTAGAATTACACAAATGTCAATCTTACTGCTTTTTAAATACTGACATTGGCCACTAGTCAGAAATGAAGAACAATTTAACGCAACATAATAAAGTGTCATAGTATGCACGCAATGTGTCAATAGGAGTACAATATGTTCTGGTTTGCCATTGAGGCACACTGGACAATGGATTGAAAGTGAACCTGACCCGCAATAAAACGGGAAAGGGGAGTTATTCAACTTCCATTCTGTGAAAGGATACAAAGGCTCCGCTACCTGTTGTATGTTGGATATAAAATACTAGTTTTAAATAAGTGACGTGGTATTTTTTAAAATTTTTTGAATATTCAGTTTTGATCGGTTAAGATCGGTGGCGCTTTGATTCCAAGAGTCATGTATATTTTATAGACAGTTTAAATTAACTTCAAAAACTAAATCGCGCTGCATTTGCTGTGTTTCGTTGAATAGTTTATCATTTCCCATACTCCGACATAAAATCTTAAGCAAATTTATGTTCGACTACCGACAACACAAAACGAACGATCAAAATACGTATTTGTCGGAGACATTAGATTACATACATAAAAATACGGTCCAATTAAAAACATCGTCCTTTTTGAAGATGGTCCATAAAATGTACTGCGGAACCTTATGATTAATATCCACATGAAACATCATTTTATCCATGTTATGAGATCTACATTTCACTAGCATAAAAAAAAGGTTTGCAAACGTACCGAGCATAATGATCAATTACATAGCTTAGTTCTATAACCCTTATCAGTTTTAAAAGTAAGAGGGAAAATAAATTAAAAATTATTTTTCGGTTACAGACAATTCTATTCTATGTCGAATGGTTTCTCAAGCCGCTCGAAGGCCTCGAAGGAATATTGTGAGTTAAGCAGCTAGGACCAACTGTTTACATGCTCTCCAAAGCACCGAGATGCTCAGTTGAAATACCATTAATGGCGTTTCCAATATTCTGTTGAGCGATAGATTTTGTATGGGAGATCTGTCAACACAGATTAACAGTAAGGAAATCGATGTGTAAATAGAATATTGGGATCGGTCATAAGCGGTCACCCATTTATAGACTCACTGCCAAAGGTTTGCTTAACTTAATAATCGTTTACTGATTGGTGATTGAAACTATTCTATCACGAAATGCTCAGTATCAGTCCCGAGTCTGGAATTGTGCCCGGTATGGCGATAGGCTCGCCCCTTGTCATATTATTGGACGGAGATAATGCCGACGAAATATAGGTGTACTGGTCACACCTCTGCGTACCTCGGGGATTACAGGCGTGAGTGCGTATGTATTAGTGTTTTTGTCATCCTATTAAACTAAAAACAATTTTAGATTTTTGAAGTGTAAACTTCTTTAGCGGCGTTGAGCACTTTTCTTGGGATGGGTATAAAATGATAAACTCGCGTCAGGACACGTGATCGAAAATTCGTAAGCCGGTGTGTTACATTTTTTATGTAATATAAATTGTCATTTTTGTGTACGATAGCGCAATAAATGAATATTGTATTTAAACACATAAATGATAGTACTTTTATACTGATAAATAAAGCAATTCGTGCGAAATTATTCCCTAACCATTCCAAAATATTCAAAAATGTACAACGTTAATGTTCAAGTTTTCACTTCTACCGGCACTCCCGGTGTGCAACCCGTTGTTTTTTATTTAGTCCAGTTTAAGGTCAAGGCCAATAACAATACAGGTTAACCTAGTCTAGGGTCAGGACTATGTGCGTGACTGTTGGATGTATTTATTCGTATCGTATTGTAAAAAGCTACCAATTAATTAGTCACAAACATTAAATTGGAGTTATCAACGTCTATATACTACTGTATATTCAACACAACGTTTATTACTATTTAATTTGTCGTATAATAGGGCTCCACGTATCGTGTGTGAGGTTATAAAGCTATGTTGCATCGAATTAAATTTTCCCATACAAGTGACGCTTTGTTAGCTCTACGTGTGGTATCTTTAGTGCCTCGCATTAATATGAATATAATATTTTACAGTATTAATCAACTCTAATTATATTATGTATAGAATATATAGTTAGTTAGTTTTATTTCAATGAGTAACATTCGCGTAAACGTAAGAAATCATTATAGAATATATATGTTAAATATAGTGCCGACAACAGTCAGATTAAGTACTATAGTAATATTTTATTATCCTAATAATATGTATACAAAGTGCCTATTTCAGCACCTCTTAAATGTTACATACCAAATAAAATATGAGATGTCCCACCTATATACCGGCAAAAGATGTCTACTAGCTACTTTCAAAAATAGTTGTCGTATACATACTTATAATTGGTTGATAAATCATACTAGAACATTGTCCTCGACATAGTAATATCTAGTAAGCACATATTCATTTTCAATAAAATTGTAAATATTTAAAAGATCTAGGCCTTATACAAAAATAATCGTGCATCGTCTGCCACCCCAACCCAAGCATATATCAACCATATGTTGAAGGTTGTTAATATCTTCTCAAGTCAAGATATTATTCTCTTTTTATAGCAGAGGACATTAAATGAGGAAATGGGTCTCCTGATGGTAAGTGATTTCCGCTGCATACGAATGACCCCAATACCAGAAGAATCACGGACGCATAGGAATCATGTCCATAATCACCAGCACTACCACGTGGCCTAGTTTTCGGTAGCTATTTTTATACATTCAGCATACTACACTAGTATTGTAACTAAGACCGTCAGAGCTTATTTTTGGCTCATGATAAGTGGAAAGCCTAATCCTATATGGAACATAAAATCCAACCTAATTATTTACAAAGAACATACTAGACAAAACTGTGTTATTAACAATATACTATACGTGAATTATTCCCAGCATGGTAAAAACACCACAAAATTATTTAAACCCTACAAAAAACACTAAAATCATAGTCTTCTGACAGTACCATGCTCTAAAATTTCCAACGGTAAGATATTCACGTGAAACCCATCCAGTCATTTATGTAAATCGAATAGGCAGGTTATATTTCTCCCCAAGGGGAAACGTCAAAGAGAAGTCATAAAAGGAAGCCGTGTTCGCTATCTTTAGACCTACACTGTGGCAGTCAATAATGATGTACTGGATATCAATGTTGACACGTGCGGATTGTATGCTAAGCTATTGCCGGATCTCTTTATTGATTAGGATGTTTCTATTTATTTGTTGTGTGATATGAATAGGCAAAAAATGTTTTAAATCACCTTTATTGTTTAGCACTCAATTTAATATGTTTACTAATATTTCTATTGTATCTACATAAATACAATAGAAATATATCTTTCTCAATGTGTATCTTATGAAGGATTTGTCCGATAGAGATCATATTTACACCATTTTTTGTTGAGACGATATTTTATAGCTATATACATGATCTACGGAAGAGCAGTAACAAGGACGCGGGTGAAGTCGTGAGGAAGCTAGTGACCCTATTAAATTAGAGGAATAATGAAAAATATCTAGTTCATATACAATAATTTACCCAGTAGGTTTTGTTAAAATAATCTGCGGTTCTCCACTTATGTTTTTTATCGTACCTACCGCATAATACTTAAACTGAGTTAAATTATTACATTTTAATACGAACAAACAAACGATGCGAGATAATAAACCCACAATGTTCCCGTCGATCTCGTAAATTAATAATTTTGGCATACGAGCCTTTCCCAGTAACAGCTCGTTGACACAGTGACTGCGTATTTTCGGGACCGTTTTTAAATTAATAAATCCGTTACTACTGCATGGAATGTTCACACAGCCTATTCTGCACTGAACCGAATCTAAAACAGCATATCGTATCATTTGCGAAGTCATCCATACATTGGCATACGCTTTTAGGTGAGAAATTAGGATAATTAATTCATCGCGCAATATTTTTTTGTTGATTCAAGTAATTATCTTTAAAAAACTTTATCAGAAATTGGTAATATCCATCTCCAATGAATCAAAAAACAGCATCCACATAGCGATTTCATAGCGATATCAGTGGAACCATTAAAATATTGATGTAAAAGCTTACGAAATAAAATAAAACTATTTTACAAAAAATATCAGCATTGCGTCTTCGGCATTTGACAAGCGGGCCAATTCTGGTAATTAAAAATGTTCAAAATATCATTCCGATCTAGTTTCAGTGCCAAGAAAGTTGCAAGTGGCATTCCGTAAACCATTAAAACTGTAATGCAATCAAAAGTATATTGAAAGTTGACTAAATTGACATCGAAATGTAACTGAAATGATATTGTGAATTAACTGAAATATAGTCAATCATATCGATATTTGTATATATGCATGGGTAATATTCTATGTAAATACGTAACAATCAAATCACAAAGTCGTAGGGAAACATTATATATTAATAATATAAATACAATACACTATTACATACACACACATATTATACATTGCAGCTGAATCCATGTTTTTGCACTGTGTGAACATAACCTTGTGGATAATACACTGTCCTTCCTCCTTCAGAGTCGGCTCAAGGCCTAGAATTGGTGATCCAAATTTCTTCAGTGAAATCCAGAAACAGTTCTAATTGTTTAGTCATTATTTCACTAACACTTTACTAACAGTCCACTAATAATTAACTCACGATATTTTGTCAACTTTTAATTAGTATTTATCGCGCGCAATGGATAATCATAATTAACTTATTATAGAAATTGAAAGATACGTACTTAAATAACATACACAACAAAATTAATATAAATCACGGAACAATAACAATAGATATTCTTTTTTAATAAAAAAATTGCGGCTCTCGATCTTAGTACTTTGAGCCTGCAATAACAAAGGTGTAATCACTGGGTGACCCACCACGACAATAAATTAACGCATATGTTTTCACTCACAATTCACAGAAGTCCGAAAAAGCGGGTTTTCAATTTAGGGGAAACATGAGAAATTACCTAATCAATTAATAAATAATAAAATTAATCAAATATTAATCAAATTTTAAATTAATAACTTCGTGCTAGAGTTGTAACTTTTCCATCCAATTCAAATCGCCAAAATTACTCACAATGCCAATATATTTTGTCCGCTGGCAAATTTTTTATAACATTTGCTTTAATTTTTTTATAATTTAGTCTGTGGTGGCTGACATTAGTTTGGAATTAAAATGATATCGAATTGACATCATAATGCTACTGGAATGATATTGGAACTTTAAGCGGAGCGGAATGCCACATTTTATTCAATTCGTAGTCTAATCTCAGTTTGGTTAAAGTTCAGTCTCAGTTAATGTTAAATACGAGAATTGGCCCGAAGGTCACCGTTCCTTAAACGCGACAGAGTAAACACTCGCAAAAATATGTATTCGTTCAGTCACGTATTGAAAATGAGTGTAACTTATAAACCTTCACGAGAAGACGACGTTATTGGTTTGCATAAGAAAATGTTCAAAAATTACTCGTATATAATAAAGGCGCGAACGCAGTACCTTAAATATTTTTAATAAAATTGATAAGAATATAAAAGTCTATGACACGCTGAATATTTCGACTTACAATACGTTCCTAATGCTTCAAGAGCCAAATAATAATAATAATAAGCCGAATAATTGGGATTATCAAATAAGAGTATAATTAACGTCTAACAAAGTGATCGCTTCGGGCGAATTCTTCCTGAAACCAAAATGAACAATACATTATGCCGTATTTGTAACTGGTATATTTCAGTCAAGTCTCTGGGATAAGATTCATCTCACTAATTTTCAGATACGCTTATGTTATAGAAAACATTAAGGTTAAATCACAAATATTATTAGATTAATTTGAAGTCGTGATAATCATAAACCTCAATGCAAGCTAACAGCAACTAAACTTCACAGCATTTAACTGACCGGTAATTGTGATTTACTTGACGCTGACTCATTTAATTATTCTAAAAGCAACCATTCGAGGATACGATTAATACAATGCCTGCTATTTGTATAAATTTCTGACGGTAAACTATAATAATGTAAACGCTAAGTTCCAACGAACGCCGACTAACTAATGTTAGGTTAACACGGAATTAAATTTAAAATGTTTCTTTAGTGTTAATGAGACTAATATTTTGTGAGTGGTAGAGCCACGCTGTAGACAGTTTTGTCTACAGCATGAATGGGCTGGCTCGACCGGGTCGCTACCACTGTTTCACAGAAAACGGACGTAAAGTAGCGGCTTGCTGCTGCGTTTCATACAGTGAGTGAGATATCCCGAAGATTTTTCAGCCCGTCGTAAATTCTACTCTGTATAGTTTCAAATAGCACCAACATAAAGAAAACTGAAAGTTTTGTAGAATATTTTTTCATTATATATTTCGTATAAGAATGTACACTGTTTCGGTTCATTTCACTATTCATCATCATCATCAGTCACAAGACTTCCACTGCTGAACATAGGCCTCCCCCAAAGATTTCCAGACCGACCTGTTGGAAGCGGCCTGCATCCAGCGACATCCTGCGACCTTTATCAGGTCGTCTGTCCACCTTGTAGGTGGACGTCCAACGCTGCGCTTGCCAGTACGTGGCCTCCATTCCAGAACCTTTCTGCCCCATCGGTTATCGGTTCTGCGAGCTATGTGGCCTGCCCACTGCCACTTCAGCCTGCTAATCCGCTGGGCTATGTCGGTGACTTTCGTTCTTCTACGGATCTCCTCATTTCTGATTTGATCACGTAGAGAAACACCGAGCATAGCTCTCTCCATAGCTCGCTGAGTGACTGTGAGCCGTCTTATACGGCCCATATTCAGAGGCCACGTCTCAGTGCCGTATGTCATCACTGGTAACACACATTGGTCGAAGACTTTGGTCTTCAGGCACTGAGGTATTTTGGACGAGAAGACCTTGCCAAGTTTCCCGAACGCTGCCCAGCCCAGCTGGATTCGACGATTGACCTCTCTCTCGAAGTTGGACCTGCCTAGTTGGACTACTTGTCCTAGATAGACATATTCGTCGACAACTTCGAGAGATGAGCTTCCAACAGTAATCGGGGTGGGCACAAGATGGACATTCGACATGACCTTCGTCTTGTCCATGTTCATCCTGAGGCCCACCCGTTGAGAAACTCTGTTGAGGTCTTCGAGCATTGTACTCAGGTCTTCCAGCGATTCCGCAAGGACCACGATATCGTCGGCAAAGCGGAGGTGAGTCATGTACTCGCCATTTATATTGATGCCGAATCCTTTCCAGTTCAAGAGCTTGAAGGCATCTTCCAGCGCGGCAGTGAAGAGTTTAAGAGAAATAACATCTCCCTGTCTCACGCCTCTCTGTAGTTTCACTATTACAAACTAACAAAATCTTTAAAGATTTTGTATGCAGTTATTACAACAAAGTAATGAACACATAGCTTTTTAAACTAACATTAGCTTAAATCTACTTCGTTCACTAATTGGCTAATTAGTGAACGAAATGGATTTTGCAAGGACTTTGCTGTGGGTCTTAACAATAAATGCCCAGCTTCTATTCGTTGCTTCTACGAATTCTATTATAAAACTGCAACTGACTGTTAGTACGAGCATCACGAAATAAAGCTGTGGGATGGTTTTGAATGAAATTAGGCACCCAGATAGACCATGATCTGGATACTTGATTGATTACAACCGGATAGTATACTAGGTATAACTTCCATAACTCTTTAAAATTAACATGCGTGGCAGAACCACGCTGTAGACTATTGTCTACTGATTGAGGTTGGCTGTCTCATAGAAGTGTAGCAGCAGTTTGCTGTTCCGTTTCATACACAGAGGTGTAAATCCCCCTTCCCAATCCTTTAATTATCCCCTTCCTTTAAGGTCGGCAACGCTTACATGTTTCTTATGGTATCGTGGGTGTTGCTTGCACTTGTACATTTGCTGACATCTGCTATAAAAATATTGGGTGTTGCGTATTATTTTTTCCGAAATGAAAATGCTCAGATGGGCGGGCTGTGTGACCAAACTGGATAGTCTGAGAAAAACATATATTAGAGACAGTTTTAAGATGGCATGTATCGCAAATAAACTCCAAGTAAAGTTAGCTGCGATGGTACGGACATGTGATGCGTGAAGATGAACACTCGATTAAAATCGCTTTGAATATGGACGCTGCCTGCAACAACAACCCCGAGGACCAAAGCGATTTGGTGGAGAAACCTAGAAAACATGTCCCGGAATACACCAGCAGATATAAATGACAGAGCCGATTAGCGGAAACATAGATTGCCGACCCCAAATGATTTGGGAAAAGGCACGGAGAAAGAATAGAAAAAAGAGTGTTGCGGAGTATTACTGGCATTCCCAATTTACATCGCACTACTTGGAGTATATGATAAGACGTAAAGAAACCACGCAACTTTCTCTTTATAAACTGTTATTTCCCTTGTGTAAATATTTATGAAATTGTGCTATCCTGTTTCGGTCACGTGAAGGTAGTAAACAAGACGCGGGAAACAAATTCTACCGATATGAATAAGAAAAGGTCGCAAGCGAATATTTGCTAGAACGTTAATTAAAAGTGTTCTATTTGTTTGACTTCATGAAGCGACATAATTTAAAGCAGTAATTTTTTTAAGTATAATGCTACTAAATGAAGGGAGCGTGTTATCTGGTGGATATCCATCATGACAGAAGAATGATGATATGTGCCTTCGGCATTTTTACTGTAGAGTACAACCGGCATGATTCCAAAGTTATGATTTTAACTATTGGTATGTACAAGGTGGTCGCGTATTGGGTACATCCCACTATCTCGCTCGCACGCGTGCACAGTAATAGCCATTTTACACGGTGATGTGTGGTTTGCGTCGTCTGTCATTTGACAAGTACCCCCCTCCATTAGACTTGAATGGCTTCGATCTTATTTATTAACTATTCCACAGCTTAATGGTCGGGCAGAAGAACGATTTTGCGAACTTTTTAGTACGAGCCGAAATGGAGGAGACCACGAAGCATTTACATTATGTCAAACCAGCCAATTTGTGCTGTAGACAAAATTCTGGAGTCTACTCAGTATACCAAGTACAGTAATTACAAGTAATAAAAATGCTGAAGGAAGGATGATATTATTCAACTATCCGTCCCATTAGAGGCGATGTTCTATGAATATATTTGTTCCATAGAATAAAAGACGGATGAATAAATGTTTTATAGCACTGAGACTTGCAATTCAATGAACAGTACAGGAACATGTGTTATGATATATTAAACACAACCGTGAGAACTTCGACATCCGCGGGCTTAAAATCCATATTTAATCGTCAAGTGTATTGATTTCCTCAGTTCAGAAACTCAGGTATGAGTTCGCTGGGTAACATGCTTTTTAACACGTGTTACTAAAAGATTTGGCTTGTAGTTTTTACGACCGGCAGTCCGACCGCCCGACCGCCGGCCAGGGTTTATACGAATATATTAATATGAAAAAAATAATATCAAGTACCTACTTAACAATTTAAACGTACTGTATAAAGTCGGCAATGTTTATCGTTAAACGGAATTAACACTAATGAGTAAGGAGCCTTAAACCTAAAGCCTTTATTAAAAGACTAAAATGAAATAAAACGTAACAATGCCGGCTCCGACCAACGGATTTACAACATTCGTTTTATTTTTACAACACAATGATGCAACTGACGACTTTCGAGCCAGTCGTCAAAAGGAAATCTAGGACTGAAAAAAATATAAAACCGACCGCAAAGGCAACATAAAGGTTACATTTGTTTGGAGGATCGGATTACGTCGACGTATATGAAGTTAGGTGTTTTCATTATACTGATTATAATCCTTTACCTCTCTATACATTTCGAATTATGGTATTATTGATCGAGCCTAGTGTTATTGAAATTAAAGTGATTTATTAAGTCGGAAATTCGTAGGCGGTAATTTAGTGAACGGAATGTTCAAAGTTGGTGATTAAAATGGCGACTTATTAATAATCGACAACGTTATACCGGTTTTAATTTGTTCACAAAATTTGGAATGCTAGTTTGTATGAAACTAAATTAAGACAAAAAAGAAAATGCGCTTAAAAGAAATGAGCTATATCGGACTAATAAATTCTACTGGTATTTATTTTTTAATCTTATATTTTGAAGTCACGAGCGCAGTGCAATGCCATGCTGTAGTTTATAATTCAAAGTTATTAGTGATGTTAGTACAGCGAGCGTGGCGCTTACCATCAGGCGACTTGCTCGTTTCGTCGTTCAAACAAAAAAAGCATCAACTCTCCATATGATTACTTAAAGGTTGATAGCCCCTAACAAATAATTCATAAAGTGTGTTACATAATATACACATAAGTACAGTACGACGGCATAAATTATGCGCTTCTACAATGTTTGGTTTTTACGAATTTGTGCGAATATACAATGAATACTCGTTCAACCGATTCCGGTCAGTCACTGAAGAGAAAAATGATAACACCATTTAAGCAATGATGGAACAGGGTTGCATGAGGTCAGCATCATCACAAGTCCTTAAATTTGAATTTTCCAAAGTGTGCCAATGTTTTTTTGTTTCTATTGTCGTAATGACGAAATTAAAAAATCGCTCGCCTGATGGTAAGCGTCACGCCTGCCCATAGACAGATACAACACCACATAGAACTTTTAGTCGCAGTACTGCACGTATGTTTACAAAATTAACATTACGAATTCTACAGATTAGATCAACAAATTAAATGAGTTGTTAGTTTGCCACATGTGTCGTCAGATCTATCTTTGGCTATAGTTCTAAGTGTAAGCTACCACGAAGCAAATGTAGTTTGGGATGTGATTCGATTATATGGAACGACTACTACCACTACTGCGCAAAGACCGACATAAATTGAATGCGGTTACTCTGAGACAAGTCTTAATTTGCACGATTTAAGTTAGTCTATTCAAAGCGAATAATTAACGTGGAATGATAATTGTAGTTTCTTACAAGTTCACATAAATGTATGTAGTGAATATCTTAGAATGGCAGACAGTCCTGATTACATTGCTGTCTCTGTGTCGTAGAAAAAACTAAGAGGATTTTGTGTGCAACAACGCCGAAAACATTCGTCCCGCCACGAGGAGCGGTCCCTTGATCTTAAACCTAACGTACGAATTAGACACTTTTTACTCTGAAGAGGTCTTTTATTTTTTAAATTTGTATATGTGGGCAACGATATGATTAAATCATGACAAAACTGTCCTTTGCGTGCAAATATCCCGATAGATTAATTGAGATAAGTTTGATTATTAATATTTTCTCACGAATTTTAAGCATAATATGCCTCACTTATATACTTTCTTAATAATCAACTAATTTTGTTTTCATCTCTTTCTATTAACTTTAGAAATCGCGTTGACGGAGAAATACAAAATAGGGTTTAACTAATCAATACGTAAGTAACGTTTATAAGGCCCAATATAATCAAAACTGATTCAATCTAGAATTATAATGTAGATTGAAAATGGCCTTGAGAAATTGCTTAGCTAAAGCAATATTTTCGAGAAAGGCGAACAATCTGTGACAAGCTTTCATAATGCGATTTAAATTATACTTTGCAAACAGTAATTAAGAACAGTAGTTATGTGTATACTGTACTTCGTATTACAAGCAAATACAAACAAGAGCAGCGAGAGGGAACATTCGAAACTTATTCTTTGTTTATTTATTCTCTTGTACTTGTGCGGCTTTCGTACATCTTCGCAACTGGCTTTTGTCCGGCTTTGGTCTGTAACTGCTGTGTTTTAGCTCACTAGTAAGAACTTATTTTAACTTTTGAACAACCTACACGCTTTTTTAAGCTCAATAAGATTCGTTTATATCTTTTGTATGTATAATTACGTATAACTTTTTACAAAGTAAAAGATTTTAACGATTATTTTTTCATTCAAAAAGTGGCGCCCAAAGTTGCTTCTTTTTTAATTTTAAGAAGTACTTCCACCCTAAACAAGATGAAATAGAGGAAGAATTTATACAGTTTTGATATTTATGCACCGAAAAAAAATAGCTGGTGGGAGGATACTTGTATCCGACCGGATAGCGACCACCGTACACTGGTGCTAAAACCTGCCATAGTGGCCCACCTTGTGTGGGTCGCGTTCCAGAGTCAGCCAGTGTATATCCGGTTCTCCTCAGGGGGCTTGCCCCCTGATCCTAACCCTTTTCCCATCCCTTTTTCATTCCCCTCCCCCTTGGCCCTTTGGCAGGCCGGCATGATCCTGCCGACCTACGATGGACACATTGTGGGATTGCGCTACACTTACCATCAGGTGTAGCGTAGTCACTTTGCCGAGCCAGGATAAAAAAAAAACATAAAAAGCTTTTTTGGTCCGTTTTATTTTTGTTAAAAAGTTATGATCGCTGTACACAATTGTGAAACTGATATTGCATACAATAGTTTTCTACGGGGTGTGGTCTCAGCAGTTATTTTCTTATGAAATAAATCTCTGAAATATGCCACCTCCCATAGCAAATTAACTTCCAAATATATTTCTTAAATCTCATGACTGTATCGTTTAAACTAGATCTACTTAGAACAGGAAGACCGGTAGAATGATCATAACAATTCCGCTTACATGCGTACACAATCATTCTTCGTTACAAAAAAAAAAATACAAAGGACCTCCAACTATTTATTCCGACGTAGCTTTACGCTTCTTACGCACCCATAAATCTTATTGCGCATTCCAGCCGAATTCTATCACCGTTACACCCGAGCCTTTAAACACAAGAGTGCAAAGACATAGCATTAAATTTAATATATAGTTTGCTAGTCGGAAAAAATAGCTAATAATGCTTTCGATGACTCTTAATAAGGCCATTTGATAGAATGCAATCTATCTTGCATGTAGGTTATCGACATAAAATAATCATAGTTTCTTGTCGGTCTTAGTCTGGTGGTAGCAGTCTAAGGTACAATTACCATGAGCTATGACTGGCTACAAACTAGTCAAGTTGTGATCGAAGCAATAAATTGCAATCAGAAGCACTGGTTAAATATGGGTGGACATTAATAAACTGCTACTAATTAAACTCAACGCAGGCTTATTTATCAGACTAAGATATTAAATGCCCGCAACGAAATAAAAGGCACAAAGACTATACGAATATGTTCGTACCTCTCCCTTCATGACATATTTTTTTTTCTCTGGGCATTCTTATGGTTAAAAAAGACCTACATCCTAATTACGTGGCATTTTCGAATGCGATTAACGGAACCGTGTTGTTATGAGTTATGGATTCTAATCATCAAATGTATATTTTTTACAACTGAGTAATATAATTAAAAACAGGAAACTAATAAAATGGACGACGGATTAAAACATGTAATAGCAGCCATCATAAGGAAATCCCTAAACGACGTTCCAACAAACACATTGACCTAGAGGTCTCAGGTGTGAGCCCGCCGGCGATCGCGGTCGCCAAACCATGACGTCACCGCGAAATATATTAAAAGCGATGGATCTCAAACATTTTTTCGGCCTAAGAATATTACTATTTTTACTGCCGACACATATACATACGTATCATGTAGTGTGATCAATTTTGATCATTTGACAGCCTCCATGGTGCAGTGGGCGAGTAGCCGGCTACGAAGCCAGAGGCTGTGAGTTCGATTCCTGTACCTAGACAAATGTTTGAACCACATGTTCCTCGTAGTTTCTGATACCCAGGATTCAGATTAACCTAATGTGTGTGGGGCAGGACTACACGTGTGACTGTTAGGTGTATTTATTTATTTATTCTTCTTTTTGATTTGCTCATAGTTGTTCCATTAATAATTGTCATTATTTTGTACTATTAAGTACTACTATTATTACTAGCCCTGTATTATACACGCTCCAATGCTAGGCACGAGCCTCCGAGACTGAATGAGAAGAGTAGAGTGAATAAGAGGAGTAAGGCCTTAATTCACCACGGTGGCCAAATGCGAATTGATATACTTCACATACCCATTCATATAGAGAAGTTAGATATGTATGTTTCCTCATGATGTTTCCAGCACCGTTAAAGCAAGCGATAATTAACAATGAATGCACACGTAACTTAGAACGTGTATGATTTTGGGGCTGGTTTCGAACCTGCGATTTTCGCTTCAACAGTCCGTCCCACCCGTGGAGCTATAGCTGCGTCTGCTGCTACTCAATTTTATTATGAACGAATATAACTGCCATCACCAACTCGAAATTGGTTACATCAATGTTATATTTGTCAATGTAAATTGTCAAACTCGAATAAAAAAGCATTTAAACGGAAAACCGGCACGAATACTAAGCGGACTGTGGCTTATTGGCAAAAATTGTGTGATGTGAAAGATTCATTAAAGTTAATGAATCGCTGGCGAGCGACGTGACTGAGTTGGTTAGCGAAACGCTTCGGTTGGCTAGCCATGTTCAAACGTCACACGCTTTTCGTAAAACGTGGTAAGAATACTACGAATACAGTTTCGAATAGTATATTCCGTCTATATACATTTTATTATAATATATTAGATACTATTTCTTTAAGGTACAGCCACGTTGTATACAGTTTTGTCTACAACATGAATGAGCCGGCTCGACCGGGTCGTTACCACTGTCACACCGAAACCCGATGTAAATTAGCGGCTTGCTGCGGCATTTCGTACTGGGAGTGAGATTTTCGGAGGACCAAATCTCCCTCCTCTTCCCAATCCCTTAATTATCCCATTTTTTTAAGGTCAGCAAGTCGCCCATGATTATTCTAGTATTGTGGGCGTACATGAGCGGTGGAGATAACTTACCATCAGGTGAACCACATGCTCGTTTACCGAGCCTCTGCCATAAAACAAATGAAGAGCATAGGTCTTCAGAACAGCGATAAACCTAATCAAACTACTTATTTCAGTGTTTTAAAAATTACAATACTTGACTTTCGCAGACCTTTGTACTATAAAACACAGAGGTTCATCTTTGAAGATAACAAATAATAATAATACACCCGACAGTCACACACATAGTCTTTATCTTACACTAGGTTAACCTGTATCGTGAATATCAGGAATTACAAAATAAATAGCTTTGTGTCACACAAATATTTGTCTCGGTGTGGGAATCGAACGCGCAACTTCTCATTCCATAACCGGCTACTCGTCCGTTACGCCATCGATGTTAATATGGCTTAATGATTTCCATAACTAAACGAGAAACGCAAGAAAAGCTTTCCGGCAATATTCCTGAATATTTAACCAAGTAATCAGTGTTGTAATATGATAATGTTTGCTAATCCAGTACTGTATATGAAATAGCGAATAGTGCGACCCAATTCTCACATTTAATATATATTTTTTTATTAGCCGGAATTAGGAAATGAGCAAGTGGCTCGCTGGCAAGCGTAACTTCTGCCCACAAATAGAAGCAACACCACACAGAACTTTGTATTACAAAACACTGCATGGTACTGGATTGTGCACTTCACCTCAAGACACAAGAAGTTTTCTAATACCCAGTAATTTTACCGACTTTAATGTCTTTAAACTGAGACAACAGCGCCGACACACTACTACTTGGCGACCGAAATAAACAAAGCGGTGATACCAACCGTCAATATGAGTGAACTACCACCCATATATGATGCGTTTGTTGATCTAAACATAAATATTGTGCACGAACGCACAGACAGCGTTGTTAAGACCCAACATGTAAGCACTGTATGCTAATATCGTTGAATTCCACGAAGTACGGAAATATCCGAGATTATCTGTGAGATTTGATCTTCGTTTGTACGATAATTGTAGAAGCGTACTTAAACGGTATTTGTCATTCATATAAATAGGCAAGATTTTCCTAAATTCATACAATTAGGCAACTGATGTAACGAAAAAACAAAATCTTTCACAATATTTATATTTTGTTGATTTTGCAGACCTTATATCCTACAAATTCATTATCCTTGAGTTCAATAACTAGTTTCAAGATATTCATTATAACGACAATATGATATATCATAACACGTAAGTCACAGGTTTGTCTAATGAAAACAAACTCTATGAACTGAACCGTCTCTGCATTTGAAGTGGCAACATATGGTCGCAACATGAATAAACTCTCTCACTACGGAGCAAGTTTAAAACTCGAACTTAATGGAAAGTTAATTCCAGATAAAATAAATAAATAACCAATTAAATGAAGATAAAGCTTTACTATAAACTAGATTGATAATTTATGCATTAATGTAACATAAATAAGTATGGTAACCGATTTCTTTACGTCATGTATTATACCGATAAATCCCGTTCGATTTGTCTTCTGTTCATTAAAAATACTACAGAGAACATATAAAGTTCACCTTCAAATAACACTAGTACTGAATAAATAATGTAAATTTTATAAAAAAAAAAATCTGTATCGTTTCCAGCCGGTTAATAACTCACGTTATACTCCAAAATTAATAGTGCTCTAGGAAAATAAAACTTCACTAAAACAGCCGGGTATACGAAAGAAACCGTATTGCGGCATCCCGGATGAGCGCGCAACCACCCCTTACCGAGGGCAGCGATCTACTGAACCGGCTGTCACGTCGACCGCCGTCGACCGGCGACCGACTACGGAATGGAAGCGGCCACCCTTCAAACCCCCCGACTCCAACACCTCACATCGAAAAATGCACACATCAAAATTCTCATACAAAAGAAAGCGAAAAGTGTTGCACGCTCTGTAATTTCTTGTGACGTAACATACGCCATTATTTATGTGTGTACATTTTCACATATACGAGTCCAAAAGCGAATAGTAAAAGCACCCAAACGTAAACAAACTGTCTATTAACTGCAATTCAAATATAACTAACGATAGCTCAGGAGGTAGCGACATGCACTGCCATGACGAAAGTCGCAGGTTGGAAACAACCCCAAGAGCATGCACTACTGACTTTCGTTGCATTGGTTCATTGTTGAAAAAAACATCTTGGGGAAACTTGCGTAGCTAAAAAGATCTCTATAAGAATTTCGAAGTTATGTGAAGTATGCCAACCCGCACTAGGGCTAGGTAGCCTAACCCCTCTCCTTAACAGTGGGACATTTATCATGCAGAACTAGTATTGTTATTCCTTCCACCTGCCCTTATCCCACTCACAGTGCGGTCGGCGCAACATGCCTTTTTAACTCATGTTACAGAAAGATTTGGCTTGTATTTTTACGACTGGCGTTAATCCCTCTGGGAAGAAAACATCCAGACCCAAAACAAGTATATGTGAATCACACAAACATTTTTTGTCTCGGTGCGGGAATTGAACTCGCGGCCACTCGCTTCACAGCCTGCTCGCTCACTGCGCTACAGGGGCTGTCAGGTATTGTTAATATTAGCTGCAACTCATCATGCAACAAGGCTTACGACTACATTGCAACTCAATCATAGAAATATGGATTTTTTTATTATAAAATCGTTACAAAACAGTGTGTATTTTTAAGTAAATCTTGCGTCGTTTGTTGGTGACAGTTAGTCGGGCCGTAACCCGAGATGGTCGAATATTATGGGGAGCCAAATATTAAAGGAGTCTTGCTGGGTACTGCAATGCGACCGCATATAATTCGAAATACAGTAATTAGTACATTTCATTACTTTTATGTCCTACGGAGGGACAAATGTCGAGCTAAATGAATAACAACAAGTAGGAAGTTTATTGCGTCCAACCCATATTACATTAAGGAAACTGTGTGAATGTATGTGAATAATGTTCTAGACGTATCTTATACGTATGTTCAATGAACGGTAGAGATCTTTTAATTGTACTCTTTTTTACATGTCTTTCAATAATAATGAAATATTGTGGACAGGAAATATACTTTTGTAAAATCAGAATAGTATCAACGTATGTACGTATAACTATAACTTTAATATAACTCATCTACTTAAACCTCGGCTTTTGTAGCGAAGTCAACGAACTCACTTATTTTTAAGCAATTTGTATTCTTCCTCGCTATTGGTGGGATATCAATTATTTTAACAATGGTTAACTATGAAGTTCTGTCGTTTTAACAGAACGTAGAATTCGTCTCATAGATATAAGTGAGTGCTTAAGCTTCCGAACAGTATTTTGCTAGTCATAGATTCTACCCATTTGGTTAATATATTACACAAAGTAATACAGTTCTTAAAACACCATTTTAAGTGTCTATGTGCATAATTTAAGTATATACTCAATACATAATATTATACACCTACCAACCAGATTCCCAATGCACCAAAATTCATATACTTGAAACGTTTAATGAAGCAACTCAACTTTTCGCATAGCTCGATTCGTAACTTACCTTAAAACAGTAATTTTATACGAAAAATCTAATAAAACTAGCAAACGCTAAAGGCGATGCGCACAACTTTACAATGTTTATTGAATTCGTACGTTGAATCAGTTTAATGTAAACGAAAGGAAGTTTTCATACCTGTTTGAATAACACAGAACGATGGAAGTTGGAATTTTGTTTGTAATTTTTTCGGTAACGTTACGACGTAGCAATAATTTGTTTTGGCAACAAGACCATTGTCAAACCTAATACCAAATTAAACGTAATTACAGCAATTAATTTTGTCAGCAAAAAGACCTTCAGTATTGGATGCGTCGGAAATTCAGAGGCACTACGCAGCTACCTAAAGTCACCCGCTTTGTGCAAATCCTGAATTAGAATGATGTGTATGATAAGAACTCACACCTGGTCGAATATCGAATATCCAGACAAACATAAAAATAAATGGATAAATGAAAAAACAACCTTAACGACTTTAAATAAAAGTTGAAAATGAAATAAAGTCTTTAGACTTGTATCTTCGTGAGCCTAAGAATGCTATTGAGAAAAGGGCGCCCGAGATAAGGGCTTTATCGATGCATAAAGTATGTTATTATGAAGTTGGTGGGCCGCTTCAAGACGCGCCGAGCAAAAAGGGCAGGCGTTTATTCATTGAGGAATCTATAGTATCTCTTTATTGGCACCTGTCGTAAACTTGTGACCTCTGCGGATCTGTATTTGCAACGTGTTACCGTGTATGGTTACGTCACCCTAATTTGACGTTTTCCTTTAGGATCATTAGAGTATGTTGTTATAGTTATGACGTCATTAGTCTATGGGGTAGACAGATAGTATTTCAAAACAAATACTCTGTACATCTTTTGAAAACATGACATGACCAAAAAACCAGTGACCACCGACAAACAATGATTTTATCGGTGGTGACCAGAATCATGCCAGCCTTTATAAATGCTTCTCCACGCTCCGAAGAGGGAAGAAACAAATCGAGGGGCCTGCGACAGGACATACGGATGCGGTCATCCTCAGGTCATATGCAGGCATAACCAACCATCAAGCCATGTTGCAAGCCCCTCGGAAGAACCGGACATACACTGGCTGACCTTGGAACGCGATCCACACAAGATGTGTGGGTCACTATGGCAGGTTTTAACACCACGTGTACAGTGGTCGCTATCTGGGCGGATATAAATATCCTACCACCAGCATTTACATTACCTTTACAAATTACGCATAAAAGATATTGCGATTATGTTACGAGATAAAATTTTATTCATTTTAAGTTTTCTTATATTATATTTTTAAGGCAAATATGACACAAAAATAAACATTTGTGTAAATTTCGTGAAGCGTCAAAATACGAATTTTATGAGCATTAATATAGAGCTCCGTATGTCCTAACAGAAAACAAACAATTGTTATTAACAGCTTAGTATTTATATTAAGCTTAATATAAGCATTAAGTTTTAATGACTTAAAGATTTAAGCAACATAATAAGTTAAGCATTAACTTAATAAGTCAAGCAACCATGGAAAACAGGCCTCTTAAATTCTCGTACTTACATCATACATTAAAACCAGAAATGAAAACATGTCAGGAGTGAGTAATTTAGAATAATTAATATTATTTAAGAGATCTAACGTTGCGATAGACACCATATTTAACAGATGCAAGGGTTATAGGTTACATTAAGTTGGGCCATTTTGATCCAGCGATTACGCGGGAAAATGTCACTTTAATGTTATGAGATTAAGCGAATCTTCGTGAGTAGAGCCTTGAATAGTTAACATAATCGTTTTATTTTGCGTTAAATGTACACACGAAAGTGATAAAACTATGAATAAATGTCTTATAAAACGTTTAAAACACGTTCTTATTTTACGCTCTTATTCTAGGTGATTCTGTGAATTATCTTCTTTAATTTAAATGGGCCACTTTCAGTATTAATACGATCCCTTAATTACACACGTCCCACTACTGGACCTGGGCTACTGACTGAGAGGAGTTAGGCTTCATGCTATTCTTAGACGGGTTGGTGGACTTCACATGTCTTCGAAATTCATATGGAGGAGAACTTGTCAGGTAAGCAGATTTCCTTATATTTACTTTTCTGTTATAGCAAGCGATAATATCAATAATGAACACAGATAATTCAGAGGTCCATGCTCTTGGGGCCATGAACTTGAGACTTTCGTCCACACTTCCGTACCCCTCTCCGCTATCAGCTAGAAATATAAAAAAGGTCGATTTTACTAACAGCATTCGATATTTTAGTAAGATTTTTATTAAATATAAATGTAGTTCTTGTTTCCGTAAAGAAATGTTTTATTGAACCGTTCATATTCAAACGACATCTTACAAATCATGCGCTAACTAGTTTTGCTCCGAGCTCGGTCAGCGAAGAACTGCAAACTACAAGCGAACAGTTCTATCATAATAATTTTACACAAGTTACGCTACTTCGAAGTACAAATTCCAAATCGAAAACTTTAATAGTGAATGTGAAAGAGTGTTATTGAATTCGGAATTTATCTACAGTCGAACTTCTTGTCTCAAGTAATGTTATTCATGTAGAAATGTAGGACCATGTAGCCACTGTGGCATACTGCCAAGATCGTCGCCTGCGTTTGCCTATCTGCCCTATATCATAGCTAATATATACCTAAGATATACTGTCGCAATGTGTATATAATTTACAATAAAGTGCGTAATACAGAATAGTGATACTCGAACACTATTTTGCGAGATATTTTTTATGTCTTAATTTATCAGATTAATAGCAGAAACTTAATAAACTAAATAGAATTATAGTAAATAAACTTCAGCTACAATTTTAAATAAAAATAGATATCTTAACTTAAATATTAATAATACTAGCTCTGTATTATATACGTCCCACTGCTGAGCACGGGCTTCCTTTACTGAATTAGAAGGATTAGGCTTAGTACACCATGCTGGCCTAATACGAGTTGGTAACCTTCACATACCTTCGAAATTCTTATGGAGAACTTCTCAAGTATGTACGTGCCCTCGCGATGTTTCCTTCTCCGTTAAAGTGTGCTATAATAATTAATACAAATGTAACGTAGAAAAGTCAGAGGTATATACTTTTTAGGCTGGTTTTGAACCGGCAACTTTCGTCTCGACAGTCCGTAACACTACCTGCTGAGCTATCACTGCTTTTTTTACTTGACATACTGAATATAAACTCGTAATACTAATTACATAATTTTGAAATGTAAAAATAAATAATACTGTATCATATTCAGCCACAGGACGTCCACTGCCTCCCCCAAAGATTTCCAGACCGACCTAATAATACTGTATAATGATATTTGAATATGTTTACTACAATAAACCCATATAATAAAAATACCAGTTCAAAGGACACGCATTACTCTCACCTAAATGAAGATATATTGGCGCATTAAGATAATTTGCTCAGAAGAGGCGTTGGGACGACGTAAAAGTGCAAAGATCAAGGCCCGTACTTCCTCTAATGAGCTGCAAACATCGGAATATCACACGCGATTTACCGGGACCCTTTCGCTTCCCCGCCTTAATTGTTGACAAATACTGTGTACGGAAAGCGCTGTTCGGAATGTCCTTCGACGTTTTTATCTTTTTTCTTTGTTGCAAGCCCGGAAAACTAGTAAGTGGATTATTCTTTTTATTTTTTTGAATGACGCGACGGGCAAGGCGCTCGCCTGATGGTAAGCGCCACGCCTGCCCATATACAGAAGCAACACCAAACATGTTAATAATCACCGATGCACATAAACATCGTCGTGCAGACATTAAGCTTATAAGAATACTAGCTTTTACCGGGCACGGCGGGTTCTCTGAGTATTTGAACCGTTTCAAATGCAAGGAGAGCCCGACGTGCCCATGCGATCCACAAAAAGTGGAGAGCCTCTTGCACGTGATCACGGAATGTCCAATTCACGAGCTAGACAGATACGATATTGAACAGAAAATTGATAGAAAAATAGATATAACAAACATACGGGATATAGTTAGTAATAAGTATATCAGATATGATTTCATAAAGTATTGCAAAAACATAGTTAAAATAGTAAACAATAGAAATAAATAAATACAATAAGGAAACCAAATATTACTTAGATATATAAATAGTTTTATATACAAATAGTAATAAGATAAATAGAAATAAATAAATAAAATAAGATATGTAAAATGTTAAAAAATTAAAAAGTAAATTCTGTCATGTATAGATTAAGATAATATAAGATTTATAGAATAGATAAAAAAAAAAAAACTGTAATAGATAAGAATAAATAGATAAAAGTTGTAATAGATAAGAATTGTTGAAAATAAAGAAAGATAGAAATAGGAACCCATGGAAGGGTTAGGCTTAGAAACGGTTAGACTAGGAAATGCATGCAAAGAAAAATAAAGAGAGTAGGGACCCTGAAAAGGGTGGGGAATGAATAGGGTGTCGAAAAAATTAGAAAAGAGACCAATAAGGTCCCTGATTAAGTTAGGGGAACGAGAGTGGGGCATAGCGCCCCACATCATTAAAAAAAAAAAAAAAAAAAAAAGAATACTAGCTTTTGCTCGCGGCTCCGCCCACGTGATCAAATAAACAAACAAACAATCAAACTCTACAGCTTTATAATATTAGTATAGATTTGATTTTGATTTGACAACGGAAGCCTTCAAATAATATTATTTTGGTAGCTTAGCAACGGAAGCCTTCAAATATGAATAATTTTCCCCGTTTTTGCAACATTTTTCACTGATGCTTCGCTTCTAATGGTCGCAGCGTAATGTTATATATCCTAAAGCCTTCCTCGATAAATGGACTATCCAACACAAAAATATTTTTTAATTCGAACCAGTAATTCCTGAGATTAGCGCGTTCAAACAAACAAACAAACAATCAAACTCTACAGCTTTATTATTAGTATAGATTATATAAGAATATATGCGTTGGAGATCTTTATGACATGAACATTTCTTCAAAAGTAAATCGATATCCTAATTATGACAAGTTTTTTTTTTTTATGGCATAGGCCGGCAAACGAGCAAGTGGGTCACCTGATGGTAAGTGATCTCCACCGCCCATGTACGCCCACAATACCAGAAGAATCATGGGCGCGTTGTCGACCTTAAAGGAAAGGGATAATTAGGGATTGGGAAGGGGAGGGGATTTGGGCTTCCGGATATCTCACTCACCGTACGAAACGCAGCAGCGAGCTGCTACTTTACGTCGGTTTTCTGTGAGACAGTGGTAATGACCCGGTCGAGCCAGCCCATTCATGCTGTAGACAAAACTGTCTACAGCGTGGCTCTACCACTCAAAAAAAAAGTCATGAAGAGAGTAATGAAAGTACTAGGTGTTATGTCCCTCTTATGCGAGAGGCCGTCTGGTATTATACCAACGCTTTGTCTATTTTTACCGCCTAGTAGCAGTGTGTATTTTGGTTTGAAGGACATTGAAGCCAGTAAAATTACTGGGCATTATAAGACTTAACGTCCTGTTTCCGGATAATGAGTGCAGTCCAATACCATGCAGTGTTTAGCAATTCAAGGTTCTGTATGGTGTTGCTTCTGTTTATAGACAGGTGTGTCTTACTTACCATCTAGCGAACGAACAGTTTGTTACGTCAGGTAAAGAAAGAAAAAGAATTAGATGTAGGAAAAGCGATATATAGGACCGTGTAAAGCTAAAATCTAGTGTCTACCTACTTATGTGATACAAACGTGAATATCCATACTAATATTATAAAGAGGAAAGATTTATATTTTTGTATGTTACGAATAAACTTAAAAACCACGGGCCCGATTTCAAAAATTCTTTCACCATTAGAATCCTACATTATCCCTGATGAACATAGGCTACTTTTATTCAGGAAAAAGCCGGAGGTAAAGCTATCATGTGTACCTATATCTTTTAAGATTTAACATTTTTAAATTTGTGCGTTCGAAAGCAATACAATTCGGCGTCAATAAGTCGACTGACGAAACTTTGCCAAAATGCATGACTAAAAGATCTAAAATGAAAGCAAAATTGACTTTGGCAACTGATAATATATACGTAAATATTTTGTTCAGCTGCATTGTTAATTCCGTAGTACTGTAAATACGTTGTTTTCGTCTTTTGCCAATAATACCTACTGCTTTATGCATCCCACATAAGACCTTATCAGATATCGAGACGGCGTGCTTGGGTAGTTTGCGGAGTTGTGCTAATGCGGGTTAGTCGACAGGTTATTTGAGACAGGCCTATTGAGAAGTTTGTGTAGATCTGTGTAGCAAACAACAAGTTTTGTATAATATCTGATTATTTAATTTACCTAAAGGTCTATTTTAAGATATGCGACCGACGCAGAAGCTCGCGATGCATGACAACAGCGACCCATTCGTTTTATATACAATTAACTGTAAAAGTACGTTTTAAAGTGTGCGACCGACGCAGGAAAGCGCAACGCGCCGCGCCGTCGCGCCCTTCCATACAATATCATGTGTATGGATTTGTCACTATCCCTTGACTCGCATGACACGTCGCTGTCTCTTTATCTCGGTCGCGCAAGTCAAAACATGCCTTAAGAATCACAAAGATATATCTCGCGCTTTGTTAAGCTATATCGTGGGAATCAATAATACAAGGGATTTGCGGTCCCACAACATCCAGACCTGAAGAAATGTGGATTACACAAACGTTTGTATCAGTGCGGAAATTTGGCAGCATATCGTTTCACAGCCGGCTATGCCTCCGCTAAGCCACGAAAGCTGTCAAATAACTAACTACAATCAGTTCGATAAACGAATACGTACTTACAATAGAGCTAGCAACTATTAAGGTAACGAAAGAAATAAAGTAAGACTTAGATAACAATTTTAATTCACGCTCATGTAGAACTCTAAGAGGACAGATTTTGAAGCTTTTTATGTAGTCACGTTCTTATGTAGTTCTTATGTAGTATTAACTACGATGGTGGTCCGATATTGATTAAGATCTGATGATGGAACACGACGAATATGGCAAACATCTTAATGGCAGCAAACGCACCAGGTTGAAATCGGTTTTTATATCTTTTAGGTCATAATTATCTAGATACAAACAATCTAGATGGACTATAAAGATTATTTCTATATTTACTGAGATACATATCCAAACACTAACTGCAATTAATGGTATGGCCGCTAAATTAAAATCGTTTAAACTTTCTCTATAAAAATATCAGTTTAATTTTATGAATATCATTTATAAAGTAGACTCTAAACTCTACATTACGTCGGATTCATAAAATTATAATGCTTATTACTGTCTTGGGTCATGAATTTTGCATTCATAGTACATGTTCACAGAGTATTAAGTTGAGAGTCAGCATTTAAAGGCTTAATGGAAGAATATTTTTATATTCTCCACGTTATTACAGCTTAAACCGGCAAACGAACAAGTGAGTCACTTGATGGTGACCAGTATAGAAAAATGAATTAATATGCGTTGCCAAATTAAAGGAAGAGAAACAAAGCTTAGGAAGCTCGGGGAATTGGACTTCCTCACACACCGTAATAAACAGAATAGTAAGTTGCTGCTTTAAGACTATTTTGTGTACAATGGTACTTTACTCCAATCAAATCGACTTACTCATACTGTACACTCAGAATACTTAATAGTATTACGTACTGTAGACAAGAGTGGCTACAACTTGGATCTACCATTTGAAATCTTCTATCTATGTATCAATATTTATATAGAAAATAGGTCTCGTAATACGTTGGACTAGACAGATAAGCTGATAATGATCTTGAGAGCTGCAAAATGCGGGCGGTTCAGGACCACCCGTATAAATCTTTGGGGCAGATTTATGTATTACAGTAGACTTGCAATTAAAGGACACTTTAGGATGCTAAAAACCCGTTTTATTACTTGAGCGAGGATATAAGCAAGCTCTGTGTACTGTTTAAGATATTTACAAGGCGAAAATGGTAATAATAGCATCTTGCTAAGTAATGGACATGCTCCGTGGCGCAGCGGACGAGTAGCTGGCTATAAAACGAGAGGTCGCGGGTGCGATAGTCATTAGATAGAATGTCATTACTTATTTCAATCTAAAAAGGATTAGCAACACTTAAATTGCTCATAATTTTTGTGACCTTTTCCAATTGAACTCTACCTCATAACGATTTATAAAGCCACAAGTAATAACACAAATTGGAATACACAATTTAAGCGTCGTTAACAGAGAATATTTTTGGGTCGCTACCGTAGGACGAAAGAAAATCCGAGGAAATACTCAATTCGTGGCATATATTTTTTTAGTACGTATAAATAACCACACATTACTTTTCGCAGAGTGATCCAATTATTTTTGTAACCGAAAGAATATAGTATTATATATGGTATGGTATCGGTCCAAATAACATTTTTAAATTACTATAAATAACGACTCAATAAAACTAAAAAGATAAAAATTGGTGTGTGTCGTGGGACACCAGGTAGGAACGAAGTTCCTTCGGCTAATGTAGAATCGACACAAATTGTAAAAAATACAAATTATCAACTAAAATAACAAAATATGTCTCTTTATTTTTGTTTGACAACATAAAATTACATAGAAATAGAATAGAAAAATAGAAATAAAAAAAAGACGTGTAGCACTCGGAGACTGCCGCGGTAAAGCTATTGTATAGCATTTTTTATCAACTTATGTAATTATAAATAAAAACTTATTAATTTAGACTTATACTGGCTACTAAACGGTGGACGGCCGTGTTCTATAATCAAAAATTCAAATTCAAATTTCAAACCGCGTCTACATTTCCAAATGTCATAAGTTATCTATCTGTTTTATTAACGGAATTTCGACTTTAACTTTGTGTGCTAGATATCAAATTAAGTTTAAAAAAAGTCTCATTTAACGGTTTTATTCCACGCATTTTTTCCACGCATTTTTTCCACGCATATTTCTTACGGTTTTACTATCACATTTTTTTCAGTTCGGTCACGCAGCGAAATCCCTATCCCCTCCAAGCCTGCCGTAAGGAACTTCGTTCCAAAAAATTGAGTTGGTTTTATTTATTATTATAATCACACTCAACAGTGGATACGATTACCTTAATATGTTGTAAGTATCAAGAACTATGAGAGACTTTTACGCTTGTGTTCAAACAAAATACTTATGTAAGCCCTGGTATTCTGGTATTATTCGTGTTTATGTAGTTCATTTACTATCAGGCAACCCACTTGCTTATTTGCCACTATTAAAATAAGTATTACTTAATACTTCATTCCGGATGTCATTTTTGTTCCAAGCGAGCAATTCATATTTTAGTTAAACACATCGTCGACACTGTAATTTGATTCTACAGATTTTAAAGATAAAAACACCCATCCGCCACTGTCAGTTACCGATGACCCCCAAGTGTAGGTTTTTTGAAACTAACAAAAAATATTTTAACAAGCTGATTTTAACATTTAACCGACACGGTCAATGATTTATGTTACAAATGGGCCTTCGTGATCGAGTACATATTTACATTAACATTTAAAAAGCAACTGAGTGGTGTTTATTGATTGTTACACGCCCAAAACATATGGTTTAACTTGTTTAGTAATTTTTACGCAAACTTATGTACACTCTACATAGTACATAGTATTCGTGAATATAAAGCGTACAAACAATGTTAACCTACAAAAATAAACATTTAATCGATACTACCAAGACCAGTAAATACTCCTACTTGCTCTGAAATCTTAATCAAAACGCCTAAAATAAACATATCTGAGAGACAGTCAACAAGTAACAGTAATAAAAAATAAACCCAAACCATACTGTCGCCAATAACCGTACAACAATTCGCTTTCTATAGAATGTTCAAAAAAATGTCTCTACAATTACCGTACCATAAACTACCGCAGGTACATTTAAAAAAAAAACTAAACGTCCCATCCGGTCGGGACGTCAAGTGGACCGTACAGCTCCTTGACATATAGCCCTTATCAGGAATTTTATGGAAAGCAGACGTTTCTGGAATTCCGAGACCACTTAAAGGTCTTGTCGATAATGCATACTTTGTACAGCGTAAAAGGATTCAAATCTAGCGAGCACCTCTCACCACAAATATACGAGTATTATGCGTCCCTTTAAAGTGTCTCCTTAGATACGGTGCCGAGATTTTACCAGTCAAATCCCAGTACTCGTTATGAGTATATTTTTATTTTGTGTTGGTATCGCATATTATCTGCATTGGATTTGAAATATTTTTGGGCTGACATATCACGTACAGTCAGAGTTGCCAGGCCCCAATATTTTTATTTTTTAAGCTAGACTTGGTGTTATATTAGGGCGAACATTTTGCCTTAAAGCCGAACATATATTTTTTATAGCTAAAACATACGTTTTAAAAGCCGGCCATCACTTTTATAATTCAAATGTTGGTTAGGTTTGTATAAAAGTTGCTTATTATTTATTTACTGTGGTTATTTACCGCGCCGCGCGCTTGATCAGCATATCCTGGACAGCCTAACAAAGCTAGACAGGCCAGACATAACCGTAAAAAGCCAAACATGTCCAGCTAAAGCCCGACACCTGGCAACCCTACGTACAGCACCTACTAGGATTTAATTTATGCGCTTCGGCAATAATATAAAGAATGTATTATAATATTAGATTATGTACTTGTTTTTCTTTTGAGTGACAGACGTGACGCCTTACACCAGATGTAAAAAAAATGGTGGAGTGAACAACTTTATTCCTAGTGATAATAACCAAAGAAGAAGTTGGCAATAAAAGTTGTTGTACGAATGTACACTGTTTAAATCACATTCTGACACCCTTTTTACTCTTACCGCTTATTTCTTTTTTTCTTTGGTAAACATAGGGACAAATATTTTGTTTTCTCTCATTAGAACAGTAAAGGAATATAATGAAATGTAATGGCCTCAAGTCTATCACGCTAGTTTGGACTTCCATTCAAATTTGGAATTCCATTCAAATTTGGAATTTTAATTCCATCCCACACACCCTTGTATGGATTGTGGCAGGCCGTGGAATTTCACGCCTTTGCCTAATTTATTCTTCCTCGTAGTGAAGTATAGTAGGCACTATGGAGTATTAAACATCATGCTTAGTTTAAGTACACCATTCTTGTACCATAACGTAGTTAGTTACATTTACGATTCTTTTTTCCGAGTCATAAGTCAAAAGAAACAAGGGTACGCTAATAAGTATATGCGAATTAGCTTACTAACAATATCAGCTCTGAACTATACTATCCCACTGCTGGGCACAGGCCTTCACGAATAAGAGCTTAAGATGTCCACTGGGAATTAGTATATTTTGGGCGAAACATGTATTAATTTTTATGATAGTCGCATAATAAAAAAATGATACCCAAAAATCTCTATCATTTTGCAAATGTAAAAATACAGCACGAAACAAGGGATTAAGCAGTATCAGCTATCTAAACGTTTACCTGATTAAAAATAAACAAAGCAAATATTATGAAACTTGGTACTTTTATAAATGCAACTGGAAATTCGTGCAAGCAACTCAGCATAATGCTGTTTGCACGCCCATTCACATTTTATTTACTTTTTTCGATTCACCGCTTTATTTTATTGTGAAATTTAATTTAATCAACATAAATAAAAATTTAATACTGTTTGTTGAGATCGGCAAGACCAATTTGGCTAGCTTTTTTTATTGTTTGTAACTACCCGAATAATGTTTATATAGAAGCAAAAAAATTAAAAGTTGCACAATTTTTTTATCCGTGAAAATCTAAAAGTGCTTTTTCTATGGGATTTTTGTATGAACTTAAAACTTACGATTCGAAGGTTGGATACGTGTAATTCTTTTTTTTTTGTTTTATCTGTTATGGTTCTTGAAAAGGTGGTACAAGGTAGTAGATCCCTCGTATACGAGAGGCCGTCTGGGTTGGTACCACCGCTTTGTCTATTTCTGCCCATTTTGCGTATTTTATAAATACTGGATTAAGACCAGTAGTGTACTTTGGGTTGCCATAATAACTACTTATTTTAAACCAAGATTAAAGATAATCTACCTTTTATAATAATTCCGAATTAAAGTTTTAAATGCGAAGATAAGGCGCCAATCTTTATTACGGTTAAACAGGTTTACTTCTAAGAGAGAGTAACCAGAAAGGTATTGTAAAATGCAAGCGTTTCGCTGAATCAAAGTAAAGACCTTGCGGTCGGCGAGGAACAGGGAGCTTTGCCTTTGAACCGCAATCTCGGAGTTTACGTTAAAACGATGTAGCTATATAGCTGTGAATATTAGTTACGTATCTATTGTTGTTATGCAACTTCGGTTTTATAAATGTTTAAATACATATTAGTTATATTAACAATAAATAAACTAACTACCTAACTATAGATAAGATAACTGGTGGGCATGCGAGAAGCCGTCTAGGTACCGGCGTTTTGTCTATATTTGCCGCGAAGCAACAGTGTGTAAGCACTGTTGTTTATGACAACACAAAACAATCATGATAATTTCAGAAGTAATTCCAGAGGGGGTCAGAGGGTGGATCTCCTCACATAATACTAAATCCACTGTCAAATCATGATATGAAGGCTGACCCTGGCATTAATAACGCCAGGCATAAAAAAGAAAAGGTAAATATTCAAAGCCGATACCTATATTCTTTTTTTAAACACTCATCCGTAATTTAAAGTCGACTTCCAGCCTTTATGACATTAAGGTCGTCTTTAAACAGTAATGACATCGCTCCATTCTTTGAATTTACGACTTATTGAATAACACTTTCTTTGAAACAATGTACCTTAATCTTCATAGATTCCCTTTGTAATATCCATTACCTTAGCTACCGCTATATACATTCTAAGCAATATAAAATACAAGCCATTTACGCTCTCGGTTCAACTCTTTGGTAAATTTTTGCCATATAGAAAAAACAGTATTTACACTGCCCAAATGGCATTCATGCCGAATGAATGAATCATAAATGAACAGACACGAATATATATTCTGCGTATAAAGGAATAATGTACTAAAATTAAACGGATGAATATCGGGGCCGCGTTTATCATGCTTGTGTTTACTGTGCGACTATTAAAATGTCATTAGTACGCCATTTCGTTATCGAAATGTTTGGTGTTTAATGTTTGCTATGAGAAACATTCATTTTCTAAATACAGGTAACTGATGAACTAACCGCATTAATTTTTAAACCGCACTACAAACCTGGACACTTTACCCACACATGTACCTGAATACTTTCGTACCCAACTGATAGCGACCCCGTGCACATCGTGAATAGTCCACCATGGTGAGAAGTTTTCAGGTTAGCTATTGTATTTTTTTTTATTTGACTGAATGCCGAGACGAGCAAGGCGCTCGCCTGATGATAACCGCTACGCCTGCCCATAAACAGAGGCAACACCGCATAGAACTTTGAATTAGAAAGCACTGCATGGCACTGAACTGCGCTCGTCATCCCGAGACATAAGATGTTAAGTCTCATAATGCCCAGTAATTTCACTGGCTTCAATGTCCTTGAAACCGAAACACAACAGTGCTTACACACTGTTGCTTCCCATGATTGACATCATCGGCCGGCCTATCGCCATACCGGGCACAGATTCAAGCCTCCGAACTGATACTTAGCATTTCATCATTTAAACACCCCTATATCACTTTTACCCTACCCGGAGATCAAACCCGAGACCTCAACACAGCAGTCGTACCGCGTACGCAATAAAACTACGCCACCAAGGCAGTGCAATTTCTCAATGGATATTCATACAGAACAAAGTGTAATTTCTACAAAAAACAATCTTTTATTATTGTTATGCTAGGAATAAATTCCCCACAAAAATATTACGAACATTTTGTTATTACCAACACGGTATTAGGGTGGCTCTGCATTTACATACATGAATCAAGCTCGGGGACGTGTTCCCATTGTACGAGGAACTCGAAGAAGTTTACATGACCATAATACCATGACGTCATTATATCGGTGAGCAATGAAGCGAACACAGGATTCGCTACTGCCGTTTAAGCATTCTTGATCACTTGCCTTTGATTTTTATTTATGCCTCAGAATATTTCAAATTTTTGACCACGGTTAATTCCTAACGTCTGTGTCTTAGTTCTATAAAAATACCTAAATACAACTCATAAAGCGTCTTTTAATTATTAGCAATTACATACAACTTTTTAAACTACACCTGTCATTAAAAGTTGGTTACGTAAGAGACGAAAAACTCATTAGCGAAATTGCCCTAGTTTCAACCTGCATTTTCACCTTTTCATCCAATCAATCAATCACAATCTGGATGTTTTACGGCGCGGCTCTCTACTCTATTTACGATGTTATTTATTTTTAGACTTAATTTCACGCTTGGTTCATTTATTATCGTTACATTTATAATTTTTTAAAGAATTTTTTTTGAAGTGAAATCTTCTTTAGCGTCGTTGGGCACTTTTCTTGGGATGGGTATCAAATGTTAACACGTGTCAGGACACGTGACCTGATCGAAAATTTGTAAGACGCAGTGTTAAATTTTTTATATAATATAAATTGTCATTTTTGTGTACGGTAGCGCAATAAATGAATATTTTATTTAACCACATAAATGATATGTAGTACTTTTATACTGATAAATACAGCAATTCGTGCGAAATTATTCCCTAACGATTTTTTGTTATCTTAGCACTGCAAGAAACTACAATGGACTTGATGGTTAGTACAGTGCAGTGGAAATATAACGTCGACCGAAAAAAGACATTATGTACCTCAACAGTCAGCAGTATAATACCAGCTTGAACTTACTGAACTTATACTGGCTGGCCCGCGCACGCGACTCGTCTGAACAAGCCATTATGGCGGGTTTTTCAC
This sequence comes from Amorpha juglandis, assembly GCA_949126905.1. Taxonomy (NCBI): domain Eukaryota; kingdom Metazoa; phylum Arthropoda; class Insecta; order Lepidoptera; family Sphingidae; genus Amorpha; species Amorpha juglandis. The sequence continues at coordinate 9,510,782 of OX421380.1, forward strand.
TCTATATGCAGTAGTGACTATCCAATCGATTACAAAAATGACTAGGTCGCAACAAAGTACGCAGCAGAACTTTTAACCGACTTCAAGAAGGAGGAGGTCCTCAATTCAGTGCGTATAATTTTAGTAAACGGAGACACAATCAGTGCTCCTAAGGTTCGCGAAGCATAGTTCCGTCTCCGTCTCTTGATGTGATAGGTGTGACGAGTCTCTCGCCATATCAGGAACAAGTTCCCATCCCGGGTAACGCAATTTTTCGATTCGCAAACTCAAAATCAAATATTGTATTTGCTCGACATAGGATTGGAACCGGAGTCCTATTCATAGCATAGGAAGAAGCATTTATACAGGCCGGCATGACTCTGGTGACCACCGATAAACTCATTATTTGTTGGTGGTCGCTGGTTTTTTGGACTGCACTACGCTTACCCATCAAGTGTAGTGCAGTCACTTTGCCGTGCTTTGATAAAAAAAAAGGTTTCTCAGTCCAAGTACGCTGCCACTAGCCCAATAAAGTGATTTTTATATAAAGCCGTTTAAAAATATAATATACCAAGCTCAACTATTCCAAGATTGATATATACAAATGATTATTTTGCAAATGCCCCAATAAAGAATAAATAACACTGAATGCTTGAATTAAACCCCCGATATATCTTCTTATACGGGGCTTAAAGTAATCTTAACTTAAGTGTGATATATTATTTTGAAAACAAACTTATGCGTGTAAAAACACTTAAGGATTTTGCGTAGATTCCGACGAAAGAGGATACAGGATTCAACCATTCCAAGATGGAATTGCGATGAAAATAAGATTATTTAATTTCTTTCCCTTTCGAGATCACAAGGAAAAATAGCAATGTATGTGACATTATTGTTTCTTTATGATATTTTATGTGTTATAACCTTTCAATTTCGTCATTTTATTACACTGCGAGGTTATATTGTATAACTAGCTGTCATTTCTGTCTGTCATCAGCGTCCGTGGCGCAGCGGGCGAGTAGCCGGCTACGAACCGAGAGGCGGTGGCTTCGATTCCCGCACCGAGATAAATGTTTGTGTGATCTACAAATGTTGGTTTCGGGTCTGGGTGTTATGGGACAGCAAGTACCTGGTAGTTCCTGATACCCACGATGCAGGTTTAACCTAGTGTGGTGTCAGGGCTATGTGTGTGACAGTTGCGTGTATTTATTTATTTAATATTAGAGGATATAATACTAACTTCTACATTAAGATAATCTTTCTTCTACATCTAGGTTTATTTCGCATATAACGGCTTTAACGTACCCTGATCCGGAATTAGCTTTGTCTAAATGTCATCTGCAGACGGACAGATGGTCGGTGGAGCAGACAGGTGCTAGAGTGGAGACCACGCTTAGCCAAACGTAGTGTAGGGCACCCGGCTACACGGTGGACCGACGACTTGAAAAAGATGGCAGGTAGCGGATGGATGCGGGTTGCCCAGGAGCGGGATGGTTGGCGCTTACTTGGGGAGGCTTACGTCCAACAGTGGACGGCAATAAGCAGAGATGATGAAATGTCCCTTAGTACTAATTCGACCTGAATGTTTTTTCCCATCAGTTTTATTTTGACGAATAAAGGAATGTATAGTAGAACGATTAAAGGTATGCGCTTCAGCAATCATTTTTATTGCATCATTATCACCGCCCTACACGTTTTCAAGAAAAACTATGATTGCCCAAGAGCATAACTTAAATCTTAGTGTTGTATACTGATAAGATGGCTATTTAAGAAACTTTCTGTAAATAAATAATATACACTCACGCCTATAATACCCGAAAGGGTAGGCAGAAATGGGACCAGTATACCCACATATCGCCGAACTTATATCCGTCCCATAAAGTGATAGATTGTTATCAGATTTTTCTATCACGAAATATTCAGTGTCAACAAGAAGTCTGGAATTGTATCCGGTGTGACCATAGGCTCGCACCCTATCATATCATGGAACGGAAATGAGCTCGGCGAAATATGGGTGTACTGATTACACCTCTGCCTACCATTCGGGAATTAAGCATATGTGCATATGTATTTAAAGCAATCTCAAAATTACAAAATTATTAAATAAACAAATACAAGTAATATCGTAATAAACTAAGGTTCACGATTATTTCCAAAATTGTATTAAGTAGTTAATTAAAAACACACGTTTGTATTCTCCATCGGAATAAATGAGAATGTGCAATAACCCGGGGATGTCTCTTGAGAAATCCGAGTTCTCCGTGAACTGAATGTAATGAATTTGCCTGAATCCCGAATTAAATTTTTGATGTCCTTGTTCCTGTTTCATTCCCTAACAGTCCATCAACCTGTATTTCGGCATCAAGTGTGAATTTCGCCTAAATTGCCTTAATCAGATGTTCTAGGTCTGCCTTCCATATAAACCGAACAATTAAATTGTGTATGGTTTGAAAGAACGCCTAGTTGGCGGATTGTTTAAATAGGATTCACAGCTTAGGATTGTAAAGCTTTACTAAATAGATTTAGATGCAGTTTAGATTTTCTTCAGGAAGACGTTTATTAAAATGTCTCTCATATTTGTATGTATCAAGTATTTTCGGTTCGAAAAACTAAAAACTTGCCAACTAAAACTACTGGACAAAATTCGAGCATCCGATATTTTAAAGAAGACAAGGATAAAGAATATAAAAACGAAATAAACAAAAACAATAACGGAATGGTCTCCGAGAATTAATACAGATCCATACATATATTAGCAAACAGCAAACTAAATTCACAGTTACAACAGTCTGAATGAAAACAATAAAGTCCAATACTAGTTTAGTACTAGTCCATACGACACTGTTACGTATTGAAGTTGCAACGTAAAAGGCTAGATCAACAATTTTCGAACGCAATCTTATACATCCTTAAATTACACATTTTACTGGTGACGTAAGTTTTATTCGAAGTAAGATAAAGCGTGTGCTTGAAGCTTTCAAACCATTTTCATATTCTTCAGAAAAATGCTATTATGCATTATTATAGAATAGAATGTTTACTTCTCAAGTGAACATTCTTGCAAGTATGCTATTACGAGCTATTTTAGGCCACGTAGATAGGACTGATGCCAAGAAATGTATCTTAAGCATTTTATATAAACATGAATGTTTGTCCATTTATGTAAAGTTTAGGTGAAGCACCCTTATACGCATCGCACGGCCGAACACGCTGCAATGATAGATTCATATGATTTCGTGTCATTTTATCAACCTTGTAGCCTAATGAGCCGCATTGTCTACACATCAAATTAAATTACTTCTACGCGTCTGACACGGTAAGTGTACGTTCATATTTACGATTATAACTAGCATTCAAAAAAATAACTTCGGTTATATCACAGTGATCTGATAACTTCATTGTTATTGTAATGAATATGTTTTCTAAAATCCTTTGCCACGTAAGTTATAATTAACATTTAATTGACTAAGGGGCAAAGATAACGAATAAGACAGGTAAGTTAAAAATGAAGAATACTTGGAGTTTGAAAAACTGACCCTTATTAGTTATATTAGTAAAAATGTATATAACCTAAAAGGGATGTTTTGATATTAAATCCATTATTTGAAAGTAACGTACGATTTCAGAACGCACTCTTGCAAACGTTGTAATAAAATGTTTAATAGCAACAATAACAACAGCTGTAAAACGTCTTATGCCCGGTTTCTGAGGAACTTTTGTCGGTAGTTTATCTACCCATTAGCGCTATTGGTTCTATAACTTACGAAAGTGAGTTTCTGAACAACACAATGTTAGTTAAACTCGGTTTAAACGTAGGTTAACTTAACTGACCAATCTATGCCGGTTATGGGTTCCATAACTTTATCTTGGTGTTTCATTTCGTATCATACTGTCAACATTTAGGTTATTTTCGAATAAATAACCCGTGTAAGTTAAGTTTATATCAAAACTAACGAAGAAAATAATATGAATAGCATATTGAATACAAGCAGCTCGTCAGACTCTGATATGGAAGTTTGTTTTTTTATTATTTCATAGGCCTGCAAACGAGCACGTGGGTCACCTGATGGTAAGTGATCTCCACCGCCCATGTACGCCCACGACCATAATAATCATGGGCGCGTTGCCGACCTTAAAGGAAAGGGATAACTAGGGATTGGGAAGGAGAGGGGATTTGGGCTTCCAGATATCTCACTCACCGTACGAAACGCAGCAGCAAGCCGCTACTTTACGTCGGTTTTCTGTGAGACAGTGGTAACGACCCGGTCGAGACAGCCCATTCATGCTGAAGACAAAACTGTCTACAGCGTGGCTCTACCACTCAAAGTGTAACCACCACTGTGTACCACTCAAAGGAAGTGCTGGAGTGCATTGCTAACATATCAATTCCCAGAAACTTAAGATGCAGAAGAATTCCTTTCGAAATGTTTACGGATGAAGAATTTAAATTAAGGTATCGCTTTGATAAAAACACTGTAATACACCTCAGTACTATCATAGGCCCTGCTCTGACTCCTGTAGCGCAACGCAAATATACATTGTCGGTATTAGAGCAAATTTTCATTGCCTTAAGATTTTATGCTACAGGTACTTTTCAAGTGCTAATTGGTGACGACATTAATGTTCATAAAACAACTGTGTCTAGAGTGGTCCATAAAGTAAGCAACGAAATAGCGAAGCTTGCTAGGTACTACATATGTATGCCTAATGAAGACCTGAGAGAAGTATAAGACACATTTTTTTAGTTTAGCATGATTTCCAAATGTAATCGGTTGTGTCGATGGATCACACATACCAATACTATCTCCTGGAGGTGAGCATGCCGAGATATATAGAAATAGATTTTTATTTTTTATTATTTAAAAACAAATTTTAAAGTAAAACTATAATACAACACGCAAACGACGCCAAAATCCACAGACACTTGACTTTTTATAAATTTGACAAGTTTGAAGTTTAAACGTTTGTTCTTAAACAGCCTATGATAAGTAAAAAATTAACGAAATTTTATTTATTTTGTTTTAAAGTGCTTATTAAGCCTCTCAAGAAAACATACTATAAAAATAATAAGATTTATTGACGAATAACCATGATAAAATTAATTATAAACTCCATCTTTTTAACAGTCCCATCTAGCGGCAGAATAAGTAACTGAATTGGACTAGTTATCGGTTTCATAGTTATTGAACGGCTCGTTACGTATTCAGAAACTCACTGACAGATAACCGGCGTTTAACTTACACATAACTTTAGTGAGTCAATAGCTAATGAAAACATAAACGGGATCTTCAGAAACCGGGCATTAATCATTTGTCTCATTGTGCTGGATGGTCATGTTTTTAAAAATTATTACTTTTTGATTAAAGGTTTAAAATGTTTCCTTGTGAATGTTTTGCCTTTTTCTTCATTGTGTTAAAAAAAGTTAGATTTGTTACGTAAACATATAAATAGCTTTGGGATACAAGAAATCTGCTGAACCAATAGCTGCACAAAATACATATGTATAATATAGGTTCCTTATGGAAACTATTTTCGGATAGGCACAATATGTATAAAAGCGTTCAGTTAAAAGTTTTAATTGCTGCTATTCAGTAATTTTTGACATAAATTAACTTATGAATCGCCTTATTGATCCACATGAATCCTAAACCAATGTAAACATTTCCTTAATCCTTGTGATCGGATAATACAAAGCAAGGAGGTACTTTTACAATATTCTAAATCAAAAACTTGAAACATCAAACAAAATCGTTAAAACTCTGTCGCTCCACTGTATCTAGGTCGTACGAAATCTCCACTTCTGTAGTTTTTTATATGGTGCAAATCATCAAGGTACTTTAGCGTGAGGTACATACCTTTATTACGTGTTTGTATAATTGTCTTTTGATTGCTGAATCCAAACAAAGCCAATAACAGGCTAAATCATATAAATACAAATCTACACAAAGTCAATTTACCAATATGAATTAATATTTCATGATAAAACATAAACAAAGCAAAGAAGAAAATGCAAAATAAACAGGTTACACTAAAATAATATCCTTCAAATTATATGAAAACAAACAGCAAGATGACTTGTCAGCTATTATCAGTAAATTTAGCATATGAAAGTACAATCTCAAGTTTCGTAAACGCGAAAACTGATATCGCCAAGAACGCGATCACTGGCAACGCGGCAAAATTCAAGCAATAAATATGAATAAGTTCAGGCAAACTTCGTGCCCAAGGATTTACAAAATATGCGAACGTGTCGCCTCGCCTTTATAAATCTATTTCATAGTCATTCTTGCGACACATATGTATACATTTATAATCATTAAATATGCCGCTTTCATAAAAAAATCATTCGCGATTGCTACACAGTAGGGCAACGAATAACGTGTAGTGAAAATATATTACAGTAAATCATTTCAATGTGGGTAAGATTGTAGGTATCCTTATATTCAGCATTTGTAAATATTTATCCACCCTTATCCTGAAGTTTAACCTTTCTAATAAATATCCGCGTAACGAAACGTTTAACGTGTCTTCCTTGAAATTATCTTAATTACCTGGAAATTAATTTTTGATTAATTAAAACTTACAATGATTCTGTGTCTCTGTGGTATATTTTCAACTGCAAAAACAAACACTCAAATTCATGTAATTACACTAAGCTATTAGTGGTGGATTAAAGCCTAGACCCTCGTTAAAGGCAAGAGTGTACAGTGTAAAAAGGTAACAATGCTGATATTATTGTATATCAAATACAACATTTTAGAGACGATGTACTGCGGTCTAGTTACTACAACTACCATTGTAGGAACAAGAACAAACATTTACATAAACGTTATTAAAGCTAGGAATATGTATGAGGTGACTTATGTGAGGATTCGAGGAGCGGGCCGCGCACTGCGATAATGGACTAGCCCCTGACCCTACATTTCCGAAGTACCCTTATGTTATCATTCAACATTATCCCATATTATATATGCAAAAGTGTAATGGTCTATTTGCTTATTACAATGGAAAATATTTATGGTCTGCTAGACTGGATGTGTAGGATCTTGTCCGAGTAAGTTCAGTTTCCGAGGATAACTTACAAGCTTGAAGCTGCGTGGCGTTCATGATTCTTTTGGTATTGTGGGTATTCATGGGCGGTAGAGATCACTTACCATCGGATGACCACATGCCAGTTTGCCACCCTCTGTTATAAAAAAAGATCTTCTTTTTTAACTCGGTTGAAAATGTGTAACAAAGTATCGTATAATTATTTAACTGGGCAGTATCATCTAGTGCTAGGTACTAATTTGAACATACGCTCAAAACTGCAGACCCCAGCATTTTCCCTACGGAAATAACGTAAGTGCTTGTGAAATCTAAGTGAAGATTCTCATTTCCCACAATATTTTATACATACTGCAAGTTTAATTTTACACTCATATACTTAACGTATTAAGTTTGCTAAATGTAAAAAAATATTAGCCTTCGAAGGCAGATGAGCTGACGACCTACCTGATGGTAAGGGGTTACCATTGCCCATAGACTTCGGCGATACCAGGGGCACAGCCATATCGCTGCTTACTGTGAAATACATTTTAAAGTCTCGTTTGAAGAAAGACATGGCAAGGCGTTGAAACTACTTGAAACACCATGGATGGAAATTCCTACAAAAGTATAAAATACGACAAGTTTTAAGTTTATTCCCAAATATTCATTTTTTAATAATGTACAGTAAAAAAAATGTATATCGATTAATTTTAATTCGCACAAGAAGCATAAATCGGAAGTTTTTTTTCATATACATATTAAACAGTTAAAACAATATTAGGTTAACCTAATAAACGAACATATTCATCTAATAATTTTCACGAATGAAAAATCGACAATGATGAAAGACATGATTGATGAGAGTGCAGGAATTGGAAAAAGGTGCGCAAAGCAAATATATTAACGACCCATATTTACGTTAACAGTAGATTACCATCCAAATGGAACTCATAAAATACAAAAGGGAACATATAGGCTTTGAGAATTATGTAAATTATTGTCGTTATGTTTTTGATCCCGAAAATATATCGATAGATAGAGCTTTATATTCTATTAGGCCTAATAATAATCCAAGATAGATTTGCTATGACAACAGAAATACCTCAAGCGACATTGGCCCAAAATTTCACATTCCGTAATTAACTACTGGACGTTGAAAAAAAATTATCGACAATATAATTCATATGTATGACTAAGATGTATATACGAGTATATATTTCGATTACGTGTGCCTTGCTACCCACAGTAAAATAATGAAATATAGTATGAAACTATGAAACGTTATTGAAATTATAGCATGACCTATCGACACAATTTTCTAGTGCTAAAACAAACAAATACAATTTTATAAACATGCTGTTATTGGAGATATTTATAAAAGAGATCATAATTTATAGACTATTGAGTCATCTTTGAAAAATATCGCTGAGTGCTGTACATTTTATAACAGATTTTACAATATCAGCTCTTCGAAATAACAGTATTTTACTTTGCTATTCTGATAGTTTATTTGAAAATAGTCAATAGACTAAAATAGAAACGGAACAACAAGGAACAAATTTACTCCTTTAGGGAACGAAAAAGTGTTTCAGTGACAAGGCTACTTAAAACTTTAACTGTGTCTATAGGATAAGTTTAAATAGCTTCTTTTTATTTCAAGTCGGCGTTAATAGTACAAAATTGGCATCCTCAAAGGAAGCCAATTCACAAGCTATTTTATATTATCTTCGTAATAATTGGTACTTTTTAAATTCGGATCAAAGAATTTTTGATGAATGTTTGTAAAAAAAAAGTTATTATCTTCTTATTTATTTGTTTACACATTCACGCCATAGATAAATTCCTGTAACTCCTACTCTTTGTGTTCCTCTATTTAAATAATACTATTCAAAACATCGTCAGCCATAAGGCCTGTCCAGAAGTACACTACCGAAACAGGAGACCGCGACAATTTATTTATTTAGAACATGCAAATCTTACAGACTATGGAATTAGATAGTAGTAATAATATAGCTGCCAATAACAAGTTAGTTAGTTTTTTTATGGTTACGTTTTGGGGTATGTGACGGAAATAGGACACCGCGCATCTATTTGCGTACACCATTAAACTCATCGTTTGTCGGTGATCGCTGATTTTGTTGAACTGCACTGCCCTTAACATCAGGTGTGGTGCAGTCACTTTGCCGTGTTCGGATAAAAAAGGTAACCTTTGTGATCAAGTCTATTTAAAGCATCGATTTCCCGCTACCTAATAAATATCATCTGGTCTCCCTCTCTATTGAGTAAGCTTTAGTAAAAATTTGAAAATACTTAGATAAGCTTCATACGCATAAAACTAGACATCAAATAAAGAAGCATAAAACGGAGTTATGAGAAGATATGATGCGGAACGCATGACTTCAAGCATCGCGACGCTAAAGTTTGTCGAGTACGGAACGTCGCATCCGCTTTATTTCAATTAAAACTCGGATGGCGTGCACTCGAATACCGCGTCGCCTCATTTAATATGTTAGTTTATTAATTAGTACATTAAAGTTTTCGCCGCGACACTAAATGCAATCTAAATCCGAAGCGGAGTTTCATGAAGCGCGCAATTTATTCGCTTATAGAAACGTCAAAAGCGATTCCTTAATTGAATACTGTCTTCATTTTGAGTAATCGTATTATACATATCCCCTTCGCAAACTAACAAGGCTATTCATAGATTCAACACATAAGTCGGTGCCAGGTAGAATCCCACAGGATATAATGGGCTCTCATAATGTGAACTACTTAAATAACTGTGACCTATTTTAATACGCAACCGGATTGAAGGAAGAACTTGGCAAAAAATGGTTCCTTCTTACAATGGAAACTAGCCGCTTAGCTTTATTAAATGGATTTGAGTTTATAATACTTATCTTCTTTAGTACAAACAGTATACTTATTTGCATGGTGTGGTTTATAAGAAATATTAACTTACTAAGGCCGCAACTAACGTACCTGAAACATAAAAAAAAAATATTAATTAATAAATAAATAATAGTTGTTACATTAACTTTAACAACAAATTTAATATCTTATGAAATGCCTATGGTAATTATAATGACAAATTTATCATAAATAAACTTTAAATTAGTAATTTTTTCAAGCACTCTTTTTATTTCTTTAATTTGATAATTACTGTATGAAATATAAATTTCTTTTTAGAAATAAATATCACATTCACTATGTTATATGAATAGACAGAACACTGAAAAGAAATTGAAGTGGAAGTGGTTGCGAAGGAAAAGCTAGCATAATCACAATGACTATGCAACATTACGTGTGTTCACACGTGACACTTTCACTCGCGTTAATAAAATGAAGCGAGGCTTTACTCACATTATTTAAACCGGTTTAAATTGAACTCGAACACTTCATGAATTCCTTTTTTTTTATTCTGGCTCGGCAAAGTGACTACGCTACACCTGATGGTAAGTGTAGCGCAATCCAAGAATAGTGTCGACCAACGATAAACAATGTGTCCATCGTAGGTCGGCAAGATCATGCCGGCCTGCCAAAGGGCCAAGGGGAGGGGAAGGAAAAAGGGATGGGAAAAGGGTTAGAATCAGGGGGCAAGCCCCCTGGGGAGAACCGGATATATACTGGCTGACCCTGGAACGCGACCCACACAAGGCCACTATGGCAGGTTTTAGCACCAGTGTACGGTGGTCGCTATCCGGTCGGATACAAGAATCCTCCCACCAGCAAATTCCTTTTATTTTAGGCAGGAAAAACTTGTCTTATTATTTAACGATGCGGTCAGAGAGTGCTTAAAACAAACGACTTGTAAATGAGTGAAAATTAATTAGTTTGTTCTTCTCTCAGTTTGTTACGTCAAAGGGAAAAAAATAAAATTAGGGAGAGCGTAGATTAGATTGATGTTGTGGACCATTAGGAAGTGGTTAATTGTTTTAGCCGGTACACTAGCGCTCGGAAACCTTATGCGGAAACGTTTTACTTTCATTTATCTTTCATTGCCCGTTGATTGATCACCTATGCACCTGTTACATTTCGTTTTATTTTCATTATCGTGCCCTACTTCTCATTCCTCATTTAAACGTATTGATTATTACATATTTTATTTTAGGAAGATAAATGCATGAGGATTTAAAATTTATTGTAATGTACAAATTCAAAAGATTTGTCACTGAAAATAATTCTCTCAGCAATTTCAAAACTCAATATTAAGATTCATTAGTTACAGTCAATGAATCAGAATAAACGTTTAAATTACACGGGTATTGGAAAAACGATTTGGTGCCAAATTTTCGTATATTTAAGATCTTAAATCTTTTAAAATTAATCACTAAGTTTGTTTTCTGTTTTACTGTGTATCACAGCTTTGTCTATTTCTACCGCCAAGCAACAATGTGTCAGCACTGTTATTTTGGCGGGCATTGAAGCTAGTAAAATTACACAGTAATATGTATCTGCTCGTCTGTTCTATTAGGGAAATAAAAAGGTAGGAAAACATTTACGTAATATGTTTACATACAAATTATGTCGAGAGCGTCTCGGAGTTCCAAAAAAATGCAAATTAAAATAGAATATATTTGTTACATAATTAAATTTACAATTAAAACTATTACTAGAGCTTAGGTGCCTAATGGTCGATGGGTGAACCAGAAGTGCCGCGGTCCGAGGGGCCACTGCATTATTAAAGATTGCTGTTTATAGATTGTGAAATAATAATTTGAAGAACAAATCATATTAAGCCATATTTCATGGTCAGATGCTCACACATTTGTACCAAGAAAGCTATTTTTCTAGAATAGTAAAATTCAATCATGTTGTGTGTTTTTACTGTTTTATTTCAAGGACTAAGTTAACTAAAAGATAGAAATACAAAATAACCACATCATCATTATAATTTAACCTAAGGCTGGAATTTTCTTACAAATTAATAATAAGTTTGACTAACGATACATAATTCGTGTAATAACAACAACCTGCTTTATCACCAAGGCCATTCTAAATATTTTTTCATTATCCGCCCTAACATTTTAATGTGAATAGATAGATATAGGAATTCCAAAGCAATCTTTTTGCAATTTTTATGAGCATATTTCATAACATTGCCGCCTTCAATATTAGAGTGTCGTCTTATAAGAGCGTTAAATTTTTTCAGTGTCATTGATGGATGGTGTTTAGCTCCGGCGATAAAGTGGAACAAAATCTGTTCTTGTATATAGAATCTCTCAGGACAAAAGCCGGTGATTTTATGATTCTTACTGTTTACTATATATAATCTTTATTTACAACCATAATGAATTTAAAACAAAACTTTGAAGTTTAAAGAAGTATTTGTTTTATATTTATATCAGATTTGTTTTTATTATATTTTTGTCAATTACTACTTCTTTTTTATCCTGGCTCAGTAAAGTGACTTACGCTACACCTGATAGTAAGTTAGTAAGTGTAGCGTAATTAAAGAATAATGTCGACGAACGACAGACTTTGTACCTATCGTAGGTCAACAGAATTATGCCGGTCTGCCTAACTGCTTCTTCACACTCCGTTGAAAAGACTCCATATTGTAGGAAGAAGGGAACACGTGTGTCGGCAAACTATTCCAGAGCTTAATGATCCGGCAGAAGTAAGATTCTGCGAACTTTTCGAAGGTTTGTCAAGTTTGTTGTTTCAAACTTAATTGTATGAATTATCAAACTTGACAAAACCTTGTCCATTTTGTAATGAAATAAATTATTTATAACAGATACATCTTCATTCATCATAATTATTAGTACTATGAAAATTTGACGATGACAGTAATGGGAATACTAAATAATAATGGTATATAAATACAAGATAGGTGCTTTAAAAACTCTATTATGATATTTTTGCTAGGACACATGCATTTAATTAAATATATATGGCTGTGAAATGAGAGGCCGTGCGTTCGATCCCCGCACCGAGACAAATGTTTGTGTGATCTTCAAATATTTCTTTCGGGTCTGGGTAAGACCGAGACTTTCTCGTAGTTCCTAATACCCACGATACAAGACTCGTATCGTACTGTGGGGTCAGGACTATGCCTGTGACCGTTGAGTTTATTTATTTAATATTTTATTTAATATTAATGAAATGATTATATTACATTACACTAAGTACATGATGATTTTTCCTGAATTGGACTTGCATTACAACTTAAGATATATATAATTTTGAAGTACTATTGTAATATTAGTGTTAAGTCTGCTGGAAAACCTAAATAAATAAATTATCAACTACAAGGACGGCTTCGATTTACAGATTGGACAAGCTCTTATATCTTTTTGCATGAGAAATTTTATATAAAACTGACTGGTGGTAAATCCATGATAATATAAATAGAGAAATAGCAACAAAGTATCAAATACATAACTGCAACTAGTGCTCAGGGGCATAAAGATAAAAATTTGCAATTTTGTAATCAACATTCTGTTCTGAGCACGTGTAAATCTAATCACAGGAGAAAACTAAAGAGCTGTTGAGCACAATGTAATGCGCCGCATAAAACTCCAGGCTATAAGAGCGTAAATGAAGGCTATAGAGGTAGTTAATATATGCCATTTGTACGGAACGTGGAACAATTTCAAAGAGTAAGTACCTAAAGCCAGATTTAAGTATATTATCATTTTATCGTAGTTGTTTTCTTTACATTACTTGCAGGTGTTTTATAAGTTATCTTAAATAGATGTTGGGTTGTTTTTGTTCCGTTATCAATATTGGATTTTAGAGGATATATTTGTCAATTTATTTAAATAGTAAACCATATCTCAACATTTATGATATTCAACTACAACTTTTAAAAAGTCCACAACGACGCAAAGGAAACACACACACACAAACAAAGAAGACATCTTAATGGCAGATTTGAATTTTAAAGTATTTGAACTCATATTTTCAAAACGTCCGCCTTGGATATCCGCTAACATTCAGAAGAATGCAACACTACTTCGCTACTCTGTGGTTAATTTAGTAGACTTATGAAAATCCTCGAAAGAATATGAAATGGTTATATTGCAAAGCCGGAAACATCGCAGCCCGACGATGTGTAAGTATTAAAATGACGGTGTTGTTTTTACAAAGCCATCATAATCTACTAATGATATTAAAATTTCAATTACTACAGTACTAAACCAACTTCACACACACACAACTATCAGTAATTTCATGTGCTCTTCTGCATATATCTAATTATCTATAATGGCGCCTCGTAGAAATATTTCGATTAATTCGAATCTAAAATATTCAAATGTTTCTTCAAACTTTCTTTATAATTCCGAGTCTTCGCGTATTTCAAAACTTAATCTGTGAGTTATGTTATAGCTTGAATTCTACCACTTAAACGGAGTCACTTGTGCAATTGTTCAAATTGTTAATGTCAGTCCAACAGCACCCCGACTTATCGGGCTATCAATAGATATCCCATAATTGGCCCAAACTAAACTTGATAAATAATTGCCACGATTAGAATAAGAGATATAACTTGCAACTTTGACCGCGCCAACTTTGCCTTATCTCCCTTCGTATTGTTCTATCTTACTCGGTAGGATATAGGGCAGAGGGTGACCTTTGTAAAATGTTATAATAGCAAAGAAATTATTGTTCACTATATAGGCTATTTTTACTGTTTCACTGAAAACCGGCCTACTGTTGCGTTTCGAATGGCGAGTAAAATTTCCGATGGCCCAGATTCCCTCCATCATTCCCTATTTCCATTTATTGCTTTAATCGTGAGCAACGCATCCATGATTTTCTGCTATTACAGGTGTTTATGGACGGTGGAAATCACTTGCCATCAAATTGCCCATTTGTTCGTTTGCCGGCCTCTACTAGAATCCATCTTTATCACCTATGGTATTATTGATGTTTTTAATATAGAATTAATGAAAGCGAAACAAACTAAATTGATAACGTCCTCCTTTTTTGAAATAGGTAAAAACAATATCTTTACAACAGATAAAGTTCAACTTTTTAGGGTTAATACCCCGAAACTACAATCATGATTGTGATCAACGTTTTTATTCTTAGCGGAGACACTAACACAGCATGACAATCCCTTCCATCAAAACTAATCTTATATCTTTAAATGAGCAATTCTTGTATATATATATATAAATAAATAATTGGAATCACGGAATCGGCTCCAACGATTTTCATGAAATTTAGTATATGGGGGGTTTCGGGAGCGATAAATCGATCTAGCTAGGAATCATTTTTAGAAAATGACATTTTATTCGTGTTTTATCAACTTAAACATAAACTTGAAAGAAAAATATGACTCTTCCTGACATCTATTGGCGAATAATAATACTACTTTTTTGTGAGCGCAACAGCAGATGGCGTTGTTAAGTAACACGAAGTCAATGAGTATTTGCTTTGAGGTTAGACTTAATTCCTGACATCTATTGGCGAATAATAATACTACTTTTTTTTTCACCCGAGCAGAGCTCGGTCGCCCAGGTACTTATATATAAGTCTTCATAAGTTAACCGTATAATAACTTAATATTTACTCACTTTCATAAACGTAATCATATTACGTAAAATCTGTATAATACACATTAACATTTTTCTTTCCGCGGGCTATTGTTTAGTCTGACTAATCATATTAAAGTCAGAAACACGGCATAATAACTCAGTAACACACAACAATACAAACCTTTTTCGTATTTAGTTTGCATTAAAATTTAAATCATCCACGCCTTTACGATCCTATTTAAAACATTTACAACGTGAAAACTGGAGTTTCATATTCCGCATCATCGTGAGGAGATTCATTAATTTAAAAATAAACAAAGTAAAACAAAAGAATAAAAAATATTGGGACACGGCAAAACGGTGTTGTGATGTTGCTAAGGTAGAGACAAATTTTCGTGTATTTTTGGACGTTTTGGCACTTTAGTGACAGCAATATATTATATAAGACATATATAAAAAAATATTTAAGAAAAATGCCGCAAGTAATGTTAAGAACAGTTTTGGAAAAGAATAATATGGTATAAATAACTTGTTTTTATGCGTATTTTTAATTCTAACTCAAGCATTAACTTTCAAAACTAAGACATTTGAAACTGCCAGAAATATTCAGTCAATTTAATATAGAACAACATGTGCATTCGTCCTTTGTGGACTGACATAATAATGATAATGATACAAAACTTATACATTTATTTAAACAATACAATGTTAATATTAAGCATATATCGCATTAAGTTCGAAGAAACAAAAACGAGGCACGAGACCACGTAGCCACACCAAAATGGAAACATGCGCTTGTCGCTTGTTTTTTGCATGAACGAGCGCTCTGCACCCGGATTCACGGTGTGCCGTGCTATTTTAATTAGCTGTGTCAGTGAACCGTTCCGCATTACAACTAGCTGCGAAAATCCCTTACATTTATTTTATATTTATGAATAATCTAAAAAAGGAACAATTTCGAAGGGCGGTGGAAATTCGATCGAGATCAAATAAGCCTTTATCGCTAGTGAGTCCCGTCTTTAACATTCACTCCGTCCCATTCCGTTCAATGTACGGCTGTTCCATTCCATCCAATATCGTTCAACTCCGCAAATCCCTTCTGTAAGCCTGTTTTAAAAGAATGAAAACATACAAGAAACTAAGACCTTCGATGTCCATGCTATTTGCCTAGTCTGTGAACAGTATTACACACCGATATTCTATACGAGTATTGTGGCAATCTAATTTAATTGAATAATTTTAATATTAGTTCAAATACGGTGGAATGCATTTTATAATTTTCTAATATAAAACTCCAAACATTTTTAGATAAATTGCGACACAAATAATTTCATCGTAATTAATACAGTAAAATTGGTGAATTAATAACCTAACCGGCATAAGCCCTCGATGTCAATTAGAAAAACACCTGTAAAACTGTTGATAAGATCTTCTTTAGGTGAGATCCGAAGAACCGCGTTCACACAAAAAAGCCGCATCCGAATCAGTCTATTCGTTGAGATGCTAAGGATGCCACAGACAGATACAGACAGATACACACGCGCAGACAGACAAATGGATCATAACACCTCTCTTTTTAATTAGAGGTTAAAAATATCAAGAAATATCACTGCATTATTGCACAACACAAATGGAATCAAAATAAGGATATACTAAAATAGCTTTTCTTCGCATAGTTTCAAATAAATTACAATCATCCTATTGGGGACGCAAATACTATTTCATTCTGTTCGCTTTTCTAGCCCTAGTTTAGTTATTATTACTAAACTAGAAAAGCGATAGACATATACCATCGCCAACTTTTTGAAGACCTTTTTAAGGTGTAAGGTGGTTTTACGACATCACATTAGAAACCTCTAAAATTATCAGTGTTTTTCTAGTATATTATGTATGTATTATACATATCAACCATACTCTTGCATCAAAATCCGTTGCGTAGTTTTAAAGATCTAAGCATATGTAGGGACAGACAGACAGACAAACAGCGGTAAGCGACTTTGTTTTATACTATGAATTGATAAATCCGTCCAAAAGTATTTGCCGAGCTCATACAGTATACCTATTACTTGAGGATTGTTTTCTCGCTCAATCCATCATTCTCTAACTTGTCAATATTCATATTTCCAAGAGAGCTGTAAAGCATATCTATGGCATCCTTGTCATAGTTCGCTTTGTAGCAGCACATTCCTTGCAATTGTGTTAGTATACCATAGTGTGAAAGTTATGTGCAAATTACACAGCATAATAAGCTCAGTAAAATCAGCTTGATTTATATGAGTAAGCATGCAGAATAAGACCATTTCTGGAATCACGTACGTCATCTAGCGACGTCATACCTCTGAAATGTGACGGCAGTGCCAAGTCAATGTATTCACGCGGCAGGAAAATTAATTTCGTCCTTATTTTCTGTCAGATACAACTTATAACATAATACACAATTTTCGAACGCCTACGCACTTACTCGACGTGTCTGGAATACAGGAAGTTGGTATCAATGTTACCTATGTAAAGTGATAGGATTGACGAAATTTCAAAGCGTTTCGGTAAACTAGAAGTTTGTAGACAAAGGCCTCGTTGTTTTGATGCAACCAATTACTATTGAAAATACGTAAAGTGCTCTTTTAAACTAACACAATATTTAGATATTTGGTTACATATTTTACGCCAAAAAGCTTTAAAACTATTAGTTTATACGATTGTTTTAAATGTCTGAATGATGAAACGACCAGGTCGCTCGCGTGATGGTAAGCGCCACGCCTGCCCATAAACAGAAGTAACACCACACAGAACCTTGAATTACAAAGCATTGCATGATATTGGCCAACAAAGCTTAGATACCAATACAGACGGCCTGTCGCATATGAGAGCCAGCCACTTTATAAATATTAATCTAGTAACTTGCTCGCAGCTCCGCCGGCGTAATCAGTTTTTTTCTGGATAAAATGTTCCGGGAGAGTAACCTATAACCGTCTCCATCTATCTCTGCACCACAATTCATCAAATTCAGTTCAGCGATTTAGACGTAAAAGCGTAAGAAACAATAAACCCACTTTCGCATTTATAATATTAGTAAATTTGCTAGGATTTGTAGCGTATCTTTTCATATTATACTTTAATTACATCATTGGTCTAGCGGCAGTGTACTTAGGTCTTAGGCTGAAAAACCGCATAATACGAAATGAAACGTTCACAACTTGAGTTTGGGTTTCGAATAATTACACATGAGTCGGCGAGATTGGAATTAGTGTCCAGTATAGCGAAAGTATTGCCTCTCTTTTTTTGTCCTAGCTCGACAAAGTGATTACGCTACACCTGACGGAAGAATAGTGTTGACTAACGATAAATGATGTGCAGGTCGGCAACATTATGCCGGCATGCCTAATTGCTTCTACAAACTCCGTTTAAAGGATCCCATATTATACGAAGAAAGGAACACGTGTACCGGCATACTATTCCTCAGCTTAATGGTCCGGCAGAAGTAAGAATTTGCAAACTTTATATTTTATTTCTTAACACAAGACCGAAATAAGTTCAGTAAGCTGTGGTCGCAGCACTAGTTGCATCTCTATTAATTCGGTATACAGCGTCAGCTTATGTATGTACGTAATATTGCAATTAAGTGGTAGAGCCGCTAAAGACAATTTTGTCTATGGGCTGAATGAGTCGGCTCGACTGGGATAGTAACAATATCTCACTGAAAATAGACGTAAAGTGATACCTTCTTCTTGTGTCTATTTCCGGAGGCTCAATACTTCCTCTTAATACCATTTCTCTTTTGAGATCGCAAACAAAATCATAATTTACCCAGTATTGTGAGCTAGAGACGGTGGATCATGATTATCATGCGATCCACTTGCTAGTTTGGAGTCCTCTGCTACAAAATAAGTCATAACAAATATAATTCGAACGGTCGTCTGCATCGGCACGTCATTCAACAACCCATTTTCCGCTAACTACAGGGCGACGCGACGTTTCGCCGAGACTTGGCTCGGTTCCATTCAGGAAGTATCACATTCCGGCCCATGTTCATCGTGTGTCTCGTGCACTACATCAGCCAATTTCCTTACCATCGATGCCTTCGTAGAAATTACCGTCTGTCGGAACTTCGCAGCCTACTTTAGTTTGCGCTTTGTACCTACTATAGAAAGTGCTGGTTATTTTTAGATAGCACATAGTTCTTTTAACGTATGTATAATTATTTGAATGGTATATTGCGTATGCATTATAACTATTAGTTAAGAGGGGATTATATTTTAAGTTATCGATTTAAAGTAGTAATCTTCTAATTTTAAAGACTTTGTGGTCTAGTTATAATATTAAATCGATCTCTCTCTCTCCCGTCGTTCCCTCATGTCTGAGGATCGTGATCAGCAGTGCAGTCAGGATTGCATCTGGAACGGATGATCTGCCTCCACCGGTACCTGTGCGCGTCTCTTACGGTTGTGTAGAATTTTATGGACGACGAGTCTTTCATTTGGTCGGTCCATCTTGTCGGTGAACGACCGCGCGATCTTTTGCCTTCGGTGTTCCCCACCACAATCAATTTTTCAAAGCTTTCATCGCCTCTACGCACGAAATCGATAATAGTAATTATTTCGCCTAAAATGGACAATCTAATAACGCTGCATAATAAACAAGGGAAAATGTAATTGAACTAGCTATTATTTTTGCAGCACTTGATATTATTCACACACCGCCCCAGCCGCATGCATGAAGCTGTAGAATAATGAAGACAAAATTGGCGCAGGCACTCAGTTTCAACTAAACAGGCACGGAGTCAGGCAAAGGCTCTTAGGTTTAGTAAATGAAATATTTAAATGGTCTTATCCGGTTTCAGTTTAAATAGAGACGTCTGCTTGCCAAGACACGTACGTACGATATTGGCAGTATTTCTATCGAAGTACTAGCCGCGAAAGTAGCTTTATTCTTAATGCAATTTTAATTACATAAGTCCATCAAATAAACGTGTGCTATTTTAACGTTTCCTCACAAAAAACAATTTAAGTGGCATTCCTATGTCATACATTAGGCCCTATTTAGATGGAGAATATTTAATGTATGACTCTGAAACTTTTTTTATGCGGCAAATTCAAACAGTTTGAAAAAAGACCTGTATCATGTGGCGTCGCAAAGATTAGAAACTATGAGGAGACTTACAATCCCACGACACCTAGACCCGAAATAAAGCATTGTGGATCACACATACATTTGTCTCGTATCGTGCAAGGATCGAACCCGGGGTCTCTCATTTCGCGGCCTTTCGCCTTCTGCGCCACGGAAGCTGTCAATATAACAATATGGAATATATTATTGGAACGAAGTTCCTTACGGCAGGCTTGGAGGGGATAGGGATTTCGCTGCGTGACCGAACTGAAAAAAATGTGATAGTAAAACCGTAAGAAAAATGCGTGGAAAAAATGCGTGGAATAAAACCGTTAAATGAGACTTTTTTTTAACTTAATTTGATATCTAGCACACAAAGTTAAAGTCGAAATTCCGTTAATAAAACACATAGGTGTGAAACTTATGACATTTGGAAATGTAGACGCGGTTTGAAATTTGAATTTGAATTTTTGATTATAGAACACGGCCGTCCACCGTTTAGTAGCCAGTCTAAGTCTAAATTAATAAGTTTTTATTTATAATTACATAAGTTGATAAAAAATGCTATACAATAGCTTTACCGCGGCAGTCTCCGAGTGCTACACGTCTTTTTTTTATTTCTATTTTTCTATTCTATTTCTATGTAATTTTATGTTGTCAAACAAAAATAAAGAGACATATTTTGTTATTTTAGTTGATAATTTGTATTTTTTACAATTTGTGTCGATTCTACATTAGCCGAAGGAACTTCGTTCCTACCTGGTGTCCCACGACACACACCAATTTTTATTTATTAATATATATATATTATCACTTTCCTTATTTTATGTCATAGTAATAAATTTCTGATAAATATGACAAATTAGCAGTTATTCTATGAACTCGGAAAAGTGTGAGAACTAAGTTCTACGAGTCTTCATTACGCGCCTGCACGTACGTTCAACTTTCTGCCTGATATCCCAAAATGAGAATAGCGCATCGTGACACGTCCTTACAAAGTTTTCGAGCATGTAAAGTATTTTAATTTTTCGCTAAGTAATTATTTATGTGAACAGAATGAGTTCGAGCGTGAAGGGCAAGCATTTTCATTGAAAACTATTTAATATAAAAATGGAAATATTCTTCATAAATATTATATTAATTGGTACCGTAGCTGGTGAATCTGTTGGTTTGTTAAGTCGAGCTAAATGAAATTTATAAGTAAAACGCCAAGCAAAGATAAGCCACTATCTTTTAAACCGACTTGAAAAAGGATTTTTTTATTCGATAGTTTTTGTATATACGTTACGCGATATATAGATCGATTTCGATTCGATTTGATGTTTACTTTCGCATTAGATGGAATTTACCACAATAGCAAAATTACTGTGATTGGGGTATTGACATCGCTTTTATAAGATTTGGTTTTCATGAATATTTCGAATTAGGCATATGGCGATTGTCATACCATCACTCCCTCCCTAGTGTGAAACGAATTTTGAGACAGTCTTATAAAATTTCTGAAGCCTGAATATGCCTGATTCATGAAATACTAAGCATTTTCTTAAAATACGATGAGAATATTCTACAAACCTTGAATCTACAGCTGTATTTCACTCGCGTCCTGCAAATTGTTGAGATCTTGAAGTCTTATCGATAAACTAGCTTTTGCTCGCTGTGCCGTCCGCGTGGATTACGAATTTTCATCCAACAGTAACTACCAATTTTTATAGTATAAACTGTAGCCAATTAATCGTTGCCTGGATTCAAAGTTTCTTCGTACCAAGTTTAATTAGTATGGATATAATTCACGCCGAAATTGGCAAAAACCAAGTCAACATTTACCTCAACAACAATTTCAACTGTATCAAAACAATGTTTCACCCGAATTCATCTTTGAAACAGTACACTAAACAAGACAGCTCTCGGTTATACAATATCTAATTTACTGCAACTTGGCGTAGCATGAAACAATAGTACCGTGTAGACAGCAGCGTTTTTATACAACGTGTTCGCAAAACAAAGGTGGTCACGTAGATCAGAGACTAATTGGAAGACTCCCAACGACACAAAAGCTGAATGAGTTAGTTTAGTTTTATATTCGTGAAGAGAAAATAATGTTAAAATGGTGTTAAAACAACACGAGTAAGAATATGACGAGAGTCGGTGGTTCGTTTGTGCTTATATTACTCGACATGACTAAATAGGTATGTTTTCCCAATATAATTAATCTGGCAATTAGAGACAACAATATGCTTTATTAGTTATTACTGTCTGTTTACTTATCATCGATATTAAATAAACATCAAGTATGTAGTGTAATCAAACTTAATCCAATCTCATCAAATCCTCAGTAAATAATATTGGTAAATTTACAAACATAATATGCGATGTTACAGCGGGGATTCAGTAATATCGCACATGTTGTAATAATTCCCGTAATTAACAAACTATATGAGGACACTCAATGGAATTTTGAAGCGAAATTGCAAAGCAGAGTGAAAAGGCTTTGCAGTTCTATACCGCAAAATATTTCACGACATTTCAATTACACTTTGTAAGAGAAAAGTTTTCATGACGGAAAATTAAATGTTAATTAACTGTCCCAAAGTTGTGTTCAAACAAAATAATACATAAAAAGACACTATAAAAAACGGGTGGCAAATATAAATAAGAAAAAACAAACCTTTTTGTATCCGGCGAGCCGGAGAGCTCTTTGCAATCGCGCGGCGCGGGTCGTCGACAGGTACACTATAGGCACCGCCTCACCAGCTTCCAACTCTATGTCGAAGTTGTTAACTGGCTCGCAAAACTTATAATCCTTAAACTTTTTTGCCTCACTCTTCATTAGTTCCTGACTGTCGCCGTCGTCACTTATCTCATCTTTTAAAACTTCGCTCGAAGGAATGAAAAGGGGATTCTCGTAACAACGATTAAGAAGTTCAGTAGTCTCGTTCCTGTCGTCGCAAATCGGCTTTTTCATGTCATCCGATTCGACTTCACTGTCTGGGTAAGTTATTAGATAATTGTCATTCACGGGATATAGCCCCTCTTCACTAAAGCCTTCTTTTAACACGGACGGTGTTCTGTATCCCGAAGACGAAGAGTATCCACTTTGTACAAGTTCATTATTCACTTGATCGTACTCCATATTTATAATAGTTTTAATCTTAATAGTCTAATTTCAACTGATATTAACAATATTATATCGTTTCAGGGCAATACCGATGGATAAATAACAATATTCGCCAGATAACGAGTGGGCGTACTGGCATTAAATTACACAGAGCAATATGTTACAGATTAAACTGCGGGAACAAAATATCTTTGTAATAATCTTGCGGTGATGGCTACTTATTTTTGTTATGTTCTGTCTATAAATTATTGTAAACATAATTCATACGTTTTAATTATAATCTTTGTTTAAAAACTGTTGTATTATATTTTGTTATTTCAGTTGATAATTTGAATTTTTTGCAATTTATGTCGATTCTACATTAGCCGAAGGAACTTCGTTCCTACCTGGTGTCCCACGACACACACCAATTTTTTTTATTTTCCGCGGTGTTTTGTTTTTTTTCCATCGCTCCCTCACAGCGCAGCAATGATACATGACGTGAAATGTTGTGACGTTTTTAAAAACCTGAGTATCAAAATTTTACCGGTCGGGTTTCGGCCAAGGGACAGGTGTTGAAACACGCGGTGATAAGGGTCACAGAGGAAGCGAGCCGTGATGCCTCTTCCCTCTAATTGCCTAAATTCAGTCTCAATTCAACAACCTCACTCATACCGCTTTTAAAAAATTCATTATTCGTTACATTGTTTTATTTTTCATAAATACAATCCTTATATTTAATAGGGACTCAAAAATCTAATCTGAAAGACCACATAACATAATTGTGCCGCGGCAGAAAATAACAGTAATATTTTGTGTCAAATATGAATAAAAATAGCTTTTTTTTAAACACTTCTGTAACCACTAAATAAAAATATTGTTTATAGTTCTGTTAACTCGTATTGTGGCTGTTTAAGGGTACAGTAAGGGCTAAGACAGAAATCATCCACATTAGTTAAGGGACCATACATTGGCAACCATAATGTTGCTGAAAGAAATTAGCAGAGTATGTAAATAAAAATCGTTTTTGGCTTCATTTGTTACAATGTGCATATTTAATGTAGCGCTACAAGGTTAATGTTTCTCTCATAAATTACGTTAATTTACAATTGTTTTTAATGTACAACGAAAGTCTGATATACAAGCTCTTCTGTTTTCTTTCCTATTTAATGTGATTAACAATATTTTCCCCATATTTTTGGGGATATTACATTCTGTCTTAACGCTTACATGTTCTATTCGTTAATATACAACACTGCCACGTGATCTTTCTGAAGAGGCCTGAAATACATCAGACGTCGCCCAGACTAAACCCAAAAGGTAAATGTCATGCAACAAAAATTATGCAGTACGGTGTCATCGCACTCCGATGTATGTTTAATTAGCATTCTATTTATGTGCATAACATGAAAGTATGAAGACGTGTTGGTCTACAGTGCGTCTAGCTTTCGATAGATCGTTTTTAAACGCATCATTCATCTCGGCACGTAATGCATTGGTAGTGGGTGGGCAGACGTGATGATGGAACCTTCCACTTGACTCCTTCATATTTATAGCAGTTAATAAAGTAGCTGCACATTTGAGAAATACTTTTTTATTACTGTCAAAAGTTGTTTTTCAAAAATTAATACTAGGTGGTAGGTCCCTCGTATGTGAGTCTGGGTTGGTACCAGCGCTTTGCCTATTTTTGCCGCGAAGCAGCAGTGTGTAAGCACTGTTGTATTTCAGTTCGAAGGATATTGAAGCCAGTAAAATTACTGGGCATTATGCAACTTTGGAACATATGTCTCGGGGTAGTGACGAGCGCAGTCCCGTGTCAAGCGGTTTTGTAATTCAGAGTTGTGTGTAGTATTGCTTCTGTGTACGGACAGGCGTGGCACTATCAGACGAGTACCTTGCTCGTTTCGTCACTCGAGCTACACTCGAGCTGTCTGCTATACTGGGTTAAAATAGTTATTTTTTATTAATAACTATTTTAACCAGTATAGCAGACATTAATTTAACAATTGGTATCGTGTTCCAACCGCATACCGACATTATGGTGGTATGTTTTTGTAAACATTCGTCATGTATCATTTTCTATTTAACAACTTTGATCATTGTTTATGGTCGTCAACAGAATTTCACATGATACAACATTATGAATGAATAAACTTTTATATAGATGTCAAGCTGAAATAAGAGTCAAATATATGATTTTAAAACAACTTTATAATATTTTTATGACTATAATTTTTTTTATCGTCTCATAAATAAGTTTGTATTTTTGCATCAAAATTTACCTAACTTCATGAACATACCAGAAATAAAAATATTGAAATTACTACAACTACGTGATGAGAGCCTGCTGGTTGATTGGTGAATGGAAGGATATTTAAAATCCATTACTTGTACTGATGAAAGATGCCGATATAAACATAAACGCAAAAGTAAACAATTGAAATTATGCAAGTAGTCGCTAGTTAATATAAATGCTCTAAACTAATACTATTACATTTTGAAAATTCAGTGGCACACAAAATATAAAATTGTGAATATGCCAGCTTTTGTTCGCGGATCCACCCGCCTTAGTCTTCTCGTGGATAAAATCTAGCCAAGCATGTCCTAATTCTGGCATAATTTACCTGCATATAAAATTTTGTTCAAATCCCTTCAGCCGTTAAGATGTAATTGGTTTACAAACATCCAAATTCACAAATATACAAACTTTCACATTTATAGTATTAAATACGAAAAGTATGTTACTGAAAATCACACATGAACTTTTGAAAATTTTCCTGAGCGATCCAATAAATCTAATTGAGAAAGTAAATTTTGTTATTGAGAAATCATTAAGTTTTATTATTCACACTAGCACTATCACCAAATTAAGTCATTTAGTGTCAATAAATCACACTGACGAGTTAGCTCGCCCCAAATATTTGGTATAAGTTGCGTTTTGTTGAAAATGGCGCGCTGTGACGCCGGCGCACGCGTCGCGCTCAGACTGGACCGAACGACTAAATTTGAAATGAAGTGGGTTTAATAACACTGAGTATGTTTTCCCGTTTTCACGCGGTGACATCCGCAGTGATTCAGACATGCGTGCTTTTTGCGACTTCCAATGATGAAAGATAATTTTCTTGGCGCCAGTAGAGGTATATTCGTTTATTCTTCTTTTAGACACTGAATAGAATGTTTATTAATTTTATAACTGATGATAGACTAATTGAAGTCAAACGAAGTCACTCGAAGAAATAGAATAAACACTATTCTATTTCATTCTATAACTACAAAAAAATATATACATACCAAAAGAAAAAAATAGGAAAGCATGTACAATATAAACTATATATATAACTTCAGACCATGTTGGTATATCAAACTGAAATCTACAATCATTTTATCAAACTACATAAACAAGTAAAGTTTGTTTTGTAACTTAATGAGTTTGTTGTAATCTCTGGAACGACTGATCCGATTCTGAAAACTCTTTCATCGCTCAAAGTTACATTAACGCTAAGATACGCTAACGCTGATATACCCAGACTATTCTTGAGTATAATAAAAGTGAGTTTTGAATAGGAAAAAGACCTTCACACGAGGTGAGCTGCAAGCTAGTAGTGCAGTAGCTAGTGCTCCATTTTTTTTTAATTTTATTGAATGGCGAGGAAAGCGCTCGCCTGATGGTAAGCACCACTCCTGCTCATAAATAGAAGCAACACCACATAGAATTTTGAATGACAAAGCACTGCATGGCACTGAACTGCGCTCGTCACCCCGAGACATAAGATGTCAAGAGTCATAATGCCCAGTAATTTCACTGGCTTCAATGTCCTTCAAACCGAAACACACTGTTGCTTGGCGGTAGAAACAGACAAAGCGGTGGTACAACCCAGATGGCCTCTCGCATACAAGGTACCTATCACCTTGTACATCATTATCAAGTTACAACTGTTACATCATTGTTAGACTTTTGAAGGTTAACTGCTATTACATAGTATTACCGACATTTGGGTGATGCTGAGTGTCATAAAATACTGAGGTGTATCACGTCATCCAGATGTCGTGACACTTGCCGAAAACTCGCAAAAACTTACACTAAGGGCACAGGTTTTTACCAACAAACTAACGTACATAACATTAATGACAATTATTTCTCGTTGTGCTAATAACTGCAACGGAGAGACCTTCACCTAGTATTTCGATGAGCTAACGCTGAAATGTAGCATATTTTTAAAATTTTATTTTTAGTGTTAAATAACCGTGAAAGTGTTATGCTTCATAGTGCGATGAAATGATGACTCTATCTAGTTAATTCTAGGCAAATAAGATTTTATATGTGTCGGAGCGTCGTTGTACTGTGCACACTTTTGTCTACAGCATAGATGGGCCTGGCTCGACCTGTTTACAACCACTGTCTCACAGATAACTGACGTGAAATGGCACCCCGTTGTTGCCTTTCATACAGTGAGTGAGATTTCCTGAGGCTCAAATCCCCTCCTCTTTCGAATCCCCGTTCCTTTCTTTATGAACGGTAACGAATCCATGGATCTTCTGAAATTCTCGATGTATAGGGGCAGTGAAGATCAATTGGGTAAGTGACCCAATTGACCCAATTGCTCATTTGCCTGCTTCAGCAATAATATTATACTTGTACATACATAATCAATGCAGGCTGATTCATCAAAGAGTATAAATTTATACAGTAATACCCCAGACTTACGCGATAGGTGGGACCGAGCTATAACCGTGTAAGTCGAATTCACGTAAGTCGGGGTACAACTTTGCATGCTCTTTTGAGTGACATAATTTGAGGTTAGCAATAAAACACAACGTACGTATAACAATTCAATGCGGAACACGTTCGAACTTGTCGTAAACGGACCACTAACATGGCGGAATAGGAGAGTCGACGCGCGCGGCCATCAAAAAGAACAACCACGTATCTCCGAATTCGCGTAAAACGGGGTAGCGTAAGTCGGGGTATTACTGTATTTATAATATAAACTAGAAAAAACGCATTTCATTCAACCTTGCATAGTTATTGTTGTGTATAACCCACACAAAGAGGATGTTATAAAAAATAGCGTGCAAAATAAACATTATGTGGTAGTGTAACCGCGACCTTGTCTGGACGGTGTCCGCCGCGCTCGTCGCGCCTTGACTCCATGCCAAACATCTGCACCCAATAACACACCTATTACACTACAATTTCATGATAATATACCCGCG
The DNA here is from genome assembly GCA_949126905.1 of Amorpha juglandis. Classification (NCBI taxonomy): domain Eukaryota; kingdom Metazoa; phylum Arthropoda; class Insecta; order Lepidoptera; family Sphingidae; genus Amorpha; species Amorpha juglandis. The sequence continues at coordinate 9,539,690 of OX421380.1, forward strand.
TTAATGGACTCGTTTAGAAAGTTCGATATTTCCAATACAAACACAGTTGAAAGAAACGATAACACTATTCTCGTGTATTTGTGTATCTGTTTTATATTTAGAATGTTGTTCCCATTTCTTATGTATTTTAGGTAGAAAATGTTCAATTTTTTTTAGTTGATTGAATGACGAGACGAGCCAAGCGCTCGCCTGATGGTAAGCGCCACGCCTGCCCATAAACAGAAACAACACCACACAGAACTTTGAATTACCAAGCACTGCATGGCACTGAACTGCGCTCGTCACCCCGAGACATAAGAATCAGATGTTAAGTCTCATAATATGTTCTTAATAAAATTAGATCAATAGTAATTGTAAGCAACAAAAAATCTCGCTTAATTGAGAACTTCGTCCTTTTTTGAAATTGGTTAAAAATGAATTGTAACGCATTAGACAAAGTTTCAATAGTTGAACTCACATTTGGGAGGTCAAGTTAAAGTGAATTAATGCAACTCGAATTCCAGCTAGAATGTGGCCATTGGCGCTACTAACCTTTATCTAGCTATTATTACTGAACAATTCATAGTAAACACTACATAATTATCACAAATGTGAAGCATGCTAGTTGAAATAGGTATCGGCACGAGTCCTGAGTACAAAGCCTGAAGGAAGCAGTACGGAGTGCGCACACTTCACGTGATTGATTCGCTAGTCAGTACAAAGAGTAATTTTTTTATTACTGAATCTATCATCATCATCATCATCATCAGCCACAAGACGTCCACTGCTGAACATAGGCCTCCCCCAAAGATTTCCAGACCGACCTGTTGAAAGCGGCCTGCATCCAGCGACATCCTGCGACCTTTATCATGTCGCCTGTCCACCTTGTAGGTGGACGTCCAACGCTGCTACTGAATCTATGCTCGCCTTTTATTGGACTCTGACGTGCAATTCATTTACTATACACATCTATGCTGGTAACTGGAGACTGAGATGATACGCTCATTTCACCTCACACATAAAACGTAGCTACGTACGTAACCAACTTTAATAAATCTCAATATAAGGCACAAAGCGACTTTATAATGAACATTTCATTAACAAAGTTAATATATTACGACACAGAAATTGGATAACCAACCTTGATCTAAATTACTAAATATTCCCTTGATCATTGCTGAGATGTGGCGAGACGTAAGTTCAGTATGATATAATAATAGTGGGTTCACACGGTTCGATTTATATAATTAACAACTTGAATAAACAAAAGTTGTATGGTTTTTATTTAATCAATTCGGTCAAGTCTCTCCAGACGGTTTAAACCTTGTGAAATTTAACAGTCGATCAACTAAAATAGATCCGTGTGAACCCGCTATAAGTGAATGAATCAGACAGAGAACATGTAACGGTTAAAATCGATTATAAACAAACTTGAACTAGAATATTACCATGACCTCAATCTTAATATTAATTCATACAGTTTTATTGTTTCGTATTAAAAAGATCCTACAATAGAATAACAAATAATCGAAAATAAGGTGGAATATATTTCGAGAAGTAACAAAATTGTATACTTTACATAAGAAATTCCAGAAGTCTTTTAAAATTTATTTTACCTTTGTACATTACAACACGGTGTTGTAGTAATAATAAAACCTTATACAATACTAGCTTTTGCTCGCGGCTCCGCCCACGTGATCAAATAAACAAACAAACAATCAAACTCTATAGCTTTATAATATTAGTATAGATTTGATTTTGATTTGACAACGAAAGCCTTCAAATAATATTATTTTGGTAGCTTAGCAACGGAAGCCTTCAAATATGAATAATTTTCCCCGTTTTTGCAACATTTTTCACTGATGCTTCGCTTAGCGTAATGTTATATATCCTAAAGCCTTCCTCGATAAATGGACTATCCAACACAAAAATAATTTTTCAATTCGAACCAGTAATTCCTGAGATTAGCGCGTTCAAACAAACAAACAAACAAACAAACAAACAAACAATCAAACAATCAAACTCTACAGCTTTATTATTAGTATAGATACATCAAAACACCGAGTGTTGCTACGGTAAAAATCTTGAGTGGCGGATGGGGAAAGAAGAACGTTAAATGTTATTCAATTATCTTGCCGATGAAAACAAGTGAAAGTACAATCCCCATTTAAACAAACAGATAATTATGTTGGAAACGATATATAAAATGCTAATGAAATGATTTTTCACGTAAACTACAATATTGGAACTTATTATTTCACCAATCATCTACTAAATAAGTTGGCTTTTCCTTATACCTAATAACAATTAGATGTTATAAACAAACACTATCCACGTTACTCATACATCTGATAATTAGTGAATGTACGAACCCGGTCCCGGATAAACAATAATTCCCATTAATGAATTCCTATTTTACCTGACATATCCCTGGACGTATAAACAATTTGATTCTGGGAAATAGCAGGTGGATACCAAATCCACTCCATAATTAGAACCTGTAGCTTTGGATCTAGTGTGATTGTTCGAAATGTACTTGTTACTCGATCGCTTTAAAGGTTTGGAATGACGTATTTTCATACAGCTCAATAAGTAACTTGAATCCGTCTTGCACTCTAAATATTTGCTGAAGCGTTAAGAATAATCTGAATAACGAAAAAAATATTGATATTTTCGTATTGATTAAAATATTATACTATATATATAAATAGGTATAATTATTGTAAGAAAGTTTATGAAACAGATAGTGTTTCAAATAGTAAAATGGATAAAATCGGTAGAGGCACGCTAAAGCGTGTCTATAGACAGTGTTGTCTACAGTAATGGCTTGACCTGTGTAATGTCGCTGTCTCACAGACAATCGAAGTGAAGCAGCTACTGTACTATTTCGTAAGACGAGTGAGATACCCAAAGGCTCGAATCCCCTAATCTTAATCACTTAATTATTCGTTTGCTTAATGGTCGGCAACGCGTCCATGATTCTTCTGGTATTGCAGATGTTTATAGACTGTCAAGATAATTTACCATCAGATGGCTCTCATACATGCAACACATTATACCTAATATATATACTTCGTGTATTAACCTCCTTGATTGCATCAATCGTATGGTGGAGGATAATCCTTCTGTATTGAGGACAATCATCAAAAATTTCCTCCATACAGATTACATGATCCCACCACAATGGAAATTTCTTTTGTGGCGATACAAGTAACATAATCCTGCTTTTATTTCAGATGACAATCGCAAATCTCTCCACATAAATTGACTTGAACTACGAAGAAAGAAAGAAAAAAGCTTTGCACATCGCGTCCTGCGTTTTCCTTATTGTTCACCTCAGTTTACCGGCTTTGGCCAGATTAAACGCCGCAGTCAATTGCGGCTGTGTCCCATTTCATGTGTTGATCTTAATGATTGCGTTTAAGGAATTCAATGTGTTTTCTTAATGAATACAAGTTTTATTATATCGTTAATTACCAATTATTATCAATGTCATTAATATTATGACACTTAAAATTATGAATTAAAAGATTTTGAACCAATTTCACATAGCCTACCTAACGTTATTTAACTAATAACATACATATAAGAAATCTAATTGCATATTTCATACACTGTCAATACACACAGAGACGAGAAAGACATGTCTGATTGATAACTCTTAAATTAACTGTTTAATTCGTTATTTTATAAATACAATTATTATATGGCAGATACTATTCATAAGGAATATGATGTGGGCGACTAGTGAGCTTTGTCGCTTGTTTATATAAAACGTCGAAATTAAGTTTAATCAGACCCTAATCAGAGCAATCGCTATCATTAAGCAGTAGACAGAAACAGAAACAAAATAGCCACGAAATGCCAATATAGCGTGACTGGCCCAATCAAATTAATTTGAATGCCATCCCATCAGTTTCCAGACAGTAGCTATTAGAATTTAGGTTGGCGGCAAATACGTTATCCCGTCTGGACATGCGAACTCGACGCCGCACGCACTTCTCGGCTTTCACACGGTCAAAGTTTATTTTGGCTCACGAAATCTCTCGCCAAATTTTCGAGAGAAAGCAAATTTTTATTGCCAATGTATATTACTTTAAATTGAGGTGAATAAAACCGCTTGAGCAGCTTTATCCTTGTGTTTACCAATACCAAAATAAACAGGCTTCAGTTCTGTAATAACGATGATTTTAACAACAGCAATATATTTTCTATAGCAGAGACCGGCAAGCGAGCAAGTGGGTCTCCTCCGTCCTTGAACATCCACAATACGTGAAGAATCGTGGATGCATTTATGACCTTAAAGTAAGGGTATGGTTAAGATTGGGAAGGAGATTTGGTCCTCAGGATATCATACTCTGTACAGTATGAACAGCAAGTTACTACTTCACGTCGATGTCCTGTGAGACAGTGGTAACTCGATGGACCGGCCGGGCCCGTCCATTTGTATTTTTGTATGTAAGGAATAGACTTAAAAACTACTGAATCGATTTGAAAAATTCTTTCTCCATTAGAATCCTAAATTAGCCCTGATGAACATAGGCTACTTTATCCCGGAAAAAGCAGATCTCGCGGGCGGAGCCGCCAGGAAAAGCCAGTTAATATAATTTTGATATTATAAATCTAATTCTTCTTCTAATTTAGACCCATCCATTAATCTAAAGTGCAAAACGGTCTAATGATTGTGTTAACAACACTCGAGTCGTGAATCAATAAACCTCTCATCTCGGGATTCTCATCAATCATACACGCGTAGGTTCTTCAACCTGGCAAAAAGTGACGTCACACAGCCGTGTACATATTTATGAAGCATCCAAGTGATCTGCAATTGATGGCCCGCCCCATTCATCAGTTAGAAAAGCCTTCGGACGATAGATGGCAATGCGATTTTTTTTAGTGAACAATGTTAGTACAGTCTTGAAGAAATTTACTCAATACATACGCACTCACGCTTGTAATCTCCGAAGGTAGGCAAAGGTGTAACCAGTACATCCACATTTCGCTGAGTGCATTTCCGTCCCGAGATGTGATAGGGTCGCCCCTATCACATCTCGGGACTCTCTCCATACCGGGCAGTGATATTGGATTTTTCTATCACGAAATGCTCAATATCAGCCCAGAGTCTGGAATCGTGCCCAGTATGGCGATAGGCTCGCCCCCTATCACATAATGGGACGGAGATACGCTCGGCGAAATTTGGGTGCACTGGTCACACCTCTGCCTACCTCTTCAGGGATTACAGGTGTGAGTGCGTATGTATGTATGTATTTCGTCAGACGCGCTTGTTTTAGAGCTCCAAATAAATTTTATCTATCAAATACAATATAAGAGACCAAATTATTACATTATCCAATATACACGGAGGAGCGTTATATCTAATTGCTACTTCCTACTCTTTTCTATGCGTTATTGGATAAGTAACATTGTAAAACAGCCCCTCAAACATAATAGAAATTAAGACAGATTTTTAACAAGCCGTATCAACTAGCCAGTATCGTCCACTTATATATAGCACGGCATCGCTAAAAAACAATGAATTACATCGAGATATGGCAATTGTCGCAGATTGATATCATGGTTTATTGATAAACTCTCCAGCGACGCATGCACTCGGTACAGTCGGTGTCACCGGGCCCGTTATGATTATCATTTCGACCTACGCTGCAATCGAACGGCTCTCTGAACTCTTTTTATTAGCGTATTTATTGGTATTCACAAGCGTTTTACTATGCCTCAGGCCGTTTAAAGCAATATAAAAATACTTCGGAATTCGAACAATTCAAATTTTGTGTAAACTATTTACATAATAAGATGAATTTTATTCATTTTTATTTTACACCTTCTGGTCTATCGCCGAACGTATAAACAATGTTGTAACGACATTATGCCAACATAACCTAAATTTCTGAATAGTCAATAATGTTTATCGTCGTTTTAAAACATAGAAAAAAACCGTCTCAAAAAATATACATACTAAAATGCAAGTTTTTTTTTTTTATAGCATAGGCCAGCAAGCGAGCAAGTGGGTCACCTGATGGTAAATGATCTCCACTGCCCATGTACGCCCACAATACCAGAAGAATCATGGGCGCGTTGCCGACCTTAAAGGAAAGGGATAATTAGGGATTGGGAAGGGGAGGGGGATTTGGGCCTCCGGATATCTCACTCACCGTACGAAACGCAGCAGCAAGCCGCTACTTTACGTCGGTTTTCTGTGAGACAGTGGTAACGACCCGGTCGAGCCGGCCCATTCATGCTGTAGACTAAACTGTCTACAGCGTGGCTCTACCACTCTTAAAGTAATAAAATTGTCTTCAAATCAAAATTTTTAATCGGTGCTATTGCAGTTTATTGAATGAATGATAGCGCCGACTCAAAATTGGTTAGCTTTAAATATTTTTGTCGGTTTTTGTCATTTTTATTTTTGGTAAAAAGTTTAATATTTCACAACGTTTATAGTGAAAGAATCAATTGGCGCATAAGTATTTTTTATGAAAATTAAGAAAGAAAAAGAGGGCAACCAATCAAGTGTGTCCCCTGATGTAAGTAGTCGCCTCCACTCATGGATAACATTAATACCAGACTTACCAGACCACCATTAAGACCAATTGTATCAGACCATAGGCTAGGACAAGTCTTGAACAGATCTCCTCGCGTAGTTGTACGTGACCCCAAGATATTCGGCGCGATAGGCGTTAAAGTCACCAACAATACGGAATCTGTCGCGATTTAAGTCGGCCTATGCTGGCTATGTAACCTACAGAGACACCCATAGATGTCAGAATGGTCGTCGCAATCCACACGATTAGGGTCAATGTGTTAGTCTTTCATCCCGAATTTCATGCACTTATAGATTGTAATATTTCTTAAACTTTTAAAAAGCAGCAGCTTTGATACCTTATAAAATCAAGAATAGTTAAAAGGTGATACGCATTTAATGAAATGAAATGAAAAATTTGTATGAAAAATTACGCGATAATAAATACAAAAGGCTCGTCGAATTAAGAACCTCCTCCCATTTTTGTCGGATAATAAACATAAATATAACGATGTCAAAAAAGTTAACTACAATTTTACCATAAAAATGTGATTACTTATACGACTATATACTGTTCGATAAAGGTATCCATAACAACAATTAAAGAGTTAAAACGAACCCATTGGTGCATGTGACGTGCTGTCGAATAATCCCAACTGCGTCCAGATTTGCTTTATCCTATTTCACAACGGGACACTGGTTCGGGAGCGACATAAACGAGGCAAATTTTCAAAGCCCGAAGGCTTCCGATCGCTGCGGAGTACTAACGCATGCCAATCATTGTTGTTATATGGATAAATCCCGGCAAGTGAATATTTTATTGTGCAACATGAATTCGCTATTTTCTGTGCATTTTGAATGCTCCAGAATCGGATAGTGTTTGTTTAAGGGCACATGAGAGTTTTCAAAAAGGTTCTATACACAAGAAGTACTTATAACTCGTAAGGATGGAGTCATAACAATAGTCATAACTACTGTGAACTATGATACGTAGAGTCTTATCAGTCTCCAAAGCCAACCAAGAAGAGACCGAAGAGTCACCGACTGCTAAACGAGAAGCCGCGAGTCCCATTCCTTCGGGATCTATGTTGTTTGGCAGAACTACAAATCTAAGTCACAACCTAATTCAGGACTTCAAATCGCGTTGCAAAAGATTAAAGCCTTATTTTAAAAATACTTAGAGTTACAATAAATTCCAACGAAATATAAATTTCAAAATATTACGCTGTTGCAACATTACTGAGGATGTTGTCTCATATCAATAACCAGGAAAACGACAATTCAATAAACGTGGGAAAGTACAACGTCCACAAAAAAACGTGTAAAATAAGTTACACTGAACACAATAAACCCTCGACGAGAGTCATAATATAATATTAACACCTCACTGGGCTGACGAAAGTGGACCCGTTCCCTTCCCATTGAAGGTGAAACGGATAATTATAGAGTTTTACTGCGCTAAATACAGAGTTTTCTATTTATCCACCTACTTATCAGCGTTGGAAGTGTGTTGCGTGTCTCGTGACAAGATGAACGGGGTCGAAGTGACCGTTATGATGTTTACACGGAGCCTATTTGCTGGGCCCGGCCCGGACCCAAACGGGTTAACCTCATTGGCAGATAGGTATTGTATAAGCCACGATAGACCCAAAATTAACACTGATACCGAGTAACGTACCTGTCTATTTTCGTAGCTAAGATATTCGTGTTAGTATATATCTATGGGGTAAAATACTAGCTTTGAACTTTGTTGAAGTATTTTGATTATGTCCGAGAAGTTACCTACGTTTATAATATTAATAATTCGTCCATAATTATAGGTATTAAATACCTAAAAATAACAAATTTTGTTATTTTTATATGTTACAATATAATTGTTATGTATATAGACTGGAAAAATTAATTTCATCAATATATTCAAAATATTCTACAACAACTTCGCTGTTATTTTACGGTTAACGGAGATGAAAATCCCAAATCGAATTTGATGCATCATGGATGGCCGACCGAAGAGTTATCGCCGAATAGATGAGGTTGTTAAAAAAATACATGCATCGCTACACCTCTGCATTTCACCATAGAATATAAGAAATACATGCAAATATTTTTAAAAATATTTCTATGAATTTTGACATATTATTTTTTCTTTAGTTAGTCCCGATAGCTGATCTCTGTAATATTTGTTTATTTCCTATTCTTTCAAGCGGCTGTGCCCCTGGTATTGCCGATGTCCATGTCCATCCGACGGGCGGTGACCGCTTACCATCAGGCAGGCCACTTGCTTGTGTGCATACCAACGCAATAAAAATAATGTACCTTGGCCTCATAAAACACAATTTTCTCATAAAATAAATATATCGTAAGAGAAATTCTCTTCATCTAAATGGGGCTTAACGCTTTAAAAACCTCGAAAGGACAAAATAAAAAAAACTCGCTCTCCAAACTGTTTCAAGACTAATGGTCAAAGTATTCAACATTAGCGTTGCTCTTTATGTCTATTTATATAACCCGTCGCGCAACAACAAGCTTGGACACCGTCCAAGAGCTAGTTTTTATGGAATTTATACGCACATTTTGATTTCTGTTAATGTGTCACCAAAGCGTTCGCTTCGTATCGACGTAATTTATATATTGGAACGAACATACTCTCTGCCTCTTCAACTGTTAACACATTTAGGGCCAGCTTTATAATGTGCTATTTTTAGGAATGCCAATTTAACATACGTTTTCCATGTTGACAGCGTTATGATTTTGTATTTTGCTATATTTTGTGTGAATTAACGTTTTTTTGAAGTGAAACTTCTTTAGAATCGTTGTGGTTTGAAACTCGATGAAACGAAAATGCGGCACGACAAAGATAAACACATTCATAAATAGGATTTAGTCTGCGAGAGAATGAGATAGATTGCAAATATGCTATCACGTGTCTTTGCTCCTGCGTACAACGAAGCCTTCGGAAAATGTGTCATAAACAACGTGATGTATTATTCGTGTTTTACTTTTTTAACGTGTTTTATTTTTTTGCATTTGCATATAAAATTCGTTGGTTAATTAATTTATTTTCACTTATGCCGTGTGTAAATTGAACACACACACTTTTTTAATCCTGGCACCGCAAAATGACTATACCGGACCTGATGTTAATCTAATCCATAGCAATAAGTAAATAAATACACCTAAGTTACACACATAGTCCTGATCCCACACTAGGTTAGCCTGTAACAGAACGTGGGACTTACGGTCGCACATACCCACGCCCCAAAAAAATATTTTAGATCTCGCAAACATTCGTCTCGTGCAGAAATTAAACCTGCAACCACAGCCGGCAACTCCCCGGTTAGTCACGGAGGCTGTCAATAAGGAAAATCAGTCATCACTTTAATGACTGCAGAGCAGAGCCAATAAAAAAAAACACACACACATTACGTGTAATAAAACCCTGCAGGTACAACATTTTAACAAAACGAATTGAATATTTATATCAAGCGAACAATCGCGAGGGTCCGAGAGGCAATCTGTCATCGGTGGACATTCGACAGGTCATCCCGCGAAATACTCACTCGTGTATAACTTACCCACCGTTCGATTTTAACGGGGCTGTTGGGCTTATTGGCCTACCGGCCGGACTATTTATTTTTCCGGAATATTCGATTTACTCGGTAAATAAACAAAAAAATGAAAAGCCCAATAATGATTATTTTTAATTTTTATGAAACGAAATCACTTTATATTACTAAAACCTTACATAATCGTATTAAAAATTCGCATAAAATACTCTTAACGAGAGGGATTTTCACTTTTATTCAGTCTCTAAAATGTCCGAAGACATTTACAAAATGTGTTTAATGGTGCTGCCACACCGGTGTTAGAAAATGTTATATAACATTTTATAACACCGGTGTGGCAGCATCATTTAGTAAACATTTCTTAACAATTTGTAACATTTTGTAACATTTCTTAACATTTTATAACCGCAGGCGGCGGTACATTTGAGAGCGGCGCCGTCAAAGAAGCCGTCAAAGAAGAATGTTCAGAAATGTTAGAAAATGTTAAGAAATGTTATAAAATGTTAAGAAATGTTATAAAATGTTAGATTTAATGTTAGAAAATGTTTGTAAACATTTTATAACATCGGTGTGGCAGCACCATTAATGGAACATTTCAAATCTTGGATTTTTTTAAATTCAATTTAATTGAATGACGCTCGCCTGATGGTAAGCGCCACGCCTGCCCATAAACAAAAGTAACACCACATAGAACTTTGAATTATAAAGCACTGCATGGCACTGAACTGCGCTCGTCACTCCAAAGATTTTAAGTTTCATAATGCCCAGTAATTTTACTGTCTTCAATGTCCTTGAAACTGAAACACAACAATGATTACACACTGTTGCTTGGCGGCAGAAATAGACAAAGCGGTGGTACCAACCCAGACGGCCTCTGGCATACGAGGGATTTATCACCTTGTAAATGGAATGGTAACCCTACTCGTATGCCAAACTGTAACCGAACGCCCGACCAAAAAAAAAAGCTTCTATACACTTTTTATGTCACGAATACGATATATGTATGATTGAAATGTCATTGAACGTTTACCGTGCGTCACGACGTCGTGACGTAAAAAGCTGTTATGTGTGTAGTAGCTAAACATGACAAAGTAATATAAACTTGTGCGACAGTGTGATTTATCACCAGTTGTCGATCATACGTAGTATGTCTTTGAACAAATTGCTAAACAACTATCATTATCTGTCAGCGAATGATATAAATAGCTGTTATGTTTCATTTTATTATTTCTATAACAAATATGTTCAAGCAGGGTGCTACTTTGTCTTTTCATAAGGTAAAAAAATTAAGCTATATTAAAGTATATTTTATTATCACACAAGTTGAAATAATTTGAGATAGAGTAAATTACTTAACGAAAAAATAAAAATTTATTTAAGTCAATTATATCTCAAGTGTTAAATCTTATCCACCAATTGCTTCGATCGTACAAACGTAGATGAAAATCTCAAGCGCTCTTACCACCGAGTTCCCACAAACGGATCGGCCATAAAGCGCCTGGTTTTACCAATACCTTTACGAGTCACATTGCTAAGGTACCATCCAATTTATACTCGTAGCATCTTCGAAAGTCTTTACATCATTTGCGATGTGTATAGTATAAAACTAGTCACTGATAGACTTATAAATACGTACCAATTCCTCAGGTGATCCCGGTTCCTTCATACCATTGCTCTTATCCGTGCTCCCCGTCTCTGAAAAAAAAAACAAAAGTATCTATAGTAATGTGTTTTTACAAATCGCTCATATTGTTATTTCGGTAACAACGAAGAATCTTGAAAATATATTTTAGTTAAAACTATAATTTTTCTCCACGAAAATATGTTATAAATATCTGCCGCTTCTAAATATCGCTATAAAAGTCGCATATCGAGGTCGCATACAAATCTCTCAAGCAATTTGCATGCCTAATAAATTATATGCTAGATTTTCCTTCATAACAATTGCATATTTTTATAATAAAACAGAACTTGTTTTCATGTCAACGTTTTGAACTAATTTTTATCCGTAAACCGAAATACCTTCGTTATTTGAACGTTTCTGACTCTCCTAAACTTTCATTCCTAACATTCGAATTTCAAAACACACACGTCAACTGTTATGTTATAACTTTGGCCGTACTCGAACCCCGGATTCCATTCATTTGGATTAAACATCGGTCGGTCACCTGGACTACGTTACCGCAACATGCACGGTTCGACGAAATATCACAATTTCCTTTTGAAAATGCTGCTAGCAGCTTCCAAATTGTATATGGTTGAGAGCTTTTTACTGCGACTTTACACTTGTAACGAATATGCTGTCGTCAACAGGTCTGCTTAGGTTTGACAGTGAAAGGAAAAAACTGATATCCTTAAACTCTTCTACATTTTATACCGATACCAAGAGTGTAATAAATTTGTGAAGAGTCAATTTTATACATATAAATAATATTTGCCATGAGAAAGAATTAACAGCTGACGTACATATTTTATTCCAGGAATTAAAATCGTATTCGTTTATAGAACGAAACAGGTTTTATTCGTATCATAGCGTACTTTCAAGCATAAATCATGCGTAATATTTTAAGTAACATGTGTGGAATAAATAACTTCATGTGTAACAAAGCTTCGTAAATATTCTTCATCTACATTTATTTAAATTCGTACTTTAACCTTAGTTTTATTTATTGGCTACTATTATCCTATTATGATACCACAGAAATTTCATTACATATTTAAGAGTAAATCACAATAATAATTATAATAACAAAGATTAATGATAATTGATTACTCTAGCAAAGTACCTATTCACAAATACGTCATTAATAAGTATTTTTTGCACGCGACAACAGAGCGTGTAATTGAAATGTCAAAATTTTATCATTAATGGAACTCATGGCGTAAATAGAGCACGGAGCGCTGAGCAAATTAGTTTTAATACAATTTTCGACGTACAATTTATTGGGCGTCATTAAACATCTCTATGGGAAAGCGCATGTTAATCTGGAATTAATAATTATCAGCGATTCGCGATTTTTGTTTTAACTACGTATAGTTTTATTCAGTCAGCTCGTTTAACGGTAATGACAATGGAGCTGTAAATTGAGGGCATTATCTACCTTGCGGCAAAATTTTCGGAATGCTTCAATGTGGAAAATTATTAGTCCGAAGTTGAAATATGTACTTGAGCTATTTTCATGTTTTAATTTACTTTAATTTACAAATTAGGTGGAACATGGTATGTTATAGCGATTAGAAACAAACTCATATCGATATAAGGAGATTATTTATTAAAAGGAGAAAAACGGATTAAATTATACAAATTTAATCTGAGCATTTGAAATGTATAGTCATATGGCAAAATGAACAATTGTTTCTTATTTCAATAATACTGCAACATAGAACATATGAACATGAGAATGTGTTAATACAAAACTAGATATTATACTCCAACACATAAGCTAGAACTAGTTAATCAAGGAACTTAGCTAAAACGTCCATTCATTTTATGGATATGAGCTCGCTTGAGCAGCTTAAAATTATTTCAGTATTAATATTAAGTAGTGGTATTAATTTGATACAGCTATAAAGGGAGTTATCTTAGTAATAAGTACTATATAGTCTGTTTTTATTTCCTAGCACGGCAAAGTGACAGTGGACCTGATGTGGCCAGGGCAATCCATAAATACTTTCGAGTGTCAAGAGACTGCGTCCCTCGACGGTCGGCAGAATTATGCCGGCCTGAAATTACTGGATATACACTGGCTGACTCCGGAACACGACTCACCTGAAGGAGTAGTTCCTTGGCCGTCCCTGGCGGTCTTTTCACCGTCTCACAACAAAGACGCACTTATATATTCTTCCTATTTTTTTTAATCAATTTTATTGATTTGACATTATTTTTTTTACTTTTATAGAATTAGGTTAAGGGTTCATTTTGTTGGTACCTATGTACATTTGTTTTGTAGCTAGGACGATGTGGTCACTCAACGACAAAGTTCTAAAAGTAATTTAAAAAAAATCTTGTACTAAAACAGAACTGCTATGCTATACTGTATGTACTGCCTTATATTTTTCTCAATAAACATGAGGATATGAAATAACAATATAACGCACCATCAGTAACAGCATACGTGAATTGCCGATCTAAGCGTATTCATAACGGGGAATTAGTTTGGTGCCTGATATTAAAGTTAAATGTCGCCAACAAGCCGAGTTAATTTGTTCCGATTCATTGCTTCTGAAGCGGCATTGATTGCTTTGCATACAGACTCAATCAAGCCTTTTGTGAACTATAAACGGCACGCATACAATTAAAGCGTATTAAAATTTTAGCTATTTATTTATTTTAGATTTACCGGAAAGAGACACACTAAATGAGCATAAAAAACATTCTATGATGTAACAAAATCCAGTGTTCCCCCGTAGACAGGCAACCACAACTTACGATTAGTAGCTTACACCACATGGTTAACAATTTATCAATTAATAATTATATAAACAATAAGCAGTTAGTTAAACAACGAGAAATAAGATAAACAATAAGTAATTTGCATGAGTTCAGTAAGGCAATTATATGAGTTTATATTAAGGATTAAGAATAATGTTAAGGAGATTTAGCCATTTCGACTAAGAATCAGAACAGAGAAACTAGGTCATAAGTTCTAATTTTCTTTTTAAATAGTACAGTTTGTCGTGAAACGCATATATATGTGTTAAGGCCCTTTTTTTATCTCAAGCATGAATAAGTTGGTTCGACCAGGGCAGTGTGTCACTAAAAACTGTGAAGTAGCAGCTGGCTGTGTTGTGTTTCGTACTGTGAATGATATTTCCGCAGGCCAAAGTAATACATTTTATATGAATTATGAACAGTGAACTAGAACGATCGTGTTGGATGTCAAAAAAGTCTCTGACACCGACCTAGCCGAAACACGGGTGCAGATTTGAGTAGAGCATTTATTTACGCGTTTCGTATCGCGATTCCCTTGTATGACAAGAGATTCAATAGCCTCAGTATAGATGAAACCAAAATAACAATCTCAATATTCCCATTTAATTTTACGTAATAGTCGGTGAAAGAGTGTAGCGACGATACTACAGCCGTGTTGAACAAAGAGGTATAGGTAGTGACATGACGTGTACAAACGTGCAAAGCCTACGCAAATATCATATCAGATCGACTCGCTTATTGGTACGGGCGTGGGCGTGATGCTAACACAGTGCCGTGTGCGTAGTGCCAGATTTTCTTCACGTTCGATCCTGAGAACGTTGCCTGCGATTTGTATGGAATAAATACGGCCACATCTAGTGTCAATTCGAGTCAAGTGTGTTTATTTTCTACAAATCACAGATAACGTTCTGAAGACCTAATGTGTAGAAAATGTCGCACTCGGCACTTTATTAAATTCTGATTCACTGCGTTCGAAAATCAAATTTTGGATACATTATTTAAACAATATAGGTATAGTAAAATATAAATTATAATTTTTTTATTGACTAATAGCTATTTTTAATGAACGATCTTAGTGTGATTATTCGGATAGATACCACGAATCATCATCCAAGCGATATGTACGCGTGACCTTCAAAACATATCCTGATTGGGTTATTTGTGCTATCTATCTAAGGAATCAAACTAAGATTGTTTTTGAAATCGACCGTTAGTATATGTACAGTAAGAGGCAGCAAACTTATGAGACAATTAACTTATTACATTACAGTATTCACAGAGATATATTTCAAAGTGAATAAATGATGTGCCATTACAGAGTAAGTAAATGTAAATGAGCTTATACATGCCTGCGTTACGAGTTTCACAGATACCAATTTTGCCGATTCATGGTCTGCCTCGCCGCAAAGGTAATGCCCGGCGACGAGCAACCACGCAAATTATATCATTTCAACGGACTTAATAAACGAATTTTAAATTACTTACAACCCTATTGACCAAAGAATAAGATCTATATTTAATCTGTAAGAGTCGTACGTCGGTATAGTTTTATAACAACTAACCACAGAAAGCAAATCGTAAATCCATCTCCGCGCAGGAACATTATGTCACCAAGCGGAAATGTTCTTCAATTTTTTTCGTTCTTAATGTAAATAATCATGAGGTCGATTCGATAGTTGTAAGAGATTCGGTTATGTAACGATGTCTTTCGAACTTTCCCTGTCAATTAAAAAGTCGCTACCGCCATTTAGCGAACAGTCGTCGGGTCACGTTCGGCGGTGTCGTGAAGTCGTGAGTGATGACTTTCTGTTACATAAAACGTCCATTGTTTCTAGTTTTAGTATCTTACGAATCCCGAGGCCGAGTGTAATACCTACTCCACTTTAAATATTGCGATCGAACAATCAAAAGGTGAAAGGGTTACCACACTGTTTCTAATGACAGGTTCACACGAGTCCAATGGTTGAAAAGACTTGAAACACAAAAGCTATAAGGTTTTATTATTGATCAGTTTGATTGAAAGTCTATTCAGAAGGTTCAAATCAGACGGTGAGGGAAAGAGAGAGAGATCCATCTCTCTCTCTTTCCCTCACCGTCTGATGTTTTATTTGATATTTAGCCTCCAGGCTAAATATCAAATAAAACATGTTTCCGGAAGAAAGATAAACAGGCGCTTAGTGTTTTATGGATGATCGCTAATTCAATAAAACAAGACTCGTGTTTAAAAACTTTCTTAAAAAATTTACGTACTCAAAGCTTTTAGATAATTTATAATATCTAAGATAAGACTTCGAAGGAAGTAGCTTTACCCGCCTAATTAATCTTGATACCGGAATAAAATTATTGTATTATTCACTAGTTATTTTGTTAAATTCTTCATTACCTTTGACAAACTAAAAAAATAATAAGCGTTTTCCTGCAAAGATGAAATATCTTCAAAAACTCTCTGCGAACCGCAAAGCGAATCGGGTCAAGCTCGTGTGTCACTTTCCGGCATTAAAATTGTGTCCTCTGCCAAGAATCTTTTTACTTTAAAAAAATCACCACGTAAATGAATATTAGAAACAACAACATTGCATCCTTTGAGAATTATATATATTTTGTTATTCATGATAGCAAATTATAATTAACTAGCTGTCCCTCGCGGTTTCACCTGCATATTACTGCCCTGCTCCCATGGGTCATACCGTGATATACACATAACCCTTCCTCATGAATCATTATATCTATTGCTGGAAACTGCATTAAAATACGTTGAATATTTTAAAAGTTCTATGCGAAGTGGCAGCGGAATTGATTTTATTTTATACTATGTAAAGATTATAAATACTAAATTGGAGTGTAAGTCACCAACATCTTAGGCCCAAAGGCCACCTCATCGGCACACGGTACACTCTGCTGATTAACGGATGAGGCATTGAAGAAACTTAGTTGCTGTCGTCAGTTATGTGGGTCAGACGGTCGCCCCACAGAATACCAAACCACCAGCCACCAACCACATAATCATGGAGGAAGGCGGACCCTGACATTAAGCCGGGATAACGGCAGAAAGAAAGACCAAATAAGGAATTAAGCAGTAGAGAGACCAACTAGACATGCGCTTTCTTAATATTATACATTGCCTCATATATTTTATTTGATAAGTACAATTATGAAATAAGTGCTACATGTAGTCTTTTTAACATAGTTTTTTTCCAAATATTACATAAAACATGTGAAATGCATAAGTTCCAAAACTACACCAATTAGTGCAAAATGTGACCCAGTAAAGTGTTCGATGCATGAACATTGATCAATACTTACTATAAAACAAAGTCACTATCTGCGTCTCTCTGTCTGTTTGTCCGCTTATTTCTCCTAAACGATGCACCTAATTGCCATTTTCACTATAATTTAGAGAATTTATTCCCAATGGTTTATATTTTTATTACGCTTTTGAGTCATGGGAGTAGGACAATAACATGTCTGCGAGTGACAGCTAGTAGTTCATGTACAGCTGCTACAACCAACTTGTGGAAACTTTTAAAAAATACCTTGTAGTTATCACAAGTGTTAACACAATAATATACTACATCAGCATTTATAAATAGAAACGTTAACAAAAAGATAATTGAAGCAAACATTCGAGAGTTAAGCTTGATTTCCAATTAGCACCTAAAATGCCATTCCAATCCCACAGTGAACCGGTACCAGAGTTGAAAGAATAATGTGCTCATTTCTCGATCCGCTAGATATTACAGCGGTACTGGCGTGTTTGTCAAAGCCTTGTACAAGAGAGACTACATATTACCCGGCAGTCCAAGTACTGAGTAGATTTTCGGTAGATACGAGGCACTAATAATTTAACTCGATTCAATCAGCTGCAATACGTACTATAATTTCATTGATTACTACCGAAACTACAATGATAACCTGTTAAGGGTCGATAAGTGTCTATATACACGAAGAAGTAGAGCGTTAGAAATATGTTAAATTAGTACTTCGTAAATGTCCTGTTCAATGCACTAATGTTCAATGTTCTAACACATAAAATCTTACAAGGTAGTGGTGACTGGTGTCCCTTGTATGCGAGAGGCCGTCTGAGTTGATATCACCGCTTTGTCTATTTCTGCCGCCAAGCAACATTGTGTAATCACTGTTGTGTTTCGGTTTGAAGGACATTGAAGTCATTGAAACTACTGGGTATTATGAGACTTAACATCTTATATCTCGGGGTGACGAGCGCAGTTCAGTGCCATGCATTGCTTTGTAATTCAAAGTTCTGTATGGTGTTTGCTTTTGTTTATGGAGCGGGCGTGGCGCTTACCATAAAGCGAGCGTCTTGCTCTTCTCGTCATTCAATCAAATAAAAAACAATAAATCGGATGTTGAGACATTGTCTACTAGAAAAATATAACCGAATCGAAAATTCCTTTTTTGGATTTCGCTTAAAAGTATACACAAAAATCACTTTCCCATAAGAATCCCCACTTATCCTATTACCTTAACATAATAATGAACACATAGTTTTAGTAAGGAAAGTTCAACAAACCGGGTCTGTGTGCACGGACTTTTATAAAGACGAGGCAATAAGAGCGATGTTTACACAGGGACTTTTTACATTTTTTCTGTAGTTAAACAACTCGGACTATGTTAAACATTGTTTGTTAGGGACCGGCGGCCAGTTAGGAATCTCTGAAGGGTACTTTAATTAAGTTGCCAACTTTCTTAGACCACTTTGTACTACAGGTACATTATATGGGGGGTTTAGTTCTAATGTTGTAATAAGTGACTTAAGTTTTAATTAAAATAGCTTGGTTCTTTGGTCAAGGTTCATTAGATGGTGCCGCATGGTAACTTTCTATGACGTCGGTGGACTCAATTTCTGAAATGTCCCTACCCCTATTCAGCCGGAATTTGGTCCCTCAGAAACAATTTGTAGTACTTAATTTCTTTTACTTTTTTTCCTTAACTACTCCAGAAACTTGTAAACTACATTATCTATGATCCAATTTATTCTTTTTGAATAAATTCGTTGCGGGGTTTCAAGACAATCTAACTTTAGCAGCACGCTTGAGATTCATGGCTTTCTTAGATTCACTTTGTGAAATCCTGTCGCGCTTAAGTTATCCTGTACTTGCGTATACTGTCTTAATACAGAGTACTGCTTTTGTATATAAGTTATTTACATCAGTACAGTTAATTATCACATGAGATGGGTTTCGATGATGATATATTTACTAGTAAAAACCGCTGGCTAAACGTTTCGGAATAAGTCATGAGACCCAATGATCTCACTACAGAGTACAGAAATGGTTAAATACCATTTAATAATAATAACACATACACCAAACAGTCACACACATAGTCCTGACCTCATACTATGCTAACCCGTATCATGGGTATCAGGAACTACGAGGAACTTACGGTCCCTCTACACCCTGGCCCGTAACAAATATTTGTGGGTCACACATTTTTCTCGATACGTGAATCGAACTCACAGTTTAGCAGCCGACTACTCGCCTACTTGCTACGGAGGCTTTCAGAAAAGACGGAAAGGTATAAAATAATTATATTCAATTTAACATTCCACTTTGTAGCATATTTTACAATTAATTAAAATTATACACACAGTAGAAGACACTTGTAGTAGACCCTAATAATCATAATCATAATTTACAAGCCAAAATAATGTATCCTAAATTTACAAGCACCCATTTGTACGTCGAACAAGGGCTCTTTATGGGGGTACAGTACAGTTGTAAACTAGCAATACGTGAAGGGCTAATTAAACCTCTCTGTGGGTTGTGCACCGCACTGATCGCTGTTCATCATGACTGCTCGATGTTTATCATGAGGCACGTGATTATTTTAATGTCTTCGGGTTGCCCGATGTGGCTCTATGTGGTTAACTTGGTCATTTGTTATCGTTATAAAAAAACATAAAATATATTCATACTATGTAATGTAAACAAAATTCAAGAGCATGCGTCCATAGTATTTTAACAAGTACAGTAAGCTAATCTGTCATGTGATTTGAAGTTGGGACAGAAATTAATTTTTAGATCTTTAACCATTTTGCTGTTGTGATGTCAGAAATTAAATACTTAACAATTAAAGCGATAGCTAAGCGGGTAGTGCAGACTACTGAGACGACAGTCGCAGGTTCGAAGCCAACACCAAAAGCATGCACCTCTGACATTTCAAAGTTACGTGTCTCCTCCTGCCCTTATCCCACTCGCTGTGGTGTCGGCGGGACAATCTTTTAACTCATGACAGAAAGTTAATTGTATACTTTTTACGACCGTATGCCTGCATGGTGTCAACCCCTATGGGGAAAAAACATACCCAGACGTACCTATAACATACAGAGGTGGTATATTTTTTTATACTAGCCCTGTATTATATACGCCCCACTGCTGCGCACGGGCCTCCTCTACTTAATGAGTGGGATTAGGCCTTAGTCCACCAGGCTGGCCTAATGCGGGTTGGCAGACTTCATATACCTTTGAAAAATCTTATCGAGTTCTCAGGTGTGCAGGTTTCCTCACGATGTTTCCTTCACCGTTTTTTAAATTATAGCAATAAAATACACAGCGATGCATTAGATATAAATTATTGGATAACAATTTATCGTCACTATAATTTCTGGTATAATTCTTCTAAACTTCTAGAACGTTCCACAAAATACCCTTAGAAAGTGGCCATACATCCTCCATTACTATCATTAACGTTGTACAGATCGTCTAATCATTATCAATACTAGCATTCTTCTGAGATCGCAAGTCTTAATGGCAAACAAAGTCCGAGTTACCTAACGAGTCCATCGATAGATA
This sequence comes from Amorpha juglandis, assembly GCA_949126905.1. Classification (NCBI taxonomy): domain Eukaryota; kingdom Metazoa; phylum Arthropoda; class Insecta; order Lepidoptera; family Sphingidae; genus Amorpha; species Amorpha juglandis. The sequence continues at coordinate 9,561,020 of OX421380.1, forward strand.
AATCGATCGTAGACGTTTTTGTCAATACATCCCCATCACTCGCTCGGCTGGATTTTTATACAAACGGGTTTTTAGTATTTATCGTGTGTACATAAACTATTAAACGCTAATCGAGGCTCTGCTGACATGTGTTTGTTCGCTTAGTTCTTCTAATTTACACAACCGATTTGTACTGTATTGTACCGATTGAATTATTTTATTATAAATACAGTGTTGATCCTTGTCCAATTCAATATGTCTGTTTCTGCCACCAAGCAACAGCGTGTAAGCACTGTTATGTTTAGGTTTGAAGTACATTGAAGCCAGTGAAATGACTGGGAATTATGACTAATAACATCTTATGTCTCGGGGTGACGAGCGCAGTTCAGTGGCATGTAGTGCTTTATAATTCAAAGTTCTACGTGGTGTTGCTTCTGTTTATGGGCAGGCGTGGCGCTTACCATCAGTCGAGCGACTTACTCCTATCGTCATTCAATTAAACAAAAAAAATATGTAAGTTATTTTATTTAATTGCTTTCCATTATGACATATTTTATTGCCTTCCTAGGAAGACGATTCGTATGAGCCGAGTAAGCTGCTCACTGTTAAGCGTTCACCGCCTGGAGCATAGCCAAGCCTTTGACTTTTATTGAAGGATAACTCCTTTTACATACAGTAGGAAGAAATACGTGGAATTACAGATCAACAGACCTAGACACAAATTAATAGCACAACGATATTCCACCGATTAGGTTTTTACTACATATTATAAAAGTGGCTATTAAGATTTTTTGTTTCACATGCTTCTCACATGGAAGCAGCGATAGCTCAGGCGGGAGTGGTATGGGCTGTCGAGACGAAAGTCGCAGGTTCGAAACCAGCCCTAAGAGCATACACCACTGACTTTTCTAAGTTACGTGTATATTAATTGTTAATTATCGCTTGCTTTAACGGTGAAGGAAACATCGTGAGGAAACCTGCATACCTGAGAATTCGATAAGATTTTTCGAAGGTATGTTAAGTCTGCCAACCCGCATTAGGCCAGCGTGGTGGACTAAGGCCTGATCCCTCTCATTCAGTAGAGGAGGCCCGTGCCCAGCAGTGGGACGAATATAATATATAGGGCTAATAAAAAATAAAATAATGCTTCTCACACATTACGCGTACTAATTAGCGATACATATTCCCACAATCTAAGCCTCTCAATATGTCACTAGATAAAAAGTAATTAGTAATCTCAACATCCACGCACCTACATACTTAATGCAGGTAAGGTCTAAGAATGTCGCCAGTCGGGCTCGCGGCCATCATAAATATGGAGATGGTAATTTAACTTACTCTCACAGTTTTTGTAAGACACCCTCTCCTTTTCTTGGAAGTTGGCTCAACTTCTACGACGTCGGCGCGTTATTAATCTTGTTGTTTGGGAACAACGTAATTCAATTAAGTTTAATGACTCTTTTATAAATATACACTTAGGCTTACCATTGAGTTGGTTGACAAAATATGAATATTCATTTCGAAAAGGTGGGCTTCTAGATAAATAAAACAATATAATTTATTTTTGCCATAAAAGACTATATGTGAGAAAATGCGAATCCAGCTACTGGCTGTTATGAGTCTAGAAATAAAAAGCATGTTATATTATTTTAAGCATTAAAAGTGAATATCGTACTTTTTCCGTCAATATGTATTAGCCTCTAGCAGCATTTAGAAAGCTACCAGTCATGCGAATATATCCGTAAAGCGCTGCAATTCTCACTTAGCTTAGGGGCGTATTTGGACATCAGAATTTTATCGAAAGAATAGGTAAAAAATATCCCATTGCAATAGATAGATGCAAATCGACAGTGTGAGTGCAAACATGTGTATTGCAACCTATTGGAATTGAAAACAGCATTGTAGATCTAATAGTATTCGTAAATGCATGTTAAGTTCTTGAAACAATCGGTAGCTACGATAGTAGTAACAATTAAAATAAATACTATTAACATAACTAAGTCAGCCTACGCTCGTCATACTTTTAAAAAGAAAACAAATCGAACATTTCTTTTTATTGGTCAAGATGTAGCAATTATTTCTTAAGAATTATCCTTAAATGTTCATAGCTATTACATCCCTGCTGAAAGGATTTTTAATAACAGCAATTAAAGCTATACAGTCTTGTATAGGTATGCCATGTTCTCAAGTCCTTTAGTATAAGGTTCAAGATACTCGAAGCAAGTGGTAAGCGACTAACTACCGCTGTATATCAGTTGTACAACAAAAAACAAGTATTAAAGCGAAACGTTCAATCTGGCATTAAAGGCTAGTATTCATCCAAGGATCGGTTTCATTACACGTGATTAACCTAACCACTAATGTCTGAGTACAAACGTATGCGCAGTAATCCAGTAAATCCAGTACAAAATGTGAATCTCACAGAACCCGCTCGCTCCACTCATAGAAAATAGCCGTAGGGCCGATGATTTTACGGCGTGTACTTATAAGCTGTAAAAAGTCCAAGCGTTCCTTTATTATTTATTTGCTGAACATTCTTTATAAGATTAGAAATGAACATACTAAAATTGCATTAGTTTGTAGCTTCCCACAATGTTTTTTCTCCTAAATACGTTTACAAAATATGAAAGAAATACTAACTATTTTCCAGAGAAAAATCTACATCAAAGCATTAATTTCTAAAATAACGGTTAGTGTAATAACGACTAATGCAAAATTTCTGGTATAAATTTAAGCGACTATATACCAATCACACCACTATGTTATATTCTCATAACAAAAAGGTGTTATTTATGTAAAAAAGTAAAAAGTTCGTCACATGAATGTCACATGTCTAAAATAGCATAAATGTAGTACAATATGTTAACATATTGGCCTTATTCTATCTCAACTATTTGAAAAGAAATTGTTGAAAAAAAATTGAAAAAAAGGTTGACTGGAAGAAATTGTCGTTAGCAATAAGGCCACCAATTGTACTTCTTTTTATTATTCTAAGATGTCTATTGTATAGTTTTAATACTTTATATTGTGATGTACAATAAAGTTATAAATAAATAATTGGTGTGTGTCGTGGGACACCAGGTAGGAACGAAATTCCTTCGGCTAATGTAGAATTGACACAAATTGCAAAAAATTCAAATTATCAACTAAAATAAGAAAATATGTCTCTTTATTTTTGTTTGACAACATAAAATTACATAGAAATAGAATAGAAAAATAGAAATAAAAAAAGACGTGTGGCACTCGGAGACTGCCGCGGTAAAGCTATTGTATGGCATTTTTTATCAACTTATGTAATTATAAATAATAACGAGCTAGCGTAATGTTTTAAAAATCGAAGGAGTATTTTTATATACTTCAATTATAACTGGCTGAATGAATTTCATTTTAAAAAAGGAACTAACGCTGGCTGTTTATGCGACTGTCGCGCCTGCGCACGTCTCATTTAACGGTTTTATTCCACGCATTTTTCTTACGGTTTTACTATCACATTTTTTTCAGTTCGGTCACGCAGCGAAATCCCTATCCCCTCCAAGCCTGCCGTAAGGAACTTCGTTCCAATAAAATAAATAAAAGAAATTGTGAAATAATACATTGTGTCATTACTACCCAAGGTGCCGATACGATCGATTTATCACAATGCCTTGCAGAGTCAAAGAAATATTTTGTTTTCTCACATCACAAGCATTCCCTTGAGGCAACTAGCAAATGCTCAAACCGCGAATCGCTTCAGGCCGGGAAGTAATCTATTGCGGAACCCGAGGGCGGGCCTCGTTTACAACAAACTACAGCCATAGTCTACTCGGAAACTTTATTATGTACCTTTAGGAAATATGCACCGCATTCTGATATAACCATGATTATGTTGTGTTTTTGCATAGTTTCATAGGAAACAACGAAATTGTTAAAACCTTTTTATCATATAATGCACCGATAATATAATAAAGTAGAATTAAGTAAATACAATACAACAAATTAGTTAATTATACTGTCAACAGATGGCACTGTTAAATTTACATCTTTTTGGCGAAACCATGCTTTAAAATGGTCTTTGAATTATTAAATTTCATGAAGAATTATGGAAGTTATTGCGTTCTGACGAAAAACACCCTTCATAAAAATAATATATAGAGATTATTAACAGGAGGATAACATACCTGTAGCAATACGTCGCTAGAATAAATAAATAATACATTCCCAGTAGCGACTGTCGTTTGTGTACATAACCCACTTTAATCGATGTCTACAGTGGCACAGACAGATTTATTGATGAAAACAGATTGTGGTAAGTAAGTTAAATATATAGCTGCTATTTTTAAGTAATTGTTATATTCTTAATCGGAATGATTTTTTATATACATTAATCAATGCATTCGCACGTAAATAAACTACGTTTCTGTAGTTATACTAAAAACAAATTATTGACATTAATGACGTAACGAACACGACACTCGGCTGATGGTGGACACTAGACACACAATCCAGATCTTTAAATAACAAAGTACTACATGGCAATACACTGCATACATTTTACATCATTTCACATACATTTTTCATCATAGCCAATAATTTCAATCGTTGCAGTGTCCTTTAAACCGATACACAGTGGTGCTTGCTTACATACTGCTTGCTAAGCGGCGAAATAGAGCATAGTATCTACCCACATGAACTCTTGCATACCTAAATAGTGCTTATATATTAAAACTTCTTATATCCCAATATCACTGTTTACACGACTCGGGGATCGAACCCGAGTCCTCAACGTAGCAGTCGTACCGCGTACGCACCCCTAAGGCAAGCACATAATAAATGTATCGTAGAAAAGTTTACACTTTATAAATAAGTTGCCAACTGTAGATATGAAAGCAAAATGTATAAAAGATATATAAAAAGTAGTTGAATTTCCACGACCACCTTTGACTCTTATTAGACGTCGCCTCACACTTGAAATTTAAAATTATGCTTTCCACGGAATGTTTTAGCATTATTCCGTCAGTATCAATTAAAGCTAATGTGCAATAGTCTGACGATTATTTTAAGGCATATTATGGTCGTAAACGATACCGACAAAGAGTAGGAATAAGCCTGTGTGAGGTAACCGACGTGCGTTCTGCACAATCATCGGAGTCTAGCCCAGACAAGACTAATAAGGAAACTTAACCCATGGTACATACAGTGTCACTCATCACTCGTCGTACCAAGGCAAAAGTCGTATTTTTTGTATCGACTACCATATAAAATACCACGCCGGTATATTTTTACTTTTTCTTTATCTGCAAAGGAATTGCCTCACTGGTCTAGACTCTAGAGGTAGCCTATTTAGGCTAAGAAAGCATGGACCTGAATTTAAATCTGAGATCGGGCAAGTTTATTTACCTACCCATAATTTTATTTCTCTAAAACAACGACACCATCGTGAAACAATCGTTATTTTTTTTTCTAACTAATACTTGTACCTTAACTTAGCCTAGAAGCGTCTAATTATCCAGATAAACCCAAATAAGATTTTTATGATACTATGCTATTATAAATAAATGTCTGTATTTTTATTAGACAAAAATGAGAATTTACACCTCTACCTCCACCTCTCCCTTCAAAGTTTGAAGAGGTGAGCTGTATGTAAGAATTTATTTGTACCTGCAAAGTAATAATCGGCCCTGTGGTAGAGAATTTGCTTTTACATTTCGAGTAAAATCTTTAAATAAATTGCATATTGATCGAAGGTTGACGGTTGCAACCAAAACCACAGTTTGCAGAGATCGATTTCATCTCGAAGACATTGCATCGCTATTCGCTTCAGACAGCCAGGGACCTACCATCTAGAAAGTAAATATCTTATATCATATATGCCACCAAACTCTCCTTTAACAGTAAATCCAAAATTACAGCGAGGTCATTCAATGGGTTCAAGAGATAAAACCTAGAACTAATACCTACCTATAGTTGCCACGAGCATAGAAATCCAATATTCAACTAGAGTATAGTGTTATGCAATAAAGTACAAGTTTTAATGAACTACTTGATGAACGAATTTTCAGTGCTTTATCGACGCAATACTTTTGTATAACATGAATAAAGAATGTAACCCCAAACTTATGCAGTAATATAAGGACAAGACAAATTTTAATACTTTTTAAATCGACTCTATCTGACACAATAGTAACTTACAAGTGAGAATTGATTTAACTTTAAATACATAGAGAACATTCTGTAGAATTAATAGTTCAATTATAAATGGACCAATAAACGGATATTATAATTTTTAACATGACCGAAAAAAACGATTTATGATACTGAACATAAATAACAAAATGTAATTTAAAAATCTTACGACATGCAGCTATGGTTATATTGCTCGTAAACATAACAACCTTCGTGACCAAAATAATATCTAAATTCAGTGGAATTTAATCAATGTAGCAAAGCATGCATGTCGGAAATAAAGCATAAATCTTTTGATAATATGTAGGCCAATAAAAAAACAAGGAACAATAAGCACAACACGATTTTTTCGTTTTAGCTTATGTTTTTCTTTAATGAGTTTATTAAATGCATATGAATAAAAATAGTAGAGGAGTAGTCCCTCTCATTCAGTAGAGGAGGCCCGTGCCCAGCAGTGGGAAGTTTATAATACAGGACTAGTAAAAAAAAAAATGAATAAAAAAAAACAAAATACCTATTAACAATTGCGATTTTATTAAACTGTTCAATACTTTTATGTGTAAACTAGCTTTTGCTCGCGACCCTGTCCGCGTGAATGTAATTTTGTATTAGATCCCACGGGAACGGATCTGAATGCTAGACCATATACTTATGTGCCAAATATCATCCCAGTTTATTCAGCCGGTAAATTATCATAGACCAGAGGCGATAAAAGCATCAAAAAAATTCACCATCAAAAAATTTTCATTCAAACTTTCATCCTCTATTTGGGCCCTTTAGGAGTTGAAATTTAAAGAAAAATATACCCTATGTTTAACCCTGGGTCATAAACTATATTTATGCCAAAATTCATTGAAATCGGTTCAGCGGTTTAGATTTTTCATATAAACTTTCATCCCCTTTTTAAACCCTTCAGGGGTTGATTTTAAAAAACATAGTAGCCTAGGACCTATTCTGATGTATAAGCTATATTATTGTAAAGTTTCATTAAAATCCATTCAGTAGTTTATACGTGAAAGAGTAACAAACATACATCCATCCATCAATCGATCCATACTTACAAACTTTCGCGTTTATAATATTAGTAGGAAGTAGGAAGGATTACGAGAAATAATTAATCTTCTTATTTCGCAACTAACTCATACTCTAAAATAACATTTTGAATATTATTGTCTGCTATTGCATAGAACCGTTTGCATTCCTGCAGACGGCACTGAGAGGACGGTAAGATATCAGTGGAATTGAAAGGGGCATTAACCGGTTTCGTAGATGTCCTTTAATATCGGCTGTCTAATTCTACTTACCAAATAGAATTTCGATGAAGTGAAAACGGGCTATCCTATGACAAATCTATGCAATTCTTATAATTGTATGTATGTTAAATAACTACAATTGATAATTTTAGACCTACGAAATTATTAACACCGTCTAAATACGTTGACGTTCAATTTGACTTCTTAGTCGGAATCGCTATACATCTTCCGTGATCCATCGAATTTTCACATTTTTATGTTGCGTGTACAGCCCATAATTTACGTCGCATTTCAATTTTTGTCTGTTCATCTGATGTACCTACTACGTTTTATTTGGTATATAGAACTAAATATATGTGTAAATCTATATCTATTTGTAGTGAAATACTCCTTTGAGCGTCGAGCTCGTCCTTTTACATCATCGGTCGCGGAATTCGATATATATGCAAGTCCTTACACTGAAATTTACTGAAATTCCATAAAGTTAAAGCTTTGCAGAGTGTAAGCAAAAAACTGGATTTGCGGGTGGATCTGTGTATAAAAGTTAACATTTACTATAGACGTTAAAGGCAATGAAATGAATGAAGGCCGAATGAAGGTATATCTTTACGCATAATTTATTGATGGAGAACAAAATAAACAACATACTATTAAGATCGCAACGTGCCCGTATTAGTTATGTCTACTATACAGCTGAAGAGTTAACCGATTCGTAGACTCAATATACAAAAATCTACATCTCATATTTGTGGACGTGAGAACATATTTCATTGTATGTAAAGCGGTTATCTGTTGAACACTTAAATGTTTGTTGAATATGTAATTGTGCGCGAAATCCCGTCAGCACGAACTCAAGATCGAGTCCATGACCTCTAGATCAAAAGTCGACTTCACATTCGCTAAAGCAACACAACAGTACTGACGGATTGAAATAATTCTTTATGTATAAATAATATAAAGTATGGGTAAATCCCTCGTATGCTAGAGGCCGTCTGGGTTGGTACCACCGCTTTGTCTATTTCTGCCGTCAAGCGACAGTGTGTTAGCGCTATTATGATTCGTTTTGAAATTGAAGACAGTGGAATTACTGGACATTATGAGACTCATCATCGAATGTCTTGGGGTGACGTAGGCAGTCGAGTGCTGTGCAGTGTTTTGTAATTCAAAGACATGTGTAGTGTTGTTTGTTGTCTATGGATCCATATCCATAGACAACAAACAACACTACACATGCAGGCGTGGCGCTTACCATCAGACAGGCAACCTGCTCGTTTCGTCATTCAAGTTAATAAAAAGAAATATGCGAAGCAAGTTTTGTTAAATATAAAAAAAGGAAATCGTACATAGTACATGTAGGTTGACTAATAAGAAGCCATTTATCTCTTGTTCTATCTAAGCATTTTTGGTGATTTACTAGAATTACAAAATAAATAAACAATCTAAAATATTTTTATTGAAAATAAATAATGCAATATTATTTAAATCATTAAAATAAAATTCATCACCACAAGTTTTTAGCATTTTACTATTCGATAATCTCCAAGAACACTAAATCCTGTCTTTATCATGCTCATAAGGTTCATAATACATTAAAGTATTTTTAAAGCAAATTACAAGGTATAAAACCGTTGGTACCCCATGCGTATGCCCTTGACTCGCCATGGCGACCGGCCTTGCATACTTCGTATATTCTGCATTGCGCCTTATCTCTTTTCGAGAGGGTCAAAGTGAGAGGGAAAATCAAAACTGGTTCTAAAGAAACGCCGGAAGCCTTTCTCTCGTCATAAGTACCATTATTATAATATAGTTCGAGAATATGTAAATGGACATCGAGTTTTCGTGATACTTACTTATTACTTTTTTTCTCAGATTCCAGCTCCTTTATAACCTAAGGTAGATTTAGATTTTGGTTTTTCAATAAAAGTTGTGAGAGTAAGATATGTCGCATATCGAAGAACTTGGATACTAAATTATTTGGTACGGTTGAGTTTGCTTGACATTAAACAATCTCTGTGGTGATTTTTAACCGACTTTAAAAAGGAGAACGTTCTCAATTCGATGCGTTTATTGCTGTATTGATTACATCGTCGCCACCCGCAGTGTCTGACAAATTAGATAATAGACAAGTCAAATATCGATTTCCTCCAAATACCTAAAAACTAAATTTTTGGTTAATCCCAAGAAGTTTAAATGTTTACTTCAACGTATACACTTCCTATTATTTACGATCCTATATTTCAGAGAGAACAATGAACAAATATTATGACTCACAATAGAAATACGAACTTTGACAGCCACCGTGGCGTAGTGGGCGAGTAGCTGTCTGTGACGCGAGAGGACGCGGATTTAATTCCCGTACCCAGACACATATTCGTGTGACCCACAAATATATCCACAAATGTTTTCACACCAGAGGGATTGGATTTAACTATAGTCCAAATCTTTCTGTAACATATTTTAAAAGCATGTTGCGTCGACCCCACTGAGAGTGGAGTAAGTGCACGTGGAAGAAGAATAGAAGTACGAACCAGAATATAAATGTATAAAGTAGATTTTGTTTCCGAAATTAAAGTATAAATTAATTTGAAAAACTACTATATTTTCTAGAAATACGTTAGATTTGTTAGTAGTACTTCATGCTTACATTATATTGCACATGGACTAGCGAACAGCTTATAATTTTCAAGAAATGAACACCTACCAGAACGTTAAAAAAACCTGAACATTATATTTAATTTAGTAACAAATAGACCTCCTAGGTTTCCGACTCCATAGGTCAACTCCAAGCCGCTATCTAATATTAATCAAATGACTCATAATCTTGAGTTTATTGCACTCTGATTCATGATTAAACTACATACATGTAGATATTGTTATTATAGCAAGCGGCTTGTGCAAGCACCCACGTATTCAAACAAATGTGTCAGTAATAACTTTCCTATTGAAACTAAATCGTCTAGTCACGTTCAAACTAGTCATAATATATACAGACCGGTTATGCACATATCTATGTTGTCATTAAAATATCTGTATCATTGTCGATGGGATTGAAAGAGGAAATTGTCTCGAGCTCGGCATTCTTGTTCTTTGTTATGACGTAACGTAATGCGATCTTAACGTATTGTTGCCAGTTGAAGTACTATGTTACTATTCAAATTCAAAATAGGAATGATACAATTCGAAATACCTTTGGCGCTGCTGTTTCTATTTTCGTAAATTAATTTATAGTATACCGTTTACAATAAAATTGTACATTAGAATAGTAAATAAATACGTATATTTAAATGACATTATTACATAGTAAAATACCGATTACAAAATGTTTTTAAATGTTAAAAGATACATATTATTACGTAACGATGTGCCAAAGTTGTGTAGAAAATAATTTGATACCAGCGACAGCAAGCCAGCAGAGTTTCAAACGTATATTCGGATTTGACACGTAGAGCCAAACTCGGTCTTGTAAACCCACTCAACAAGCTCGGTATGGCCCGTTCACAATATTGTTGTTGAATGTGGTTAGAGTAACCTTTGGCTAATCTTTAGGCCAATATTTACCCATAAATATGAATATGTATGGTTTACAGTAGGCAATTATGTATGCATGTATAAATACATTCTGTAGACATTATTATATTCATTCCCAACAAATACATTCTGTGGACAAAAAATAACAATACCTCGACTGTCAAATGCAAAATCTTAGGTACTAATTTTATCGATACTTTGTGTGATAATAATATATTCGGTTAGAAAAACATAATTTACCCTAAAAGCTAATTTAATATTTTTTCCAGATAGATATTGAAACTAAGCATAAATCTTTATATATTTCTGTATACCAACATGTTCCTACATTGCAGGATAAGCCAAGAAGATATTTTTGAAATACATAACACTACACACTACTGATATGCTAGTTTTAATGCAATAAAAAAGGTATTCGCAATTGTCAATATAAATTACTAATACAACCCTCCGACCGTTTCGAATACAAGACCCTCTTCAATGTGATTCAACATTGGCTGTAGTACACTTAATCGCTTCTGAACAACTGTGTAAATTGCTCCACTTTCAACTCTTACCAGGTATTCCCGCTCCATCCGGGACTGCTCTCGAATCTTTTGTTTAATCCAATCAAAATATTAAACATTCATGCTGGAAATCGTTGGAACTTCAGTACAGTATTATATCGCATTTCTGCCTTCAATAAGACTTACGTTTTATATCATGAAACTTTCTTGCTAAACATATTATCTTGAGTAAATCTAGATTTGTGCTCATTTATATACTCTTTCACGGGTATCAGTTCTTTAAACAAAATTATTAATTTGTATTGTGTAGTTCTGACTAGGTGATGCAGTCGTATTGCAGACGAGTACAACTGCGATGCTGAGGTCTCGGGTTCGCAGGTCGAGTAAAAGTAATAGATATTGGGTTTCTCTATCACTAAAATACACAGTATCAGCCTGGAGTCACAGAACAAGATGGTACGGAGATACGCTCGGCGAAATATGGGTGTACTGATTACACCTCTACCTACCTATTCGGGGATTACAGGCGTGAATGCGTATATAATACCTAGTAATGGCATACTATTAAGTATTCCTAGTAATAGTTTTCATTTATTTTTCAAACAAACCATATCACATGATATTACTAATGTCCATCGATCTGTGAACCATCAATTGCTGTATTTTATCGAAAAAGATAATCTTTAAACAATTTTCATAATTTTTGATAATAGCAGAATCTAACAGAATCCATATAGCTGTTTACTCGTGAATACGTAGCAAACATACTAACTTTCGCAATACCATGCACATATTCGATACTTAAAGGCCAATCTAATGATATAGAGTTAAAGAGTAAATTTTACGCAATAAGGTAACAGGGTGAAGACACCGGTGCGATTACACTGGAGGCCCGACTCGACCCGAGGAAGTGCCCTCGAGGCTCGCACGAGTCGAGACGTTCGCGAGAACTCGAGGGCCCTCCGTATAGAGCATTGTGTTAACGTGTATCCATAGATTGTACAGCTTTGTAGGTTTCATTAAGAATAGAATTCACATAGTTCTAGGAAGCATTTCAGACGGTAACGATGTGAATTGGACAAAGGAGTACTGCGCTAGTTATAGTTGGGACTAACTGCCGCACCCAGTACAGCATAATATAATGTATTTGCTTATTGCAAGCCATGAAGAAATAAAATGCAATTTTAAGTTTATGAGTGCATCGTTAAGTACGCTTACAAATTTTATTCTACACTAGCATTCGCTCGCGGCTCCACCCGCATGAAATTCGGCACCGTTATATTATCGATATCGCCTATGCTCATAAGGGATAATGTAGGATTGTATTGGTGAAAGAATTTTTCAATTCGGTCCAGTAGTTTCAGAGCCTAATCAATGCAAACAAACAATCAACTCTTTCATCTTTATGATATTGGTTTAGATTAACTCTTCTAGAGCCTAGAGATGACATTGACCAAACAGACAATTCCATAATTAAAGCTTAATATGATGTAAAGATGCATCTTAATAAAAAAGCAAACTACTACACCAGAAACAGAGTATCCTTTGACCTTTAATATATCGACTATACATGATCCCAAACAAACATTTAGTAACCGCTACAGCCGGGTCGTGTAGCCTACATCATAAACAAAAGCCTGTAATGCTATCCGATTATGTGCAATTAGCATTCTAACCGTTACGTTTAGTAGTCACAAACAATGAGCATCCAGCAATTATGAGAACTTGATGAACTTTGTTGAATTATAAAGACAATCTCGTCTTAGGCATGCTGAAAAAATATCGATCTAATAGTATCGCGATTTTTTACTCTACACCCGGTGATACTCCGGCTGCGAAACGAAAGGCCATGGGTTTCCCAGACCGTGAAAATTGTTTGTGTGATCTACGGATATTTGTTTCTGGTCTGAGTGTTGTGGGACCGCAAGTCCCTCGTAGTTCGTGATACCCATGATACAGGTTAACCTAGTGTGAGGTCAGGACTCTGTGATTGTGACTGTTTGGTGTATTTATTATTATTATAAGTTATTTTAAAATACATTTTGAGTTTTCCCATTTCGTGGTGTAGAAACTACAATCTAATTACAATGTTATCATTCTATAACATTCCAGAAATAATGTTCATTTCATGAAAGACTGCATTTTACGACCGTCTCTTTTATGTTACGTTCCACATGTACCTATTGTGTGCATTGTGTCTTTACAAATAATCTAGACAATGAAATGTTATACATGACAAAATAAAACATACACTATATTAATAACTAGCGACCCACGCCGGCTTCGCACGGGTAAAAATATGTTTGTTACGATATCACATTACAAATCTTTAATTTTTTCGGCTTTTCGGTACTATAGTATGTATGTACACATATAAACCTTCATTACGTTGTATACATATAAACCTTCCTCATGAATCACTCTATCTATTTCTGAAAACTGCATTAAAATCCGTTGAATAGTTTAAAAGATCTAAGCGAACAGACAGCGAAAGCGACTTCATTTTATACTATGTGTAAAGATAACTGAAATAGTTTAAACTACTTTAATAAGTAGCTCAAATCTATCTCAATAAAAATCAATTGTTGCTCGTTAGTCTCGCAAAAACTTAAATGGTTGAATCCGATTTCCATGTTTTTTTCTCGTGTATTTGAGTGGGTCTCTACATGGTTTAGATTTACAATTGCACCCGGTAGGTGGCGCTGCAATCAGGTTCTAGGTTATTACAGTGGATTTCATTTATAACGACTTCGGTTGTAACGACTTTTCGGTTATAGCGACGTTAAACTTACGTCCCTTGAATTTAAAGCATACTTTCGTAGGAAATTCATTCGGCTATAGCGACTTCGGATATAGCGACTTGTTTTTATGAACCATTTGTGACACATTCTTAGAAATCCTGAGTCGGCAGGCAAAGGCCCAAAGACTCATTCATAAAACTATTTAGCTTTCTTATCCTTTGTTTACATTCACATATGGTCAAATGCTTTGTTTGATTGTAGGACTACTTAGCATGTGTATGAAGTTAAACTTATGAATCCGTTACGTAGCAATTTCCAGTGAGTGAACAGTTTTTTTAACCTGGTGAATATGGCTCCTAGATGTACATTTACTTTTAAAGAAAAAGTGGACATCATTTCGAGACTGAAAATGGTGAAAACAATGTTGATATGTGTAAAAAAATTGGAGTTTCGCATTTTACAATATTAACAATGTCGAAATGTGTGTGTGTTTTTATTGGAACGAAGTTCCTTACGGCAGGCTTGGAGGGGATAGGGATTTCGCTGCGTGACCGAACTGAAAAAAATGTGATAGTAAAACCGTAAGAAATATGCGTGGAAAAAATGCGTGGAATAAAACCTCTAAATGAGACTTTTTTTAAACTTAATTTGATATCTAGCACACAAAGTTAAAGTCGAAATTCCGTTAATAAAACAGATAGATAACTTATGACATTTGGAAATGTAGACGCGGTTTGAAATTTGAATTTGAATTGATTGATTATAGAACACGGCCGTCCACCGTTTAGTAGCCAGTCTAAGTCTAAATTAATAAGTTTTTATTTATAATTACATAAGTTGATAAAAAATGCTATACAATAGCTTTACCGCGGCAGTCTCCGAGTGCTACACGTCTTTTTTTTATTTTTATTTTTCTATTCTATTTCTATGTAATTTTATGTTGTCAAACAAAAATAAAGAGACATATTTTGTTATTTTAGTTGATAATTTGGATTTTTTACAATTTGTGTCGATTCTACATTAGCCGAAGGAACTTCGTTCCTACCTGGTGTCCCACGACACACACCAATTTTTTTTTTGGATATAGCGACCTCCGGATATAGCGACGAATTAAAGTGGTCCCTCAGCCGTCGTTATAACCGCAATCCACTGTATTTATTTTTCATATATCACCCACACTCCCTCAATATTTAAACCCTAATATGTTGCGGGTGAAACCTGCATGATATTAGATAGGCTGTATGATATTATAAATATTTATCATGACATAAACAAATCTATTTAAATTAGCGCCAGTCCATCATTATGACAACATATATATTACACAAACAATAATCGAAACGACACAAGATCTACTTTCTATTCACGTAGACTCCACGCAAACGCTGAATAATAATTGAATGACATGGAATTAACAAAGGAACGAATTAAAGCGACAATTAGTATGCACTCCTAGTTATAATACATTCACGAAATCCGACGTCGACGGTGCACTGTACCTGGGAGTAATTCCCCAGACACTAGACACTGGCACTAGTGTCGTGACACGGGGCTTTAAATGTCCCAGAATACGACAAGTAAAGCCCCACTGAGCCTGCTGTGTGACCTATGTAACTTCTGCAATTAGAAAACAACTTGTATTTGCGTCCATTAATTTTCATCCTGTTGACTATAATCTTCCGCATAATTACCTAGTCCACATCAAAGGAAGTATAGCGCCAATCATTAAGAATTTAGTCACGCTTTGTAAATTTTAAGTCATTGTCTGAGTCGTGATTATTTCGCGTACTAAAACTAACAAAACTATGTTAATGTCGGTACAATCTTAAAATAATTTTTAACCCATTTCTATTTACGATTTATATAATTTTATTTAACATATCCACATCTTAAATGAGATAAAAAAATGCCACCAATACACCTACCTTTTTCGACAACATTTTTCTCTACTTGTAGGTTAAATCTATGGTCCTACATTGAACACAAACCAAATCGGATAACTAAATTCAATCTTAAAATTAAGTCAAAAAAGTGAAAAAATTGAGTTAGCCACTCGTGGTAGCCGCTTTGTGACATTTTATGACACGCGCTGCGGAGTTTGAGATATTGCAAAAGCTCAGCATTCCTTAGTGACGGGCACTCACGTGGCGGAAGTTACGCAATGATAACGTTTTAAACATGATAACTGAGATTTACTTGATGTTTTCTTCCGTCCACTTGTAAATATTCGAGATGTGGTTATGTTTATTTAGGTTGCATAATAAGTATATACATTAAGCATAGAAACAGAAAGTACCGGCCGCATGTTGCAACTACAAAGATATTAATAATGTACCTACTAAACAAATTGCTATAAAATTGGCATAGTACAATAACAACATGATTTCAATTACTATTTAAATTCTGTATATAATCATATGTACCTAGTCCAGCCACAAGTTATGTTACAAAAGAAAATGTATTAAGTTCTTTTATGAAGTAATGTAAACTTAATAAAACTTATATGTTGGTATTTATTGAAGTCTCAGCAAAAATTTAAAAATAATTCTTTTCAAAATGGCCACCTCTGGCTTTGATACGGGCTTTTAATCTGTTTGACCACGAATCTATAGATTTATGCACGGTTTCCATGGGAAATTTAGTCACTGCTTTTTCCCAAAATTGAAGCTTTGTGGCTGCTTTTTTTTCACGAGACTACAATTGACAGGCGCAGAAAGCTAAAGTGGCTAACGTCAGAATGGCCACAAAGATTTTTTATGTCATTCATACACGTATAAATAATTACGGTTATTAATGAAAGTAAGTTCAGGGAGAACACAATAAGAAAAAAAATCGTATCTTGTCACAATTTATCGATAATATTGCTGGATGGCCATAATATCTTTACGTAGTTTATGCTGTAGTTTATTATAAAAATAACCAATGATTTTTAACCAACAAACCATGTAAGAATATATTAAGAAGAGACGTTGGATACCGACATTGTTGTTCAAACTTCATTAGCAACACGCGAAATGAAAATGTCATTAGTAAATGCCGCCATAAGTGTCGTGAATTTCAGAACAAAGACACTGCTTTGCATATTGTACTTAGACGCAAACAGGCGGTGAGAAGCGAGATGTAGCGGCGACGGTGTTTATGGTTCAATTGTTTTACTAATGGTATATCGGTAACTATCGGTATTGACGCGACCAAAACGGAGATGTGAGCACGATCTGGGTCGCATACCTCATAAATGTACCTTAATGGTAATAGATGTGTACTACCTATTATAGGAGAAGACTAAAAGAGAATATTACGAAAGTTATCAATTAGTCACACACGTAGTCGTGTCTCCACACTAGCTTAAGCTATATTGTGGGTATCGGGAACTACGAGGTACTTGCGGTCCCACAACACCCAGACGCGTAGCAAGTAATTGTAGATCTAATCGAACTCACGGTCTCTCACTTCATATCCATCCATCCATCCATCAGCTTGAATTCGCCCAATGCTGGACATAAGCCTTTCTAAGTTCGCGCCACTCTTGTCGGTCATCCGCCTTCCTTATCCAGCCACTTCCAGCTACTTCTTTTAGGTCGTCGGTCCAGCGTGCTCGAGGTCGGCCTACACTGCGCTCGGATAGGCATGGTCTCCACTCTAATATCTTTCGGCCCCAACGGCCATCGTTGCGGCGGCAAATATGGCCGCCCCACTGCCACTTCAACTTACTAATTCGGCGGGCTATGTCGATTACTTTAGTTCTCCGACGGATCTCCGCATTTATCTGTCTGAGTGATCCCAAGCATAACTCTATCCATAGCTCGTTGAGCGACTATAAAATGGTGGATCAAGCCCTTTGTCAGAGTCCACGTCTTCACACTTATCCCATACACCACGGAGGCTGCCATTGTCATGTCATATACTTTAAACTTAAAAGTTGAAAAGCATTCACTGTCATCGTGCATAATGAGTTGTATCGGAAGATGATTTTATTGCGCAGTTTGATTATTTTATACTAGGTGACCAATGCGAATACCTCGCACTGATAGTGGTCAGTTACGTAATATAATAAAGTAGAAATATGTAAATACAATACAACAAATTAGTTGATAATCCTGTCAACATATGGCACTGTAAATTTTGCGACTCTTTTTGGCATATTATATATTCCATATAATTAAAAAAGAAACTATTTTTCATCACAACGGCAAATATAAGATTTAAAATGGTGTTTGAATTATAAAATTTAGAAGAATTATGGAAGTTATGGCGTTCTAACAAAAACACCTTTAAGATATAGTATAATAGAGTTAGTTTATATTACCATACGCGATACAAAGCAGTAAGATTTTACTATAAAATTGTATTCAAATAAAAAGTTGCATATAAACGCCAGTGAGTTGCTAATAGTAGAGAGGTGTGAAATAAATTACTGTTAATAATGAAAGTCGCAATCTTGCATAACTTTTGTACATCTATATGCGTCTGCATTATGAAATACGTGATAACATTTCGCTAGGAGTAATACTCCTCTATCAATAACTGATAAACATTGTATATATCCAATTGTAATAAGGGAAATTAGACATTATAAATAGATATGTACTACAATTTAAATTATGCGCTCCCGTGCGTTCGTTTATATGAATATGCAATGAATGCGCAGCCAGGCAGTCATTCAAAGGAAAAATTAATACAGAATTTAATGTGGCAACTAATATGTATTACATCATCATCGTCACATATAAGTATTATTGAAATACCGAGGGTAAATTTTTTAAGTGGCAAAGCCACGCTGCTCAATTCGTCTATAGCATGAATGGACCGGCTCGACTGGGTCGTTATACAGTGTCATAGAAAATCGACGTAAAGTAGCAGCTTGCTGTTGCGTTTCGTACATATATCCGGAGGCCCAAATCCCTTTCCCATCCCATCCCTTTTATTTAAGGTTCGCAATGCGCCTATGAATTTTCTGGTATTGTGGGCGTAGATGGGCGGTGAAGATCGCTTACCATCAGGTGACTAACATGCTCGTTTGCCGAAGCACACAATTTTATTCTAAGTAGGTACTGTACTTTCTATTTTATTACTATAAATCAGAATAAGAAGATAATAAAATCAAAGAGGACCCAGGAAATAACAGCAACCAAATGACTGAGCCCAAACCTCCCACTATGTTAACGAATTAAAGTTTTTTTAGTGGTCTTCGTATGCAGCCAGACAGAGACAATAAAACAAAAACACAGGATCACGTCTCACTTATTTCACACGCTTGACGAATTAAATAAAATAAAATAAATAATGCGACTGAATTTGATACGCGTAGTAAACATATGTACTCACACGTCTATAATGTAGAAGGGGTAAACAGAGGTATAACTAGTACACCCATATTTAACCGAACATATTTCCGTCCCATGATATAACAGAGGGCGAGCCTATCGCCATACCAGATACAATTCTATAATTTGGGCTGGCACTGAGCAATTGGTGATAATAAAATGCATTATCACTTTTACCCAACCCGGGACCGAACCCGAAACCTCAACACAGCAGTAGTACCGCGCAGGAATTACAACCGCCACCGAGGCAGTCCGAGCAATGAAATGTAGTTGGTAATTACATCGCTCAGCGAAATGCAACGCAGTTGAATTCCGGAAACGGGGCGGCCGGTATAACGGATATTAATACGACGTCACAGAATCCCTCGACACCGCGAAGCGCAGTTCCGCTCGGAATGGAACAATACGTTCCTTTTTCAAAACATTTTAAATATCGTCTGCTTTCATATCATTAATGCTTTTGTGATTCTGTTGATACCATCTGTACTCTATTTGGATTGAATAAAGTAATTTAATTCACGTGCTTATGGTTTCAATATATATATATATTATGTAACTAGAAAGTATATTTATGAGTTTTAAGTGAAAGTTGTTTTTATAATAAATCACGTAGTTTCGGCGTTATATTTTTTTTATGTTAGAGAATGGCAAACAAGCATATGAGTTCCTATACGGTGAGTGATATCCACCGCCTACGAACATCCCACAATATGTGTAGAATCATGGACGTGTTACCGATCTTAAAGAAAAGGAAAGAATGAGAAGGGGATTCGGCCTTCCACTTACCTGACTCTCCAAACGAAACGCTATATCATGTTTTTTTTATTATTTGATTGAATGACGAGACGAGCAAGACGCTCGCCTGATGGTAAGCGCCACACCTGCCCATTAACAGAAGCAACACCACACATAACTTTGAATTACAAAGCACTACATGGCACTGAACTGTGCTCGTCACCCCGAGACATAAGATGTTAAGTCTCATAATGCTCAGTAATTTCACTTTTACAGCTTTAATGTCCTTCAAACCAAAAAACTACAGTGCTTACACACTGTTGCTTGCCGGCAGAAATAGGACTAAGTGGTGGTACCAACCCAGACAGCCTCTCGCATACGAGGGACCTACCACTATGTTGCTACATAACGTCGGTTCTCTCTAAAACAGTGGCAAACCGGTCGAGCTAACTTATTCATACTGTAGACAAACCTGTCTATTACCGTGGCTCTACTACCACTGGAAAAGTTTTTCACTCTATATTTAATTTGAGAAGAAGAATTTATCACATAGACCCGTAAACAGAAGCGTAGTAAGCGAAAATAACAATCGAATAAGCGACGTTATGAAATTTTCCATTTTATAGACGTTCGCACAGGTGTATGAGTCGTGACGCCTCAAGCGATAGAGGTATATGTTGTAATGTAACTAATATACATACCTACTACATACTACAAATAAAAAAATAAAAAAGAGGCCTAGAGCTGAGTTTCTAGATGCTTCTTTTCAGACTTGTAGGCATTTGTGAAAGCAAGTTTAGAGGTGCGTGACTGAGACAACAGTCGTAAATACCTATATTAGAATTGAAATGTAAAACGGGCCACAGTGGTTTATTTACATAATATAAAAATCAGATTAGTATCATTAATTGAAACAAATAACACATGATTAGAATCACATTCTTATATAGGAATACCTAAACTCGATAAGCAGTATGTGCTGCCTTCCCTTTGTGTATCTCAATGAAAAATAAGAAATATAATATTTTGCCTGTAATCCCTGTAGGGGTAGACAGATGTGTAACCAGTAAACCCACATTTTACCGGGCTTATTTCCGTCCCACGATGTGATAGGGCGCGAGCCTATAAACATACCGGGCACAAATTCAGATTCCAGGGTGATACTGAGTATTTTGTGGTAACCCCAATATCACATTTACCCGGGGATCCAACCCGAGACCTCAGCACAGCAGTCGTACCGCGTATGCATTACAACTGCGCCACCGAGATAATGTTATACATAAATAAAACAACAAACATTGTTATGTGCAAGTTAGTCCAGTGACAAATTAGTGAGTAGGATAGTTGGTAATGAGTAATCCCACAAGATTTACAACCACTTTCGCCGCTGGCAACTAACCAAAGTGAAAGGCTAATTTTACTTGGATTATGTGATAATGTGCCATTATCATAATAATAACATATATCACTACTTATATACTTATATACACACATAAATAACTAACGGGCACGGATATAGCAACGCTGGCGGATATTAATAATGCTAATTAGTATTTAAATATTCAGAATGTCTAAGCCGCTAAAGTTCTGACTAAACCTAGGATAATATACTAGGTGATGTCTCCCATAGGCGAGCGTCCGTCTAAGCGGTCGTCCGGTTATCTACTCTTATTTCTGACGTCACGCAGCAGTATGCATCCAGTGTTGTGTTTCTGTTCAATTGGCGTTGAAGCTAGTGAAATTACTGTGTATGAACATCTTAAGAGGAAAGATTTGTATTTTTGTATGTAACGAATAAACTTAAAAACTACTTAACCGATTTAAAAAAAATCTTTTGCTATTACAAAACTACAATATCACTGAGTAACATAGGCTACTTTTTATCCCGGAAAAAGCAGATCACGCGAGGGGAGCCGCGAGGAAAAGCTAGTGTTTTATAATTTGGTCTGCGTGGTGGTAATTCTGTTTATAAGCCTTTATGACGCTTACCATCAGGCGAACAATCTGCTCGTCTCGTCATTTAATTAAATCTCCTTGTTCTGCTTGGAATCTGCTTATTACTTAAGCGCTTCCATGTTATCCGGTCTTATGGTAAACATCCAGCATAGTGACCGCGGGATCGTACCTCTGGTACATTTTGGCGCAAGCAGTTGTGACCGAGGTACTCGGTTTCCTCAAAACGTGACCAACCAATGTTAAGCGGCATTCTTGGAGTTTATCTGCCATGTCGCGGACATCAAGGTAGTTGTGGATGTAGTCGTTACTTATACGATTCAATCACGTATCGTTTCACATCCAACCGCAACACTTCATTTAATAGATTTTTTCTGAAATTTTCCCAAATATTTAGACATGGTTGTATTCTATATCATCATTCGTACAACTATAAACAAAGTCAGCTTCAAAACTCCAGCTTTCCAGATCATGGTTCTTGATCATGACATCACATCAGTATGAAGTACCCACGTAGCCTACGTTATAATGTTGCCAAGCTGGTGTGGTTAGTTTATAAAGGGACAACTCAGACGTGAAGGCATGCAGCACCTATCATCGACTGCGGGAACGTGTTTAGATTGTTTGGTAATATCAATTTTATTGATATCGTTATGGTTGAAAAAATCTAAATAGATATGGTATTGTCACCATTTCCTGATTGATATCGTAAAATTTTATTTCGTATAATAAAAACAAATTGGTTTTATTATCTTCATTTAAATTTTTGTGTTCCGTTACGGTGTTGTTTTATACGACCATTGAACGGAGTAAATGGGACCGGGAATACAAGAACGATAAAAAAAAATTGCAACAAAATTATCAATGAATCTATCTCTTATTAAAGCATGAGATTTAGTGTAATATGGGACCTAGTATATAGATATACCTAGTATATAGAGATAGTGTTCTAAACTAACCGAAGATAGGTTGCTGATTTCATAAATTTTTGAATGAATTAGAATTAACAGACAGCTGACTTGGGTCACTCATAGTTAAATTTAACGACTGTCATTGGCAACGGCAGGTACAGCTATGTATGTAGTTGAATTTAGGGATTCATTATTTGAGAAACAGGTTTTAGAATAATATATACAATTAATTAAATGTGAATGCATCACTGTTTACTGCTTTAATAATCGAATAACAAAAAGGTCTACGAGCATCATTAGAACGAATATCAATCTGTGCAATTGCACATAACAATCTGTAAAATAAGTATAGTACCTACTACAATGACAGCCTCCGTAGCGCAGTGGGTGAGTAGCCGGATGCGAAACGAGATGCTGTGGGTTCTATTCCCACTCTGACACAAATGTTGGTGTAGCCCACAGGTATGTTTCAGGTCTGGGTGTTGTGGGACCGCAAGTTTCGTACCAAGCCACAATACCCACGTTACAGGTTAACCTAGTATGGTCAAGACGTGTGTGACTGTCGGGAGTATTTATTTATTATAATTTACATTATACGCCTTATTAATCTACATTTTAACAATTTATTACCAATATGCGAACAATGTCCGACTGTGTAAGTTTCTCAGATACTTATGAGAAAAAAAAAATATAGTTTTAATGAAACATCATCATTTCCAAGATAAACGAATCTTCGACGAATAATTCCACGACGATGTGCCCTCCGGAAATCGATTCTCAGTGCATAATTTAAATCGCAGTAGGGACTGTATACACATCGCAGGACTGTTACGAGTAAATAATTTTTCTTAGTAACAATTCAGCCTAATATTTAAATCGCGCAATACCTGGTACCCATTTCGTAAAAATAACTTACAAAGGGCAAAAAGACGCTAAAATGCTATATTATGTTGTTTCTGAATAAGGCTCGTGACTCGTCGAGACGATCCGCCGAATATAAGAGTGAATATCCACTTCGTTCCTTTAACAGGATTTTGTGTCGAAAGGCAGTTTACTAGAACGTATCCACTAGTATTCATATTCGTACAATTATAATATTGCTAACAAAAATGCCAATGAACTAAAATTACAGGACAAAACTAATTTTAGTTTAATAGCCGGACAAACATAATGCAGAAATGTTCTGTGGACACTACACTATAGATTGATTTTGAATTAAAACTGGACTAAATTAAATAGTAATTAATATAGACTTAGTGTAGTTTCATTAAGTCGGTCACAACGGAATATATATTACTGTCCTAGAAAAATACAGTTATTGAGGACTAGCCAACTCAAGCATTTAAGATCGTGTTAAACATAATAAAACGCCATAATCTGTCAAATAATGAGTAGTCGTTAGACCGTCGGTCATTGAGTAACGTTTTAGTCGGTCGGTCGTAAATCCCATATAGCACAAGTATTCAAAAATACTATAGCAATTTATTATGTACGACATACAAGACCCAATATAATAAGGGATATAAAAGAATAATACTTCATATTTTAGTAACGAAAATCTTTTAGTAAGTACAACGCCACTTACCGTCCACATTTTGAGTAGCGTTCAAAGTTATTCCAGAGTGACCGCGTTCCTTTTGGTCCATTAACGAACTCAGTGGGTAACCTCCACTAAAGTCCGCGTGACCGAGCTCTCGGTTTAGTAATAACTCTCCGGACAACTTAAGAGTAATTGCATAAAATCGCTTTTTGTTGGAATTTCGCTTGCTCAATCCGCGAAGGGTCTTTGCTGTTGTTTCCGCGAATATTTTGCAATTTCTTCGGCGAATAGCGAAACCATAGATCGTAATTACACGTGATCTTGCCTTTCATAAAGGTTAGTATCGATATCAAATGTTAAAGTACAAAATTATTGTTCATTGCTCAAATTATCTTTAAATATAATCACATCGTTGCAATATCTAAATACCACTAGACATTAGAATAATAACATAACCTCTCATGGCTGTTACGTTATGGAAGGCAGAGGTGCGATTAGTGTAACCATTGTTTGTGACAAACCTGAGAAACCGCGTGGTCCTGAGTTCAAATTCCACATTTCACAAGGTAGGTAGGTAGGTCCTTCGTATGCGAGAGGTCGTCTGGGTTGGTACCACCGCTTTGTCTATTTCTGCCGCCAAGCAACAGTGCGTAAGCATTGTTATGTTTCGGTTTAAAGGACATTGAAGCCAGTGAAAATACTGAGCATTATGAGACTTAACATTTTATGTCTCGTAACGACGAGCACAGTTCAGTGCCATGCAGTGCTTTGTAATTCAAAGTTCTGTCTGGTGTTTCTTCTGTTTATGGGCAGGCGTGGCGCTTACCATCAAATGAGTGCCTTGCTCGTGTCGTCAGTCAATAAAATAAAATAAAACGGCAAATAAAAATATGCGAAATCACAATTAGTGTTTGAGTTTTCGAAATATCTGCGCAGACATAGAATAACAACACATCTATCTTCATAGCGAACTGTACAACGCTACACGTGGGATGAGAAAAGCCCGGCAAATAGTGGGTATGAGCAGAAATATTTTGTAAACTAGCGTTTGCTTGCGGCTCCGCCCGCGAGATCTGCCTTTTCCGAGATAAAAAGTAGCCTATGTCTTATTTTGATGTATAAGCTATATTATTGTAAAGTTTCATCAAAATCCATTCAGTAGTTTTTACGTGAAAGAGTAACAAACATACATCCATCCGTCCATACTTACAAACTTTCGCGTTTATTATAGTAGTAGGATTGTAAAGAAATCAATCACTTCGACATACCACCGCCGCGCCACGTCACACACGTGCTGTTTCGTATGTTGGTCAAATTAGAAATAGTAGCTTATCTCGAGATAAGGAATTATTGGTCCGAACCTATTGTATAGAGATTACATTAGAATTTTTATGTCACGGCGACGGCTGTGGAAAAATAATGGTTACTTGAATATTAACTTATACTTTCTCTATTTACTCCGTATTAGACTTTCAAATAGAGAAAGATTTTTCGAATATTTTATTATAAATGCGGACTACGCGTATTTTTTTACGAGTAATTTAAAAATTCGTATTAAGAACAAAAGCTAATGGGTGTTTAATATTCCAACAGATATTACTTGTATTAGCATTTTTCATAAATAGTTAAACACGCCGAAAATATCTCGTCCCAAGTAATTATATAATAATGTGCGAGATCAAGTTAAAAATAAATTACTACATAACTTACATCACAAGTATCGCCTGTATCCCGAAGCGGTAGGCAGAGGTGCTACTAATGCACTACGATTCGCCTAACTTATTTTCATACCCTGATGTGATCGCTTTGTAAATAAGCCATTATTTCTCGTAAAAAGTAAAGGATAAAAAATGGTTATTGTGGGTTATCCCTAAGAGATAAGACATATACCACTACGGACTTTTTTGTAGACCTTTTTAAGATGTACAATACTGTAGTGCATTATTTTGATCTATCTCGTAAGGTTTAGCCAGCGTTTGCAATGTAAGCGCAAAAAAAATGTGTTATTTACGACATCGCATTAGAAACCTCTAAAATTATCAGTGTTTCTCTACTATATAATTCATGTATTATACATATAAATCTTCCTCTTGAATCACTCATCTTGTGCGAATTGGAATGGGGAAAAATACTTACTACACGTTCTTCTCATATAATCAGTAAATTGTAAAAAGATCTATGTTATTGATAGCATTGATAGCTTAATAAAATATAATTTCATTATAAGTTCGTGTTTACTTTTGTGTTGCCTAGGATATGGGTCGTTGCCACAACAACGAGTACTTACTAAGCGCACTCCACATATTCGACGAGACCTCTTGACGAACGTCTCAGGCGATATCGCCTGAGTAAACAAAAAAGAAATCGACTTAAAAATTGAAAGGAAAGAAAATGAAATTGAAATTCTATGTCATGATTAATAGCACCGACTCAAAATTGGTAAGCCTTTTTGAGGCGCTTGCCCGGAAATATATAGAGTTATATAAAATATAGAAGTATAGAGTCAGAAAGCAAGGATCTTCGAGGATTTCTATAGAATAAAATAGAATCATCAAAATCTTTTAAAACATACCGGAAATACGATGTAAAATACCGAAACTATTAATGACACCCACACATAAATGTCATATAACTCAATATAACCTGATAACCGAATTTATTATATACTAAAATCTTATATTAAGTTATTTAAATTAAATTAAGTTATATTGTGAATATAGATATAATTTGCTATAGATTATTGTATTTCATAAATTACATATTTCATCTATAACTTGATTGTATTTTTTTAATCCCGTTTCCCCAAAATAAGTAAGACTCAATACGATCGCACATTGATTACAGCAAAAAAGTAATGACCATTGACAAAGGACAAGTTGTCATCTTGCATTCCTGCCAACAACGTCCAAGTGCAATTATTGTCAATCGGCAAGACCCAAGACGCGAAGCAAGATTTAAATTAGACGCCACCATACCAGACTAGTCTACGCTCGCCGGCGCCACACACGCGTATTCACCAACACTCTTCGTGTTTCGCCGAGTGTATAAAACCCTTCACTGTTCAAACACAAAGTCCAATTGAGCGCGAAGGGTGAACCTCACGATAGCGTACCACATGAGTCACGTATACCACACGCGACCAAAATGTCAATGATTATGCAGGTGGAAATAAACACGACAGACGCATTAACTACGTCCAACTATTCAAGCGGATATTCACATGAGTAACTTCGTAAACTATGGTCAACATTTAACAATACACCCAGCGAGAATCATTGTCTATGTTCAAATGATTACAGGTATGTCAACCGCGTTATTGGTCTTGTGTTACTTAACTAGCCTCCATAACCTAGAATCTCTGGTCAAGGTTTCAATATTAAAATTTATGTTGAGTTTTTCGGATACCTGTTTATAAATAATACATACATACGCACTCACACCGGTAATCCCCGTAGTGGTAGGCAAAGGTAACCAGTACACCCAAATTTCGCCGAGCGTATCTCCGTACCATGATTTCATTGGGGGCGAGCCTATGTATGTACATTTAACACGAACGCGATGGTTAACACCACGTGCTGTTTATTCATACCTAACTCGTGGTAAATATCTAACTCGTAGTATGGTATCTATAAAAGGAAAATTCAAACAAAACCTTCAGCTACCATAAAAACGCATAATCAATACTCTAAAACCACATGCCCAACTGTTTGCACAACGTGTTATTTAGAATCATTAGAGTGGTCAAATTATACCCGGAATGATTGTTAACGATTGTTTTTAATCGAAATCCGATATTCGCTACAACGTATTAATTAAATTTAAATTGGATCGATTGAATTTGATACCAAACATTAGAAATAATACAAACGTGTCGCGGACCTAAAACAACGCGTGATGTATGTTTACCGAGGAAACTGCGTGCTGAATGAGAATGAGGGGTTACACAAAGGGACATTGAGCGTAACAGACATTAGCATAAAAGGCAGACACCGTGGTATGTAGATGTGACGTAGGATCTAAGGCTAAGACGGCGTACCATCCTCTATGAAATTGTAATGCATAATACTGACGAAATGTACTAACGGGGTGAAAGGGGCTTAACAGAACTTCGACTATAACCTCTATACAAAGAGACGGAATACCAAATGACTATTGAATTTATAAGTAGCACGAAGTGATCAACATCACTATTCACTTGTAAAATATCAAACTTTACCGAGAAGCAAAACAATAGGTAAACAAGAT
This sequence comes from Amorpha juglandis, assembly GCA_949126905.1. Classification (NCBI taxonomy): domain Eukaryota; kingdom Metazoa; phylum Arthropoda; class Insecta; order Lepidoptera; family Sphingidae; genus Amorpha; species Amorpha juglandis. Next base: position 9,589,897 of record OX421380.1, read on the forward strand.
TAATTGCAAAGCTATCAAAATTAATAATAGCATTTACTGAAACATTTTACTCAGCAGTGTAAATACCATTCATTATCTTAAAAAGGCTAGCCAAGTACACGTTGTATGATCATTGAGCTCCTTTTAAACTCATAAGAATTCAATACACATCTGAGTCGAACGTGCAACGTTTTCGCAACAAAACAATCCAACGGTTGCTCTTTCAGTTGATAATACAAAAAATGTTGTTAAACCATTTGTCACGCTTCAGTATTTTAATAATAGATCATTGGTTGTATAAGAAACAGCAGGTGTATAGGCACGAGCCTGATGAATGACAGATCCACCTTTGATGAGTAAAGGTTACTCGCTTGACAACCTTTTAAACCAACATGACCAACGATAGCGGGTAACTAATCGTTGCTTTAAGCCTATCATGCCATCCAACGGGCTGTTTATTGGATTAATTTTGAAACTGAATAGAGTGCGCTTAATTTGCATAATTATAGGTGTGAAGTATCCCATTCATTTGACACGACCGCAAGATAGAAATAAAAATTTTGTTGAGCGAACTTAATAGTTATTTAAATATAATGTAACAAAAAATATTCATGTTAGCCTTTTGCACTGACTATTATGGAATAACACAACGTCCATCCATTACCCATTCACATCGGACTTGAGCCATTTATCTTATCAAGTGCTTAAATTTTTGGCAGACAGGATGTACTTTGTTAATATATTTTGTTGAGATAAAATTCTGGAAACTATTTTGAATGCAATAGCAATGGTTATACATAGTAAGAAATTTAGAGAAACCTGCATGAATATGCTAATAAGAATGTTACATATTAATTAGAAAGAAACATGTACATACCTAAATCAATTAAAACAATTATAACAAATAGGTAATACAAAACTTGCATATTTTATTATTCCGCTCCTGAGAAGTAATTTTTTTTTATAGCAGAGGCCGACAAACGAGCAAGTGGGTCACCTGATGGTCAGTGATCTCCACTGCCCATGGACATCCACAATACATAGCAATAGGCATTTGGGCCTCCGGATATCTCACTTACCGTAGGAAATCCAACAACAAGCTGCTACTGCACGTCGATTTTCTATGAGACAATGGAAGCAACCCGGTCGAGCCGATCCATTCATGCTGTAGACAAAGTCTACAGTGTGTCAACACAAGTGTTAACCACTTAAATTTTAAAAACTCGCTAAAACAAACCATTATGTAGCTCTTATAAATTCGACAATATAAAAAAGCACTTAATGTGCCTCATATTTTAATATTATTATATGAACTTTAGTTCATAGGGAAGTTTATCTGTAATAACTTAGTGTTGATGTCAAATTTATTGTTGTTAAGTTGATACGTATTTTGATAATCCGTTGTCAATTTTACATAATTTTAAACGCATTAAACATAAGCCTGTTATGAGTGAAAGCAGCGAGATTTCTAGTCGAGGCTATTAAAAAGGCTATATATAGCGTTTAATATTATGTTATACATGACCTAAAGATAACTTTAAATAACTGTTATTTTATTCGAACCGATAATAGAAAAATATATCTTATTTGTGCTATAAATGTGTATATATGTATTTTAAATAAATAGCCCTTTGATTTTTTAAGTACAGTATAGAAATAAATTTTATGAAAAAATAAACAATTTGATGTAAAGAAAGTGTTAAATACATTTCTGTTTATCATGTCAATGTAGATCAGTTCTCAAACACCTGACAATGACGGGCTTATTAAAGTTTTATAAAACAGAGAACGTCTAAAGTACTCTAAAGATACAAAGACTTAAACATTATAATAGTACTAAAATTGAAACTTCAATATGAAAATTAAAGTGCCGTCAGTAAAAACCCCTCAGTTAATTCTAACAACACATAATAGCCTGTTGTAGTTTATGGTGAAGACTGTATGACCTTATTAATTTTATGGAGCCGCCTGGTCTGCATGGAAACAGGTTTGGAAAAGGGATCCGAACGAGCAGAGAGTATGTAACTTAAATATTATAATACCTCATTTATCGGTCAGTAATTCAATGTGGTATAACCTTGAATTTATGGAAGTTAATAAAGGGAGTACGAAGGATAATAGCCTTATTTATGGACACTATCTATTTATACTCATTTATGTTAGGCTTAATATAAATACCGTGGATACGAATATTTATTGAATAAGAATATTTTCCTTGTAATAAAAAGATATGAAAATACTAGAATTATATTATTCAAATAGTAGAACTATATTTACTATAATATTTTGTGCATGCTTTTTTTTTAATCTGTATTTTTACAGAAGAACAATAAAAAGAATCATATCCAAAATTAATTCCACAAAGCTTATTTGAAATATGCCTAGTTTTCTTGGGAATTACTTAATTAATTTACATTTTCCAAGAAGGCTCAAGAAGCTGTCCTAGGCCCCATTTATACGAAGAGGGTTTATCGCACGACAGCAGCGGCAATAATATTGAGATCACTCTTAAATACAAACAATTGAAATACACTTATGTACGAATAATGAACTTATATGGCAAAACTATCAAATATCAGTACGAAACCAAGGTACAGTCAACTAAAATTAATACGGCGAGTTACTTTATGGTTCCCAGTAATGCTTACGGCCAATAAAACTTGATAAAATCAATGACAAATAGTGTCCCTAAACTACTTAAATGTAAATAATTGCGAGATAAACTCTAACATTAACAATTCACACCTTTGTTTAGCTAACTGCTAATTCTCGGCTAAGTAAGGCGATCGCTAAGAGTGCATTACACGAGTGCGCGTACAGGAATTTTAGATTAGCTAATGAAATATTTCTTATCCCTTGCAAGTTTAGTCATATACCAGTACTGAATAACTGTAGAAGAAGCCACTGAAAACGAATTCGATCACGTGAAAACTATTTTTATATTAAAAAAGAAGTAACGTGGTAAGTATAATAAATTCAAACTCAAATATTTATTGAATCCATAAAATGTTACAATACATTTTTAAGATTCCATCAAAACTCTACTGCCAGTTCGGCAAGCTATTTCGCTAGGGAAGAACGAGCATCATCTCAGCTTATTGCCGTCCACTGTTGGACGTAAGCCTCCCCAAGTAAGCGCCAACCATGAACATGAAGAACGAGCAAGAAACTCTAACGTTCCTCCAAAATATACTTGAGCTATCTAATTATCTCATTTTTCTAGTGGCAGCGTACTTTAGCTGAGATACCGTGAGGCCCTTGCTGCAAACACCAAGTGTAACATACACTAACGTTCTTTGAGTATTCTAAGAATCACACATGAATCTACAGAAGTTTTTTTTTTATCGGAGCACGGAAGTCATGTCGCACGCCCCTCGGGAGAACCGGATATACACTGGCTGAACCTGGAATGCGATCCACACAAGGCGTGTAGATCACTATGGCAGGTTTTAACACCATGTGTACGGTGGTCGCTATGCGGGCGGATACAAATATCAGAAATTGTGGCCAATATGGCAATATGTTCACCCACAATTCATTTATTTGTTTATTTCATAGAACGGAAATAAGCTCCATGGACCGTGTGAGCTCTACTTGCACCTCGGTCCACCCCTGCATGGACACAAACTTGATCTTGTAATTTATGGGTATATAATTTTTGTACGCATTACTACATCTACTATAATTAATTTTACATAGAGATGATTATATATTTAAAGCACAACAGAGGCGAGAACATAACAGAAAATTTTAGGAGGCCGCTTTATACAATTTAACAGCGAATGATGCGGCCTCATAAATGTCAGTTTTCTGTTGCATTCTCGCCTGTGTCGCACGAGTAACTCTATCCAAGTAAATGGAGGTTTTGACATTACCATAAGAGAAGCTTTCTTACGAAAGACAATTCAAATATAGTTAATAATTGCAAAGGCATTCCCTAAACGTCGACTCAGAACAATGGACGTGAATAAGTACTGTAACTTAATTCAAATCATAGATATTTCGTAAAATGAATTTCAATTCATTGTCTCGCAATTTTGACACAAATTCAGAAAATGTATAAAGCATCATATATAAGCTCAGACCTTTCTTCAAAAATTGTAAAGAGTAGCCAGAGATGGAATTAGTGCTGCACGTATGTTTTAAGCCCATAATGTGATAAGGGTGCGAGCCTATCTCCATACCGGGCACAAGTTCCAATCCGGGACAATCCATGTGTTTAATTCGAAAGCTCAATCATACATTGTGACTGTAATTTGTATCGTATGAGTAAACAACAAACAACGAACGGACTTGAGTGCCATGCACAGCTTTGTAATTTTGTTTACGACTAGGCCTATTGCTTACCATCAGGCGAGTAGCCTACTCGTTTCGAAATTCAGGTGAATAAAAAAGCGATAAACTTTAGAGCAGTGAACAAAAGCTGAAATGTTTCTCAAATCGTTCTAAAACGGAAAGAAATTATTTGATCAACATAGAATGACACAGGTTATCATCGAAGTATTCTGTTCCCACAGATTCAATTAAGCGTAGACATTAGTAACTTGATACGATTCATCACGTCCCGATACAAATGTAAAAAGTAAATACAACGTTGATGCATGATTGTTGCGCTTTCTTACAAGAATCATTTTCATGCCCAACTGGGCACAACTATAGGCATAAATTCTGCACATTCCCACGATAAACTTATAATGGTAGGTTTGTTTATGTATAGTAATTACTACAAATTAAAACGAGAATATGACATAGCTGGAATGGTAGCGCGTAATCGCCTTATGGTCATTGGTGCGCAGATGCCATAGTTCCACCTCTGCCTATTTCATCGAGGATATAGGCATGAGCTAATGTGTACTTTACGTAATACACCTGCAAAAATTGCACGAAATTATGAATTTTTTTTTTATAGCATAGGCCGCAAAACGAGCTAGTGGGTCACCTGATGGTAAGTGATTCGCACCGCCCATGTACGCCCACCACCAGAAGAATAATGGGCGCGTTGACGACCTTAAAGGAAAGGAATAATTAGGGATTGGCAAGGGGAGGGGATTTGACTTCCGGATATCTCACTCACCGTACGAAACGCAGCAGCAAGCCGCTACTTTACGTCGGTTTTCTGTGAGACATTGGTAACATTTATGCTGTAGACAAAACTGTCTACAGCGTGGCTCTACCACTCAAATGACATAAAAAATACACCTTTCAACTGTACCAATCAAGCATACAATTGAATAAAAAGATCATCCAAGCAACGCACGTCTAGCCCACCGACCGCCGTCACCCAACCTTTGTCCTGAACATACCCAAACAAAACTAATTCCGACATTAATCTCCAAGCTACTAATCTATGTCTCTACAGGCCCATTGTCGTGAGATCACAGATACCAGTGACAATGAGGCCACGACAATTAAATGTCGGCATTTAGATAGCAGAAACAATTCACAATGGCACGTGAGAGGAATCGCATGGGATTTTTTCTCCATTCATTTGTATAGGACGTAGCGCTTTGTTCTTCACGGCTACGGATACACTACGTTTAACGTTGCGTGAGTGCCAGAATTTATTAAACAAGCCAATTAAGCTGTTTCTATTTATAACGCAACGGAGAATCACGGATTTCCGTACAGCGGGACATGTTAATTAAAAACGGAAATGTTGGTTACATTAATGTTATCACAAGTAATGTAAGATTACTTGGGATCTAATTAAATACAAAGATCATCATGCTATGAAACATATTACAATAAGCAGATACAGTAATTTAACTTCAAAACCCCAGTCGCGGTGTGATGCTGTTTCGTTGAGAATTTTGTCATTTCAATAATTTCATTTTCCGTCAATAGATCTTAACCACACTTTCATTAGATATGAGAACAAAACAAAAAACGCCTCTTTAAACATTAAAAAAAGGATCATCCAAATCGATACATATTTATCTGACCTATGGGTGAACATAGGTACGTAAAAACATATACAGACGAATTAAACCTCCTTTTGAACTCTTTTAAAATCGATACCATCAAATGTCACAACAGCCGCTAACAGCATTTTATCACGACTTCTAATTACTAAAATATTCAAGAATCTATTAGTATAACTACCCACAACTAAATTACTATGTTTAAGAAACCACAAGTCCAATATGCGCTTACCAGCACGTGGTACATATATTTCCCAACATAAGTTCACTACGCAGAAACTCAGCTCAACCTTTGTGTCGGATTTGGAAGCAAACTGCAACGTGAAAGCATGCTTAGCGCGCAGTAGGACGTGTGGGCGCGGTAAGCTACCAAGCTAAATGTTAATGGATACCACATTAGGGCCACTTGCACTTAAATAACTAAGCTGTGTATATACTGATCCGAGTTTTTTGTATGAAAGACGGAATAAACGAGCAGTGGATTCATATGATGATCACGATCGCCCAAGAACATTTAAAATACCAGAGAAATCGTCGGTGCGTTGCCGGCTTTTGAGGAAAAATAAAACCGGCTAAATGCAAGTCGGATTTATGCACCGAGGTTTCCTTGCCACCCATTTAAAACGTTTACTACTTGTGGTTTTTATTATTTGATAAAATATCCGCCATAACCACATGTTCTGTGACAATTTGAATCGGCTTGGTCGCTAGCAGGGTACAGATAACGATTCATAAGATAGAGCTCTATCAATATAGGACAGTACAAAAGGCGTAGGCTTAGTAATAAGGTTCCCTTGGCACCCTTAGGGTACGGAATCCTAAAAAAATACGCTTTCTATTTTACAATTATATCTCAATTTAGTTGAAACTCAGCTCAGTATTGTTTCATCAGCTTCAAAATTAACATTTTACATAAGAATACACTACATAACTCTTTTTAATTCCGTTACATATAAATTAAACTATCTTTAGATAAACACGGTTATTAATTTCATTAATACTACGCATTGCTTCAGAATTTCCAAATAACAGCAACTCCTTTTGCTGTCCAATTAAACGTGAAAATGTTTTAAATTGCAATTGATTTATAACTGAAGACATTACAATAATTGGACGTAGGTACACATAAAGATTTATAATGCTATAAATTAGAATTTGAGTAAATTACAAATAGAATATACAGAAATAGTACATTCATTGAAGACTTTGGCACGTACGTTGCAAAATAAATGCTTAGCAACTTTGAGATGTTAGCATGAATAGCTTTGAAGATGTGCAAGAAAACTGAAAACATATATTTACTTCGATGAAAATATACCAGATATTTCTTACTTACATTCATGCTTTTAATACGGTTTTTCGTATGATGAACTCTGAGCAGCGAACGAGTCGTTTATGAAATGAAGTTTTGAATTCTATCTCCGCAATAGCATGTATGTATATATAAATGTTTATTATTTGAAATGTTTGTCTCAAGTCTGAGTGACAAACATTCTATACCTAATTTCTTGTAATCAAGACATAGGAAAAGCTAATCGACAATCAAGACGGTGACTGTTAGGTGTATAAAAAACATCTGTGAAATCAATTGCCCTGAATAGGCCATTTCTAAAATTCACCGATAGCATACAGGTTTTTAGCAATTACACTATACAACCAGTTCGATAGTGGATTCCTAACTCATCGTTAGTTGGCTACACTTGCCGATTCACCAAACTGGTTCCGGTGACCCATCCACTTGATCTTGAGCGTTGGCCAACTTTCACGAGATTCCACGCGGGGCCCATGCGTTTGAGGCGAGAACATACGTCGACGTTACTTAGGGGGTTAAGAGGCCACGCTTCGCACTCCCTACAATAATATACCTCTATCTCTATTTTGCAATGTTTACGCAGTTTATACAACGTCAATCAGGGTTGTTTACATCGTAAACTTGTTCATGTTGACTATTTCGTGTGCGTATAGATATATCGCGTGGTATATCTATGATTTTATAAAATAGATAAATATTTTTTTAATAACAGTAATTGGTAAGTTTTTATAACAAAATATACGATATTATGCGTGTTCTTGTGTAAAGTCTAAATTAACACAAATAGGCAGCATTCCAAAGTCATTATACTCTTTACGTACTCGCATTTGAACTAACAGACGCTAATCATTTTACGGATTTCTTCATTAGTAAGGAAACATAAACTGATGTTTACAAGAAACTTTAACTTCTCGTGTTCGTATAATGATTATCGAGGAGGTTTTAACTGAAACTTCATACATTCAATTAAGTATATTGCTAATATCCGCTTATAAACAACTTATGTAGGGAGAACATAGCAATCAAATGTAATAATAAAGAGGTAACTAGTTTGCGCGCAATAAATTTCGGCCACGTCGATCCTCGGAGCGATGCTATTTATTAACAAACTCATACAAAATACATGGATGTCAGATAAGAATGTACTGCGAATGTGTGTGTGGGAAGTCATTAATTTTGGTGAGTTCATTGCTCGATCACAACGACGTACAAATACGTGTTACAATCTTATGTATAATTTTGATTTATTTGCATTTATGAGGATATTTTATGCAAGTAATTTAAAATTATAAGAATATGAACTTGATTTGGTTCGTTACTAAAACAAGATTGAGAAGCACAAACAATCATTACGTTAAACGTGGCACCGAAGTATTTATCTACCAATTATGTAAATTTAAAGTGGGTTTCAACGCTAAGATAAAGCACTTACAAAAAGAACAGTGATTTAACTACGTAGGTACCTAATCAAATATTAATTAAGAAGGAAACCGTAAAGACGTAGACACAAGCGGGGTGGCAATTCAACTATTTAACTTCGAATCCCTTAAATAGCTTACTCAAAAGAGGCCAAAGACATAAAAACACTTTTATTGGCAACCCTATTAGTAAAGACATTACCGTCACGGGAAAGAAAACGACACTCGCCCGGCTTTACCTGGCTTTAATTAAAGGCATCTTTGGAATGTGCTGCGTCGGCAACGTAGATTTTTTATAAAATAAAAGCCGTACAATTTACTCAATGGATATTTTGTACACTAACGCGTCAGAATAAAGTTTAAATTGGTATAACACTGTGGAATTCAAGCAGCAAGTGAATTTTTAAACATTAATTTAATATTACTATTTTTAAAATGTTGAATTTAGTAAACAGAAAAATGCGATTTAAAATGCTCAAAAAATAATAAATTTTGTTTCCCTTTATCCTTGGTTTATGAATAGTTTGAGGCGGTCGGTGGTCACGTTTTTCTCGTGATCTTATGCGATACGCGTGTAGCGCGTTGATATTCTTACAATGGCGCGCTAGTTCGGCAGTCTTATCGAGGTAATATTGCCATTAGACACACACATAATATTGCTAAATATATAAGTATCATAACTTTTAGAAACCGCGCATACAATTTTAAATATTTTAAGTTTTAATATTTTTCTAACTATTTTTTTCACATTTTGGCACGAAAATATGTACACATTTTCATTAAAAAGAGTAGGTGTTTTACGCAATTCATGATAGTATGTATGTATGCGGCAGATAATTTTGAATCCTTTGACGAATATAATTAGATACATATTTGTATAAACTTCAATCTTACAAAAGCAATTCAACCATATGAGCAAAAGCTGACTGATAAAATATTGACCATAATCCTGTCATTTAGGTATACGTTAATGAACATTCAGTCATTTATTTAATAAACCTGTCATTTATTAAATAATACTTACCTGTCACGCCGATTAAAATATAAAATATTTGTATCAATAAGGTGAAAATGTAATCGTATTGAAAGAGGTGAAAATAAAATTACACGAAAACGCATAAAACCGAAATTGAGCAATATTACAATCAAAATATGACCTTACAATTAATTAAAGGACGGAGGCATACATGTTGACTGAACGTTAATTTAGTCATAACATTAATTAACCCAACCTGACCGGGCCTTGCTAATAATTTCGTAACTTAGTTAGGTACTTACCTTTTACTATCTATACTAGGTAGGTATATAATAAGTATATGTATCATCAAACAAAATATTTCGCTGACAATAAACTAACGTAGGCAATCAGTTTATATTGCTTAATCGATAGAAAGTATAAATGAAAACAAAATCGTACGTAATATACTCCTACGTAACCTAAAGGGCGATGTGTGGGTAGGCAACAATTATAATAACAATTGTTTCTTTTATAATCGCACACCCACTAATGACATGCAGTTTGACAACATACGTTTTACGACATGGCCTTGGTGATTGTCAAACTATTTACGATACATCTATACGAAATAGATGAATAAAAAACCGAAAGGCTTATGCATAAAAAACATAGTCCAAGTTCGGGCCTCTTTTGTTTAATGACGGCCTACATTCATCAGGCGTTGTAGAAGTAATGAAAAGTGCTCAGCAACCCACATTCCAGTATTCTCAATCGATTCACTTTGTATGGAATTCTTAATATTAACTTTTGTAATAACGGTACCTCGTTACTTAAGTTCACTGTGGCAAGTTACTTGAACACACTACATACCCTGTGTGGCGCTGAAGTCAATCTCTCAATCCGTTTTATGCACATATATTCACGTCACACAGTCGCACAAAACGTCAACGTATAAAACCTTTTTTATCTCCACCACAAATTCGAACTTTAACTTTGCACTGGCACTTTAACGAACCTACATAACACTGCGGTACATGGCGTGATTTAAACATTCACTCGACTGAAGGCTGCATTACTGGTACGTCGATCAAAATTAACACTATCTATATACACTTTTCGTCACATAAAAACACACAGAACGTCTCCTAATTCGTATTGTGACGTGTTGACTACAACATTGCTGAAAACTGACCGTTAAATCGAATAAAACAATCGCCGTGTTACGATGTTAAGTTGAAACTAACTTAGGCCCGCTATACCGCGAGAAAGACCGTTGATCCAGTCCGTCCGGTCGGCATGGCAGCCGTGTGCTGCTTTAGCGACGATATTTGAATGTTGTGTCTCTGTTTAACACCAGGTAAGCGATAAAGAGGCGAATAACCTTTGAGTAGTATAGTGGGAGAAGTTACAACCTGCGCTCGCGCAAAGCCTCTCCATACAACTACAGCGACAGGTGAATTATGCAAGAGTGTGTGTGCGCCCCGATTTATGTGTGTGAGTGCTTTCTTGATTGGTGTTTGATGATAACGTAGTATTTTGTACGGAGCAGTTTTATCAGCTACCCACTACGGTAATGATCCAACTAATATGTAATGGGGTCTATTAATTCAGGTTAGATAGTAATGTAAATCCTTCAAAGATGGTGCTCCATACCGGTTTTATTATTTGATGTTCAGTTTTAAACTGCACGATTTTGTTTAAATAACATGTTCAATGCCTGAACCGTCAAACTGGTCGAGACATAAAAAAATGCGAATTCCCCATAACAACTTTGATTGATTATATTCTAAGCAATTGACATAAACGTCATAAATTGCTCAAAAATAAATTTAATACGTAACAAAATGCATATTGGCCGAAGTGTATTGCAGAAGAACCACATAAACATTTACTATGTATTTTTTACATTGCATAAATCAAATCTTCTATGCTGCCTTTCGCACATGATAACTAGGACAATCGGGGTCTGATGGAATCTGAGCTTCCATGCGAAAGAAATCACGAATAAAAAGTTAGATTGTTAAAAAAATATCCTATCCTATCCTACTATCCTACCAATATTATAAACGCGAAAGTTTGTAAGTATGGATGTATGTTTGTTACTCTTTCACGTAAAAACTGAATGGATTTTAATTAAACTTTACAATAATATAGCTTATACATCAGAATAGGACATAGGCTATTTTTATCCCGGGAAAAGCAGTTCACGCGGGCGGAGCCGCGAGCAAAAGCTATACATGATATATCTTATATCAACCTAACCATAAGCCCAGAACATATGATTTAAAAAAAGAAAAATAAATTAAATAAAACATAACAGCCAATGCCCCATTCATTCATCGCAGAAAAACGAGTAAGAAACAAATAGTACATTAGAATTCAGCGAAAGCGCAAGCGTGGCGTCCGGTTTAAATTCATCTTTCCACTTCCGAACATAAATTGACTTTAGATTCATTGTTTTCTAATAGCAGCCTGCCGTTCCATGAATAAAAAAATTGTAATTACATTCCGTCGCGCTTTTAGACTGTACAGGGCCGTACCTAGAATCGATTTCGTTATAGCTAGTGTTGGCTTGAACATTTCCACACACTATATTAATTACACAGAATTAATGAATAAACTAAGAGATAACCACAAGTCGGAAATGTTATGTATTTGTAATGTTTTATTTGCAGGACAACACTTAGTAACAAATATATTAAATGAAAGGACCATACATTTTAAGCTAGAATGTTGCCCTCCCTAACTACAGCCTCAGACGACACTCGGAGAAAAACTAATAATCCAAGACGAGAGTCCAATTTGGAAAGAGTGCTCCTGCCCATTAATCTTTATCCGTCCATCAATCAGCTGTAAAGTATCCAAACGAAGGACCTATACGTTTTATATGTTTATTCTGTAAAATGTGCTGATCATTTATTACTTAATGCAATTTGAAAATGTTATGACAATTACATTTTTATAGCAGATGCACCGAACGAGTAAATGGATCCATGACCACACATAATACCAGAAGAATCATGATGCGTTGCTGACCTAATAGGGATTAGGAAGGGGAGGGTATTATAGTCTCCGGCAAATACATTTACCGTAGATTTATCAGCAAGCTGCCACGTCACGTCGGTTTTCGGTATACCGCGGCATTTAGTCAGTGGAGGCAGCCTCTACAGCGTTTAATATTAAGAAACGTTGAATTATTTTAAATGCACTATACATGCTGTTACAACATGTCAAAGACAATGTTTTTTTTTTATGGTATAGGCCGGCAAACGAGCAAGTGTCCAAATAAACGTTAATTATCAAATAATATGTAATGTATAATGTAAGACAAGAATGTAAAACACAATATTATCGCATTATCTTTGTAGATTTGAGCGTAATAGTATGTCAAATGACCTAAATAATAGATTTAATAGGTAAATTTAGTGGTAAAAATATTATTAACACATCGTGAATTAAGCCCAAGTATTGTATTACTACATAAAGCAATTATTTCACACGTATTTACCTATGTACACAGAACATTAAATTAAATCACCATGTCTTCGACTTATGATCATTTTAACAAGTTCACGCACTTTATTTTATATTACATCTAATATATAAATAAACTATGTATAACGAGTGAACACTAGACTAGCACTTCTACGCAAGTGAGGCCTGCACGGTGCATAAAATATCTTTCAAACTGTGAGTTGAGTGAGGTCAGTAGTTACGTAACAAGATTAAAGGCGTAAAATCTGTTTACATATATGTTTTTATCATATCATATAACATAGCAGGAAAATCTGAGGAAAAATATATTTTTCCTTGTTAAACGCGTCGCTTGCTCTTATTTTACTTATGTTAGGCCCAAAGGCAACCTCACTTACACGTGGGCGTTACAACTCTGCTGACAAACGGACGAGACAACGGCGAAACTGGGTTCTCGTTGTAGGTTGTGGGGACAAATGGTGGGTCGCCCCATATAATACCTACTAATTACCTATTACTACTAATTACTATTACAATTATGATGCAAAGGCGGACACTGGCTTAAGCCACTACTGAGGTGACGCCACGCAGAAAGAGTAGACAGTGTTAAGAAAATGTTAAATAATGGGAATTGGTCAATTGGTCTTCATTGATTTTATCCTAATTTTGTTTACATATTTTATAACTAATAAACGTGTAACTATCATACTAATATAAGCGGTATTATTTATTTCCCAAAGAAATATACGTAACCTAGATATGTAAGCTAGTTATAATATATTTTAATACCATGCTATGTACATAATATAATAGTATGATTCCATAAGGCATGCCATATTTTAAATCCCATATTATTCTTCTCGCCCACGTTTGGTCAGATCGTACTAACAAACCAAACCACTGCCTTTACCAAGTACTACACCGCTTGATTTATCAATTTCAAAAACAACAATTCAAATCATTAAAATCAAATCAATTTCTAAGTACTTTGTAATTTCAAAATAATGTAGAAACAAATCAAATAACTAACATGTAATGTTAATGATGGTCGTCATCAATAAAGCGACATTTAAAAACATTTCAATTATTATTGTATTCCATTTTACATTAATGTAGAGTCGTTATCGATGTTATGTATAGTGTAGTTATATACAGTACGTCATGTGAATGGCATATAATTCGAGGTTCTGTGTGGTGTTGTCTATTTATGGGCAAACGTGGTCCTTACCATCAGTCGAGCAACAACGTCTCGCTACCGCCCAATGACTTGCCCCAGTTGCTCTATGAATTGCGATCTCTTGTCTCTGTCTGTAATGTCTCTTAAAGTCTAATTATAAAATACTAGCTTTTCCTCGCGGGTCCGCACGCGTGATCTGCTTTTTCCGGGATAAAAAGTAGTCTATGTTCATCAGGGATAATGTAGGATTCTAATGATGAAAGAATTTTTCAAATCGGTCCAGTAGTTTTAAGTTTATTCGTTACATACAAAAATACAAATCTTTCTCTTTATAATAATATTAACCTCCGAAGTCATTACCATATTATAGACTAATCTAAACTTTAAATCCAAGGGATTACTATAGACGACTTAATACTTCCCCAAGCAAGTTAACTGATTATATTCCAAACATTGTGACAGTTATTAGCCATCGCGCCGAGACATTCGCTAATGAAACGCAACTGGCACAACCGATAATTCGATTGGCACTCCCCAGTCCCCTCTGACAGTTTTATGTTAGCCCTCAATGAGGGGACGAAACAAATAAGCCGAGTAATTACGCGCCAAGCTCGCTTCGATAAATATTTAGCGAAAATACTAAACCCGCCTTTTTCGTACTGTCTAGTGAATCTTATTTTGACTAAATATAATCGATATTATTATATACATACAGACTATACCATCGTTTTTAATAAGTTGTGTTTTCTTGGGCGATTGCGACATATCCGGTTTATATGAAATTATACGGATACGGTCGCGCCCCCTTTTTTTATAGCAGAGGCCAACAAATGAATGGTAGAGCCACGCTGTAAACAGTTTTGTCTACAACATGAATGGGCTGTCTCGACCGGATCGTTACCACTGTCTCATAAAAAACCGAAGTAAAGTAGCGGTTTGCTTCTGCGTTTCGTACGGTGAGTGAGATATCCGGAATCCTAAACCCCCCCCCCTCTCGTTCCCAATCCTTCATTATCCCTTTCCTTTAAGGTCGGCAACGCGCCCATGATTCTTCTGGTGGTGGGTGAATCATGGGCGCGTACATGTGCGGTGGAGGTCACTTGCCATCAGGTGATCCACTTGCTCGTTTGCCGGCCTATGCTATAAAAAAAACATCACTCTCGGTCACATGCCTCAAAACCTACCTTTACAATTGCATAAAACGCGGAAATATCACGCATCGCAGTGTCTATCGCGCAGCTCAAAACAGACCTACCTAATACTATTCATTATTTAAAAAAAATAGGATTTCATTAATCGTAAAATATTATTACGTATTGTGTATTTCATCAAAATAACAATAAAATGATTCTATTACAGTGTTACAACAACAATATTGCATAAATGTCACGTAGCGAAAGGCGATACATGCAATTGTCATTATAATATATGATTTCCACATGTCTATTCCCCGGTCTCCGGAACAATAAAAATGCATAAATATTAACACAACGCACTAAAGATAAATGCGAAATGTAATATTTACACAAAATCTATGTTTAAAATGTATTATAGATGTTTTTTCACTCACCTTCATCGACGTACTTGAGTACAAATTGAACATCAGGTCCGAGAGCTGATGCCACCTCCAAAGGCAACTCGGTGTCTCGTAACACGTGCACTGTAAGAAATAAAATTGTTTAATAAAGGACATCATAGGTAAAATAAGCCTTTCTCCCAGTGCTGAGTCATTATCGGTCGTATCACAGCGTTTTTGCGATATCTGTTTTAATATATTTTATATGGGGACGCGTTATTACCGCAACATTACATAAGATTCCACGCATCCCTACACAATATGTACTAAAAACATTATCGGTCTATAATAAACGCGTCGGTGTGGGGGAGATACTAAGTGGTAAGTCCCCCGTATGCGAGAGTCCGTCTTGGTACCACCGCTTTGCATATTTCTGCGGCCAAGCAATAGTGTGTACTGTTGTGTTTCGGTTTGATGGAAATTAAAGCCAGTGAAATTACAGCGCATTATGCGAATTCACACCTTCTGTATCAAAGTGAGATCGCAGTCCAGTGTCTGGCAGTGCTTTGTAATTTAATGTTCTGTGTGGTGTTGCTTCTATTTATGAATAGGCGTGACGCCACCAGGCGAACGATCTGCTCGTCTTGTCATTCAATCAAATAAAAGAAAAATATTTAGAAATTTCCTTTTAAATATAAATACTTTATTTAAGTGGAATATGTAATAGAAGTTGCTAAAAGTCCTTTTGACGTGTCGTGAAGCATTATACCGGAGTCATCAAACTTCAAAAAGAAAATTAAGGTCCTTATAAGGACAATGTTATCACATCGTGATTATATTGAAGGGAACAGTAGCGTCTTATTCATTAGGTATCATCAAAGGTAAATTTCAGACATTCATGGTCAAAGAAAATGTTGACAATCATTTTTAAGCCCATTATAAGTATTATGACTGACGGGAAAGAGAGACCCTGGCAACCTTTCAAGAATTACTACTTTATGTTTATATTTTATGTAGGTACCTAATATGAATTTTACTGATTCGCGTTAAACTGTAGGATCACTTTCATTTTAAGCGGGGTGTGGCACGGTCATTGTGTATTAATGTATTAATTTTTAATTGTAGCTTGCTATAACAGTGAAGGAAATATCGTGGGAAAACCTAAATACCTGTGAAGTTCTCTATAATATTTTCGAAAGTATGTGAAGTCTGCCAACACGCATTATGCCATCGTGGTGGACTAAGGACTAACTAACAAGAGGGGTTAGTTATTATTTTCATTAAATGTCAACAAGCACCTACGAATCTTCTGATATTCTGGGTTTTTCATGGGTGGTGGAGATCACCTTCAGGTGACCCACTTGTTCGAATGCCACTATGTGCTATAAAAAAATTATTGATTTAGAAAAAATGTACCAAGGTTTAAATGAACATAAAAACGTATCTTATAGAGCTTATAATGAGTAAATAAGTGAAGTCATTAATCTTTGATATACACGATAAATAACAATTTTATATTATAAATTACGAAACACTACAACGTAGGTACCTGTTTTATAAAACGTATAGTATATGTAGCAATCCACGTAGGAAAGTAAACAAGGTAATAAATCCATCAACATATCGGTTCGTTCTCAATTAAACCAGATTTCAATTTATCTAAGAAATCCTACAGTAGGTACTGGTTGGTAATTGCGATTTGCAGCCGTAAAACTCCCTCGGAATAGACCTTGAAAATTAATAATTACTCTACCTACCACGGACTAAAACTAAAGGTGTCATTAGTGTAATTTAAATCATCATCGTAAATCTTTTACAGTCGTGTAATATCCGTCACTATATAATAATAAAAGTAGGTGTTCAAACGGTCAGCTTCCTTTTCATTTATTACATGGAAAGTGATATTACATTCGCAATGCAATTTATCATTGGAAGTTAACGCCTGCACAAATTGTGAAAGCAATAATTAACGCATCGTCAATACTTTAAAAGTGTAAAAGGAGTATTTTTCTAGTCTTTAATGTACAATTCGTACATTCTATGAAACGGTAAAAAAATTAAAAATACAAAATAAATTTAAAAAATACTAAGAAGTACAAGGTTAACTCATAGTTTCTCAAATTCATTGGAAGTAAAAAAATATTGAAGGTTAATAATTGAAATATTTTTATCCATATCAAAAAGTAGAATTCAGTCGAAAACAACAAAAGTTTACAGTACGAACCGTTGCAACATCTTACATTATTATGCATCATGGGATTAAGTTGCAACTTTATATATTTTAAATCCATGGAAATCAAATTATGACGTCCATTACTTACATAATTTATACACCCGTGAAATTACATGGTATCTTTCTTTACAAATGAGCATAGCAGTTTCTCACACGGTCCTTAATATAATAATTTACCCACGGTCATCGTCGCGTGTTGGACTTATGTTGCCAATTAAGCCAAATTATAGGTTTTACATTGACGTTTGCAAATGTTTATAGACACCGTGTAACTCTTATGAGCAAGGCCATTATATTACTAATTATTTCCGCCAGTACTTTTGATGTTATGAGAATTTGAAGCATCAAGCATTGTTACCGTTATTTTTGCATTAACGTTATCTGATTATAATCTTTTAAAATTAATTATACCTAAATCAGCGTATTAGAGTCCAGCAAACGAGCAGGTGTTGAGTGATCTCCACCGTCCTTTAACACCCATAATACCAATAGAATCATGGGTCTGCTTTAGGTGGATTATAGCCTCCGAAAATTTCACTTGCTAATCAAAAGCAAGCTGCCATTTCACGGCGGTTTTTTTAGACAGTAGTAAGGTGGTAAGGTGTAGTGGTAAGTGGTTTCCGCCACTCATGAACGAATTCCTGACGAATGCCAGGGTAAAGCCAAAACACTGCCTACAGGATTTTTCATAAACCGGCAAACCAGCAATTAAATCACCAAATGGGAAGTGATCATCATTGCCGATGCACGCCCACAATAGAGTCATTGACGCGTTGTCGACCTTAAAGAAAAGGGATAATCAGGTATTGGGAAAGGTAGGGGTATTTGGGTTTTCGGATACCCTACTCACCATGTGAAACACAACAGCAAGCCGCTACTTTACGTCAGTTTTCTGTAAGGCAGTAGTAACAACCAGGTAAAGCCAGCTTTTGTCTCGAGCGTGTAGCGTCCCTTTGTCTACCACTCAAAAGTAACTCTAATCTAATATTTAATAATTACGTCGTTTTTATTTACGAAAACAACACGTTAAATCAGAGTATAACGAAGTTGTAAAAGAAGTATAACAAGCCTTCTTTCATGCTGAAGAACTGTATGTAAATATTTATGAGTAACACCATAAAGTCTTGTCACATTGCGAAATGAGGTCACAAGTTGCTATACTTGAGACTTTCGCTGTACGGAACTTACGAAAAGGCATTTATTTTGTTCACTTATGTAGCCGTAATTCAATATTGGAAGCAAGGATATTGTTGTTGTGATCTTTTGTAACATAATACAATTATTGGAATATGTAGGAAATAAATTTTCTATTTTCATCGTGCGTGATACCGTCTCTACTTTCATTTAAGCCAATTAAATAGTTTACTATTGTTTTTACATCAATTTTTGTCTAAACTATTTGCATCACTTATGTACAGCTGTTTTGACTTTTAAAATGCTGGTTCCACGACCACCGTACATATGGTGTTAAAACCTGCCATAGTGACCCACACACTTTGTGTGGATCGCGTTCCAGGATCAGCCAGTTTATATCTGGTTCCCCCGAGGGGTTTGCAACATGATTTGACGGTTAGTTGAGGCGGGTAGAGGTACCCCTATATCCATCCTTGTATCCCTATGCCTGAATTGGTCATCCACCCCTCTTGTTGCAGGCTCCTCAATTTGCTTCAACCCTTCGGAGTGTGAAGAAGCATTTATACATACGGCATGATTCTGGTGACCAACTATAAACTCATTGCTTGTCGGTGGTCGCTGGATTTTTGGAATGCACTACGCTTAATCAGATGTAGTGTTTTTGCCGTGCTCGGAAAAAAAGTAACTCTCGAAAAAAGAGGGGTATTATAATTTTGACACTTTTATCTGTGTGTGTCTATCTGTCTGTGGCACCGTAGCGCCTCAAATAATGAACTGATATGAATGCGGTTTTCTTTTAGTTTGAAAGTTGATTTAACAGAAATGATTCTTAGCTATGTTAAAAAATCTGTTCAGCCGTATAAAAGTTACCGATGTTTTTTAACGTCACAATCACAAAACATTCCAAATACAAAACACGTAAAATCTTAAGATTATTTTAAATGGCCACTTTGATATCCAAAGAAAACTATTAGCCGAGAAAAATGCCGGTAAGTACACATAATCCGATAATTTTAAGATCGAAACAATCTCATAAGTGCCGGCAGTCTGAGTGGAGATGACATTTCGGACATATCTTTCCCACGGGGAACTCGATGGGCCCGCAATTACACCGGAGTCTTGTTTTTGCAACATCTAACTGGAGATAAGATTTTATCTCCTGCGATGTCCGAGAGTCAATCATCGATTCTCCATGCAGTGACATCGCACCGGGATAACGGTGATGTAATATGCAAATTGTAGTCCCAACACGGAAGTAATTCTGTTATATGTCTGCCGTTTATATACACATACCTAAGCAAGGCTGTGGCTGAAAGTATAGATTGTTTGACGGTTTTCATAAATCTTAATCACCATTAATAATCACTACCTCGGTGGCGCAGTTGTATTGCGTACGCGGCACGACTATTGTCCTGAGGTCTCGGGTTCAATCCCTGGGTTGGATAAAAATGATACTTGATTTTGCTATCATGCTCAGTCCGGAGTCTGAAATTATGCCCGGTATGGTGCTAGGCTTGCCCCCTATCATATCATAGGACGAAGATACGCTCGGGGAAATGTGGGTGTACTGGTTACACCTCTACCTACCTCTTCACCTACCAATCACGAACCCAAGACGGGAAATTGTTGACAACAATTTTTATAGGTATTGTAGTTGTTGTTTAGAGGAATTGTGTCCGGGTCGGTATTGTTATATGAATCGTACGGTATCCAAAATATATCGTACGATACATAAATACAATATAGCTCAGCGAGGAGTGGTCCGGACTGCCGAGATTAAAGTCGCAGATTCAAAACCAGCCCTACACCTCTGACTTCCATAAATCACGCATGTATTCATCGCTTGCTCTAACGCTGAGGGAAACCTACATACCTGGGAAGTTCTCTGTTAGCATTTAGAAGGTATGTGAAGTCTACCAACCCGCATTAGGCCTGCGTGGTGGACTAGAGCCTAACCCCTCTGGTAGAGTACGCCCGTGCCCAGCAGTGGGACGAATATAATATAGAGCTGATAAAAAATATAAGATATGTTGTGCTCTTCTATTTATCATGTTTGTATGTAACGTTTATTTGTAAAATTGAGTAAAAACAAAATCTCGTCGAAATGTTAATGCATTAGCTGTACCGCTGTTTTGTATTCCGGAAATATTTCTTGTTTTTTTTACTTAAATAGCAAAACGTGCACATGTTTTTTTTTTTTTTTTTTTTTTTTTTTTTCGGTGGTAGCCCAAAGTGAAAAGCGTTATTTTTTGAAACTTTTAATTTAATTAGAATATATTAAAACAAAGTAATTTTACAGACCTGTGTAATGCATATTATATGGCATTAATAGGCTATAACACCTGCCAGTAAGTGTTTTCCTTACAATAAACCATACATTGAAGACAGTTGAAATTCCGTTGAAAATTCGTAAGTCTATCACTGCACTAATTTTAAAAATACCACGAAAATGGAAGCAATCGTTTCACAGTCACTGAATCAGATTGTGCAAACTTTTAATCACCAAATGGAGGCATTCGTAAAACAGCTGCCGAAGACAACTTCACCATCCGATACTTCAGCTGAGATGCTTACAACCAGTTTCAATACCTTTAGGGAATTCATGCTTAACTCCATGACGATTCTCCAGAGCCAGATCGAACTGTTGGCAAAGCAAGTGGATCAGCTGGAGATGCAAGGACGTTGTAAAATACTCCTGCTGCATGGCTTGCCTGAGGTACAAAAGGAGGACACATCTGCTGTGGTGGTGAAGGCTATGGTGGACCGCCTTCAACTGTCTGATTTTTCGGTGAATAATATCAACCGTTGCCACAGAATGGGCCGCGCTGCTAATCCGGACCGCCCGCGTCCAATCTTGTTTAAGTTGCATGAAGTGTCTCTTCGTGACAAGATTTGGTCAGCTAAAACCAGTTTGAAAGGTTCGGGTATAACTGTATCCGAGTTCCTCACAAAGACAAGACACGATGTGTTCATGGCAGCGCGCCACAAATTCGGAGTCAACAAATGCTGGACACGGGAGGGCTGCGTCTATGTTCTGGATGTTGAAGGAATACGGCATCGTGTTAGTTGTTCCAAAGAGTTGGATGCAATTCCCACAGTAGCGAAGCCGGCCTCTGCGACGACAAGAGAAATCGTGGCGAAGCCAGCGGCGGGCTCCTCTAAAACGCGACGAGCGGCGACGACAAAGAAGTTGAACTCATAGTGCCCTATATTTAGTTGTACGTGCAGTATTTGACTGGCAGACTACTTTTATTATTAATAACAACAATTATTATTATTTTATGAGGTACACTAACGTTTTATGACACTTTTCTATTGTAGTAGTTTCACCGTCGTTTCTGACTGTTTTTATATATTTTTTTTCTGTTGTACCCTCACTGTCAAAACTTGTGTTCCATTGCCTTGGTAACTGTTCCGGTACATTTCGAGCATGTTAAATTTTTAGTGTTAATACCAATTGAAATGTTATTAATAATGAAGTCGTATGTATATATTTATGTAAACATGTTTCTTGTTTGTAGTATGTAAATACTTCTTTTAATTGTTACTTTTACTTTTTAAATTTGTGTGGTTATATTTTTTTTATCAACTGCTGACCTGTAAACACCTGGTAGGTGAGCAAAACAAAAATTTTCTATACTTAGTTAAATAATATTTTGTTATTTTAGTAATTTATATATTTATTTTATCTATTTATAGTATTTATATATATATGTTATGTCTTTTAACAACAATGATAGTGAAAACAGTGAATATTTTTCTTGCTCTTCTTCCGATGACCTGAGTAAGAGCTTTGACAGTTTTAGCAGTATACCTACTCTAACAGAATCCATTTCTTCGTTTACCAATGACGTCCCCAAAAATTTTAATGTACTACACATCAATGCCCAAAGTATTCCGGCACATTACTCCGATATGCTCGCATCATTAGATCATAAGAATGTCCATGCTATTTTAGTTTCTGAATCCTGGTTAAAACCTTGTCTCCCTTCCATTTCATACTCTTTGCCAGGATTTATATTAATACGTAATGACCGTACTGGGAGGGTGGGTGGCGGGGTTGCCATTTATCTCCGTGCACATATTCCTTTCTCCATCGTGACTATGTCAGCCCAACCGACTCCACCCAGTGCCGGTGAACACCTTTTTATTGAAGTTATCCTTTCGCACACTAAAATACTTCTCGGTGTTTACTACTGCCCGTCATTGCGTATCAATTTCTTTGCCTCCTTTGAAAAACTTTTAGAAGATACCATGAGTTCTTATGATCACACTATAGTAATGGGTGACTTTAATACTTGTTTACTAAAACAAGACTATCGATCAAACCTATTTAGCTCCATCGCGCGGGCTAGCAATTTGACTATTCTTCCTCTTAATGCTACTCATAATTTTCCTAACTCGGTACCATCTCTTCTTGATTTAATTCTTGTTTCTTCCGTTGACCATGTCCATAACCATGGTCAGTGTTCAGCGGAAGCCTTTTCCTATCACGACTTGATTTTTCTTTCTTATAAAATTCGCCCGCCGAAATTTAAGCCCAAAATTCTCATGCAACGCAATTTTAGTGCTATGAAAATGGATAGTTTGCTTAAAGATGCTTCTGAACTTGATTGGTCAGCTGTCACTACTGCGGCATCTATCGACGACATGGTTGATGGCTTCAATTGCGTAGTAACTGGTCTTTATGACATTCATGCACCAATACGACCTGTTAAAATGAAACATGCTCCAGCGCCTTGGCTCAATGATGAGATAAGGACTGCTATGCAGAGAAAAAATGTTGCAAAAGCTAAAGTGAAACGATGTTCATCAGACATTAACATAGAGAAGTACAATGAACGACGAAATCACTGCAATAGATTGTGTAGGGACGCACAACGCCGACATATTCATGCATCAGTAACAAATGAAGATCCTGCGAAAGTATGGAAATTTCTTAAATCACTGGGAGTTGGAAAGGCACGACAAAATAACATTCCTAAAGATTTGAACGTCGATTTATTGAATCAACATTTTTCCTCCCCTGTTTCTTTTCTCGGACCTACAAAGTCTAGTACATTGAATAATCTATTATCAGTGCCTGCTCCCGATTATCCTCCTTTTGTTTTTAGTCAATTTACTGATTGTGATGTTAAGAAGAGTATTTTATCAATTACGTCCAATGCAGTCGGTATCGACAATATTAGTCGCAAGATGATCATGTTTATTCTCGATGAAGTGATATCAGTCATTACATACATTTTAAACTTTTCTATCTCCAGTGGCAACTTTCCTTCAACCTGGAAAGATGCAGAAGTAATTCCTTTACCTAAAAAACTTAAACCATCCACACTTTCAGAGTATCGTCCCATATCTATTCTCCCTTTTCTATCTAAAGTTTTAGAACGTCTTGTGCATCACCAACTATCTTCCTTCCTTAATAAAAACAACCTTCTTAATCCATTTCAATCTGGTTTCCAACCTGGCTGTAGTACTGTTACAGCTCTGGTAAAAATTACAGATGATATCAGGTATGGAATGAGTAATGGTAATTTGACTGTGCTATCGTTACTCGATTTTAGTAATGCATTTAACAATGTTGACTATGATATCCTTCTTGCACTTCTGTACTCTCTTAACATATCTCCAACAGTAATTGACTGGTTTCGTAATTACCTGCGAGGACGCCGGCAGCGTATACGTGTCGACGATATCTACTCTTCATGGTGCGACCTAACTGCCGGAGTGCCGCAGGGCGGCGTTTTATCTCCTCTCTTGTTTGCAATTTTCATAAATTCTATATCCCATAATTTATCTTCTTCCTACCATCTATATGCAGATGATTTACAAATCTATACCCAAGCTCCGTTGAATTCACTAAACATGGCAATTGAAGTCATTAACCGAGACTTGCAGCGGATTTTGAACTGGAGTAAATCATACGGGCTTATTGTTAATCCTCTAAAGACCCAGACAATAGTCATTGGGAGCTCCCGTATGATTTCAAAAATTGATTGGTTTCGGCTACCGCAAGTAATCTTCGATGGGACTCATATTGAGTTTAGTGAGACTGTCAAAAATCTAGGTGTACTATTTGATAAGCATCTATCTTGGGGTCCTCAGATAGTGGAAGTCAGTCGTAAGCTATTTGCCTCTGCTGCTTCACTCAAGCGACTGCGTAACTTCCTGCCAATCACCACTAAAACAGATCTTGCAAAATCACTTTTACTCCCTATTCTTGATTATGCTGATGCTTGCTATCTGGATTTATCCGAAGATCAATTAAATAAGCTTGAGCGACTTCAAAACTTCTGTATTAGGTTCATATTTGGCTTGCGCAAATTTGACCATATATCTGAATTTCGCAAAAAGCTCGAGTGGTTACCTATCCGCCTTCGCCGGAATACTCACATCCTATGCCTTTTGTTCAAAATTCTCTTTAATTCTTCGACACCTTCCTATCTCAAAGAACGTTTCCATTTCCTGTACCTTCCTAATTCCCGCTCCTTACGCTCTGCTGATACCTTCCAGCTTAAGACTCCTGTCCATACATCCTCTTTCTACGACAAGTCGTTTTCTGTCCACGCTGTCAGGCTTTGGAATGAACTGCCTGTCACCATAAGACGGGCTGAATCTCTTTTCCTCTTCAAGAAACTGCTAAAAAAACACTATCTCACTTTATAAATTACATATATTTATTGTATATGTATGTATATTAATATATATGTATATATATGTTTACAAGTTAAATGTATATATTTATTTTATTTCTTTTTTTAACACATTTCTCTTTTTTTATATTGTGCACCATCGTTTTTCAATTTTATTTTGTTTCGCTCCATACTATGGTTGTCTGGCAGAAATCGCTTAAAGCGATAAGACCGCCCATTGTACACTTCTAGGTTAATTTCTTGGTACATTTGTTTTTCTTTTTCTCTGTGTAATTGTGTGTGCAATAAAGTATTATTATTATTATTATTATTATTAACGTGCAGGTCGCTCATCTCATTGTAAGCACCACGCCTATATATAAACCAAACAAAACTTTGAATAACAAAGTACTCCATGCCACTGGATTGCCTTAGTCATCCCGAGACATAAACGTTAAGTCTGCCCTGTAATTTCACTGGCTTCAATACTCTTTAAACCGAGACACAAGTGTTGCTTGGCGGCAAAAATAGAAAAAGCGGTGACACCAACCCTGAAGGCCCGCATATCAGGAACCTACCTTGCAAAATAAAATATGTCGTAAGTGATTCAAGGTAGAAGAATAAAACTTATCTAACCCGTATCTGCTTCAAACTTCTAGCGTAAAGTAAACCTAGTGCAACAAAGTAAGTAATTATTATCAGCGATCGATATGAAACATTTTCCCAATCATTACTTGAATTGTTAACTCTTCTAAAGAATTAGGAATCAAAATTAAGCAAGCATTCAACCATTCCTAAACAGAATCTAGCCCATGCAATCGACTTGATACCACACTCGATAGGACCGTCCCTCCGATATGTACGAAAAGGCCGAGAGGGTGGTGTATGATCTGAACAAACTTTTTTTTTACTAGCCCTGTATTATATACGTCCCACTGCTGGGCACCGGCCTCCTCTACTGAATGAGAGGCATTAGGCCTGAACAAACTAACGAAGTTTAAATGACGTCCTTAGCATTGAATCTTCTTTCCGGCACTATTATTCATAGAGACTTCCTAAATAGTACAAGGCCATTTAAAGTTATAAAGGCAAAATTATAACGGATTTCAGTTCTGTTTAATTCAACGTTTAATAAGGATATATGATAGCTCTTGTGTTCATTAAAATGTTTTCGGAGGTGTTCCCCGCGGGAGAAAGTTTTAAGTGGATATGTTTAATTTTATCTGACTTCAAACCTCAATTACTAAGAACAATTATTTTGATTAAAAAGATATTTGATACTTCACTTTGTACAAACTAAAACAATATAGCTCCCTCAAATATAGACAAGATTCTCTATCTTTTCTTTACATGTCTACATTCTCAAATTGGGCAGTCTAGTGTGCCCGTACTTGATAAATTGTTGTACGCAACTGGCAGCGGCCATTGTGCACATGATGAAAATCCTGGATAGTGGCTCCTTCGGGCTTTCTAACATCAGCCAGTGCAGGTATACAGTAACTTCACAAGTGGTAGCCACGCTGTGGACAGTTTTGTCTAAAATTTACTGGCTCGACCGGATTGTTACCACTGACTGTCTCACGTAAAACCGTTGTATGGTAGTAGCTTGATCGTTTGGGTACGGTGAGTTGATTTACGGAGGCCCAAACGCCTTCCCCTTCCCAGTACCTTAGTCATGCCTTTCCTTTAAGGTCAGCAACGTGACCATTATTCTTCAGGTATTTTGAATATTCATGGACGGTGGAGATCACCATCATGTTACACATTTACTCGTTTGCACAATTTTATTTACTACAATAAACTCTGTTTATACCATCAGGTATAGAGAAGTATAATAAAACATTAAGTCGATAATAACAGAACGATTACATAAATCGCCAATCGTTCGACATGGTTTTAAATATTCAATTTGACATCAGTGTTATCTGATCGCATAAATTATGTTTGCTCTAGTGATATATTTTAATTGGATTTGAGAACACAACATCTTCCTACACAAAATATAGGCATTATAAAATTTACGCAACCCATATTCGCCGAAAGCCGCTCACATCACTTAAACAGAATGTTTTATATCAATTTGTTTCTTAATTATAATTACTCTGACATGTGAGTTGATTAAAACTTGTTTTTCCTAGAATAATTCGCCGCTCATGGAGAATATCAAAATGATATAAATAAAAATAGAACGTGTTTTAAAAAATATTACTGGCATTTTCTTACATACTTCTTCAAGCGTGCCTGTTATAGCGAGCGTATTACCACATCAGACACACATTCTAATGCTCATGTGTGTTTTTTATATTCGGTAACTCAACTCACCAATATTGATCACCTGACCCCATTAATTTGAACCCAGGACCTCACGCTTTCTCATTAAGATGCGTTACCACTATACCATCGACCCTTTTTTTATTTTATATTTATGGCATGTCGATATTACGTCGGCTGTGAACTGTCCACCAGTAGACACATATTTGATACAAACAGGACATAGGAAGTAATATTAGTGTGAGCTTTTCGACTTGAAAACATCCGATTTGATCCGTCAAATATAAGAACTTCAGACAAACAGCTAATCATAACTTATTGAAACCCATAAAAATCGGGATCATAAGAGTTGGGTCGGCAACGAACCTACAATTTATCTGGAACTGTTGGTATATAGTGATCCACTTTTTTTTTATCCTGGCTCGGCAAAGTGACTACGCTACACTTGATGGTAAGTGTAGCGCAATCCAAGAATAGTGTCGACCAACAATAAACAATGTGTCCATCGTAGGTCGGCAAGATAATGCCGGCCTGCCAAAGGGCCAAGGGGGAGGGGAAGGAAAAGGGATGGGAAAAGGGTTAGGATCAGGGGGCAAGCCCCCTGGGGAGAACCGGATATACATTGGCTGACCCTGGAACGCGAACCACACAAGACCACTATGGCAGGTTTTAGCACCAGTGTACGGTGGTCGCTATCCGGTCGGATACAAGTATCCTCCCACCAACTTACTCGTTTTTCGGCCTATGTTACCAAATGATGTGTTTTACAGTTACCTCCGTGTTGTTGGTGCACGCTGAGCAGAAGACAAGGTTCGTCGCCCGGCTCGCGACAGCAGTCCAGCACGTCGCGGCACGTGGTGTGCGGAGTCACCGGCACATGCGTCGGCGCCCAGCCAGCGCCGCTCTCGCACCACACTCGCACTATCATCTGAAAACAACATTTTATTATAAGACCGGGATGGTTGGCGCTCACTTGGGGAGGCTTATGTCCAACAGTGGACGGCAATAAGCTCAGATGATGATGATAAGTATGCCATATAATCTAGAATGACGATTGTGTTAAGCTGAATATGGATTACACTCTTGCCTTTTCAGCTTCATCGTGCGTCTTCTTATGTCCCATGTGTAACGCCTTAGTACATACATAAATAATAACAAAACTATATAGTTATATTTGACCGACAGCACATGCCGGAAACACTTGCTAAAAGCGCACGCCCCACAAGTACGGACATAGCGACATTTTCAGTATAAAAATATTAAATGTTTTGTAGACCAGTATGATAACATTAATAACTCTATATCGACAAACTACGCCGTTCTAAAAAAAAGTATGATTGAGTTAATTTACTTTAAGTCATAAAGAAAACATAATTTCATAGATAAGAAGATTTCAAGTGTATTTATTTACTTAGGATCAACAAAACTACTACTCTACATTTAACATTATTCCTAAATAATAAGGGAAAAGAAACGGTAAGCAAATTCTTAATAAGAAATTGAGCCTACAAAACAATCTACAATTTCATCATACATGCGAGGCATGCATCTTTTCCATATAAAATACAATTTAAACATAAAAATGGAAGAGAACTATCTGCGACAAGCAATTTACAAGAAAGCCGAGAATATAGAAGTTGACACTAACGAGTTACGAACTATGAACACTCAGGCGAAGCGACGGTGGCGCCGCTACACGGAACTAAACTAACAGAAAATAGTTTTATCGGAAAATCCACTCATACCTGACAATTTAAAATACAGGTAAATTGTATATAGAATGCGAATACAAGGATTTACCGTTCCTGCGTCTTGAATTTTTAATGAAGCGACGTTTGTATATATTACTTAATTTAATAATGTAATTGATAGATAAAACCTCTCTGTCATTTATTAAACGTTTTAAAATATATTATAATCTCACGCCTTTATACCCGACAGGATAGGCAGAGGCACACTCACATTTCGCTGAACTTATTTCTGTCCCCTTATGTATGTAATAGACAAGGCAATCGCCATACCGGGTACATATTCTAATCCCTGGCAAATCATGTATCATTTTTCGGGTTGAAAACTCGAACAAAAATTATGATGATAATATTTGCTGGTGGGAGGATACTTGTATCCGACCGGATAGCGACCACCGTACACTGGTGCTAAAACCTGCCACAGTAGCCCACCTTTTCCGTCCCTTCCCCCTTGACCCGTTGGCAGGCCGGCATAATCTTGCCGACCTACGATGGACACATTGTTAATCGTTGGTCGACACTATTCTTGGATTGCGCTACACTTACCATCAAGTGTAGCGTAGTCACTTTGCCGAGTCAGGATAAAAAAAAAAAATGATCGCTCGACCTGGAAATCGAATCCAGGATTCACGATTTTCGGCCTTAGTACGTTACTACTAAATCAATGAGGCGATTAAACTATTTAATGTACGTAACATCTGGGCAAGGTGATATTCATTCAAAATAAATCAAAAAAATATTTGCGCAGGAACGAAACTTCCTGTGTCTATACGCTTAACCGTTTCATTTTTAAATTATCTCGAAATGGGGTCCGGAACGTGGGAATAACTGAAACGGGGATTATTAAAAGACCATAACTCTTTATGAATGTTGAATTTTTATAATTATAAGGGACAAAGGAAGTCCTAAAAATTATATAATTTTTTCCGCGAATACGATATTTACATTTTAACGTTAAATTATCATGTCAGATTTTGTGAGTTTCATATTTAGGGATACTTAATATATTATATTTATTTCTGAATTACGGAACGAGCAGATCGGATCGCATAGCCTGATGGTAAGTCACGCCTATCCATAACACCACCACACAACACTGCATGGCACTGGACTGCGTTTTTCGTCTCATAATGCCCAGAAATTATCTGGCCTCGATGTCTTTCATATCGAAACACAGCTGTGCTTACATACTGTCGATTGGTGGTAGGAGTAGACAAAGCGGTGCGTGGTATCAACCCAGAGAGACTCTCACATACGCGGACAGACTTACCAGCTACTGAAAATACTGACATTCCTAATAATGATCAATGTAAATATTAGAAAAATAAAACTTTCACAAAAACTCACAAATGAAAAACTATAAAAAAATAGAATCAAAATGTAATTACCCGCGCAACCAATACTATTATTGTTTATTTATTTATAATAATTTCAATGAGACTTTGATATCGTGATAATTATTGTTAGTAACAACGCCTCAAATTGATGTTAGTATAATTATAAATGGAATTAAAAAAGATCGCTCGCTGTGTCTCTACTACATAATAATATTTAATATTCATTGCTTGTACTGAAACAATTGTACACTTTTGATTGATTTTTTGTCAACGAAGTGAATTCAAATACATAAAATACAATTTTTTATAACCATGTAGTCAAAAATAGTATTTTCAAGTAAGTCAGTGAACAAATCTCGGCCCACTGACCACAAATTGAATCCATTTTTTAACTACGTAATAATCTATACTAATATATAAAGCTGTAGAGTTTGATTGTTTGTTTGAACGCGCTAATCTCAGGAACTACTGGTTCGAATTGAAAAATTCTTTTTGTGTTGGATAGTCCATTTATCGAGGAAGGCTTTAGGCTATATAACATTACGCTGCGATAATTAGAAGCGAAGCATCAGTGAAAAATGTTGCAAAAACGGGGAAAATTATTCATATCTGAAGGCTTCCGTTGCTAAGCTACCCAAATAATATTATTTGAAGGCTTCCGTTGCTAAGCTACCTAAATCTATACTAATATTATAAAGCTGTAGAGTTTGATTGTTTGTTTGTTTGTTTAATCACGTGGGCGGAGCCGCGAGCAAAAGCTAGTTCTTAATAATTCAAATAATGTTTATTTCAAAGACAATTTATTTAAAAGAAATGTTTAATTATTTAGCATATAAATAATAGCGACCCGTACTTAAACTGGTATTTCGTATTCATAAACTTATTCGTTTATGGGCAACCAGTCTATCCATCCAGCTGTCTGAAAATAAACATCCATCAGGGAAAAGATGAACATAATAATATAACAAAATACTACTCATAAAACTAATTTTCTCGGAATTTATATAGAGACTAACAAGATGTATTTTTATATCCTTACAAATTATATTAAACGTACGACTATATCTTACTTGTCCTATACAATCTTAAACACACACTTATCTTTTGAGAACATATTAGCATTTTCAATCTATCTCTCAAATCTCCTGTCAAAATATACACTTTAACTCGTTATCAGATTATAATACATGATATTCTGAGCACTTCAAACAATGGAAATTTAGAATAGATAGAATATTCTATATTTCATACCAAATCAAGTAACTTTTACGAGTGGTAGAGCCACGCTGTAGACAGTTTTGTCTTGGGCCGGCTCTACCGTGTCGTTACCACTGTCTCACAGAAAACCGACGTAAAGTAGCGGCTTGCTGCTGCGTTTCGTACGGTGAGTGAGATATCCGGAGGCCCAAATCCCCCTCCCCTTCCTAATCCCTAATTATCCCTTTCCT
This sequence comes from Amorpha juglandis, assembly GCA_949126905.1. Taxonomy (NCBI): domain Eukaryota; kingdom Metazoa; phylum Arthropoda; class Insecta; order Lepidoptera; family Sphingidae; genus Amorpha; species Amorpha juglandis. The sequence continues at coordinate 9,622,455 of OX421380.1, forward strand.
TTAAGGTCGGCAACGCGCCCATGATTCTTCTGGTATTGTGGGCGTACATGGGCGGTGGAGATCACTTACCATCAGGTGACCCACTTGCTCGTTTGCCGGCCTATGCTATAAAAAAAAAACTTAAATGTAAGGATCATACAGTAAGGGTGATACAATGGGCACTCTTATAACAACCGGCGATTTCTTCCAGACAACCTTATTTACATTCATGTTGGAGTACATACAAGGCTAACAAAGTACACATCATGTACATCATACATCATGTACTATAAAGTAAAACCTTCCTTAAAGTATGTAGATTAGGTTAGTGAAACAAGCATCTAATCTAGATCATACGTTTTTGAAAATTTACATATTTATTTTTATTTGATTGAATGACGAGACGATCAAGGCGTTCGCCTGATGGTCTGCGCCACGCCTGCCCATAAACAGAAGCAATATCACACAGAACGTTGAATTACAAAGCACTGCATGGCACTGAACTGCGCTCGTCACCCTGAGACGATGTTAAGTCTCATAATGCCCAGTAATTTAACTGGCTTCAATGTTCTTCAAACCGAAACACAACAGTGCTTACACACTGTTGCTTGGAGGCAGAAATAGACAAAGCGGTGGTACCAACCCAAACGGCCTATCGCATACGAGGAACCTACCACTTTGTAGATGTATACATACATAAGGATCGAATTCAGAACCTCTTCTTTTAAGTCCGTTAAAAAATCAACAGAATCTTTAACATTCTCCTTCAACATTTAAATTCATTTCGCTAAATTATATAACTTGCAGCGGTATACATAGTAATTTGATATATTATTATACGAGGCTATTTAATATTACGCAAAAACTGGTATTGCGGGTTTACCACGATAATATGGAAAGGTGATGCCCTGAGGATTTTCTTAATGGTACTTTCGATGGAGCCATTTAAATAGACACGATTACAGAAAGACACAATATTTTTGGCATGGTGCAGTAACCAGTAGAAAGACATTATTATTGATTAAGAAAATGCGTAGCAATAGATGTGTAAAATATTTTTTTTATTGTCTTATTAGGCAGACGAGCAAGCGGTCCACTTGATGGTAAGCGGTCACCGCCGCTCATGGACATCGGCAATGCCAGGGGCACGGCCAGGCCGCTGTCTAACGTTGAAGGAATACGCTTTTGAAATATTTTTAAATCCAATTAAATCTCCGTTCAGACCATGTGAAACTGATATTACTGGACGTTCATTACGCAATTTTGAAGAAATATCGATCTATTATTATATTAATTAGCCCCTTCTGTCTCCAATGATAGGTTCATTTCGTTCGTTTGATATCTACAGTCAACAATAATGTAACATCAACATTTCTACGTACCTACCTACCAATATATCTATGCATTCGCTGTTGTAGTTAAACAGGGATCTAATTATATTTCGTTAATAGATTCGGACACTATCAATTATTAGTATCGCTATTCAAACATACCATTAGGCACACCATTCACCCGTTTCATAGCGTATAAGAAATTATAACATTCCTCTTTACTTAAACCCATTTTACATAATACTTATGCTCCCCAGGCAATCCTAAATAGGTTTCCCCGGGGAAAAAACCACTCGCTTGGCATTCAATAAACGGCTAGCTTCCTTTATTACGTTAGCAATAAGTCTGCCAGCTGCCTTTAAGCAGATGTTGGCGTAATTATTCTCAAGGGGTGATCACCATTAGTCAACTCATTATTCGTTTTTTTTTTTTTTTTTTTAAGGCAGTGATCTAAAAGTAAATAAAACAATGTGCTTACCGGAATCATTTTTGGCGGACATGTGTGGTTTCCCCTTTATTTTTCTGCGTGTCTGAAACAATAAAATGCACTTATATTATTTAAAAAGTCCATACTTATTTGAATATAATTTTGATATTAAAATGTTATTAAGATAAATAATTTGTATGCTATTATAATTTATTTTAGAATTTGTTTGCGCGACGACTATGTTGCTCGTCTGCACAGCGTCACGCCTGCCCATAAACAGAAGCAACACTAATCAACATTTCAAATTATGAATGTGCTCGTCACTCCGAGGACCGGGACAGACGTTGAGTCTCCTAATACCCAGCAATTTCACTGGCTACAATGTCTTTCAAAATGGAACAGAACAGTGGTTATACAATGCTGCTTGGCAGCAGGAAAAGACAAAGCAATGGTACCTACCCAAACTGCCTCTTGAATACTAGTTCCCTAGTAACCCAACCTCTAATACCTCCCTACTACGACAATTTTTAGTAACAATTTTCAATATAATATTTTAACCTTTACTTTTTAATTATTTTCGGGCATATTATTCTTTAGGCAAACTTTTATTAGCATTTTATACATTTGTAGTAAAAAGAAACGTGTCTAGCAGAATATTTAGGTAAATTATAAGTGTAGCTAGTCTAGATAACCGGTTAGGTCCAGCTTACGGCTTGATCTTGATCTATAATAATAGGAAGCTCGGTGGCTACCGTTGGACTACTTTCTTCCACGATAGATAACTATATTTAGATAACGATACTATAAAGATTAACGTTGATAAATCAGTGATTGGAAAGTGAACTACGATATATAATTACGGCTCTCATATAAAGATCGAGTAATTGTACTGTTTCAATAATGAAACGTTTAAAACAAAATTACTTATGTTAAAAATTGTACAGTAAATTTCCGTCGAATAAATCTGCAGTAATGTTAGATGCATATAAAATATTTATCTAGATACTATAATCAGGCCCACGATTTGTAATATCTCAATTCGAATTTGAAATCTGTACACAGTAAATGTTAAAGTTATCCGTATTTAAAATTACTTAAGTTAAAAATATATATCTTAAAATAAAATATAATTAATATTTTTGATTATGAATAACATTACATACATATTATACATACATATTACGTTTATTAACATTTAACGTTTTTAGAAACGTTAAATGTACACATATATGTATTTTTCGATAATTACAATATTTTTAAATTTCTTAAATATTTTGATTCTAAATTATTGACATTGTTGATTGAGTTTGTTCAAACTGCTTGGAGAGATTTTTTAATAAAAACTTTATAACATAATTATTTCAATAGTTACCTAAATAACCGAAACCTCGTCTAAATATTACATACATAAGTACATAAGCCAGAGAGCACAATGTTCAAAAATATAAAGTCCGTTTTGTATCATTGATTGAGGCTTTCCACCGACTGCGGTCGCCAGTGCACACTGTATTTAACATAGTTAGCAGGTGTGCAAAGGTCTTTGTTTGCTATGTTGACAAGCACATAATGTATGCATGCTGCAAACTTTAGAAATTGATCAATAACCCTTCGGAATGTTTTACTTTGTTCCACTTATGTTTTGTACGCTGTATTTGTTTTTGGTTTATTTCTGATTACTTATGTCCAGTAATAAGTATTTTATAGGTCAATTAGCGTGTTTAAATAAGTTTTAGAATAAGCTATTATATCATATTAATTTATATGGCCATTAATAAAATACTCCACTGAAAATTCCTTGACCAATTGAAAATTATCCTTTGGGGGCTTAAAAACCTCTTACGCTATAGGTTGGTCACTAACCATTTGATTATAAGCAGAAAATCACATTTTCTTAACAAATATTAAATGATTAAATGTACCATACAAATATTTAAAATAATTATATGTATGGATAAATATATAGACAAAATGACGTCACGCTAAAAATACCTTCCCCCTTCCCAAGGTCGATTTTGTGAATTATTTCTACATAATCATAACAAACAAAAATAACGAAGTCCCATAACCCATTACAATCTAAATAAGATTTAATCTTTTAAATACACACAACACATTCCAAGACTATTTAATCCGCGAAAGGCTACAATGCTATTGTATATTCTACAGAAACAAACACCTTTGAAAATAACCGTAATAAAATCTCAACACATTTATTATGCGTTGACCTGACGTTACGGTCCAAAAATTAACACCTCTCTCTAGTCGTGAGTTTTGGTTGCTTATGTTATACTTAAAATGATTTAATGCTGCGACAGATGTGCCTAATATATTACAACAGAGCTCCCTTTTATATTATATTCTTTATTACTTTTTAAACAGGTATTAGGACTTCGCCATGCTACAACAAAACAGCCGTAGCCAGTCTTCCTTAATAAAAATGTTGTTTGAATAATGTTTTTGTTATTAGCTTGAATAACAGCCTCTGTGACGCAGTGGGTGCGTAGCTGGCTGTGAAGTGAAAGGTCACGGATTCGTTTCATGCACCACGGCAAATATTTGTATGGCCTGAGTTTTTTTATTTGATTGAATGACGAGACGAGCAAGGCGCTCGCCTGATGGTAAGCGCCACGCCTGCCCATAAACATAAAGCCATATGACACAGAACGTTGAATTACAAAGCACTGCATGGCACTGAACTGCACTTGTCACCCGGAGACAAAAGATGTTAAGTCTAATAATGCCCAGTAATTTAACTGGCTTCAATGTCCTTGAAACCGAAACACAACAGTGCTTAAACATTGTTGCTTGACGGCAGAAATAGACAAAGCGGTGGTACCAACCCAGACGGCCTCTCGCATACGAGGGACCTACCGCCTTGTGTATATAACAATTGATCAGCAAATAATATTGGGCAGTTGTAAAATTGATTTCACAGCTAATTAAATATATTTGCAGCAAACTTTCGTGCTAATCGGTCGTCGCCGCGGCACGCTCGCTAGGCTCGCATGACTCGCCCATTTATTGGCACAGTACTAAGCTATCCGTTTATATTATTTTCGTGCTAACCAATTCTATAATCCTACTGACTTATATACTATATACTTATATACTACTATACTTATATTTTATAACTACATACATATAATAATAGGTGAATTTTCATGCAAAACCAATATTTAAATAGTGAATCATTTAATTACTTCCCTTACAATCAACTTAGGCCGCTTTTTGTATTGTAGCCATGTTTGCAAATTCCCAAAATTAATAAAAAAATTACATATAGCAAATAATTAAACATTCTATTTCATCATCATCTCAGCTTATTGCCGTCCACTTTTGGACGTAAGTCTCTCCAAGTGAGCGCCAACCATCCCAACATTCTATTTAGTATACTAAAATTAAGCTACACAAAACGCATGTGCAATTTACAGTGTAAGCCATTCAAATTTCAACCTCTTTATAAATTGGAAAATGCTTGAGTTGCGCTTTGAAACCAGCTAGTGTAGACTGTGTAGATCTGCATTATATGTTCAGCCAGTTTACTTTATATAATAGATGGATATGGCGATTGGTCACTAAGAATCGTACGTATCCTTCCGTTCAACATCATTTTTGGGCCTGAACTGAACTTACTTATAGATTTTAATAAAAAAGTATACTACAAAATAATTCAGTCACATAATCCTTACACCATCCGATTTTCCATCGTATAAAAGTGGCTATACTTTATTTACAATATACATGCGGATAACAGGTTGAGATATATCGATACATAAAAATTCAAGGCGCATACACCGTGATAAATATTCATATACACAGCACAAACAACATGCCGCGGTGTTGTGTGGAACTGACTTGAAACATGCTATTAGGATTTCACTCTAGACAAGTCGGCATTCTGAAAATGAATACACGAGATGAAAGTATAGTATATAGGCATGGTGGCAATCACGCCATAGACAATGACAGCATTCATGTTACAAACACATACATCAACGCCACTTTCTGCTTTTAAACACGTCCAATGCCTGCTCCACACATTGTCTGAGTCCTTCATTTCTGGCAAGTTTAGACAATATAACCACGAGACCGCGCAAGCTGAGACAACACAGGCCTCCATACTCTCGTATTTCGCAATACTCAGCATGTGTTGGCGAATGTGTAGAGTGGGCTCAATAGTTTGCCTGTCGTAAGTATATTTAGTCACTTTCTCTTTTGAAGTGCTATCTCACTGGAGCGTCATGACGTGGGCGGGGGACGTTATGCCGTTCTATTACCAATTTTAAGCCCCATAGCCTCGATCGGCATTACGAAAAGTCACTGGCTCCAACAAATATTCAGCCAAAGCCAGTTGTTGTAGCTTAGTTATTTTATTAAATATATACTTAACACAACATTTGTTGTTAAAGTTTTATAAGAAGTTAGTGCCAACCATACACAGTTTACACAATTAATGTATTGTACTATAAATGCTTGTATTTTAAACACAAATACAAATTATGATCAAGACATTATGAATATATCGTAAATTATTAAATACCTTTAAATAACAATAACAGTAATGTGAGAATGACCATAAATAACTTTTGAATTAAAAACTAGTATTGGCACAGTAATGCAACGTTGTTTATTTAGCGCTATATAATTAAACGGTATCGTGTTACCTGAAGCTTTAAAAAAATTAATTCACTTGATACTTCATAAATTGAATGTTAATGTCAATTAAAGCATGATAAATGTCAATAAAAATACAAATATAAATTACCGCGTCCTTGAGTTTGTTCAATGTATAATAAATAAAACGATGCTTTCCTCGATGATGGTAAATGCAGGATCTAAGATAAAGCACCTGTTAGACTCCGTTCTAAGGCAAAACATGGAATGAACCATGACATTTCAGATTTAACGTGCCTCGATTGCGGAACGCGTAAATATTTGTGTATTGTCTCTTGGGTATAAAGGTGAGAATGTAGACTGCATTTTTGCATAAACACAGCGCATAGACATAATAATATTATTTGAATATGCGGTAACTTACTTTATTTTAATACTAGCATTTCCCCGCGGCTCTGCCCGCGTGATCTGCTTTTTCCAGGATAAAAAGTAGCCTATGTTCATCAGGGATAATGTAGGATTCTAATGGTAAAATATTTTTTCGAATCGGTTCAGTAGTTTAAGAGCCTATTCAATGCAAACAATCAAATCTTTCCTTTTTATACCCCCGACCGGTACCGCCACAACCGCTATGTCCATGCATTTTAAATCTGTAATATCTTCGAAAATATGTATTTAAATTAAATGCTGTAAAGAGCCATATTCATCTTTATTAAATGCACAATGTATTTATTGTATTTCTACTTTGCAACTGACTGGCCCTTCTATTTACTTTCCCTGGCGTTGTCGTCCCTTACACCAAATCTCGTCTATCCCATCCTGAAGTAAACGGTTTCGCCATTGGACCCTATTAAATAATCATCAAACTCGTTCTACATTTTTATGCGTGTTCACGCATATCTCCATCCACTCAACGTCCATGCGTGAACAAACATAAAAAAATATTTTAAATAAATGAATTGAAATGTTTTAAAGTCGATTAGAAATTAATTAGTTACGTAACTTTTCTTCCATTGTATCATCAAATAAAGTTCCTTATCGGCTAAATACATATGACAACTTTTCTTACTTAATTACGTTACATCAGTGAAATTCATAGAATCTTTGAACTAAGTATATGCAATCAATGCTATAAGTAAAATCATGATAAAAAGGCTGATAAGATATTCTGTAGTGAGACAAAAATTAACCCATACATTAAACGTGAATTAATTGTACCGTGGCAATAATTTGATGAAAACAGAACTCTAAGATGTACATAACTTACTCCTATTGAAATAATACTCCTATTGATATAATATTTCCCTTGCAAAATATTTCACCTTTATTATCAAATTAACCCTCACAATCGCAATATCCGGTCACATTCATATATTCCAGTAGGGCAATACAATATACAGGAAATGTATTACTTCTGCACAAAATACCATTACAATCCAAACAACCTTTCTAATATTTCACGTATTTTCTAATAGGCATCATTACCGATCTTATGGTAGGAAATAACGTTAATCAATATCACTTTAGCAATATCGGCATTTCATTTCTTCGTCTTAGCTATATTATCATAATACGTTACGTTGATTACAACTGGCTGTTAAGCCAGTTCGATCATTTATCAGAATTAAGAATTAATTACCAATAATATTCGCTACAAGGACATCGTATCGTATCGTGTACGGATCTCGTACACTGACAAGGTGAAACGAGAACTCTATTGAGAAAATCTATTTTCGCAAAACCGGTTGGTCCGGCGGGCGGCACTTTATTACCGCGATGCCCCCGGGAATGACAAAATCACTGGTACGGAAGGGACAAATTGGTGGTCGCACGGCTTCTGGAATGCTTATGGGACGATTCGATAGTTGTGGGTCCACGTAATTTGGACGTCCCACGCGTCGCTCGCAGGTCTGCTCGTGTTGTCTGCGTGAAATATTTGGTAGCGCATGGTTGGCGGGCGGCAGAGGCACGGGCGCGGTGCTGTGATTTGCATACAATGTAATAAACCGACACAATCGAGGGAGGGTCCTCGAATGGAAAGCTCGACCGTCTTACTAACATTTCGGAAGTACCGTTCTGGTGACATCCGATATTTTATTGCGGATATTTGAGTCGTGTAACACCGTAATTGTATTAGAATAGAAACTGGAGCATTATTTGTTTTACGATAATGTGAATATCTGAAGAGTATTAGAATAAACAATGGCATCATTTGTATGCTTCGACTGTGTCGTAACACAGTTTTTTGATTTTCCGGAACCATCAAACAGGTTATCTGTTTATACAAAAACATACAGCAATCAAATTACGTTTAAACTGATTTAAAAAAATATTAAATCTTCCAAGTTTATTTTACAATTAATAAACACACTTACTGTGTTTTATATTATCCGTGGCATACAATATACAAAACTGAATTTAAAATCGGAAATCCTACATAATCATGAACATTGTTTATCTGAACTTGGCGTGAATAAACTTTAAGCCGCCTCTTGTTTTCCCAAAAACGGTTAAGGCTCGTATCCTCATAATGATGCCACATTATCGGACCACCCCGACTTAACAGTACAGAGGAAGGATTAATGTCATGAATGGTCACTCCACACGGTCTCTCAAGCACATTGTATTGCAACAAAGTCTTTAAGGCAGTTTAAAAACAACGGTTTTTTTACATACGATCAGGAACCTGTCCATCGTATTGAAAATGTAAGTAGCCTTGCCAAGAATCTTAAATTGTGTACATTGGAGGCATATAGTATTATATGAGCCAACTTCCCAACTATGTAGGCATGTGCGAAACTACGGTTAAAATTATGCACTTAGACAAAGTTGATGATGATGATAATCTATTACAGATCTATTATTTATTTTTTTATTGTATGACGAGACGAGCAAGGCGCTCGCCTGATGGTAAGCTCCACGCCTGCCCATAAATAGAAGCAACACTTCACAGAACTTTGAATTACAAAGCACTGCATGGCACTGAACTGCGCTCGTAAGCCTGAGACATAAGATATTAAGTCGCATAATGCCCAGTAATTCCACTGGCTTCAATGTCCTTCAAACAGAAACACAACAGTGCTTACACACTGTCGCTTGGCGGCAGAAAAGCGGTGTTACCAACCCAGACGGCCTCTCGCATGCGAGGGACCTACCACCTATTAGAACATTATCAAGTCACATCAAGAGTGACAGATGTGGCTGGCTGAAACAGGATATCCGGACATTGTACACTCATTCATAATAATTCGTAAAAAAAAATACATTTCTCAAGCGCGTAATTTAAATCGTAGTACTGTAGTTAAGTATCATAAAATAAACTTTAAAATCTACAAATAAATCTACATGAGTATTAAGAAAACATATAAAACACTTATATAACGAGTTGAAGGATACATCGAATATACATAAAGCGATAAAAACATAACGAGTATTCAATGCATCGTTGTTTTTTATTTCCCGGTAACTATGTAGTTCATGGCCATCATTGGTCGTTCAGGGTCGGTTCGTGATCGAATGCCAAATGTAATTGGTGGAAACGTTTAGCATGTGCGGCAGAGGCGCAGGTTCGAAGGATCCCGATACTTAAGTCCAATCATACTGTCAAGCCGTCTGTTACAGAGCCATGCGCCCGTGGGAAGCGTTTGCCAAACATCGATAGTGCAATCGTAAAAATCCAACTCTTTGAATCGTTTACGATAAAAGCAAATAATCATGATATTTAGCTAAACTGATTATAGTGACTGCCTCGGTGGCGCAGTTGTATTGCGCATGTGGTACAACTGCTATGCTGATGTCTCGGGTTCGATCCCCAGCTTGGGTAAAAGTGATATTGGGTTATTTTTTCACGAAATGCTCAGTATTATTTTAATACTTACAACCAAAAAAAAAATTAGCATTTAAGCCGGTGTGGTTATTTTTTTTATTTAATTTAATGGCGAGACGAGCAAGGAGCTAGCCTGATGGTAAACAGAAGCAACTAGCAACAGAAATAGACAAAGCCGTGATACAGACAGCCTCTCGCATACGAGGAACCTACCACCTTGCATGTATGTATTGTATGTGGCATCATAGTAACAGCTGCTTTTGTTCGTGTTTCCCAATAAAGCATTAAATTAAATTAGTACTTAGTGCGTTACATACATGACCAGAATATCATAAATCTAATGACCACTGACGTTAAGACTATGATTGTTTGTTGGTGAGAGGGTACCTAACACATACACTACCTGACTGTATTGCGACTACTGCACACATGATGAAAAACCCGCCATACGAGTTCAAAGGCGTTCCTGTTTCAGCCAGAATATATCCAGTATCTTCAGGCCGGCATAATTCTGCCGACCGTTAAGGGACGCAATGTCTCTTGACGGTCGACATTATATTTGGATTGCACTGTAGGTAACTTAATAATGCCTCAGTGGCGGAGGTGTAATAGGTAAGCGGTACGGCCCATGTGCTGAAATCTCGTGTTAGTCTCCGGGTCGAATAAAAGTGGTATTATCAACCCGGAGTCTGAAATTGTGCTCAATATGGCGATAGACTCGCCTCCTAACGGCTAACATAATAATATCATGAGACGGAAATAAGCTCAGCGAAATGTGAGTATACTGGTTACACCTCAGCCTACCCCTTCGGGAATTAAAGCGTGAGTGAGTGCGTGCTTAACATCAGATCCAGTATAGTCACGTAGCTGTGCCAAGTTTAAATAAAATCCCAACGGTAAAGTTGAAATTATCTACAACTACAAATGTAGAAAATTGTATTAGTTCAAGTTGCTCTCTTCAACCTTTGATTATCTCATACCAATACTGTTATTTATTTCAATTCTTGAGAATTTCATAACAAGAATATTGTTCGACGATTAAATAAATAATTGTTGTAAATGACTCAATTTATGTTTTGTATCCATATAAGATAATGCAAATGAAGCTATCGCGTGACTACGTGTAATTGTATGAAATTTCGAGGAATATATTATTTCTATTCTTCATTGCCAGCTCATGTAATTTGTTATACAAATAGACCACAGTACAATACGCGCGAAATTACCTACTGGGCTGGCGTGAAGTTAGTAAAGAGCAGCGTCACGGCATTTGAGACAAAAGTGACAATTGGTATAGAAGACGGATGACTCAGAACTCACTTCAGTCTACGGAGCTTAGCATATGCGCGATAATTTTATCGACTCGAATTGTAATGAAAAATCAGTTATATCTGGTTATCTCCATCTGGTTATCTATTGAAGCTAAAATGGTTGCATAGAATACTCGACACGCTATGTCAAAGGTAGAGACAATAGGTTGAAAGTATCAACCTTTTTGTAGTATTTTGTCTACGAACCCTAACATGGCGACGTAATTTTGACACTTTTACCCAAGATATTTGTTGTCGATAGAAATCTTTCTCTCGTGCGAGATATGTTGTATTGCATATGCTAAGCCACCTAGTTAATTTTTATGTGTTTATTAGTCGAGCTGCTTAGAAGCAAAATTACGCCACATAACGCGGGAATATGGGAGCTATTATAGTTAAGAGTAAGCGAGACTTTAATATTGAGTTGAGGTGAATTGACCATAACTTTATGCAAAAATTTTGCATTCTGTACTAACACTAAATAAGAGTCAGTGCTTAACTTACATAATATTTAAACACATACATAAAACCGCTAAAGCAAAATGAAATTAGATTATGCAAATTACAAGACCGCTTTTGGTGCTTGATTTATTAGAACGTATGATTTTTTTTAGATAATATAAAATACTTTATTCTTATGTTTGCTCATAAATTGTACATAATAATAGGGTAGTTAGTATCGCTAATTGAGGAAATATTCAAAAAGTTGCCCAATGCCATTACATCGGCAAATGAAGGCAAAAACTAGGAGGTCAAGGCACTTTGCATGACTAAGAATGTGAGATGCCAAAAAAAACAAGAACAAAGAACAATATTTTGCTATCAGTGTTCTACATCAATCAAAGGATTAAAATCTGCATCAATTACGTCTTAAAGAAAACATTAAAGTACAGCTCGCATTAGTTTCAAAGAGAAATGTTCGCTCATTTTGCTCTTTAGCGAATTGTCTTCAGTTTCTTAACAGTAATCGATCACTTTCAAGACCTACAAAGACTCACGACGACTAAGAATCCTTGAATGGAACACAAAAACTCGCATTATTAATTTAATTGTATTCGAAACGAGATGTCGCCTTGAAGACAAGATTATTACACTCAATATAACCATTAAATGATGATCTCTGGAAGCTCAATGTTGACTATTAATGGAAAAATATGGAGAGGTCAAAATAGATTGGTGGCGCTACCCCGAAGTTCACTCTCTCACAAACCTATTGTAGGAACCGGTTACAAAGAATCCGCCTTGCGTCATTTAGCCACGTGTAAACATTTTAATTGATGATATGCGGAAGACAAAAAGCCTGATAACTATCAGCATTTTGATACAGGTTTAGTTTTGTATCAACTCATAGATCGAATACCAATATTTCAGGCGGAATCGAATGAAAATGTTATCTGACAAGTGTGATTGACATAATGGCATACCTACACTTCTTTAAGTTTTAATACATAATATATTATCCACGCATACATAAGCAGTCACGCCTGTAATCCCCGAAGAGATAGGCAGAGATGTAACCTGTGCACCCACATTTCACCGAGCTTATTTCTGTCCCATGATTTTATAGCGTTTCTCCATACCGAGCACAAATTGCACACTCCGGGCGGATACTGAGCATTTCGTGATAGAAAAACCCGATATTGATACCTGACCCGGGGATTGAACCCGAGACCTCAGGAGAACAGTGGTACCGCAATGCAACTGCGCCAGAGAGGCTGTTATTAAGTTATTGTAACTATAAAACAAATCTATACAAATTATGCAGAGCGCAACTTCAAATAAAATTAAAATCTTTCTAGAGGTACATATGTTGCAAAGTTTGAGTGAAGTACTGCAAAATAGAATAATAATGTTTGTTCCATGTTGTATTACAAGAGGCTAAGAAATCTCTTTGGTGCGAGAAGCTTAGGAAGCGTATTCTTAGCTTATTTCAATCTGTCATCGCCAAGGTCAATGGAACAAAGTAATAATTATTTAGTTAGTCGCAAATATATATCTAGTATCATCGACTGCTCAGAAATAAGTCTACAAGGTCAGTATGTTCAGCCAAGTGTAGAGAAAAATATTAAAATTTATCATAGCCAAGAAACCATTCTCAATAATATACAATTACATTATTTAACAACGTAAACCGTTTACATAGATATTAAACTTTGTTTTATAACAGAAGGCGTAAAATATGATCTTCATCGCCCATGAAAGCTCATAATACCAGAAGCGTCATGGATGTGTTTGCGACCTTAAGGGAAAGGGATAAAATTAAGCGATTAGTAAGAGGAGATCATGGATATGTTTGCAACCTTATGGGCAAAAAGATAATTAGGCGATCCCCTTACTAGGGGAGAGAGGAATTGAGGCGGGTACGGAACCGCATTTACCATATAAAAGACAGCAAGCTATTACTTTCTTTGGTGTTCTGTGAGACAGTGACAACCTGATCAAACCCAGACAAAACTTCTGTAGACAAAACTGTCTACAGTGTGGCTCTGCCACTTCGAAAAACCACTTGTTGTAAGGACATGTCAAAGTGCGAAAATCATCTGTAATTTTATCTGCGAGAGCAAGAGTTGTTATTTATATACTAGAGCTGCGTCAGTTTTATAGCTTAAGTAACAAATTATCATATGTGAAATCGTGAGACTCCCGCCCCAGGACAGGAAACATAAAAATTAAACCACATAAAGATCGCTGCATAAAGATAACAATAGCCAATTTTATGGCATCGACAAGCGTGTATATTTTCACAATACCATATTTATTGCCATAAATTGATCATCGGTATTTGCAGTCAATCATTTCTAAATACTACACACAAACCTAGTTCCTACTAGAAATGTTGATAAATAAGGTGTTACATACTAAATCATTATGACATGTGTTACCACACCTTCTCGATAAGAGGCGTGAATATAATAAGAGGTATGAACGATAAAGAACATGATCGATTCATGTCAAATCGATATTACGTACAATCGACACATGAGCCACGATCGATTAACTACTTTAAGGAACGCCTCTTCATTTATTAGTTTCTACTGAATATTAATTAATTATTCGAAACATAATATTTGATATATTATCACTGTTTCTCTATTCACACTTAATGACCAAACCGTTTAAAATCCCCGACGTCATTAAGAGAAACTACTGAAAATTCTCTATGAAATGGCTGCTAATAAAAATCTGCTTCATGAAACATACCAATTTAATAACCATCTCGATTAATCCAACTTTCAAATAAAAAATACCGCATTCAATTCTATCCATTTGTTTAGATGTTACAATACCTCGGGGAGATACACACAAACATAAAACACCTTTCTATTAGTCGGGGGGTAAAAGTGTATATTTTTAACCAACTGTTTTATCGAGTGGTAGAGCCACGCTGTAAACAGTTTTGTCTAAAGCATGAATGGGCCCACTAGACCGGGTCGTTACCACTGTCTCACAGAAAACAGAAGTAAAGTAGCGGCTTGCTGCTGCGTTTCGCACGGTGAGTGAGATATCCGGCCACCCAAATCCGCCTCCTCCCCCCAATCCCTAATTCTCCCTATCGTTTAAGGTCGGCAACGCGTCCATGATTCTTCTGGTATTGTGGGCGTAAATGGAGGTAATCACTTACAATCAGGTGAGCCACTTGCTCGTTTGTCGACCTATGCTATAAAAAAAAACTTTCTTGGTGCAAATAGCTCTCAGTAATAATGACTCATCTAGTACCAAATTGTACATTCACGTGTCGTCCGCACATTCGTTTGGCCTGAAGTATTGTGATTGTAAATCTGTCAACAACCAAATTACAACCACGCGAGGACCTTATGAGGTCCCATTATAAGTGAAGTCGTGTGTGCGTGCAACACCCATTCGTGATGGAACTTATCGACTGCTATTCTAAATAAGATTTTCTCATGGCTCCAAATGTAAACCACATAGCGGACGTTATTGTATGAAATATATTTCTAAACGCAGAATTGCCTGTATTCCTCGTTAATACGTTAGCTTTTGGTTTAGTACTACGCTCTTACTTAATTATAGGTGATGTATACTAAAGCAAAATCATAAGATGGAATCTTTGCCAGATAGCCAAATACAAAAAATCATAAATATATTATTACGACCGTTCTTATTTTTTTTAAATCCAAAGGCATAATATTATTTCTGTATCTTAAAACTTAATTCCATTCTAATAAGCCTTAACCTCAGCATTTAAACTTTCTCGACACTTAACCTTACATTATACTTCATTTACTTTAGAGAGTAATAAATCTAATCCAATTACCAAATGTATTTTATCTAATCTCAAAAATCCTCAGTGAATAGCACACAGGAGAAAAGAGTTAGATTGTAGAAAGATTCTTTCGTGATAATTAATTATTCAAGCCGTTGTTCATAACTGCAAGAAAGTCGTCACAGTTGAATCAGCAGATAACTTACTTTAATAACCGGTTATCGAATTATCATCATCAAGTTAATATGACATCAACACGCCCCAGGTGTCCATGCAATAGTAAATGACATAATTTGTTGTGTGACACGTAGGTTGTGACGTAACAATTGTTATCTATTACAATTTATTTCACACGTCGTGAAAGTGAGTTGTGTAATAGAAATATTAAATCAGATTAAAATAATTAAGAAGAACGCCCACACAACAATAGGTTCACACAACATCAGTCACGCGTAATCGCTAATTGGACTGTCGATTTAAAGGCAGTTAACGGTAACTGTATCATGAGAATCATGACCATTAAGTACTGAGATCTGTAGTTGCACTATTTCAAATGGCTTGTGTAGTTTTAAATGGTATTCTGCTATACATGCAGACTTACAAAACACCGATAGTAATTAACAGTGTGTATTAAAAAAAGCAGCGATAGCTCAGCGGGGAGTGGTATGGACTGTCGAGACGAAAGTCGCAGGTTCAACACCAGCCTCAAGAGCATACACCACTGACTTTTCTAAGTTACGTGTATATTAATTGTTAATTATCGCTTGATTTAACGGTGAATGAAACATCGTGAGGAAACCTGCATACCTGAGAGCTCGATAAGATTTTTCGAAGGTATGTGAAGTCTGCCAACCCGCATTAGGCCAGCGTGGTGGACTAAGGCCTAATCCCTCTCATTCAGTAGTGGAGGCCCGTGCCCAGCAGTGGGACGTATATAATACAGGGCTAGTAAAAAACAAAAAAAAAATTAAATACCGACATGTTTCATTTTCACCTACATAACGATGCCAGTGGATTCGGATTATCCGCAATTGTAATGGTATTAAGGTGCCCTGACGTATTCCATTACTCACCCGTATGTTCCATTTTGTGACCGGCACCAGTATAATGTGGTATGCACAGTCTTTCAGACAGTATGGATGAGAAATGTCAGCTTGTGGTTACAACCATTCAGAGAACAATAAGCTTGGCGATTATTCAGTCATTCTTTTCACTTTATCCGCAAAGACCGTAACTGTTTCTAGTACCTAGTCCAATTTGGAATTTGCACCAAATTAACACCGTTGTTCACCGTCGCGTCGGCTTGAGTTACAATTTATTCATCTATCAGCACTATCATAACTTACTTAATTCAATAAAAATAAGTTTTACTAGATTCATGCACATTTCCTTCTTTGCTATGCTTCGTAACCAAATTGGCTTTGAGATAAAACACAGAATTTAGGGCCTATTTAGCAATGTGTCATTATTTTGTAACTACTACATAACATATTAGACAGTAAATTTAAATAGTAGCATTTAAAGGCAAGATTGTTTGCTTCATCTTGAAACTTGAACAATTCAAGTTTGACATTCCATAGAACATTACTAAATGAATGAAGGTATTTCTGTATTAATTACGCAGTCAATTTCAAAATCAATATTAAATTTATTGTGTGCTAAAACGTGATATGTTCACGGACAAAAACTTATTTGAATAATGTAAAATATGACACCGTCAGGTAGACTTGCTGGCCGGTGGATCGTTCGGTGTCACTATCGACCGAACCCACCGGTGCTCAGTGTGCTCATGTTACCACTCGTTGCGGTTTGCAACACAATAACAGTTAAAAAATAGCTGTACCAATAAAACTGCTACGATTTAAATGCCAGCTTATTAAATACATCGAGATTGTCTACTTCAATGTAATAAACAAACTTGGCTAAACGCGGCCAGTACTAAATTGTTAGTAGTTGGCGACACATTGTGGATTTACCACAAAGTATATGCAAACAATATTGCCTACATAAGGGATCTGCATATGATATTTTCGCAAAAGCTTCTTATTGATTACATCCAAATTTTTATCTTGTACTAGCTTTTGCTCGCGGCTCCGTCCGCGTGAACGTTTAAAATTGACTAAGTTTCATACAAACTTTCAACCCCTATTTTATCCCCTTGGGGGTAGAATTTATCAAAATCCTTTCTTAGCGGATGCCTACGTCATAACATCTACCTGGATGCCAAATTTCAGCCCAATCCCTCCAGTGGTTTGGGCTGTGCGTTGATAGATCACTATGTCAGTCAGTCACCTTTGAGTTTTATATATTTAGATAGATAATATGGTGTTTTTGGTATTTGTATCTACTTTTTACAACTGAAGATCGACAAATGAGTTAATAAGATAGTAAGTGATCTCCAGCTCCCATGAAAGCACTTAACATGGCCTATAAGAAAAAGAATAGAGCTTTAAAGGGGGAGAGAGGTTTGAGCCGCTGGGGAAATCTGGGAGACAATGGTACATTATCGCGGTCGAGCCTAAGCAATCTATGCTATAGAGAAAATTTATTATAGTATGCTCTACCAGACAATTACTAGCCAAAGAAAAGCGTAATTAATATTTTTGTTTGAATATAATTGGGTCACAATGTGTGTATGAAGATGGCCACATTGTACATAGACGGACATCACTGTTTACCACGAGACGTCATTTGTTTACATACTTATGTTCCGCTATAGCCGGTAGAGAAATTTTCCCATACGACATGGGGAGTAATAATAACACAGATAATAGCATGAGCTACTTAATTGTCACTTATTAAGAACCTATTCATATCAACTGCCATAGAAACAATAGAAAAGCACATTTATAATTAAGGTAATATCATTGAAATAAAACTAATTTAAACGGATTTTATCGCGGTTTTTTATTAATTTTATTGGTCACGGGGGGACTACCACGAAGGCTGAAAAGTCTTCAAAACGTCGAGATCAAAATTAATAAAAAACCGCGACAAAATCCGTTTAAATTAGTTTTATTTCAATGAGTAATATTCGCGTAAACGTAAGAAATCATTAAGGTAATATCATCAAAATATATATGGTTATATATGGAGTTTGTAGAAAATATTATTTCTCTGAAAGTAATCGTAATAAAAAAAAATAGTTCAATGTTGTTACTGTAAAACGCAGAAATACCAATCAATTCTATTCGACTGTGAAAGATATGATAACATTTATAAATTATTGTTTTAAATTTAGACATCATGCCATTTTAATGTCATGACATTTAAGTATACTAAATCTTAATGAAATTGATTGTAAATTTAAAATAACATTGACTTAAGCACACAATAAAACTCGCAGATTATAATATTATGTACATTTATCTGCTTAATAAATTTCACGTAATATGGATGTAGTATGTAAATATTCCTATGAATGTATGTATTATTATCTACACTATGACCATGACACAAGGTGGTAGGTCCCTCGTTTGCGAGAGGCCGTCTGGGTTGGTACCACCGCTTCATCTATTTCTGCCGCCAAGTAACACTTTGTATGCGCGGTTGTGTTTCGGTTTGAAGGATATTGAAGCCATTGAAATTACATTATGAGACTTAAAATTTTATATCTCGGGGTGACGAGCGCAGTTCAGTGCCATGTAGTGCTTTGTAATTCAAAGTTCTATGTGGTGTTGCTTCTGTTTATGGGCAGGCGTGGCGTTCACCATCAGGCGAGCGCCTTGCTCGTCTCGTCATTTAATCAAATAAAAAAAAATGCACTGCTTTATAATTCAAAGTTCTGTGAGTTGTTGCTTTTGTTTATGGGCAAGCGTGGAGCTTACCATCAGGAGAGCGATTTGCTCGTTTTGTCATTCAACTAAAAAATATAAATACATTAATCCGTTCTCCTGTGCCTACATTTAAAAACAACATAATTGCCTAAAATATTAAATGAAAAATGTTTATTTGGAATTTAAACATATTCGTAGGAGTTTTGAAAGACGACACCTCGTTTGTCCGCGAAACACAGTTGTCCTTTTTGAAGGAGGCTTCGTCCAGATCAGTGGCTGCACCATCCTGACAGCCTGCGGTTTTGTCATACGACACACAGTTGTTCGAGTTGCGTCAAGATTAAAAAGGCATTGTGTGGTGCTGCGATACGCTAGGTTTTGATCGTACGAGCGTTTTGTCTCTGTTCACATCCTGAACGAACGCCGGTCGTCGACCCTTGATGAAAAGCCGATTTCTAACTCCATTGTCCGAGATGTGAATATAACTCCGCTGCTGTAATACCAATGCACAATTATTTTTGCATGCGTTGCGGTATTTTTTTCACCGACTTCGAAAAGAAGGAAGTACTCAATTCATATTTATAATATATTTTTTATCATATTCACATATATATCGTCACGGGATAAAAATACTAAAGCGCTAAAATGTAAACTCTCTACCGTAGGTAGAGCATTTGAAATTTGTTTTTTACGATAAAAATTTGTAAAGAAAATATTTATTGAATTAAAATATTAAAAATTAATATTATATTCAAAAAGCTTTAACAGGCATTAATTTAAAAATTAAGGCAACAAAGTTGAAGGCCTCTTGAAATCTTCGATTATCATGGATATTTTTACCTTTTATAAGAGTAGCAATTACTTGGGAGTAATTTGGACTCAACCGTACATACATGATATTACTAAGTGCCACTTATATTAAGTAAACGCCGCGTAGTTCGTAATGGACGCTCACCTTACATTTAAATTATAGTGTGAACAAATATGTGCCGTATGAATTTTACATTCCCATGGCTAAGTAGTATCTATTTATTTATGTTTATATTGATGTAAACACAAACATTTACTACATTTTGACTCGTTAATTACGAAAATTCACACCTTCGCATAGTATAACAGTAATTGCTTATAGTCTACCACAGTATATATCTATACTGCATACCACAGTATAGATAATAAGTTTTTACCTCTTTACGTATTCAAAATAGCAATAGCTTAGCGGGAAGTGGATTGGAAGGTGGTCAGAGATCGCGGGTTTAGTGCCAACTGCCAAGGAACACATCTCTGACTTTTCCAATTACCTGTGTTAATTACCGATCGCTTTAGTGATAAAGAAAACCATGTTGACGAAACCGGCATATCTGATATATACATAAGAATTTCGATGGTATGTGAAGCCTACACCTGCATTAAGCCCGCGTGGACTTAGGTCCACCTAACCCTTATTTTTAAGCGACGAAACAAAAGGCAAGATATTCGCGAAATGCGCAAATAGTCTTAAACGACTTCAAAACTGAAAACTGACTTCAAAGGAGGAAGTTCTCAATTCAGTGAGTTTTTGCTTTTTTAAAAATATAAGTATGTAGGTACATCGACCGCCAATTATGAACTGATTTTGGCGGAAAATATTTGGTTCTATAGAGTTTGGATGCGATGTCCTCCTGGATGGGATGAATCCTATATAAATTTTGCTATCAACAGCGAAGGCTAGTGCCCTTCAGTGAAATAGTATACCGTCCTTTATTGCAACGTATTTGAAGCAAAATATCGTCAATGCCTCACTAAACATACAAATCATTCCACTCACCATTATTAAACCAAAATAATCAGCTTGTTGTACAATAAAACGCGTAAAATATGCCACATTACAACCTAATGATACACAAGATAAAAAACGCATAAAGGGCAACATTTGATAGTATTAAATTACACTGTTTTATCGTTCCCATCTTCTAGCGTTTTCAAGCTAACGAAAATTTACTGCCACTTTTATTAGTGAACAATTAACCTTATACGGCGCATTTAATGCACTTTACAGGGCACAAGTGACTGATATCAGAGTTAAATGTAAATTTATCTGCACTGAGGAAATATAACGCAGCGTAGAAACGCCTCCGCTTGGCCTCATTTTCACTTTGAGCTATACAAATGCGACATCCTACACTACCGCGATTGAGTCTTCTAACTTTGCGCGTCTATGTGTGTTGAAATAGATATTATATATCCGACAAATAGTAACATGAGTGAAGCAGTCGTTACGAACTATAATACTCCGAATTTGCAAGAAAATGATACGATGTTGTTGTGTTATAATATTAGAGCAAAAGAGGTCATTTATGTGTTTACTATATCATTTAAGGTGATAACGTTTACGTTTTACGTAATATTTATATCAAATAAATAGAATTAACTTTATTTTCAGTTGAATTGTGATGGTCCCAAATTCATTTTACCTAGAAACTCCCAGAACCACACCGAAAAAAACAAGAAAGAATTACGCATATCCATCATTCGAATCGTGAGTTATGTCTGATTATGGTGTTAAGTTCATAAATAATAATATATAATAAATAAATAATAATCAAATAGAAGAAGCACTCTGTTATTTCCGAATTTAAGAATGGCGCCCTTTAACATCATGAGACCAGAAGACAGAAACAGAAGAACCATAAACAGAAGCAATGTAGAACAGAATTTTCATTTACAAAGCACAGCATGGCACTCGGCTGCGCTAGTCACCCTGCGACATACGATTTGTAGTTTCATAATGCCCAGTAATTTCACTGTCGTCAATGTCCATTAAACCGAATCACAACATAACACACTGCTGCTTGGCGCCAGAAATAGATAAAGCGCTGGTACCAGCCCATACGACGTCTCGCATGCAAGGGACCTACCACCTACTCTTGTTATATGTATTAGTTTAAAAAGTAAAAATGATCTAATTCTACCGTTTTATTACTAAAGGTTTGACAGGCGCACGTGCCGAGAAATTGATTGCCTGTTTCCTCACGTACATGACAAATTGCTATTGCATCGCCTCTTCATTTTGCGTGAGCGATGAATGGCAGTTGAACACAGATTTAGCAAGCCACCACAATTTATGTCTGCGCACGCACAAGGCGTTGATGTTACAAGGTACGTTTTATATTTTTACCTTTTCTTATTTTATGAATGGTTATTAGATAGGTAGCTATTTCGCCAAGCCGCCGCGCAGTGTAAATATTGATTAAATT
Organism: Amorpha juglandis; assembly: GCA_949126905.1. Taxonomy (NCBI): domain Eukaryota; kingdom Metazoa; phylum Arthropoda; class Insecta; order Lepidoptera; family Sphingidae; genus Amorpha; species Amorpha juglandis. Next base: position 9,645,179 of record OX421380.1, read on the forward strand.
GATGTACTCTTTAAAGCACGCAGGAACCCTCCCGTATTCATGAACGAAAATTAAGTAAGCTCTTCGCTAAGTGTGGTTTTCTGTACCTATATGTGGTTCGTCCATTCTGTCACCACAAAACGGATTAATCAAGGGCAAAATCGCACAGAAATCGCCTACATGCTTGAAGCATTAAACTAACCGGTGTAGCTATTGAAATACTTTCCCTTGTTCACAAAATACGAGCACAGTGTGCATACACGTTATATAAAACTAGTGAGCGACGCGACGTGATCCGCCATTCTAAAAGAGGCATTTCGCGTGAATTGCGCTTCAATAAAATGCCGGCTTGTAGTGTATTTTCGTGTAAAAATAGATTCGAGACATCAAACTTACACATAGATTCTAAGCATTTTTTGTGTTGAATAATAACGTACTAGAAAAACACATAATTCCCAAAAAATATTATCGCGTCATAAATGTTGCCATCAAAGTAATTGTAATTAGTGCGAAATTGTATCCTTTTATAAGCAATCTTTTATTATGTTTGGACTGTACTGTACTTAATATCAGGTCCAGTGGAGTCACTGCCGTGCCAGGATAAAATATATAGGTTTTAGTATGAGAACAGAAGCGTCGCCCCCTCATTTCACAGCTTGATAAACTGGCAGCTATTAATATAATAAAATATATTTATAGCTGCCTGATGATAATAATTAAATATCTAATAGTATGGGTGTTTAAGTAAAGATTGTTAGAGCAACGCTGTAAACGGTTATGAATGGATCGGCTCGATCGGATTATCACTGCCTCAGAGAACTGACGTAAAGTAGCGGGTTACTTCTGCGTTTAGTACGGGGAGTGAAATATCCGGAGGTCCACATCACTTCCCCTTCACAATCCTTTAATTAACTCTTTCTTTTAAGTCGGCAACGCGTCCATGTTTCTTCTGATATTGTGGACGTTCATGGGCAGGCGTGGCGCTTACCATCAGGCGAGGCCCTTGCTCGTCTCGTCATTTAATCAAATTGAATTAAAAAAAGATAACTTACCATCAGATCACCAACTTGCTCGTTTCCAAGACTATACCAAAAAAAGTTAATATTTTAACTCAAATTGCTTTTATCTAAAGGTTTTTTTATATATTGCAAAATGTTTCTTATTAAAACATAAACGACATTTTATTGGTTACATACTTATCTGGATTCTGGGGTAGAGCTATAAATGGTTAAATCTTAACAAGCTATTTGATGCAATAAAACAATTTGGTTTTGGGCTCACTTTGAGTTAATAAGAACTTTTACAATGCCTTGACCTTACCGTGTAATTGGCGTTTCAACTTTCATGGATCGTAATCAGTTTTTACTATTTAATTATTTAATTACAAATTGACGAAGGTCACATGCCCATAGTATTTAATTTTATACACACGATGACTTTCATATATTTATATCAAACGTAAAAACCGACTTGAAATAATAAAACACTGTAAAGTCAAAAAAATCTATTTTTTAAGTCGGATAAAAATCGATCCATAACTGACGGACAAATCGATGTACATACATAAAAAAGCAACAAAAAATTCAGAAGACCAAATTGAGAAATTCTTCCTTTTTTGAAGTCGCTTAATAAACAATAACGTCTATTAAAAGATCATAGATTAATAAAAATCAACGGTATAATCATCAAATAACTAGTAAGTAAATAATAATTATCCCTAGCGAATGAATCCGCAAAACAAACACTGAATGGATAATGATCACCGGTGACTACAAAGTACATACGTTCCTCATACTAAGGTTTATTACTGCAGTGAAGCCGTACAAGAAGCCGTACATTATCCTTATATTCGTCTAATATTTCTATCTGGGGTAACTCAGCTGTTCATTCGTAGGATTGTATGTTGAAAAAGGGGAAAGTGAATAAGGCTTAACAGGCAGTAAATTCAGTGTCGATCAATCGGCTATGGGCACGTGGTACGACCGCATAGTTCCATCAGTCGCACGCCACACGTGAACTTTTCCCTGTTGGTTCGACTGATCGCATCATGAGGACTATCAAGAATACGTGGATCGATCAATCGAACCATCTTTTCCAGTTGGTTCGATTCTATATATTCGCTTAACGGGATTAAGAGGATTTACGTTTTAACGACCATTTGATTAGACTGGTCCGGCAGCCGAACAAAATATGACAATTAGATATAGTCCAGAAGTGGTATAAAGTATAGTACCTACATACTATACTTTAAACCACTTCTGAGTACACAAAATATAAGCAAAATGCTAATGCTCTACAAATATGAGCAGAAAAACCTTAGTCCAACGTAAGAATTTCTTACGTTTTAATGGATCGAATAACGTGAACTGGTTATCTTGGTTGGCGATGCTGCCGTCATAGGGAAAAAGGAAGTTTGAAACGGAGAAAAAATATTTAAAACCTATATTTTAAACCAACAGATTCTATATTTTATCAATGTTAATATTTTTATAGAGCGAATATATGGATTAAATTTTGATCTATTAGAATATGGGTGCAAATTTATTTAAAATAAATGAACTTATGTTAAATAAATTTTTCTTTCTTGCTTGTGTTTATACATAAAATTAACCACGCTGCATACGTAACGGAGACTTGCGGTTTGCTAGGAGTTAGACCGTGCGACAGACACACATATTCCATCTTTAATTACACGTGTTTCATTCTAGTATTGGGGTTACCCCCAATGTTTTGTGTTTCATACTTATTTCTTTACATCGCTCAAACGTTATATGGGTTAATATAAATGTTCTTTGGTTAGCTTCAGTTCGAATAACATTATGTGAAAAGGAATATATTAGGTTTTGTCTGTATCTTATCGTGTTTATTTAGGTTCCATACCTAAAGAGACCTATTATAGAGGCTACTCGCTCCTTCTGTATGTAGGTACTGCCTTTAATTGGCTCTCTTTTGAAGCGTATTAGGTAGGTAATGCGAAATGTTGCAATTAACATTTATTTCATCGATTCTAATCGATTACAACCCACTTAAACCTAAAAAGGCAAAGTACAACGGACTCTTAAAAAATAAAACAAAACAATAATTAATAAAAAGGCTTATAAAATTAAAATAAATAAAGATATATTTTTTTACCCGAGCATGGCAAAGTGACTTCACTACTTATCAATTAATCAAGTTTACTATACTCGTATTTTTAAGGACTTGGGAGTGACAAAATTGACAAAATGACAATTATTGCACTTCACAATTCACTCAACTTTAGTACATACGTTGGACTACGTATGGAATTAATCAAAACACCAATAAAAATATTAAAACTAGCTGACCCGCGCTTTATTATTTATATTACTGCTTCGCTCCCGTGGGTCGTAGCTTGATGATATATAGCTATGAACTTAGCATTATATTAGTCTGTATCTATGAACCATCGTCTCCACAAAAGCAAATATATGGTGTGAATATGACCTCAATCGGTCAAATTATTCAAAAGTTACATACACAGACTACGAAATAAATATTACCTCTAGATACGCTCTATGGTTTTATTGCCGATTTTTGTGAATAAATTCAATACTTTAGACGTAATGCCTTGACAGACAGACAGACAATAATTTGAAATGATGAGTTTTGTATCGATATTTTAACATAAGGCTATCAAATTTGGAAAAAATATTCAACAATATTTTGTTTGTTTTGTTTATTATAGTTTAAATAGATGTATAAAAAATAAACTCCATGGACCGTTGGCATTCACTTTTGCTGCTTTAAATAACCGAAGTACCTATACCAAGCAATTACGGACCGTAAAGTACTTGTTAACCAAAAATAAATAAAACCAATCTCGAACAGTGTGGGAGCACCGCGCGTCGTGACACACTGGCGATTATTCAAACGCACTCAAATCAACATCTGTCGTTGATCGACGATCGGCAGGATTAATTTGCATGGCAAACGGCTTTGCATAAATCCGTACATGAGATACAAGGGTAAGTACTTCGTTGTCTCGAGGCCCATATTTTTATAGATATTGGTAAAAAACAGAGGTATTTTCTTTTTATTATGACACTTTAACCAAGTACTTTTAGCAAACTTTTCTAAAACTAATCTTATCGAATTATAAGAAATTGCTAATGAATACTTATACCATACCTTACCAGTACCTCTGAAAAATTTGTTAGTAGTAGAGTAATTTTCTATAGGAGCATGTTATTCACTAATGCCGTGAATAAATTGTATACAAATTTACATAATTATTATTAAACCCTAAAAGAAAACTCTTGCTAAAATACCTAGATCTCATTGCTCTTTCAAACTGTAATAGTGATGTGATGTAAGTTAGCACACACTACTTCCAAAGTAAAATGTATGCTTTACACGCAGAAATTGTATGCGTATACTGACACAAATGTTATCTCAATCAGTAATGGTAATATGTCAAACGGTAATTATGTATATGCAAATAGTATAAACACTCCCTTTTCGGTTATTTCAATTATATGAGCAGCTTTGCAAGCGAATTCCACTAGAGATGTCGTAGCTTACAAGATATATGGTTTCCTAGATACTTTACAATGTTTCTCATAAGCAATGTTAAATGCCCGCCGGCTACGTTTCATTGTCAAGTCAAATATTTATTGTAATTTATTCCAACTCTCAACAAACTTGTGCAGTTAGCATAATGTTCTAAAAATAAGTGATCTGTGTATACATAGATATATAATGCTTGTTTATTATATTCCAATTCGCATAAAATAACAGTTGACGACGTCAAATGTACAAATAAGTAGGTTGTTACTTGTGCCTATGCGCGTTCCCTTGAGCATAAATATGTTTTATAGTTGTAAAATGATTTGTGCTTTGCTTTTTTTCTATCAAATATTCATCACAAAAACTTCCTTTCCCCAATGGAGTATTTGGAATGCAGTAAAATATTTGTCTACAGAGAAGCAAAGTTTTGACAGCTACGATTTTTATTACCTTGATAGTCATTAGGCAGATGAGCCAGTGGCCCGCCTGATGGGCAGCGATCACTGCTGTTCATAGACATCGGTAATGCCAGGGGAACAGCCAAGACACTGCCTGCCGTTGAAGGAATACTCTTTTTAAGCTTTTGTTGAGTGGTAGAGCCACACTGTAGATAGTTCTGTCTACAGCATGAATGGGCTAGCTCGACCGGGTCGTTACCACTGTCTCGCAGAACACCGACGTAAAGTAGCGGCTTGCTGCTGCGTTTCGTACGATGATTGAGATATCCGCAAGCCTAAATCCCCCTCCCCTTCCCAATCCCTAATTATCCCTTTCGTTAAAGGTTGGCAATGCGCCCATGATTCTTTTGGTATTGTGGGCGTACATGGTCTTGAATGTGTCCCATTGAGGAAAAAATCGTATGCAATTTCTACCAGCTTCTTACAATCATGATCGGTACATTAAAAACTACTGCGTTTTCAGTATTTTACACACACATAAAAATATTTTACAACTTATAGTTGAATCGGCTAGAATGTTACTACCAAAACTACCTTGTTATTGTTAAAATAGAATGATAACCAAGTCACCACGTGTTGTAGGATGTATATATTCTATTCGCCCACGTTTTTAAAGTCACGGCTCTCGCGGAGGTTATTGTTCTAACTTCAATATCAAGTCCACGGCATTTGTACCGTGCGCGCCGCCCAACAGCGAGTTAATAGCGAATAATTATTTTAATAGCCAACAAATGTGTGAAATCTCGCTCAATTAAAATCGAAGTATTGTGAAAATTAATAGCATTTTAAAAGTTTAAAGTTATAAACATCTCAAAAAACGTATAATTACGACTTGTTACGATAATGTACGCTATTTTCCCCTGTAATTAAACACGTAATGCTATTGTTTCCCACTAGGATATTCAGTTGCAAGTTGCGACATGAAACTTGCAAAGTAGCAGATGTTCATTTTGCTGTAATAACTTTCTAGTTTAAGCAGCGATAGCTCAGCGGGGGGTGTATGGACTGTCGAAACGAAAGTCGCAGGTTCGAAACCAGGTCCAAGAGCATACACCACTGACTTTTCTGAGTTACGTGTATATTAATTGTTAATTATCGCTTGCTTTAACTGTGAAGGAAACATCGTGGGGAAACCTGCATACCTGAGAACTCGATAAGATTTTTCGGAGGTATGTTAAGTCTGCCAACCCGCATTAGGCCAGCGTGGTGAACTAAGGCCTAATCCCTCTCATTCAGTAGAGGAGGCCCTTGCATTGGGACGTATATAATACAGGGATAGTAAAAAAAACTGTCTAGCTTGCAGACAAAGTATATGAATAGATAGTTCTATAGCAACGTTCCTTCACCATAATCATAATTTATGATGACGTTCAATAAAGCCTTTGACAAAAATGGCCTCATAGATTATAGTAGTACCGTGTGTCGCGGACGTTCATTAGTCAAACCCACGCGTTTGTGACAATACAACTAATATACTATTGTTTACCGATATCGTAATTGTTTTGACCATGGAAATAATGAAGTAGCGAGCACCGCTATGCTTCTATGGAAATATCCTTAGCGACGCTAAACAAATTTACCTTGCCAAATTCAAACTAAGCTAGTTATTTATAATTTATAGTTTCAGTATAAACTATGGCTGACAGCTTAACGCAGTAAGCGAGTAGCGGGCTGTGAAGCGAGCGCCCGCGGGTTCGATTCCCGCAGCAACACAAATGTTTATATAATTCGCATATATTTGCTTTGAGTCTGGATGTATATCTCCTCAGAGGGATTGATTGTTGGCAGGTCGTAAATACTAAAAACCAAAACTTTTTGTAACATGTTGCGACCCCACTGCGAGTGGAAAAAGGGCAGGTGGAAAAAGAAGTATGAAGTATGGCTACGGTAAAGACTCTATGCTTGATCTGATATATCAATATGGTGAAGCAACGCTGTAGATATTTGACCGAGTTTATTACTCCTATCGCTCAGAAAACAAATGTGATGTGACAGCTTAGTGTTGCGTTTCGCACGATGATTATATATTGATATCGCGATTATATATATCTGAAGACCCAAATCCCCAGCCCCCTTCGCTTCCCAATCCTCATTAATTTCCTTTATGATAGGCTACGCAGCCATAATTATTTTGCTATCGTGAATGTTCCTGGGCGTCACAAATTCCTTTGCCGAACTCTATTATAAAACACCATGCATCTTAACAAGCAAGCTGAGTAGGGGACAGTGATAAAGGGTAAACATTTTTAAAAATAATTCGACGCTAGTTAATTATAAATAGACGATCCCACATTTTTGTTTGCTCATGTCTTCTCCCTGCAATATGTCAAGCCTATTATTGTATCAGTAATTCGTAAAATGATTCATAACAAGAAATGTAAAATGATTCCTTTAGCAAGATTCTAAAGGAAATCCAGAGAAATCGTGTTGTATTGAGCCTCAGCCACTGGTAGGGGATTCAATATCACAGTATTAATTGATTAAATTACTGTGAAAATTGAAAGCTATAAAAACAACACTTCAAATTCTAAATATGAGGAGCGTAATAAAACGAACATAAAGCACCGTTCGTGCTGCCCGGACTACAGTTTTATGATTTTATTATGTATTAATAACAAATACAAATAATGAAATCTCCATGAATTTATTCATTTTGCAATGTTTTTTTAGCTTGCATGACGAGGCTTGCCGGTCGCTCGCGTTGTGGTAAGCGACACGCCTGCCCATTAACACTAAGCAACACCACGCAGAAATTTGTATTACAAAGCACTGCATGACTGCACTTCGCTTCTCACTCGGAGACGTAAGATGTGATGTCTTATAATAGCTCGTAATTTCAGTGGTTTCAATGACTCTCAAACCAAAATACAATAAAGCTTACAAATTTCTGCTGGCACGAAAAAACGTCAGACTCGACTGTTATCAACTGTTAGCAATCGATAAGCCAATTCGGAGGCTTTCGGACGGCTTGAAAAACATTGACACTGCGTTGGCCACTAACCATTTGATATAGAACAGAATTACAACTTTATAAACTAGACATTGCTCGCGGATTAGCTAGCGCGGTGCAAAACGAACATATTTATTTTGGAAATAAATATATCCTGATTATTGTATTGTAGTACTGATCCTGATATCCTACTTCGGAATGAAATAAACGCAAGAACGCTAAAACACACAGAAAAGCGATATTTTCTAAACAATTTTGCACGCAAAAAATTCTTATATTGAAGATCAAAGTAAACTATTGAAACGATATACATTTTTTGTTACACACCTCTATGAAGAGTTCAGGGCCACTAGTCTCAGGTAAGCTATAATAGTACATCAAATAGGTATAATTTATCAAATTCTCGGAGAAACGGTGCTCTAGAATCAATTTACAGCGCAAAGGTATCTTCTATTATTGTATGAAATCTTAGTAAACTATTGAAACGGAGAAAATAGGAAAGTTCAATGTTAGGTACATTGAACTCTTACTGACTACTTTATATAACTATCTATTCTTCGTAAATTATATGAACTCAACTAAGGCTCGAATCATTAATGTAGGTTTGTGTAGTAACCAGTTGTATGGACAATAGAGCATACGATATAACTTTCGATTTTGAGTATAAAGAACTAAGCCCCACACTTATAGGTTAGGCCGGCAAACGAAGCAACTGGTTCACCTAATGTTAAGTGATATCCACCGCCCATGGCCGCCTACAATACCAGAATGATCATGGGCGCGTTGCCAACCTTATAGGAAAGGGATAGTTAAGGGATCGGTATAGGAGGAGGATATCTCACTCACCGCACGAAACTCAGCAGCACGCCGCTATTTTAAGTCGGCTTTTGAAACAGTAGCAACGATCCGGTCGAGTCCTCCCATTCATACTGTAGAATGGCCTTTATCAACTGCCTACAGCTTGACTCTACCACTCAAAAATATGCCCTATGTGTATTAGGTAAAAGCCTGTTTTGAGTTACGCGACCGAGGCAATGAGACCACGACGCATGACATGACTCAGGCGACAGCGACAAGTCCGCTTTGTAATATGGAAACGACCTCGCGTTGTGATGTCTTATCTCGCTCGAATACTTACCTCAAAATAGTGGTGGTTAACAGCACATAGCGACATATTACAATACACCATCTATAGCTTAAACGTCTAAAGCACGCTATATCGATTTCCAATCGGCACTCAAACAGCGCCACGCTATATAACTAGTGTAGTTATTGGTAGCGTAGCCACAGGCGCGACGCGACGGTCAATCGCGCTCCGCTATCGCACGCTGTATGACTTAAAGCCCATCACCAGCTATAACTCTACAACGTAAAAAATACCACGGAAATACAGGACAGCCTTCATGGCGCAGTGAGCGAGTAGCCGACTGTGAAGCGAGAGGCCGCGCGTTCAATTCCCGCACCGAGACAAATGTTTGTGTGATCCACAAATATTTGTTTCGGCGTCTGGGTGCTGTGAGACCGAAAGTCTTTCGTAGTTCCTGATACTCACGACATAAGACTCGAATCTTACTGTGGGGTCAGGACTATGTGTGTGACTGTTGGGTGTATTTTATTTATTTTTACAGCTTGTAGTCCATAGTGTGCTATTATAATATAGTTGTTTTGAATGCTACTACCTCAAAAAGTACCAGCACAAAAGCATTTGTCCAAATGATCGTTATTCATGCGCTATTGCACTTGCAAAACGATATTGAAGCAAAAAATAATCGATTCAACTGATCAATACAGAGAGACGTACATAGGTCGATACACTCATCGTTAAAATACAACGTCGAATAAATATTAACGATATAAAAAGCGTTCATATTCATGGACGCACTGAGCTATGCAACTTCTTTGTTTCTTTTTCCATCATAACTATCTTTTACTCGTGATTTAACATGCATACAGTTGTCTACAGCTCGCGCCTATATTCCCGAAGGGGTTAGCTGATGTACAACTCTACTTTATCCACGATTCACCCAGATTATTTTCATCCCATGATGTGATAGCAGGCGAACCTAACATACGGGGTACAAATACCAATCCTGAGCAATTCATGTAAGATTTTCGAATCAACTCAAACACAAATAGTGAATATATTTTCCCCGTTTCAATATAGTTTACATTAGTAACTCTACTATGTGCCCATGATTGAGCATTATAGAGTAACCATTAAGCATTAACTAAAAAATAAAAATTGAAATACCGTAAGTTAAAATTTAATTTAACATAGTTTAGACTAAGTATCTCAATTTACTTTTCCTCCTCATCTCACTTGGAAAAATAAATAAGTTTCATAAAGGTAAACATAACATCTGTAATTGTAATTAAAGTCATCTTATTGAGTGGTAGAGCCACGCTGTAAATAGTTTTGTCTACTGCATGAATGGCCCGACCGGGTCGTTACCAATATCTCACAGAAACCAAATCGGGAGGGATTTGGGGCCTTACCCATCCCCTAATTATCCTTTTCCTTTAAGATCGACAACGCAACTATGATTCTAAATAGTTGTACAAAGGCGGTGAAAAAAACTTATCATCAGGTGAATCTCTCGCTCGTTTGTGAGCCTATGCTATAAAAAAACATATATCTACTAATTTATAATAGGATAACGGAGTTTTAATGATAAATAGTATTTTTTTTTTCTATCGAAGTAAGTACTGTAAATCTTCCATATATTAGAAATAAGTCTTAGTAATAGAAGTTTTGTTAAATCAATTTGCTACAGATAATATAATAGTTTGGTACACATGCCGGCATGTCACTGACCTCTAAACTACTCGAGTTACACTTAATAATTAATAAAACAACGGTATTTAGCTATTGAAGAGTGAAACTTCAAAATAGAATAATCGACACTTCACCCAATTAACATGATTGATATTTTACAAACGATCACAAACAGGCGTTAAGTTCGTAAACAGTAGCATAAAACGATTTCAATCTTACAATTTAATTAATAACAAAATCTTTCGATCCAATCTTAAATTGTTATTAAATAATTTACTGCTATTTTATGAGCATAACTTCGATTCAAAATATTTTATGAATAGCATAACCCTCTTATAAAATAGCGCAACGTCGAGCACAGGCCTAATAGAAACATTTTTGTCATTTCAGACTAATGCATAAATAATTATACAAAATTCATCACAATAGTTATACAAAATTCATTACAATGTCACGTAAGTCGCAGATTTTTTTTAATACTAGCTAGGGATTTTTCGATACGTCAATACGGTTTTAAGATTACAGTACCGGCTGGGCATCGCATCATGGCACTTGAAAGGTATGAATGTGCTCATGATATACCGTACATATTGAGAACTACGTGGCAAAGAGCAATTGCCGTATATCACTGCTTTAGGAACCGCAATAGTGACGTAAGTGCTACTGGAGCTCTAATCTATTGAAACTACTGTGTAAGTTGTAAGTAACTTTTGTAAGTTGTCCCAAGTGTTATCGCACCATGCCGCTACTGTAGTTATGGATACCTTTGGAAAATACACTCATAAATATTATGACGTTTTAGTTTGATGTTAAATACAAGTTAGATACGACCCATCTTATTTAAAACCACGGAAAAGAGAAACCTGAGGATTGTTTATTTATTTTTATTATTTTCGTTAGTTAAAGTAGTAGAAAATCAATGACTTTCAATGTAACAGACTGGTTTTATAGGTACACAAGTCACTAAGAAAATTCAGATATGCAAGCTCGTGGGGCTGGTTTAGAACCTACGACTTACGTTTCGACAATCCATACCACTCCCCGCTTAGCTATCGCTGCTTACACCAGTATAACATTATCAAATATTAAATATTTAATATCACGCGTAACATCCTGACTCATCTGCATGCATGGTTTGTCGACCAAGTTTTCAAATATAATTTTTATGACCAAAGCTATGAAAAATGACTGGTTATATTCATCACCATGTGCCATCAAGTTATGAACGCGTACGATAGAATATTTCAACTGAATATCATCCTGCTGATGTGTTCATTAACACACGAATAGATTTTATAGTCACAGTAATATTTCATTATGTTCCTCATAATATAGTGTAGCCTGTACAGCGATAATATTTCTTTTATTTATTTTGTTAGCCTGAATGAGCAGACGAGCAGGTTCCTCGTCTGATGGTAAGCACCTCGTCTGGATATAAACAGTAGCAAAATCATAACAATATAATAATAATAATAAAATCAACAACCGGCATTCAAAGCAATACTTATATGTCACAGAAACGCGCGAGAGCTTGTGGCAAAAGCCAAGACTTTTTTAGTATACAGCCAGAGGTTACTAAATCATATAAATCTAGTCCTTAATTGCTCATGTTGCCATGTAGCCACGAGAAAGAAACAACTTAAGTTACGTAATACAAACAAAAAAAACGATTCCGTGTTGAAAGTACGGATTGGAATCTAAAGTATCGTTCCGGCACCAGTACTGGTTCAAATAGACAATGGTATCACGGCTGGGGTCATCGATGGTAATTAAACACCGACGAGTCAGAGTGCAACAATGCTCGGTCGCGGAGGTGTCGCGGAGCTCATTAGATCGTGAGGACGCTAATGAGACACGATCGTATCGCTCGCGTTCGAGCACTTTCACTATTGGAGGGCAAAGAAAACGCGTGACATCAAGAACAAACACGATTCTTTTTAATCACCATGAAACTGATAACGTCAGTGCAGATATGAGGACGATCAATGTGAGAATCATCAGCTATTGTTAGCAGCTAATGTAACAGACTGATTCCAGAATGGGTAATGGGTAGGTAATAAAAGAACAAGAGAATATTTAATATCTAATTTAATAAATGATTTGCCTAAAACACTAAAAGATACCTTAAACAAAAACAATCTTAATTATAGACTTGAGCATTATTTCTTAGAAAACTTATAAAGGCTACTACTGTACATGAATAAAAAAAATGTGTTAGTAGAATTAATTAATTGTAATATATGATACTAATTAATAATAATACTTATTAAGTAGAATGTCGGAGATGTATTCAGAAACTTTTCACCATCCGTGCTTATCGCAATCCAACGCAACGATAACATGTATATAACAAGTCTTCTATCGTGTTAAAGTAGAAGATTTATTATTTTATTTACTACAACTTCCTATTATTTAATGTACTACATTAACCGGTTTTATTTCCCGTTTCAGTTATCAATCAAAATTATTTATATACCTAGTAATTACCATTGCGGCGCCTATTTCCTAACATTTCTTTCCTGACTAATACTAATCGAGCAATAATAACCACACCTTATATATTTTAAATATAATGTTAAACCGTTAAAATATATTTCTAAACGTTACAATACACAATAAATCCCCGAGCATTTGCTAATCCATGATGAAATGTAAGTGCCAATAAGGAGCGTTATGAACTAAATTACTTCAGCGCCTATAGTCCGAGAAAGATGACGATCCATATTAGATTAATTATTGTCAAAATACTGGTAATATAAGTAAAGTAATAAGCATTAATCTACAAAGTAATGTCCTACACATTACTTTGTAGATTAATACTTCTCCTAGTGGACATTATCTAAGCTAGAGCAATAATCGTTTGCGGTATGTAAGGTATGGCATGTACCATAAATTCCAATACAATAACTCAAACGCGACGGGTGTGCTGTTAACCGTTAAGGAGTTTCATTTTTTACTCCGTACTCTGTCATCAAATCTTAATTAAATTTATATAGGACGACATCGCAAATATACTCTATAGACTTTTTTTTCTAAGCAAATTGGTTCACAAATGGCGGATTAATGTACATACATAAAAAGCAAAACAACCTAATTGATGTCTTTTTTGAAGTCAGTCAAAAAAGGAAATGAATGTATTATAAATGTTCTAGAAAATGCTTAAACCACAAAGTGTGACGAAACAAATATTTTTATTCCACACAAAAAGTTACAGACGTGAAAATGAACAAAAACTTTGTTTGATCTTCATACGAACCCAAGAACAAACTTAACGGCACTTCATAAAAACCCAGTGAAATGACACGAACGGAGGTTCATTCCGAACAACCAAAGCGCCGACGATTTAATTACATGTTTTCTTTTCAATAATAAGAATTTATACGAGTATATATCAGCAGGCTGTAACGACATCGTAATTATTTGTAAATAGTAGTTTCACAGCAACGTGTGAGTCGAATATGCGCGTGGCCGGTATTTTTTTCCATGACCCAAATTTTTAGCAGACATAAAAGATCTCTTTATGTGGGCACATTACACCGTGCAACGGTTACGTTTTCAATATAGGCGGTTGCAGTAGTCAATAGGGACATTGTATCAATTCTTGTAACTGAGTTAAATTTTTTGTCCGGTTTTAAAAATATGAAGCTTTTTTGGCAAATAGAATGGACATGTTGGATTAAATCTCTTAGATAGTTCTGTGTGAACTAACCAAAAATGGATATGTGGTTAAATTATATGCAGTAGAAGTAGAAGCGAGAGCGGAGAGGTTTACCAGTGAAATCTTTCTACACCTTACTAAAATATCTCGGCCTGCCAACAATTTCCTTAAGTTCTTTATTAGAGCGAATATCTAAAACAGCATAAGTACGTTATTTTGTTTATCCCGGCTGGGCAAAATGACTACGCTACTATCAGGTACCAGAAGTGTATCGCAATCCAAGAATAGTGTCGATCAACGACAGATAACTATCTATCGTAGGTCGGCAGGATTATGCTATCTAATTGCTCCTTCACGCTTTGTTTAATGGATCCCATGTTATAGGAAGGAGGGAACACGTGTGCCGGTAAATTAAAACATAGCTATATGGGCCGGCACAAGTAAGATACGAACTTCTTAGTTCACTCACACTCAGCTCACGATGGACCTGACACTCGCCATGTGCATGAAATGCACATTTGTCTAAAAGTGTCAGAGTCAAAGAACCACAGAAGATGATAAAAATTGGTCAAGACGCCGAGCCCCCAGGACTCCGAACCAGTTTCCACAAGGGAGGTATATATACTCCATCCCCCTTATCATTAATAGTAATATTATCTTATGCGGTGATTCGTAGGCGGCGGGTTTAACTTATATTTTCCTCGACCACAAAAAAATACTCGCTAGAATAAAAACAATTATAAATTTGGGTGCATAAATACCACACATCAATTTCTAAAGGGTACACTTTGTATTGGTAGTATCCATGAACCTATGTTATTGTTTTTCTAACCAAAGTGTTTAGCTTAACTTAGTGAAATCGTCACTGTATGCAACAGTGATATATAAATATTAATTTTGTTTATTACTTCAAAATGCTAGAATATTATATATTGTAACTGCAGAGTGCAATGTATAAAATCCGAGTCGATAGGTAACTAGGTAAAAGGTGATTGCTCTCGCAGAGCTCTGTGAACAATCAATGAAGCATAGACTGAGAAATGTAGATTATAGTTACGATTTGTTCAGCTTAGTTTTAATATATTAATACGAATTTGTGTCAGAGATAACGTTCAAGCTTTATCAATGTACCAACGCGGATTGTTCCGCATATGTAATACCTAAGTCTGTGTTTACAAACATTAATACAAAGTAGTTATATACTGTATAATTACTACAAGAATGTCTTGGCTTAAACTATTAAACAAAAACACCCCAGCAACCAGTTTCTCTGCGGTTGCCTTCAGCTACATTACAATATTTTTTCTTGCATCAACACAAGTCCAAAGCACATACATTCGACTTTACACTGACAGAAAAAACTGTGAGTGATTTAAAAAATTTCAAGTGCTATTATTATGATACGTTGTTTTATGATTCCGAAAAATATTTCTCCGTAACAGGAGTTACTAAAATAGAAACTCTAAATTCCAAAAAAACAGTAACTTAATAAATGCGCTTTAAATTACGTTATTCACTCTAGTAAAGAATATTGTTTAAAGGCTTCTTATTACGATTAACTCATATGTCGACAGTTTTGTACTTGGACTTTATACTATTGCTATTTATTAAGATGGAATATAAATATTCCATGCGAAATATAATAAACGCTAATCACAAGAAATACGATATACCTATGCACTACCCATTCGCTTGTAATTAGATGTTTTCCGACTGAATAAGTAATTATAAGGTATAATTATATGTTATGTTGTTGTAAGTAAATTAAAATTATAAAATAACTAATTGGAACGGTATAGAATGTTCATAAGAGTTACCATGCTAGTTAACAATCACACTATTTTAGTTGCCGTCGAACACAAATACAACACCATGCTGTCAGGCACGAAATCGTAAACTTAATTTCGCAATTTCTTCCACTGCGATTATTTTATCGTAAAGGTTCGATAAGAAATACTCATAGGAAGCCAAAGAAAGTTATATCATTGTGCTGTACGACAAAGATGTTGTCCAAACAAGTTTCCCGACGATGAATGATGCCGACCAATTACATCACAGCCAGTAGCAATGGCATATAATTGGCCGCGTTCATCGACTCATTAGGCGTAAAATTATTCCCAGGCGATGACGGGGCAGGTGTTCGCTGTCTGGTTCTGCACTACCGATGGGTAAATAGAGAAAAACCATCGACAACCGACGTCACTTAACCACACTACACCTAGGTGCTGTTTACGCGCTGAAATGGTTAAGTCCGAGTTTTATTTACTCTCCAAGACCCCGTGTGTTTACAAGATAATAAAAGGACACAGCGTTTTTATTCATATACTTATCAGTTCTGTACATTAAAGTTTTTATGGCAGAAGCCTAGCAAGTGGGTCACCTGATAGAGAGTGATCTTAATCTAAACACCCCCTTTCTAGTAGAATCATGGATGCGTTATCAACTTTTAAGTAATGGGGATTGGGGAAGGGCCTTCGGAATTCTCACTCACCCTGCCGCACCAGCTAGCCGCCATTTCACTTTAGTTTTCTAATAAACAGTAATACTAACCCGGGCGAGTCAGCCCATTTACGCTATAGTCAGCCTATAGCAGCCTCTACCACATATATTTAGAAATTTACCTGTTGATCAATGAGTCTGAGTATGTGATATGAGTAATAAGCCTACAATACTCTTTAATGCATTGTGACGATATAAAAAAAAACATTTTCCGGTACTTCTTAAAACCAGACATTTTTGAAACCGCGGTAGAGTCTTTTTTATAGTTATAAAACTAAATATATATGATAGTATTCTGTTATCGTGATGGACGATAGGTAGTCATTACAATAAGCAGAGACGGTTATAACATTTACAAACTCCTACATTTTCTCTTGACTCTACGGAACCCCAAAACACATTTATATATTATAGCATAATTGCTGAGAATGTCTCGTATAAATTACTGGTGATTACTTACTCGTTAGGAATCTCGCCGATATCTCCACGTTGCATATCAAAACTTTAGACATTATCTTGGTATTTTTGTATCTTTGTACCATTACCATTTTCATTGCCTATTTTATTGCGATTTGATACCACTGGCGGCCAGTTGGATTGTTAATTTCCATTCAATATTAAATGTATTTTAATATTCTGATGTATTTAAGATATAAATAATTATCTAAACCAACTGGTTCTGATACAAATGCACTTGATAGTTGATAGCTCAAAATATTCCGCTTCCGATTTTAGTGTTCGATACTCGGACAATACATAATGATTCAAAAAACCGCTCAGTCTTGTTACCGGTCTATAATTTGGATATCTGTTTTACAACAAAATAAATTTAATCTAAGGCGTTATATTTATTTTAATAATATACCTAAAATTGTCTGCTTAATTCTATATCATTTTTTAAACTACACTTATTAAAAATATAGAAAATAACTTCAAGATACAAATATCATCATTACTTTAAACTGAAATTAAATAATTCTGAGCGGAGTTCCGCGATTCAATCATTTGGTTGAACGTGATCTTTTCATTCTTGCATCAACTTGTGATAAATTAACAACATCACAGAAAATCATGCACCGTCTGTGCTCATTATAAAGAAAGAGCACATAAGAAATATATTTGACACGAGTTTCTCTATAATTGTTAAAGTGTAGTCTTGAGGCCTTTCAGACTGTGTGAAACGTTGGTATAATTTTAATACGATATGATTGGTTGGTACATAATATGGCATATTTTATAACACAAAATCTAAAAATTATTCAAAATATATTATAATACTGTTTTGTTTTACTTATTTGAAGAGCTATTATTTACAAGAAAACTCAAGGATAAAGGATAATCTCCATAAGCGTACGTGTATCTAAGCAAATAATACTTAGGTACCTATTAATTTATAAATACCATTCTTAAATTTTCAACCTATATGCATAATTAAAAGCGTATTATTATACACACCCACCTAATATAACACTATTACTGGTTCAAAACCTACATATTGTTCAAACATTTCTCAATTCCCCGCAGGCGGAGGCGCAAACACCCGATATGGCGCCCTCGTGAACGGTAGATTTACTCTGTAGTACTCACATAGTATTACATACTTGCGACACAAAGCGAACGTCTAACTCATCTCCGGCACATGCTAATATGGTATACGGAATAGTTGTGTACTTGAAATGGTTGAAACGTGATATAAAGATGACTTTTAACGATTGGCGGCGAGTTGATTATGGATACCGGCAAAGGAGAAAATATACCCTGGCTTTACATTATTCCCACACTACGGTAGCACAAATTTATAAAACTATCAGTCTCAGTGGCATATAATCTATATTTCAAAAACAAAGTACAAACTTTAAACTACTATAGATTAGAATTATTTTGCAACTATACCTACTAATTGACAACTCGTTACTTTTAAATAAATGTTTCCTATAAATTAGATTTCGTTTTCACAACCACTATAATTAATCTTCAAACTCGGTCCATCGATCTATAAATATTAAGCAACGTGTTTTATAGTCTCAAATCAGTTTAACATTAAGTGACCTTCAAAACAACATTGTGCTAATGCTAACCTTACCATTGCAACGCAATTATTACTAAACAAAAATGTGTGTATAATAAAAAACTTAATGCGCATTATTTACATCCACATTATGAACCTGTATGACGAGCTCAACACGGGAATGTGTTTAAAAGCTGCTATACTCCTCCTCAGCCTCCGTGGCGCAGCGGGCGAGTAGCCGGCTGTGAAGCGAGAGGCCGCGGGTTCGATCCCCGCACCGAGACAAATGTTTGTGTGATCCGCAAATATTTGTTTCGGGGTCTGAGTGTTGTGAGATCGAAAATCACTCGTATTTCCTAATACCCACGACACAAGACTTGTATCTTGCTGTGGAGTCAGGACTATGTATGTGACTGTTGGGTGTGTTATTATTATTATACTCGATGGTATATCAATGGTCCATCAAATGCTGGGTGCGGTGGTTGCGACGCATCTACACGATGGTCAGTGTAACCGCGTACAGTCATCAATGGCTCATGATCCTTTGACGTGCAACCGACAACCGACACCGAAGCCATTCTAAGGCACGCGCGATAAGCCAATAGACGCCATGGCGCCCTATGCTCGATGGTCCATTGCGATGGGCCAGCGTATAGAGGAGTCATAAAACGTTTAGAACCTAATATTTGTTAAATCCTACTCCTACTAATATTATAAACGCGAAAGTTTGTATGTATGGATGTATGTTTGTTACTCTTTCACGTAAAAACTACTGGATGGATTTTAATGAAACTTTACAATAATATAGCTTATACATCAGAATAGGACATAGGCTACTTTTTATCCCGGAAAAAGCAGATCAAGCGGGCAGAGCCGCGAGCAAAAGCTAGTAAGGACTAAACTTAATGGAAATATATAATAATAAATGAAAAAGTGAAAAAAATAAACAAAGAACAATTCGAACTGCTATAAAACGAAACAGAGTCGCTCTAGTAATAAATATATGACGCTGGCTAGAGTGAATTTCCCAGTATTTGGTTAGTAGGAGCAAGTAAAAGTTCCTTCCTCTGCTTGTGAAAATCCGTACAAAGCAATGTTTTCAAAAAGATTTAAGACTACGCTAGATTGCTGTTTCGCCCCGAAAACCGGCATTTTGTAAATTTTATCAAAATCGTTTTCGAAAATGTAAATAACTAAAGATTAAGTAATGAGATAAATGACGCACATTTAATTATATCAACGTATAAGTTTAGGACTTATTCATTAAAACTCGCCTGCAATAACTACGTAAAATATGAAAATATGTGCTTAGTTTATTAAGATATCAAACTTGTGTCAGAATATTCGTAGAACAATTTTATTATTGACGACTTTCCATCATCCTTGACCTGGTAAGGACTAACAGCCTCTTCAACACTAATAAAACAAGATGTTGTGACCACGGTCACCTTATGGCACGTTGCTTGAATATTAAACTATACAACACAATATTTTGTTTTCGAAAGACATTTAAAGGCAAAACGTAAAAAAACTCCGCTTAAGAAAACAGCAACACATAGTTCTAGATTCTAGATTATAAAATACCTATAATAAGTAATGATTAAGAACAAGATATATTGCAACGAATATTGACAGCCCCCGTGACGCAGTAGGCAAGTACCCGGCTGCGAAGCGAGAGACCGTAGGTACACCGAGACAAATTCTTTCCACAAATAAATAAAATAAAATAAATACACCCAACAGTCACACACATAGCCCTGACCCCACAGTAAGATACGAGTCTTGTATCGTGGGTATCAGGAACTACGAGAGACTTTCGGTCTCACAACACCCAGACCCCGAAACAAATAAATGTGGATCACACAAATATTTGTCTCGGTGCGGGGATCGAACCCGCGGCCCCTCGCTTCACAGCCGGCTACTCGCCCGCTGCGCCACGAAGGCTGTCAAATTTGTTTCGGGTCTGGGTGTTGTGACCTCGCAAGTCCCTTGTAGTTCGTTCCTGACACCCATGATACAGGTTAACCTAGTGTGGCAACAGGACTGTGTGTGTAGGTGTATTTATCTATATATTTTATTACTACATACATTTATCCAAATCAAATAATATAGGATGTGTACCTATAACTAACCGGTCATATAAAATACGACCATGCATGGACAATTTGATTAAAACAATGAAGAGCCAAGGCGGAACAAATTGCATGAGCATTATGCGTTCTCGATACGGCTTCTGGGTACCATCATGATCTCATTTATGCATATATTCTATGTATATAACAATGTATATAGATTGTACGTATTTTCAATAACAAGTACTTACAAGTATTTTTGCGGACAGATTCGTTAGGCATGTGACTACTTCCAATGAACAATGTCAATATTTGCTCACTCCTCAACTGACGCATAACAGTCCACTTAATACAACCTGAAAGGTGCCTCTAGCGCACGAGTTCAGTGCCAGTAAATCACTCAATGTGTTTACTTACCGACAACTTATTTATGTATAAGTTCGCTAAGAATACGTAAGGGCAGAAAAACGATTCGAAGAAATATAATGCAATGAATTTAAAATAACCAATTGCAGAGAATTTAATACCTACTGCTGCCAAATGCTGTGAGTTCATCGCACTCGACATTGTGCTACAAAAACGTAATAATGTAATGGTAGGTGTATAAACAAAAACGATTTGATATTTTATGCCTAAATAAATAGAATTCACAAGAATGGCCAATTAACTAAGCTTGCTCAGTAACATGTTATAGTAAAATACCCGTAGCAATAATTTTGTCAATGGAATTGGTAATAATGAGTATAAAGGAAAGCCATAGTGTGGACATTCACAACTTAGTAGAAGGTATAATAAAAAGGTTTCTAGGCGTAATCCAAGATGATGTAGACTGTGAAATTAAAACAAATACGCAGCGAAATGAGGACGGATGCGAGATTAGATCCAGTCTGGTGCAACACAATTGTGCCATCCGCTTCTTCTACGCAAGTGCTCGAGAAAAAATATAGAAAAAGAGCACCTACTGTACGGAACGCGTCCATTCCTATTAGAGATGCGGCGGACAGTCAAACTAGTTTTACAGTTACGAGACGATTCGATTCTGCGACGATACGTAGTCGAAGGTCGCGGGAACTCGGGCGGGACTAATTCGGAATTCGTTCTGCAAGTTGCCGGCAGTGCTGGAACAGCCTGCACCAGTGGTCGTGACGCTTATGACGGGACCATTCGTCGCAATTAACACGAGCTCACTACAAACAAACCCTGCATAAATCGGTGAAATCGTACCATTCGTCACTACTAGATTAACAGTACGCATCTTCACAGTATGAGAAGTTGAGAGGAATATTTTTTATTAATCGTCTATTGATCTAGTGGCAGCGTACTCTGATTTAGAAACCGATGAAGTTCTGAGAATTCAAAAACTAGTACTACTTAATGTTCTGTTCCCAAGTCAGGCAATTACAATTCGCCTTCAAGTTCTTCGATTCGAAAAAAATCGAAATCGAAATTTTGGCACTTATGGCTGATATGGCGATAGACTCACATAAAACATCATGAGATGGAAAATAATATTAAAATCTTAGCGACCGCGTGGGTGCCTGAATTGCACATCCCCCTTCGCCTTCAGACATTATGAAACATTTTATTTGCTTTTAAAGTTGTTTAATTATATCACCGATTAAAAAAATATCAAAGATAACCAAAGAATAACGAAGGAAGTGTTTTCATACTGTGTTCTAGCATATCTTAATTACTGGTTAGGTACTTGACAAATTATTTATGGTGTAATAAATAATAAATTACTTATTTAAATAAAAGAATTAACACACATTTTTTTAGATTATAGTGCATGCCATAAAGTCAAATGGTAAAACGTTCTCTTTAACGATCTATTTTGCATATCTGCTCTACTTTATTTCTGTTCTCACGTTTTTATTATTCTATTATATTTATATCACAAGTTACGGCTAAAAAAATCAAACGTTTGTTACAATTCCTATGTTTTATTACGTCCATATATAATCTACAATATCATATTTAACTTAGTAGGCTCACATTTCGACGATTTCATCACAGATTACTTAAAAATTAATTAATATCTAGGTTTGCTTTTCTTTCTCCCTTCAGTCGACGCTAAAATATTATTTCTGTTAAATTATTGCTTCAATATAGCTGGAATACAAATCTTTATCATTATTTGTAACAGTAATT
The DNA here is from genome assembly GCA_949126905.1 of Amorpha juglandis. NCBI lineage: Eukaryota > Metazoa > Arthropoda > Insecta > Lepidoptera > Sphingidae > Amorpha > Amorpha juglandis. The sequence goes on from OX421380.1 coordinate 9,668,257, forward strand.
TTTAGAGAGGCCGAACTATTGTAACTGCCTTTTCATGTTTGTCGCGCAATGGCGTTGTGCGACAAGGCGGAAGTTTATTTTTTGTGTGTAAAACACGTTCAATATAAACGCTTACCTCTGCTTGAACCCGGATTGGCCAAAATATAATGTTTTATTTAATACAACAACACTGACACACTTTCGTTCATTAACACATTTGATTTTTGAATTAAACTCATCACAGTTCAACTGACAGATTGACATGGATACACCGCCATATATCACAACACAATGAAGTGATTTATCAGAGATCACCGTCACAAATACACAAAAAATTCGATAGCAACAATTAATCCCGCCGGTGAAAGAGTAATTAGTTATTAATAAAAATACCACATATACAAAAAATACCACTATAGGCAAGATGAAAATGTATTTTAATTTGAATTTCTTGAAATTTTACGGAGCGCGCGAAAACTGCGACGGAAAAGAAGGTTGCGCGCGCGACGCGCGTGCTTTGCTCTCATATGCCGACAGCTGACTGAATCGCAATTCAAAACAACGCTACAATTACACGGTACCAATTTTTCGCTAACGACCTTTGTTATACACACACATTGGTCACCGTCTCTCTATCACTGCATTCACAGCTATCATCGCGAAATAGTAAAATCTCTTCCAAAAGAGTTGAATAACGAATTTATGTATAAAACATAATTGAACGCATGTACCTAAATCAAAAATAATTATTTATCTGAAAGAAATATTTACCGCACACTTCAATAAATCGTGAAATTAACGTAATTCACTTTAAAAATAGATACTTAATCTATAATTTCCAATTTGCTCGCAAAACATGTTGAGAAGCTCCAAATAAGATGACCCCAATTACCTACCGATATAGAATTGATTTCAAAATTATTTGCGAATAACTTATATATTATTCTTAAATAAAATCTCTTTTATTCAGTTATACAGCTGAATAATGTTTAAAGTTATATCATCTAAATAAACCAAACTTTAAAAGCTCATTATGAAAATTCTCATATCTCTACTTTCAACGGTTATGTTGTTTTTGTCTGACAAGGTCGTTAATTACGTCAGGAGCTAAAACAAAGCAATTGTGAGTTTTTTTTATAAACCAGTCATTATATAAGTACTTAAGTATTTTCGAAGACCGCAGTCGGCGCAGACAATGCTTTTGCATGACGTGGCAGGCACGTGAAAATAATTGTATGGAAAGCACACTCGTACTAGAAGCAACCAGCTGCGCGTAGAACAAAACGGTTAGCAAACAAAAATGTGGACTTACCTTAAAAACAGCTGCCCTCCGCGTATTGGATTCCATTTCCTACTTTGGCTGAAATATTTAGCACAAATGTCCGACTGTTAAAAAGGATTTTGTTGTCATGGTTTATTTTTGTCGATAAACTTGTAATAACAAGTACCTACATAAATAGAAATAGAAAATTGAAAAAAAATCCTGAAACCGCTATTATACAAAGTCGCAATAATAATTATAAACCATAATGATTTCTTGTGTTTACGCGAATATTACTCAGTGAAATAAAACGGATTTTATGGCGGTTTTTTATTAATTTTGATCCCGACGTTTCGAAGACTTTTCAGCCTTCGTGGTCACCGGGTGGACTGAGGTGTAGGTTGTCCCAAAATGTTAACCGTTACATTATCTACCTTCAATTAGAAATTATTAAGTTTTTTGGTTTGTCCGATCTACGCAGAAAAATTATAAACCAAATACGGGTTGGCGAAAGTCGCAATGAATCAATCAAAATATTTATCAAATTTGACATTCTGTACACAAGATAAACAAAAAAATTAAGTGGTAGAGCCACGCTGTAGACAGTTTTATCTACAGCATGAATGGGCCGGCTCGACCGGGTCGTTACCACTCTCTTACAGAAAACCGACGTAAAGTAGCGGCTTGCTACTGCGTTTCGTACGGTGTTTGATATCCGGAAGCCCGAATACTCCTCTCCTACCCAATACCTAATTATCCCTTTCCTTTAAGGTCGGCAACGCGCCCATGATTCTTCTGGTATTGTTTTTTTTTATCCGAGCACGGCAAAGTGACTGCACTACATCTGATGGCAAGCGTAGTGCAGTCCCAAAGCTAACAACCACCGACAAATAACGAGTTTATCGGTGATCACCAGAGTCATGCCAGCTTGTATAAATACTTCTTCTCTCTCCGAAGAGGGGAAATCGAGGGGCCTGCGGACAGGCGGATGACCGATGCAGGCACAGTAATACAAGGATTTACCCCTATACCCGCCTCAACCAACCATCAAGTCATGTAGCAAGCCCCTCAGGAGAACCGGATATAAACTAGAACGCGATCCACATAATATGTCAGGTTTTAACACCATGTGTACGGTGGTCGCTGTCCGGATGGATATGATTATCCTACCACCAGCCAAATTGTGGGCGTACATACGTATACTTACTATTAGGTGACCCACTTGCTCGTTTACCGGCCTATGCAATAAAAAAAATGTATTAAAGTAAACAACCGGCTACATAACCAAAAATTCACCGAAACGAAAGAAGACTATTTCTATGTATAAACCATTTCTCGCCAATAATAAGCCTTATGTTATTTCACTTAGGATGTCTTTCTTTTTGGGACGAATTCGATCGTACAATTACGCAATTACTTAAATAGTGAACAAGTAAGTTTGAGGGAATCCCGAGACTAGTCTACGTGTATTATTACTGATGCAGCTCTACATATCAGATATATCGAATACCGATGAAGTTATTGATATTTTTTGCGAATATCATTGGTATAAAGCGACAGTATAAAAAAAAAACAGTGACCTATAACACCTAACAGCGATTCTATAACCTGATTAAAATAAAATTAAATTTCTAAAACGTTGAGTGTTTAACACTTCAATATTAACGAAAGAAGGTGCAATTTGCCAATTTTTTTTTTTTGATATCCCGTTGCCATAAAAAGAATTTGTAAAAATCTAGTACTATATAATTATTAGGCAGCATTGGAGTTACGATCGCGTAAGCTACTTAGGGAGAATAAGTGGACCATCAACATCTTAGGTCCAAAGCCAACCTCACCTGCACGTGATACACTATACTATATGCTGATTAACGGACGAGGCAATGGCGAAACTTGTGGGAATCAAAAGCGGGTCCAGATGTTACCAAATCCACCATCAAATCATAATTGAAAAGCAGACCCTGGTATTAAGACGACATAACAGGCAGAAAGAAAGGAAAAAGACTGAGGTACCATCCCTTTTTATTGACATAAAAAAGCAACAGTCAATTTCGCAATCTAGACTTCCTGCATTTTGAATGGCATGAGGTATCAAGGCGGAGGCGGCTCTGTCACAACCATGCCCACGGATGTTGCGTACCGTACTCCATAATATATAATAAATTGTACACACTTACCTCTCGCTGCAACTAGATGTGATTTATGCACACAACTGTATCGAATTAACAATTACTGTCACTATACAAACGTTCCAAACCGTTATTATACGTGGGATTACGACAAAGAAAAGAACTTCCAGCGTAATAAATATATGTCATATCGGTTTAAAATAGTTTATTGGCGTTGTATATTCATTCATATTGGCTTCGTATAATATCATTTTACAATAGGCGTTATAGTCATCTTCGTGCTACTAAGTGGTACTTTTTGAATCACACTTTCATATTACAGTATAAAAGAGATGTCTAAAGCTAAGTAGCGTATAATAGGTTACATAAAGAACTATAAGATAGGTAAGTAATTCATTATAACATACTATATAAGTGTATAACATGGGCAGTAATATAACAGTTGATTTAAAAGATAAATAAAGTCTATCCAACATAAGTTGGCAGCAATTGGAATTAGTCTATGAGAATGAAAAGAAATAGTTACTTAATACGTCGTAGTGTTACATTCAGTGGCGGGTCCAAACACCGAAAATATAAAAATAAAATAATTTTAGCAAAACTTAAAATCACTACAAAAAATATCACTGAAGTCAAAAATAACAATTTATATAGGTATTTTTGGGAGTCGGTGCAATTTCAATTGAGCGGTAGCGACACAGGCACCGACCCCAAAGAGAACTATAGAAATTGTTATTTTTGACTTTTCAGTTTTATTATTTGCATTCGGTTTTTTACACCCTTACTCCATTAGATCTCAGCCAAATCTCTATGGGATCACCTTCAAAGTAGAGTAGTTATATCAAAATAAGATTATTGAGTGGTAGAGCCACGCTGTAGACTGCTTTGTCTACAGCATGAATGGGCTGGCTCGACCGGATCGTTACCACTGTCTCACAGAAAACCGACGTAAAGGAGCTGCTTGCTGTTGCGTTTCGTACGGTGAGTGAGATATCTGGAAGCCCAAATCCCCTCCCCTTCCCAATCCCTAATTATCCCTTCCCTTTAAGGTCGGCAACGCGCCCATGATTCTTCTGGTTGTGGGCGTACATGGGCGGTGGAGATCACTTACCATCAGGTGACCCACTTGCTCGTTTGCCGGCCTATGCTATAAAAAAAAAATAGAATAGATTAACAAGCATAACAGTGTAAGCAGACCAAGCAGCACCCATTCACGAGCATGACGCGTGTGACAGCCATCGGCCTCCTCAACCATGTTAAAGAGAAGTGACCGACCCGGCACACGACGCCGCACCAAGCACAGACATTTTAGCCAGCATGACATACCCAAACTGCTCACAATTAGCGTACAGTAAGTAATTCTCAAAGATTGTCATGAGAGTCACGCCTATCGCCATTCCTGGTGAAATTGCATTACTTAAACATAATGTTCCCAATGACACAAATTATGAAAAGCTACTTTTTAAAATTATTTTGTACAATCATAATAATATGCTGCTCCCACCACTCCCACTGCTATCACTATCCCGCCACTCACTTTTGTATCTTCCAAATATTCAGAAAATATGTAATATGCTTTATTGCATTTCGCTTTCGCGTATTCCTATGAGATCTCTACACGAATGCATGAGGTTTCTACATGAACGCATAGTGGTGATTGGCCCATTTTTGGTGCTAAATACCAACGGACCATTCACGAATACAGAAATTGACACTTAGCAAAGTGACTTCCTGACTGAAAACTTGAGTGTCTTCCTGAATACGGGGATTAGTGATTTGTATCCAAACTAATCTATTCTGATTTTGGGATCAATACAGCGAATCATATTGATATTTTATTGAATTTCATGAATAGGTTGCGGGAGCTGACCTTGCACTAGAGTTGCCAATTTTTATAAGTTTGTTTGATAAGTAATAAAGTACTTATACACTTATACATATGAGTTAGTAGAAAAAAATATCAGTATTTTGAAAAAGCAAACATTATTATTTTTTATTACTTTCAATACAAACATATTTCTTAAATTCTCCGCGCTCGGGTTCGGTGAAGCACAATAAGATGAAAGGCTATTTTCATCTATGGATACCAATAATGATGAAAATAATATTTCTTAAACTTTTTTTATTGTACAGTACTATAGATCGATATAAAATATAATAAAGACAGTATTATACTGTACGGTTGGCAACCCTGCGTGCCACTACTACACAAATAAAATAAAAATACAATAACTGTAAGCTCTTTTTACAATACATAGTTGTCCTATTGTAGAAAGAGCTTACAGATTTTACATTCTCTTTGACGTCACACAACACAATTTCAATCATTTTAAATCTCCATTGTATTATTACTATTACACATATTTGTCGTGTATAATGTGTTTGCCGTGTAATTCAGATATAAAAGTGTTTTTCTTTCTTCTTTATAAATTAGTAGGTGCGTAATATTCCCAATACCAAATATAACAATAAAAACTAAGCTATACAAGTTCGACTATCAGTCTCCATAAAAATTATATTTTTGGAATGATAAATTATAAATAAGCGTTAAAAAAACTTAAATAAAATTGCAAATTAGTACTGCGAAAAATAAAAATAATTATTGATTAAATACATTACTTATAACAAACCATAGCGAATTCAATTATAAGGTCGCGTAATGGGCGAAATTCAACCCTTGTATACATATACGTATTTTAAAATTTTGTTCTGTACGTCAGCTGCTATATTTGACATTGTCACTACGAGTTTAAACAATGAATGTTTTATTTTATTTAATATATTTGTTACATATTATTATATAAAATCCTTTCTGCACTCCTCCTCCATGCAAACGTTAACTATGTCAAATCTAACACTCTTGCGCGCACAATATGCTTAAAATGAGTACAGTTTTCTATTCACATATTACTATATACCTAGATTAATCATCAGAATCATTCTATTCATCGTTTTCATATAATTTCATACAAAAATTATAAGAAAAGTGTTTTCAAAAGAGAGCGCCAAACATTACGCCAATGCTCATTACGCCAATGCTAACTGGTCGAGTTTTTTATAACATTGATTATTATCATCACGCGTTGTCATTTCATGACATGCTGAATCAAATGCGACATTAGTTTTATTTTCATACTTTTAAAGAGCACATCATTTTTGTTGATGTGAGTAAAATTAACAATAGACTATTACAGCAATCAAAGATATAAACAAAATTTTAAGCGTAAATATGTATTTATAGCATGGGCCGGCAAACGAGCAAGTGGGTCACCTGACGGTGAGTGATCTCTTTCGCTCTAGAATAATACCAGAAGTATTATGGATACAGCGCAAATGTTAAAGTAAAGAAATTTTGCTTGAGAGCGGGAAGGAGAGCTTGGGCCTCCCGAACTCACACTCATTGCACGAAAGGCAACAGCAAGCTATAATTTCACGTCAAATTTCGGGGAAATATTGATATAGGCCCGATCGACCCGGCCCGTTTATACTCTAAACAAAACTACTGGCTCTAAACTGACTCTACCATTTAAATGTTACCAAAATATACGCTTTAATAATAGGAATACATACGCTTTCAAACACAAACCATACACACAAATATAATAATCCAACGACAATATACATTCACACAACTATCGTAGCATAACATTTACAAAAATAAATACATTTTTAAAATTAAACATAAGATCAGATTGCTGAAAATCGGCGTTGTGGATTGTTCTGTAGCATAATGCTGAGTAAGATATTTTCCTGCAATTCTGTACATATTACAACTCTGTATACTTATATGTATATATGTTAATGTTATTGCTATGTACGGTTTCACATGAATATACTTCTTTATACTTTCTTGCGCTTTCCTTTTCATTATTCAAACCAATGCCAGTTCATTAGTGTTATACACTATATGCGATCCTTATCAGAGACCATGATCCGAACCAAAGATATTCTCGACTTCCAAATACGAAATTCGAATTTGGTTCGCACCAAATACTTTTTTGTGTACGGATCGGATTCAGTGCGTAAACACCTTTATGCTCTATGGCACATTCACAAGAGCCCTAACAATATGTAACACCTGCTAGTTCCGAGCAATATGGATATTGGATACCTAGCTATTGTATAACAATGCCAAATAGCGGAGTTTACATCACGCAATATAATGTAGCTGGCCTGAAGTTAGTCACGAGTGGCGTCGCGGCTATTAATATCAGAGACGAAATAATTACGGCGTAGAGGGTGGATGAAGTGACTTTTTAGGGTTCCACAGCCAAGTGATAAAAATGAAACCCGTAATTATAATTTCGTCATGTCACATGTTTAACTCAGAGACTATTAACACTATATGAACGAATGGATTCTATGAACCGCTACACAAACGTGTAGGGAAATTATGAAAAAAAATGGGGTGACTCCATACATGTACCTACTGAGGGATAGAACATTTTTTTCATTGCACATAGCCATTTGTGGTATCATCGGATAAGTATTTATAAATGGTATATATTTTCAATAAGCTAGGTTGTATAGTTTTTGAGATATGGGATATTTTACGTTACCTCACACTTTTTATAGCTGAAGTCGACAAACGAACAAGTGTGTGACCTAATCGTAAGTAATGTCACGGCCCATGAACTGCCACACTACCAGAAGTATCATGCATGTGTTGCTAACCAAAAAGGAAAGGAATGGGGATTGCGAAGGGTAGAGGAGATATTTTGTACGGATATTTCACTGATCGAACGAAACGTAATAGCAAGCTACTACTTAACGACAATTATCTGACTTCTAACTTCAGCCCGGCCCAGTTATTTTGCGTGTACTTTAAATAACATAATATAAAGTAGAACTAGTAAACATGCTACAAATATATCAGTCTTAAAGCCAATAAATACATAACACTAACATACATAGAGAACAAAATACATTACTGACTCTACTAACCAACACCGTTATTAGTGACTAATGAAGGTACTTCAAAAAAAATCTGAAACCTGTTACATAATAATATAATAATTAGTTATTAAAACGTGCGACGTGAAAAAAAAAAAAAGAATGACTTAAGGCATAAAATAACTTATAATAACTATACATAACCGTAACCAAGCAATATTTGTTCTGTTAGTTTTTAAAACTTCTGAAAGCAATAAAAATAAAATACATTTAAATACTGGAAGGATTAATAAATATACTAAATATTTTTCTGTTAGAGATTACAATTGCAAAACATAAGACTTATTTACATTTATCATTCTGAAGCTTCATCTTGAGGAATCGTCCAGAGTGTTAAGTTTAAAATGCCTGTCATCTAAAGAGATGGAAAACCATGAAACATATTGACCCCCCAACTATCTTTTGATGAAATGGTCGTTCCTCGACAGAAGATTCAACAAGAGCGACGGCACAGTGAAAATGCTAACCAATACGTTCATTTATATGAAATTTGGGGACAGTATCAATGTGCGTTAAGTGACACAGAACTGGATAAAAATATATAAATAAACTAGCAGACCCGGCCACGAGTTGCTGTGGCTAAAGTATATGTTAAATTATATTGTAGTAAACTATTCAATACAGTATGCGCCATCTATGGGATACTTACTCAATCTAGCCGATAAATTACCTTACATCGCCATCTGTTAGAATCTTATGGAACTCACTAATAATTATAACTCTGTCATATAATAAACAAATAATTTGTAATAAAAAAATATTGCGACTATAAATTGTGATATAAACTATTCTATCTCTCAAGTTGGATCAAACTGCACACAGTTTGCAAAATTTGATTAAAATCGGTCCAGTAGTTTAGAAGTTCATCACGGAAAACAACGTGACACGAAATTATACTGAAAATACACATGATGAATGATTGTTCTGGATTATTCACTTTACATTATGAAGGCACATTAAATGATATAATCCCACTTGAGCCAATCTATAAATGACATTGGTCTTTTCATCTCCCCATTCAAAATATTATTGCTGTAACCGAACATCGCCATGTTATGATAGGTAAAATAGTCCTACGAAGCTTCAATTAACTTAACACTTGTAGCAAAAATATAACATTATCCTTATTGGGATTGCAAACTATACAATTGAAACAACAATGTATTACTTTTGTTCTTTAATCTTCACCTGCCCTTATCCCAATGGGGTCGGTGTAACATGCCTTTTGACATGTCACAGAAAAAAATTACTTATAGTTTTTACGACCGACCGCCTGCCTCTCGTTAACCCCTCTGGGGAGTTCATAAATTTACTTTTGTTCTTTAGAATAGTTTAATAATAATATCAGCTCTATATTATACCTCTCCCATTGTTGGGCAAGAGCCCCCTCTTTTCATAAGAGGGAATAATCCTTAGTTTGTACTACGCTAGCATAATGCGGAAAATGTGTCTGCTTCCTTAGATATTCAGTTTTCGACTGTCTCAGTGGCAGTAATTCGTACGCAGTACTATGCTGAGGTCTCGGGTTCGATTACCGGGTCGGATAAAAGTAATATTGGGCCTTTTTTGCCCTGAGTCCGGTATTGTGCCCGGTATGACTATAAGCTCACCCCCATCACATCATGTCATCACATTTGAGACAGAGCTATGCATTAGTCATATAATAATTTATTGCGCACTTTACTTCTGACTATTGGTAAAACAACCTTTAATAATACCTTAGTATCTAATATATTGTTAAAAAAAACTCATATATACCTGTTATATATGTATAGCGATGACCCTTTCATTAGAAAACGGTACATAATTCGTATCACGCTCTCCGGGCGTTTGGATCTCCTACAAGAATTCACTGAAAGACTTGTTTAGTCTTATAGAGCCACACTGATCCCCTAAAATATATATTTCATACAGTCATGCGAGATTCGAAGAAATATTTATTTAATCCCTTATAACACAGGACTGATTTTCCTATAAATATTGTTCATTTTAGTCTTCCGGCATAATATATTGGATTTTGTACAAAAGGTTTTTTTTTTTAATTTTTCAGAGGGTTGCTGCTATTGCTATACTGGCGGCCACCCATTAATTGATTGTACAAAATGTTGAGAACCCTAATCATAGCAATCTTATTCGCAAAAGTGTATATAAACCTATACATTTAACATATACATAATACATGGTATTGAACAATCACATAAGAATAATCTTAATCAACTAATCATACATTCATGCCAGTGATCCCATATTTAACAGGTTCTGAAGCCACATTGTATAGTCCATTCACTGTATTATCCGTTAAATCACAAACACCGTTGCAATCACCATTCCTGTATATATTATTTTGTGTCAATTCATTAATAGAGTCCAGAAGGTGTTCGAAGAAGTTCGGAAAGTTGTCATAACTGGGGAACACATTTATGTCGATAACCGCATGGTTGCCCGATACATTATCTATAACGACATCGACACCGGCTAACAGTAAACCGATTTTTTTCTTCAACACTTTAATGATTGTCCTTATCTTGTCCTCGTTAATCGTCATCGTCAGATCCGACTTATCATGTGGATCTAAAATAGAAAGTGTTGATTGACTGTCCGCTTTACACACTTCACCCGTGCTGTAATATATCGGCTCTAAATCTGCTGACGGGGAGAAATTTTTCACACTCGGCCGCAAGCTAATATGGTATCTGTAAATAAAAATAAATTACGACTAAATATAGCGCAAGTAATATGAGTGGTTGAGCCACAATGTAGACAGTTTTGTCTTCAGCATGATTGGAACGACTCGACCGCTTTGTTAGCATTGTCTCACAAAAAACTTTGTGCTTGCTGTAGAAAGCTTGCTGCTGGGTTTCGTAAGGTAGTGAGATATCCGGTGGCCCAATTCCCCGCTTCCCTTTCCCAATGCCTTAATTATCCCGTCTCTTTACGGTCGGCAACTCGCCTATGCTTCGTCTAGTATTGTGGGTGTACGTGGGCGGTGGAGATCACTTACCATCAGGTGACCCACTTGCTCGTTTGTCGATCTACGCTATAAAAAAAGTAATATCTATGTATATAATTTTCGTATTCATAAATGTTACTATGAGGCCTAATAGTGAGCGCGAACGCGAGACCATTCCTCTAAACGACATTGGCAAGTTTTTGGCGCTAAAAATAACAGACCAATTATGTACACAGAACTTAACACCTGGCAAAGAGCGTACTTAAGTGTTGTTTGTGAATTCGGACATGAGTAATGAAATACGGACGATTTTAGGTTAGAATACTGATGACACATACCTATATAAACCTGACTGTTCTCACTGAGTGTACCTTCACAATCTTTGTACCTGACTAGATAGAGACTACTACTGCACCGTAGAAATGGTGAAAACTCGCCATAAAGACACATTGCAGTATGTCAGTGTATACACAGCTTGTTCAGACCAGCTTAATTCTGGCGTTCAAGAAACGCAACGCCTTTCGACAACCGACATTATATTTCGATTGCACATATCCATTATACCTACCATTAGGTACAGTGTAGTCACTTTGCCGTGTCAGAATAAAAAAAACAGTCACACACATAGTCGTGATCCCAACCTAGGTTCTTAAACTGAAACCGGTTCTTAAACTGAAACCGGTCCCTAACCTGAGTCGTGGGTATCACGGAATACGAGGGACTTACGACCCCACAACACCTAAACCCGAAATATTCGTTGACCACACGATGTTTCTTAGTGCGGGAATCAAAACCACGGCCTCTCGCTTCGCAACCAACTACTAAACTAACTACGCCACGGAAAATATTACAGTAATGGCTTCTTATGTTTCGCGAATATTACTCATTGGAATAAAACTAATTTAAACGGATTTTATCGCGGTTTTTTAAGACATTTCAGCCTTCGTGGTCACGGGGCGGACTGTGTGGGTCCTCGAAACGTCGGGATTAAAATTAATAAAAAACCGCGATAAAATCCGTTTAAATTAGTTTTATTTCAATATTACAGTAGTTTAAAAAAAATACTCACCTATCACCTACTAAGAAAACTTTATGCAGAACAGCATTATGATTCACAAAGCTCTGGACCACACACGGAGGTTTACATACGTTCAAACCTTTTTCATTGAATATGATTATCATATCATGGGCTGATTTCGAGCCATGTGCTAACGTAGGTTTACACACTACTGGAAACGTGACACCTCTTCGCCTCATGATTTCCATATTGAGTTCAATGTTATTTGTGGTAAATTCGGCAAAATTAGGCGTGAAAATTCCTTGATTTCTGAACGACGGTTCCTCTTGTAGTATTGAGTAATAGCAATGCCTGGAAGTACATTGGAATATATTAAAAAATATATTGTATTAAAAGTCCAGACATTTTATACAGGGTTATTTTTAAAACACCAGCAACCTCGCAGGGGTAGATAGCTGTCCCCATACGGAACAACTTTTGTTCTACGAGTTTGGATATAACTCAATATATTTAAAAAAAAATGATTTTACAAGTTTTTGTGGTGTCGTATTTTTCTTCGTAGTATGCGGCGTGCGCGCGCGACTCAAAGGCGCCGCTCAGCTGAGCGGCGCGTCGACCTTCAAAGGAGCTAGTCCGGTTCCCCACGCTTAGCGTATTTGTTTACGTAAAGTGCGATGCGCGTTGTAACAATCAAGACGGAAATTAAATGAATACTTATTTTTGTATGAAAATAAAATCTAACAAATTATCAAAAGTCGTAGAACAAAAGTAGTAGCTTATAACCTTAGGAATCTACCCCTGCGAGGTTGCTGGTGTTTTAAAAATAACCCTGTATACCTAAACAAAAATTGACTAGGCGCGTCTTCTATGTGGTTGAGCGACACTAGGCAGTTTTGTCTTCAGCGTGATTGGAACGACTCCACCGGGGTGTTACCATTGTCTCACAGAAAACCGATGTGAAATAGCAACTTGCTTCTGGGTTTCGTACAATGAGTGAGATATGCGGAGTAGACGAATAAAAAAATATATATAGTAGGATGAAACCCGTCGAAAAAGGAAGAGAAAAATGAAAGGAAAAATAAATTACGGGCGATCTGGGTAAAAAACGGTTTATCTCGATTTCTGGCAAAACTACAAGTCCTATGAATAAAAATTAAATGGCAAAGTTGTAGGTTATAAAAAGATCTTGAAATTTGTATATACACTTTTTTCACATAACTTGAAAATGTATGTGAAAAATTATTATTTTTTCACAAAATCTGTAAATAGCCAATTTGAATTATTCTTTTATAATGTTGTATTTTGCTATTTGTTAAGTTAACATTTACTTGTACATACTGAAACAAGAGCTAAATAAATATATGAAATCTTACCTATTTAGCAACAACCTGACATGGTTCAGTGGATCAATGACGGTTACATTTGGATGGTTTGATAAAAACTGCTCCACTCGACTGATTATTGATAATGCCTGAATACAAAAACAATCAATATTATAAGAAGAGTTTGAAAAGGTCACTTAAAAACAATTACAGCTAACAGCTTTTCTATGTATATCAATTAAGGTAGCTACTAAAATCTAGTGCTGTGTTATAGTTCGTGCCATATAGCATTTTTCTGAGCTGGCCACCTTATTCTCACTATGCAGGCAATGCAATTGATTCACATTTATTACTTCACACATTTATGAATATAACAAGTTACAAGTATTTAATTGGCAATGAATTAACGATTTGTTTCTTTGTGTTCTTAAAAAACTTAAAAGACACCTCACCTTAGTGTCACCCTGATCAGCTGCAGCAATTATATCTGTAAGTTTATGTAGGAATATGTCAATATGACCTTGTTCTTCTAATGGTCTGTCCAAGTTCAACTGTAAAGTATAGGAAAATCACATTAACTAAGTGATCATTGAAAAGTATACATTCATACAAAAATCACAATAAAATAAAAAGTTTACTGTGAAGTATAAAAAAAGCAGATTAAATAAACTAACCAAGCGTAAGTCAAACTTATGCAAGCAGCAAGGGTGGCTTCATATCACCACTCTCTTAAATAATGATTGTTCTTAATGGCTTCTTATATTTCACTAACATTACATATTAAAATTAAACTAATTTCAAGGGATTTTATTATGGTTTGCTTTTATTTTTGGTCCTGTCTTTCCGAAAGTCTTTCTGCCTTCATGGTAACATAAACCATGATAAAATTCATTTCATTTAGTTTTATTTTAATGAATATTTGTTATTGTTTATTTTTTTATAATTTGCTAAAAAATCTGCCATAACACATTCTGAGAAATTTTCAGCCAGTTTACTCTCACGGCTCAAAAGATTAGAGCCCTTCAAACTTAGGACAGCTAGACAGATTATATAGGCTTACTAATACACACAGCCTCTGTGGTGCAGCAAGCTAGTACTTGTTGGGAAATAAGAGGCCACAGGTCCAATACCCACATCAAGATAAATGTTTGTGTGATTGACAAATATTTTTTTCACATTTGGGTGTTGTAAGACCCAAAGTATCTCTAGTTCCTGATATCCTTGTACTAACTTATACTAATTAAGACCTTTTAAATGTTTTGAATTTCAATTAGTATTCACAGTGATGGTCTAAACTGGTTTTGCAAATAAAAAACTAGCCACTATGTGATTAGTATTCAATAACATAATTTTATTCAAATATTGCCTAACATCAACCTCAACTTAAGGACACAATATGACTCAATAAATACAATTATTGCCACTTATTTTTTCCAACTGATTCAATATCATGGCTTATAATTAACCCAGATAATAAAACATTGTTTTATATTTTAGGATTCTTTTTTTAGAAACCATATTTTCTAAATAATTTTAATTTTGTTATCTTTATAGGATTTCTTTTATGTAAACTTTTCTATTGCTTAAACAGACTGGCATGTTTGAGGTGACAACCGATTAACTCAATGTATGTCGATGTCACTGTTTCTTTGACTGAACTGGTCTTACCATCAGTAATGCAGTCACTTTGCTATGCTTGAATAAAAAAATCAAATACTTATTCAAGCAGAGGCTACTACCCCATTATTTGTTTGACTTCAGCCACTAGTTTGGTATTATAAGATTTGATGAGTACCTTTTACCATAATTTAAAACAAAGAACATAATTTACAATATATAACAGAAAATTATTATAAAAAATGCCTTTTGAATACACAAATACATGACACAAAATCACACATTAAAGGAAAATCAGTGAGGCTCAAGTAGTTCTAAAGTACGGAAGTCGGAAATCATTTAAACACGTTGGTTTACCTTTACAATGTTGTAACCATGAGAAGCACAGGCGTTAATAAGTTCTTTCCAGTTGAGTTTTTGACTCTTTTTCTCAGACATCCATATTCCTATCGTTTTAATGTTATCAACTTCATCTTCCATGGTGCTGTGGCTGTCGTAAAATAATAATTTCGAACTATTAAAATAAGTCAATATCTTGGCCTTTTGGAGACTGAACCAATTCATTAACAATTTGACTATCAATGTTATTAAATTATTAATCACTTATATATTAGAAACTAGTCAGACCACAAAAAAAAAAACTTTATTAGCAAGAGAACGAAAATATTAGTTTTTGTTTTCGCCTTTCAACAAACAACAATTTCGACTAGGGATGTTCGCACTTCGCAGTTCAATTAGTACAAAGTTTTAAGTTGCTTACACTTGAAACAATTACACATTACAATTACAATTGAATTTATTTAAATTAATGAGACTTCCCATTGCTGGATATGAATATGAACTTAAAATTGTCAAATATCCTGTATTTTCAACCTATTTCATTCAAATGGAAGAGGCTTTTTTGGAAGTATTTCTTTTTTTAATTTAATATTTTTCAAACTATGCGTCAAATGTAAAACGATTTTGGTATGCTGTTAGGTCTTTCTCCAACGCGATGGTGCTCTCATATAAGTTTGTTTAATATTTCATGCTCCGACGCGACGATGTATTAAGGGAAATGGAAGCTCCTAAGATTTTTGACACGCTATTATTAATCCTACTAATATTATAAACGCCAAAGTTTGTAAGTATGGATGGATGTTTGTGACTCTCTCACGTAAAAACTACTGAATGGATTTTAATGAAACTTTACAATACTATAGCTTATACATCAGAATAAGACATAGGCTACTTTTTATCCCGGAAAACGCAGATCACGCGGGTGAAGCCGCAAGGAAACATAATCATTAATAAATGCACGGCCCTTTCACTTGTAACAAAACCTGGTAAGTACAAGTACAGTGTAAAAAAAATACCAGGTACTCTCCCACCAGCCATGCTTTTAGTATTATGATAATTAAATTTATGATCATTTTACATCCGTGAAAACATAATCACCTCTTTAAGATGGCAACATTGATACTAAAATTAAATAATAATTTAAATAATTTGTATTAATTTGTAAGGAATAGTAAGTTAGGCAAGGAAAGATAAAAGCCGTTTAAATTAGTTTTATTTCAATGTGGAACATTCACGTAAACGTAAGAAATCATTAGGCAAGGAAAGGTTACGATATTTAGGGAAAAGTTGCCCAAATGGTCTCATTTAGGGTTTTTTCTGTCTGATATGGGGGAATTTCAGAAAACATAATCTGGAAACCCTTAACCCTATAATGACATTTGATACAGAAATCAAATTTGTTTTGGTTATTTTAAATTTTGATTCGTAATTTGTAAATTGTGTAATATAAAATGTCTCTTAATGAATTTGATCCCAATGTTAAAGGTCGCATATTAGATGTGCTTGTAGAACTTAACGAAGCTGAGTTGGCATCTATTGAAAAATGGTTTTGTAGTCATGCATATAAAAAAGGTGGGTTTAAATGCTATCCAAATTTTGTACTTGTAGTAAGTTGGTAGTAATCTGGCCCGACCACAATATACCTTTTGCCACTCACTGCAAGACAATGTTTTTTTTAAATTACATATGTAATTCTAACCTAAATATTTATATATTACAAAACTTTATAATATAAAGTACATTCACGCGGTTATGTTTATATTTAAATTGCATGTATAAATTGGATTTGCACTCTTAAATCCTAGTTTACTTGAAATAGCACAATATTTTAAGCAAATCTATACTTATTTCATTACTTTTCCTGACTAATTCATAAATGCAGACCTAAACTGCTGGGACTACAAACTTGAAATTTTGTCTTTTATGTTGTAAGCCATGATAGAAGCATTTTTTGTCAATTCGCCCCCGAGGTTTTAGAATAGGAGATGAAGGTTGGAAGTATGTTGAAGATGGTGTATAAATTCCCACAGGCAGACCCATGTGTAAGTGCTAGTTTCAAATATACATGTTAATTAATGGTCCTTTTTAGATTTAGAACAAAAACGAACATTAGATACTTCAAATGAATTGTTAAAAAAGATTGGGGATACTATAAAGGATCTTGTTCCTTTTGAAGCTGAAATGTCATCAGAAACTATAATCCCGCCAACAATAGGAGAACAAGCAGATTGTAATGCAACAAATACCTTGCATGTGGATGAATTTCTTTATGATGAGGATGATGTGGCTGAACTTGCAAAGAAAGGAAATATAAGGAGGCACTATTGTTTAGATTGTGGTTCTCGAAATATTGAAGTAAGTGTACTCTTGATTAAATGCAGCAAATAAGGCTATTTGTTAAACTGCTAGATCTCAATAGTGTTCAATCCATGAACATAAATTTTTTTGTTTATTTTTAATATAGTGGCAACACTGTTGTGCTGGCAATTATATACAAAAAAAATGGTGTAAGCGCTAGTTTGTACTTGTTTCATATAATAAAAGTTTATTCATAAAAACTCATGTTGGCACAGACTGACAAAATTAAAGATGCAGGTGCAAAACCAGCCACAAAGGCATACACCGCAATTTTTTATGTTATAACATAACATTACTGTTAACTTACACTTGATTTAACAGTGAAAACAAACATCCCAAGCAAAACTGCCTAACTGCAATTCTCCAAAAATGTATATAGCTTGTGAATTCTACCAACCTGCATTAGTTCAGAGTAGTGACTACTCAGCAGAAGAGAAAGCCTGAAGCCAGCACTGGTACATTATAATACAGAACATAACATTTATGATGTTCTTTTTCAGGATCTAACATTCATTTCACATTCTATGTCAAAACAAGAATTACAATACATTTTCAAAGTTCTACTTCCAAGGGACTTGGAAGACAAGCAGTTGCTAGATGTTGGATCAAGATTGGGGACAGTGCTTTATGGAGTATGATCAGTTTAAAAATATATAATAATTTAAATACAATTGAATGAATAACAAAAATACTTTTTTAACTGCTGAGAGTCAGGCTATTTGTGTTTAATGCACTGATAAGACTTTATCACTAAAATATTTTGAATAAAGTTGAAAGATGTTTGTTTTGTAACCAAACATACAAAAATTTGAGGACACAGTGGTACTACTTGTCCATATTAGACACACTACTATCAGTAATCTTTAACCCTTAATCGGATACGAGCTATTCGCGGCGATATGTTGGGATATTCAGTTAATTCTGTTTAATTATAGTCTAATTATGATATGTAAACATAAAAGTTAAAAAAAAATTAATGGGATCAGTATTTTTTTTAGGTGGCTAATATATGACCGTTGTCTGATAACGATTCCTAAATGTGGCAGCTATATGACCATTGTCTGAACAGGAAAATAAAACTTTGTTGGCGTATAAAATGAAAATGTATTATTTTTATATTTGCTCTTCTGAATTTATCGCTAAATGAAATTTTTTGAAGCAATCCTTAACACATACAGATACGCCACAGTGAGAACATTTTATATTTGATCTTTTGGCATCTTTTCGCGTTGAACAAAACTTGCAACGCTTATAGGTAGGTATTTTGTGCTTCTGGAAAGTGAATTCCGACGCTCTGAAGCCGAACTTCATCGCGGACGCCGAAATTTCTTCCTTTCTTATTTTTAAAAATAATTGGTCTCTTCTTCTTGCACAAGAAGTCGCTAATCAGCGCTCTTGCTAAACGCAAACGAAATTTCCGATGGGCCAACATCGGACCAATTTTCCAAAATATAAGTAGTGCAGTATCAGATAGTGGCCTACTTGATGACATCTTGCCCTATAAAAATAAACAATTAGGCAATAACAATAAAAACGAAAATTATTTACACATATTGACAAAATGCCCTACAACGATACTTTCGTTATTTCAAAAATTTACTTCTACTAACGTACAATGGTCATATATTAGCCACATACTTTATGAACATATTTTAGATATAATTATTACTGAAAGCAACTAATTTTATACACTCAATACCTAACAATATCATAAACTTTACAAATAAGTATCTCTTATTTACTTATCGGATTTTTTCCAAACACAAATCAAATATTTATGAATAAATCACAATTACGGTACAAAATTTATAAATCTTCGCAGGAGTTTTGATTTTGACAGTCAATGACAAAGAATATATATTATTTCTTTTACCGCCACTACCAACAATCAAAAGTTTAATAATCGTTCTAGTAGCTAAACAACAATAAATGGAGGTTGCGTTAAAATTTTACTTTTTTTTCTAAAAACATAGCGATCGATCGAATGTGGCATGTATTCTACCATTGTTTGATTAAGGGTTAAACTGTAAGGAATATTTTTTAGTATCCCCTTAAATATTATCAGTATCATATAAATCAATAATAACCATTTTTTGGAAATATTAACTGTATTTTGTTTGTTTCATATTCTTATGTAAATTTTCATTATTTTGTACATAAACAATTCTATATTGTATTGTATAAAATGCACCTGTAACTTATTTTAAAGTTTACTGTTAAACTTTGAGGCCTACACAGACATAGATCTAATTGAGATCAGTGTGTAGCCTACACCTGAAAAACCTTAATATCTTGTACATTCTTTTTCAGGCATATTATCTATCAAATGTGGGAAAAATTATAGGAATAGAAATGAACAAAGAATTGTGTGAAGTTCAAGAAAAAATAATTGAACAATATTCCATGGATAATAAACGGATAAAAGTGATCCACTCTGATGTTATGGAAGCTGGTGACATTGTCGCCAATTCAGATATTATAATAATTAATGTCCTGGACTTTTTTGTTGACAATCAGAAACATAAAGATATGTGGTATTTCTTCAAGAAGTATACAAGAAAAGGAAGTTACATAGTATTAAATAGAAGCACAAGAGATACTTGGATTAATTTAGAAATATTTGATGATTTTATTGATTGGTTAAGCATAAGTAAAGTAAATCAGATGGAAAATGAAATATTTTGTCAAGTAGAGGATTACAGTCATATTCATTTGTATAAGGTTAAATAATAAAATATCAGACTTCAATTAGCATTTTTACTACCTGTGGAAAAATTATAATACTTAATATATTATTTTATTGCTTATTCTGATAAAATAGTAGTTTGGACTAATCTAACCATTTTGTCAGTAATTAACAAGTAAAGGTATAGGTATACCTCTTAATTACTAACAATCGATTTTTTTATTTCCAGAGTAATAAGCTAATGCAAATAAATCTAATCATATAAATTAATATAAAGCTTTGGCCTCATTACAATTTTACTTTTTATTGTTCAGGCTTTGGCAACTTTGAAAATGGAAAACACAACAATCTAGTTCTTTCTTTTTTTTTTTTTTTTTTTTATTTATGGCTTTCGCAGTATTATGCATTTAGCCAGTGTCAAGTATAATTTATTCTCAAGTATTTTACAAGAACGATGAAACACGGGTGCGGTCGATTTCAAGGTCTTGTCGGAGTTTTGGTGTTAACTCCTTTCAGTACGATTCTTAATTCACTTATTTCAATGTTTCCATACACTGTTCATCGCCGTCAATGTTTATTGAACAAATCCACACCACTTTTATACAACAAACACAACTCTAAACTAGTTTATGAAATAAATTAAAATAAGCGATGAACTGCACTGTCAGAATTCCCGCCAAAACTCCAAACAATCTAGTTCTTGGTTCCAAAATCCAACCTAACTTTTTTTTTTATGGCTTTCGCAGAATTATGCATTTAGCCAGTGTCAAGTATAATTCATTCTCAAGTTATTTTTACAAGAACGATGAAACACGGGTGCGGTCGATTTCAAGGTCTTGTCGAAGTTTTGGTGTTAACTCCTTTCAGTACGATTCTTAATTCACTTATTTCAATGTTTCCATACACTGTTCATCACCGTCAATGTTTATTGAACAAATCCACACCACTTTTATACAACAAACACAACTCTAAACTAGTTTATGACATAAATTGAAATAAACGATGAACTATGCTGTCAGAATTCCCGCCAAAACCCCCAACCTAACTTAGGGAGACAAATAATGGGGTATCAGAGACAAATAATGGGGCCCATAGTCATATTCTCTTTGTACCTACGTGGTACGTGCTACGGCCAATTTAGAAACTTGGATGGTAACAAAATATCAACATAAAATGAAATATCGATATGTTAAAGAAAAAGTATCGATACATATTGCATTTTTTGAGTCATGCACATTGCAACATAAAGGCCGCATAATACGGATAATGAAAAAAGTGTTACACCGACGGAACACAAGCAATATTACAATTCACAAATCAAATTAGGCGGATATCTTTAATTTATGTAGTTATAAATCCAGTAAACAAAAAGGTCACCAACCCAAGAGTAAACTGCATAGTGGTGGGCGTTCGTGGGACGTCATTCGTAATTGAATAAATCTATATGTAACTTTTTGAATGTAATAATATAATGATGTTGATTTATTTACAAAATGTGTATATCACATGACTCGGAAAATCCAAATTTCATACTGTTCTGTTTCTTGTGAGTTCGACTTGCTTGAAGAAAATCTTCTAAAAAGCATCATACTGAAAGGAATTAACACCAAAATTCTGGCAAGACCGCAGCCGTGTTTCATCTTTCTTGTAAATTAAAGGAATATCAAAAAATATCTATGACTGGCTCAAAAGACAAGAATTCATAGCCGTAAAATAATTAAAAAATGACCGTCATTGTCAAAAAGGATAAACGAAATAAAATGGCGGCGCAATTTGTGAAGCCCTTACTAGGTATTTCAGTGCTGTAAAGTGGAATTGTCTTGAGTCCAAGTCTGCTTTCTATAAACCTAAATTCCAATACTAATAAAATAATGTGGCACGAAGCAAGAAAACAGGAGCGTATGATACGCGGTATGATCGTTGATTATCGACGAAGGGCGGAGCGTAGAAAAGATTTCTACGAAAAAATTGTACGCAAGCACTATACATAAATTATTATAAAATACCGTGCTTTTTGTCATACTACTGGATATAATGGAAACACAATAAGAATAATTCGAACATAACACTTTTCAGAAAGCAGAACCGACACAATTTTTGCAACTGCATGGGAGGCCATGCAAAATTCATTTAGATCCAGCTATCGCTGCGGCTGGGGAAGGTCCAGCTATTATGTGAGTATTAGTATTATAAAAATATGCTTTCTGTACATTATTCCATAGTTTAAAAATATATCATAACAGTGTAAATCAAGATATTGTATACAATTTTTCTATATATATTATTTATAACATATCAATTTTATAATCAGTACGTCGTTTACTGGTTTGTTATAAATAATATTAATAACACCCAACAGTCACACACATAGCTTTGACCCTACACTAATTTACAAATAACTTGTGTTGGGAATATCATAAACTTTGAGAGACCATCAGTTTGAGAACACTCAGACCAGAAATGACTGTTTCTCTTGGTGTGGGTCTAGAATCTGCAGTTCTATTTCATAGCCAATTACAATGAAACATAGTTGGCCCAGATTTAGGTATGAGCAGAGTCCTATTACTATTGCCTTACCGAGATTAAAGGCTGGTGGGAGTCAGGGGTTGGCTAATTTCATCCCAACCACAGTATTTTGTGCATATATACAGGGTTAATTTTAAAACACCAGTAATCTCGCAGGACCAGATAGCTGACCCCATACGGAACAACTTTTGTTTTACGAGTTTGGATATAACTCAATATATTAAAAAAAAAAATGATTTTACAAGTTTTTGTTGTGTCGTGTTTTTCTTCGTAGACTGCGGCGCGGCGCGGCGTGCGCGCACGACATCAAAGCCGGCCGTCAGCTGCTTGGGCGTTGACCTTCAAAGACGCTAGCCCGGTTCCCCACGCTTCGCGTATTTGTTTACGTAATCTGCGATGCGCGTTGTAACATTCAAGACGGAAATTAAATGAATACTTATTTTTGTATGAAAATAAAATCTAATAAATTACACGGGTCTACAAAAAAAAATTCGTTCTTTGTCCTAAAGTTTATTTTATGATTTTTCGGTTAATTATGCCCAAAACCGAAAAGAAAATACCTTTTTTTGGTATAAAGTTTGCTTTTGTGATAGTTACAGTAATAATACTCATTTTTGAATTTTTCATACATTTTAATACATTTAAAACTACTGTGCGATCAGATTGAGGGTTTTTACGTTCAAAAAGTGCCGCTAGATGGCACTCGAGTGATAAACAACGATTAGGTGTTTTGTAAAAGTCTAAAAATATCGTCGCGTAAGTTTAAATATGATGCTGATGCATTTTTTTATATATATGGTCAATCTATTAAAGTTTGCGATGTAAAATACGAACTGAAGACATCTGACGTTCTCTGTGAAGCGTACAAAGCATATTTTGCCTGTCTTGTTCGGCATCAAGACAATCCATGGGCTCCACGTGTTGCTTGTAGTTATTGTAAAAGATGTTTGGTAGGTAAGCAATTTTTTATTAAGCAGTGAATCAAATATGATAGATATATAAATTTTTATTGAAGTGAAACTTCTTTAGAATCGTTGTGCTTTGAAACTCGATGAAACGAAAATGCGTCACGACAAAGACATAACATATTCAAAAATAGGATTTAGCCTGCGAGAGAATGAGATAGATTACAAGTCAGAAGCAAAAGTTAAAGCTGGGGTTTTTGATGGTCCGCAAATTAGACAGATTTTCGCCGATGAAAAATTTCCCACGTTGCTGAATCGTACTCAAAAAGCGATTTGTTTTATTTCCAACGTTGCTGAATCGTACTCAAAAGGCGATTTGTTTTATTTCCAACGTTGCTGAATCATACTCAAAAAGCGAGTAGTTTTAAAGCAGTAGATTCTGGATTTTTAGGAAATAACAAAGCTAAAAACTACTTAGTTGACGATATGCTAAAAAAATATTAAGGCCATGCTCTGTAGGATGTCATTAAAAGTACATATGCGGCATTATCATTTAGATACATTTAAAAACAACATTAGAGCGTATTCAGAAGAGCAAGGAGAACGTTTTCATGAGGACATTATGAGCTTTGAACAACGTTATCAAGGCCAATACAATGAAAAGATGATGGGAGAATATATTTTGGGTTTAGTGAGAAAAAGTACTTATGGACATAAAAGAAAAGGTAAAAGCGTGCACTTTTAAATTATTTTCCACTTATTGTAAGTTATTTTGATAATAAAACTTAATAAATAATAATAAAAATATTTATTTGAAACGTTTCATCTTCAATAAAAAATTAAAGCCACAGATTTTGAAAGATATCTTTAAATCGGCCTCCTCAATACAAAAGCAAACTTTTTCATGTCATATATATTTTTTTCGCCTAATTACGACCTAAAATATCGAAATAATATGATTTAAAGTCAAGGTCAAATTTTGTGTTGACCCGTGTTATCAAAAGTCGTAGAACAAAAGTTGTAGCTTATAACCTTAGGAATCTACCCCTGCGAGATTGCTGGTGTTTTAAAAATAACCCTGTATAGTACATATAGTTATCATTATGGTTTGTTTCAGGATGCCATGGCAAGGTGATTCAAACAACATGATAGATCGTTTTGATGTCCGTGCACATCTGGACATAATACCTGAGGTAAAAAACCCTGACATACCTCCAGAAGATCTTGGTCCTGAGGAACGACAGTGTAACTATGAGAGATATAGAATTTTGGCACAAAATGTGTTCCTTGGAATAAGTAAGACTTTATATTAATATTTACATAGTTGAATATTTCTTCGTTTGAGATAGTGAAGAAAATGGATTCATAAAAAAAGTTGTTCCTAAGTAAATCATTAATATCAGACGAGCAACAATAGTTTTTGCAAATACTGATTTTTCTACAATAATAGAGAGCCCTCTTATACTATGCAGTTACGTAATTTCACATGTGTTTGAGTGTGTTAATTCACGATCTGACTGCAACAGTTAGACTTGAAGAGCTATACAACTATTGATTAGCTATATTGAATAGTGTATAAGATGTATAAAATTTAATGCTTATTTTTTTAGGTGAAGATAAATTTCTTCAACAACTTGCAATTGAAGAACAATTTGGCGTAACAATAGAAGAAAAAGAATTACAAAAGGAAAAACTGCATGAGAAGAAAGGCATTGGTGCAGCCATAGGATACAATTATAATGACCCAGGATCACATCCATCCTGCTCGACTGGTAGATTTAGATTCCTTATACCACATTGTTGGCAGTAAAAAAAAGAAAAAAAGTACAATCTGTGATGCTTGCAGGGTATATTATGGGCTAGGATGCGCTATAGCATAATAAATGTGGTATTCTTAGTGCATTGAGTGTTAAATTACAGGCCCCGAGGTTAAAAAGGTGGATAATAAAGACTCTGATGAGGAATCTGATTTCGAGATCATTGATGTTGACCTGAGCATCGATGTGAACAAGATGGAGGCATCACAGGTGAGTTGTCATTTGAATAGTCATGGCTTTGTAATATAAAATTCTGTGGTATCATTTCTGTTTATGGGCCAGTGTTACACTTACCATCAGGCAAGCAACCTGCTTGTTTTTACATTTGGTTAAAAAATAATAATAACATTTCATGAATACAAGCTTTTTCACCTAGTAGTACTTATTTGTAGCTTTCGTATGGTGAATATAAATCTGTGTTAGTCACTTATGTACAGTATTATAATATAGGTTTTCAGCCATCTTTGTCTACTACAGAAATACAAATTCAAGATCTAATGACTGACTTGTCGCAACATTTAAGATTATGTATTTATTTTTTGTGGAGTTGATAGCCTATTCATTCTAATTAGTAAAAAAACAATAATTGCTGAAGTGCATAATTTTAATCATAGTACTGGTATAAGCTTCTTAATGTTACCTCAATCCAGGCCGGTTTACCTGTGTGCCATATTATGATTAAAAACATAACTCTTAAATTGACCAAAATCTAAACTTTCACATTACAACATGTAACATCACATCTAAGTTACGGTTTTGGCTGAAGATCTTGTTTAGGTTGGACACTATATGTCACAAAATGTGCTGTTACTATTGATGAAGCAATCTATGCTAGTTATTCCCAATCGTTTATATAGTGTCGGAACATTTATTGTTTTTTATTTTCAGTGGATTTGTGACTGACCCGTTTTTTATCCTGAAAATTTCCAGAATCATAACAAATAAAACTAAAAATAAATTACGCTTATCTGTCGTTCGGAGCATTGGTTATGGTCTTGAATCTATACAAAAGTCCCGTCGAAAAAGCTCTTTTGACATAGACAAAATTGTTAGGACAACTTTCCAAATTTTCTTTCCATAGATATCTTATTCTAGCCTAATCAGTCCAGCCATTTTCAAGTGATACTGTTGCCAACAAATAGCATTTCATGTTTATTTATATAGATTAATTATTTTATTTATATCTAGAAATGATTGATTAAATCATATTCTGACTCTGTTTGATGAGTGCAGGCACACGAGTTGAACGCAGTCGGTCCTCAGTTCGGTATGGCGGGATGCGATCTTTTCTCATTTCTAACTGGTGATGCTGATGATGCTGAGCATCAAAAACAACTGTTACGGGAAGAGAAAGAGAAAGCTATGTTTTCCGGCAGGAAAAGTAGGAGAGAACGACGTGCACATAGGTAAGTGCCTTGTTAATCTTTATAATTGCGAAAGTAATATGGGTTGAAAGTATCTAATAAGTCATTTTGTGTCTCACCACAGATTACAACGTGATTCAGTGTAAACATGACCTATGTTTCTGGAAAAAAAATCTTTTTATAATAATTTTCTTAAAATCAAGTATGTAAAGTCTGCCACCCTGCATTAGGCTAGCGTGTGCCAAGCAACAGTGTGTAAGCACTGTTGTGTTTCGGTTTGAAGGACATTGAAGCCAGTGAAATTACTGGGCATTATGAGACTTAACAACCTATGTCTCGGGATGACGAGCGCAGTTCAGTGCCACGCAGTGCTTTGCAATTCAAAGTTCTGTGTGGTGTTGCTTCTGTTTATGTGTAGGCGTGGCGCTTACCATCACGCGAGCGCTGTGCTCTTTTGTTTTATTCCAGCACGGCTAAGTGACTGCACTACACCTGATGGTAAGCGTAGTGTAATCCAAAAAACCCAGCGATCACCAACAAACAATGAGTTTATCAATGGTCACCAGTCATGCCGGCCTGTATAAATGCTTCTTCCCCCTTGGGAGAGGAAAGAAACAAATTCTGGGGCCTGTGACAGGACAGGCATATGACCAATGCAGGCACAGTAATACAAGGATGTACCCCCTATACCCACCCCAATCAACCCATCAAGTCATGTCAAGCCGCATGTGAACCGCGATCCACACAAGGCGCGTCGATCACTATGGCAGGTTTTAACACCATTTGTACGGTGGTCGCTATCCAGGCGGATATGAATATCCTACCACCAGCAAAAATTCAATAATATAATAAGAATTATGAGTTATTTATGAGTGGTAGAGCCACGCTTTAGACAGCGTTTGTCTACAGCATGATTGGGCCGGCTCAACCCTTCCCAATTCCTAATTATTCCTTTTCTTTAAGATTGGCGACGCGCCCATAATTCTTCTGATATTATGGGCATACATGGGCGGTGGAGATCACTTACCATCAGGTGTCCCACTTGCTCGTTTGCCGATCTATGCCATAAAAAAAAAAAGAAAACGTGTGATTTGGCAGAGACAAGAAGTTGGCGTCGCGCGTGATGAGCCCGCCCAGTTACGCGGCGGCCCCCGCGGCGCGCTCGCCCGACCGCTCCCCCTCCCCCGCGGCGCGCTCCCCCTCACCCGCCTCGCCAGACCGCACGCCCTCGCCAGACACGCACACGCGCATACAGTTCATCACGTCCTTCGGCGGGGACGACGATGACGTCAAACCACGTCAGTATTGTAACACTAAGCATTTCATTGCATACAATTTTCACTGATTCCAAAAGAAATTACGGTATACAGGGCTATTTTTAAAACACCAACAACCTCGCAGGACTAGATTCCTAAAGTCATTTGCTACTACTTTTGTTCTACGACTTTTGATAATTTGTTAGATTTTATTTTCATACAAAAATAAGTATTCATTTAATTTCCGTCTTGATTGTTACCTACGCTGCGCGCATCGCAGATTACGTAATACATGCGGGCGCGAGTGTCAGTTCAATGACCCTTAAGTCGTGGCCGGGCCGTATCGATCGATAATACCTACATCCAGCCGTCAGCTAATTCCACTATTGCACACTGATTCCACTATTTAAATACGCCTCCATAAAACAATAAAAAGGAAACCAAACTACCAATATTAAATTGGTTTAATTAAACTTTAGAAAACGACAAAACATTATTTTGATACGATTATCACATATTTTAGATGTTTAAATACTGTATTTGTTTTTAATTGTTAATTGTAGCCAGTCCTAGGTCCGGTAAAGTATAAAGGGATTGTGGACTCAGTGTAGGTATGTACATACTGGCTACAAACCCCGCGAGCAATTGTAATTAACTAGATTATTATTATTATTATTAGCAGCGCAAGCGGGCGCGAGCGTCGGGTCGTTCGTTTATGAATGAAACATAGACGTACGAACAAAAACACTATACAAGAAAGACTTGTAAAATCATTTTCTTTTTAATGTATTGAGTTATGTCCAAACTCGTAGAACAAAAGTTGTTCCTTATGGGGTCAGCTATCTCGTCCTGCGAGGTTGCTGGTGTTTTAAAATTAACCCTGTATATTTGTTAAGTCTCTACCGGCTTTAATGGTGGTATTTGTACTCCCATGGGGTTTATCTGAAAGGACTTCCCCCTTCTAAATTTGGTAAAGATCTGAAGGTACAATGAAAAATTGGAAAACTCGTCGCCTTGATTGTTTTTTTAAGCGAATGTGCATAATGCATTTTCCGTATTGCAAGTTAATATTTTATTAATGACAGCAGACTTACGTTTATGATAGTTGATAGTGGGATAATGTCATTCCATTCATTATATTCATAACTTGTAAATGGCCAAGATATTATTTGTAATCAAAGAGTTGATATTTTATTTTTATTTACTGAGTTTCGATAGAGGAAATTATTTTAGCCTAACAATTGAAATAAAACTAATTTAAACGGATTTTATCGACACCTTCGTGGTCACGGGGTGGACAGTCCACCTCATGACCATGAAGGCTGAAAAGCTTTCGAAACGTCGGGATCAAAATTAATGAAAAACCGCGATAAAATCCGTTTAAATTAGTCCTATTTCAATAAGTAATATTCGCGTAAACATAAGAAGTCATTAGCCTAACAAGTTTTGAAAACGGCATTTTTTGCCTTTTTGGCAACCGATTTCGAAAGAGGAATAATTCTTAATTTTTCAAAATTGGTTTCGAATCTTGATTAATAATGAGTCCGAAGGGGTTTATATGATCCAAAAATAAAATTAACTAAATTTTTTCCCCCAGCGCCACAACCAAAACAACTGTATTCAGATAAAGTCAAACACAATCTAAAAAAAACGGAACTGTACTCTGAAATAGCTCGTAAACCACGTGCTAGGTAAGCCAAATGTTTCTTAAGTAAACATATCAATGAATTTCAACCATAAAGAAAGCTATAACTTGTACAATTTTGTGATTCAGGTCACCAAAAATAACAGAGAAGCCGATGCGCCCAATGGGACCACACAGACCCTCTTCCAGACCTAGGACGCGTTCTAAATCAAGGTCAAGTTCACTGTCACGATCACGGTCAAGGTCAAGGTCGAAGTGTAGATCGAGATCGCGCTCCTTATTGCGGAGGAAATCTCGGCCTAAATCTCGCTCTTACTCTAAGTCGCGATCGTCTTCGAGGTCCCGCTCAAGATCATATAGCTCTTATAGAAGATCAAGGTCACGGTCAAGGTCGCGGTCACGACATCGATCCTATAGGAGACGATCAAGAAGTCCCGCTAAGTAAGTACATCGTTTATTACTCATATACAGGGTTATTTTTAAAACACCAGCAACCTCGCAGGTTTAGATTCCTAAGGTTATAAGCTACTAGTTTTGTTCTACGACTTTTTATAATTTGTTAGATTTTATTTTCATACAAAAATAAGTATTCATTTAATTTCCGTCTTGAATGTTACAACGCGCATCGCAGATTACGTAAACAAACACGCGAAGCGTGGGGAACCGAGCTAGCGCCTGTGACCTTGACCGCGCGAGCAGCTGACCGCCGCTTTTGATGTCGTGCGCGCAAGCCGCGCGCACCGCAGTTTACGAAGAAAAACACTACACAACAAAAACTTATAAAATCATTTTTTTTTAATATATTGAGTTATATCCAAACTCGTAGAACAAAAGTTGTTCCGTATGGGGTCAGCTATCTGGTCCTGCGAGGTTGCTGGTGTTTTAAAATTAACCCTGTATAAGTATATACTATACACGTTGTGCAAGCGAGTACCGGCTTTAAGAGGCTTTGTAATCAGCATGATCTAGACCCATTTTTTACCACTGTTGCTTCGGCGAGGAGATGTCAAAATCTTTAAACAGTAATATTTTTATTAGAGAGGTTGGACATCTAGATGTGTAAATTAAACATAATTATCGATTGAGTTTCTCACATTTGTTTTTTCCAAACTGTTACTATAAGTGAAGACTTGTTATGGGTTATCTGAGTATACTGAATATATTGATGTTATTCTTAGTTACAACTGTGTCTTCCAAACAATAAATAAATCTTTCAGATGTGTTTTTTTATAAATTTATTTTTGTTTTCAGCTATAGTAGCGGTTATGGGAAACGTAACAAATCGAGGTCGATGTCATATGATAGGTAAGCCAGTTTGGTTAAAAACATATTTTTGTGTGTGGTATAAATGATGGTATATTTTTGGGTGAGTATTGAACTGTTGTGATATACATTGGAGTTTATATCACATCAAATTAAATGGAAAGCAAAAAAATAATATGAAATATCATCAATGACTTTGTAGTGATAGAGGGATGTCCAGCAAGCCTGCAGTGCCGCGGTACTACGGCCGACGCAAGGAAGACAAGTCTTCTAGCGAGTTGTCAATAGATTCGGACTCCAGCGACTCGCCGGACGATGGAAAAACAAAGTAGGTTTAAATATGTCGTGGGCATCATTCTATGGGCATATGCGCGAAATAACATATTTATAGATGGTCTAAATAACTGTCTCGGCAATAACATTTGGTCACAGAATTTGCGGAAATATTTTTGTTTAAAAATATGGTAGATTTAATTTTGTCTAATACACTGCCTTGGTTATTTTTTGTTAATGCAAAGTATGTGCGCATACGCCCCTGTGAAATTATGTCCTCAATCATTTTTTTCAGTTCTACGACCTGTATTTATGCCGTAAATGCATTTATTTGTTGCTTGTTAATTTGTGTCACCTATAATATTCAAGTATTTGTTCAGTGCAATTATAAATAAAACTAATGCTTCGTACGATTTATAAGGCACATTTCAAAATGTCTGAATAAATTTTAGCGTGAGCGTGAATAACAATCCTGGTGTGAGAAAAAAGGTCAGCTTTTTATCATTTAGTTTTGTCTTCGTACTGGCAACCGCAGCGATGGACGTCCGCCTACATGGTGGATAGACGACCTGATAAAAGTCGCAGGAAGTCGCTGGATGCAGGCCGCTTTCAACAGGTCGGTCTGGAAATCTTTGGGGGAGGCCTATGTTCAGCAGTGGACGTCCTGTGGCTGATGATGATGATGAAAGTTGCAAGCTAAATTTCGTCATATTATTCATTCGATAAACTTACTCTAAGGAAATTATTCTGTATAAATTTACCTATATTAAGCAAACCGTTTATAATACATTTTGTCACAATATTGTTATTAATTTTACTGAATCATGGTGTAAAACTACACATCCAGTTAGAATTTCAGCCACTAATTATTTCCATATTTGTTACAGATTGGCGGTTGGCAATAAATCCAATACAAACCAGAGTCAGTTACGATCTGGAACCGGCTCCAAAGTCAGTAAGAATCATTGTTTTATAAATATAAATAAAGTATTGCTTTCATTTTAGCACCTATCGACATTTTGTATATAGACAGCTGATTTGTTTGCTTATATATTATCGTCGCGACAGAAAGTTGCTCCTGTTTTATAGATATTTTTATTTACTGTTTTGTACATTATACTTTAAATTATTTACGGTAAATTATGAAAATGCTTTCTCAGCATCTTCCGGTGCGAAATAGGACATTGGTAATACAGAACACTTTGTGCCATATGACGATATTTTTTTTAATACCCTCTTAAATATCATTGTTTTTTTTTATCCAGTTATGGGTTATTCAACAAAATTACATAACTATAACTTATCCATAAAAGCTTGTGAGCGTTAGCCTAGTAAAATAAATATTAATGATGTGGGGATTTTTTCCTTAAAGTAACTAGTTTGTAACAATTTTTTGGCAGTTGTACAATATGCCTTTTTAAATAATTTGTGAATAAATTACAAAAATATAATTATAAATCAATAATTATTTATCAAATATTTTTCCCAAGCAATACTTCAAGGTAATAATAGGCTAGGTAAAATCCCTATTCATCACATTATATTTTTATTGCATTGGCATTGGTGAAACAAAATTCATGCATAGCAGGTTGTGTGGGTTAGACGGCGGGTCGTTCCCAGTAATACCTAAATACCCTTAAATCGACATGGAGACTAAAATGTAAAGTTATAGAACGGATAGAGCAGTATTTCTAAAAGTGGGCGTAAACGGCCTCTTGTGGGGGCTGGCTTTCAGGTGGGCGGTAAAGGGTTTAAGGTTGTAAGTTTTAACTCAGAAAAAGGATGACTTATATCACACTGGAAAGTAATTCTGGGGGGCGCTAGAAAATATTTCACTCTTAAAGTAGGCAGTAGACGAAATAATTTGCGAGAACTAACGGGACTGAGCATCACTACGAAATGACGAGCAGGCTCATCGCCCTGAGCTTGTAACGAATGGGGTAAGGCTACCGCGCACTTTTAAAAATCACGAGTACCAATAAATTTCGCTTCACAATCTGGCTCTCTCACCCGTCGATGCCCAGAGTTTGCGGATGGTATTAAAATAGCGATTCCTAAAGTGGGTTCCTAGGGTTCCGACAATTTGTTGCATTTGTCATGGAATGGTCGCGAATGTTTGATCGCATTTACAAAATATCTGATCACATTAAAGATAAGCTCATATACAGATTAAATGCTTTTGATATGTTTGCTCATTCAATATAGGGTAATAATTATTTAATGTTGGGATTTTTGAGTGTTCCGTAACTTTAAAACCTGGCTTAAAAGGCGTCGAGTGAGAGTCTCTTGAAGAAACGCGATAGAAGGGCAACAAATAAAAAGAATCGAAGAATCTTCGAAATCGATCGAAGGGTTACAAACTGATCTCAATTCATAGATCCTTCAGCCAAAACGGTTTGTTGGGTGGTCGTCGGAGCTCCAGGAATGTATTCTTGAAGTCGACAGACGGAGCGACCGACTTGTGCGGATTAAAGTACTGATCGAGACTATCACCAACTTTATCAGTGCTGCTGCTTTGCTGGTGGTAGGATATTCATAACCGCCAGGATAGCGACCACCGTACACATGGTGTTAAAACCTGCCATAGTGACCCACACGCCTTGTGTGGATCGCGTTCCAGGATCAGCCAGTGTATATCCGGATCTCCTGAGGGTATTGCGACATGACTTGATGGTTGGTTGGGGCGGGTAGAGGGGTACATCCTTGTATCCCTGTGCCTGCATCGGTCATCCGCCTGTCCTGTCGCAGGCCCCTCGATTTGCTTCTTCCCTCTCCGATCAGGCTCGCTAAGGCCCGGGAGAAAGCGACACTCGACATGACTAAATTTTCAGCACATTTTACGGTCAAACGCAAAACTAGTTGATATCGATAGTTTTCTCTCTCTCTCTCTCGCGCGACATATCTCGTGTATAGGGTAAGCAGTCTGAACATAAAACAAAAGCCAGATTTTTCAAATCCCCCACTTTCTTTTATGATCGGCAAAGCATCAATGATTCTCTGCTATTGTGGGTGTTCATGGACGATGAAGAACAGTAACCATCAGGCGACAAACATGCTCGTTTACCAGCATCTGCTATAAAGACACTAAAAATAATCTCATAACTATCAAAATTTAGAACCTAAAAAATAGAATGCATGCAAAAACCGGTGCGGAGCAAAATTATGTATAATTTGTTTATAATGCAACTCGGTATATAAATTATGGATTGTCCAATTATTTTCTGTTTTGTGTATCCGACGTGAACAAAAAGAAAATAACCTGAAGGCATTTAACTGCCTAAAAACATTTTTATTAATGCATTGCATTACACACTTAGTATGAATTATTTTTATTCCTAGCACTTTGTATTACTTTACGTGAATGGTTAGATTTATAAGATATAATTTTAATGAGATCAAAAAG
Organism: Amorpha juglandis; assembly: GCA_949126905.1. Classification (NCBI taxonomy): domain Eukaryota; kingdom Metazoa; phylum Arthropoda; class Insecta; order Lepidoptera; family Sphingidae; genus Amorpha; species Amorpha juglandis. The sequence continues at coordinate 9,703,321 of OX421380.1, forward strand.
TACAAATACTTCGTATTTTATGTTTTTATTGTGAAGTTAACATAACAAACCTTTCCAGGGTGCTTCGCGTGAAACACTGTCGTTGAAGGAGAAATTGAAAAGGAAAATGCAGGCGCAGCTATCAAGGCAACGTGAGTTTTGTATAAAAATTAAAACCGAATGATACTAACACAAATAGTTTTGCAACAAAAAATATGTGCAATGTGAATTATTAGAATTCGTATTTCAATAACTTGTCAAAAACATTAATGTTGTTTTGTTTTTAAAAAATCGTAATCATAATCGTACTTTCTTGTGTCGTACCTTCACATTCTCGACTGGGTTCGTTACCTAAAAACATCCAACGTAAGATAACAGTTTGTTGCTGCGTTTCATAAGATGGGTGGGATATCCCGAGGTCTAAATCCCCCTTCTCTTTCCTAAGGCTGCGGTTAGACGAAGGGAAAAATTTTTCAGTCATAGCAAGTGTATGTCTTATTAACTAGGACTTAACGTTGACATTCTTTGTGAGTAACTAACCGCGCGGTCGCGTTTACACGATCGCGCAGTCGCCGCGTGGTTGGAGCGTTGCGAAGAATTAAACATTATGCCTTAGTCAATAGAGTTTTCATTAGTTTTTCGAGTGATTCGAGCGAGGCGCCCGCGCGGCCGCAACGCGGTGGGATTCCGTGTCATATAAACGCGCCCTAATTCCTAAATTATACCTTTCCTTTCTGGTATTATGCGCGTTCAGATGCGGTGGAGATCACTAACCATAATTTTACAAGGTGGTAAGTTCCTCGTATGCAAGAGGCCATCTGGGTTGGTACCGCCGCTATGTCTATTTCTGTCGCCAAGCAACAGTATGTAAGCACTGTTGTGTTTCGGTTTTAAGGACATTAAAGCCAGTGAAATAACGGCATTATGAGACTTAACATCTTATGTCTCGCGGTGACGAGCGCACTTCAGTGCCATGCAGAGCTTTGTAATTCAATGTTCTGTCTGGTGCTTCTGTTTATGGGTAGGCGTGACGCTTACCATCAGGCGAGCGCCTTGCTCAACTCGTCATTCAATTCAATAAAAAAGGTGACCTATTTGCTCGTTTGCTGCCCTATGTCATAATAGATACGTGTTTATTAAAACAAACTATGTATGCTTGCAGTCCGTGCGGATAAACGAGCCGAAGCTGAGCGTCTCGAGCGAGAGAGTCGACGGCAGGCGCGAAGAGATGAGGAGATGAGGGAACTTGCCATCAAACTGAGGCGCAAGTCCGTATCTCATTATATACTACCACTGGGATCTCTTACATCAACTCCGGATCTAGCTGGGGGGCGATCCACGATTCATATGTTTGAAAAATATCTTGCTTTACTAAATAAATAAATACACCCAACAGTTACAAACATAGTCCTGACCCCACAGTAAGATACGAGTCTTGTGCCGTGGGTATCAGGAACTACGAGAGACTTTTCTGGTCTCACAACACCCAGACCCCGAAACAAATATTTGTGGAATACACAAACATTTGTCTCGGTGCGGGGATCGAACCCACGGCCCCTCGCTTCACAGCTGGCTACTCGCCCGCTGCGCCACGGAGGCTGTCGAATCAGTATTCAATGTCATCATAATGCAGTCAGCTGTAAAAAGCTTCTCATTTCTACGCCAATATTATGTATTTACATGCAAAATTATATTACAGACAGCGCGAAATGCGACACCAGCAGAACAGAAGATCTAGTGAAGACGACTCTGGCGGTAGTCGCAGTAGGTCTTCGTCTAAGTAAGTTGTAACCTGCATTTAGACTTTTTATGTATGTCGTCGGAAAATAGCCTTTAATGTATATGTATGGCGAGCAAGAATGTACTGTCATGAATCAATATTATATATTACTAGCAAACCTGGCCACGCGTTGCTGTGGCTAAGGTATATGTTAAATTATAATGTAGTAAATCATTCAATACAGTATGCGCCATCTATTGGATACTTACCCAATCCAGCCGATAATTTACCTTACACCGCCATCTGTTAGAATCTTATGGAACTTACAAATAATAATAACAAATCATTTGCAATAAAAAAATATTGCGATTAACTGTCAAGTATATTAACTGTCAATATCTGTCAAGTTGGATCAAACTGCACACAGTTTGAAGATTTTAAAACAAGAATATATATAACAATATAATTAGCAAAACAAAAATATTCTATACTAATTAGTTAAATATTTTTTTGTTATTTTTAGTCATTTATATACCTATTTATCTTATCTATTTATAGTATATATATGATATGTCTTTTAACAATAATGATAGTGAAAACAGTGAATATTTTTCTTGCTCTTCTTCCGATGATCTGAGTAAGAGCATTGACAGTTTTAGCAGTATACCTACTCTAACAGAATCCATTTCTTCGTTTACCAATGACGTCCCCAAAAATTTTAATGTACTACACATCAATGCCCAAAGTATTCCGGCACATTACTCCGATATGCTCGCATCATTAGATCATAAGAATGTCCATGCTATTTTAGTTTCTGAATCCTGGTTGAAACCTTGTCTCCCTTCCATTTCATACTCCTTGCCAGGATTTATATTAATACGTAATGACCGTACTGGGAAGGTGGGTGGCGGGGTTGCCATTTATCTCCGTGCACATATTCCTTTCTCCATCGTGACTATGTCAGCCCAACCGACTCCACCCAGTGCCGGTGAACACCTTTTTATTGAAGTTATCCTTTCGCACACTAAAATACTTCTCGGTGTTTACTACTGTCCGTCATTGCGTATCAATTTCTTTGCCTCCTTTGAAAAACTTTTAGAAGATACCATGAGTTCTTATGATCACACTATAGTAATGGGTGACTTTAATACTTGTTTACTAAAACAAGACTATCGATCAAACCTATTTAGCTCCATCGCGCGGGCTAGCAATTTGACTATCCTTCCTCTAAACGCTACTCATAATTTTCCTAACTCGGTACCATCTCTTCTTGATTTAATTCTTGTTTCTTCCGCTGACCATGTCCATAACCATGGTCAGTGTTCAGCGGAAGCCTTTTCCTATCACGACTTGATATTTCTTTCTTATAAAATTCGCCCGCCGAAATTTAAACCTAAAATACTCTTGCAACGCAATTTTAGTGCCATGAAAATGGAAAGTTTGCTTAAAGATGCTTCTGAACTTGATTGGTCAGCTGTTACTACTGCGGCATCTGTCGACGATATGATTGATGGCTTTAATTACGTAATAACTGGTCTTTACGACATTCATGCACCTATACGACCTGTTAAAATGAAACATGCTCCAGCACCTTGGCTCAATGATGAGATAAGGACTGCTATGCAGAGAAAGAATGTTGCAAAGGCTAAAGTTAAACGATGTTCATCAGACATTAACGTACAGAAGTACAATGAACGACGAAATCACTGCAATAGATTGTGTAGGGACGCACAACGCCGACATATTCATGCATCAGTAACAAATGAAGATCCTGCAAAAGTATGGAAATTTCTTAAATCACTGGGAGTTGGAAAGGCACGACAAAATAACATTCCCAAAGATTTGAACGTCGATTTATTAAATCAACATTTTTCCTCTCCTGTTTATTTTCTCGGACCTGCAAAGTCTAGTACATTGGATAATCTTTTATCAGTGCCTGCTCCCGATTATCCTCCTTTTGTTTTTAGTCAATTTACTGATTGTGATGTTAAGAAGAGTATATTATCAATTTCGTCCAATGCAGTCGGTAGCGACAAAATTAGTCGCAAGATGATTATGTTCATTCTTGATGAAGTGATATCAGTTATTACATACATTTTAAATTCTTCTATCTCCAGTGGCAACTTTCCTTCAACCTGGAAAAATGCAGAAGTAATTCCTTTACCTAAGAAACTTAATCCGTCCACACTTTCAGAGTATCGTCCCATATCTATTCTTCCTTTTCTATCTAAAGTTTTAGAACGTCTTGTGCATCACCAACTATCTTCCTACCTTAATAAAAACAACCTTTTAAATCCATTACAATCTGGTTTCCAACCTGGTTGTAGTACGGTCACAGCTCTGGTAAAAATTACAGATGATATCAGGTATGGAATGAGCAATGGTAATTTGACTGTGTTAGCGCTACTAGATTTTAGTAATGCATTTAACAATGTTGACTATGATATCCTTCTTGCACTTCTGTACTCTCTTAACATATCTCCAACAGTAATTGACTGGTTTCGTACTTACCTGCGAGGACGCCGGCAGCGTATACGTGTTGACGATATCTACTCTTCATGGTGCGACCTAACTGCCGGAGTACCGCAGGGCGGCGTTTTATCTCCTCTCTTGTTTGCAATTTTCATAAATTCTATATCCCATAATTTATCTTCTTCCTACCATCTATATGCAGATGATCTACAAATTTATACCCAAGCTCCGTTGAATTCACTAAACATGGCAATTGACATCATTAACCAAGACTTGCAGCGGATTCTGAGCTGGAGTAAATCATACGGGCTTAGTGTTAATCCTCTGAAGACCCAGACAATAGTCATTGGGAGCTCCCGTATGATTTCAAAAATTGACTGGTTTCGGCTACCGCAAGTAATCTTCGATGAAACTCATGTTGAGTTTAGTGACACTGTCAAAAACCTAGGTGTACTATTTGATAAGCATCTTTCTTGGGGTCCTCAGTTAGCGGAAGTCAGTCGTAAGCTATTCGTCTCTGCTGCTTCACTCAAGCGACTGCGTAACTTCCTGCCAATCACCACTAAAACAGATCTTGCAAGATCACTTTTACTTCCTATTCTTGACTATGCTGATGCCTGCTATCTGGATTTAACCGAAGATCAATTAAATAAGCTTGAGCGCCTCCAAAACTTCTGTATTAGGTTCATATTTGGCTTGCGCAAATTTGACCATATATCTGAATTTCGCAAAAAGCTCGAGTGGTTACCAATCCGTCTTCGCCGGAATACTCACATCCTATGTCTTTTATACAAAATTCTCTTCAATTCTTCGACACCTTCCTATCTTAAAGAACGTTTCCATTTTCTGTATCTTCCTAATTCTCGCTCCTTACGCTCTGCTAATACCTACCAGCTTAAGACTCCTGTCCATACATCCTCTTTCTACGACAAGTCGTTTTCTGTCCAAGCTGTTAGGCTTTGGAATGAACTGCCCGTCACCATAAGACGGGTTGAATCTCTTTTCCTCTTCAAGAAACTGTTAAAAAAACACTATCTCACTTTATAAGTTACATATATTTATTATACATATATGTTTATATGTTATATGTATATATTTTATTTATTTATTTTTACACGTTTCTCAGTTTATATTGTGCACCATCGTTTTTAAATATTATATTGTTTCGCTCCATACTATGGTTGTCTGGCAGAAATCGCTTAAAGCGATAAGACCGCCCATTGTACACTTCTAGGTTAAGTTTTTGGTATATTTGTTTTTATATTTTTTTGTTCCTCTCTGTGTGTGTGCAATAAAGTACTATTATTATTATTATATATTAAAACAAATTAATGTGTATATTGGTCATCGGTTTAAATAAATAAATAACACCCAACAGTCACACACATAGTCCTGACCCCACAGTAAGATACGAGTCTTGTGTCGTGGGTATCAGGAACTACGAGAGACTTTCGGTCTCACAACACCCAGACCCCGAAACAAATATTTGTGGATCAGACAAATATTTGCTCAGTGCGGGAATCGAACCCACGGCCTCACGTTTCACAGTCGGCTATTCGCCCACTGCGCCACGGAGGCTGTCAAACATTATATTATCAGAACATAATAAGGAAAAATAAATAAACCACATAACTTTAATAAAATGCTCTGTGCTTGTACTTTACAGGGAATCAATTCCACAAGAGAAGAAAGAAAAGAGTCGTTCAAAGAGCCGTTCGCCTCCAGAAAAACGAATACCAATTTGGGAGAATAACAAAGACGTTGTTCCATACAGACCGAAACCAGAGACAACCGAGAATCAGTACCAAAAGCGACCGCGGAATCCGGACACAGAACATTTTGAAAAGGAAGAAAGGCCACAGAACTATGCTAGATACGATAAATACCCAAATAGGGAATACGGTCAACGCCATTACGATAATTATAGATATGAAAATTACCACTATGATGATAGATGGGAACAAGAGAGCTATAACCGGAGGCCCAACGACCGGCCCTACCGACCCGCTCCAAGACACGGCATGGAATACGGAGACGGTCATTCCAGGTGGCCAAACCTGACGGTCGATAACCGAGAGAACCCGCGGTCCAGAAACAGAGTGAAACTAGTGGATTACTAGCATAGACTTTACAATAGATGGTGAATCTATTGTAAACAGTGACTTTTAACATATCTACAATGTGGTCGGAGTGTTTAATTTTTCTTAAGTTACATTTACAGATCCGGCGATTGCAACCATAGACCAAAGACACAATAGACCTTGTATGTCAATGTTGAAGTGTCTTGCGCTTATTGTGCAATTTACACTATATTATTATAATTATGCACTGCAATGCCAATGTCAGTGTAGGAAACTCAAATTAGCTTTGTTTCTGTTTGTATTTACAAGGTTGATAATATTTTCCTTGGTCTATGGTTAAAACAAATGTTGGACTACTTATAAAATGTAGAGTAAGTATAGTTTTTAGTAATAAATGAAATATTGTGGCATCTACATAAGCTTTTTACATATTCACTTAGATATAAAGTTTAGATTATATCTAAACGAAAATTGAACAATATAAGTCGTTATGGTAGACGATAGAGTATATTATGTAGTCTTATAATGTACAGAAAGATTGCTAACATATGAATTTGCAATGAGCAATGTAGAAAAGAGAAGTGAAGTGAAATATCTATAGTTGCTTTTAGAAAAATGAGAATTAAGAACAAGTCTTAAATATTGAGTATGATATGCACAATTTAGTTCCTGAAGTTATACGGCTGGATAGAATGGTCAGGGATCCCTGAGCCATTTTTCCACTTGATTACTATCAAGCTAATTTTCCGTGAGTAGCTTCGTTTCGATGAGACGCCCAACAATTCACTATGCGAAAATTCTCTATTGTGGTAGCTAACAGAGGTAGCAAGGATAAAATATTTCGATTTAATGAGTTCCAAAAAAATATTTTTTTATTTGTAGGACAATATGACTGTTAAATTATACAAATATTAACTAAGTAAAAACAAAAAAATCAGCTGGTTAGTAATCATTTTTGATGACCTCGTTATCGATACATGTTGGAAGCAGGGGACTCTTTGATCATACCACACATTTTGTAGGACAAATATTTTTTCGAATAATTTAGATAATTATCATCAGATTTAACAAAAAAAAAACAGTTAGTAATAAATTTTTGGGACTCATCAAATCGACATAATATTCTATCCTTGCTACCTCTGTTAGCTACCACAATAGAGAATTTTCGCATAGGGAATTGTTGGGCGTCTCATCGAAACGAAGCTACTCACGGAAAATTAGCTTGATAGTAATCAAGTGGAAAAATGGCTCAGGGATCCCTGACTAGAATGGATGGGGATGAGATAGATATGGGTGGAGAGGAAAGGATGTTTCGCAAATAACCAATATGATATCATTATTCATATATCTGTCCGCATAGCTTCAGTGGATACCACGCTGCTCCGTGAATTTCTTCACCGCTCCGCTCATCATCTCGGCTTTGGTAGGTATCGGGTATCTAAAGGGTGACAAAAGACTACAACCTCGCCAAGTTGAACTGCATGTATTGTAATCGTCGAGGCATATTTCTATACGGTTTGCTTGTGTTGTTTCCTACATATATCAATAAAAAGAGTACAAAAGGTTTTAAGGGTCATTTTGTTGAATATGGGCGTGAATCTAAACTGTACCATGTAATAATCGTTTAATCATAAAAGTGGCGTTATAAAATAAATTTAAAATTAACACTACACTTAGTGTTAATTTTAAATGCCCGACTGTAGTGTAGTATACACTACAGTCGGGCATTTTCCCGCCAAGTCTCAAACTCAACGTATCGGCAGCTAGATAGATCGGGTACCATCGACAATAGATAACGCACGACCCCCAAACCGTTTGCAACCCCTTGTTTACAAGGTTCCTGCGCTTTACCACTTCGCGCAACAGAACGAGTAAGCTCGTCTCCCGCGTTTTACTATAAAAAGGGTATGACGAGTTTACTCGTTTCCCGCAAAGAATGTGTTAATTACCTGGCTACAATGATTTATTCCAGTATAATTTAATGTAATTGTTTTTGGAGCTGCGCCACGATCACAATGTAGACAGGACACGAGACGTGATAAGTTATTACTGTTTGATACCAATCGCTATTAAATTTCATTTGACTTAGGGTACAAAGTAGATTTTTTTATTAAAACTATGTGATGTACGTATAAAGAAATGTGTAATGTAGATATAATAAGTATAGAATATGCTGTGCCACTCGTTGCTAAACTAACGTAAAAGGGGCTTGTAACAAGAGCTTGTAGCATCTTTTTCATAGCAATATGGTTTTAAATATGGCAGTAATATTTGGCAATACTCGAGAATTTAAGCAATATTGCTAGATAATAAAAATTACCAGCAATAAGGCATTCACTGTAATTATCGACAAAGGATCTAAATGGTCAATATATGAAAAACAAGCGTACACTAAATAAAGTACGCATTGCCAAACATGTCAGCACGCGACGAAGTAGGACATCGGCGTCTATTTAAATCTTATGTCTGTGACTGACATTTCTGATATACTATGTGTAAAATAAGAATAGACTTATAAGGCGTCTTGTTTCAATATTGATTATTGGCTTAAGCACCCTTCCACACTTCGAACAAAAACCAGGTCTTTATATATCGCGTGAGATAATCCAGCCAATTTTACAATCTCGCCAAAGCAACATTTTTTGATTCATGAAGTTCGAACAATTTTGTATAGCCCGTGCGCAACTGCGAGCGGTATTTGCACGCCACTCACAACTGCACGAGTGAAGGTGACTAGCAAATGCGCCCGGAAAATAACTATATTTATATTGTTTTTTTATATATAATGTCAGTGTTTTAAAAATGTAATAAACGGTGTTAACATTCGTTTGTTTTTTATTTTATAAAATGGCATCATATGAGCAATTTAACTTGATCGGCCTGAAGTTAGTTATGATCGGCTTCGTAGTTATTGTTTAGCGAGTCTAAAGGGTGAGGGTAGGTGATAAGTGCAGTCACTAACTTCAGCCCGGACAAGTTACATTGCGCGTAATATTGTGGTCAGTTCTTTAATATAAAAAATCCCATATAATATAAAAAATATATAGTTTATTTTCTATAAAACTATGTATAATTATTTTATAGTACCATAATCATTGAAAATTATAATATATAACGTCTTAATAAATTATTAAAAAAATTGTCGAACATTATTATCAATATAAATTACAAAATTACGTACACATACGAGATATTCTTTGATTCAGACTTAAACTTCGTTAAAAATATTCAAGTTGACTACAATAGATACATGACTATTAAAGCCCGTTTAGATGGATAAGGTAAATCGCACGACAAGGGTGAGGATATAACACCGCCATTTATGAGGCCGCTTCTTAAGATTGTTTTTTTTCAAACTGGCAGACATGCGTTGTAAACAAGTCTTCTATTATATTCTCATGTGTCATGCAATAAACTGTCCATCGGGTCTGTACATATAGTACAAGATCCCGGGGAACATTGACCTTCACCCATCTGTTTACCGGATGAAAATAATATTTTAGGGTATAAAATTTAATTTCCCTGACTTGCTTACCAAAAAAAATTAACCTTCAATGAAAAGTATACAATGTAGGTATACTACCTGCAAAAAATAGGTTGCCTACTTTTTTCTGGCCACTACTACCTGGTTGCCGTGTGCAAACAGGTTACTAAAAAGTGGTCATTGCGCTCATCCAGCTCCTAACTTTTGCAGGTAGTATACATTGTAGGTTTGCATTGAAGGTTAATTTATTTGGTGAGCAAGTCAGTGAAACCATATATTTTTTTTTTAATTCGTAAAACATATCCTTGGCCATATTTTTTTAGGCAACCCTATTGGTATGTGTTCAGCCACACATTTTATACCCTAAAATATTATTTTCATCCGGTAAACAGATGGATGAAGGTCAATGTTCCCTGGGATCTTAGACCAATAAGGTTAAACACGTTTAGATACATCAGTCGATTCTTTTACGTTTCCGTCTTTGCGCAAGATATTATGTTTGTATAGCGAGTAAGCGGCATTAAGTTATTGATGGTGATCGTTGTCGCCCCACTGACAGATAATAATACAAATAAAATCTACATATTTAAAAGCCCTCGCACACAGCAAGACGTGAAGCTGGATTAAAACATTGTTTTTATTTCTAAACGAATGACATTTAAAACATCTTTAATTTAATACATCTTTGTCAAATTGCCTCTTATAGGGCGACTCTTATTGCGACATTTTGTATTCGGTGTTATGACATACAGCTTAAGCACCTTTAAAATATGCTATATAGGTATAATTACTTGAATTTTACACCTTATCACTGTAGGTCATACTATAGACAAAACTATATACAGCGTGGCTCTACCACGTATCATCTCTGAGCCTATGCATACGGATGCTATAATCGAATTATTCCTCTCTGTCTCCACGGGGGACAAACAGAATTAAAAAGTTCGATATGTCCTCTAGTTGAAGACGGTATCGAAAGTATTTTTCCCCTTTGTTTCTGTTCTGTTAATCTCCTTGGGTACTATATTGGTATTATCCATCTGCTCAGTCCCCCGAGCGGGACAATAAAAATAACTCCTCATTAAATAGCATTACTATATGGCGGTCAAAATTTAACCGCATATTTTGTAATGGCCTTATAAGTACTAAATAAGGGAACTAGCGGAATATGTATTTTTTATTTTCGGAACAAATAGGAATAACATTTTCAATTTGTTGCCACGTCGGATTTTCGCACCATTGTTTTTTATGTCCACACAGGGAACAGAGCAGGGGTAAAACCGGTATATTTCCTAAGAAGAAAACAACAGGGAGCAAATATTTGGTTCGATTTGTCCCCCCTGTCAGTAACTGGGGGACACTAAGGGCTATAGGCTAATATATCCTACGGTAAGTGCAGATCATTACCGCCTGTGAACAACCACAACTCACGAGAATCGGTGCTTTGCACACCTTCAAAGTCTGTTGAGCCACGAGCATATTTTTGTGGACTCATCTCTTTACACATGTTACACGAGGATTTAACCTGATTTTTTATAGAATGTTCAGTCACTGAGCGTGTCTACATCGACTTCTTCGTTGTCGTCATTGGTGGAGTCGGGGTCTCTGCCGGGAATAGTTCCAGGTGCGCCTGCGATGCCGCCGCGACCTTCTTTTGTGTGGCGCCACTTCATTCGTCGGTTTTGGAACCACACTTTGACCTTTATGTAAATAAAAATTTAGTTAAAAAGTGGGTAAGTACATTGGGAATGATAGAATTCGTGCTACCTAAAGGTACAGTAATACGATTATAATTATGCACTTTGTCTATCGTCGTTTATGTTAAAAATACGAACATGTGATCATGAACCAATACCGACCTGACACAATATTAAATTATGTAAGTACTTATTTGTCTTTTGACTTGAATCTAAGAATTTTTGACCGAGTCGCGGATGGACATTCATCGCATACCTTTTCGTGCTAACTCGTAAAAAACAAACATTGTCGAAACGCATAGATTGTATCGTACTGTAGGTGCCTAGCCACTGGCCAATGATTTTATTTTTCAGTCAAAGTACAAGTTCATAAGTCGAGTTTTTGTTTAGGTAGTGCATAAGAATTTTTAATGGATATAATAATAAGTAAGTTAAATTAAATAAAAAATGATTTTATAAGATTTCGTTTGTTGACGTTATGGCATCCATAAAGTTCGGTCTATTTGAAATTTTGAACAAAACGCACGCTCAGCAGGGGGCATAGATACAACACATGTTATTTAATGTTCTTATGTAGTTAGTTTATCTTGTTATTTTACCTAGCTACCGTGTACCCACTGTCTTTGTGTCTAATCATTTCTAAAAATTCAAGTAACCCACCTGAGCATCAGTAAGACCTAAAGTTGCAGCCAATTGTCTTCTGTCTGGCTTTGTTATGTATTTTTGTATTTGGAACCGTCTCTCCAAGCCTTTACGTTGAAGATTGCTGAAGACTGCTCGAGACCAGGAGCGCTTTCGTTTCCCGCTTGATGTGACGTCACACCGTGGCGCTGTCGGCGGCTGCGGCGACGATGAAGGAATCGGTAGACGGTAAACTGCAATAAAAAAAATAACTATTTATAAAAGACAACGTAACGCGGTGTAGTGTGTAAGATAGTATCTATAAGTACTCATCAGGGCCTATATATTATTGGTACCGTTGGCTGTATACTCTCAAATGTGTTTGACTTAACATCCTTATTCGGCTGCCAACAATATTTTCAGAGTTTTATTGATGTCTAATGGCTGCCAAGGTCAGTAGCCCAACGTTAGCAGATATAGCTTTCCAGCAGGAAGCCACTGACTAAGTACTTGTACCTATTTTTAAATTACTTTTGGATTTAGTTGCGAGTCCTCGCTTGTTTTTTTTTATCGCAGACCGGCATACGAGCAAGCGGGTCACCTGATGGTAAGTGATCTCCACCGCCCATGTACGCCTACAATACTAGAAGAATCATAGGCGCGTTGCCGACCTTAAAGGGAAGGGATTGGGAAAGGGAGCGGGATTTGGGCCTCCGGATATCTCATTCACCGTACGAAACGCAACAGCAAGCCGCTACTTTATGTCGGTTTTCTGTGGGACAGTGGTGACGACCCGGTCGAGCTGGCCCATTTATGCTGTAGACAAAACTGTCCACATCGTGACTCTACCACTTTTGTGTATAGAGATTGCTTGCACTACTGGGAGTAGCGTAGAATTAGTGCATCTAAAACGATTTAGAACTAGCCATCGCTCGCGGTTTCACCCGATGTTATACAGCCATGAAACATCATCTCAACAAAACAAGTATAAGGTAACTTTCAGTCATTCAAAAGTTCCTAATCGGTTCCATAGTGACCAAAAATGTAATGTTGTTTATTATTAGATATTTAGTGACTGTTTCGTTTCATTTCTGAAATCTTTCCCAGAACAATAACGAACAAAACAAAAAAGAATTACGGATATCTATAATTCCAATCGTGAGTTATGGTCTTCAGTTCAAGAACTTTCAGTTTTTACCGGATTTTCCAATTTTCCAGGCATCTTTTCCAATTTTTCTTTTCCTAAAAACCTTATTCGGACTACTACGAATCAATTTTTAAATGGTCAAATCAGTCCAGGCGTTTTCAAATAATGCGCTTAGCCAAGAAATCTATTTTCATCTATTTTCTTAAGCAATATATAATTATGACCTATAAGGAAGAGGTGCATGGAAGAATATAAAAAAGGTATAAAGTTCGCTTTACTCTTTTAGACTAAGGCGGATTTATAATTTATTTACCAAATATACCTAATAATAATTTTGTTTGTATTAAGATTGTAGAAATATCAAAGATATATTTTTGACTTTTTTACCTCAAAAAAAGCGGAACCCTTTTAAGGTTTAACAGGATAATTATAGTGTCCGTCCGCTTATCTGTCTCTATATTAGTTTGTTTAGACTCTTTTTTCTCTAGAACGAGTAAAAAAAATGTTTATTCATCATGTAGGCTATAAAAGCGCTTATGACAGGTCAAGTACAGAACATATTTTGTCATTAATAAAACTAACTTAAGATTTTGGGAACTTTGGAATGACCGCTGCGCTATAGGCTGGCAAGAAAAGGCACACCAACAATCATGGGAAGAGGGTAGGGATCCTTAAATGTGGTGGGAGATATGGCAATCGGGACAAGGGCAGGAGGGAGTAGGGTAAATTAACAACAATCTATAGATAAAATTAACAATGAAAATTATCAATAAGTATTTTATAGGTAAAGCGATGTGTCGTGGACCTTACTGACAGGAATATCTGAGTCCCTAGCCTAGCTAACCTACTAATCTTTCGCTACTGATGACGACCCGAAGAAGAAAGGCAGAAAGAAACTCCGGGCTTATTTTTTTCGCCATCAATTACATGGTATATTTTATAATTTTCCTTTTTTTTCTTTATAAAAATATTTTCTATTTTGCTATCATTTACAATAAAAATTGTCATATGGACTTGTCCATGTCCAATAAATACCACATTAACACATATTATATAAATGCATTTGATAAAACCACATCCCTAAAATTTATTTCCGATTGATGTAACCTTGTCAAGAGGTTAATCTAACAAGAACATAATATTTCTTTTTAGGGATTATACGATCTGATGATAAATTTAAGTTGTCGACTTTCTGTCAGCTATTAAAAATACATAATAAACTATTGAGTTCGAACAATATTAGATACTAAGGTCTTCGGTGCCTTGGAGGTGTAAAAATTATAAATACGATTTTTTAAACCTAAAAGATAATAATAAAGAACGCTCAGGGCGCGAGGGCAACTTGAACTTGACCGGTTTTTAAATATGGGTATGATAGATTGTTTCATTGTCATTTTATTAGAGGAGAAGGTGGTAATGTGACCCCCACAGATATTATGGCCCCCTTCGATATTTCTAGCTTAGAATCACGTCATCAAGCTATTTTTTTTTTACGGGGATATCAATGACAATTTCGATTTTAAGCACAAAAAAAATATGAGAGGTCAGCACATGCGTTTATTATTCGAGCCAGTTTGAACTTGCACTCGCAAAAACTTTGTTATTGTTTTGCATATAATTCCATATTTCTGGAAATACCGAGTTTACGCATCTGAGATTTGGATATTGTGTTCGATTCACGTTTTCCTATTAGATTTTGAAGGTATGTACGTAAAATATTTAATGTTACATATTTTTTAGAGGTTGATTTGTAGATTCCACAATATTGGTAATTTGGCACCCTCATATTGGTTGTATGACATACATGAGTGATATTTATTTTTTTATTTACTTATAGATGCCGTGACAAAGTGTAGTGTCTCCAGCTTCTAAGAATGTGATATGCACAAGGCATAAGCCTCTTGGTAGAAAACTAATACTACAGCAGCAAAGGTGCTCACATCGTCACCTTAGAAAAACCAATTGTATGAATCTTTTCGCTCAGCAGATATTCCGGCGGTTTTAATTGGCAACAAAGAGACGTAACATCTAGCAGTAGCTCCGATAATGAAGAAATAGTTGAAAGCGACTCATCGGGATGTGATGGAAATGTCTCTCCATAGTAGTAGTCAGTAGGGTGCCATATTACCCTCACTCGATCTCAAATTGCAAAATTTCCATTTTTTTTAACTTTATTCCGTATTAGGTATGTAGTGTATTGGCAAGTAAATAAGGAAACTAATGATGTATTCATTACATATGTTTTCCTTTTATTTTTCACATGAGACCTCAAAAACAAAGTGGGGGGCCACATTACCACCTTCTCCTCTACTAACTGCAGTGCATACTGCATTCGTCGAAAGCATCATTACCTCATAATCGTAATACAAACATTACGATTAGAGATGCTTATTACTAATACAGATCCGCGAAAGCTGCATTTAAAATATATTTTATTCGTGCCTATATTTACTTTATTTTTTATTTCACAAAACAACGCATATAGTTATTTAGAAGTTACAAATATTGTGATTTTTAAATGAAAAATATTATAATAAAATATATGAATATGAACCCACTTAAGGCCATACCCCCAGCAAAACGCCGCGCGATCGAGAATTTTAGAGGCTATCTAGACATTACTTAAAATAAATATTGATTAAAAAAATATACAATATATTTCTACAATCTATCAGCTTTACTTTGTTCCATTCAAATTCATGTTAATGTTATGATTTCTTACGTTTACGCAAATGTTACTCATTGAAATAAAACTATCGGTTTTAATAAGTAACCGCGATAAAATCCGTTTAAATTAGTTTTATTTCAATTTCATGTTAATGTTGATATATTTTTTAAATTGTCGTTATAAATGAACCATAAAAATGAGAAAAATGCAAAGATTACGGAATCTTTGCATTTTTCTCATTTTTATGGTGGCGTCTCCTTTTAAAGTACAGATTGTTTTCATATGAGACCAACATCACTAAATAGGCAATTTAATAACGAATATTTTGCCCGTTTTAAATTTTCCCAATGACCAAAACCTGATTTTTTTAATCAATTATTCGCTAAATATTCGCTAATATAATACTAATAAATGCATATTCTGCACGAAAATTCATACGCCGAGTGCAGTCAGTATGTCGCGAGTCAGTCAAGGTCATTTGCTCACGGAAGCGCCTTAAGAGATAAGCGGCTATGCTAGTTAGTGGTAGACAACTCGGATAGCAAAGCTGGAAGAACGCCACTGTATCCCGAAGGCTTGACTGAGCTGCAGTCGAAACCATCAACAGTGAAGATTGCTCTCAGAGAAATGCTGAAAATGCGAGAGTGGGAGTGTCAGACAAACTGAGAATAAGAGTCTATTTATATATATCAAATGGTTAGCGGCCAACCTAGTGTTAAAGTTTTCAAGCCGCCCGAAGGCCTATGACTTTGCTTAGAGGGCTATTATTTGATAACAACCGGGACCGAGTTTATACGTACCTTCCGAAGCTCGGAGCTCAGTTTCAATATACCACTAAACGTTCATCCATCCATAGACTGACCGCGCCTAAGGTTGCTTACTCGCTAATCGTTTACCGATCAAAATCAAAAATCAAAATCTTTATTTATCATGTAGGCTAAGAAAGCGCTTATGACAGGTCAAGTAAAGAACATTTATCATTAAAAAGACTAGCTTAAAAATAAGGGAACTTTTGAATAACCGCCGCGCTATAGGCTGGCAGGAAAAGGCACACCAACATGGGATGGGAACAGGGAGAGGATCCTTAATGTGCTCTAAGTCTTAAACTATTGGATAACCCATTAAATTTTTTTTGGTGAAGAATTAGTACATTTAAGGCTTTAATTCGGGTTAAAATATTTTTTTAAAAAAGAGTTGAAGTTACTAAATTATCTGTTTGAAATTTTCACTTCCGGTTTACGTAATACGGTATACGTAAAAAAAAATTCGACAATAAATTAAAAACTTCAACTTTTTAACTATACGAAACAATACTTTGTAGTTTTTTTTTACAATGTAATTGATACAGATAATAAGCATACAAAAATTCATGACTTCGTACTAAGTAAATTTTTAAAAGCTCATAACTCAGCAATAAAGTATCATACAAAAAAAAAATTGTGTGGACACATCCACGTCTACTAGAAGTATAACTGTAATTCAGTTAAACAAAATTCACGACCTCACTTTTTTTTCGTTGTCCGCTTGACGTGAAATGCCCCATTTATAACTATTTACATTTATATTTAATTACTTTTATTTTTAAAATATTTACTTAATTATTTAATGGTTTTATTGGTCGAGTGTAAAAGTGTGGTCTAAAAAACCGGTGAGGTTCTGAGTTCAAATTCCAGGTCACAATAAGGAAAAATAGCACACGAGTTGTCCTCGATTGGAATTTATACCTAATGATTTATAACAACTAGTTAATATGACAACCCATATTAATAGTTGGTAAAAGGCCACAGCTTCTTGAACTGGGGTAATAGGATTAAAAATAGAGACTAGAGAGGCGTTAGCATTGCAGTGAAGTTTGATTATTGGTGCTGCCACACCGATGTTATAAAATGTTTACAAACATTTTCTAACATTAAATCTAACATTTTATAACATTTCTTAACATTGTCTAACATTTTATAACATTTGAAAACATGACATCGGCCTTTCTTCTTTGACGGCTTCTTTGACGACGCCGCTCTCAAAAGTACCGCCGCCCGCTATTAAAAAATGTTCAAAAATGTTACAAAATGTTACAAATTGTTAAGAAATGTTTACTAAATGTTGCTGCCACACCGGTGTTATAAAATGTTATATAACATTTTCTAACACCGGTGTGGCAGCACCATTAGACAGATATAAATGTTATATTTTGAAAAGTGACGTTTTTATACCTAATTTTCCTAAAATGCCTGATGGGGTTTTTTACCTTTGTACTAACATGAAATATGTACCTAAATTTTAACCGACTTAAAAAAAGGAAGAGGTTCAAAATTCGGCGAGAAGGTGTTTTGCCTTTTTTTAAAAAACAACAGATTTAAGTCCAAATTTTCAAGAAATAGGTAAGTATTTTCCTTCACGAATTACGTGATAGAGCAGAAAAAATTGTTACTTTGTAAATGCTGCTTACGTTAAAGCTATCGTACAAAAGTTTATTATGAATTGCATCTTTTTATGTTATATTATTTTTTCTATCCAATTAATATTTTTTTAAGCACTTAATTTGATTACTTATTTGTGACATTGACAAAAAAAAAATAAGATATTAAATCTCACTATTCATATTATGTTGTTGCTTACTTGTATAACATATCATGACTAACAGTTTAACAATAAGTTTTACTTAAACCTATGTATCTAACTAAGTACTATATTATAGTTTCATTGAAAATAAAGCAAGCACAATGGGCCAATGTTTTATAACAATTCATAAAAAAAAATACACAATTTTATTTTAATAGTTGCGTTTTCCATATTATCTATAGCTTACCAGTAGTCGGCCTTAAAGCGGGGTGCAAATGTGTATAGGGAAGGGGCAACGGCAACTGTAACAGCGGTGGTTCATCCCTACAACAACGATATAGGGCTGCCAAACATCCCGCGCATGGAGGATCCTGTGGCCTCACCACCTCTGGCACAGAATTCGAATTATTCGATTCATGGTTACCCAATATACTATCCACACTAAACTTTAATTTATTAACTTCACTACTTAAAGAAGTCATTGTACACTGCGGCCGGAAGACCATCTGACGTGAAAGACACTGAAAAACTGACAAGTCGGCCGCGATAACCGGCGCACGCGCAGGGCAGTAGGCGTGTCTTGTCTAATGAACCATTTCCATTGGCTATGACCCGCTGGGCGTCGCACACCACGTTATGGAGTGAGCGAGCATTGACTGATCGTGATATTGCCAACAACTGTACTTGTTTACAATAAACTGCCTCTTTTATGTGTTTTATATTACTTTGTACTTTGAGTTTAATTTTATTACAGCTGGGCTTGCGTCATTCGTCAGTTGCATGAGATTTTTTTAAGTACTTGTGTAGGTAGTGACTTCATGTAAGAAGATATATCTCATTTACTTACAAAATACATTTATTCATAAAATAAAAAATATGTATAATATTAAATATAAAATGCTGAGTACAAATTTCGTAAGTTTGTTTTATTTTCCTAGCTTGTATAGTTTTTAAGGTATGAAATATTTAAGGTTACGCAATTTTCTTTCATGTTGAAAGGGACCCTTCCTTGTGCGTGGTCGGACACGCACTTGACAGGTTTTTTTTAATGTTCATAATAGTTCGAATGCCTAAGGTTTTTAGGAAAAAAATGGAAAATTCGTAAAACACTGAAAGTGTTTTCTTTTTCTATGGAATTTTTATATGAGCTCAGGACCATAAATTAAGCAGAAATCCTTTTTTGTTTTTTTATTTACTTATGATTTTACGAAAGATTTCAAAAAGAAAAATCTGGGTGATCACAATACAACTGAAAATAAAAACTGAATAAATTTTTCGTCACTCTGTAGCCGATTGGAAACTAGTAAACAACTTGAACGATTGAGATCATATTAACACCATATATTTATTTTGTTGAAACGATGGCTCATAGCTATTTAACATCATACTATAACCCACGGGAGCGGAGCAGTATCCTAGCAGGCACACTGGTGGAACTCAAGGGACGGCTGGTAAATATTAATGCAAATATTTTACTTGTAACACACCAGTTCAAACTTTAAGGTATAAATATTACGTCTGTTATTTGTAATTTAGCTAAATAATAAATAACATATTAGTTTTCTGAGTAGGCAATTAGGCAGAAGTTACAAGGATATACCGATACGTAAGAGATAACGTCTAGGCTCCTCTCCCCTATGGCACGAACATCCGAAGAGGCATCTCTATCATGGCAAACACTAATAATACGCTTGTGAGATGTATCATATTTTAAACATGACAATTATTTATATCCGCAAACTCATAAGCAAGCAAACAGCGCAACACTTTCCTGTGTCCGTAAAAAGAAACTTTCATTCTGTAAAGCCGTAACATATTTATACATCAGTGCACAGGTTTCTAAACAGATCCAGGAATAAAACCGACTGAATCTTTCGACCACACTCGATTATACCCACTTACCTAAACATAATAGAGAATCAATCGATTTAACAACAACTGTTAGCTCTAAAACTCCGAAATCGATTACGGATCAGTTTATTTTGCTTGTCAGAAAACACCTGTGGTCCATCCGCGCCACCAGATATAGATCCCATCATTACTGAAGAGTTAAGAGCATCGTCTTGGCCGCGCCACGCATCGCCGCACGACTCAACATTGTTTATTTGATAAGTACTTATCGATTATTTTTACCTAACGAAATCATTATCTGCCCTCTCGTTGCTATAACATCTTATTTTAGCGTAGTATAACGATTTACAAATTATTAAATAGCATTAATCGGTATCGAGCTGATTAGCATATTAATTGTAGCTTAATCTATTTAAGTAACATGATATTTAGGATTTTCTCGCCGGTGTTAAGTTACACTACATTAATTAAAAGAAAATTAATATGCAGTATTTGTTCCGTGCTTGTAATCGCAGGGCCGGACTTCAGCCATGTAGGGTATAATTCTAGAGCCCCCTGAATAATGTGTGAAATATTGGGGGGAGGTTGTTATAAATATTTGGCGTACTCCATTTTTTATAGCAGAAGCTGGTAAACGAGCAAGTTTGTCATCTGATGATAGTGATCTCTAGCGTCCTTGTACACTCACAATTCCAGAAGGATCATGTAAGCTTCAAAGGAATGGAATGGAGATTGGTAACGGCAGGGAGATATGGGGTCTCTGGAATTGTCACTCACGTTTTCATTTATTAATTTCTGGCTCATTTAATAGCGTACATGTTTTCGGTTTAAAAATTACGTGCTAATATTAATCTTTTTTTTGTAACATAAAACACTGTATATTTCCGTAATTACTGTACTTTTTATTATAGCTAATAAAAGAGCACGTGGGTAATTTGTTTGAAATTTGTATAAAGTGAACTGCAGAAACCAACTTTAAATATAACCAGTTGTATGGCGCTAATGAACGCAAAATTAAGGTCGTTACGTCATATACGCTAGACCATAAATTCATAATACATAATCACATTCTTCCTTTTAAATATGCAGATACTATAAAATGTATTAAAAGCTCTAATGAAATCAAACAACACTAATATTTTACGTAAGTATAATTTAATATGTAAAATAATATAAATAAAAATTCATCTATATTCTTGTTATACATAAATAATGCCTGATATATTTTATTACCAACGATATTTGGGATATACTTAAACTATCAGGTTCGTTATTTGCATAATTTATTTTTATAAAATGTTTTCTGTAATTAATTATTGGATATACACAATTTGGTCGATCAAGATCAATATCTTAAACTGGATAAACGTGGCATATTATTTAATTTATTATGTTCGGTAGTGACGGAAACGTAACAAATAGTGTTTAAATTACCAGATTAACTAATGCAAACTCTGAATATTGTATTACCGATTATTAAAAATTATCATTTGAAAGTGAACAAAATTTGACAACTTGTAACACTGCTATACCCGTCTTAAATGGCTTTTTATGAACTTTACTAATTCAATGTTGAGTCGACAGTGAACAGTCTGTGGTGCAGCAGGCAAATAGCCTGATATAAAACGCGAGACTGTGGGATCGACCCACTACCGAAAATATGTGAGATCCGCAAATGTTTTTTCGCGTCTTGGTATCGTGAAAGCCTCTTGTAGTTTCTGACACCAAAATTAAGTGTCTTATTACGTTTAAAAATAATTTAAGGTGTTAAATATTTATTGGTGCGTCAGTTTGTAATCATGTAACTTTTGAATGACTTGACCGATTAAGGTCACATACACATGATATATTTATTTTGTCGAGACAATTCTTCATAGCTATTAATAAATAATAAATAACACCCAACAGTCACACACATAGCCCTGACCCCACAGTAAGATACGAGTCTTGTGTCGTGGGTATCAGGAACTACCAGAGACTTTTCAGTCTCACAACACACAGACCCCGAATCAAATATTTGTGGATCAGACAAATATTTGCTCGGTGAGGGAATTGAACTCACGGCCTCACGTTACACAGTCAGCTACTCGCCCACTGCGCCACGGAGGCTGTCAACACCACGCTATGGCCCACAAGATCGAGCTAGTAATAACCTCGTCGGTGAAAGCGCGAGGGCTGTCCCTTTTTCTAGGATCTCCCCTTCCTCTTCGAGAGCTTCCCTTTATCTAATACTAGCGGACCCGGCCACGCGTTGCTGTGCCTAAGGTATAGGTTAAATTATATTGTAGTAAACCATTCAATACAGTATGCGCCATGTATTGGATACTTACTCAATTCAGCCGATAAATTACCTTACACCGCCATCTTTTAGAATCTTATGGAACTTACAGAATTAATTATAACTCTTTTTTCATATAACAAAGTCCAGTCCAGTCCAACTCCAGTCCGGCCCCCAGTCCAGTCCGGTCCCCAGTCCAGTCAGTCCCTAGTCCAGTCAGGTCCCCAATCCCGTCAGGTCTCCAGTTCAGTCAGGTCCCCAGTCCCGTCAGGTCTCCAGTCCAGTCAGGTCCCCAGTTCAGTCCGCTCCCCAGTCCGGTCCCCAGTCCAGTCCGGTCCCCAGTCCAGTCCGATCCCCAGCCCAGTCCGATCCCCAGTCCAGTCTGTTCCCCAGTCCAGTCCGGCCCCAATCCAGTCCGGTCCCCAATCCATACCCCAGTTGTCCGGGTCCCCAGTCCAGTCCGGTCCCCAGTCTGGTCCTCAGTCCAGTCTGGCCCCAGTCCAGTCCGGCTGCAGTCCAGTCCGGCTCCAGTCCGGTCCCGTCCAGTCAAGTCCCCAGTCCAGTCAGGTCCCCAGTCCCGTCCGGCCGCAGTCCAGTCCGGCCCCAGTCTAGTCCGGCTCCAGTCCGGTCCCGTCCAGTCAAGTCCCCAGTCCAGTCAGGTCCCCAGTCCCGTCAGGTCTCCAGTCCAGTCAGGTCTCCAGTCCAGTCAGGTCCCCAGTTCAGTCCGCTCCCCAGTCCGGTCCCCAGTCCAGTCCGATCCCCAGTACAGTCCGATCCCCAGTCCAGTCTGGTCCCCAGTCCAGTCCGGCCCCAATCCAGTCCGGTCCCCAGTCCAGCCCTGTCTCCAGTCCAGTCCGGTCCCTAGTCCAGACCTGTCCTGTCCTGTCCTGTCCTGTCATCAAAAAGACATCAAGTGTTTCATACCCAGGAACAGTTTGTACTGGAAAATTAAGTTGTCGTTTTTAGTGTTTTCCTTTACTTATTATCATACCTAGGAACAGTTTGTACTGGAAAATTAAGTTGTCATTGTTAGTGTTTTCCTTTACTTATTATTTATGTTACTCATTTTTTCTCACCGGGTAAACCTTCCCTGAACTTCTACAAATATTTCAAGATCAGAATTAGCCAAATCGGTACAGCCAGTCTCGAGTTTTGGCGAGACACACGCACAGCGATTCATTTTTATATATATAGATAAATAATAATATAATAAATAACTTACTTACTTTATGTTTGGATTACTTCCCATTTTAATCTGTTTTGTCCAAATATAGTATAAATTAATACATAAACCAATATTGTATGTTACGTGTGTACGCATGCGTTACTCGATAGTATCGTATGTAATATAGAAATGTCATTCTGCTCGCGTGTAATCTTCATAATATAAATAAAGTTTGAAACGAGTCTCCTTTAGCGTAGCGTTCATAAATCAGAATAGTTTAGCGTCAGACCAACATGGTTGGTGTAAACTCGACGCCAATAGGATCAAATGATTTGCAGCAAAACTTATTGGCGTGGTACACGTGCAAATTGCGGTGCCGGCTGCGCGGTCGCTAAATCATAAACTATGGTTTATTTTCCAATCATGACATGATATATTTTATGATCGGCTATTTTGTTAATTTTATTAATAAATTAAAATTTCCTCACGAACGCAGATGCCGATTGGTTTTCGTCTCGGAATAGCTTTACCCATATAGACGATGATTTCTGAAAACTTGACGTGGATCGCTTTATAAGAATTCGGACGTGCGAAATTTTTGTACGCAATTGAATACATATGAAATATTAAATGTGTTTTGTGATTGTTTGAAAGTTAATATGAAAATTTTACACAACAGGATAAAATCAAAAAAATACCGAAATATATTTGTGTGCGTGTTTTATTTTATTAGCCGGAATGACGAAACGCGACCGGTCGTATAAACTACTTGGTTGTCAGGCTTGGCAGCAGAAATTAACAAAGCGATGGTAGCAACTCAGACGGCTCCTCGCATACGAGAGACCTAGTAAATTGCGTGCCTTAAGGCTGCGGCTAGACGACGCGACAAATTTCTTGCGGCCGCCGCGCGGCGATCGCGCGGTGACCGCGTACTAACTGTTCAGTCATAGCAAATGTATGTTTTATTAACTAGGACTTAACGTTGAAATGATTTGTGAGTAACTAACTGCGCGGCGATCGCGCGGTATCGCGCGGCGGCCGCGCGGTCGCCGTACGGGCGCGTTTACACGACCGCGCAGTCGCCGCGTGGTTGGAGCGTTGCGAAGAATTAAACATTATGGCTTAGCGCGCCCTAATACGTCTAATAAAACTTCATATTTAACAAGTTGTAATATACGGCTACAAAGTATTTAAATATGAGCTATAATTATTGATTATTTATAATCAATTTAGATGTAAATAGCATGCAATATTAATAATTCAATTATTTTATTAAATAATTTTATGACAATATATGGCAAAGCTGCAAAAATTTATATATCCTTAAAATCAAATAAAACTCTATTGAGTACAAATTAAATTCGATGCTCATTTGAACAGGAATAAAAATAAAAAGAGCGGGTGTTCCTAACGACTTCCTTATACGATAGCCGTTTTGATTACAATCGGTTTGAGGGAATCACAACTTTGGGTGATTTATTAAGTCTGCTTGTGTTTGTGTGTGAATAAAATCACCGTAAAACCGTACACACGCCTACCAACTTACGCCCGAGTACAATTAGGGCAGCGGTATCCAAATAAGTGTATCAACAAACAGCACATCCTTTCGGGAGCGATGCCCGTTCGTTTAATGTATCCGAATTTCATTTGTCTATATTTGTAAACTCTGTTTGATCATAATGGATGATTAATAATTTTATAATGCGTAATTAAAGCAGCACATTTGAGTTGAAAATTATGAGTGTTAATGAAAAATAAAACTTGTTTAGTAAGTATGTACTAATTTATGTTTATCAATTATTTAAATTAATGCAATAAAATGTGTATTGGCGTTAACAATAAAAAACATTACGTAGTTTTTCGATAAAAACTAAAAAGCTAAAAATTTAAATGTTTTTTAATCTTTCATGACGCCCTTAGGAGCGGAATTTGTTTTTTGAATTTTATATGGCAACATTGAGCTCTTAAGCCCTTTCAAATGAAAATACATATACAATCAAAATCTGATCACTCTGTTGAAAGATATGCGGGGTTATACTCACAAAACAAATATACGCGTCAAATTGAGAAGCTCCTCTGTTTTTTCGTACGTTAAAAACTAATATTTTTGAGGAGTGGCTCATTTTTCTAGTTATTTTCTAAAACGAAACGATAACGATGCAATGAAGTTCGGAAACACAAAAATTAAAATAGAATAGTCATTACATTAATAATACTTTTGATAGAGTTAGTATTACTAAGAAGAATCTATTAGTGCTGTCTCGGTGGTGTAATTGTATTCCGTTCGCGGTACAACTGCTATAGCACCTATAGGTGCTACGAATACTTCTGTCTACTTTTTTTTTATTAATTGCATGACGAGACGGGCAAGGCGCTCGCCGGATGATAAGCACCACGCCTGCCCATAAACAGAAGCAACTCCACCCAGAACTTTGAATTACAAAACATATTTTAATACGCATACTAATATTAAAATAAATAAAATTAAACAGTGCAATTAATGCAAAATAAAACATACTATAAGATATCACCGTAGTTGTTAAACAGTTTTACTTCACAACAGCAAGTACCTAATACAGATTAAGTTACCATTGCATGTTGCAATTTGCACCGACGATTTCCTACTTAGTTAACCTGGACGTTGGTAACAAATGCAAATGTGAATAATAGTATTACTAGCACGCTATTTAGTATTTGACTATTGTAAATTGTGTTAAATAGTCCTTAATCTTTACATAGTATAAAATGAAGTAGCTTCCGCTGTCTGTTAGATCTGATAGCTATTCAACGGATTTTAATGCAGTTTTTAGCGATAGATGGAGTGATTCATGAGAAAGGTTTATAAGTATAATACGTACATATTATAGTACAGAAAAGCTGACAAATTTAATATTTGTCATGTGATGTCGTAACAAACCTATTTTACCCGGGAGAAGCCGGCGCGGGTCGCTAGTCTAACATAAATTCAACAACTTAAAGGTAATTAAGGCGCAAATGCATGTTCCGAACAAAGGCAATATTTTCCATATAAACTGATTATACATACAAATCGCTTGTTCATATTGGGTGTCGGTGTCGCAATAAATATTAAATATCGACGCAGTTAAAATATCCGCTTACAGTTTACGAGAGCGTCCGTCGACATATTTACGTACCGGTGAGGGCAATCAATTTGATTTTTTCGTTTACTCTTATCATACAGGTGTCTTTCTTTGTGCACGCGAGCTTTCCCTTCGCGCCGTTATTTAATACAAATTAATTAAATATCTTAGATCGTGTGAACAGTTTTAATCGATCGTTGCAGAGACTATTTATGAAATTGGTGGTACAAGGCGGTAGGTTCCTCGTATACGCGCGTCTGGGTTGGTACCACCGCTTTGTCTATTTCTGCCGCCAAGCAACAGTGTAAAAGCACTGTTGTGTTTCGGTTTGAAGGACATTGAAGGCAGTGAACTTACTGGGCATTATTAGACTTAACATCTTATGTCTGGGGTTGACGAGCGCAGTTCAGTGCCATGCAGTGCTTTGTAATTCAAAGATATGTGTGGTGTTGCTTCTGTTTATGGGCAGGCGTGGCGCTTACCATCAGGCCGCGCCTTGCTCGTTTCGTCATTCAATAAAATAAAATAAAATAAATAATTATAATACATAGAACAAAGAGACTGTCTGTTGGATATATATGCATATGGTTTTAAATGATAAATTCTGCATTCAAAAGATTTTTGAGTTCAATATTGAAAATTATTTAAATTCATCAGCGAAATTGAATTTCTAATTTATGTTATAATTATGTACGAATCGTTTTTATAATTCTAAGTTATATGAAAAGCAACAATGTAATAAATTTAATTTTAGCTCTATGATTTTCTGTGTTTTGATCACCGATGTTATAGTTAATCAAGTTTATATAAGAAAATTTGCACAACAAACACTCTGACTCGTTTTTTTATTAGCTTGAATGACGAAACGAATTGGTCGCTCGCCTGATGGTAGCTTCTACACCTATCCATAAAAAGAAGCAACACCACACAACTTTCAATTACAAGCACTTCATGGCACTAAACTGCTATCGTCACTCTGAGACATAAGTTAAGTCTCATAATGCCGATTAATTTCATTGATTTCAATTTCCTTCAAACCGAAACACAATAGTATTTACATACATACTGTTGCTTGGCAGTTGAAATAGTCAAAGCGGTGGTAACAACCCATTCGGACTCTCGTATAGGAGATCCGAAGCAAATCCGAATCTTTTAACCTGTTAATACATGACATTTCACGATAATCAACTGAGCATAATAAAGGAGTGAAAAATAAGATTTAATTGATTAAAACCCTTTGTTGCATAATTGGATGCTCTAACACACCAAAGACAATACACGTAGATATAAATCAAATGGTGTTAAATTCCATTACTTTCCAATGAAAAACATTCCGACATAAATGGTTAAACACAGTAAAAAAACATACAAGTTATGAGGTTCAAAATCATTTATAAGTGAATAATATCATTCATAAAAATACTTACGTTTTGTTGTTACTATTGCAATCAAGCTATTCATTAGAAGGCGATATGAATATAATTAATAATGTAGAAAACATGACAATTACATTAAAAACTACTTTCCTGTTATTTTAACAACATTGAAAATTTTTGTTTGAAAAATATTTTTGCCAGGTTTCACTGCCTCATTTTCTTGGCCAACTTTATCTTTAACTTCTAAAAAGTGGACTTGAAGGGCTTTACAGCATATTTTGGCTACACTAACGAACGTTATTAAACGACCGGAACTCATATTTTATAATTTTTAACATCTTAAAAACAATATAAATAAATTATATACTATATCACGTCTTGCTTACATTAATTACAACACGATGGCAGGACTCACAGGTTTCTTTTTTTTAATCGCTCTGTTTCTCTTGTGTCGGATTTGTAATGCCACCGTGCACGTTCCCTATACCGACCTATATTAAATTCGATAAAATTTCCTTAAAGAATGGCATGTTTAGCTGAGCATTTTTTAAATCAGGATTAGGTTACTTCAGGTTGGTTTGCTAAGCGACAATGGTAATAACCCGGTTGAGCTAGCCCAGTCATGGTGTAGATAAAAATGCAAACAACCTCTACCTTTGCTCTACCTATGGTAAAGTGTGGGAATAGGACTATATCTCTACCTATACCTTTTGGCTGTATTTGTTTATTAAACGATCATCTTAAAAGTGTACATAGATCTATTGTTCGACAGTTTTCATTCACACTGTTTTATATTCGTATAAAAAAGTCACGAAAATAAAATAATGTTTAAATTGGCGTAAAACGTTGGACGGAGGATCTTTAAACACCTGATAAGCCCAACGTCCGCCACCGCCCACCGTCTCTCAAACACATATTAATATTTAATTGTAGGCGCGATATCATCACATAGCACATAACTAACTGTTAATAAAGTGTATTGTCGACGTGAATTATCCTCATAACTCTGCTCAATGAGGTTAGCCCCAGTAAGGGGTAGTATTCTCAAACATTCCCTCATGTACTTTTATTTTCTCGATTGTATGTTTTTTTTTCGACTGTCGTTAGGTGCAGTATCGTTCGTTCGACATTGTAATTTAGACAGGACTATACTGACTATTAGGTGCAGTGTAGTGCCGTGTCAAGTTAAAAAGTTTCAAATTATCTAGCGATGTGGTCACACAACGACAAAGCTTTTTTTTTGAAAGTATTCGTACTTTAATTTATTCGTACTTCTTTTCAGACCAGTGGACACTTTCGAAGCATCAGTATTCTTTGTATATATAGGGCATTTTGTTATTAAATTACATTTGACATATAAGGCAAAGTAGCAGAATGCAGTAACTATTACAGTTGCAAAAATGTTATTATTATCATGAGTTGGCGTGTCGTTCTTAGAAATAAGTCATTTAACAGTAAATACGTAAATGTCGAGTGTTTGAGAATAACTCGCCGTGTCGGGTCGCCGTCGTATGTCGCCTCGGGAAATGCTTTATATCGGCGCACAAGCTCGCGCCCAATAAACGCAATAAATAATATCGGATCGTGTGAGACTCGCCACGGATCCTATAACAACCGCTTGTACCTGCATTTGTGAGTGTAATAAAATTGTGGCAAGTAACATTTTTTATTTTAATCTGGTTCTGTATGTTTAATTCGAATAACTACGAATGTGCGAATGTAGAGACGAAAAAATATTTGTTGTGTATAAACATGCCTTTTAATTTGACATGTCGATTTTACAATGTAACTGGCAACAATTAGGAAACTTTGATCACGACCACGATGAGATTCGATTTTGCTAAAGAATTTTCCTTTTCCAAATTGCTACGGAGTTCCCATCATAAGACATGTGTGTGTTTGATAAAATCTAACAAAACACTAAAAAAATACCGCAATTAACATTTTATATAAAATTGACACAACGGTTTTAATGAGCATAGAGTCGTTACGATACCCTAAAAAATAAAAGACACCGATAACCGTACATCACGTTTATTAGTTCCGATAAATAACACAAATAACTTTCCGATGTGATCGATTCTAATGTGTTGTTGTATTTATTGTAATTAGGGTGCCGGCCGGAGCCGCTGGGCGAGGCGAGGCCGAGGCTGGTCGGCGAGGCGAGGCCGCGGCTGGCCGGCGAGGCGGCCCTCGTCATCTCGTGTGGCGCGCCCATCAAATGTATAAACTGTTTATTAAGAACTAATAATATTTGCATAATCGGGTCATTAAACATTATTCAATATGAAATTCAATATTAATCGATCGTTAATATTTAAAATTAACCTAATATACATGTATTAGATGAATTCTTAATATTAATAAATGCACGAAATCATTAAATCTAATCAATAAAAATATTATTAATGACTATTGGTTAGAGACGTCGTTGCAAGCGGGAGGAGGAAATGGCATTTTTATAGTTTATGCTAAGAAGTATTCCAATGGAGATTTGAAGATATATTTTGTGATTCGATTTGTATCATATTTTTTTATATTTCAAAGATCATTGACCGATCTATTGATACAGCGTAATATAGTTAAACATCTAATCTAAGAAAAGTTGTCTTTGAGAAAAAGGTTTGGCCTATATTGGAACATTTTTTTACATTAATTTAATTTCGTTTAAAATGTATATCTAAAAGACTTAAGAGTAAAGTTTATTAAAATTTGTAATTATCTAAGTTTATTTATACATTTAATTATCTTAGTTGTATTCGTGTCTGATAATAAGCGACAAAGACAGCAACTGTTGGCTGATTTTATTTAAACAAATATAAACCTAATTATATTACGTAACATATTCATATTACAAATTTATGAAAATTATTTCAATCTCAATTATTTATACACTCGTGCGGTAAAAGTGTAGCGCGCAAATAACTACATATATTTGTTGCTTATTTAAGTTTATACGAAATTTATTACAGTATAAAATTTAATAATAAATTAATTATCAACGTGTTTAATTTGCATTAGTCAAGGTTAATTTTAAAATGACAAGTTATGCTGTCGTCAATTAGAGTGTAATGTTAAACGAGCACAAGACCGTGAAACAAAAGCGTAAAGTTGGATACTTGGAAGCTTTAGCTTTCTAGACTAGCAAACACTGATTAATTCGTGATTGTGTACAGTGGCGTTTCACACAAAGTATATTTCTATTTATTTACTATAGCCATTTGTTCCATAAAATATTATATATATTTTCAATTAATTTCTATCGCACATACGTAGATCTAATGAATGGAACAAACTAGCAACCTTACCATTGATTCGATAGCAATATTCGTGCAGTACTAAATGATGGCTGAGGTATGTGTATAATGTGCCTGTGTAAATCACAATAAAAGTCGGCAGAGACGCCTGCGTGGCCAGCGGAGGCAGCGGAGACGAATTATGATTGCCTCGAGAACGCCATAAAGCAGACGAGTAGCGGTTGTACGGTGCACTTCATTTTGTATGTCTGTTTTCTAAATATAAAACATTGTCATATTAAATACTCATTTTCTTATAATAAATTGGTCCTGGATCAATGCGAACGGAATTTAAAGCGGGGCTGTAAAAGTGTCACTATTATACAGTAATATCTACGTCGCACTAGTTCTAATTAAGAATGATATATCTGCTTATACTAGCAGAGTTTGAGAATTATAATATTGTCCTAATAATACGTATTTAATCACTCGATAAAGGTACCTATGTATATGGCAGGACCCATAAGTACCGTACTCGTAATTATAGAATTACTAATATTATTAACTAACGTAAGAAATGTCCACACCACGCTGTACGAGCCGCATCTTCCGACGCGGATATCTTGCGCGTGCACAAAATCGGATATTCGCATTCAATGCCGCTATGTGTACGTTCTAGAAAAGACTATTACACAAGCCGTCAAGTTTTGACACGTTCTAACCAATTATTTGTTTCTATCCTATTATATTTACGCAGTAATAAGCTTAGATTTTTTGTGTTACATTAAGACTAAACCGATAATAGTACCTACGTACTTGATACAAACCACATCAGCCCCTTTGTTTATAAACGCATGCTGTGCGTCTTAAGCTAAGGTAAATTGATGCGTTTATTAATCCGGAAATCGTTGCTCCATACTGTGTTTATTAGTCTTAAATGTTACATCATGCAGAACTCAGTATATAGGATTCGCCATTGTAAATAAATGCTGATATAGGTAGCGACCAAAGTGGCATATCTGAGTTAATGAGTAACTGAATTGCGCAACTTCAATCATTTATTACAAAATTGAGATTTACTTGAAAAATGTCATTAAAATTTTGTAAATATGTATAATTTTCTCGAGCACAGTTATTTTTTTTTTTTTTTTTTTTATTTATTAGGATTACCAACAATTGTCACATTGATACATGTACAAATAAAATATGCTGCTTATAAATAAATTTAACTAAATGCACAACCACGTAAAGGTAATCCAACCACGTAAAGGTAATCCACACATGTACAAATGTACACATGTACAAATAAAATATGCTGCTTATAAATAAATTTAACTAAATGCACAACCACGTAAAGGTAATCCAACCACGTAAAGGTTATCACAATATCATAAACTCTATCAACAACAGAAACAATATTAAAGAACATTTCATTACAAATAGTTAAACGAACATAGATATTTGTAATTAAACAAATTGCCTAATTAAATTATCGTAGTGATTTCCTGTGCGTGTAGGCGTTTGCCCATTGAGCGCTATTAAACATTATGGTGACCCTACACGGATAAGAGTACGTGAGGTGTCCGGCGCGCGCGCAGCGTGCGATAAAGCAAGGCGCCGCGGGGTCCCTGGACCTCCAACATGGCGGTCCTTCAGTTCGACTCGAGTGGACATACTTTTAATAGCTAATTTATTTATTTAAACTTTATTGTACACAAGGAGTATAGTACAGAACACTAAAATGTAACTAATTTAATAAGTACAATTAAGAAAGCTAATAGTATAAAGGATAGATTATTTTATATATCATAGCGTTAAATACCTCGAGTGTTGTTGCCTGTTGTGGTTCCAATAGGTTAATATCCAGGATGCATATGAGAGAAAACTAAAAGACTCCTCAACGAATAAATGCACCGTGATTCAGGTGTTAAATTCAGTTTTTAAAGTTTTAGTTAAAATTACGATGTATATTCCCTAGGAATAAATTGGGTCATGGATGGAATAAACTGGTTGGAATTCAAAGGTAGTGTAACACATTTTTTATAAATAAAAATTACACTATTTATAATATGCGATTGTATATGTTTTACATTTTCAAACAAAAAATAATAAGTATAAGATTTAATGAAACCACTATAAACACCTAGTATTATTGTATTCTAATCTAAGTGTTTGTAACATCCAAGATCT
The DNA here is from genome assembly GCA_949126905.1 of Amorpha juglandis. Classification (NCBI taxonomy): domain Eukaryota; kingdom Metazoa; phylum Arthropoda; class Insecta; order Lepidoptera; family Sphingidae; genus Amorpha; species Amorpha juglandis. The sequence goes on from OX421380.1 coordinate 9,736,946, forward strand.
GTTACATTCTAATGATGTGCGGATGTGCGCAATATTTTTCTTCGCTATTAGAGAGCTTTGTACAAATAATAACATATGTTTCGATGTACCAATTGGCGGATATTTAAACCAAACAGTTTTCAGTCTAAACGTTTTATAACACTTTACACTTTTTTGAATACACACTGGACGTGGACACTCGTATTTTGAAATTATAAACTTTTATATCTCAAACCAACTCAAAGTTACGCTTATAGACATACTTAGGAGGTTTTTGAGCAATTTGTTAATAAATATAACGCATCTTTTTTTTTTGTTTATAGCATAGGCCGGCAAACGAGCAAGTGGGTCACCTGATGGTAAGTGATCTCTACCGCCCATGTACGCCCACCACCAGAAGAATAATGGGCGCGTTGCCGACCTTAAAGGAAAGGGATAATTAGGGACTGGGAAGGGGAGGGGATTTGGGCTTCCGGATATCTCACTCACCGTACGAAACGCAGCAGCAAGCCGCTATTTTAGGTCGGTTTCCTGTGAGACAGTGGTAACGACCCGGTCGAGCCAGCCCATTCATGCTATAGACAATAGATAGATTGCTGGTGGGAGGATACTTGTATCCGACCGGATAGCGACCACCGTACACTGGTGCTAAAACCTGCCATAGTGGCCCACCTTGTGTGGGTCGCGTTCCAGGGTCAGCCAGTGTATATCCGGTTCTCCCCAGGGGGCTTGCCCCCTGATCCTAACCCTTTTCCCATCCCTGTTTCCTTCCCCTCCCCCTTGGCCCTTTGGTAGGCCGGCATAATCTTGCCGACCTACGATGGACACATTGTCTATCGTTGTTCGACACTATTCTTGGATTGCGCTACACTTACCATCAGGTGTAGCGTAGTCACTTTGCCGAGCCAGGTTAAAAAAAAAAAAAAAAAAAAAAAACAAAACTGTCTACAGCGTGGCTCTACCACTCTACAAAATCTCATGCATCTCATCCACTTTATTCTGTCTGTGGTTCTCGCGCCCACCGCACCGTGTAAATAATAATTAATTTTATTGTAAATGCTTATATTTTATTGCGGGATTTGTCAACAGAGTGCGCGATGTATTTTGTTGGCTGAGATATTTATTGTTACTCACTTAATGTAGTGCCTAAGTTGGTATACTGCATGCGGTCATACACGCACAGGGCCTCATTAAACCGCTGTTTTGCTATGATGCAGTCGTTTGTTTATTATAATTTACTTACGACGTGTTGTTTTGATTTTATCTTTATGTTGTATAATTTTTATCTTTTCTTAAACTTATTTTCATCAATGTCCATATTTTTGTGAGACCTCTAAACATGTATTGAGGCGACAAGGGAAACATTTACAATCACATCTTATCATGTACTTAGTTATTATAAAAATATATTAAAAGTAAGGTATAAGTAATATTGCGGACCACATGAATTAATGGAAGTACTTCTGTTCATATACACTAATATCAAAAGAGGTTTTGTAAGTGTTTGAAGGGTGTAAACTTTAGAACTACTGATTCGATTGTTAAAAACTCTTTCACTAGTATGGTGCTTAATTATAACTTAGAATCAGTTTATTTTTATATAAAGTAAAAGTTTAGTCATAAAAGGTATGTTGACTTTTTTCTTGGTATTATTGGGTAGATAATTAAAAATAATATTATAGAGGTTGCTAAATTCCTTTGTATATATGCGATTATTTTGTGAGATAGCGTATCCAAAGACGTGAATATGTTCCTCGCTCTAACTTTTAAAAAGGGGGAAAGAATTGTGAAAAAAAATCATGGTGGTATAACTTAAAAGTGTACGTTGGTCGCTATGCGGAATACTTGGGAGCTTTTTATATATTTTATTTATTTAATTAGATGACGAGACGAGCAAGTCAGTCGCTTGATGTCAAGCGCCAAGCGCCCATAAACAGAAGTAACACCACACAGAACTTTGAATTACAAAGCACTGTATGGCACTGAACTGCACTCGTCACCCCGAGACATATGATGTTAAGTCTCATAATGCCCTGTAATTTCATTGGCTTCAATGTCCTTCAAACCTAAACACAACAGTACTTACACTGTTGCTTACTACACTATTACACACTACACTTACTACTGTTGCTTGGCCGCAGAAATAATATTTATAGGTTGCAAATTAAAACTTTGGTTTTAGATGTGCCATGAAGAAAAAAAGACGAGTGTTGAGTTGACTTATGTGGCTTCAAACTCCATCATAAGTAAAATTTATTTATAATAGAATTAGTTTTATAATTCTATTCATCAGTCAATTTATATTTTTCAAATTGGTCGTAATCGAATCGAAACTGGATCCAACAATCTATATTAACTTTTGATAAACTATATTAAAAACAAAACCTGATTTATTGCGTCATTATAAATATTCGTTGCTAATAAAATTAGTTTTCAATAATAATCCTACTAATATATATGTGAAAGTTTAGATGTTTGTGAGTTTCTGGAATTGGATGTTTGTTAGTCAATCACAACTTCGCGCTTGAACTGATTCGGATTAAATTTGGCCAATAGGATCATGACCCCGAATAAAATACTTTTATCCCGGAAAAGACACTTACGTGGTGAAGCCGAGAGTAAAACTATGTCGATAATAGAATAATAATAGCCAATTATAGAACAAATTAAGTAAGTCAGGATGTCTAAATAAAGAACGAATTAAAGTTAGAGTCCAGATGTGGCCCTGTGTAAACTGTAATGTTGCAACCGGCTAGAGCTTGTCTAGTTGTGCTCCGCATGTGAGCATCGTGCCATTTTGAATGCTAATTTGTTGGGTCCCCATTCATAATCGTAACTCACGTCAATCGTGTATTATATGGCGTCCAGTTAAATGTTTTATTAGTGTTATATACAAAGGATATCTATAGTAGATTTATTCATTCACGTAGCGGAAAAATAGTACCTACTTTATACATGATTTTGAACTATAAACCTAAATACAAGGTGGTAGGTCTCTCGTATACGAGAGGCCGTCTGGGTTGGTACCACCGCTTTGTCTATTTCTGCCGCCAAGCAACAATGTGTAAGCACTGTTGTGTTTCGATTTGAAGGACATTGAAGCTAGTGAGACTATTGGGCATAATGGGACTTAACGTCTTATGTCCCGGGGTGACGAGCGCAGTTCAGTGCCATGTAGTGCTTTGTAATTCAAAGTTCTGTGTGGTGTTGGTTCTGTTTATGGACAGGTGTGGCGCTAACCATCAGGCGAGCGCCTTGCTCGTCTGGTCATTTATCAAATAAAAAAAATTGTAATGTTAATTCATACAAATATATGTATAGTACACCTCCTTACGAAATACTTGTGTTTGTTTGTTGTTGTTATATCATTATTAATTACAGTTACCTACAATCTTTTATTCATGATTTTAGTTCTATAGATTTATGCTTGTATCAATAAATATTTATGTTTAAAAGATAAAAGATTTTCTCAGGATAAGACCACCTTAGTTTGAAGTAGGTAGCACGCAAAACCTGGCTGAATATATATTATCTTAGGCTAAGGTCAGGATGCTTTATAATATATCAAATAAATTTATGCATTTGAATAAACTGAAAATGACTTTACAAATAGACGGCATTCATGCTCACAAGCAGGGAGCCGAAAATGGAAAAGATAAAATATTACCTTTTGACACATTGAAACGTGGAATTATAAATAAAAAATATTCTATTTAGTAATTGTGCTCTAATAAATGTTGGCTCTGAGAGCTGTAAATCATTAACGATGATATTTGGAAAGTTTAAGAATTAGAAACTGGTTTATTTTTCTGTTATTAACGAGGGCTTGTTTTTGTGAGTTATTTTTATTTGCTACGATATAAGTTTAAGTATAAATTGTAAATTATAACACTTTCATTTCAAGTATAATATTTACAATGATATAGAAATTCTATAAATCAATTTTATAAATACAACAATAATAATATTCATCCTATGTCTCAGGGATCGAGCGCAGTCCAATGCCATGAAGTGCTTTGACTTTCGAGGTTCTATATAGTGTTGCTTCTGTTTATGGACAGGCGTGGTTACCATCAGTCGAATTAACCTAATTGTTTCGTCATTCAGGCTAATAAAAAAGTAGGTGAAGCTTATTGGTGCGAGATTGAAGATTATATTATAATTTTTATATCTGGAAATCTCTTTACGAATGTCCGTACCGAGCACATTCTAAAAATTGTTTCTACAACTTTTTTCCAACTATCAACCATACTATATACATTTTTTATTTAATTGAATGACGAGACGAGCAAGTCGCTCGCCTGATGGTAAGCGCCACGCCTACCCATAAACAGATGTAACAACACACAGAACTTTGAATTACATAGCACTGAACTGCGCTAGTCACCCCGAGACTTAAGAAGTTTTTTTTTTATAGCATAGGCCGGCAAACGTGCAAGTGGGTCACCTGATGGTAAGTGATCTCCACTGCCCATGTACGCCCACCACCAGAAGAATCATGGGCGCGTTGCCCATGATTCTGGTGATTCTGGTGGTGGACTTAAGAAGTCTCATAATGCCCAGTAATTTTACTGGCCTCAAAGTCCTTCAAACTAAAACTATGCTTTATCTATACAGGGTTCTTTTTAAAACACCAGCAATCTCGCAGGGGTAGATTCCTAAGGTTATAAGCTACTACTTTTGTTCTACGACTTTTGATCATTTGTTAGATTTTATTTTCATACAAAAATAAGTATTCATTTAATTTCCGTCTTGAATGTTACAACGCGCATCGCAGATTACGTAAACAAACACGCGAAGCGTGGGGAACCGGGTGAGCGGTCAACGCCCGAGCAGCTGAGCGGCGCCTTTGATGTTGCGCGCGCACACCGCGCCCGCGCCGCAGTCTACGAAGAAAAACACGACACAACAAAAACTTGTAAAATATTTTTTTTAAAATATATTGAGTTATATCCAAACTCGTAGAACAAAAGTTGTTCCGTATGGGGTCAGCTATCTGGTCATGCGAGATTGCTGGTGTTTTAAAATTAACCCTGTATAGTGCAACGTTATGTAATTATATAACCTAAATCCTAAACCCTAAATTGTTGTTTACATTGTTCGTGTATGCAAATACACATTCAGATTACACACGCAATATGTCTGTACAATCACCTTGGTCATTAGTTATGAGCGGTCTGAAGATTAATGTCCAAACATGCCGGGAATGCGTGAGCCGTGTGTAATAAATAGATGCATGTCGTGTGTAATATTGCTATTGTAATGTAATATAATTTTATTAACGTAATACAAAATTTATTATATTTTTGTTATACACAATGAAGGCGGACCCTGGCACTATGTTGGGATAACTTATAATCGACTTATTTTTTACTTTTAATTGCATGTTTAATGTTCATCTTATTTCCTAGTATTAAAGAGTACATAAATATGTGGATAATTATTTACAAATCTTAAAAGTATTTTATGATATATATACAGTACTCTTTATTCTAAAAGGTTTTTTTTTTACATTTTTAAATATAGCATTTGTAAAAAATAAAACATTTAAAAATATAAAAAATATCACCCTCCAGTGGCGAGGTCAAAAATTATTATTATTATTATTTGTTATTTTTTATGATTATTATTATTTTACTCAATTTATTATTTTACTCGTATGCGTCATGCCAATATCTGCGGAGGGGCAAGCAGGGGTGCACTAGTGCACCCACAGTTATAGCCATACCACATACTTTCAGTGGTAGGCAGCGGCTTGGCTGTGCCCCTGGCATTGCCGATGTCCATGAGCGGCGGTGACCGCTTACCATCAGGCGGGCCGCTTGCTCGTCTGCCTATCAAGGCAATAAAAAAAAAATACCGGGCACAAATTCCAACCGTGAAATCGTGTCTTTTTTTTAATTTGCTTATATGACGAGATGAACAGGTCGCTCGCCTGATGGTAACAGCCACGCCTACCCGTACACAGAAGCAACATCACTCAGAACTTTGCATCGCACTGTACTAGTCATCTCGAGACATAATAATGTAAGTCTCATAATGCCCAGTAATTTCACTGGATTCAATGACCTTCAAACCGTGAAACACTGCTGCTTGACGACAGAAATAGACAAAGCGGTGGTACCAATTCCCGACATCTGGTCTATTGACCTAAAGCATCGAAATAAACGGATAGACGACACGAGAATTAACTGCAACACATATAAATTAGCAAAATGTTATTCCGATTCACCCACAGGTAAATCGCATACAAAACACTTTACAAAGTATGTTCTGTAAATAGTAGAATCCTCTGTAGACAATTTTATCTGTGGTCCCCGGCTCAATTGAGGTGGTACCATTGTCTCATAGAAAATTGGCGTTATGAGGCAGTATGTTGCATTTCATATGTTGAGTGAAATTTCCATAGGTCCAAAATCCCCTCCCCTTCCCAAACCCCATGATTTCTTTCCTTTAAGGTTGACAACGCTACCCTGATTCTTCCAATATCGTGGTTGTGCTTGGGCGGTGGAGAATACTTAACATCGCGTGACCAATTTTCGTTGACCTTTGCTAAAGAAATAAAAAAAAATATGGCTATGATTTATATCTAATTTTAAATATTCATATCATAAAACTTCTTGTCTTTATTATGTTTATGGTCATTATAATGTTATTTTTTTATGTTTTTATAACAAGTATTATAAATTCATTTTGTGTTAAATCAGAGGCGGATATAATATAAAAGTAGCTATATAATTATATATATACAAAGCTTGATGCATTTTTTGTATCAATCATATTGGTCCGGAGTCCCTGGGGTATTTGATCCACTTGATGAGTATCAAGCTCATTTTCCGTGAGTAGCTTCGTTTCGATGAGACGACCAACAATTCCCTATGCGAAAATTCTCTATTGTGGTAGCTAACAGAGGTAGCAAGGATAGAATATTTCGATTTGATGATACTCAAAAAAATATTATTTTATTTGTAGGACAATATGACTGTTAAATTATATGAATATTAACTAAGTAAAAAAAATTGGTGTGTGTCGTGGGACACCAGGTAGGAACGAAGTTCCTTCGGCTAATGTAGAATCGACACAAATTGTAAAAAATACAAATTATCAACTAAAATAACAAAATATGTCTCTTTATTTTTGTTTGACAACATAAAATTACATAGAAATAGAATAGAAAAATAGAAATAAAAAAAAGACGTGTAGCACTCGGAGACTGCCGCGGTAAAGCTACTCTATAGCATTTTTTATCAACTTATGTAATTATAAATAAAAACTTATTAATTTCGACTTAGACTGGCTACTAAACGGTGGACGGCCGTGTTCTATAATCAAAAATTCAAATTCAAATTTCAAACCGCGTCTACATTTCCAAATGTCATAAGTTTCACACCTATCTGTTTTATTAACGGAAATTCGACTTTAACTTTGTGTGCTAGATATCAAATTAAGTTTAAAAAAAGTCTCATTTGACGGTTTTATTCCACGCATTTTTTCCACGCATTTTTCTTACGGTTTTACTATCACATTTTTTTCAGTTCGGTCACGCAGCGAAGTCCCTATCCCCTCCAAGCCTGCCGTAAGGAACTTCGTTCCAAAAACAAAAAAATCAGCTGGTTAGTAATCATACCTATTGGAAGGAGGGGCTTCCAATAGGTATCGATAACGAGGTCATAAAAAATGATTTGAATGAGCTGATTTTTTTGTTTTTACTTAGTTAATATTCATATAATTTAACAGTCATATTGTCCTACAAATAAAATAATATTTTTTTGAGCATCATCAAATCGCAATATTCTATCCTTGCTACCTCTGTTAGCTACCACAATAGAGAATTTTCGCATAGGGAATTGTTGGTCGTCTCATCGAAACGAAGCTACTCACGGAAAATGAGCTTGATACTCATCAAGTGGATCAAATACCCCAGAGACTCCGGACCATATTACTATATTTTTTTATAAATATAAAGTAAAATCCATAAAATGTCAGCGTGATTGGAATTTCTATAAAGTTTGTTGGATCTATTACAAATAAATTGAAATGATTTCCGGATGCTTAAAAGCCAAAGTTTTTTTAGAACGGCAATAAATTGTTTTTTTTTGGTATAACAAACAGTTACACAATATTATAATGATAAGTGATGGACTGACGTGGCAGATAAACTTCAAGAATGTCGCTTAAGGTGGTTTGGTCATGTTCTGAGGAAACCGCAGGAGTACGTCGGTCGCAGATGCCTGAGCCAGATCGTACCAGGGGTACGATCCCGTGGACGGCCCAAAAAGCATTGGATTGAGGTATTGGAGGGAGACATTAGAGCCAATGGTCTCACTACAGAGGATGCTCAAGATCGGGTGAAGTGGAAGCGTTTGAGTTGGAAGGCGGACCCTGGCACTAAGCCGGGATAACACGACGCAGAAAGAAAAGATTGACAAAAACCCACAAACAACTAACACCACATATCCATTCAGCACATAGGTATCGAGTTTAAATTTTGAACCTTATCCAAAACATATCTTTTTAAAAGCTCTGTATTTCACTTTATTTCAAAAGTACTACAAGGTACGTAATACTTTTAAGTATTCCATTTATAATGTTTAACAAATTAGTATAGAAAGTCCTGTATTTATAACATCTATATTTCTTTTCGGATACAAGCGACAATTCTCATAAGTATTTTCTTTTACAATATCCTCATCACGTGTCATCCCGTAACGACGGGTTGAACGATAGTAAAACGGGACGATGAATTCTTTTACGAGGCCATTTCCATTCGAATTCAATTCAGTTTAGAGGGCCCTCGTGTCGTAAACCTTTGACCTAAACACACTCCATTATATGCCCACTATTCAAGTCATATTAGCGCAAAAATATTCGCTTATTATAACATTTTAAATTATTTGATTCACATCACCCGCAGTAGGTATGTAGTATGTGGTTTTATCTAAGTTATAACTTAATATTGTTGGCGAATTTATCACAATATAGTTTTGGAAACTGAGACGATATTTGCACGTATGATGTATTAATTTATATCGTAAAACTTTATTTGATATTATTTTGCTGGTGGTAGGATATCCATATCCGCCCGGATAGCGACCACCATACACATAGTATTAAACCTGCCATAGTGATCCACAGGCCTTACGATATGGTTTGATGGTTGGTTGGGGCGGGTATAGGGGTACATCCTTGTATTACTGTGCCTGTATTGGTCATCCGCCTGTCCTGTTTCAGGCCCCTCGATTTGCTTCTTTTCTTTCCAAAGACTCGACCCTGGGGTCGAACCCGAGACCTTAGCACAGCAGTCGTACTGCGTACGCAATACAACTTCGTCACCGTCGCAAGTACTCATGGGAGTTAAAAATTGGGTTCAGAACCAACCACTACTACAATCCTATGTCATATTATAATGTTACCATGCAAATCACAGCAATAAATGTTATCGAGTTCAACTAAAGCAGTGATAGGGTCAAGATAATGATCTTATTTCAACAGATAGAGGATTGTATTCAAATATCAGCGGGGGACATATGGTGCGTACCCGCTCTTATGTCATCGCTACTGCGCATGCGCTCGGTTACACAATATTTCGTTTACTTGGGCTAACTTTGGATTAAGAGTTAAGGATTAATTCGAATACTCGAAAAATAATAGTAAACATCTTTATCGCGTCTAAATATTGCATAATTCATAAATATGTATTTTTGCTGACTCGCTTTTCATTCTATTTAAAGACTGATCTATAATTCACAGCGCATTAAATTGCAAATTACATAATATTTAAAATGTAACAAAACCAACATATCAACAATATATCTAATAACAACCTATAATATACCTATATCTGGAATTATTTTCAGACCGTTTAGTATGCTTAAAAGTTTCCGCCGATAGATTAGAATCAAATATCATATTATAAACGAACAATCTGCGAGCAAACCATATATTAGAGCAAGTTTTCCGCGTGAGAAAATAATTTCGTGAATGTTTTGAAGATGCATAAATTTTAATGTTGCCTGAAAACATTAAAAAACCTAAATGAGTTTAGAGCACATGTCTGTATAAATCGCCATTATCGTTGGCACATGAATAGCAAATTTATTTTTATAATAAACATTACATTGCTATTTCGTATCACGCTAACTTTGTATGCGGGCACCTGCCTGTAAACAGTAGAGCTCGCGCGATGACAGATCCAACGCAGCACCCCCTCATTACCAGCTCTTACAAACAAAACCGAACACTTGCTACACACTAAAATACCATAAAAAATCTCCAGCCGTTCACTCGAAACCACACTTTATTACAATGAACGTAAAGATTAGATTTTATTAATTTAAAAAAAAGCAAATCTTCTTTTGAGTGGTATATACAATAGAATCTTTAAAGCTAAGATGCAGCTATTATTAGGTGTTAGCGTGATTATTTGACAGTTTGAAAACGTTTACAGATATTGCCGGGCAATCTGGCTTCCTGCGTTTAATGTAAACAGCCGTTTTGCGGTGGCCGGCTTATGGAGAAAAATATTAATATATTCTCTACTTTAATGTACTAATTTTACACAGATTAGATTATATCTGAAACCAAAGTAAACACGGCATACATTTTTGTTCTACTTAAGTAAAAAAAATAACGTATTGATTTTTTTTTACTTCATACTTTTATTTTATTTTTAATATTGTTTTTTTTTGCAGTAAGGGCTTAGCTTTCGTATTGTAAACGCAGTAAAATTCACTTCGCAGCTTAATACACAGGTAAATTGTCGTTTTCTTTACTCCAATTAGCATATCCTTCGCACAGTTGAAGCAGGGCATCAAACAACTTGTCAGGTGGAAGGTCTATTACTCCCATAGCGTTATAGTCTCTATTATCTCGTTTTCGTCTTCCATATGAAGCGAATTGAGACGTTGGCTTCTTCTTAAGTCCAGAGCTAACAAAAAATGTAGTAGGTTGCGGTACCTGAAATCCAGTGTGGTGGTTGTGTTTTCCTTTCACAGCCTGCACTATCAGACACAGCAAATAACCACCAAATGCTAAGAATGCAAGAGTTGTCACAGACATAGAAAATATATTACTAATTTTACTCTCTTTCTTGTATAGGCCTTCTTCATAATCCATGCGATTAATCGGTGGTGCTTTAAGAGCCATGGCTTGTGCGCCATATGACTGGAAATATTTGGGAGTCGTAGTGGTAAAATTCCCGTAATCGGCGGTGATGAGGTCTTGCAACGATGATTTTAATCTTAAAAGCTTGTCCAAAGGTAGTTCATTGAGGTACTGAACATCTTCAGTAGTACTTTCGCCAGATGTCGCTTTAACAAGGGCACAGATAAGACACAGTGCGAACATGGTGGAAGACAGTGAGTCAATGAATATGGAACCGAAGTAAAGAGATGAACGAGATAATGATCATTGTGGTCTGTTGAGCGCGACAGACTAGCGGGAATAGTTACAGGTCAGTGCATTCGTAGTATGTGTTAAACTATTTAGAAAAATTGTAGGCAGTTTTATCTTTAGCATGAGTGGGCCAGTTCGACCGGGTTGTTACCATTGTTTCACAAAAAATCGTCATAAAAAAGCAGCGTGATGTTGCGTTTCGTATGGTTGGTAAAATATGAGGAGGCTCAAACCCGAGGGGGGTTATACTAACTAAATCTTTAAAATCGCCGATGCGACGCATCGAAGATTTTGTTTCGCTATTTTAAGCATCATGGGTCACTACCCATTGCTACATTTATTACCACTGTGAAAAATGTAGTAAACGCTACGCCGGTGGATATTACCTACCTGCAGGTGACCCACTTGCTCGTTATTTGACCGGTACCAAATATGGAAAAATAATTAGAGCAAGCAAACTATAAAACATGATTATAGAGATTTCTCAAATGCAAAGACACAGTATTGTAAGTTGGTATTTTTTACATCAAATATTTGTAAATGTTACCGTTGAAAAACAGCGTGAGAACTCTCAATTATCTCCAAACGCATGTTTTGTGTCTGGTTCCTATTTGTTCACGACAAAAGCGAACGATTTATGTTTGGAATTATGTTTGCTACTTTGCGTCGTGAAAATCCGGAGTTGAAAGTAGGCTACACTTCGCACAATCTATTAAGATTTCCGTGTGCATTGTTTTCTGATGGAGTACTATATACATCATGCGCTATTTTTGTTTTTTACTTCTGACGCAAAAACAGACGAAACGAAACTATAAGTTTGACCCACCGCATCGTTGTTTTTTAATTTGGAAGTATATCTCCTCACATATATCTCAATAGGGTAGGAGGAGACTATTGAGCGCTACATGCTGCGATGCCTGATTTGATCGGCATACGCTCTACTCAGGCGTCTTCTTTCACACGATAGATTCGCACGATAAATACCTTTCGTGAGTCGTCTTTCATCCATCCTCTCCATATGCCCAAGCCATTTCAGCACACCCTTTTCTATCCTAATCAACACATCATTCTTCAACGTACAGCGATCCCTTATCACAATATTGTGGTTTAATGAATGTTTAAATTAATAGCTATATTTAATACTGAGTAAATTATTGCTGGATGAACAATAATTATAATCCCAGAAGAACCACGGATATGCTGCTAACCTTAATGAAGGTGAGGAGAATTTGGGGCATCGGAAATCTCTCTTACCATACGAAACACAACTTCACGCAGCTTTTCTATGAGATAGTTTCTAAGTAGAGCCAGCCAAATTCATGCTGTAGACAAAACTTTCCAGTTATATAAATGTACTTTGCTTGATATTACCTATAATCTTTAACAAAATAATAAGATATGTTTATAATTTTACCAGCGACCCGCGCCGGCTTCGTACGGATAAAAGTGTGTTTGTTACGACTGTTAGATACATCACATTACAAATCTTTGAATCTTTCGGTTTTTCTTTAATATAATATGTATGTGTTATACATATAAACCTACCTCATAAATCACTCTATCTATTGCTGAAAACTGCATTACAAGCCGTTGAATAGTTAAAAGCGACTTCATTTTATATTACGTAAAGATAAATTGTACTAGTAACGCCATCTACACTTAAAGTTACCAAAATTGATTTTCGATAACAATAAAATATATTATAATAATACGTTAAATGTGAATTTCGTGTCGCATTATACCCACCATGTATAAGCCACAATTATAATTATTTCAAACTTTATGGTCTAGTGCGATGGTTGCGCTTGCGCACACCATTATTATGAGACTCCAACCATGGAACAGTAAGCCCAAACTCTTTGTCAATGTAGTCTTCAATATAACGTCGAGATGGCGACACTTGTGCTGTGTGTTTTTCTTTTATATTTTCAACTGAGTTCGTGTCGGGAAGCCATAAATGAAGGTTTCATTAATAAATTAAATAATGGAATGAAAATGGCGACTGACTTTTTAGGTAAGCATACATGATAGAAAATAAAATAAAACTGGGAAAAATGTAGAGCTTCATGTGGAATTAAATCGCCCACTAAGTTCTATGTCTTCAAAGTCATGTTAACTAATTAAAGAGTTACTTAATGTGTGAATTAGAATGAAGTATGAACTATAAGTTGTCGAGAAGACTGGCGGTATTGTTCAACGTATAGTAGGTGATTTTCCTTTTACACGGATTATTCTACACTTTTGACAGACTATGCTATCCAATTTGTTTCAAAACTTACTATCGCTTACTTACTATTACTTATGATTTTTTGACTAGATTTGACCTGATGTTAGGTACAGTGCAGTCTAAACACAATGTTAACCGTTAAGAGACATTAGGTCCCTGGACGATCGAATATAATTACTGGATACAAGGTTTACAAGGTGGTAGGTCCCTCTTATGCGGTAGGCCGTCTGGGTTGGTACCACCGCTTTGTCTATTTCTACCGCCAAGCAACAGTGTGTAAGCACTGTTGTGTTTCGGTTTGAAGGACATTGAAGCCAGTGAAATTACTGTGCATTATGAGACTTATCATCTTATATCTCAGGATGACGAGCGCAATTTAGTGCCAGGCAGTTCTTTGTAATTCCAAGTACTGTGTGGTGTTGCTTCTGTTTATGGGCAGGCGTGGCGCTCACCATCAGGCGAGCGCCTTGCTCGTCTCGTCATTCAACGATATAAAAAAATATATACACTGGCTGATTGTATTGTAAAATAATTAATAACAATATGCTTTTTTATTTAAGGTTCGGAATCAGTGGCATTAAAAGTAGCAGAATTTGTAGTTCGTGCTTTTCAAACAGCAAATAACCAACCAACGATTGACAGAAGAAAACCACAATTTAACGTGGATTTTAAAGAGACTCCTAAGACGAGTTATGAAGAAGAAAGTAGACCTGATGCTATCGTCGACGACACTCCGAATCTTATGACTCCACTAAAGCATTTAGTCCGGTTATTTGGCTTACAACCAAATCAGATTAGCGCTGTTGCTGTCAATGCACTAGTTTTTGTAGCGCAAATGGTAAGTTTTGATATATTTAATAATTTTGTAAATAATAATAAATAACACCCAACAGTCACATGCATAGTCCTGACCCCACAGTAAGATACGAGTCTTGTGTCGTGGGTATCAGGAACCACGAGAGACTTTCGGTCTCACAACACCCAGACCCCGGAACAAATATTTGTGGATTACACAAACATTTGTCTCATACGATAGCTGAATATCCCATGACATATAGAATATATACAGAAGAATACGAAGAATACATATAGAATACTAGTAAAAGAGATTAGGTTTGGTCCTAACTTGATTTCTTTTAAAAATATACATACGCATTCACGCCTTTAATCTTCGAAGGGGTAGGCAGAGGTGTAACCATTATATCAAAATTTCAACGAGTTTATTTCCATCCCATAATGCGATAGAGGTTGAGCCTAACGGGCACTATTCGAGACTCAGGACTGATACTGAGCATTGCTAATGAGTGATTGTTTACTTTCAGATATCAACATTCTTAGCAGGGCCAAAACGTCCATCGAGAACGAATCGTTCTGAAGACCATACTGCGTGGATTCTAAACAAAAATTCAACAAAGTTGCAAGATCTTCTAACAAGGGCTAGAAATGAATCCTTACCCGAAGACATTGAAGAAATGATTAAAGAACAAGGCTCTGAAGAAGAAACAAGCTGTATTAGGCTCTTAGTATGCAAAATAACTCCATTTGTTAATAGAATGCAAAAAGCTGTATTTAGTAGAGAAAATGAGACAAATACGAAATCGAAGAAATATGTAGGTGTACAAATAATGTACCGCCATCTACCTACCGAAGAAGAAATTAACGATAGGAGCGACATCTGTGAACATAGACACAGAAGTTGCAACTTGAACGAGTGATATATTTTTCATTAAAGTATATTCTGTTTTATGTAATTTTATCTTTGATTATGAGTTTTATATTGATTAGGCGGGCTTACTCGGGTTGTTACAACACGTTTTATGTATAGTAATTTTTTTTTAAAATAATCATTACCAAAAATTGGTGTAGTCGTATTTTCTTTTCCCATATTACGCGTTCATGCAGTGATCATATCACCCTTATCATCCTGATTAATTCTCACTGCTTGAGTAATGAAAATAATGCAGTTTTGAAAACAAAGCGTTGCATATTTATTCTAACTATCCGTAATACAACTGTGTGTAAAGGTATGGTATTTGTTTTTTGAGATTAAACGATCAGAAAAACAATAAGTACTTATATACTTATTTATAACTAATTTAATTGCGACACTAACATTGATTGTCAGCCAGGAGTCTGGAATTATGCCTCGCCCCCTACCACATCATGGACTGAAATAAGCTCGGCGAAATACGGGTATACTGGTTACACCTGTGCCTACCCCTTCGGGGATTACAGAGGTGACTGCGTATGTAAATTAAATGACAAATCAAACCAAATGACCAGATATTGATTGGTATATAAAGATAAACTAATATAGAAATTGCACCTAAAGTTCTAATCAACAAATTATATAATTTTTAGAAGGTTAACGAACTTAGTAAATTTATGAACGTATACGTTATTGATATTGCCATTACATAACGTGTCTAGTGTCTATATGTCCAGACTGCGCGTCGTGGCCGCTGGTGAGTTTTTTTTTTATTTTATTGAATGACGAGACAAGCAAGGCGCTCGCCTCATAGTAAGCGCCACGCCTGCCCACTAACAGAAGCAACACCACACAGAACTTTGAATTACAAAGCAATGCATGGCACTGAACTACGCTCGTCACACCGAGACATAAGATGTTAAGTCTCATAATGCCCAGTAATTTCACTGGCTTCAATGTCCTTCAAACCGAAACACAACTGTACTACCGCATAAATAGACAAAGCGGTGGTCCCAACCCGGACGGCCTCTCGCATACGAGGGACCTACCACCTTGTAAATTGTAGCAAAATTTAGGCTACAACCTTAAAAAAACACAGGCGAATTGGAAACCTCCTTAGTGACAGTTGTCGGTGGTATTTTTATGCAGAAGTTATTATATTCATGAACTAAGCCCCTCCTTCACCACCTCTGAGTAAGTGCCCACTGACCGAATAGAATATTACACATTACATTACAATAATACATAAAAAACTCATACTCTGACCTAAATTATGGAAATAAGAGGTTCTTTGATAAGTAAATTCAAAAATAGCTCTCATATAAGTTAATTAACACGTTCACTGCGTTACGGGAAGTATTTGGTTGTAATTGAGTTCTGCTCTGTGCGGCAGCTAGTTATCCTAGTTTTCCACTCCGTGCGGAGGTGATTTTTTCAAGTATTCGTACAAGTAAAAATTAGACCCCTATATTGCCGGTGTCCTTGCCTGAAGTATTGTGTATACACAAGGATGTTACCTATTGATTGGTACAACAAAAAAAAATCAGCTGTGGACTTTCCATGTCTCTGTGGAGGTTTGAAATCAGGACTACGTACGGGAAAATAGACGTCGTAACGCATATCAGGCTTTCTTGATACGGGAAGTATGTGACTTGTACAGCACTGGAAGTAAGTTTTAATCTAGCGCAGCCGCAGTGAACGTGTTAAGGGTAAGAATAATTTATTGCTCATAAGATCATCACAATCATTTATTGATAAATTGTAATATCATAGCTAATTAATATGGGAGAACATACTTAATAACATTTTCTTTCTTAAAAAAATTATGGTTAAATCTTACTCGAATATTGTGAATAGGCCTTAATTCACTTGATTTTATAGTTATACCTACTGTAATAAATCGTTATTATATATTAGAAGATACAAATGAGGACACTTATGGCCGGCGCTCATAGACGGCATGGCACGGCATGGCATGGCAAAGGATTTTATTACTAATCAAGTTATTTTGAATCTTATTGCTACGAGTTTAGAATTCACGTTACTTTATTTCAATACCACAGTGCCGCGACGTGCCGCGGGATGCTGTGGCATGACGCGACGCGCCGCGGGATGCTCCGGCCAGACGTGTCATGCCGTTTCATTCCACGGATTGCCGCGGTGCGCGAGAGAGAGAGAGTGGCTGGGCATTCAGCAGGATGCCACGGCATGCCACGGGACGCCGCGGGATGCCGCAGCATGACCTGCCGTGCCATGCCATGCCATGCCGTCAATGAGCGCCGGCCCTTAGTGTTTTTTCATAACATGTCATAATATGTCATGACGTATTTCAAGACACTAACTATTACCTAATTAAGAAAATAAATATATTACTAACTTTAAGGTTATAAAATCGGCTCATTGATATAGTGACAGAATACTTAGGATGAGAAAACGTGAGCTTCTGTGTTCATCGGGCAATCACAATTTTGCCCGGATTTGCCCGGGATTAAAATTTAATGATCGGTATGGTGACAAGCTTACCTAATATCACTAAATGGGACGGAAGTAATCCCGGCGTACAGCATTCGTTTTACCTCTGCCTACCCCTCCAGGGATACAGGCGTGAGCTTACGTAATTATGTAAGGATAAATATAGAGTTGAAATTGTTTCAATCATATAATAGGATAAAACTTCAAATAATCTGGAGGAGCTTTAGAGGTTATCTCAGCAAATCGGAACCAAACACGTTTGAAAGACTATACTTGAACTCTACATACTAAAAGGAGAAAGTAATAAAATTCATGAACGAATTATGAGTTTCCGTGACGAGTGGTAATTTTCAAGAATAAAACAATATTTACAAGCGATTATAGAATGTTTTTAGGTCAGACGATAGGTATATCATCTCACGAACCTCACAGCGAGTCCAAAAGCGACAGCGGTCAGCGGGAGAAAGTGAACGCGGTTCGTTGAACCCACCCAATTCCTTCCACACTCGTACCAAACTATATAATTACCTACTTAAATACTTGCCGAATGAACATTTCAATCATTGCTCTCTCATAGCACTTAACTAAAAAGTGATTAATAATTATATATATTCTTACGCGTGTTAATTTAAATCGCATTTGTTTTTATATAATCAAAATAAAATAAATAATATTATAATAAATAATATTAAGGAAAATAATATTAAGGAAGGAAATAAATAAATAATATTAAGGAAGGATACATCAATGACAATATTTTCATTTAAGAATCAAATATTTAACATCAAGGAGGCGCGAATAAATTTTGGTTTGTAGTACAAAAGACATCAACGCAAGCGAACTCATATAAAGGTCAGACCATGTATGTATGTGTAAGTACTTATGTTTATTATTTATTTTATTTTTCCTTATTAAATTTAAATTAAATACCTTTCGTTTTCACGCGACTTTACAGTATAACTTCCAATAAATAGATTAGATTAATAATTATTTATCTGCTAAAACCAATTTAAGAAAGTTTTGGTCCGGAGGTCCAAATCTACCGTCCCCTTCTAATCCCTTAATTTTCCCTTTATTTCAAAACCGGCAATGAGTCTTCTGGTATTGTGGGCGTTCTTGGGCAGTGGAAATCGAATACCATCAGGTGACGCCTATTTGCTTTCTTTCCATCTTTTTTAATAAAAAAAAGTCCCGCGTGTGTCTACAGGATATTACATTCCTATCAAATTAGCTAAATCCTGTAATTTCATTATCATTTTATTACGTTACCATTCATTTGACAAGAACAAGTTAAATTGTAGTGTAGTTTGTGACAACAAACTGACACGAATATACGATCCAACCGGCAAACCGATAAGAACAAAATTAAAAATCTAATCATTTGTAAACAATAATCACATACGTAACACAAACAGAATTCACACTAGTACACAAAACAAATATAATTACTCGGAGTCCTCGGACGTACAGTCGGCGGGCGTTGAATTAGCGAATGTCAATATTAAAATTTTTGTTTCACAATAATTACGCAACAATTAGATAATGTGAAGGAGATCGATGACCGACAGAGGCGGTGAGCGGCGTTACGTAAGCTGAATTTAGGTACCTACTTACATGAACAAAGTTCCGCGGACACTTGTGAAAACTATGAATGAGTGCGAGTCCACATAAAAGCCTCTCGTTATGAAAACACTATGGTTTCTCGGGTTTCACAATACGTTACGAGAAATGTCCATGCGTTTGTCATTGCATTCATCTTGATTTGTTAGTATATAACTCTTTAGAGTTGTATTTCAAACATATTACAAGCCTTGACTGTCGGACCGATGTCTTTAACCCCACGATAGTACGATCCTAAAAGGAGATCATTCATTAAATATAATTTGCCTACTACACAGATTTCATCAAATAAAAACGTTTTATTAAAGTTAGCACATGTGTTATTAACGCATGTTGACAATTTTTTAATAAAATTAAAAAGTTTATTCAATTGTGTTACATTTTTATGACCTATAATATTGAAAAATAAGATTAATAATAAAATATCGGTGTCTGTATGTCATGAGATTTTCTCAGAAGCTACCGAAATTGGACACAGTAATAAAATATGCTTGCTCATGTCTATTCCAAATAACTTATTTAAATATTTTTATGGCAAAACTGGATATCCAAAATTCAACAGAACCGAGTTATACAGAACACAGTATAGTGGTAGTATTAAGAAAGTAATTTGTTTACTTAAAAAATACTTGTTTAAGATAAATGGTTTGGTATTGTGCACATGTACTAAAATTGCAAATAAATGTTGATTTACTTTACTATAAATTAATACATGTTGATTTACATATGCGAAGTTTGCAATCCGAGTAAAAAGTTTTTTTTATATAAAATATATAATATGTGGGTAACATATAGGTACAAAAAAGTGGAATAAACTTTTCTCTCTCTACATAATGTTGCGTGACTTTAGGTATCAATGAGATTTTCTACTAGGATTTTCCCATAGTTGTGGTGAAAACTTGAACTCGTAACTCGTTAGAACAGTTAATTTCTTTAAAAACTTTACAGTATTAAATATATTTTTACAACTACGCATATGTTAAAATAATTTGAATTTATTGAGTTAAATATAACTTAAGTAAAGAAATCATAAATGTTACGAGTAAATCAAATCTCCATAATGCTAAAAATACAACAGAGAATTTTTGCACAAAACAAAGAGAAATCTTAAAATAGTTCCTCTTGTGACTTAAAAGATGTATGACTTGGTAAACATTAATTATTTTGGTAAATGTGAATAAAACGCAAACGTACTAGAGTGCGACAGCTTTAAGTAGGCGGTGGTTAGTTTTGAGCTAATTGAAAATGCAGTAGAATAATCTAGCAAAATTAAAAATCCGCTAATGAGCGTTGAACAAGAGTGCCATTTCCTCGCCACTTATAATTGTCGCACTACGTT
Organism: Amorpha juglandis; assembly: GCA_949126905.1. Lineage (NCBI taxonomy): Eukaryota > Metazoa > Arthropoda > Insecta > Lepidoptera > Sphingidae > Amorpha > Amorpha juglandis. The sequence continues at coordinate 9,757,685 of OX421380.1, forward strand.
CTCAACTTTAATATCGTTTTACATATCAATTAGATTACAGTTACAAATACAGTATATTTAAAGAACGATATTAAGGTAATTTTATGTTTAAATCTCGGAACACACACCGGTTTTATCGACCCCTCCAAATTACATGTGTTGTCTATATACTCGTACTTTCATTTTTAATCGACGAAAAATCTGTTTGGTTTCGTACATCGTCTGTATGTATTTTTTTTATTAGTAATGTCTTAGTCTGTATACTTAAGAAAGTAGATATAGAATAAGATAAGCATCTATACTGCCCGAAATGTTGGCAAAACCATGTTACTAGAGTGCAGTAGTCGCTTTATTTGTGACGAGAGCAAACTTCAACTTGATTAAAAATATCAAATCATTCAGGTTTAAGTGAAACCCTGCCATACTTTAAGGACATTGAATGCAGTCTCTGTCACATGTAACTTGCACTAAGATATTTTTATGGTATCTCAATACCCGGTGAGAGAAAGTGATCGCAGTGGGGATGAACAGCGCACTGTGTCTCTACATCAACCCGGATTTTCTTGAAATGCACATACTTATATGATGTACATTCTCTTGCGAATTTACCGAGATAACTTATAAGGAAAGTATACATCTAAGATTCGAAATTAGGTAAGTGGGTATAAAATTAATTATAGCAAAAATCTTAAAACAGTATTGAAGTACTTAATGATCTAGAGGTAACAGTAGAATTGTCGGTCAAATCTTTACAAGTAATAAAATTCTTCAGTAGCTATACAGTCCGGTTACTGAAAAATACCTGGACTGCATGTAAGCTGACTTTCGAGTTCACCTTTAAATACCGATTTGGTCATCTTGGTAGAAAATAGATTTTTTCACCATAGGCAGTATATGATTTCTACCACCCATGAACATCCAGAATACCCAAAGGATCATGGACGCATTGCCAACTCCAAAGGAAAGGGATTGGGAAGAGGATGGGGTTTTGGGCCTCCGGATATCTCACTCACCCTACAAAGCTGCTACATAACGTCTGTTTTCTATGAGATAGTGGTAAAAACCCTGTGGAACCGGCACAAACATGCTGTAGACAATAGTGCCTACAGCGTGGCTCTACTACTATTAAATTTGATAAGACTTTTCATTCAATTGATTCCAATGCAATAAGCGTAAAAGTTCGTTACTCTTTTTAAATACATATCTAAATTTGTAAATCTAATAACTACAAATCTTAATCTCGAATAGCAGTGGTATATTTCACGTGTCTTACTTTAATGCATTCGAAAGTAGTATTATTTATTGTTCAGAAATAATTCAAGCTACCATTACACCTGCGTTCTTGTATTCATCGGGTCATTCTGTGGCCTTTCTCATGGAAAGTTCAAAATCTTAATGTAATTCGCATGATTGAGCGAGGGATTTTTATATCAGTCTTTCATCTCATATGAAAAATATACATTGTTTATATATACGATGTGAAATGACAGCGTATACTTTAAACGCGAGTGTACGTATTTTAGACTGTTATTTTTATTTTTCATCTCCTATTGATTAACACAATACATATTATATTATATTAAAATATAGTCAATAATATATTATATTATCAATAAATATTAAATTATTATATGCTAATAAATAAGTATAAACGTGCCTAAATGCCCTAAATATATTACATACCTATTATTATGTTATTTTATGATGGGAAATCTCTATCCTTATCCAGCAATACACTACAGTAATCTTGACCTCGATAGAAATAACAAGCACGTTAAAAATTGCAAATTATCATTCCTAATCTACCATTACCTTGTTCTACATTGATAGCTTAAATTCACTTCACCAAAACATAATGAATTGTCGAAAAAAAAATATTAAAAAGAAAGAGTGTCCTCGTAAAATTACTGCGTTAAAAGTATGATAACTGGAAACTTTCTTTTTGATGTCGTTTTTAAAGAAGGGTATTCCTTCCAAGGATTTTTGTACAAAATAAACTATTAAATATATTGTAATATTAAATGTTATCTATGTTTTTGTAATCGGTAAATATAATTATAATTCCTGTTATAGCGTTATAACCTTAGTTACAGCTTTTTATCGCTATGAAGACAATAAGAATGGACTCCGAATAGAAGAAAAGCGTAACAAATATTGGTTTGAAAATTACCATCGACATAAAAAATGTTTTTTTTTTATAGAAGCCGGGTAATCAAGTACTTACGTAGATTCAGTGAGGTACTATGGAGTGTTGTTTTCTACCATTGTCGGCGTTCATCCACAGTCGTAATCGAGAAGCTATTGTTGTTTCGTATAAAATGATCCGTTCTGCTTCACATCGGGAGCAGTCTTCACTTTCTATGACTGTGACATTGCACTTAGGCACCTAATACATAAAATTTTGCTGGTGGTAGGATATTCATATCGGCCCAGATAGCGACCACCGTACACATGGTGTTAAAACTGCCATAGTGACCCACACACCTTGTGTGGATCGTTTTCCAGGATCAACTATTGTATATCCGGTTCTCCCGAGGGGCTTGCATCATAACTTGATGGTTGGTTGGGGCGGCTATAGGAGTACCTACATCCTTGTATCCCTGTGCCTGCATCGATCATCCACCTGTCCTGTCGCAGGCCCTTCGATTTGCTTCTTCCCTCTCCAATGAGGGAAGAAGTATTTATACAGGCTGGCATGACTCTGGTAACCACCAATAAATTCATTGTTTGTCAGTGGTCGCTGGTTTTTTGGACTGCACTACGCTTACCATCAGGTGTAGTGCATTCACCTTGCGTGCTCAGATAAAAAAAGAACTTTAGTCAACCCCTGGGCATACTTATTACGATTTAAATAATAAGAAGTTACGGCAGACAGTATGTTTTTCCTTAGCTACTATGGAATGGTAGCCGGCCATAATACCTTGCTATCTACTATGAAATAGTTTTATTTAATTATATTTATGAGACGCACACCTTCGCTCATAGTTTACACGTTTTCATCTATAATCTTTGCCAACAGGACTACGTAATCCATAACTAAGGCACCAGCACATACAAAAGACACTTCTAGAAAAATCTGCATAGTAAAGTTTAAGAAATAAATTCAAAATAATAATACTGCTAATATATTTCTAACACAAAACGTAGAATCAAAACCCTAGATGCGTGAAGTGTTGGAATGCGTACGGAGGGTCCTTCTAGGTCGGCTGGTTTGATAATAGAGTGTCATTGACGGCAACGAAAGTCAACATTTCGCCGCTGACCCACTAGCCCACTGCCGCTATACTGTTTACACACCACATTATATTTGTTTACCTCTATACTTTTTATTTGACTTGATACATTTTCAATTTCACTTGTCAATTAAAGAGTTCCGAACGTTTTAAACAATAAGAGGCATAAAAGTATGAGTTTTCATTTCTGATAATATAGATCAGAATTAAACCGGCATACGAGCTATTGAGTCACCTGATGCTAAGTGATCTCTGCCGCCCATGAACATCCAAGATAATAAAAGATTCATGGATACATTGCCGACTTTAAATAATACGAACAGGGATTGCGAAGGGGAGGAGGATTTGGTCATCCGAATATCTTTATTTCTTACTAAAAACAACAGCAAGCTGCCATTTCACTACAGTTTTTATGAGACAGTGGTATCGACCCGGTTGAGCTGGCCCACTCATACTATACACAAAACTATCTACAGCTTGGCTCTACCACTTACAAGCATTTATTTACTTAACAGATATAGCAAGATTGATTTTAAATTGTCCAATAATAAATGGTCGTATTTGCATTTATTCTTATTTTATCGGTACCATAAGTAAAAGTAGACAATGTACAGCACAAGACTAATTAACTTTAAGTAGGTACGTACTTTAATTGAAAACAGTTGCAACGGAAGCCACTGAATAGCCGCCTCATAGTTAATCCGGATACCTAATGTAAATACATTGCGGTCTCTGTATGATTGATTTTACAAAGGAACGGACTAATTCTCACATTCTTATTAATTGTGAACTTTATTAATAAATAACTGATCTCTCACGACATATAAAACAGTGAAACATATTGAACCTTAAGGCACGTTTTCAGGTATGCGACCGAGACGGGGGAGACCGTTTTATATTAGTTTGAAGGACGGAATGTGGTATACATTATGATATACAACAATACACACAATACAATGTGATACAAAACAGAACTTCGAATTCCAAATGGGACTGAACTGCGCTCGTCATCTTGAAACAAGTTGTTAAGTCTCATATTGCCCAGTAGTTTCACTGGCTTCAATGTGCTTCAAAATGAACCACAACAGTACTTACAGACTGCTGCTTGACAGAAAAAGACAAAAGAATGGTACCGACCCTAATGGCTCTCGTATACGACGTACCAACTTGCGAAACCACAGATTCGATACAATTTCATGCAAAGAGGAGTTGTTTCTATAGTTCATCACGCGTCCCGGTCTCTGAGACCTCCGTCTCCGTCCGCGACAAGAAACCGTATACATCAAAACAAACCTTTATACACTGACACGCAGAATCGAAGTCTAAATTACGAAATCCGTACACGCTTCATTTGACCTGCGAATCCATTCCAGGGACCTCATTTAGCCAGTGTAATACGAAATCTCTAGGTCAGTGAAGTTCTTTAGATTTTACGATGAATCTAATTTGGAACGAATGCAAAAAATTACGCGATCAAATTGGTCTTACTCATAAATCAATTAGTAATACTTACATCTACTTGCTTCGGTGGCACAATTGTAAAGTACACAGTACGACAGCCTCGCTGAGGTGACGGGTTCGATCCCCGGACCGGTTAAGTGATATTTGGTTTTTCTATGGTTGGTATGGCGGTCCCTATCCCATCATAGGACGGTAATAAGCTCGGTGAAATGTGGGTTTATTGGTTAAAGCTCTGCCTACCCACTTCAGGAAATACTATTTTTATTTTTATTATCATTGTCGTGATAAGCACTTATTGATGTATTCATAAAACAAGGTGTGTCAAGCGACCCCTGCGGTTACCATGGAAACCGCTATGAGGCTGAGTACACGTTCTAATTCCGAGAAGTTCCGTTCACAGCATACACATCTTGAGTAATAACATTACTGCTAGGTCAATATCTATATCCAACAAGTCAGTAACTGAGCTTAAACTGTTCCTGCGTATATATAAACGTCATACATGATTTATTTTGATACCTACTAGCTGTCCCTCGCGGTTTCACCGCAGACATGTTGCTGCCCTGCTCCCATGGGTCATAGCGTGACATACATATAAACCTTCAGTGAATAATTATGATAGTTTTTCTCCGTTACACATAATCTGCCATCATCAGCGTCATGTTAATAATTATTAACATCACATTATAATGTGTCTACGTTTGTTGTAAGCAAACGGGTGTCCACAACTTTCTTCAATAAAATCTACTTTAAAAACAAATCGTATTAAAAAACTGCGACCTACCTAACTGCCGAAATAACTCAATCTCTAAATAAATACCACATCAGCCAACGAAATCGTGTATCAACGCACCATTTCTTTAAAAAGTTGCCTTAATCGATTTGTAATTGACCATGCACCATGATACATTGGTTATTTTGGTTAAGCATTAGAGATTTTTTTCTATTTATTAAATGGCATTTATCAGAACCTCGTCTTAAGGCTGCTCCTCCACTGGAGCGGAGCGGAGTGGAGAAGAGAGAAGCTGCGTCGATAGACTTTAAGCTCCGCTCCGGTTAAGTAGACATGAATTTACGGCCTTTATTAAAATCTCATACATTTTAACGCGAAGCAGAGAAGAGAAGCGGGGAAACGGGGCGAGGAAATGGAGCTGGGTAGCGGAGCTCGTTGCTACTCGCCAGTGTGTGCGTTTTTTCTCACTGATTTGTTTGGCTGCACTGCGCTTACCAGGTGTGGTGCAGATACTTCCGTAGTCAGTAAAAAAGGATATTACTTATTAGTTTCTTTTTCCGAAGAATTTGTTTAGAATGACATAACTTCTTTATTATAAAAATTGTTATACAATATAAAATACCTTATACACACATATCACAATTAGTATCATGACTGAATTATGTAACTCCTTAACTTAGATAACTGTGCCTTTTCGCTGTAATTATTTTGGTTTAATTATAAAAATACCAACTGCACTCAATTATACATTCTGTTTAAAGACGTGTGATTTGTACTATTTAATTATTATATACCGACTCAGCTGTAAATATTATACTATTATAGTACTATATTGTGGCTTTCTAGGTAACGACGTAGTAGACGAGCTGGCCAAAAGAGGGTTGAAGCGGCCGGTGATCTACCCTAGACCAATACTTCCACGAGCCCCTAACCAGTTAAGATCATGGCTACGCTACAAAACTCTAAAATAACACTGATCAATGGGCAATATTTACTGTCTTTAAGGTCGCTTTCTACGCAGCAAAGTAAGTCATAGTACACAGCCTCACAGCTTCAGTGCATTGACATTGAAGTAATGTGGGAAGCGAGAAAGTTTCAAAATGACATCCCGAGCTTTTATTCAGTAATCCGACAGTCATTAATAAATGTATACTACTATTAGCCCAAATTAATTTATAACTGGTGTATCTATATTATTATTATCTACACTTAATGTAGAATTAATGATCACGAACAGGAGGATGGTGTCATGAAACTTGTTAATAAATGATGGTGTCATGAAAATATCTAGGTCTGAGTTTTTGTATACGAAATACCTAGGCATAATGCTGACTGGCTCATCATCTCCCATCCCGAAACATCGAATATAGAAATTCGGGGTGGGAGGTCGTTGATTTTATATTGCTCCGTTTAAATAATGGTATACGAAGGGATTTCTCGAAATTCAACCCTCAAAAGGAAAAAAGAGATTGCAGTTTGTATGGGAATTAATAATTATTAGACACAACTTCGGAATAGACGAATAATAAAACCTACCATGCGGAGAATAGAAGTCATAATTTGGTGTATCCCAATTAGAACTCAACACTTGTCTTCAAATGCGGCAGATACGCACACAATACTTAATAATACTACCACAGTACTAAGTAATAGACATAGGTAAAATAAACTACTGTTTTCCCAATCCTCTAATAAAAATAGGACAATTAGCCGAAAGCAAGATTTTTTATCGATATAATAATTACTTTAAAAAAAAATAAGGATCCCTTGAATAAGAAAGTGAAAATTAAGTGAGTCAGCGTACGGTGGGTCACTGATCGGTGGTCGGCCGAATCTTCGTTCATTATGAGTTTGCGACCTCATTGCCACTCTTCAAGGAACCTAGCGAAAGTAAATTCTTTATTTTCCTTACGATACAACTTTCGTTTATATTTCGACTGAAATTGTGTGAATTCCAAATTGAATCCTATTAAAATGATTCATATATCTTCACCGCGTAGAGTAGGTGAATTACATAATTTATCTATCGTAAGTTTATCATAAATTCCATTTACTCAAGAATAAATAAAAATCATGTTTAATTTTAAAACGTTTATTATAGAAGCATTAGTATTAAAACAAAAATATTACGGTACCATTAATAAACACATAGAGCATAAACATAAGATCAAGTTTATAAGACTATCAATGTAAGAACGATATTTTTGTGATCTAGATACTTACGATCTTGTGATGATCCGACTCTCAGCACTCCAAGTACCGTTTTTACCTGCATGAGAAAATATTATAAACTAAAGATAAACAGTGGAAATTCGAGGAGTACATACAACGCAGTCACGCAAACAAACAAGTCGATCAATTTATTTTAAGTAATTGTCATTACCCATAAACACCAACAATGCTAAATATTAATTACGGATCGAGAGGAGAGGATTTATGAGACCTCCAGCAATCCTTCTGATCTATCAAACGCAACAGAAGCTACACTTCACATCGCTAATGTGTGAGACAGTGGTATCACCCCGGAGCCGACCCATACATATTTACTGTAGGCGACTGGCTACAACGCGCAAGGCAGTTCAACCACTAATAAATTATGTATAGAATTCGTGAGTAGAATCCACGAGAGTATCTGTGATATAGTACACGTTAGATACAGAGTTTGTCTCAATAGCATCAGATTTCCTTCAATAACAAATCTACACTAATATTATAAAGAGGAAAGATTTGTATTTTTGTATGTAACGAATAAACTTAAAAACTACTTGACCGATTTCAAAAATTCTTTCACCATTAGAATCCTACATTATCCCTGATGAACATAGGCTACTTTTTGTCCCGGAAAAAGCAGATCACGCGAGCGGAGCCGCGAGGAAAAGCTAGTAATCAATAAATCATAAGTAATTCGAGCAACTTTCATCTCCTAATGTAAGAATTGCTCTATAATGTTACTTTTTTCTAACGGAAATACTTAGCTCTTTTCACGTACAGTTGAACATAGACTGGATTTCTATTTACCGACTTGTTTGCAGATATGCTTATCATGTAATTTACACTAACGTGCGACTGCATTTACTTCTTACTTTACTAACAGATTTTATAAACCAACCATTCATTTTATCTTGGAAAATTTTCTTTTTTATATTTTCGTTTAAGTTCTGAGTGCAATTTATGGACGTTATAACAATAATAATAAATACACCCAACAGTCACATGACCTACTACTATGTCCTGACCCCACAGTAAGATACGAGTCTTGTGTCGTGGGTATCATGAACTACGAGAGACTTTCGGTCTCACAACACCCAGACCCCGAAACAAACATTTAAGGATCACACAAACATTTGTCTCGGTGCGGGGATCGAACCCGCGGCCTCTCGCTTCACATCCGGCTACTCGCCCGCTGCGTCACGGAGGCTGTCTTAATCTAATGTTATCTAGGTCTAACTTAATATAAATGAATGATTCTCTATTAGATTAGGTATGCGTATGTATTATACATTTAAAAAACATTACCGGGTCAGGTGCATTTACCACTCTCTTCATCCTAATAAATTGTGAAACCTGTAACAAAAAAACGAAACGTTAATTTGCCGTTTCATATCACAAAAAAGTGGTCAAAAACTTAATACTTAATTCGCAACTGGATGAAAGAGAAAGTCAAATTACAACAAAAAGTTTATTTCCTTTAGTATGTAATGCGGTGATATTGTTTTTAAACGTATCCTGCATGCAAGTATTGATGGAATTTAAAAAAAAATCAATTTTAGTAAACTTAATTATCGTAGGTATTGATGAATCAGACTATATCCTAAAAAATAAATATACGGTCCAAAATCATAATCTATAAGTAGGTGCAACCCACAAATTACTAAGGGAAGCTACCGTTTATCCGATATCATCGATAGATTCATCGATATCGATACTAACTTGGTGCCGCACGAGTTAGACGTTCATCGTTACATCCAATGTCCTTGACAAGGTCCGCGCCGGGATTATACGGGCCTCTCAGAGCAACGGGATGAGAACAGGTTGGAAGTACGGACAGACGGACCGACTAGCACAGTTAGGCGTTGCCACCATAACTGGGTCACCATATATATATAGTGAAGTTCAAGGCACAACACTCATTGCAAGTTAAACTCCCGCGCAAGCAACACGCACTTTCACCGGTGACGATAAAGCCCCATTGAAGACAGTGATCAGTGAATCAGTGATATCAGTTCCGGAACGAGATAAAGGTAAGATCACCCTTCCAGCTGTGAATTTCTGAGAAGTGTCACCGTGGAGCGGACCTAATGTGAAAGTTTAAGGGACTCGGTACGGATTTCGGATGTAGCGTGATTGACACGCATTTAACGTGTTTAGAGTGATTATCGTGATTCGTGGATATTAATTAAGTACAAACCTTAAAATTTTAAGTAAAATTTTATTTAGTGTGTATGTGGTTAAATTGATATTAATTTATTTCAACGGTTTCCATATAAATATTTTTCTAATTGTTTATCATTATATATATTGACTTATTGAGTAATTATCATGGTAAGAGAGAAAAGTTGAAAAAAAATCATTTTTATGATAGTATTACTCAACAAGAACTTAAAATTACATAACTAGAAAGTCTAAGTACTTATTATATTTTTTTTAATCGGAAAAGACCTATAGTCTGTACTGTTTAGCGTAAATAAGTATATTTTTTATAAGCATCCTTAAAAATATAATATACATAGTTTGTAGTGGTGAAAGAAATAAATGGTGGCTTAATATTCGACAAAAGCTGTAAGGGCAGCCTTAGGTTTACAATAACAATTGCGTAAGGATTGAAAAGAGCTCGTCATTGAATTCAAAAGGCCACATGCTGGAACAATATTATACAAGTTACGAAAATTTCACAGCACATTAACGTCCTCAAAACAATTTTCACCGCACGCCATAGTCATGTAAATATAAGCCTTCACTTTCTAAAGGTGAAAATAAACACAGTGCTTTAACCCTGGATTGGCTACGAGTTTCGAAACTAATAATAAAGAATCGTATTACAAGTTAACAATAACCGATGGATAAATGACGCGTCCCACGACATGTCACGGTTTGCTTTCTTATCATATTGTATTGTTTCGGTTTTTATGCGTAATAGGCTCGCATTAAATTCGCGTCGAATATAGTTCATAAATAGGTGTATTTACACACACTTCTGTGTCATTATTTAAGCAAAGTAATTCTTTTATTTGAGAAAGCCAATACCCAAGTATTGCAATCTATACCTACTAGTCACCCTTTTTAACAAATGAAATTGTAGAGGTCTGGCCTAAGAAATAATCATCAATCAATCATGACATCATGACAGAAATTTCTTAAAATAAATGTGATAGAATGTATCGACGTTGTCTATTAAAGTTTACAAGAACCAAGAACAACTTTTAAAATTTTTCAACGGGTTTAGAAAGCTATGTTTGCACTTAAGCGTTGTCTGGTCAGTGCCCAGGTATTTGCATATATCCATAATTAGAATTATAGTTTCATCATGCCACTACAAATAGTTATTATTTCATATCTAGATAACATTACTTACATGTAAATATCGTCAAGTGTACAGAAAACTCCTTATAAGTTGTAGAAGTAATGGAAAATAGAACACGGGAGTAAACGCTGAATCAACGTAAAATAAAACCTTATAACCATACGGGGAAGAAATCCAAAGAACACGATCAAAGGCGACATAAAACACAAAACATTAGTTATGATTAAATAATTATGGGAATAGTATCTACCTTAAATAATTGTAGGAAATAATAACTTCAAGATGTAGGAAATATCTAAGATTTTTATGTCAAATGTGACACAATATTTACAAGTAAATAAGGGACTACGGTCATGAAGGTGGCGACAGGTTCTGTAGTAATTAAAAGTCTCGAGACGCGCGCGGGCGTCGTTGAAAGTGGCGAGGAAAGCTGCTGTGAATCGAAATGGCCAGTAGTAGCTAGCGTGTCAACCATCTTGACTCAACGCTCTAGCATATACATTATACATACTGGAATTATACGACACCATTCCAGAAACTATAGAACTTTATTTAACACATTCACGATTATTTGCGGATTCAACTTGGTGGGATTACTCCGATTCATATTTATTTTTAAAATAGGAACGATATTCTGGAGATGTTTTGCCAAACCTGTGTAATTAATTTACTATTGTCTTTAGGTATCGTGTTGCAGCATTAACAAAACTTACAAAGTGGGTTCCTAAAAAGGTGCTGAAAATGGAATCATTAATTTTTGAATTTGTCTGATACTAATAAATTAGGCAAATCTCTCTTTTTCTGTCTACAACATATAAAATATTGCACAGTGAGTTGATATACGAATGTGAAAGAAAATGATAAAAACATATGACTGTTAAATCAATAATTAACATTTTTGAACGACATACAGAAACACGCATGTTTAGTGAGTATATTTGATTGGACGTATGGGTACGGTTAGAATTATAATGTGGCCGATTTCCAGAGGTAATACATCGATCGCTACGGCCGCAACGGTATATTATAATGGCAACGTATTTGTCGCTCTTCCGCCTGATCGATCGTAAATTATCCATCAACGTTTCAATTAGAACGTATAACACTTATGAACTACTTTTTTTACGAGGTCAAATACTTACTTGTTACAAGTCTTTCTTATACTGAACCTTTTTCAAGTGCGTTAAAATGTATTAATTCTTTTTAGTTTAGTAAAGTAGACAATACGGCATTACCAACTTTAATTGTTTAAACATAGACTGAACAAGAACATTAAATTAATAGCGTATAATTTTATTTATGATAAACAAATAACCCTTCAAATAGGAGCTAGAGCCATAATATAAACACCCATATGCAATGCAATTCCTATAGTCATTTTTAATCCTTTTTCAATTTTGTTTTATCATATTCCGATTAAGAGGTGATAGGTATCTATTGAAAGGTTAAGACTGCATAATAAAATCGCCTTTCCACAGACATTAAATTATATAAAATGGGTACATATAAGATAACATGAGTGTATCATAGCGTAATCTCAACTCATCTCACATTGGTGATTTTTTACTGTCCGTAACCTGCGAAGAGAGATAAGCAGTCTCGGTCAAGTACGATCATGTTTGATAAATTTGCATAGAATTTTGTAGAGGTCTTTAAAATAGAATAAAGACAATCAAACATTCGTTACGAAATGGGTCTACAATAATAATAAATAGCAGTCTTTGTGCTCTACCCACTTTTTCTTTGCTTTTACATAGCTATTTAAGTCGAGCTTATGCCCGACTTATAAAAAAACTAGGTATTAAACAAGCTAAACATAAAACATAATAATAAATCCGAATAGAAACCGAAACCGACATCAGTTCAATGTCATCAGTGATGATTCAAGTCAAAACTCCGTAGGTATTCTCGTACACTCGTGTCCAAAAAAAGTTTAAAGTGAAAGTTGTCGGCACGAAGAAATCTCGTCATCCACTGACACGATGTCCGCGTAGTCGGTTGGGTAACCGAAATTATTTTAAAACGGAAATTATATACTGAGCGCCTCATCGGTTCTAGATGTAGATCTTCTTAAAAAGAAAGTAAGAAAACATGTTTAACTTTTTTATTACGTCCCATATAACGTGCTTTTAAGGTTATACTTTCTTGACCAATACGCGCATATGAATATAATTGACGATAAATATGGGCAAACAAAAAAATATATTATATGTATTATAATATGTAATAACAACACACCAAATTCGTGTTAACGATTTTACTCCTTGTAACAGATTGGAAATTTTGTTAAATTTAACAACATGGATTTTAGGAACAGGGATTTTCATTTAACTTTGTGGTTACTACCTACATAAGCTCACACCTTTAACCTCGATAGGTTAGGTATAGATGCAACTAGCGCCGACGCTAGAACATAATATTATTTATTATCATTATTTAAACAAGACGTATGTTCCGACGTATGTTTCCGATAAATTAACATTAAATTAAGGCGTGTGTGTAAACCATCTTAATAACATTTAACAACTTAGATAAAATATATTTTAACTATTTTGGCTTTGTGATGCTAGATTCATGCAAAACCTGGACTCGGGCAAAAACTGGTCTCTTCGTTCATTAACATACCTAGTGTTTTCTGTACACACACGCTGTTTTAGTTTAACATAATGGGCTAAAATAATCTCGTCATTCCAATGATAGGGTCCGAACCTAAAGACCGTGATTAAAGGTATTAATATCAAATATTACCTAAAATTAGAAGCCTACTGGGTGAAGAACTTGAACAAAAACCAAAAACCTTGATCCGACCGAAATATCCGCATGGCCATGTTATTGAAACATTCTTCGTAATATTCTGGGATATTACAGGATCGTAAACTAAAGTTGGTTAACAATATCGTAACAGCTTACAAGGATATGGGATGCAATATGTCGCTCAAAAAACCATGCTTAAATTTTGATTGCTTCCTCAAAATTTAGAGGGCCGTTAACGACGAATATGGTGAGCTGTTCAATCAGGACATATACATCTCGGAAAGATGTTATCTTGGAAAGTAGAGCCCAAACATGTAAGCTGACCACTGTTAAGATACTCAAAATATATGTCCTGATGCTAAATACTCCTGAAAATGCTGAATAAAACTAAAATATATAGAATAGTTTTCTTTTTTTTCTTTTATTCATTAGATATAATTTTAAGCCATAATCACTTAAAAAAAGTTAACTGCTATTGCAAGAAAACTGATTTTTTTTTAAATCTAGATTAGTTAAAAGCTAGTTAATGTAGATACAAAATGACATAATCAAATGATTTTCACTTTAGTTAGGGTAATTTTTGTCTATCAGTGAAATAGGAGCATTGAAAAGTTGATCATGTGCATTTGTATACGTTTACCGTAAGATCGGACCGCATCAAGAGCGTGATAACGGTGTGTTAAACACACGCCACCGTTTATGGAACAACCGGCTACTGTTCGCAAGATAAATATCCGTGGCCATCAATTACATTGATGATCCATGCGAAATCACCGGTGTAACATAATGGATATGGGGATTTCCTTTATACGCATCTTATATAATTGATTTAGAACTTAGACCATATGTAGCGGGGTGTCTTTGGGTGAGACTTTGCTAACACAATCTTGGGTTTGGTTTTGGTTTGGGTTAGGTTTGGTTTGCTACCAAGCTGGCCCTCGCTTACAATCTGTTGATAAGTAGATTTAGCGAGGTTAACATCCTTCACGAAAACTTAGAATTAAGTATATATAGAGCGGTTAACTATGATATTAGAATAATAGCCTAGTCATACCTTAGCTTTAGATATTACCTTCTGCATACTTTAGACCCCGATAAACAGGGATGTTAAAAGTTTGGCTCCTATGTTTAACTTTCAATAAAATTTAAATAATTTAACGAGAAATAAATAATTCCTAATATTAGTAGCCCCTTTAGTGGTTAGGATCACATCCCGCTGGCCTCATGCGGGTTAGTACACTTCACATCTGTACTTTTAATTCCTATGGATAATTCTCAGGTATGCAGGTATCTTCACTATGTTTTCCTCCACCTAATACACATGTAAAACTCGCGACTTGTCTTTGTAATGCGTTCCACTGCCCGCTAGGTTATCGCCGCTTTAAAATAAATACAATTACTTGCATAAAATGCGTTCTAACTTCTACCAATAAGTTTTCCAAATATTATTTTTTTCTTACTTTCATGTAATTATTTTCATGGAACTTAATGTAATTAAATACCTATTGGGTTACTTAAGTAACATATAATTGCCTATAAACTTTCTCTGAACGTCAAATGTCAATCACTATAGTATTATGACACACATGTGTTTATCCGTATGGATAGTTCACAATGAGTCATATATTTTCTAACCACATGTTTATAACATCGGAATAAATTTCAATTATATTCACATCCGTGTTTTAAACACGCACACTGGCAGACTTGTAAACGGCTTTAGAAAGCGGATTGCACGCTGGAACGGCCATCGAGTAGTCGAAAAAAAAGGAAAAACACACGTAAACCGACTATGAGAGCCAATTGTAGACTCAGTAAAAAGCCTTATATTTTTTTCTTTTTGGAATATTACTGCGCAACAAGATGCACTGTGTATATTCGGTATTTACTGGACACCTCTATCGTCTTCCTGTAGTATTGTTAGACGTTAAAATAATAAAGCATAAAGATAAATCTTTCAAAATACTCCTGCAGCCAAATTAAGCCTTTCTACGTCCTTTCGAAATTTCAAATCGGGGCGTTTCACTTCTTCCTTTCTATACTAACCGGCCTGAAATCAGGCTTTGTTATTTTCTAGCAAGATATTATTCTGGTATTCCCAATTCGGGCAAATATTTAAAATTATGTTTGTTATAATTGATAAATATACGAGAAGCACGGCTTTTAGTCTTGCCTGTCACGGTGTAGATGGGTTGGTTCGACCGGGTTAATACCATTGTCTCACCCAAAACCGACGTTACCACTTTGTGCGTTGCCGCATGCTGTTATGTTTCGTACGGTGAGTGAAATCATCGGATTCCACACCGAACTAACGTTAGTTTATCAGACCTATATAATAGAAATCTGTAGGTCACATAACGTGAGACCAATAAAATCGCGATTAGGTTCCCTAAGTTAGACTCAAAAGAAAGTAGGGGACAGTAGATCACATACTAATAACAGGTATGAGTCCTCGTACCGAAATTAGAAAAACGTAAACCTTGCACGGCAACGACGCACGCGACCGGACAGCGGGCTTTCTCCTATCGCCATGTACGACGACTAAATGCGCCGCAGGGCTGTTCTGCTTGACTATTTGTTTTATTACTAGCCTGATTGAGGAGACAAGCAGGTAGCTAAGCGAGGTAAGCGCCACGCCTAGCCATAAACAGAAGCAACACTATACAAAACTTTGTTTTACAAAGTGCTGCACGGGACTGGTACGCCCGTCACCCGAGACATAAGATTTAAACTCTCATAATAGCCGGTAATTTAACTGTAACTGGCTTCAATTTTAAACTCTTATAATAGCCGGTAATTTCACTGGCTTCAATGTCCTTCAAATCGAAACACCAGAGTGTATATAAGTTATACACTGTTGCTTGTAGACAGATATAAACGATGTGATAGTACCTATGTACCCACGGCTTAAATCACATCTTTTTCCTCTTTGAAGGTATTATAAAATGACTTAAATAAATGTAGAATTCTAGTGACGCTTCAAACGCACTACCGCGATGTCAGCCCGAGATCTATTCGTGTGATCTTTCCAGCGTCCACCATTCAGGGGCCGTAAGCCCCCGTCAGTAACCTTAAATAGGGTTGCAAATGGTTTTTTTTTTCACTATTACAGTATAGTATACAGTATTACACTTTGTAGTATGAAAACACACCAACGTATAAAATACACCAGTCAAGTTTCAATTATACAATCTGGCAACACAACTCGGTAGTTCGCAGTGTGGATCGCAGGAATGTAGGTGTAAAATCGCGCCCGGCCCCATAAAAAACGTACAAAAAAACAAGTATCGCATAATCGCGGATCGAACGGACGCGCTGCGTCCCATTGGGCTCGCTGGCGTCTAGATCGCTACAGGGTGTAAGATCGCGGGCGTCCCCATATAATAACATTTATTGCTAGAGATCGCGCTTGGCGTTGAAGGGTTAAACCAGAGGACTGCAATGACAAACCCACCTATAATAGCTACGATACATACAACATTGTTGCTAGGTGATTAGTTATTAAAAAGATTATAAACATTATGTGGGTCATGTTGATGTGAAGATCCGCAACGAACGAAAGTGAGGCTCGATTCCCGCGCACCGCACCGTGAAGTTCAATTGCGGTGGCTCAGGGTTACCGGGCCAAGAGGTCGATGCCACCTTTAACCCGTCGTAAACAGACTAACTGCAGCACTCAGAAACGTCAATTAACTTTGATTGATATTAAGTCATGACTTAGCATTCGATTACTGAGTCAGATAAGATGCCACCGCTTTGTTTATTTCTGGCTTTCTGCATCCAAACAGCAATGTGTAACCACTTGTGTTCCGATTTGATGGACAGTAGGTTAAGATAGAGAAATAATGGGCTTTATGAGACTTAACTGCTTACGTCTAGTTAGATACTGACTTAGGACTTTGTAATTCAAAGTTCTCGAGTGGTTGCTACTATTTATGGTCAAGCGTAGCGCTTATTTTTTTGCATTTTTTTATTCGAGCACGGCAAACTGCATTACACCTAACGGTAAGCGCAGTGCAGTCTAAGAAAAACCTGCGACCACCGATAAATAATGAGTTTATCGGTGGTCACCACAATCATGTCGATCTGTTTAAATGCTACTTCACACTGTAAAGAGGGGAAAAGCAAATTAAGGGGCCTGTGACAGAACAGGCAGATAACCGATGCAGGCATAGGGATACAAGAATGTACTCACCCTAACCAGTCATCAAGTCATGTCGCAAGCCCCTCAGGAGAACCGGATATACACTGGCTGATCCTGGAATGCGATCCACACAAGATGTGTGGGTCACTATGGCAGGTTTTAACACCATGTTTACATGGGTTGCTATCCGGGCAGATATGAATATCCTACCATCAACAAAATATGGGATCAAGCTATATAATTACTATCAAGTGAGCGACCGACTGGTCTCACAAAAAACTGCCTCAGTGGCGCAGTTATAATGCGTACACTGTGCGATTAATATGCTAAGGTCTTGGGTTCGATCTCCGAGTCGGGTAAAAGTGATATTGGGTTTTTATACCCGAAATGCTCATTATCAGTACGAAGTCTTGATTTGTGCCGGTATGGCGATAGGCTCGACCCCTTTCACGTCGTGGGCCGAAAATAAGCTCGGCGAAATGTCGGCTTACTGATTACACCTCTGCCTAACCAGGGGATTACAGGCGCGGGTGCATGTATGTATGTAACTTACTAAGTTATAAATAAACTATTTGCCCAATATTTTAGCATAAGTTTTCAGAGCGCCTAAGTATAAGGTTTTAATTCATGTAGATTTAAATAACCTTTATATTAAATTGCAAATACTTAAGATTTCCACATTACTTTGTTAATTAATAAAAATATCAAATAGGTTTGGTTGCTCTATCTGCAAATTGTATTTCAATAAAAGACACTATGGTCATAATTCTGCTGCTTTGCCAAATGTAAGCATTAATCATTTTAAAACAATCTGTGTATGTGTCATCATATAAAATAACAACATACGCAGTGATTTACCAGTAAATGTCGGGGACAAAGCATACATAAAACATTATGATGACGCCAGAGAAGCGACAATTTCTCCAGAGATATTCTCGAACGCAATGCCACCGACAAACGGCGCACAATCACAGCATTTTAACACACGATAAACACTCTCGGAATGTCTCTCTCAAATGACAGGTATAAAAGAAACAATCCAGAAAAAGCATCAGTCAAAGAAAGTGGACCGATGCGTGACTAACGGTCATAGGAAATTTACGTCAATTTATATAACTAACACCTTATTAAGAGTAGTGCGAGAGGTGTGACATCCAACAACAGTTAGTGAAGACCGGGTCACCTGCATTCGTGGGACGGCATGCCGGTAACATACTTCTATGCCGGATGGTTCTAGACTCAACAGGTCCACGCCATTTGAGCTAATGAATACTCAACTGTGTGTAAATACGAGCAGTCTAGATTTGCTAAACATTATTTTATGTAGATTACTTTATACTTACTGCGATTAAAACGCTTCGGCCATCGTCGTCTTTTACAAAAATACGATCATGATGATGTAATATAGACTTGATGCAACAGCATAAGTACTACTTACCTAATATTTTTCTCTGGAACGATTGGACTGGACGAGACGTGGACGGCTGGAAATTGGTTTCAAATTAGCACCAATTCGTAAAAAACTAAAATTGCCGCATGACCAAAATCTTAGTATAGTAACTTTTTCTTTAGAGCAGGTGCTCTAAAGCTTGTAAAAAAAACATAACGCTTTTTTATATACATAAACTTAATTTAATGTTAAGTTTATTTTAACACGGCAGTAAAATATACCGGAGGCGACACAAGGGGCCACTTTCTAAGCAAGTCTAAAAGCAAGCAATCAATCCGCGCGAATCACTCATCAGAACGCTTTCTAATCGGCTCCCATTGCGCGAGAGCACAATTAATGAAAAGAAAGCTTATTTTTTGTGTTTAGTTAAATATATTTTATGAAATCTATTGTGTAATTAGTGTTCTTCAGTTGCTACAATATGATGTACGTAACACAGCTATAAATAGCATTTTTTAACCTAAAACATCGCAATTATTGCTTTTAATTTCTGTAAATAATCACCGGAAAATAAAAATGAAATGTTAAACGAGGTACAATTCTTAATAGGTAAAATTATCTAATTATATATATTTTTTGTTCTCAGAATGCAGAACAAGGTGACCGGTTGGGCGTTACTCGCCCTTTTATGCTCCTCAACAATCCTCCACACGCTGGCGTATCCACAACATGTACCACTTATTTCACAGGTAGTTTTCTATCCTCAAATTAAGAGATAAACTACAGATTCCTTAATCATTGGATAATACTGACATATTTCCCGCTAGAGGCGCTACTAGTCTATCAAGAAGAGTTTGTTTGAATACCATTTTTTTTCATGTCTTCCAATACAGAATAATGTTTTTATTTACCTTCATTATGAAACCTTCCATTTCGTAATTTAAATTGATATTAATTTCTAAAATTTCTTGAAAAAACAAGACAAAATATTCTTATGCGACATCTATGCTTCGCTTTACGTACCATTTTACTGGACTCTACGATAAATGCTGCTTAATGTTTTCTAGGCGACAAGCCACATAAGAACACACAGTCCACAGTACTACAGCAACTCATTACCAGCGCCACAGCCAGATGTAGCCCAGGAACGCAAGTTCGCTGAAAAACCCAACGCGTTGAAGAAAGTGGCTTTAGACGACCTCGATGACATACAAACGAATTCCATATCCGAAGGAGGATTCTCGTGGACGAATGTGCTCGGTAACAGAACTGTTTTTCAAATTTACTCTGATAATGCTTATTACTATGACGAAAAAAATGTATTCCTTTTTAAATATTATAAAACAAGCAAATTGAAATGATAATCGAGATAATTTGAGATTATCATGTAGCGACGATACCATCGATCTTATATGAATGCAAAAATGGAATAACATTTCAACCCACATCAAGTTAAAATTGAGATATAAATTTTATTTTGCTAAATTCAATTACTTAAAACAATAATTTAAAGTTCTATTTTGTATAATGGTACCTGGGGAAGGTTTCATTTAAGATTTTTTTTATAAAATACGGAATTTAACCTACTTTGACCTAAGGAATTTAGCAAAATAAAAACAATATCTCAATTTTTACTTAATGTGCATGGAAATGTTATTGCATATTTGCATCCATATATGTAACGGGAACTCTTCTGTATTCGATTCCCAGGTAGCGTAATCCTTTGTGTTTAACTTGTAAAAGAAACTTAGGATTGATTGCGACCGGACGTGCAAAACTTACAATATACTTTCTGCAACATGTTCAAAAACATTTTCTCCTCAATCTATAGATGGGGTACCTTTACGAAATGTGGTAAAAACAATAGATTTGTTTTATTTTCTAGGTATGCTAATGCAGATGATCTTCAACACCGGCGGTGCTACAGGTCCCAACAAGAGTGACACCCTCGATACCGAGTCATCTTCGTCTTCGCCATGGCCTCACTTCATTTCCATGGGCCTTAAAATCATAACAGCTCTTCTTGGCGGCGGGGCCTCAGGCGAGGGTATAGACAAAGTAGACAATGGGTCCCCAATGCAGGTACATAATAAAACACATTAAAACTTACGCATGATATTAAACACAGTAAAGATATAGAGAACAATAAAATTATGTTTATCAAATGTACAAATAGAAATATTTGCAATAAATTTATTTTTATCCATACTGATATACTAACATCGTTCTGTAGATATATTTAGATTACTTAAACAAATTATAATCACTCAGTGTATAAATACACCATGCAATCTGACCCTCACCCGTAGTATATACCATCCGTTTAATTGCTCATTATATATTATTATCCACTACAAATAACAGGGATATATCAGCCCAAGGTATACCTCAAAGAATTGTTTCAATTGGACACACGTTTCTTTGAGATATTCCTACATTTGAAATGTAAATAGTAAAATATGGTTACGGAGACGGTGTCGCTTCTCGCTTGCTTCAGAGTGTATTGGCTGCGGTTCTGTCGACGGTGTTCGGTACAAAAGATCCTGACCAGGTCGCCTCCATGGCAAAGCAGGCTGGAGAGGTACGCTACCCATCCATCCTTATCCCTTTTAATTTAATACCATGGATTTGCAAATGTTTTTTTTTTCATAAACGCAATCGCTTCTTTCAAACATTCACCGTTGATTCTTTTTTCCACAGTTCATCAACATCGTAATGAATCTGCTGGACGCGTTGAAAACTTCGTTCTCTCATAGATCCCTCGCAGCTCGTTCTATGGGTCGCAAAGATTCTGTGAGTGACGCAGCTATCGCTGGCATCGTTATGTCCAAGCCGTACGTGAGGTCTTTCGCCACAGATAATGACAAATGTCATCTGAAAAACATGTGTGAAGCTGCCAGTGAGTGTTCTTCTGACATCGGACCCAAGAGCATCTTCTGTCCCATGGCAGCGTGAGTAAACTCAATTACGCATATTTACATACCTACTAACACCGACTTTTTTTATTGGCCTGAATGACGGAACGTGCAGATCGCTCACCCGATGGTAAGCGTTACGTCTGGCCATGAACAAATACAAAACTACATAGAACCTTGAATTAAAAAGCACCCCACTTCATTGACCAACGTCATCACTCCAAAACATAAGATGTTAACTCTAGTACTCTCTCATAGTGGCAAGTAACTTTACTGGCTAAGGACTCCAATGTCCTTCAAACCGAAATACAATAGTGCTTATACATTGCTGTTTGTCCGCAAAAATAGACAAAGCGGTGGTCCCAACCCAGACGGCCTCCCGCATATAAGGGGCCTACGACTTAATAAAGCTTTCTTAACTGTTTGTTTTTTTGTTTGCAGATACTTCGCAAGTTTCGTTCTGGAGAGGCAATCCGGCGCTTCCTTTGACCAGTTCAAGGAAGCTGGTCGCAAAGGACGTTCCGGTGCTGACTGTCGGCAAATATATCTCCAATGCAACGAAGTTTAATACAAACACAAAACACCCGCCAAAATATAACTCGTAGTGCGACAGTAAAATGCTAGTGATAATATAAAGGAGCAGTTACATCATTCCAGAACGGTATTTCTGGATTATCATGTTTCAATTTCTAAAAGTCTAGTGATCTTTTAACTATTTGTAAAAACCGAGCTATATTAGCCCCGCGTTAACGTTAGGAATTGTATAAATAAGCGGGTATTAAAGGGCTTAAACGCCTCATAAATCGGCGGAGGCGGACTAGCAGTCTTGGCCGCTCTGGACCATGTAAGTAGTACCAGCTACTCCCTTCTTCACTTCATAATTTACCGACCTACAGCCCGTTTTGCCTTTGGTGTGTATTTTGTCAACGTCATTTGTTTTATCGTTTTTGGCCGCCCTAGACCGGGCCGTAGGGAAAGTCCGCCTCTGTAAACAGTAGTAACTTGTGCTCAAAAATGATCCCATCGCACTGACTAAGCTTCGCCTAGTAGTGTGTATTAATTTATTTAACTTATTAACTTATTTATTTATTCTAGAAGTATTAAGTAGGAATCGTAAAATATTAAACGAAAAGTATATTCAAAATAAACAATCCTGCCCGTTAGATATTAGAGTCAGTATTTTTTTATTGGCACATCGTTCAATGTATATCGATCGACGATTCCGCTATGTTCTCGGTAATATACGACTGATGTAAAAAGTTATTTGTGTTTGTGGTATAAACATATCACATTATAGTTAGTATTTAATGAATTAAGTGTGCGAGTGTGTGGTTGAGGACGTCCTTGAGTGATTGTGATTCTAAATTAATAAAAAGTAAAGTATTCATTTTGTTTTCTTGCATTAACCAACACGTTTATGACCCGAATGAGTTTAGAAAATTATCCAGCCAGTGTACCGTTGTGATAATGTCACATCTATCCGGAGGTTAAACAGAGCGTATGAACATTCCGTCGCGTGCGCAGATCCAGATGCCAGTTGAAATCTTCATTCTCGCATAAACGTCGTGTCACGTCCATTATGGCATTAGAAAATATATTATCCCATGTTGGAATGGGAACAAAGCATCTCACTGAAAGGTAGGTTAATTTAAATTTATTTTTTGTTACTGTAATTGCCTCCAAAGTTTTCACCATTATAAACAAAAAAGTAACTTCTATTTTGGTATAATGAAGTTATAGCTACTATAACTTGGTACTCATCGTTAGGCAGTTTAGTTTTATTACACGACACAAACATTAATAAAACGAACATCGGGAGAACGCAAGATTAAATTTTGCGACGATATATTATATAATAATAAATAATTATTTTATCCTTTTTTTTTGTCGCATAATATTGTCATATTGTAAATCGGGAGCAGATAATTAAATTCATCAGAAAAGTAATAGTAAAGACTTCTTAATAAATATTTATCGCGACAGTAAACTTAATTGTAAGATACAATTTAGAGAATTTTCGTCATTAATTTCCATTGAAAAAGGTACTCAGAATACCCTGCACCAGTTCACGACCAGCAAGTATTCTACGCGTACGAACCGTCTTCGCCAGGCCACGGATATGTGCACACTGGCACCAAGCAGTAAGTACTAAGTAATAAAAAAATCTTATAGTAGGCTAGTCGACTCGATTTTAATTATTTAAATCAATAGGTTACGTTACCCAAAATCAAATCAGGTTATCGTAACCCGCACTTTACCCGATTTCCATAATCCCAAATAAATTTAAAAAATCGTTTAACCGTGTAAACGTTTTATGTAGGTTTTTGTCCATTCTTCACACACACATAAAGGTGCATGGTGAATGAAGGCTAACATTAGTTTTTAACGGACTTCTTCAGGTTTCATAATAGAGGTTCTCAATTGATGCAATATTTTTATATATTTTTTTAATGTAAACGCCGTACCTTCATCAATTTTACAATAATTGGCAACATTTTTAATCGTATCTTTTTTGTCACCAGCAATTTCAGCTCGGGGCTAAAAACAAACGCGTCGATGTCCGCTCTAACATTGCTAGCTTTTCTATTCTTTCTCCACATACTCCAACAATGCATCAAAGAGCATATTAATGATATGGGAGCGTCGCAAATCATGGTAATGACAGCCGGTAAAGAAGGCGAAGCTAACATCGCCAAATCAGCAAAGAAAATCGATAAAAGTGGTGTAAGCGAAACTGATGTTCCACAAAAGGTTAACGCGAACGAAAACAGAAAAGCAGCAGAGAAAATATACGATGCCAAAAATCCATTCCAAAATTCTGCATCGTCGAGCAAAAAGCAATTGATGAAAATTCCTTTAGCGGAAAAAGCACCCGCGGTTGATTACACAACAGAAAAATATCAATATTTTTACAAAAAATATGATAATAGTAATCAAAGTCCAGTGTATGGCGGATTTACTAGCGATACCGACTAAGATAGGTTTAATATAAAGGTTTAATATTCTGTTTGGACATAGATAAAATCATAAAAAATGCTTGACTTACTTTATTTACTAAAACGTAATATCTAATTACAAGTAGATTTAAACCTTTCGACATTTAATAATAATACATAATTATGTTTATCATAAAAAATAATAAACATAAATCACGTTCGTTTAAAACAAACACGAGTTTGCTTTTATTTTATATTGTATCAAACATCTTTAGAATAAAATGTGAATTTCATTGACCTTTAATGGCCGTGCAAGCAGTGCTTGGAAAGCAGAGGGGCGCCGAGTAATTTACTAAGGCCGCGGACTCGAAGTCAGCGGGTGCGGGGCGGCGGCGGCGGCGGCGCGGGTGCGGCGGACACCCGGTCTAGAAGTCAGCGGGCAGATCGCGCGGCACTAGAGCGGCGTAGTGTTGTGCTATGAGAAATTAGTGTCTGTTCGCGAACGAAATTGATATGAATATGATGTTTCATACAAAAAATAATTGAAATAATTTGCTCCACCACGTCGCCGGGCATTTTTGAAAATACACAGCACTACGTCAATGCAGACGCGCAGTTGCCGCTCATTTGGCGCGCGCCGCTCGTACGTCGCTCCTCGCGCCCGCGCCGCGCCGCTGCTTTCGAGACCGGGTCCATTTTAATCTATGCATTTGAACGCGTCGCACGCGCGCCGCCGCCGCTTGCCGCTGACTTCGATTCCGCGGCTAAGCACTAGAGCACAAATTGCTATAGATCAGAGCATAAAACATCAACTGGCTCTGATTTTTGAAATAGTCGGATTTTAAGAAATTATTTCATGACAAGTAACGTCAATTAACGTTTCTAATTAAGACCGACTCTGGCATAAAGTACTTCGTATTAATTTTATTTCGATATCTGAGATAAACGACGTTGTCGCACGAAAAGACAGACAGACAGACAGCGGACAATACATGATAAGGGTCCGGCTTGTCATTTTGAAGTACGGAACCATAAAAAGTTACCATTGCATTTTTTTTTTATTTTGGCCAATACATCAAAAGATTTGAGTAATTAAATCTACACAAGATCATTTTAACTAAACATTATTTTATATTACAGTAGCAAATTACACCTAAAAATATTTTTTATTAAATATTCATTCACGGAAGTTGTACAATAACGATTCTTAAATATATTTGTATTCCCAACAAAAATGTTCTTCACGAATGAATCCTTAAATACAAAATGTTACTTCTCTATCACATTACTCCACTACTTTGTATCGTATTACGTCATGTAACAAAAATAATTAATAATTTAAAAAACATCCAGAAATATATCCAAGTGTGTACAGCGGATGATCAACGTATGAAACATAAAATCGCGGTTTTAAGTCGGACGGTTTTGCTTGCAGTGTGGTGGTCGATTGGCGAGCCAAATGTCTCGCCCTTGATCATTTTTGACGATTGACAGTCCACGAGCCAAGTTCGTCGGTATTTATACCGTAGTTTGGCTGTTTGGCAGTGAAACATGAGCGCGGTTTATCGGTCCTAAAACCGCGGTTTTATTCGCTAGTCGATCAATGCTTTAGAATTGATAATAGAACAATTAAAAACTGCTGTTATTGTAGTAAGTTTTAAACTAATTGCGTCTCACTCGCTCAATGTACTTAGTTTGGGTGAGAGCGCTAGACCCCATAGTGGGATCTGTCATTCTGTTCCAGTCAGTTTGTCCAACCACAAACCCAATCGCGCGCATCTTCTCTTGCTGCCTTCTCTCTTCTATGTCCGCCCAGCGTACCTGTTTCAATTTCATATGATGAAATCCCATAGCTCACAAAAATCTTCAATTTACATAAAATAATTAACTCACCCTTCATAGTCGTGCAAAAATATCATTAGCGTATAAAATCATTGTGTTCAAACTATTTATGACGACTTGTTATGTAGAAATTAATAAGGAAGATGCAAAAAGTTGCAAACCAAATTGTGAGGATTCGTACAATTCAATAAATGTTCGATAGAAAAGATATGGTTGTCAAACTGTATGGTGGTAAACCCAAAAAATGATAATATAGTTTGGTGTAATATAAATGAAACGCAAAACACCAAGAAGTTGGAACAAACTCCCAAGTCATAATATCGGCGTTTTAAAATACTTTTAGAAGATAGAACGCAAAGCGTCAATCGAGCAAGTCAACATGACTTGCTTCGCGAATTTTTAATATTATAATAATACATTTTTAAAGTATAACCTTATTGTTTCCAAAAGAAAACATGCGGCCCGTGTAACCGTAACAGCGCGGATACGTATTAATAACATATCGCCGATACATTTCCACAACCATATCGCTGTGGAGCGCGATATCGGAATACAACAATAAAAACAAAAAACTAAGTAATATTAAGGTGAAAAAGACACAAGTTATACTCACAGTTTTCTTCCCCGGCTTGGCCGTGTTTGGCGTCCAGTCGTCTAGTTGTAGGTAGTCTTCCATCGAGAGCTGTGAGGGTCGGAGCGGCTTGCTCGTGCCGTCGAGTCGCGCTGCAACAATACACCACCAACGTCAACTAAAAAATACGTTACCCAACGCTTATATACAAAAGCTACTCCATCCGAGGTCAGCCTTTTTGTCATCCTATCGAATTCCTCGACGCAATCAATTATCAACTTAAAACTAAAAATATATAAATAATAATATGCGTAATCAATAACCTACCTAATTGCGTTGCGTCGTCCATTTTCTCCCACTTCGATGTAAAAACGCTATCGACCTGTGATGGAGCAGCACCTTACTAGTTTAGTTAAATGCTGTAATAAAACTTATTAAACCTAACTGACACAAAAGAAATCGATAGATAAATACGACATATTGGAGTACTGAAATATATCTTCTGAGTTCCTTTACTTGACGATCCTATGAATTGGAAAACATGTGAAATTACAGGACACTTAAATAAGGAATTGGATGAAATGAGGAATCGGGACGGGTTCTGCAATAAATATATTTCGTTTGATATTGAAACTGGCTTTTCTGTAGACTTAATATTGTTCAGAAAACCTCGACGCCATAATATTTCAATGTGATCATAATAATAATCCTTGTGTATAGCCATATTGTGCGGGCCCACTTCTCACCTCTGGTTCTTCCACATCCTGCATAATAACCTCGTCTTCAACGTCTTCCATGGTCACATCGGTGATGGCTGCATTCTGCAGCAACGTAGTCGCGTCCAATTGTATATGATGCGATGGCGTGGGGAAGAACTTAGAAGAAATCTCCTCAATATCTTCCAAAGAACGATCGTGGATGTTACGTTTGAAACATGTCTGCGGATCTAGTTCCATTGTACATATATACACCTGGAATACATATTATGCAACTCATAACATTTGTAAACGTGTAAGTACAATCTAACCTGGTCTCGGCCAACAGTAGGAAATAATAATTTTGTAACCTATATACGTGTATATTACATGTGTACAAAGTCATAAACAATATCGGGTGTAAGGGAAACGGTTCCGAAAACGACAATGAAACTGGTGATTACAGACACGATACCACTAAAAGAATAGCGAATTAGATATATTTTTTGTCACAAAACCTTGTTTGGACAATATTTTTTTATTCAAATGTCAATTAAAATGCTATTTTTCTTAAATGTAATATAAATCTAATAAAAAATCAAGTTAAGCTCGGGGTCAACGGTACGCACTTTGTATCACTGCCCACTAAGTATTGCCGGCGATCATATTTGGAGTGCACTGCATTTACCATCAGGTGTAATGATTTCGCCGTGGAATGTCTATCTGGATAGTTACCACCGTTTAGTCTATATCTACCGCCAAGCAGTAGTGTGTAAGCACTGTTGTGGTTCTGCTTGAAGGTCATTGAAGTCACTGAAATTATGACATTTAGCATCTTAAATCTCGATCTATAAGGAGTGCAGTGCGGTGCGGTAATAATGGTACTATTTGTAGGCATGGTGGTCGACTCGTTTAGGCGAATAACCGACTGAACATTCCGACGAGTTAATGTCGCCATTGTCAGCAGCTCGGCGCAATGAATCTTCGTTTAACAGCACCTTTAATACATATTAACGTGTTATCACTTACCTGGAAACCATTTTGTCTAGCATGATTCCACACATCAGCATAATGTCTTAACTGATCATTCACAGCATCAAATATTAAAAATGAGAAATATCCATCCGTCAAACTTCTTTTAAATGCTCGTTTTAGTGAATTAGAGTAAGTCTCTTCCGATAGCTTGTCATATTCGTATTTGAGTGTTGGTTTCTTTACCTGGATCATACAAAGACAATGAAAAGAAAAATATGGTTGTACATTTCTAACAGTATTTTTAAAAGCACAGAAATTATCATTTAAACAATATTACCCATCCTGTATTATATTCCTTCCAACTGCTGGACACGGGCGTCCTCTACTAATGACAGCTTAGGACTTTTTCCACCACACTGGCCTGACATGGGTTGGGAGACTTCACACACCTTCAATATGCTTTATAGAACTCTCAAATATACAGGATTCCCCATAATGTTTTCCTTCACCGTAGAATCGAGTAATAATTAACAACAAAAACGCAAAAAAATAAGTATGTGTCATTGGGACTTGGTTTGATCCCAGAACATCCTATTCAAAAGGTTTCCCTCCTCTCATAGGCTACTACCAGTTACTTTGCCATGCCGAGATAAAAAAAAACACACACATTAATAAGGATGCACTATACTGTACATACAATTTTCCCAGTGGTAGGATCCTTCTCCTCAATTTCCCCTTCTTGCATGAAGTAATCATCAATTGACATGATCCTTGCTGTAGCACCATGTTCTGCCTCCTTATCACGGATTAATTTAGCAAGATATGATTTCCCACTACCTGGTGGCCCTAAAATAGTATCATAAATATCCTTTTAACAGAGCTGAAGTGTAAATAATATGGCTTAAATATGTGTAACATTATGTATGCCAATAAATATATTATATGTAGATATTTCATTGTTTACCAATACAATTGGATTACTGATTCTGGTATTAACTAGTTCTATAGATTACTTACCTCTAAGTATTATTACAATTTTATCCGGTCTTATCGCACGCCCTGGTTCTTCTAATATATCATCAATCATAACTACATGCTTGATTTCTTCCTTGTTAACAGTATGAGAATAGTCACCTTCTCTTGATTTTTTTGTTGTAGAGTGGCTACTGCTGCCTTCTCTACTGTGCCCTCTCTTGCGCGTATCTTTGTCACGACTTCTACTACGATTTTTGTTATCTCTCCTCATGTCTCTATAACGATCCCTGTCCCTATCTCTGTCGTCTCTAATATCTCTACTGTCTCTAAAGTCTCTAAAATCTCTGTTTTCTCTAGTGTCCCTATTGTCTCTAGTGTCCCTATTGTCTCTAGTGTCCCTGCTGTCTCTAGTGTCCCTGCTGTCTCTAGTGTCCCTGCTGTCTCTAGTGTCTCTGTTGTCTCTAATATCTCTGTTGTCTCTAATATCTCTACTGTCTCTAATATCTCTGCTGTCTCTAATATCTCTGTTGTCTCTAATATCTCTATTGTCTCTAATATCTCTGCTGTCCCTACTATCTCTGGTATCTCTTATATCTTTGCTATCTCTTATATCTTTGCTATCTCTAATATCTTTATTGTCCCTAAACTCGTCATATCTCATGTACCTGTCGCGATCGTCACGTCTTCTATCTTCGAATCTGTCGTCAATACGGCGATGTTCAAAATATTCCCTTGGAGGCGGCCTCGAACGAAGCTCATTCCTCGAATCCTCTTTTGGTGCTCTTCTTTCAAAATCCCTATTGTAAAAATCAGCTCTATATTTCTGAGGATTAATATAATCATCATCTCGATCTCTTTGAGGTTTTCTCACAAATAAGTCCTCAGCTTCTTTTTCAAAATCTCTTAGCTTTACATCTCCATTCTTAGATTTGTGATTATATTCAAACATATGCACAGGTTCAATGAAATCCCGGGCTGTAAAAAATCACATATTTAAACAAATATTGGCAATATGTGCAATATACATGAAACTTAACCCCATATTTACACAAAAAAAGATTTATAAAAATAGACAAACCTTTTAACCTTAGGGGCTTGTGTTCATATTCAACAATGATTGATGGTGTAAACAATGGCTCTTCAACCCACTTTGGATGAGGAGATCTGTTCTCAATAGGAGTAATAGTTTTATTCCTTTGAGGTGGCTGTGTCTCATTACTTGTTTCTGGAGGGCCTCTAGAAAAAATATTATTATTGCGAGGTCCAGGTAAGTCAAGCAAAGGAGGAATCCTGTTTGACTGTCCATCAGGTTGCATTGAAGATGCAGGGCCAGGTCTTGGATGACCACTTTCAAACAATGGAGGTCGAACATTTGACACATTCGGTGCATTTGGTTGACAATTCCTGTTAAAATATTGATCTTGTATCATATTATTAGGCTGCTTTTCATCATGCATTCTCTTCGGTGGTGGATATTTTGGATTAAAATCTTGATTTTGTTGGACTGTGTAATTTTGGTCTTGTCTGTTATAAGGGGCATTTTGCCTATAGTTTTGTTGTTGATTGTTGTAATCATCTTGATTCAGTTGGGCTGAGTAATTTTGATTTGATTGAGGTGCGTAATTTTGATTCTGTTGGGCTGAGTAATGTTGATTCTGTTGGTCTGGATAATTTTGATTCTGTTGGACTGCATAATTTTGATTTTGTGGGGCCGGAAAATTTTGATTCTGTGGGATTGGATAGTTTTGATTCTGTCTATCATATGGTAAATGCTTGTTGTTTTGTTGCTCATTGTTAAAATTATTTTGATATTTATCCTGCTGCTGATTCTGTTTAAAGCTATGATTGTTGCTGCTATATGGATCATTAGGCTGATGAACACTGGTGTTTGCCGACATATGGGGAGGCCTATTGTAAGCATGTACCATAGATAATATATTCATAATCTTTTCATCTCCAAGTATATTATTAATTCCTTTTGATATAATTGTATAATCAGGTGGATCACTAGATTGTAACTCTGCTTCTGGTTCTGCTTCTGCTTCTGCCTGTTCATCACTAAGATCAATCACATTTTTTGGAACAATAGCTGAATTTTTATCAACATCAGGTACCAAATCTAAGCCAGGTATACCTTTTGCAGCAGTGTCTTTAGATAAAAATTCTGCATTGTCACTCTGCACAGGAGGTAGCACATCATGAAAGCCATAATTACTCATCTGCTTATTCACATTTGAATATGACTCATATCTGTCTTGTGGATCAATACTTTTATTTGAATTTCTATTATAGTTTGACTGAGTCTCATGTTGATGGTTTTCATAAGAGGAATTATTTTGTGGTGGGTATATCTGAGCTTGTTGATAATGATTTTGGTAATTCTGTGGCTTTGTGTTTTGGTCATAAATATTTTTATTGACATTACTTTGAACCGGCATAGCAGCTGTTGGTTTACTTGTAGGTGGCGGGGGTTGTGGAGGAAGCCCATGACCTAACAACTTTGCTCTTTTTAATTTCATTTGACGGCGCCTTTCCATCAACTGTGCTCTGCATGTTTCAAACTTCTGCTCATACTCTTTATATGCCTGTTTGTCAGGGTGGTTAACATTTTCGCTGCGCCATTTTTCAATTTCCTGTTCCCACTTTTCAAACTGAATGTCAAAAAGCTTTTCTTCCTCTGCTAATTTTTTCAATGCATCAGCATTAACAGTTGTTGATTCTTTATTAGAATCATGTTGGTATGGCCTGTTTTGGTTGATTGTTGCTGTATTCACATTGCTATAACTAGCTGTGTTCCTCTGTTGGCTCTGATTAGGTGCAGGGACAGGGGCAGGTTGGGGTGGCTTAGTGCTCATCCCACCTACTTGTCCAAACAGTGGTTGATTATTTTCATGTGGTGGTGGTGGTGGTGGTGGTTGTTCTGGTGGTGGTGGACCTGGTGGCGCCGGTGGTGGGGCAGGTGGTGGTGCTGTATTAGGTGGTGGTAATGGTGGTACTTTACCAACAGCCTGGATTGCTTGCATTTGCTCTGCATACTGAAAATATACAATATTATTCATTATTTTCACCCACAATTATTTTTGGCATCCTTTTTTTTGTTTAACTAACAATCATTAACAAAGTATTGCTGTACTTTAGTACATATAATACAAGCATGCCGTACAAATGGCCCCGGATTAGACAGGGGCCAACAAATCAAGGGCCCACTGGAATTGAAGGTTTACGACAATCACCATGATATACTTATATAGATATCAGCAGCTTACAATAATGGCAAACCATTATGTACTTATTGTTCGTGAAGGCTTGATAAAACATTCATCATTAAAATATAGGTGCCACATTTAGCTATTAAAGTATAATGATATACTTACTTAATAGTGATAGCTCAGTAGGGAGTGGGTACAAGCTGCTGAGATGAAAATAGCAAGGTTTGATCCCAAGAGCATGTACTTTTGACTCCTCTAACATAAGCATGTATTCATTGTTATTATGGATTGTTAAGAGTTTTTGATTAGAAAAATAACATAAATTGCGGAGATTGGATTATGTGCCCAGTTATTTCAGTTCAAAAGATGAACAGAAATAAGCTCAGTGAAACATGGCTGAAGCACTATTTAAACCTTCACCTCCCCATCTGGAGACAGAGGCGTGAGCGTATGTATATAGTACTAGCTTTTGCTCGCGGCTCCGCCCACGTGATCAAACAAACAAACAAACAAACTCTACAGCTTTATAATATTAGTATAGATTTGGGTAGCTTAGCAACGGAAGCTTTCAAATATGAATAATTTTCCCCGTTTTTGCAACAGTTTTCACTGATGCTTCGCTTCTAATGGTCGCAGCGTAATGTTATATATCCTAAAGCCTTCCTCGATAAATGGACTATCCAACACAAAAAGAATTTTTCAATTCGAACCAGTAGTTCCTGAGATTAGCGCGTTCAAACAAACAAACAAACAATCAAACTCTACAGCTTTATTATTAGTATAGATGACAGCAAGAACAATATCATGTAGGCAGCACCACAAGTCATCTTGGGTTTATGGATTTCTCAAGGTAAGAAACTCCAGATCACTATGTGAAAAATACCTGCATGGTGCATTTATGACATGCAACTGTGATACTTACCTACACCTTTATCAAATTTATAATTAAGATGATAGATGAAGCTTGTTTCAAACTCATAAAACGTAGGTGCAAAATAATAACACACTCCTAAATTAAGTATTGTTTATCAAATATTAGTTTAGATAATAGACCATCCAGTTCAGAAACTTACGTACAGAATAGATAGATTTAATTTAATTTACACAAACCAATTTACACCACAGGGTTGATTATTATGCACTAGCCTGGGTTTCTGAGGCTGATGGTATGGTAGAAATGTTTAAAAAGGAAGGAGCCTACCTTTTCTCCATATTGGGTTTGCCATTGGGCATACTGTTGATGCCACTGCGCCCACTGTTGCCAATTCTGCTGTTGTATTGCAGCCCACTGCTCTGGGGTGAAGGAACCCATGTTCATGTCAGGCGCCATACCCATTGGGGCACTCCACTGGCCCGTGTTTGGCATTCCCCAAGACATAATTATTTTATTATTTGATCGCTTTGAAATATAATATTATGCGTTAGTTGTCATCAAACTTCGATATAACTATGCATACTCAGGGATACTCAGTAATAATAATTATGCGGATTTATGTTTTTCGAACCGCGGCCATTTTGTCATTGTAGCGTTCGAGTGACGTAAAAAGCGTGAAGGAACTGCATGGCATAGTGCTGTCACTAAGTCGATAAAATTGATTTTTTTATCATGCAAAGTATGGTTATCTAAATATATTACTAGCACAAAGCTGAGCTTTGTGAGGGCTCGCGTAGTTAACGGGTAATAATTTTTAAGACAGTTTTTCAATATTTAAATCAAACCAACAACGATGACATAAATTGAACTGTTTTAACTCCAATATTTTTTGGTCAGTTTTAAAATTAATGGCATATTCTAGAAAAATCTCGTTTCGCTAGAAAAAAATTGCGATATAAATTTGATTCTGCCTCTCGTGCTCTTTTCTTACGTTTCCTCGCCTGATTTACCAACAACCTGATTTACAACGTTTTTTTCACGTTCTTTACGACCATTTAATGTGTGTTTTCGCGGCAGTTTAGTGTAATATTTGTACTAGTTGTTTCGTTGTAACAATAACATTGATATACTTAGTTAAAAAAATACTGGTTTTCACAGTTATTGTTCACGTTTGGATAGCATTTCTCTATTATTATTTTTTTGTAGGTACTTACCTAATATTCACTTCAAAACATGTTAAATCTCGTAATTACTCCAATAAAATAGTATTTTTTGTTTTACGGCCGAAATAAACACGAAATTAATTGAGCTTGTTCTAAAAAAAAGAATTGATTTTAATTTGAATTGTTGTGTTAAGCTATTAAAATTTTTAGTTATTTTCAGGAACGCAGTCAAATCGTTTTTTATGCAAATTACTTGAGATCATCCATGTAAAGTAATTGGGATATGGGCTCACACCCTCTCCATAAACGCCCTTAATGTAACTCATATAATAATGTACTCTGTGATGTAACTACAGTTACTCTCAGCACTCTACAGAGTGCTGAGAGGATTTAAGAACAAGTAAAACCATAGAGAATTTAAACTGTCACCCTGTAATATACCCGAATCTACTCTAATCGGCTCATCACAATCAGGAAAACTGACACCACCTGTGGATATCACGACCTGTATCAAACAACAGTAGTTCACTGCCCCACATGCCCCAAGATAATGCATAAATTTGGATAAATCTTATACAAATCCAGCACCTTCATAAGCTAAATATAAGGCATCGAATCATAGACCTTTTTATAATCGACCCAGGCAGCTGATAAATTCCTACGATTATGACGAGCTTATTGACAAATAGTCATGTCATTGAGAAGGAGTTCCTTCGTACTACGAGATCTAAGTTTGCATCTGCATGCATGCATGCTAATTAATAATAATATAATATAACACAACTTACAAAACACAACATAACATAATACAATATGCTATCATTGTGTATATCATACCACAATCTTGGGGCTACTGATGGAGACCCGAACTTTTGAAAGGCGTGCGTCAGGCCGAACTCAGCAACTAGAGGCCTGTTATACGACAGCTATCCCTGTTTATAATAAAGAAGTGTACCCAAGGACAGTTTCCAATTGATGTAAG
Organism: Amorpha juglandis; assembly: GCA_949126905.1. NCBI lineage: Eukaryota > Metazoa > Arthropoda > Insecta > Lepidoptera > Sphingidae > Amorpha > Amorpha juglandis. The sequence continues at coordinate 9,794,037 of OX421380.1, forward strand.
ACTATTGTCGGAATGGACAAAAATTGATACTGGTTTATTGTGGTAAGTGCTAGTGGATTGGGTAACTGGGTCTAGGTCAAGCAGATGTAAAAGTTCATCTCTTAACATAAACTTTTACACCAGCTTTACCTATGTCACGTATATTATTATTTTTAAGAAAAATACGACCAAACCAAGTCATAATTTCATAGACTAAAATTAAAATCATATTTTAAATCCATTACATAAGCAATTAGCAAGTAGCGCTGAAGGGTGCGGTGTTATGTTATTTACCATTTTGCAATACTATTCGTTACACGTTGCAATTTATTATTAGAATGATGCCGAAGCGTGACTACCAATGGGATCTATGGACTACTTTTAATACCTATAAGCAATAATACCTACATATAAGCAAATGTATCGAGTTGATTTTACGTTGCACCACAATTAACTAAAAACATATAATAAAATTAAACTTATCTAATCTAAAAAGTAATTATATGCAAATGGTCCATATATATCACGATATTGTTAATTAACTTGTAATTAAAATTGATTATTGATATATTATTATAGGTACTGACAACTTGCATCGACACTCAACTTTCGACAATGTAAGGGACATCACTAGTGCGACGCCATTTTCGCTTTGAATTATTTGACTCTTCTGTGTGTCGTTACAAGAAAATATTGAATTTCATAAACAAATAACATTTAATTGTGATTTTTACGATGCCACATTTTAATGCTTATGAAATATGCAAGGTGTAAAACATAAGTTTTGTGGAATTAACCAAATATCTGTGGCAATTTTGCATGCGCGGGAAATGTGACTGCGTCCGATATCATTCCCGTTGATAAATTATTGGAAATTATTTAAAATTTCTTCCTAGGGAAGTTTATACAATGATACCTACTAAAAACCGAAGATTCAAAGGTATGAAATTGCCAAAAAACATAGAACGTGTATATAAAGAAGGAAAATGTCGCGACTGTGCTGTGGTGTTAACCCGAATGGACTTTGCAAAGATACTGGGTAAATTTACTAAAGTTAAAATCCAATATGAAGTAAGTAGTACACGAAAAGGTAAATCCAATGAAATATCTAGGTTAAGAAGTCATGAAAACGGTGTGATACATAAGAACAACAATGAACAAAAGCCTGCTAAGGATGTCAGCAGTTTAAGAAAGTCAAAAGCAAATGATACTTTTTCACCAAATGCTGTAAACAACGTGTTGAAAGAAAATAATAGGATTAAAAATTCCATAATAAAAGACAAGAATTCCAATTATGAGAGCAAAGCATCAATTGGTTCTGATTTGAAACAATATGGTATTGTATTCACAGACCCTACTGTGCGTCATAACAATGATATTAAAAATGAAATAACCCTGGTGGAATTGCTACCCAACATCGATGACACTATACTTCCATCAGAAGGCTGGTGCATAGACTATTTTCCCAAAAATGAGGACCCAAAGGATGACAAAGTGTATGACAGAATAGCGGCAGAACTAGAGGACCTGATGAATAGTGGACAACCACTTGCAAAATCTGAGGACAAGGCTGATGACTTTCCTTCTATTATGGATATACTTAACGACAACGGGTCTGAGGTGAGTAAGCCAAACAATCAAAGTGGCCCTATTGACTATAAACCTGATTTAGATTCCAATGATGTCGAGGCCATTTTACTTGGCAAATCAGATGAAATCAAACCTGTAGAGTCAACACCTATGGATGTTGATAATCCTGACATGAGTAGTTTAATTACTGATGTAGAACAATTCAATGCTATCCAACCTGTTATTCCGAGCAGTACTAATGTAACAGCCACTACTGAGAGTGATATTGAAAATCCACACAGTCCATCAATACTTGACGAGGCTCTCCAAAAAGGTGTTGAAGAACATCTCCCTCCCAGCAATCAGATTAATCTTAACCAACAAGGAGATAAAGAAAAGAATGACATTAAGAGATTAAATGATAGTAATCCACAAACCGTTGTGAACCCTATTATAAACATGGAAATTTCAGACTCTCACAAAGAAATTGAGGTAAATGAAACACAACAAGTAAGAGAAACCAGCAAATGTACTAAGAATGGTACATTAGCTTCAAAAGCTACTGTTATAGCACAAGTATTGTTTAAAATGACAAAAAATGGTCAATGCAAGAAATCGGTGACATGTCAGAAAAATTTAAAATACGATGTAGAATTAGATGGAAAATCAGTTGAACTACTTGGGGCACCTAAAACTATATCAAGTTTAAAAGATTTACAAATTCTATTACAAATAGTAAACGAAAGTGAACTGGAAAGTTTTTATGTATTAAAATAAGGAAATCAAAGACATCTCAGTTATACTATTACTTTGACAAAGGTATAAACAATTTTCATTTAATATTGTAAAATTATATTGTGCCTCTTAAAACTGTGAAGGTATCCAATACCTTGTGAAGTATAATAATGATTCAATTCCCCAGGATACAAGTGCTGGAACATGGGAACTTTCAAAATACTACTATATAAGTCTGTAATGGGTAAAATATTGTTATGCTATCAAATGTTAATGACTGATGTAATTTATTAGAGGTACAGAAATACACCCATGTATTTTACATAAAATGGAAATATAATAATGAAATTAGTGATATAAATCATTATTTTTAATATTAGTTCATAATTTTATTTAATACGTAGGTAATAATACCAACTTATTATTCGATTTGACATGAATATTTGTTATTCCTTGCATTTAAAACTTCTTCACTATATATTATATTTTCTTCTTCAATGGGATGGGCTGTGTAATAATTCTAAAGCAAAATATGATATCCAAATTTGATATTGCATTGATATTATAAACAAACCCTGGAGATGTTTATGTATGCCAACAAATAGAACATAATTTAAAACATTTCAAAAAACAATTTTAAATTTGAACATACCCAAATCATAAATTACTCTGAAACTGATATAACACATACTAAAATGTGGTTAGTGTGGTAAATATATGGTGTATTTTTTGCATGTAAGGGCCCATTAGGCTAAACAGAAAAAAATGCCAACACTTAGAAACCACAACAAAAAACTGTATTAGTATTATATTTAAGTATAAAATTCGATGCAGACATCAAGCATTACTCAAGTTTAAGCATGCGAGAGTGCTCAGGCGCAGAATTATACGGCACACACTAAAATCCCTTTGTCCTGATACACATCGAGAGCAGAAAAAACGTGGCGAAGCTCCGCGCGGCAGTTAAAGGATAGTAAGGAAACTTGATGTTTGTCCCCATTAGATAAAAAAAAACAGATAGGTCATAACATGACTAGGAATATTGGAGAAAGTATAAATCGTTTGGTGATAAAAAAGATTTTGCTATTGGATTCTAAAACACTGCATTTTAATAATTAGCACAGTGTACCGATTATTAGATTTTCCTATTAAATAATCTTTCATTTAATAATGATATAGGTAGAATAAACGAAATCAAAAAAAATATGTCCTCCACGGATTAAGTCTCGAAAAACTCGGATCAAAAATGTAAAAAAACTGCAACATCCTATCTAACCTAACCCAATTAAATAAGTGGTCTCTACGACACACTAAAACTCTACAAAAAGACAATCGCACTAAAAAATTGCCTAGTATGTAGCCAGAGTAATATCAATAAATAAAAGATCATGAAGATTGTTTTTGTAAAACCATTTGGATAAAATTATATTCAAATACAAAATATATTTTATGCACAAGACATTGAAAAGTTGTTGATAAGAATAGCCTAAAACAAAGAGTAGATCATATTTTAGGGAGTTAAATATAACACGCGTCTTGTTCGTAAACAAAACAAGAAACTATAAATAAAATTGATCACTGTAGTACATAATATGATATTATTAACACGCTTTTATTAGCTTCATACGTATGTTAGTATGTAACGGAAACTTTTTGGAAAATATCCGATGACAATTCAATATTTTAAAATTGTAATTGTAATTGAAAAATAAATAATAATAAAAAAAAACTAAAAAACGATTTTATAGAAAATCCGACTAAAAATTAGAAAATAAGTTTGAATTCAAAATAGTGTACAAAAAAATAATAAATATAAATTAAGAATAGTGTAAATAAGAAAAAAAATATTGTAAAAAAAATGCGTGGGGTGCTTTTTAAGATATTATCAAATGATAATAAAAAAAAATATCTGCCAATAAAATATTTATAACTATTGACACCATGCACCCCACGCTTTTATTTACAATAAAATGCATTTTTTTCTTATTTACACTATTCTTAATTCATATAATTTTTTTTATATTTTTTGTTGGGGTTTCTATTAAAGCGTGTTTTTTTAGTTTTTTAAACTACTATTTATTTTTTATATCTATTTACAAGAAAAAGGCAATCATCAAAATGAGAATCGAGTTTCAGAGATTATATAGCCATATAGAACAAATTAAATGGCTTTTCAGGATTTTGTGTGTTTTGGACCAGGATAATGTAGAATACATGGAAATATGTATATCTAAAATTCGCAGTAACATATATTTTCAACTTTATGCACAATCAAGTTCATTTTCAACATAATAAAATATGGTGGACCAACATCCGTAAAGTGGGCGCGACACTTAGTTTCAATAATAATTATGCCGTCGCTATGCGCCAGACTTTTAGATCCAAATACCTACAAAACTTGCGAAGTATTGGAACATATATTTTGCAATTTGCCACGCTGAATCACTTTTTAAGCGCACATCAAAATAAACAAAGATCAAAGATTTCTTTAATAATAATATGTGTCGCTCTTTAAAAATTAAAAATTTAACGAATGGATCAATATGTACTTTTCCTAAAACCCACCTCATTTGTTTACAACTATACATGAGCTGACCCATAAAGAAACATCTTTTGAATACATTATTAGGTACATATTAGGTTTTGGCCCAAGTCCATTGGGACTTACCTATTGAGGTATTGCTACAATATTTTAGTTCCTTAATCTCCACATTAGGAAATGTGGATGTTTACATCAGGGTTATAGGGTGGATGCCCCGAATTGGCCCTATACTCATTTAACAGAACGTACTTTTTTGAACGGTTTTCCCTGCCCGTATTTTAATAACCCGACAATATCCAAAATGTTGTAGATATAAAAATAGACTGGACTCAAAAAAAAAAAAAAAAATTAAAAAGAACCAATTTTGTGTGTCAAATTGACAACCTCCTCCATTTTTAACGTTGCGTCGGTTAAATCTGTACCTCGGCTATTAGCCTAAATCTCGCTTCCCAAACGACGTTTGGTCAACATCAACACTAGCTCGCAACATTCTTTCTCAAATTACTTATTTATGAACATTCTAATAAGCAATAATTATAGTTTTCATTGTTATCATTTTATGTATCCAATGTAATTATTGTGGAGAACCTAGAAATAAAAAATCCTGTACTAGTTGCTGATGTTCGACCATAAGTCTATATTATGTTTTGCATGACTGTGAACTCTGACTGAACTCTTGTGAAAATCCCTTTGAGATATAATGTCTTAAAAAAAAAGTGTGTGTGTATGCAATTCACACACGGCAGAAGTGAAACTTCAGAATTATTAAAATTAATTAACCAACGAATACGCAATTAATACGCATGCAAAAAATATAAAACACGTGAATAATACATCACATTGTTTATGACACATTTTCCGAAGGCTTCGTTGTACGCAGGCTCAAAGACACGTGATAGCATACGTGTAATGTATCTCATTGTCTCGCAGGCTAAATCCTATTTATGGATATGTTTGTCCCTTTGTCGTGACGCATTTTCGTTTCATCGAGTTTGAAAACACAACGCTTCTAAAGAAGTTTCACTAAAAAATACTGATTTATATAAACACAAAGCAACCAGTCTGGAATAATTGGTATTTTATTGACTTAATTTTCCGATAAGATTGACGTACTTTTTAGGGGATTCATACTGGCAATACTGATGATGCGACTCGGTAAACGAAAAACTTTTCTGATTTTGTTATAATCTGCAAAACAAATAGACGTGCAGAAATGGGCCTTTATTGGTCATCATTCATTATTGTACTTTAATTAAATAAAATGTTACGCAGTAACTATTTACTACGTGCTTGGTATTTTGACTTTAAATTTTTCTAACTTATTAAAACTCACGACTCCAAGTACAAAATGATTTGCAATTTCTAAATGGGGAAACAGATTTTCTTCAAATATAGCATGACATCTTGATAATACCGAATTTGAACAAAAAACAGCATTATAATCTTTTACCAATTACACAACATTATGATTATAATAATTATAAATCTTATTGATTATTATTAATCAAACACCATTTTTACGCTATTATTTTAATAGAATTCATGTTTGCTTTATTTATTTATGATATGTTGGTTCTATGATTAAACATATATTACGATAGTTATGTATGCCATCGAAATATAGTGGTAGACATAGATATGCTAAACAAATTCGTGGTACAAAAAGTTGCAGTGCAAGTCGCAACTCAGGTGGTCACGTAAGCTTCATGTGCAGTTAGGTACTTCATTCACCGCTTAGCAATTTAAAAAATATATATCGTATTTCACTTAAAAAAAAAGGATGATGTGACAATTCATCTGTTGTTAGTAAACTAAACTTGGGGCAAAACTATCATAAAATCATGAATATTTTCTAGTGTCGCTGTCGTGTCGTCGCTTCCCCCGCGTGTCGGCAGCGCCGCACGCATTAATTTTGTTTGTTCCAGCACATCTATGGCATACTTATTATGCCTCTGTTTAAATCTGTACTCTAGTATGCAACAGAAAATGTTACGAAAAAGAAATCCTACTGTAATAATAATATATACACCCAACAATCACACACACAGACCTGACCCCACAGTAAGATCGAGTCTTGTGTCGTGGGTATCAGGAACTACGAGATACTTTTTGGTATCACAACACCCAGACCCCGAAACAAATATTTGTGGATTACACAAACATTTGTCTCGGTGCGGGGATCGAACCCGCAGCCTCTCGCTTCACAGCCGGCTACTCGACTACTGCGAAAACATAATCTAATTTAGTTAAAAAATTAAGTCGGAATTAATCCCAATCTCACAAAAAATAACATTAAAGTCGTTTACCGAATATTTTCTGACATTTAGCAATTTATCCTTTCCGCCACACAGTGACATGAGCCATAAATAATTATGAACGGATTTATCAAATTCTCTCGATCATAAATTAATAACCATCAGCCTTACATAATATTTTTTTAAGTAACGTTTTAAAGTAAAGCTACCACCCCAATATTATAGACAAAAAATACCCCAAGGCTGTTGTTAAAAATACGACTTTGCTAATTTTTTTATGACTGGCAACATTCATAAATATACGTCACTATGCAAGGATATCCAAGACTGCTCGTTTGCAGACACCCTAAAATATTTATCGTTTTATTTATTACAAAAACGAAATTAAATAATATATATTCCCTTGTTTTTGTTCTATCTATAACACAAGATTAATAGATAGAAGAATCCGCTTTGACTTAGGTTTTTATTAATGTTAAACATATTATAGGCGCTACTTTAACCAAGATACAAACTACAAAGTAATGTATGTATTTATTATTATTGCACGACTCGTGATGACAGATTGCCAGTAGTGGGGGGCAGTTGAGAGTTCAATAGACAAGAATCAACTGACGAACCAATCGCGTGAAGCATTCGTGACCCGCATTCCTTCATTTCGCATAACAGACTTAACATTGAACTGATTCTCACGAGTCACGATTCGTGCCGGTACTTGTACATCTACATAATAAAATAATTTATGTTTACGCGAATATTACTCATTGAAATAAAACTAATTTAAACTGATTTTATCGCGGTTTTTTATCAATTTAAATCCCGTTTTATTTCAATGAATAAAATAATTATCGGCAAGTGTGCAATCGATCGGATAACAGCTTATCGATCAAATTGCTTTTTCTTGTGAAGTTACACTTACTAAAATGTTGAATTTGGCGAGGAGGTTTTTTTTAGGTTATAAGTACTTTATAATGTTAAATTTATTTGTGTTATTCGTTTTTTCTTACCGGCCAAATGCAAATTATTGCATTTAATAAATTACAAATGCAATAATTTGCATTTCATCAATATAAACGATTACGTACTCACATAAAATATGAAAAATAAAAAAAAATTGAGTGCTTACACAAAAAGCAAATACGAACAGCATCACTTTTGTTCTAACACTGCATAATTAAAAAAAGACGACTTTAGGATTCCAATTTGCTTCTTTTCTTCGATTACGTAACTGTCAAATTTATTTTTATTCCTATTGTCTGTAACCAATTATATTATGTTGATTAAACAACGCTTTTTTTAATTTTCCAATTCTCTCTTTTGTCGTAGGTAACTTAAAATTACATTTTTTTGTTACGCGGTGTTAGAACTTAAGCGACGATAGGTAGTTTAATTTTGATTGTTAACGTAAAAAAGGCTTTTTACCAAATATTCAAAACGTGTTATCATGGTCAAGGTTAAGGAAAAACGAATTTTTGCGAACTATTGTTTCAAGTACGGTTTTTTTGTTCTTTTAGCATATAGCTAATATTATTATCTACTCCTCTACTGTAATTTTAACTCGAATTCAAGGTATATCGTAGTATGATGTAAATAGATCTATATCTTGGATACGACATAAATAAAACTTAAAATAAATCAACGACTTTTATTATTTATAACTTGAGATATTCATATTTCTTTGTGAAAGCTTTGAAGTTTGTAGGATAGCTTGTTTGTGTACCTATCTTGGTGACTGAGATGGTTGCAACCTCGCAGGCTGCGCCAATTATTTGATGCATTGGGTAGCCTTTATGGGTAACCAAAAACGTAGCTAAAGCTCCAACAAAAGCATCACCAGCTCCCTATAATATATAAAAAATAAATTATATAATTCTGTTTCGAAGTCCTATTGCAACATTCTATACATAGGCTGCGGAGTCGAAGTCAGCGGCGGCGGCGCGGGGGCGGCGTGTTTCAATGCATAGATTTAAATGGACCTGGCCTCGAAGGCAGCGGCGCGGGCGCGAGGAGCGGCGCGGGTCAGTCGGTGCCCGCGCGTCTGCATTGACGTAGTGTTGTGTATTTTAAAAATGTCCGCCGACGTGGTAGAGCAAATTATTTCAATGATTTTTATATGGAACATCATATTCACATCAATTTCGTTCGCGAACAGACACTAATTTCCCATAGCACAACACTATGCCGCTCTAGCGCTGCGCGATCTGCCCGCTGACTTCGAGTCCGCAGCCATAGGCTCGTATGCATATTACTTCTATTAAGGTTATGCGCTTTGGTAAACTTCGTCTATTTCGGAAATATGAACCTTAGACCATTCGTTAGTACGGGTAACGGGTAAGATATGAACTCGTGATGTTAATGGTCTTAAACAGTCTTAAGTCATTAGATTGTAAGTACATAGTTGTCTCCGGTGACTGAGCAGGATTATCATGCATGCATATCAGACTTATACGTAAAAACGATGACATACGCAGGGTGGCTGGTACTGGTTGGATGAGTAGAGCCGAGGATAGGGCTCAATGGCGTGCTTTAAGAGAGGCCTATGTCCAGCAGTGGACTAACACAGGCTGATGATGATGATGATGACGTAAAAAACGAAGATTGCCGAGACCCACAACTTCCATAACTTAACACTGGCATAATATCTAACAGAGGTCATTAAAAAAAAGTTAGTTATTTACACATAATATGTAAAAATTGTACCGTTGTATCTACAGGCTTCACATTTTCGCACAGAACATGTACAGGTTGCTTATCATGTTTACAACAGTAAACTGCTCCTTGTGAACCCAGTGTTATGATAACACTTTCACATCCAGCCTCAACAAGTTGCTTTAAAGCGATTGCAGCATTTCTGTGGATATATTAGTTTGCTTAATTTTTGTATAAAATGCCGGAAAATATATGTAAAGTTTATAACTCTTTATTGGCAAAAATGCTTACGAAATGTTGACGTCAAAATTTGTTAATAGTGATGCTTCGGATTCATTCACACATAATATTGAGCAGAATGGAAATATTTCTTCAATACCTGTACGAGCTGGTGCTGCATTTAACAATTTTATCTGCACAGAAAACCCGTGAATATTAGAGATATTAAGTGTTAATGCGTGTTAATCATACATAGGTACTTACGTGTAACGTAACAGAAGTGAAATTAATTGTAATTTTCCGTAACGTCAGTACCCTCATAAAACCAATACTCATTGAATCTATACTCAATACTTGGCGTGGCGCTTACTATCAGGCAAGTGAGTTGTCTTACGTCTAATAAAATTCAAATGGTAGTCTCTTTTTCTAGGTTTAGTGATCACAAAGGTCATGAACCAGTTAAAATGTTGACTGGAATTTCCTTTACATAACTGATGTTCTATTCTAACAACGCGCAAAGAAGTCCTACTACAAACACTTTATATAAAAATACAGTGAGAAAATTCGGAATTGATATTTGTTGATCTACTCACACCACTACTTAGTTTAAATGCTTCCAATGTAGTTATAAACGGCGTTTCCAATTGTCCAATAAGTACATCCGCGTGTTCTATTAATTCTCTAGATTCTTCAACATCTGATGTGCTCAGACTATTATTCGCTCCTGGCACTATAACAATTTGATTTTCTCCATTTTCAGCTACTGATATTTGAGCAATACCCGTTGTTACGTTAGGTGTTATGTGAACGTTAGAAACCTCTACTCCAACTTCTTTTAAATGCTGTTTATATTGTTGTCCCCATTGATCGTCACCTACCTAAAACAATACGTTTTATGACAAAATCAGCCCAGTAAACAAAACCATATTCAATTTATTTCTTACTAGTGTAACTACAACTCATTGGCCTGGCATCTTTAACCTGCACAGGCACAGGGACAGAGACAGGGACAGGGCAGGACAGGACAGGGACAGGACAGTGACAGGGCAGGACAGGACTGGACAGGACAGGGACGGGAAAGGGACAGGACAGTGACAGGACAAGGACAGGACAGAACAGGACAGTACAGGGACAGGATAGGACAGGCCAGGACTGGGACAGAACAGGGACAGGACTGTCCCACCGAGAGGAGGTGGAAGACGACCTGACTTAGGTCATCGAATTCAATTAAATGTGCGACGGGCTACCTCACGTGCAATGGTGCGGTACCTCACTTAATTGCATTTAATGTAAATGAAACATTTGTATTAGGTTTTGACCACATTTTACAAAAATATATGTAGGTGACACGAAGTTCACCGGGTCATCTAGTAATATATAAAATTAGTCGTAATATAATATGTAAAAGAGATCCAATGTGTGTTTCTATTATAAATCAATTAATTAAAACTATTTACACTCTCTAAATCAAATACGAACTCTGCATATCATAAACGCGTTTCCCCCTAATTTAGCTGCAGCCACACATTGATTGGCTCCTTTTCCACCATAGCTAGTAGTAAATTTACTTCCGTGCAAAGTTTCTCCAGGTTTCGGTAGTCTTGGGGCGTATCTAAAAAGCACAAATCACCAACTTAAATATTAACAATTACACACAATTATGCATAGTCCTGACGCCATAACAAGATACAATTGTCTTAAGTCATGGGTACATACATCAGAAACTATAAGACCCGAAACGAATATTTGTTGATAATTTATCTCGATGCGGACACAGTACACTAAACAAAAATGTACGGTGGCGCGGAGATTGAACACACGGCCTCTCGTTTCTTAGACGATTACTCACCCGCTGCGCCACAAAGACTGTCAAAATAGTACTGAAGCTCAGTTACACCTAAGTTTAGCGAAATAATACCAGATAGATGCAGCTGGCTCTTGTTCGATTAACTACTTATTCACTGTTAATATGTAGTAATTAAGTAGATATACTGTGTGGCGAATATCTTATCACGTTAAATGATACTACGTATACTACATGTCATTCTTTAACCATACACAAAAAATAAATGAAATACCTACGATATCTTTAGTCAGAGTTTTTTTTTTCTGATTTATCATTTGAGAACATCATGTAAATGCGTAAGGGCGCGTTTATATGACACGGAATGTCACCGCGCTGCGGCGGCCGTGCGGGCGCCTCGCTCGAATCACTCGAATGTTCTCGATGTAATCCCCGCGCCCGCGTCCTGCGCGGTTGTGTTCATTCAAAACTAATGTAAACTCTATTGACTAAGCCATAATGTTTAATTCTTCGCAACGCCCCAACCACGCGTCGACTGCGCGGTCGTGTAAAAGCGCCCGTACGGCGACCGCGCGATCGCCGCGCAGTTAGTTACTCACAAATAATTTCAACGTCAAGTCCTAGTTAATAAAACATACATTTGCTATGACTGAAGAGTTAGTACGCGGTCACCGCGCGGTCGCCGCGCGGCGGCCGCAATAAATTTGTCGCGTCGTCTAACCGCAGCCTAATACTCCAGTCATTTTAGTAGGTTCACCTCGGAATTCGAGATACCCGGCTGTAACTCTGTAAATACTTGTGTATTGACACCCTAAAAGTTGTCTCAAAACCTACATATGATAGGGTGTGCGCAACTATTAAATTTCAAGGTCAAAGGTCACAAAAATCGCTTTTTTTGTAAATATCTCATTTCCTATGGGTTTTTTGCTATTCATATCCATTATCAATATTGTAGAATACAAAATTCTCTACAAATTTTGTTTAAAACTTTTTTCATACGGTGAACCGTTTTCGAGATAGAGGGCGGAGAGCGCGCGGTCACAAGTCCGTCATTTTGAAAGTTACATAAACGAAATTTTGTATTTCGGTTATTGACGTAAAATAAATAAATACGTGTTTCAGGAATTTTGGAAATTTTATTTATTAAGGGATGAAAAAGGGGGTGAAAGTTTTCACGCTTTCACGCCTAAATCACTAAACCGATGTTGATGAATTTGTCTACAGAGACAGATGGAGCCCTGCAGACGGTTACAGGCTACTTTTGTCCCGGAAAATGCTGTTCACGCGGGCGGAGCCGCGAGCAAAAGCTAGTATAACATAATAGTTAAATCAAATCAAATCAAATCAATAGATAGTTCATCAACTATATATGGCGCGTTTTCGACCGGAGGCACCGTTTGACCTGAACTGATCCTGTGACCGCGCGCTCTCCGCCCTCTATCTCGAAAACGGTTCACCGTATGAAAAAAAGTTTTAAACAAAATTTGTAGAGAATTTTGTATTCTACAATATTGATAATAGATACAAATAGCAAAAAACCCATAGGAAATGAGATATTTACGAAAAAAGCGATTTTTGTGACCTTTGACCTTGAAATTTAATAGTTGCGCACACCCTACCATATTATGTAGGTTTTGAGACAACTTTTAGGGTGTCAATACACAAGTATTTACAGAGTTACAGCCGGGTATCTCGAATTCCGAGATTCTTACCTAATTTAAGCTAAAATGACTGGACCATAAAGGTATCACCAGCTGACAAATACTGCTAGGTCAATGACCCGATGACGAGCGGCAAACGGCGAAAAAAGTCAAAGCCTTGCTACTCTGTACCACTGAAATATTATGAAAAAATGTACCTAAAATATAAAACTTAATCTCATGTCATTATCCCCGAAAGGCTAAGCAGAGGAGCAACTAGAGCTGCACGCATGTTTCACCGGGCCTAATATGATTTACTAAGTACGAAATGAGAAAAATAGTCTGTTCGTATCATAAGTACATTAATTAGGCTACCTACTTCACGCGAAAAATTTAATTATTGCTAACAATGTAAGGCAAAATTTACTATACGCAAAATAAGAGAGAAATGTCTGATTCCAAAGTTGTAAACAGTCTTTTCGTGTCTTTTATCTATAAAATTATGTAAAAATACATAACTATTGAGAAATATTTTTACAAATTAGTTGCCATTTGATAAAACAAAGTAGGTAACTTAGGCGCGCTGTGCGGCTCGGTGCACATAAGTTCTACTATGTATAGGACATTTCAAGGTTATCCATTAATTATTGGACATCCGGTATATAAACATAATGTTATCTCTTTCAAGCTAATTTCTAATTATATACGTAAAATAGGACAAATATATTTAAGGTTGTACCATACTGTCCACATTATCTATACCCAAGCAAGGAAACAAATAATTATTGTATTACAATTAACTATTTATTATATATAATTAACTATATATTAACAATTACTTATGACTGACGATTAAAACTTAAACGAACATCGTAGCTTATCACAGATCACTATATTAGTAATACAGATGGGACAGCTATTAAAGCAATATTTTCTGAATTCTACCACCCTCCGTTTTGTCGCTAGTGTCGATAACAGATTATGTACAGGATTTGACGTTTGTTCAGCGAATTAGAGATGACACTAAGAGCTAATTGTATATCGATTTTAAACACTAGGGATGTCCTGTCTCGATAAATTGGATCGAAATGCTGGTCAGCTATTAATTTGCATGTTCTATGATGGTAGGAAATAGGTATTTGAGGTATATGTTCAAATAAACTGCACAAATTATACTTATTTATTTTTTATTTTTGTTCATCCTTAATCGATTATTACATATTTTTAATGCCATTCTTTGTGGCTCCCGCATTCTTAAAACATATTTGGCTTCCACAGCACCTTTTAAAATTTTATTTATTATTTTGCACCAATTATGTGCTTGAATTCTATTTGTAATTTTCAAAAATATTTTTTTATTTCATTTTTATGGTTATTGCATCCAATATTATGAATTAGATAAAGGTTTTGCGTAATAGCACATTTGCATTTTTTTGTCACATTTTTGCTCGTACAATAAGAAGTTAAATAATTGTGGATGTAATCAGCCGTGGCTCAATACAGCCTCAGGAAACAACCATTAGGATATGCCAACCTTATGTGTTTTAAATTTTTATATTCTCGGTAATTTAAATACATATGAACCCTATCAATATTATTAGTGATAAACTTTTCTGGCATTGTTCACAACTGAGAGTTTTTGATAAAAATCGACATATATACCCAGCTGTGAGAGCAATAGGCTTTTATTTTTTCTTCTATTACTTGACCCATTAAATCCTTTGGGCTATGTTGTGAACAGGATGTTACTTTTTTAGGAGACATGTTCGGGGAGTCATTTTCCTTATTACTACAATTATCTTCTATGTTAGATACACTGTCTAAAATTTTTACAAAATTCATTAATGTCTCCCCTTCATCCTGTTCACAATTTGTAAATCGAGAAAGAGGGCTCAAAACATTCGATAACATTAGTGTTTTATAAGCCTGAATAAATGAAGTAGGGGTTGGGTTCACATTTCTGTAATTAAGAGCCCTCAATCGTCCAAAGAAATTTTCTAATGGGTCTTGATTTATGTATCTTGGGTAATAAAAGTCCACATTATATTTCGTGAATAAAAGTTTAGATATCCTAATGAAGCTTTCTAGGCTTGTAATCCAACCATCTAAACATGGTACTCTTACGAGGCGAGACCCACTTTGTCGAGCAAATTTACTATTGGAGTCAATAAATTTCATGGCTTTTAATGTTTGTACTGCGGAGGTCCAAAATGATTTATGAGCTGAGTTTGGCTTAACAGCTTTTCTTAATTTGCCTTTTTGGGTACCATTAGGGCATCCGCTGACGCTGTCGAATAAATTATCAATAAATTCAACAAATTCAGCTGTTGTCTCCATTGTGGATGAAGGTGATTGACCTGAAGATTAAATTTCATTATATTTTTAAAATACAACGATTATATAAATTATAATACAACAAACAAAATTTCAAAATATTTCCATAACATTTTAGATCATTTTTTATGGTATTTAGAATATCTTGATATTAATAACTTTTATCGGGCAATTCATTTGAAAAATCGGTCCTTAGTACAAAATAAATGTAATATCCTAATATTACTACATTATAAATGTGACAAGTAAAGGAAATGTTTAAATGTAAATTAAAGTTATTTTTGCGAATACAGAGTCCATATCCTGGTTATTCGCCATATATAGACGCTAGAGAATCCACTGTTCATTTACTCAGGCAAATATGTATAAAGTTGTAGCATAGAAAATTAATTGCATGATAAAAGAAAAGAAAATTATTTGCATGATAAAAGACACTGAACTGAGCTAGATATAAAAATATACTCACATATTGCATTTGTGTATTTTAACATAGCTGCTGTTTGTGCACTTAGTACTTGGGCAGCAATACTGACTTTCATTTTTTTATTGTTTTTCTATCAACATGAAATGCCGTTAGCTTCGGTAAAGCTCTGGTATGCTCCAATTTGCTGTCCACATCGTATATAAATAAAATATCCTCCCAGGAAGCAGTATTGTCGCCCCACAGCGCATCCTTATTCATAAAATTATTTCTTATGCTTTTTAACAGATGAGGTGGATCAAAAAATGTGTTTAAATTATGTCCTGCTACATCTATAGTGCCATCTGAAAAAAAAAAGTGTTATAAGAAGCAATTTTATACTATACTCTCCATAGCGCACAAGTTATGGGTATATTACATAAAATGGTTAATGGATATAACAGGGGCAACTGTCAACTATAAATTAGTGATTGTAATTAAAACAGAAACACCAATGATTTCCATAAAATATGTTTAAAAAATATCGTAGCTGATTCAATCGTGTCCATAGCTGAGGCAAAGTATT
The DNA here is from genome assembly GCA_949126905.1 of Amorpha juglandis. NCBI lineage: Eukaryota > Metazoa > Arthropoda > Insecta > Lepidoptera > Sphingidae > Amorpha > Amorpha juglandis. Next base: position 9,810,749 of record OX421380.1, read on the forward strand.
GTTGGGAATATTAGTACTATTATTCTTATAATCATATTGTGTATATGAAAAATATTCCATGTTTTTATTGAACTGATTTAAAATTTGCGAGTATCTATTGAAATAGCTGTGTTAAGGTAGCAGGTTCAACTCTTTCGTGCTGACTATTTATAAATGTGTTGTATGAAATAATGTAACTCATAGTTACCAACTGTTGAGTAGGTAAAAAACATTCTATCTATCTATCTAATCAGCCCTTATCATCCCACTGCTGGGTATAGGCCTCCTCTCGGTCACGCCATTCTTTCCGGTCTTGCGCAAGTCTCATCCATTAAAATTAAAGAACAAATTTCTTGAAATTTAAGTACATTAATCACAATGGGGAAAACTAGAGGTTAAGCCATAGACGGGCAATTGAAGAAATCATTTTTAAAGTGCTTGTAGAAATATATGTTTTAGGACTTTAAGTTAAAGAATCATGAATAATATAATTTGCAAGCTGACAATAACAACATTATAAACCTTCAATAACTTTAACTTTTGATAACTATAATTTCAGAGAAAGGTATTTTAGAAATATTATTGTAATGGTACTGACCTTTTTGTTTCATCACTGAGATTGTACTGGATGTACTGGATCTCGACACAAGCTAAAATAGCGAGGAGATGCAACCAACAACTCAAAACAAGAACGGATTAACCACAGTGATCAACTGAACTCAAATTAAATTCGAAAAATATTAACTGGCTTGTTTTGACAAGTCAAAACAACTTCCACAGATAATGTATCGCCACAGATAAGAAAACGGCAACGCGCGACACTAGCGACAAATCGGAAAAAGGGAACTAAAGCTGTCAGGGCCCTGTAGCTTATCCGAGACAAAAGTTTTACTATTGGCAAATCTCGATACCATAGATTATACACTTATACAGGGTTATTTTTAAAACACCAGCAACCTCGCAGGGGTAGATTCCTAAGGTTATAAGCTACTACTTTTGTTCTACGACTTTTGATAATTTGTTAGATTTTATTTTCATACAAAAATAAGTATTCATTTAATTTCCGTCTTGAATGTTACAACACGCATCGCAGATTATGTAAACAAACACGCGAAGCGTGGGGAACCGGGCTAGCGCCTTTGAAGGTCAACGCCCGAGCAGCTGAGCGCCGCTTTGATGTCGTGCGCTCACGCCGCGCCGCGCCGCATTCTACGAAGAAAAACACGACACAACAAAAACTTGTAAAATCATTTTTTTTTAAATATATTGAGTTATATCCAAACTCGTAGAACAAAAGTTGTTCCGTATGGGGTCAGCTATCTGGTCCTGCGAGATTGCTGGTGTTTTAAAATTAACCCTGTATACTGACCTCGATACGCTGTAAAATAACCTCAAAATGGCGGCGCTTCCCCCACCACTGCGCCCGATGCGTCACTATTTTCGTTAATTGTAATCAATTCTTTGATCCTTTAGCTACCCAGTAATATAATTTAATTTTGGATGTAGAGGATAGATTCTAAACTACAACGCCAAACTGTATTCCCCGATTTTGTTATCATTAGGTTTTTTGGATTGCCCCCGTATGGTAGCAAATTTAAAGACGTATTCACGTCAAAACCCAATATCACTTTACCCGGCCCGGGGATCGAACCCGAGACCTCAGCACTGCAGTCGTACCGCGTATGCGATACAACTGCGCCACCGAGGCAGTTGAGCAGTTATTATAGTTAAAATTTAATAAAATAAATTAGTTAATTATCAACCCGGCACTGGCACGCGGGTGTCATTGGGTCCGTGTGCGGTAGCTTCCTTTAGTAATCTGTAGTCCGTGTTTAGGATTAGTACGCTTTACGTTGTTGGCTTACATTTCTCAAATAGCAAGAAAACAGCAGAGTAGTAGTGTTTTATAGTTTGGAGTTAGGAAGCGATCCTCTTACACCCAGTATATTTAAACTGAATACAAATTGAGAACCTTCCCATTTAATTCGTTGGTTTCAATATGGAATAAAATGAATCCAAATTGGTACTCTGAAAACTTCCTTATTTTAAGAAATCAGATAAAAACGGAACATGTAGTATAGGCGGGACATTACATATTTGGATATTGAAAACCTCCGTAGCGCAGACTGCAATGGGTGTAGCAGGCTCTGAAACGAGAGGCCACGGGTTCGATTCTCGCACCGAGACAATAAATATATGTGAGAGAAATTACAAATTTTATTTTACAGCTGGTCACACATAATGACCAATTTAATACCTACATAAAATATGTTTATTAAAATATAATGACCTAAATAAACTACAGTGCGTATGTACTTAAATGTAGTATTAACATTAAATAAATGTGATATACGCGTTGGCGGTTAGTCAATTTTGTCATATAAAAAATATAAATGTTATATACGAACCTACTGCATAATCATAAAAACAAGATGTATGAAATTCCCAGTTTAACACTCATGAAATAGGTAGGTAATATAAACACTTACGTTGTGAAATCAACACTGCAAGATCCAATAACAACTATTTTAGACGAAGTATTTTTCTCCAATTTGGACTGCATCTTATAATCAAATTATTAAGTATGTTGCACAGTCTGCAGTTAAATACGGTGTTGGAGACTGTAATCGTATCGTTGAATATAAAAAATAAACATTTATGTGTTGATAATATGTACGGAAATGAGTAGGTATTTGATAAAAAGATAATGGTCAATGGGTAGGTAGATTATAGGTTAGCGAAACTGACAGCGGGATAGCTTGATACGTTTTACGCGAGAGTAAAAGGGACGACTTAAAGAAAATCAAACGGCTACACTGCGTATCACACTGTGTAAGCGAGAGATGATTAAAGGCGACGTCATATATTTATTATCTCATTCTTTATGAACTAATACATACATAAAAACCTCTAAAACTGGTACCTTAGTAAGTACATGCTCATACATACTCTAGAAATAACTGGGTAGAACATAGTTTTCTTACTCTGTGGTATTATTTTAAACAGCCAAGTTAGGTTTTTTTACCCCTCCGGCAACCCTCTGGGCAGAGGTTGACACTTGATATATTGATGGCCAGTGTAATATCTAGTTGTGTGCTAATGCTGCTGCAATTTCTAGCAAATAAGGTTTTTTGGATTGAGACTAACTAGTATATGTTTATAAATACGTTCATGAATATACTTTTTATAAAATATAAATGAAATGAATTTTAAGTTATATTTTTTTATTTACTAGGCTATATTATACATACTTCAACTTATATTAAAACTAATTATTGACTTTTATCCTCATTAACAGTAATACTTGGGCTATCACTTGTGACTTGAGAGGTGTGTTCTTCATTTTTACCCATATTTTGAGCTATTTCAGCATATTTGGTTTGTCTGTAATCATATTTAGCTGCCTCCAACAAAACATTCTGTATCCACAATTTATTGTTTGGTTGCTTTGTGAATAGGTCTGGGTAAGGATTCCCCCTTAACTCTAACACTGCCTTATCTAAATTCCGGGCATATTCTGGTCTAGGTGCTTTGTACATTTTTGTAAAAGACATATTTGAATTTTCAAATCTGGGGACTAAAACTTTAAACAACTTGTGTACTAGTTCCTTTTCAAGTAGCCAAAAGTCAGCCATCTCCATAGTCGGTTTGTGACAATCTCCATGTCGAATGGCTTCTGATATAAGCTAAAACAAATTGTTAAATTACTGAAAATCAATTATGTGTTGTCATTACTGTTTTAAAATATTGAATGTAATAAACATTTATGTTTATTATTTATGTCCAATGTTGTATTGCTATATGAATTAAAAAGACATGTATACAGAAGTAGTGTGCATTTTCTCTATGCTTATATTTTAGTTGATAAATACAACTAAGACACATTTATATTCATTATTTTTTAATGTTCCAAGTTTATTTTACCTGGAAACTTCTACATTGCTATAGCAAATGAAACATAAAAAGAATTATACATAACCACCAATCATGCAAAACAATCCAGCCACTCTCAAGTGATACTGTTATCAATTTATATAAATTTGGTTTCTCAATACATGTCTATTCTCTTATGGTAGATCCTAACAAAACTTTGGACCTTTAAAATTTTATCAATTTCGAATGTATAGAAAATTTATTAAAAGACAAAAATAAAACTAAGCTTTGATTCGTTCAACTAATCAGGACCAAAAATTATAAAATGAAAAATCGATGTGTACCCTTTCAGCATACTGACGAGCTTCATCTCCTCTGTTATAATTAACTTCAATCCTCTCAAATTTTATTAATCCGGTCACTGTTTTACGCAACTTATCTATCCTGCCTTCAGGACCTTTTGGGTTCCTTAAATTCCGATGCTCGGCTTTCACCTTAACACGAAGTTTTGAAACTAATTTCGATACATCAGCCTGATTCATATTGATTATACTTTCGCTGCAATAGGAATATCGTATTATCACTGTTAAAAAAATAAAAATATCCTATTGCCGAGCTCTTATTTGAGGTTATGCTTTTTTTTTTAATTACAAACCAATAATCAGTAGAGGTGAGGCGTAGCTATTTAAATAGAATAGATTAGGAGTGCTCGATATGTATCGATATGTGATAAAATATCGATACATTATTTGATATATCGAATCAATGCGATATTATCGAATCATTGAAGTCGATATATAATATCGATATATTTTATCCGATATATCGAAATAAGGATATCGTAGAATATTTAGGAAAAATCATCATTACAGCTCTGTGGCATCTGAAAGACTTTTTTCTATCGGATGTAGCTAAAAAAAAAAAACAACAACATCAAATACCAGAATAAGTATTGGATGTTGTTATTTTTGAAGTGATAACTTCTTATGGGAGGGTGAACCGAAACGTTCCGTAACGCGAGCGGCGGCGAGCGGAAGGTTCCAGAATATTCGAGAACCTTCTGTGAGACGTCACGCGGACCAGTTGACCAGTCAGCGCTAGCCGAATTCAGATTGGACCGGACTTTCACAGGTCTTTGACCGGACTGTGTTCGTTTTTTTTTTAATGGCGAATAGACATGTTACTGTAATTTTGTTTTTGATATTGAAAAAAAAAATGACGATCGATAAAAAATACATATTTTACTTATTTTAATAAATTTGGAACATGGTGCTGTAAAAAAGTACTAGGTTCGCATAAACGCGAAGAGAGTAGAATGCCCTTTCTTCATAGCGAGTAGCCGTAATTAATAAATAAATGACGATTTAGACAAAGAAAAACTTTTTAGGTTTTTTCTTATTTGTAACATGTTGCCGTAAAAAGTACCAGGCTCGCATAATCGCGAAGAGAGTAGAATGTACGTTTATCATGTGTAGTGGACATGTTGCCATAATTTTGTATTCTCGCATCTTGTTTGGTAAGTTTTCACTTCTGTCGGCACTCCCGGAGTGCAACCCGTATTTTTTTTTTTTTAGCTATTCGATATTAATTTACTTCTTATAAAGTCTTTTCCTTCCTACAATTCGATATATCGAAAATATCGATATTTTTGACCGATATATCGCTAAATATCGATACAATATTTCGATATATTATATCGGAAAAAATATCGATATTTTTTGTACATGAACTTTACTAGAATAGATCCGAGGATTAGGTATTTTTCGAGACTAGGCGATACCTATTATAATTATACTGCACCTAATGTTAGTAAAGATGGTCATTATTATAACAACCGTTAATGTTATGTACTATTATTTCATTTCATATATTTATTTTATGTAGTATTATTCTTGCGTAATGTAATAACACATTACTGGAGATGTCATTATCCTGTTCAGCCTGATCCTGCATATCCTTTGTTCTATATTACACATTGTGTTGTTTGCAACGTCGCGCTGTGCGAGCAAGCAAGCATTACGCAAAAATGAATAGGAGTGAAAGTGTCCTCTACACTTGGCGCACGTTGTTGAGTCAGTCACGCTTAATAATTTGCAGTTTTCTTTTGATAACGGTTTCAATATTATCATTATTTGATTTGATTGTTTTCATTACGAATATGGATTGTTACGTCATGGTATACTATGAACGGACTACGCAGATTATCGTTATTATTCATTATCGTATCATGTTACACTTACAAACGATAGAAAACAGCAAATGTCATAACAACGGAATAACAGTTTACAGTAACAGTTGTCGAAGAATAACGCAACAGCGTTTAATAGCAACACATGTTCAAATAATTGTCCGTGTCAATTAATATGAACTTTTGGAGGAGTCCTTTGTCAATCAATCATCCTCAATGAACTGTTCATCCAAGTATTGGTTTGTGACATGACCCGAAATATTTCTATCAATCATTTGATTGACCGACCATTTAAGTGTATTGTGTGGCTCAGTCGATCGTCAATACAATTTATAGATCGAAGAGCCACACAACAATTAATCAAAAGGATCCGGATAATTTCTGAATTAACCGGATCGTGATTACAAATCATCAATACTTTTACACCAATCGGATCTAGTGACCGAAACAATTATGATTCGATTTTTATTTATTTCCTAAACTATTATAAAGATGTTTTGTTGTATAAAAGTGTTATGGATTTGTGTATACATTTATGGCGATGAACATTGTATGGAAACATTTACAATTAAGTGAATTTAGATGAATTTTGACCAACGATGTTGATCGACTCTGTGTGTTCGTTTTATATATGAAGAAAGATAAGAAGCTTTGTACTAAAAGAAATAAAAAGACATACAGACAGACAACATAAAAGACCTCCGGCAAGACCTTGAAATCGATCGCTCCCTGGTTTCATCGTTCTTATTAAAATAAAGGGATAACAAAAAAATCTCAGACGAGCTGAAAGGACAAGCATTACAGTTGTCTACGGAACAAATGTTTTTTCAATCTTTTTTTTATGATATGTTTAGTTATGGTTATTCGTCATGGAAAAGCTGCCTCAAATGTTGTTTAATGATCCAACGTCCACTATTTATTTTGTGATCCATCGATCGGTGATTCGACTAATCATAGGGGATCCAGATCACTCAAAACGAGTGATTGCAATCATCAATACTGGTTACACCACCGGATCATAGCAATGAACGAATCGATGTTTGACATAAGTCAGGGTTGTTTGATCCACACTCTACAAAGCAATCGGCCAAAGGGCAAAGAGTATTAAATCCTCAGATCAAATATGAACAAGATACGGCCATAGCGTAGCCTGTGGTGAGACAGAGAGACCCAGCGCTTGTGTTGTCAGAATGTAAAAAAAAATCCATAATTATTTTATTTTTTTATTATATTTTAGTGAAGATTCTTAAAAGTAAAATAAAATACTATTAAAGGCTATTTATAGTATATTGCCCTATATCCTTATTTACACATTATTTTATATGCAACATTAATTAAAATATTAAAATAATTTAAAAAATCGCGTGTACCCTACGAATAGTGTGAATATCCATAATACCAATCCATAATATTATTCATAATACCAATTAGTGTTATTAAAATTACGGGATAGTGAATTAAATGTTAGGTTTCACTTAATTTTCGTAATAAAAAGATATTAATGGTTAATTTATTTATTAACACAAATTATGATACACGGGCTAATAACTTTCTAAGGTGTGGTCAAATTGAAGCAAATATAAGTACTAGTGTACGATATAAGTATTTCAACTGTAGTACCAAATCATGTGAATGCATTGCTAGGACATAAATAGAGCATTTTATTTTTCCTCTAATGAGTAACATGTCGGCATTAACGTGATATTATATGATGTCTAGTTTTTAATGACATCCGGAAGCGAAGCTCCTGTTGTGCTCTATTGCGACCCTCGGTGTTAGAGAGAGTAATAGCGCGTCGTTTTGCTAACACGCCCCTTCATTGACCTTTAAATTTAACTAATTTTGTATGAAAATTTCTGATACGTTCTATCTTTTGCGAAATCAGTTTTTAATTTTATTTCTTGGTGACTTGCATACTCCTTGAAAAATGCAGGTAACACATCTTAGCATTTTTAGGTGGTATCCAATTGATTCCACCGGTCGCTTGGATCCACCGATTTCTTTGTGATGGATCTTTAGGAAACCTGCAAATAAGACAAAACGGAAGATAAATTTCACTTCTTTCAGGAAATAAGTATTGAGTATTATATAACATATTATTATAAAAATGTATTATCTACTTTAATAATAATTTATCGGCATTTAGCTTTAGTAACCGGCAACACTATTTTTATGTTATAAAGTTAGATTTATGCATTAAAATAAGATTTTCGTAACAATTTTACCAAAATCTTGTGAAGATATTCGCCAATACAACAATCTGAAACTATTTTAATTCCCAGAAACAGATTTTATAAGGTACTTACATGTGAAATGTGACACCAGGATTTTTTCGCTCGCTACGGCTTTAACACTCAAAAATACTACACCCAACCATCATTAGAATACGATTTGATTACTATTTTAATACAAACACTAATAATAATCGCTATAAACACCTTAAAAACGCCAGGAAGTCCAGAAAACAATCACGCTATGGTTTGTTTGGCAAACTTCGCAGCGTGACAAACACAAAATTATAGGCTACGCTGAAAGTGACAGCAATATTATATAGGCATCTTTGTCTATCACGTTCAATTATTTATATAACTATCTCGTTTTGCAGGGAAATCATTCTGTGATGGTCCTATCATATAAGTGTATAATCTATGGTCCTATCTATGGAATAGATAATCTAAGATTAAATCTAGTTTATTTGTCTCTGGTATTAAACTTTATATGAAAAGTTCAAATTTGATCTTATTTTGTTAATTTAAATTAATATTATTGGTCTAAGATTTTTCTTTACTACTTCTTAAACGTGTGGTGGTTTTTATTTATATATTTAAAGGTTTCTAGATTCTAAATAATGTAATAAATAAGCTCTAACACAGATATTATTTTATTTGTTGAAATCATGGCTTCAAACCAAAAACATCAAGATGCAAGTGTTTACGATCTATTATCTGAACTGTGTACTAAAACAGCATCAAAGTACTGCTCACAAAGTAAGATATCACAAAGCAGGATAATTTCAAAGATGAGAACTCATTGTTATGAGGTAATTTTAAAAAAGTCCTCCAAAGATTTGCCTTTCTGTAGGGGAGAACCTATAATAGATCTACTATCGCACTATTTTGTACTGCAACAAAATGCCAAGAATGTGGCCGAATACAAAAGATCTGTGGAACTTAAGAAGATTATTAGCACAATAAGAAATGAAAATTTTGGTGAGGATAGAGAAATTGTTTATAAAGTTTTGAGATTTCTTGTTGGAATGAGAAATGCAGAGAGTGAAGATCTGTCTTTTGAAATGTTCCAGGTTAGTTTGTTTATGTTACCATAAGCTAGTCAGTTTCAGTAGTCAGATAAAGCTAAGTGTATTATTATACTTGTATTGAAGAACCTTTGTCATAAATAATAGGTGTGGTAAGGTGCGGCTTCGAATAGTGCAGTTGACTGTTGGAAAGAATTTTATTGGTTTTTGATATGTCAATAGCTTTGATTTAGATTATTTCATGTGTTTATTTCAATAAATCTCCATATTACCTTACAAGTAAGTATATTATGTAACTTTTTATTGATACAGTAATCATCTAATGGGTAAATTATTTCTGTCCACTAATAAACCTATCTTATTTATCTAGATTATTTTGTTTAACAAATTACATTGATAAATTTGACTTTAATCCAATTAAATCATGAGATACATACCCTGTATAATTAATACTGTTGGAGATATTCATATTAATATTCTTTTTTTAATTTCATTATTTGTTGCTTTTATTCCATTTTTATAGCATAGACTGGCAAACTGTAGGTACCATAAATTAACACTTCTTTTCAGAGACCTTTCACATTCGGCTTGCTGGATGAAATGTTACCAAAGCCCAAACCAGAAGTGTTTGGGTCACCACAGCCATATCCATACTTCCCTTCACATGTTTTTGATTTACCATATTCTTTAAAACGCCAAGAATCAATATTGGATAGGCAAAAGTCACAAGTGTATACAGAATACACAGTTGAGAGCTTTGATTCAAGATCTTGTAAGTACATCATAAGATATTACTGTACAATTAAATATCTGGATTGATTAAATACATATACACCGACTAATTATGTGTTTAGATACTGTATTATTCACAGTATCTCAATACAGCGTATTGAGATACTGTGAATACTCCATTGTCAACCTCATATTTGTCTATGCGGCTAGATTGAGGTCAAGAGTAAACCCATCTTTAATAAAAAAAAAGTAGCAAATTATTGGCTAACATGCACTATATGATCTAGTCCTAATGCATAAAAAAACCCAAATGTACACTACATTAGGGTTTTTTCTAGGTCTTTGTCTGGGAAACTAAGAGTTTGGATACCGATAGATCAATGAATAGTTTATTTTTCTTACAGTCTTACCGGAGACAACACAGGCATCACACCAGAATGGTTCGGTGGAACTTGAGACATTCTTTAGCCCTATGTCATTGGCGTCTCTTACATCCACTCACTTGTCACCATATTCTGAGAGTACAATATTCAACTGCCCAAGACTGTCTGCACCTCGAGACTTACTAATACCCACAACACAGGATATGAATGTTAACGTAAAGGTAAATATAATGTTTGTAGAATTGTCCACATCATTAAATGTTCGACCGAATCATGAAATAGTGGCATTTCATGACATGACTAACAATAATTGCCCATATGGTTTATCTTCAACGTTTCACTATTTGGCAATCCACATACATCGCACTCACGTCTGTAATCTTCAAAGGGGTAGGTAGGGGGTGAGTCTAACGCCATACCAGGCACAATTCCAGACTCCGGGCTGATTCTGAGCATTTCATGTAGAAAACCCCAATATCACTTTTACCCAACCCGGGACCAAATCCCAGGCCTCAGCAATCATCAATCGTACTATGTATGCAAAACAACTACGCCACTGAGGCAGTCATCCACATTTCACCTAATAACTTCCTAGATCGTACAATACCATAGTTTTCGATTCGAAAGATCAGGTGTGTTGCCTGGGATTAGAATTTCTACCTGACATGGTGATATGCTCGCTCAGGAAATAAACGTCAGTGCGTTAGATGGTCCTCTTCCCACTTTGTTGTGTCTTGCTTTAAGGACGTGGCAGTGCTGATGTTAAGTAATTTTAATCAGCCTTGTTTCACAGATGTCATATGCCAGCAGAAATGTTTATTCCGATGTCCAGGAAGTATACAGAGCTAGGTCTGATGAAGAATCAATGGATATTTGGGAGCTGGCCACACAAATTGACAAGAATGTGCCAGATGATATATGGGATATAGTTTGTAAGTTACACTTTATGTTAATGATACAATAAATCTTTATTTTGTTTTTGATACCACACAACCAATACTTGCTATTAGAGATGAAAATTAATTATCGAAAAATGTTTTTTTTTATTTTAATTCAAATGAAAATCTATATGTAGTTGAGAAGTAGAATGAGTTTAGATGACTGTCCTGCGGGTTTAACATAAAGCCTCGAAATAATTTTTCGAGATAAAACTGGTTTTCTCGTGCTATCTCTACATGTCTATCGATGCTAACATGCCAGTATTCACACTACTAGAAAATGTTTCGTCTTATTATTTTGCGCTATTTATATATTTCTGACAGTCTGTCTACTACCTCGACGGGTTACATGTTGCAGTACACCCTTAGTTTCCAAAGTGGTTCAGGTGGATCCCAAGGGGTCCACGGGAGATTCGACGGATGTCTACGTTGGCGTAAAAATGCGACTCGAGTAGGAATTTGTCGCCTCGTCATTCATCAAATAAAAATTAAAAAAAACTAAAAAACACGCTTTTACATAAAATCCAACTAAAAAATAAAAAATAAATTTTGATGAATTTGAATTAGGAATAGTGTACAAAATTTAAAAATATATATAAATTAAGAATAGTGTAAATAAGAAAAAATATGTATTTTATTGTAAAAAAACGTGGGGTGCTTTTTAAGACATTATCAAAATGATGATCCTTCTACTCATATCTGTCAATAAAATATTTTTATAACTATTGACACCATGCACCCCACGCTTTTTTTACAATAAAATACATATTTTTTCTTATTTACACTATTCTTAATTTATATATATTTTTAAATTTTGTACACTATTCCTAATTCAAATTCATTAAAATTTATTTTTTATTTTTTAGTTGGATTTTATGTAAAAGCGTGTTTTTTAGTTTTTTTAAACTATTATTTATTTTTAATTTTTTAGTTTGATTTTCTATAAAAAGGTGTATTTTCATTTTTTTTATCATTAATTTTTTTTTCTTTGTGTTTTTATTTTTTTTACAATTTTTTGAAGTGATACTTCCTTCGAATCTTTGTGATTGGAAAATTCGCTGAAACGTAAAAATGTCACGAAGGAGGTAGGAAAGAAACAAGTTTTACGAATGGCTTGTTTAACAAGCCATTTGTAAAACTGTACCCGAACAATCGTACAACACCCATAGTTCATACAAAGCGTCGGAGGTAATGATTCGCTGGAGAATCTTGACATCGCGATGTAGATGTGCCAGTGACGCCATCTCTTGATTTTTTCTTGTTTTATTTTAATGTGTCATGTAGACTATAATCCAATGTTCTATTATATTGCTGCCACTAATTGTAAATAATATAAAAAAGCGTGTTAAAAAAAGTGTTTTGCGAACATCCCTTACTACTGAAGTAATTTTAAACAGTTGTAGGTAATAAATTTGTAATTTATAACAATTATTCAATGAAATACTTAAAGAAGTTTTAATTTTTACAATATTTATTTATTTTGTTCTAAACTCGTATCAAAATAACACAACAAAACAACCAGCGCCACCTTTATTGCATTTAAGCTACAAGTTGACAAGAAAAAAATCATGAGATGGCGCCACTGGCACTTCTACATCGCGCTGTCAAGATTTTATCCGACGTTTTGAAGTAGGTCAAAATCACGTTCAAAGATAAGTTACAGACAAACATACCAACATACAAACATACCAACATACATACGTCTGAAGCTAATAAAAGCGTGTTAAAAAAGTAATATAACATACCGAATCTAGCATAGATCTTTGGCCTGTAGTAGTGCGGTAATAAAGTGGCGAAATTATAAGTGTATTTGTCTTCTTAAAAATTGTTTTATTATTTATTTTTCACAGGTAAAATGCCACCCATAAACGAAAGGCAGCTGATAGCGACGTCGCCTAGGGAAATGGCGTTATGGCGTCGCACCTACTCCGATATGCTGTCAGAACTGAATATCATATCAGAGAAGCAATTTATCAGACATATCATGTATTTAATAAGTAAGTTAAAAAAGGAGATGTTTATTGTTAGGCCAATGTACAGTATCCACTAAATTTGTTTTGTAATGTCAAATTCTAGTATTTGACGTTTCGCTGTACAAGTCAAACTTAATATCATTAATTATTAGATATAATAAAATTTTATTAAAATCCCATTACAAATCCATAAGCATTTACTAATTGATAGCCTCTGTGGTGCAGTAGGCGAGTAGCTGGCTGCGAAGCGAGAGGCCGTGGCGAGGCGTGGGTTCGATTCCCGCACCGAGACATTTTTTTGTGTGATCCACAAATATTTGTTTCGGGTCTGGGTTTTGTGGGACCGCAAGTTCATCGTAGTTCCTGATACTCACGACACAGGTTAACTTATCGTGAAGACAGGACTATGTGTGTGACTGTTGGGTGTATTTACTTATTTATTTAATTATAAAGGTAATTAATTTATACCAAATTATTTAATAAGCTAATGTACTTTCAATACTTTACTTTTTTTAAATTTTTATGTCTCAAGTTAGTGTTCAAATAAATTATTTCTTTCTTTACTCAGGGCTGGAATTTGATAACAATATGTTTAATTTTAGTTGGAGTAGAAACAAGTTCGTTCCCTTTCAGTGAAGATTCAAATTATTTTTACATGAAAGATAATCTAGTACTCGAGGGCATATCGAAGGAACGTCTCAGAGGCTACGTCACTGATTTATTGCTCGTCGGTACTTATTATAGACGATTATACAAATTTGCGTTCAACCAAACACTTGAGGACCATTTTCATAGCAATGGGCTTGTGTATGAAGTAAGGAATTGTTGCTAATATTTTTACTAGCTTTTCCTCGCGGCTGCGCCCGCGTGATCTGCTCTTTCCGGGATGGAACGTAGCCTATGTTACTCACTGATAATGTAGCTTTCTACCGGCAAGCTTTCTTTCTTTCTGTCCTAAAAATTCGCTTCGCTTCCATTCGGCAATGTAAATTAGCCCATGGTTTAGCCATGCGCAAAACAGTACTCTATGAAGTAATACCATATGGCATGACATTTCGTATCGCGTAATATGTCATTATAACATTATTCTGGGCATGACATGAGATAACACGCTATGTGAACGGCCCACTATTACTTGTTCTGTATGTTCAGTCAGGACTCAGGTGTAATGTAATGGTAATAGAGACAGAATACCGACCGGCCGACACACCTCGATCACACAATTCCTCGAACTTTTACGATTGCGCGCCCCGCATCACCGAGCCGCCCGTGTGTATACTATGGCAGTGTGCACGTCATGTTTAATGTCATGTGTCATGCAAAATTTTGCCGGGCAACAGGTACTGTTACAGTACGCGGTCGTGTTATATTACGCGACATGCATTACTCACAGTACTTACACATCTATACCATGGTTGTAGATTTATATTTTGAAAAGTCGCATTTATTTTTTATTTCCAATATTTTTTATGTCGATTGTATGATTAATACAGGCAGCTCGTGAAGTCATAAGGCGATATTTATTAGAGTTCCGTTTGGTGGCGACGAATATATACGAAGAATGCACTAAGAATCAGTCGGAAGATGTCAATTGTATGCCAACATTACTGCAGATATTGTATCACATGGAGCCGCTCAAATATGAGATAGAAACTATTGTTTCTATTTATAAAATGATTGATACAGGTAATGTATTTTTGTGCGTAATTTGTGATAGAACTGTGATGTTATTTTAGTCCTCCTTAGTATCATATGCAGAAAGCTTGTGATAAAAATTAACGTTTGGATTTCTGTTCCTAAATTATGATGAAAGAATGCATGAATATTCTTAGAAAAAAATATATGTAGTACTATAGCTAAAGTATGCGCTTCGGTAATTTTCGTTTTTTTTATAATATAAAATTCGAATATATTATATAATATTAGTTGTTATAAAAAAATATTTTAATTTCCAGACACAAGATCAACATTGCCTCACGGCGCAGAACTAATGTCATATTTGTTCAACGAAATATCTTTGGTTACACATGTAAAGACCGCTTGCACAATGTTTAACTCTCTGTTCTCAATTTGCAAGGTTTATTTCAAGTAAGACTCAAAATATTTTTACTCTTTTCTAATAGCATTAGTTTGCAAAATCGTAAATTCGTTTAAAAGCTCGAATGTTTTTATAATCAAATACGTATTTGGCTATAGGTCGTTTTGATCATTATAAAAATTAAATGTATACATTTATATGACGGTTGTTTCTTAAATAGTTAAAATAAATGAATAACGATCTATCTTACTGAACTCAGGGACAAAGTGTGTTCATATTGGTGAATGAATTTTCAGCTTAGTGTTCAGTTATTCAAAAAGAATCTTAAACTTACAAGCTACACCTCTTTATAATATCAATGTAGATATCATTTTTATTTTACAGATTCATAGAAAGATTCATATTCGAAGGTGAATTAGATGATATATATAATGAGTTTTTCATACGAAAAGACTTGCAATATGTTAACTGTCGATCTAAAAAGTATTGGGACAAAGGTTTCCACATCAGTCAGAGCCTGGCTGTGCCAGATTTCTTGAGGCCATTGGCAAAGTTTATACTTCTATGTGGAAAATCTTTGAGACTATTGAAGCTTTGTAATCCTAGTGTAAGTTAAATTATCAATTAATGTATTATTTGATCAAACATTTTTAAATATAATTCACCGCTTGGTTCTTAGCAGTCAAATAAGATTATAAGTCTAAGAAGTTAGAGTAGATCTCTTAAGGTGGACGTTCATATATCAGCCGCACGCAACGCAGTCATGTGTTGTGCTACACATTTATAATTGGCGATAACAGTATAGTAATAGATAACGGGTGGTACCTAGACGCACCCTCGCATACAAGAGGCCTATCACATAGAAAAGTTCCAGACAAGCTTCAATTTAAACCTGTAAAATCGAGATCCTCCACATTATTCCTTATTATACAGGGTTATTTTTAAAACACCAGCAACCTCGCAGGGGTAGATTCCTAAGGTTATAAGCTACTACTTTTGTTCTACGACTTTTGATAATTTGTTAGATTTTGTTTTCATACAAAAATAAGTATTCATTTAATTTCCGTCTTGAACGTTACAACGCGCATCGCAGATTACGTAAACAAATACGCGAAGCGTGGGGAACCGGGCTAGCTCCTTTGAAGGTCAACGCCCGAGCAGCTGAGCGGCGCGTTTGATGTCGCGCGCGCACGCCGCGCCGCGCCGCACTCTACGAAGAAAAACACGACACAACAAAACTTGTAAAATCATTTTTTTTAAATATATTGAGTTATATCCAAACTCGTAGAACAAAAGTTGTTCTGTATGGGGTCAGCTATCTGGTCCTGCGAGGTTGCTGGTGTTTTAAAATTAACCCTGTATAATTATTATCTCCAGGATCCCCTAGTATTGCTCATTTCATCCGACCATCCGTCTGTCAAGTGTTGTACAAGTTTTGAAGAGCTAGAAAGACAGCAGCAAGTGTTGGACGTGTACAGAACAAGGTGCTTGTTCGTAACCGGTGAATTGGTTACATTCGACCAGATACTATTGAAGAGAGAAGCGGAGAGAAAAGCCTTCACTGAAATGGCGTCCTTAAAGCAGGCGGAAACGTTGGAGAAAATTGTTGGTAAGTGATATGGATTTTCTATTATCATTTTAATTGCCATTGGACTGCCTTTAATAAATACGTGATCATTTGTTGTTTAAAAATATCCGTATAGCAATCGATGTTAATCCTTTTAGCTGAAAGGAAGAGGTTGGCGCAGTTGATAATAGCAGAAAAGCAGCATTCCCTAAGAGTCCTAGAGGCAGCTATGGCAGAGGCTAAAGCAGCCAAAATGAAAGCAAAACAACGCGAGAGGAAAATTTATGAAATGGAACAAGCAGCTGATAAGACAACTGAAGAAGTGGATTCAAAATTACAAGATAGTGAAAGGTAGGAGAGATCCAACGTATATTTTCAAGTAAATAGTAAATACTGTCAAAACATAACTCTTATTTCGCGTGCCTCTTTTAGGGACAAAATCATGGAGTATTATTCAAGGTTGAATATGGAGGTAGAAAAAAGCAAAATGCACACAGAATGGAAAATAAAACGATTACAGTTAGACCAAAGCAGAATACAATTACTTTCTACAGAAGAACGTAACTTAAAACGGGAAAAATTAGAACTGGAACATCAGAAAAACGAAGAAATTATGGCAACGTCCGTTCAAAGCATAGAAATGAAATCACTAGACGAACAAGATTCCAAACCAGGTACCGTGGGAGACGTCGAAGGAGATAAAATGACTGAGTCAACATCGTCCACAGTTATGGCAGAGCCACAAGAAGTGCAAATCACTGAATGTGAACAGAACAAAAACAAAATGCAATCATCTAGTGATGTTTTTAGTGCTATATGTAACGTAGCTAAAAGTTTTTTTGGCGTTTCAACAAGCAACGAGGATAAAAACTGTGATAATACGAAACAACTCGATTCCCAAGGAAATGTTGTTACCAGTGAAATTAATTATAATACTCAAACAACATCGAGCGTAGTAATAGGAAGCCACGTTCATGATGACATCATGCAATACCAAAGAACGAAACAAGAGGCAATAATTAACAAACAAAAAGTCATGGCTCACGAGTTCGGACAACTTGACAAAGAAAATAATCATATTAAAGATCCACCATTAGTAAATATGACGTCTGTTGATGAAGAAAATAATGTACGGGAGGCTTGGTTGCCATACGTCGAAGCTAAACGGAACAAAATGAAAGTATTAGGTGCGGAATTTGGACTAAAAGCTGATGAGAGACCAATCCTAGTGGAACCTAGGACAGATGCGCAAAAAGAAGCTTTAATAAATAAACGAAAAGTTTTAGGAGTAGAATATAATCTACCTGCAGAAATTGTTCCCAAAAAGGAACCAGCAAATATAGCCCAAGAAGAAGCGTTACGTAATAGGAAGAAAGTGTTAGCTTCTGATTATGAAGACAGTTTATCAAGCCCAAGACGTGAAAGTGCTAAAAGGTCGGGCTTAACATTGAATCTAAAGCCATATGGCCAAGTACCTGATGTCAACAGTATGGCAACAACGCCTAATACTGGTGCGATCACGCCTGGAGAATTGTTTCCAAGAGTGAGTAATTATCACACCTTTTTACGTATGTTTTTGTATCCTATATACTTTAAATTTGCATGTCTGGTCGCCTACAATTTCAATCTATTTAAATCCTAAATTTTCATTTTAAAATATTTCATGTTTATAGCTTGATTTAGAAACACCAACAACAGCTGATGTGCCAATGGAAGGTCCAATGGCAAGCGATATTTTTACAACAAGATGTGAAGACAGCAAGGATTTAGAATCTATAGCCAAACACGATAAAGAGTTTTTAACTACAGATGGTTTTAATTTTCCGATTATTGTTGACGATGAAGCGATAGACCCTGAATCTATTAGTGATGTACAAACAGGAGATTCCACTGATAACTCTCCGTCGAAAAGTATAGATCTGCAAATAAAAGATTTTAAGAGTAGAAATTCGTTTTTCAACATACTAGACGGGTCGTACAGTCTAGACGATTTTGATCCGTTTGGCATTAAAGAACTGAGGAATTATTCAACAGATCACTTCAATAGTAAAATGAATTTGGAAAATTCACCATCTTCGTATACACATCCGGCGATTATTATGGAAGAAGTTAAGAAGAAGCCGTATGCAAATATATTTCAATCGCATTTTGGTCAGGAACATGAAGATGAAAAAATTAAACATTGTGATAATATCGCAACATTGACAGCTTGTTTGCAAAGATCAGTTATGCTACCTCTCACATATCAGTTAGAAGTTGTGAATAATTCCATTTTGACTTATTTCTTAGTAAACTTAGATATGTACGAGCATTTGCGAAGTTTGAAAGATTATTTCTTTTTGATGGACGGCGAATTTTCTAGGAGTATTTGTCATAATCTTTTCGCAAAGTTGTCTAAGACGTTAAACCCGCAAGAGTTGTTGAATTTTGCAACTTTACACAACATTCTTGATAAGGCACTCGGGTCTTCAATATCTCGTAAGTATATTATTAATTCTGAAATATAAAAAGAAAGAAAATGACTTTATTTGGGCAGATTTTTGGTCTCTACATCTGAACTAAAACTAACACTAAGTACCTGAAATATAATATCTCCCCAAAGGGATTGACGTCAGGCAGGCGGTCCGTCGTAAAAACTACAAGGCAAATCTTTCTATATGTATTTAAAAAAAAACATCTTGCGAGTGGCAAACAAATCAAATGTGAGTGGCATTAAGTGGAAGAAAAAGATTCTCAAATATATTACCACTTTCATAACGGCGTGGCGAAGAAAATTTAAATCGGCTACAGTCTCTGTCGCCAAGACGTCTGCCTTCCTTGACGAGTTTAATAAAAGCAAATATAATAAAAAAATTCTTTTCCAGATGTTCACAAATTTTCCGAGAACCTATCGTTCACGATAACTGACTCCCCATTAAGTTTTCAACACAGCTCCCCTGATGTGTTACAATGTCTATCGCTGACGTATTCAGTCAGCTGGCCCCTGAACATAATCCTGTCCCAGGAAGCGTTACTGCGTTATGCTAAAGTTTTCCAGTTTCTAATCAAGATGAGAAGGACATTTTGGGTTTTGGGTGAAGATTTCGAGGTAAAAATATTTGATGTAGTTTGCTGATAAACACTTTTTTCTGAATATATTTAAAATGGAGGAAGGTAAAATGGAGATTGTGGAATTCTTGAGTGCGCTCTCTGAAGTGTCGGATACACTACCGAATATAGAATACCGATAAGCTAGCAACTTTCCGTCATCGCCAAGAATAATGCCTTAATAATGAATATTACTTGTATAGTTACACATTATTTTGATTTGATCTGTGACGCCAGGAGGTATTTTACATTAGAGAGAGAGAGACTGAGATAGACGGTGACAGACAGAGACAATGAGCCAGACACAGACAGACAGAGCATGTAACCTAAATATCGATTTGGTATTAGTCATTAGAAACTATCGCGTATCGACGACTGACGTATCGATACATTATTTGAAAATTGAAATCCTGCTTTAAATATATTTATTTCCATTTCATAATTTTTCAGAGTATGAAACTATCAGCAAAACTGTCAAGACAACATTCACGTAAACTTCTACGGTCTCCACAATACATTGCCATACAAATATACAGGCACATAATGTCGTCAATGATCCGTGCACTCGACAACTACATAGTTACGACTTGCATTCTATCATCTTGGACCGAATTCGAGAATGATCTGAAAAAAGCAAGAACTCTCGACGATTTGTATGAATGCCACGTGGTTTATATAAAGAAAGTCCTATTCAGATGTCTACTAAATAATCGATCGACGCCAGTAATGAAGTTATTGAATGATATATTCACGGTCATTTTGAAATTCAGCCGGGTATTGAAAGCTGGGTGAGTAATAGTGTTTATAACTGGGTAAAATGTTATAATTTCATTACCATAAAAATGAACAACCGTAAAAATTAAACAAAATTTGAATATAACATAAATTATTTTTTCTACCTTAATAATTCCCAAAAAAGTTCCCAGTTTCGAAATGATTTTTTTTATTGATTTAATATTATATTTTCAGAGAATGGCAACACCAAGAATCTAACAACCATTTCACACATTCGAACTACGCTCAACTGGAAGAGTTGTTCCATTTATTCGAGAAACTTGCCAAATATCTGCACAAAGTGATCACGAAATTAATGGAATGTGGTTATCAGAGACATCTCGTGGAGTTACTGACTATGGTGAATTTTAATGGTTATTACGATGTAGAGAAATCTAAAGAGGAAAACACAAGTATACAGTCGACTTGATTAGGTATTTAAAATTGATTTAGGCACAGACTCAGATAATTAATAGTCCTCGTAAACCCGTCAATCTGTATAAAAACCAAGCGGGTGCATGACAACTGCGAATCTAGATCGTTTTTTAGCCGAAAATGAGGGGGGGGGCATTTTAAACACCTAGGTAAGGTTGTTACACTGCTGTTTAATCTCGTCACATAAATCATGTTCAATCAAATGTCCGAATAGCGTACATAAAAAAAAACTACTCCAAATATTGCCGGTAACCCATTACCACACTACCTTTCTCACCTTTCTCTTCCCAAAAGGTTTGTAACGCATATTGTAACATAATATGTATTTTAATCATGTAACTTTCAACTGTTATTCAGTATGTAATGTAAATTTATTTTTAAAATAGCTTTTAAAGTGTAGGTCTCTTTAGCAGATTACATCGAAATTATAAGATTTCTTACAGTAGCAACCTCATTGCCCCATAATGTGACAGTTATTGTTTACTGTAGCAACCCCATTGCCCGGTAATGTTACAGTTACAGTTTAATGTAGCAGCCTCATTGCCCAGTAACGTTGCATTTATAGTTTAATGTAGCAATTACACTGCTCTGTAATTTTTCAGTTATAGTTTAATGTAGCAACCTTATTGGCCGGTAATGCTACAGTTATAATTCAATGTAGCAACCTCATTGCCCTCTGCAGGATATCCAGTTAGATTTTAGACTTTAGAATGAAATATTTTCCTGTAGGCGATAAATAAATAACTGTTATAGAATCACAGAGCTCTTTTGTTACTTTTGAAAACTTCATGTTTTACTAACACAAAGTGCCAAAATTCCCATATTTTGTTCAATTTATCTTGAGTATCGATTTATGAATCTCAAGTTTTGATATTTTATAAAGAATCCATAGGTAAGTTTCTTATTTTTTATTTAACAACAAAGACTGAGTCTATGTTTTCCTTTTCTGAATGTATTATAATTATGTTATGCATATCTACAAAGATCACGAAAATATAGATATAACATAATTTATTTCAATTTATTCGTAAGAATTACTAAATTATGCGTATGAAATATGTAATGCGCTTTGCGCTAAATGTTGCGCTTAATCGCAGCACCTGAAAGAAACACCTACATAGGAAGTCTAATTGGAAAAAATGTATATTTCCAATTCCTCCCTATATTTCTATTAGATTAATTTAGCTGTGGGATAAAAACAGGACCGTATTCCCATTAGTAGAATATTCCCATTAGTAGAATATTCCCATTAGTAGAATATTCCCATTAGTAGAATATTCCTAATAGTAGTATTCCCAGAGCCTCGCCGAGCTTGATTGCTCTATCAAAATGCGTGCCACTGTTGATCCTGTCTTACAAGAAGTACAGTGGTGAGTGTGTGGGCGGGACAGTCTTTATTATACGAAATCTACTATATTATCCGTGGTCCGGGTGTATCTATGTTATAAATATCTGTATTGTCACTTGTGTGTCTAAAGCCTAATTTTGTAAATCGAATGTAATTTTAACACTTAAATGGGTAAAATATTTATAACTTTTAAACAAATATCAACGTTATGGAATTCTGAATTGCTAATTAATTTTTTATTGTAACAAAATAAATGAATAAAGTTATTTCCAAACTTACGCAAGACAAAAGGCACAACAAATGACGGTTAACTAACTATATTAGTTTATTTTAATTAGAAATCGGTTGTCCTTGGCCGACTCTCTAACATAATTTAATTATACTCATTAAAGAAACTCAATATTAATCGTACCCACCTATTAATCATGTGATAGTTTTTGCCTTTAGTTAATTCATTGTATTTACATTTATTTTATTGTCATAATATAATCGCGAGCACAAAGTCGATACATTTCTTTGTTAAATCATTGTTAAACAAAAAATGGCTCATGCATTGTATTGTTTTGCTTAAAGCTTGTATTAAAGTGCTTTTGTAACAATTTGTTTTATTATTTTGAGTCTGGAAATCGCTAATATTGTTTATGGCCGTACCCTTAATAGGCAAGGCAAGTCAGTTTCTTTAGTTATTTTCCCTGGTGGCGCCTCTTGCAAGCCTCGACCCACTCTTAAGCAATTGCCGGTTACGCCCTTTTGGTCCTAATTGGTTGTTGTTCTAGTTGGTAATATGATTAGATTCCTTATGATACCCACCATTCTGATAATTAGCAGAATGATGACGACCTGTAATTACTGAATATACAATAGTTCATCCCGGAACGCGACGCGAGAACGAGCCACTATGGAGCTTTTCTCACCACGTATACGATGGTCGCTATCCAGTCGGGTACAAAAATAATCAGGAAACCTTCCAAAAGTACGGTTTTCATAAAAGATAACTAAGAACCGATTAAATCACCATTCAAATCGTTCCATTTGTTTAGGCGGTACTATGCCGTAGATAGACAAAAGAGCCTATTTCTTTTGTCAGAGGTTAACATAGTTTAGCTCCACCTATGCTAGTATCTTAGAACTAGTACGTAACTGTAAGCCAAAATGTAGCGCCATCTAGCATGGAGTAGCTGAAGTACTTCTTACGCTATCTATTGCATAGTAGATGCACCAAAATGTAGAGACAAGTAGAGTACTAATGTTCAAATATTTTCAATTAATTATGCATTTTAAATATTTATAAAATGATAACATCGTCTTGGTATAAAATGTATTTTTTTAAATGTTGGCTACTTATACCAGAGTCTTTACTGATAAATCCAGCGATTTAATAAGTATCAGTAGTTTTCGTTTGTTGCCGCGACGCCAGTGGCGCCAATATTTTCCTTATATTCAGGGTGTGTTTTCACGTATACTTCATTCTACCGCAATTCGTCCTAGTGTGAACATCCTATCTTAATTGGTTCATTGTGCGTGACATTGAAGTGAAAGTCCAAGTTTACACAATAAACACTCTTTTTCAGCCTGAAAATCGAACATTGACCTAAAATTACCGCTGAAAAAGCTTATATCCATAAAATCTTACATCCTGTGAAAAGCTAGTTTCAACGCTCTACTATTGATCGGAGAGTCATTTTCCCCGAACGAAGTACCGTTTTTCGCCGCGTCGCCGACGATATTGCTCCAAAAACGTTAAAACTCAAGAGTCACCGTCACCGCCGCCGAGATGGCGTTCATGATGCCAGTGGTGAAGAACGATTGGGACATATACAACTCGCAGCGGTCACGTCGGCCTTCCGAGTCAGCGGAGAAGGCGGTGCCGGGCGTCGGTCGCGTGCGGAAGGTGTCGGAGTGTCGGTCGGAGGGCCCGGCGCTGGGTGCCGGCGGTCGCGTCCCGCTGAGTCCGCACCGCAGCGCGCCAGCCATGCGCTCGCTGTCGTACTGTCGCGCGCCGCCGTCTCGCGCCTCGCTGCGCACAGCCGCCGCCGACAGCCCCCGCAAGGGCTCGGCTAGTCCGTCGGGCGGCGCGCGCGAGGACAAGTTCCACACCAGGTTGGTGGAGAAGTTGAAGCGCGCGTTGGGACGGTCGGACTCGCGCCGCGAGGAGAGGAGCTCGTGAGCTAACCGGTGCTTGTGTACAGGGCGCGCGCCGACTCCCCCGAGCGACGCTCGCGGTGCACAGCGTGCGTGCCCTACCTGTGACGGCCGCGGCCGGCATGTACAGCCCCCACAGCCTCGACAGCCTCGACAGCCTCGACAGCCTCGACAGCCTCGACAGCCTCGACAGCCTCGCCACCGCCGGCACACTATCTGTGATACGTACGAGGTGGTCACCAGTTGAGTACAGGTTGTGATGTGCAGAGTGCTGACTAACCGCCTGTGGTGTTCCGTCGCCGGGAATTTAACGTTTGAACGCATCCACGCGATACTTGTAGATTTATTATCAATTAATCACACGTTCGGTTCGCTTTCCTTGACCGTTGCATGTTTGTTGTCATGGTATTATATGGGGTCAGTGTTGACAGTATTAGAGGGGCTGTATGTTGAATTGTATGCGTATTAAGACTGCATTTAGTTTAAGCCCGGGTGCCGGCTGGGAGCACGAAGTGTTCGCTATCGGTCGGCGCACGTAGACGTTAGTTTATTATGGCAGTTCGTAAATGATATCTGTGATTCGGTATTGGTAAGTGAAACGGTGTATATTGTAAATTATTTTAGATGCCGGTTATGTTTGTGAAGCTCCTATCAGTAATATTATGGTATGTTTTTTGGATCACTATTAAATCAGTTACAACTAATTGGACCAGTAATTGTAAAATAGTTATCGAGAGTCTTGATACAATGTAAAAAATGTTTGTTTTTAATTTTAATTTTTCATTTTGCTTTAAAACAACAGGAAGGTTGCAACATGTACCGCTGCATATTTAACCACTAGAGTTAGTACGAGTACCTTCCTATACTAATGTATAATATTTATACATGTATTGAAAACTGTCGATATTTTGTGAATGTAAGGCACGTATTACATAAAAAATGATATTTTAAGTAGTTAGATGTAAAGCGGCATCGCCTATAATTCGATTATGGCTTTACGAAAATATATGTTATGTATTTTATTTGATTTTACGTAATGTTGAATTTTGAAATCTGACTGTAATCGGATTGGCCGTTTGAAATCTATAAAATCCAATGGAATTGGTAGTTTAGGTAAATTTATAACAAATTCTAAATTGTAAAGCATATCTCTGTGAGATATAAAGTACAATAATTTGATTAAAAGTTCCTTATACGGTTTGAGCTGCCATAGAAGCTGATTTTGTATGAAAAATGTACAGGGTTAAATATAAGTCACTATAAATCTCTCAAACACAAATTGACAGAAAAGGAATTAAAATGCCTGAAATATTACATAAGATTTTTTATTTGGGGTTTAAATGAGAGGAAGAGTGGGAGATAAAACCTGAAGTCATGGTGTGATCACAGTTCCATAATTTCATAGAATTCATTTATGAAATGTGTATCTAGTGTTTTTAAAGATATTGATAATCACTAATCGTGGACTAAATAACCAGAGGAAGTTTGTAGTGAATTATAACTAATCCAGTGTTCAGTAGATTTTATACAACAATAATATAAAATCTACAGGTTTATGTAATATAACACAAATCAATCCAACCACTCGTATGTTGTTTGTAAATCTATTTTATAATGTTAACCTTAAACACGCATGTCATGTAATATATTTGTCTGATCTGATGATTTTTAAAATATTAAACGAAGAAATATAAAGCTTAACCTTAATATTTTCTTTCATTTTGATCCTATAACCTTTAAATTCACGTTTCGGAAAGCGAAATGTGTGTTTGATAACCCTAAAATAATTTGGCTTTGAACTTGTTGTATTTTTGGTGGTATTTATTGTCGCACGTTTGTAGCCAGAGTTGGCCACGTGTGTACTTGGCACTTGGCGTCATAACAAAAATAAACGCATTACACACTACAGTTGATAGTAAATCAGTAGATAAATTGCGATACCTACATACAATTTTATTCAGTTTATTTAATTCCATCAACTGCGTATGTGGCGTAGCGGAAGTGTAGCCGGCTGTGAAACGTGAGGCCGCCGGTTCGATCCATGCACTGGGATAATATTTGTTGTTTCTGGGTGTACTTTCTCCGAAGAGAGGTTGATGTCAGGCAGGTGGCCTGCCGTAAGAACTACAAGTCAAATCTTTCTGTAACATGTGTTAATAAGCATGTGGCCCCAACCCCATTGCGCGTAGGATAAGGGCAGGTGGAAGAAGATAAAATATAATGAGCAAAAATTACTATAATCATGTAGAGTTATAGTATCGAACACTAAAATATAGTAAAGAACTTATATGAAGTTTGGATGAAATGCTCTATGGGAACTAGATATTTGCAAATTTGTTTATATGTAGATACTTAGTCATATACAATACTTATTTATTAGAATTTTCCTATAAAAATAGGTTATAAAGAATACACATTTATTAACTAACGACGTAGATTATTCCATAATGGAAAAGCCCTTGAAATTCGGAGTTGCGCAATATAGGGTATTATTCTTGTAAACATTATAATCAGAACGGTCTTCGTCAAGACAATTGGTCAGAGTTAATTCAGCAGACAGTTCCTATTAAAAATAATTTCCCGAACAAAACGGGATTTTGATATATAATTATACGAAATTCCAAATAATAATTTGACAGCCTCCGTGGCGCAGCGGGCGAGTAGCCGGCTGTGAAGCGAAAGGCCGCGGGTTCGATCCCCGCACCGAGACAGATGTTTGTGTGATCCACAAATATTTGTCTTGGGGTCTGGGTGTTGTGAGACCGAAAGTATCTCGTAGTTCCTGATACCCACGACACAAGACTCGTATCTTACTGTGGGGTCAGGACTATGTATGTGACTGTTGGGTGTATTTATTTATTTAATAAATCTGGCGTCTTGCGTCGAACGATGTCTCTCAATCTCATGGCCTTTTTATTTTGTAAAAGAAAACATTTTGCGCCATATTTTACCGTGTACTTTCATATGACATTATCTACATCAATTATGGTCTGATTCGAGGTGGATTTAATTCCCTTAAACCTAGTTATTTATCCTAAAGTTTATCTTAAGCAGTGGCGGATTTACCAGTAGGCTGAGTAGGCTGGAGCCTAGGGCGGCAAATTTTAAGGGGCGGCAAATTTTGTTCATAATTTTTTTATTTCGGTTTAAAAATAAAAAAAATATATATATATTATACACACACATAATACGAATTTCGAAAATTGGACAGAAATTAAAATATTTAACAAAAATCGAAATATTCTCATATACAGTGCTAATTAATAAATATTTCAACCTCTCTGCATGAACAATTCCTAAACGCTTTACTAATTATACATTAATGATTATGAACTTTTAGAATATCGCAATTATAGCGATTCGATATTATAATCGAAATTTAGTAATTTTTACATATATCCTTCACTGATAACTGCTATAATTTATTTTCCATGTACCTAATAATTATGAGATCTGCTCACCCAATTCAATATTGATATAATATCGATGGTCTAATCATGATTGCTGCAGCAAGTTTGCAACTTGTCAAATTCAATTTTAGAAAGTAATTTCTTTATGCGTAAAAAATACTGACTAAAATTGACTAATTTTTATTAAATAAAAAACTAGTTCAATATCTTATAGAGATCATAATAATCGAATAACGGATAGTTGAACGACTGTGACTTGACAATAAAAAAAATTCCCTCCACAAAATATGAAGCGAGACAATTTGCTCATTAGAAAATTGATACATTTTATCAGTTAATTATTTTATTTATAGTAAGAAAAAGTTGATATAGCACTTCGTATGGCTCTTTGTACACCAGCGGCAAATTGTTCAGGTGAAAGAAGCTTCTCTTGCTTGAAGAGAGTAAAGAACTACCTACGATCGACTTTAAGTCAAGAAAAGCTAAACGCTTTAGCTCTCTTGTGCATAGAGTCAGAGCTAATGAACAAGATTTCGTACGACGATATAATAAATGATTTTGCGAATTCAAAGTCTCGCAAAAAAGTATTGTAATGCTTTTATAATTTAACTTAAATCATAATGCTAACAAATAATTAAGAAAATATATATTTATTGTATTTTTTAAACTGTGAGTGTAATAATAAATGTTAATCAACGTTCGCCAAATGTAATGTTTTTTACGTAAGCTTAATTCATATTATGTAAGTATTGTATAGTTTTAAGACATACCTTACCTTACTTTAAAAGTGGTATATGGTTGAGATATTTTTTCCTTAAAATAATGTTTTTTGATAATTCTTTGCTGTAAAAATAATCAAACATCTAACACGGTACCATAGTTCTCAATAATACTTATGGGAAAAGTTGATGTAACGAAGATGATGGAGCACAAATTATAAAGTTTTCAATTTTATTGATAGAAAATTCATATGATTGTGTACTAAGATATCAAAATGTAGAGGCGGCAAAAATTGAATAGCCTACGGGCGGCAAATCTATAAATCCGCCACTGATCTTAAGGGTAACACATAAAATAGCTACTAAGTTTGTTACACTGTACACTGTCTGCGAATATTCTAAAAAAATACTTTGTGTTTGAATGCATATTCTGTCGTAAAATAGTGATTCAGTAAGTGCACAAGCACTCTCGCGGGACAGACCCGTGCGCCGGTCGATAAAGCGGCACGTATTTCCCGAAAGTTCTACGTGCTACAACAAGCTGTCCTTATTGACATAATATGCCTTGCTTTATAGTCCTGTATCTTAGACCAATCACAATTTATAATGGAACGATTTTAATCCACAATTATTTCCATTCTGTTATATTGAAATATACATTTTATTGAACGGCTTTTTAACAGTAAAAGATGGAATGAAATAATTTGATGGCTATTTTTATGTATTAAAATTCCTTTGAATGATTAACTTTCATAGTATATAATACTTTAATCTTACAGATATCAACACTAAATTGCCGGCTTATTGATTGTTATGACTAATTAAAATTTATGAGTAATTTATAATAATGCAATAAATGATTATGACGTAATGAAATTCATCACGATTGATAAAATGATATGGTTTGAGTATACTACGTGTACCAACCTAGTTTTATCAACAATCGATCTCTCGCAATATGTCATGTAACCTAAATGCATTGATAGCAGTTTATCGTAGGAATTTTCCATGCAACGTACAGCCTGCCTTTGTATATTGGGTAACCATATTAAATATTTATTATGTACTAGCTTTTGCTCGCGGCTCCGCCCGCGTGAATTGCTTTTTCCGGGATAACCTATCGAGACTTATCACCCAAGTCAGCTCATACCCTGTCTGTATACCAAATTTCATCAAAATCCGTTCAGTAGTTTCAGCGTGATTGACGAACAAACATCCAAACAAACAAACTTTCACATTTATAATATCAGTGTGATAAAAAAAAGTTGGAATAGTGAACTTATATTTAGTACTTTTTATATTTTGAGTCTTATTTATGTATTGTTTGTCGGTGGTCGCTAGGCTAGCTTTTTGGACTGCACTACGCTTACCAACAGGTGTAATGCTTGCTGCACGTTGCTGTGCTCGGATAAAAAAAACCTGAGCTTCTCCCACTCGCAGTAGAGTCGGCGCAACATGCTTTTTGACCACATGTTACAGAATGATTTGGCTTGTAGGTTTTACGACCGGCCGCATTTTATAGATCTCAGCATTAATATTAACTTAGCTTTTAGGTAAACACGTTAGTGTTCAATTAACATTATTATCATACACAAGCAAAATGTATGATCCTAATCTACACAAAACAAAGTAGATTTAGGTGGATAAATTATAACTCTTTATTGTAGACACATAAAAAAATATACAACAAGAAACAGCAAACAAATGTGCCACAAGCTTGCACATCTCTTGCAAGCAACTATTGGGTGGGGAGGAATAATAAGAAAGCATTAAACGCAATCTACATTAATATTTTAAATAGAAAAGATTTGTATTTTAGTATGCAACGAATAAACTTAAAAACTACTGGACCGATTTAAAAAAATCTTTTGCCGTTAGAAAGCTACATTATCACTGAGTAACATAGGCTACTTTTTATCCCGGAAAAAGCAGATCACGCGGGCGGAGCCGCGAGGAAAACTTGGTGTACAATAAAGGCGCTAAAATGATAATATACTTTTTAGAATATTATTTATACATACATGGATATAATTCACAATGCATACAACTTTATTTTTAAAAACATCATTAGACAGCACCTCCTCCACCTTTACAAGATATTTGAGTAGGTATACCTATCGAAAACAAAACCATTAACTTTAACTTGACCTTTGTATTTATTAAATAATACAGTTGTTATGTATGTTGTCTCCGTGGCGTGGTGGGCGAGGAGCCGGCTATGAAGCGAGAGACTGCGGGTTCGATTTCCACACTGCAACAAATAGTGTATGAACGACAAATATCTGTTTCGGGTCTCGGTGTTTTCTCCCCAGAGGGATTGACGTCAAGCAGGTGGCCGATCGTAAAAACTACAATCCAAATCATTCTGTAACATTTGTTAACAAGCATGTTGCGCCGACCGCACTGCGAGTGGGATAAGGGCAGGTGGAAGAAAAATAACATCGGGGTTTTCCCATTCCTACTGTACCTACCATTGACACTCGTCATGTACACTGGTTTCGTAAACCTATATTTTGTTATATAATACAATGCATTTCATTATAATACGTTGCAGCCATAATATGGCTTCTCTAATACTGTTACAAAGGAGAACTAATTAAATTGATCTAATCTTGTTATAGGATCCACGTTGCGTTAAACGTGAACAAAGCGGAAGTCTATACTCAGGCTAGATCTCCTCTATACAGCCTTTATAAAGGTCAAATCCTATAAATAGAAAATTGATAGGAAGTAGAATTAATTTATTTACATTGAATGTGAATATTTAATATTGATAGGTAAATAAATGAAATAAAGAATAAAAGAATCAGCCGCTTTCTTCGTATTATGCTCGTATTGAATAAAAAATATGTTGTAGTCTTCATGTAGATTAAAAATAAATACGTCAATAAATATAATTTGCCACATTAGTCTAGTAGCAGTAGTAAGGTTGAGAAACCGGGTTCAAATCATAGATCAGGCCATCATAATTTGTGTCCGAAGTTTTCCATTCGAAAAATCACAAATACTTGCCCTGGATCAAAATTTATACCTTGTTATGAATGTATTCATGTAAACTATTGATCATTATTTATGTATCTGAATCCAATTAATATTTGGCATATATATATTTCTTAATTGAATAACTTAATTAAATTATAATGTTTTATTTAATTAATGTTTCTAGGTCGTTTAATATTATTATCATTAATATTCAGGCGGTTGTCCCCTATCCCAGATGGAATAGTCCAAGAGCCCGTGAACGCCATACTTATGTCATAGTATAAATGCTGAAATTTTTCTGTGTAAGTGCACCACAATAAGCAAGAACTTTTGGCTACTATGAACCTTGAGACGCGATGGCTTTGACAGGTATCACCTGGCACAGAACACTAAAGTGTACTGTTCATCTAGTAAAGGTGGGTTAAATTGCTAAACATAAAAGGTGTTTTTTATATGTTTTACGGTATACTACCGATTAGAAATTACATCATTAATTGCCAGATACTTTGTATGGTGGATATCCCCGGCTAAACATACTAAAGTTTAATAGTCTATCTTTGCACTTATGTATACAATCTGAATTTCATATATGTCATATAGATAACTATTTATGGATGTTTCTCAAGCAGACAAACAGTTGCGAAGATTATAGCATCTTGCCAGATTTGGTTGAAGGTCAGCGAAAGCGCGGAGACAATATATTATGTGTCGCGAGTACGAGTGAGACAGTTAGTTACATCAGTAAATTCAAGTTTATTGCGTCTCATTTTTGGTACTGAATACTTTTGATCCTTTATAATAAGACTTAGGTCTGTTGTTCACAGGCTGATCTATAAGTAATGTGGCTTATACGTATTTTTGTAATCTCTTGTTCTAAAATCGATTGGAAATATTCTAGAACTTAAAATATAGTTACTTCACTCATCTCTCTTAAGCTGAGAACATTTTTGTACATATTTTGATAGTTGTTTAAAATATATTAATATGATACACGAAAAATTAAAACAAAGACGATTTTATTATTTTTAATTACCGATATAAACTCTACTATGACATCAATGCCCGCGTGCGTTCATACTTTTCGTTGATAGCATTTTTTATTGTGTATTTTGGCACCACCCAGCAATTGGTGTTATTACTGGCGGAATCTTTATCGATACATAAAACGGGTTTATAAATGTTTTTTTAAGTATATTTCTGTAAATAATACATGTTTTTGTGTAACCAACTATGATGAGGAAATTCTTTTATTAATTTTAGTATGTATATTGTTGGAGTTACTGGGTGGAATGTCTTATCATAATAAACTTCTGTCTTATAAATCTATTAAATCATTGTTATGTTGACAAAAGAAGGAAAAGAAAGGATTGTATATTCATAATACTCGAATCCCTTGTCTATCATTCATATTATCTTTTGTGGCAAAATTATCGAAATTCTGTATTCATTGTAGAAGCTGAATAATCTTGCTCCTTTCTGCCTGGCGTTCTCCCGATTTAATACCAGGGTCTGCTTTCCCATAATGATTTGACGGCGGATTTGGTATTATGTGGGGCGACCTCCCATCTGACCCCTACACTCAAGGGGACCAAGTTTTGCCATAACCTAGTTCAAGGCCAGAGTGTACCACGTGCAAGTTAGTTTTGGGCCCTAGATGTTGGTGGCCCACTTACCTTGCCTGAATAATATTTAAAGTTTTATTTTTACTTTTACATATCTTTATAATTTGTTTGTCCTAAAGTATTTGTATTTTGAAATATTTATAAATACATAGTTACTTGAGTTACCCGGGTAGGATTTTCTACACAATATTGTAACTTGCACTACTGTCTATCCTTACGAGAGGAAGGCCTGAGGTTACGTGTAAAATCAATTGAATAAATTATTGTTACTAGGGATTGCAATCCGGCGTCATTTTCAATCCGGCCGGATCCGACCGGATTTCCACTGATCCGGCCGGATCCGACCGGATCCGGCCGGATTGATCAAGTCAGGTTGATTTTCGCTTTTCGTGTTAGTAAGTTAATCAAGTGTTATTGTGCTTAATATTTTTTTTTATATAGGTAGGTAGGTAGGCTTAATATAAGTAGTCAACTTTATTTCTAACTAGCTTTTGCTCGCGGCTTCGCCCGCGTGATCTGCTTTTTTCGGGATAAAAAGTAGCCTATGTATTATTGTAAAGTTTCATTAAAATCCCTTCAGTAGTTTTTACGTGACAGAGTAACAAACATACATCCATCCATACTTACAAACTTTCGGGTTTATAATATTAGTAGGATAGGATCTAATGTTAAGATTAGACAACGAGCAAACAAATAAAATCTAGTAGTGTAGGTAACTAGTAAAATTTTAACGATGAAACAAGTAGCTCAGTCATCATAGATTTCACTTTCACATATAAATCAATTATTTTAGTAAGTAACATTATAAAATCTAATATAATTAACCTTACGTAATTTATTGAGATGAGATCACAATAATTAATAAAGTATTTGAGAATGCTAACATTGCAACAAACAAGTCTTATATTTATGACAGACACCATCATGCTTTGATGAATCTTTGTAATGAATGGCACAATTATCACAATACTGAGTTTGTCTTATAATTTCAACTTTTTAGTTTAATCAACTGTTAAATCACTCTTGAAAATAAAATACTTTACTTTACTTGAACTAAAACTTTATTCTTGTTAGGAGAATCAAACTAAAAACTGAAGCTCTTTTCTATCTGTCAGACAAGACAAAGCAACATGGCCGTTATTCCAATTTTACCCATTCAACCTCAAAGTATTGTAATCAATATACCATCTTTTTAAACAATTCCTATATGCTGAAAATATTAATAATAAATAACACAAATCAATTGAGAAACTTATTATATCAATCACATAAACATATTAAGTCATTTGAGTTACTTATTTAATACAAATCTACAGTAAATTAATAAAGTATCATATTATAAACCCTCTAAAATAGTAAATACCTAAGATCAATAATATTATAACGTTGTAGTTGTTAATACAACTTACGAAAAATAATTATTTTAAGTAGAATTTTAAGTAATAATAGTCTTAGTATTCATTCTTAGTATTCATAGAAAATCAATGTTGATTTTGAAAAAAGGATCGTAGAAAACAAATAATGTTAATTGTGTCATCTGCTAGTCGACTTTTAATAGAGCTGCAAATATAGCCTGCGGCCAAAAAGGCCCTTTCAGTTTCTACACTTGTTGGCTTTATTGTCAGCAAATAATCATAAATAGCAGACAAGTATTATCTTCGAACTCCGTCAAAACTCCGTCCTTTCAAATGTAGTCATTTACTCTGTTAGTACTTTATGAAAATCTTTCTCTTTTTTAGTATGTCGGCTATAACACATGGTTTCTTGCTGGATTTGTAATTGAAATTCTTCCTGTAATGTCAAATCTTTCTTTAGTGAGGGTGAATCTAAGTTCTCTTCTACTATTTCTTCCAAATTTTTCTTTAGAGTTATCATCTTGAATAACTCTTCTCAAGATTTTTATCATTTCTGATAGTAAGACTTTTTCCTTTGGCATAGTAAAGTACCTAATCATTCAACAGCTCTATTTAAATATCTAAAATTGTAGCACCGGATCCGGTCGCCGGATCCGGTATATTGGTACCGGATCCGGTGGTCGTATAATGATGCCGGATCCGCCGGATTACCGGATCCGTTTTTCCGGATTGCAAACCCTAATTGTTACCCATACATATTGCGTCTATGTTTTGATGTTATATTAGTCTAGTACGTATTGGGGGCACGTGGTATTCTCAAATTAGACATTTACTGACGTAACTCTCCCGGGCTGTAGTGTTGATTGTGACGTAATTACTTAGTAAGCAAGCAGTGTAATTCACTTAGCTCAGTTTTATTTATGCTGCAGGCTCCGCACATGGATAATGTAAAGTTGCCGTTTTATTTAATAGTTTATGTTTTGCTCTATCTGTAATTAAACTACATAATATGTACTATCAATTGCGTTGATTGCAGATGTAATGTATTTTGTAATAACGAGAGTTTAATTCAGTTGTACGAGTAGATTAAAGTCACATTTTCAAATTATTTACAACGGGGCGTTAAAAATTCCCTGTCATTTGTCAGTGGTACGTTTTCGGTGGAAAATTGATTCGATAAATGGAATGATACAACATTTTTATTAATTTACAATAAATCATTAAATATGTTCTTCTTTATTTAACTTTAACTAATAACTAGGTTATTGATATAACGCTGGTTACACAATTAATTTAGCTAGCTTTTGCAAGCGGCTCTGCCCGCGTGGATATTTTCGCGTCATATTCCAAGAATGAAAAGTACCCTGTCATTTTTTTTATTATTATATGATTGAATACCGAGACGACCAAAGCGTTCGCCTGGTGTTAAGCGCCACGCCTGCCCATAAACAGAAGCAAAGACCACATTTCCCGGATCATAAACTATCCCTATCCAAAAAAAACATGTCACCCTTCCTGCGTAAGGATAAACCAATAAATACACTTTCGCATTTATAATATTAGTATAGTTATATATTTTCCCTATAGTCAATACAATAAAACATACATGTTTGTGTAAAGGAGGCGCGACTAGTCAGTAGGCGCGTTAACTCGCGTTGTTAATTTTCAATTTCATTGTCCGCCGTTCCAAACGATCGAGTTGCGAGTCGGTGCATTCAGCGTGTGTCGATAACAAGAACTGGTTAGCACCGGATCGATGGATGACGCTGAGGCTTCGATTCTATCACTTCCATTGATCTGTCACCATAATTGTTGGATTTCAAGGATATTATTTATAAGTTGTGGCGTCTGAAAATTAAAATAATTATGTAGAACAACGATGATTGTATAGAACCCGTACTCAATAAATTTGTTTACTTATTTTGTGACCTTTTTTATTATTTAATTGAATGACAAGACGAGCAAGACGCTCGCCTGATAAGCGCTACGCCTGCCCATAAACAGAAGCAACACCACACAGAACTTAGAATTACAAAGCATTGCATAGCCCTGGACTGCGTTCGTCACCCCGAAACATGAGATGTTAAGTCTCATAATGCCCAGTAATTTGACTGGCTTCAATGTCCTTCAAACCGAAACACAACTGTGGTTACATACTGTTGCTTGGGGGCAGAAATAGACAAAGCGGTGGTACCAACCCAAACAGCCTGTCGCATACGAGGGTTCTGCCAACTTGTAAACTAACTATAGAAATTATCATGAAATATTGCAACGATTTACCAAATACGAGATAACTGGAGATACATCTTGCTCTACATATTGGGTAGGTCTGTGTGTAGTCCTCAGTCACAGCTAGACACAGACTCTGTTTCTATATGCGGGGGCGCTGCTTATATTGAGTTACCCCCCCCCCCCCGTACGAGAGTGAAATCAACTGACAAACTATTTAAATCACCCTCAAATAAACAATATCATTGGCGTACCTACAATTCAAAATTAATCGGCCTTTGCCCTACCACTACAGTAATCAATTGAGTGACTTAGGTACAAGTTGGAAGCGGACGACATGACGCAGCAGCAGACGACGTGTCGCAGCGACACTACTGGTTTCTATGTATTTCTATGAAATTACCTCCGTAGTCAGCGACACGAAGCTAGCGACGCGTCGTCGAGCGGCAGACGCCAGTGTCGTCCGACCGCGGATCAGTAGTGCCGCTGACGACACGTCCAGCGAGTTTCTTTTCAAAATGAATTTCAAGATTCAAACGACAATACTGTCTGAATTCTTTAATATCGCTTTCTAAATGGTTTTTAATCAATATTGAATAGGCTTCTCGTCTTTTTCTGTACAAGTACAACAAAAACAAGTCATCATAGTCTTCTTCCTCTTCTAATAAAAGATATAAAAAATTGCATCTTGTTTCACGGAACACTCGGTACCAACTGGATTCCATCTGCTGTTGCCGTCTGCAGTCGGGTTCGAAATCATGACTGCAGCGACACGTCGTAACGACGTGTCGTGACGACATGAAGCGACTACACGTCGTCTGCTGCTGCGTCATGTCGTCCGCTTCCAACTTGTACCTTTATTAAAATGATATCGTTATCCACGACAGACAGTTTAGATTACTTCAGTACTTGGACAGTTTGATGTAGTGTGGCAAACGTAATTATTATTAACAGACAGCTTCCGTGGCGCAGTGTGCGAGAGGCCGTGGGTTCGATTTTCGCACCGGGCCAAATGTTTGTGTGATCCACAAATAATATGTTTCGGGTATGTTTGTTGTGGGACTGCAAGTCTCTCGTAGCTCCTGATACCCACGTTACAGGTTAACCTAGTGGGGGGTCAGGACTATGTATATGACTGTTGGGTGTAAAAAAAAGTTTCCAGAGTAGGCAAACTGCGTCGTCGCCGTGTAGAGCACCTTCGACGAGTTTATTGGCGCTTATTGATTTATATGTACGTATTGTTGCATCGACGTGTTTATTTGAAATTTGATACCAATTATTGTCACTAGGAAGACAAGCACATGAGTAGGACATGTGACATCTTGACCACAACCTTGAAGGTCGAGGATCGAATACCACAGGAAACGTTTATTTTTATACCCCGTGCGTACAGATACTTGATATGATATCCATATTATATACACAACAGAAATAACTAATTATATTTACTGCATTACAAAGAATATTTTTGAGTTAAAGAATTTACAAAGCGAACGAGCTAATCTGGTATTTTTATGAACAAAGATTTTGTGTAAGGATAATTGTGCATTTCCAAATAGAATGAAGTAAAATTAATGTACTATGTAAGCACATGGTAAGATAACAGCCTATACCTGCGCTATCTGAGATTCATTTATTTCTTGGCGGCAGAAATATACGAAGCTATGATTTCAAATGCTTACGCGAATGTTACACATCCGCCACCTTCGTGGTCCACCCCGTGACCACGAAGGCTGAAAAGCTATCGAAACATAGGGACCAAAATTAAATAAAAAACCGCGATAAAATCCGTTTAAATTAGTTTTATTTCAATACGAAGTTATGTAACCTATCCAAACGAATTCTAAGTAAGAGGCTTATCTCCGAATAAAATATGAAAAAAATAATCTACAATTAAACGAATACTAAGAACTTAAGTGATATTACTGTTTAATTAAAGAGGTACTAGGCGTTATTGAATGTCCCATGTATTTTAATGCTTGTGTTAATCTTCATTGTAAACGCCACATTTCGGCTATCTACTCCCAGATACGACAGGTTATCGGTTCATGTTCATAAAATATGTTTTTATTATAACCTTGTTTACGTTAACCTGTGATAACCTAAGTGCTATTATGGTTTCTGTACGCACGCGATTTTATTTATCGCTGTCGTAAGTAGATAAGCTAACCCCCCCTTTATCATAAAAAATACAATTGTGTATCATAATACGCATAGTGGCGATTTCTGTGTATAGTACTACGATTTAAATTATGCACTTATCTATTTAATTGAATGACGAGACAAGCAAGTCGCTCGTCTGATGGTAAGCGCCACGCCTGCCCATAAACAGAAGTAACACCACAGAGAACTTTGAGTTATAAGGCGCTGCATGGCACTGAACTGCGGTCGTCACCCAGGGACATAAGATGTTAAGTCTCATAATGCCCAGTAATTTCACTGGATACAATGTCCTTCGAATCGAAACACAACAGTGCTTACACACTGTTGTTTGGCGGCAGAAATAGACAAAGCGGTGGTAACAACCGAGATTGATTTTTACGGATTAGTACGAAGAGCTCACTTAAGCTTTTGAATACCAAAGTCTTATAGAAAACTGATGTGAAGTATTTTCGTAGTGACATATCCAGAGACCTAAATCTATTGCTTCTTCCTTAATCCCTTCCTTCTTTCTCTTAAGGTCGGCACCGTTTACAAGGTGGTAGGTCCCTCATATGCGAGAGGCCGTCTGTGTTGGGCTTGGGACCGCTTTGGTTTGGGAGAGGCCTTGCTCGCCTCGTCATTCAATAAAATAAAATAGAAAAAAGTCCATTCATCTTCAGCTATTGTGTATGATTATGGGTGGTGGAAATCATTTGCAACAGCGTCCGTTCGATTCCGGCACTGTGACAAATGTTTGTGTTATCCACAAATATTTGTTTTGGGTTTGGATGATTTCTCCTTAGAGGAGTTGACGCCAGGAAGGCGGCCGGTCGTAAAAACTAAATCTTACTAGCCAAATCTTACTGTAACATGTGTTGAAAAGCATGTTGCGATGACCCCACTACGAGTGCGATAAGGGCGGGCGGAAGAAGATTTATTTACTATCAGCTGACCCGCGTCCTCCTTTGCTGGCCTCTGCTATAAAAAGAATATCTAATCATACTTTGTATGGCCGGGAGAAAAGTATAACAGGATATTTAATCGATTCATACCAAAGAGGAATTGGACGATAGCTTCGATGTCTGGAGACATCGCTCCAACTTGATAACTACGGCTCGGCGCCTTACTCTCTATCGAGACCAGTCAATTACTTTTCAAGTATCAGCAACTCACAGGTACTTTGCACTTTAGCTAGAATAGTTTTCGCAAATATAAACAATTGAATTACTTTATCAAACAACCATACAAAACATCACGTTTTAAACCAATTTATATAATTTTAAGTGATAATTTATAACCAATAACTGGCGTAGAGTTCATTATTCTATTTACATCAACATGGTGTTCGCTGCAAATAAATTATTTGTTGCATTTGTTGTTTTTTATTTTCCTTCATAACACTTTTTACTGGTTACTGACTCAAAATTGTTTAATTTAATTTTTATCATTTTGGTATTCTTTGGGGGGCTTTGCTAAAAATGTCATAGTTCGCTACTTCTGATTACTTAGTTAAAGATACATTTAATGGA
The DNA here is from genome assembly GCA_949126905.1 of Amorpha juglandis. Classification (NCBI taxonomy): domain Eukaryota; kingdom Metazoa; phylum Arthropoda; class Insecta; order Lepidoptera; family Sphingidae; genus Amorpha; species Amorpha juglandis. The sequence goes on from OX421380.1 coordinate 9,851,450, forward strand.
GATTAACGACACATAAGCCCACACATGTGTCTCCGGATGGCTCAGCAGAGGTGCAACTAGTAAATCTCCTGTTCGCAGAGCTTATTTTCGTCCCATGATGTGATAGATGGTGCGTATATACAAGGCACAAATCCCATTATTGGGCAATTAGTGTGTTTTCCGAATCGAAAACTTAAAACACATGTTATGATTATATGACCTAGGATGATTATAATCTATGATTCTAAACCAGTAAAGCATTTTTCATCTTCGATCTTCCTAGCCTTAAGTATGCTGCAACTAAACCAATAGGGATGAGTAAAAATACTTGTAGTATACATTAAAATGATATATAAGATCTGTCATAGGCAATCAATTAAATTTTACCATTACCTCAGCGGAATAAAGATTGATAATAAAGCTATGGTAATCAATATTACTTTTGATAACGTAAGTATGTTTGAAGTGCCTTATAATAAGAAGCCGTATTTATTTATCTACAATATAAAATATGATATTATAGATAAATAACAACTTCATAAGAAGTGCGGCTACGTCAATTTGACATAAATTAATTTGATAACATCTCCAAACTGACGTACAACCTGATATTATAATATTACTACAAAAAAAAAACAAACATCATCAGAGAATCTAAATATATAAAACTCAAAGGTGACTGACTGACTGACAGACATAGTGATCTATCGACGCACAGCCCAAACCACTGGAGGGATCGGGCTGAAATTTGGCATGCAGGTAGATGTTATGACGTAGGCATCCGCTAAGAAAGGATTTTGATAAATTCAATCCCAAGGGGGTCAAAATAGGGGATGGTAATACTAAATGTAGTAATTAAATGCTGTTCACGCGGGCGGAGCCGCGAGCAAAAGCTAGTTTATTATAATACAGCCAAAAATCACATTATAACCCTGGCCCTATAGTAGGTATGCCTGTGGGTAACTATGACGACCGACGCGACGCAATCCTGTGGTTTTCCTAAAAGGGAAATTAACTTATTTTTTTTATTATCATCGTAGTAATAGTGTATACGGGTGGTACAACATTGAAACAATGAGATCTTTTAGGTTATTCTTAGTGCGATATAATTTTGTTATGGCGCAGTGGGTAGCCGACTGCGAAGTCACAGGCCGGGGGTTCGATTCCCGCACTAAGACAAATGTTTGTGTGATCTACAAATAGTTGTTTCGGGTCTGGGTATTGTGTGACCGCAAGTCCCTCGTATTTTCTGACACCCACAATACAGGTGAACCTATTGTGGGGTCAGGATTATGTGTGACTGTTGGGTGTATTTATTTTTATTATTTTGGTTAGTAATTTTATCGAAACAAGGAAAATTATCCCATGCGACGTTTTATTTAACGTGAGCGTCACGACTTCGGAAATAATTAAGATTCGGCCTTAATGATAAAAAATGAAACTAAAAAACATAATAAAATTTACTTAAACATTGCGTGTTTTTATAAAAACACAGTTGATGGAACTATTAAAGTACCTAAATTTGTTTTCATACTTATTACCTTTATAGGCAGCCCATTTATTTTGTGTAGTTCACAAACAGGAATAAATAAGGGTACCCAATATAATGTCGGGGTTTGGCAAGAAACTTATTGACTGAGGATTTCACGACTTTGTGTTTGCCATCAACAACAGGAACATGTACTATTCGCTTTATATGTAATTATATCTAATTTAGGTACAAAACAGAGACAGAAAACCGCGAAACGCGACAGTTCCACAGAATTGCATACAAAGGGAAAGTGTCGCTGACGCCTAAATCATATCGCGCGTCACGGTCTCTCTATCGATCACACCCAAAAAGTCAAAAACGACTGAGACAGAGAGATTGTAATAAGTATCGTGACTCAGATGATAGCGACAATTCAGTCTTGTCGCGCGAGTCCTGTGCGGTCGCAAACCTTAAAACGTATTTATAAATACTATTGCATATAAAGTTGACGTGTCAATGGCATCGTGGTTCTTGGTCTCATATCTCGGTCGCGAATCTCAAAACGTGCCTTAAGGCAACCTTTTGTTTATTTATTTTGAATACTTAATAGGGAATTTGCTAATCTTATTTTCCAATGCATATATCATGACTAATATAAAGATATATCTTTATGACAATATAAGATGTAATAAAACATTCAAGGAAATAAAGATGATTAATGACTCGTTATTGGAAATACAAAATACACGAGATACAGATAGGAATTAATCATTATCACAGCGATATTGTTTTGAAATGAAATACCTCTATCTACGCAACTGGTAACATTAAATGATAATTTCTCCATTTGCTAAAATGGCTGTTTTGACGGGCGGTTTGCTAGTGTGGTAAACTTTACGATCTCCGGGTCGGGTAAATGTGGTATTGGCTTTTTCTGTTAATAAATGCTCAGTATCCGCTGGGGTAAGGAATTGTACCCGACATGGCGATAGGCTCACGGCTCGCCTCTGTTAGATCATGGGATGGAACTAAGCTCAGTGAAATGTGGGTGTACTGTTTACACCTCTGCCTATACCTTTTTCTTATTTGGGTACACACAGGTATATATGACAAATATACACATTATATATAAACTAAGTAATAAAATAAACAAAAAATCGGTTGTCTGTAAAGTCGGTTTACTGACGATAGTTGAACGTGATAACGTCTTAAGAAAATACTGATGAAATCGTAGCATTTTTCAAAAGAAAATTTTAATTTCATTTGTTTAATATTTGATAGTATTTATTGGCCTAATTATAACCTCAAAATCCGAAAGTATTTTATTTATTTTTCGGAATTCTCAAGTGTACGTAGTTTTAATATAGTTTCAATCAAATATATACATTATCTAAAACCCAAAAAGTAAATTCACCTACCTTTTGGTTCTTAGGCCAATTATGTATGGACGACGAACAATGTCCTTTTCGTAAATCTAGTTTTTAAAAAGCCCGCCTCAATGTGTTTGATATAGGAGAAAATGTTCCCTTTGACGGATGGCTGGACTAACCTGTCATTTCAGACACGTTGTTGTGATATGTGGAAGATTTAATATTTATGTTTTAATTTTTTTAAATGTCGAACGCTGCCGAACGCAAAGGCCGATTGTGCTTCTTTGTCGCTCGTTCCGCGCTCTCGCTTGCACTTCAAGCCTTAAATGGAACGTGACAGAGCGAGGTAACGACGCATGAGTCATGTTTTTTCGTGCGTGCAGCCGGCTCTATCGAATTATAAGACGTTATCACGTCAAAATAAATGCGTAACTCATACCGTTATCCACAGCATATATCGTCGCGGATTACAAGCGCGAGTGTGTATGTATGTATTAATGTTTCCATTAAAATCCGTTGGGGTAGCTGTACGGAACTGCATCTTCGTAAATATTTACAAGACGAAAATATATTTATATTCGTCCGAATGCCGAAACAAACAGACTGCCCTTAAATAATACCAACACCAGTCAGAACTTATAACTACTTAAGACCTGAGATGTTAAATCTCATATTTTGTAATTTCTCTCGCTTCAAGGTCCTTCCAATGCTTACAGACTGCTGCTTGGTAGCAAAAATAAACAAAGCAGTGATACCGACCCTGGGCTCTGGAATATTAAAGAAACTTTAAATTTATTGCATTGTTTATTGAAGGTTCATCAGTAAACTGAACCCGCTCTTGTGCCATCGCGTCGTGTAACAAGGAAACAAGCTAAAATCCGCTTTTTTAATTGATTTTAAGGTTTTTCTGCTCTCCATTTGTTACTCCATGTACTGATGATACGCCTCGATAACCTCAGGGAAAAAGTCGGCTTCAACCGGCTTTTTATAAGAGAGTGAGTGTTATTTCCTACAGTGTAATGAATTGTTCTACCGTAAAATCAATATACCCAATTGTCAAAGGTCTAGAATACGGTTTTTTTAGATTCGCTCGATATCGATGTGGTCGTATCATAGTACCTACGTACTATGTTTTGGTGACGTCATTGTGTACAAGAAATAATCTAATACTGCCTAGGTAGCAGGCAGTTGTGTACGTGATTAGACTGCTATGCTGAGGTCTCGGGCTCGATTCCCGGGTCGGGTAAAAGTGCTATTTGGTTTTTCTGTCACGAAATGCTCAGTATCGGCCTGGAGTCTGGAATCGTGCCCGGTACGGTGATAGCTTCGCCCCTATCAGATCATGGGATGGAAATAAGCTCGGCGAAATGTGGGTGTACGGGATACACCTCTGCCAACCCATTCGAGGATTATAGGCGTGAGTGCGTATGCATGTATGTATCTTATCACCGTCTGCTATAAGTCCGCCCATTGTATCACCCTATTTTATATGTTATGTGTACTTTATTTGGTGTGAATATTCTATCTATAGTATCTATTTTTTTAGCTTGAATGGCTCAATGGGCAGTTCGCTCGCCTGATGGTAACGTTATTCATAAATAGCAACAACACTACATGGCACCGAACTGCTGTCATCACCTCAAGACATAAATATTAAGTCTTGTAATACCTAGTCATTTCGCTGGCCTCAATGTCCCTCAAACCGAAATAACGAACACAATAGTGCCTCCACATAGCAATATGGAAGCACTATTGTTTAAGCAGCAGCTTGGCGCAGAAAAAGACAAAACGATGGTACGTACCCAGCTAGACCTGTCGCAAACAAAAAACCTACCACCTAGTGAAGACTGTCATGTTATGAAGACTGTAATATTATGTTGACCTTAGGCGTGGTAAAAAAAACCTGCTCTCTCTTGAGCTCTTTGTTAGTATAAATAAAGTGTCACCCGTATTTCGCATAGTCTCACTAGGCGTTTGTTTCAAAATTGCTAAGGTTTTCCGAAAAGTGCCTTTGTACTGACCCGAAATAAACCAGAATAAATTTGGGTCATTACGTATATTATAATGAGTTACATTTTCATTACAAAAGTGCGTGTCATTGTTAATTACACTTAGGGTTGCCAACCATTTCATAATATTACAGTATTACACTTTACTTTAATAATCCATAGTACTGTTTATTTTCCTTCTCCGCACCTAATATATTTTTTACACAAAATGTAGGCAGCCCTAATTACGTCATACGTGGGTTGGTTTGTTGCAGGAAATTTCCACACGAATCGAACGATTCATGCGTGTCGAATACAATACGTGTACTGTAATCGTACTTAATGGAAAATGTTTGTAATGAAAACACTGTATTGAGCGTACAGCTGAGTTTTTCATTTTGTCCTCTTTGTAGATACATAACGTCGCTATCGTATCAAAATGTCGTATGTTTAAATACCCTGTTCCAGGAAACACAAAAATTGATTTTTGTAGTACTATGTATATTTTTTTTTTTTTTTTTTTTATACTGGCTTGGCAAAGTGACTACGCTACACCTGATGGTAAGTGTAGCGCAATCCAAGAATAGTGTCGACCAACGATAAACAATGTGTCCATCGTAGGTCGGCAAGATCATGCCGGCCTGCCAAAGGGCCAAGGGGGAGGGGAAGGAAAAGGGATGGAAAAGGGTTAGGATCAGGGGGCAAGCCCCCTGGGGAGAACCGGATATACACTGGCTGACCCTGGAACGCGACCCACACAAGGTGGGCCACTATGGCAGGTTTTAGCACCAGTGTACGGTGGTCGCTATCCGGTCGGATACAAGTATCCTCCCACCAGCCGAAATATATATATATGAGTTACATTTTTTTTTCTAAAAAGGCATAATTTTAGTGATTCTATTCAACCATAATATCCTTAAAAACAGATTGTAACTGGCACATGGAAATATGTAAATATATGACCTTTGCAAAAAAACTTACGAAATTTTGATATGACAGCGACGATAATAGAATTGTGGTCTTAAAGGGCTTCGGACGTTGCCTTTGTTTTTAAAATCATAAATCATAAACTCAAATTATGATTGCTCGACCTGGAATTTGAACGCTGCCATAAGATCAAATAGACTATAGAATAAATTGAAGTTTCAATCAGTAGATAATGTAACAAAAGCCGTTTTAGTTACAGTTGTTTTGGTGCTTTAGATTTAATTAAGGCGTTTAAAATCAAATTTGTCACACTGTTTATCTGATACAGTGTTTATCCGATAGAGAAAAACTTGATCTGTATTTGCAATTTTGTAATGAATGAATTTTGTCGGTCTTTTTATTAAATCGCTTCATACCCCGGGGTGACGATGAGATATACCAATATATTATGCCAAGGGAAATTATAAAAAAAAATGTGAACTTCACGTGATGCCTTCACAAACAATACCCAAGACTTTTCATTATTTGCTTAGACAAAACCTTTTTCATTAACAGAATGATGTTGTTTAACACATGTAAGATAATTAAATTAGTGGACATAAAATTAGAATGTTAGAAAAATAACAATTACGGATAGAAGGGTTGACACATGAAACACTGAAAATATTATTATTAGAGATGTGCCGATTATGACTTTGGCCGACTAGCCGACTAGCCGATTAGTCGGTTGTAAAGAGGCCGACTAGTCGGCCGAGCCGATCACCGTTTCGGGGATATCCGTGACGTTTCGTTTATAGCTGATCCTCGCGCAAGTTGCAACCGCCGCCGCCTGCGAGCGTGTCGGAACCTATTTTGTTTACGTCGCATTGTTTCTTGATTTTTGATTCTGTATGGTCAGAGCGGTGTTATTGTGTAAAAAAATATTTTTGTGTAAAGATAATACCGGTATTGTTTATTAAAGTGAAAGAGCTCAATTAACATTTTATCATGTTAAAAAGAAAGTCTCGTGTATGGATTTTTTAAGCAGTGTAAGAAGTTGGATAGTCGGCGCTCTTTGCCGAATAGTCGCCGACTACAATAGTGACCGGATAGTCGGCTTTACCGAATAGTCGCCGACTAGTCGGCACATCTCTAATTATTATACACATTTTAATAAGTTGTTGGTTTTTCATCACATTTGTATTGTAGTACTGTTTGCCAGATTAAAAAAATAAGTATATTTCCCTAAAAGCCGAAGAATGAAAGTCTTTGTTCAGTTTAAGCCTCTTGACTGCGAATATCTCGCGCGCGAGAGACTAGTTTCTCTATTGTACCGAAATATGCACCTCACGACATATAAAGAGTGTTAATTAAATGTATAGATATCTCTATATAGTTTATTATCATAAACTATATAGGATAAAACGGGCTGACGAGTTAGCTTCACATATAGAGTCGACGACATAATTTTGTCGACGCCTAATGTTTAATTTTTTTATCCGAGTACGGCAAAGAAAAAAAACAGCGACCACCGATAATCATTGAGTTTCGGTGGTCACCAGAATCATTCCGGCCTGTATAAATGCTTCTTCACACTCCGGAGAGGGAAGAAACAAATCCGGGCGGATATGAATATCCTACCACCAGCCGGATATTTTAACCTCCCATACATAGTAACCCTTACCATTTGTAGCAGACAACCCGTTATTAATTTTGTTTCGTGAATTGTGATCAACAACTGTCGTAGGTGTCAAAAGATCTTAGCACCCATGCGCGAACTTCAGTAATGACATTAAGATTTTATTTTAATTTGACAAAAGACTACCGAAAATGATCAAGCTTACTGGAAACTGCAAATTGTTGTCTTTGTACTGAATTTTACCTTAGGAATATTTATATTTTTTAAGGTAAATAATCCATGTGAAGATAGTTTAGCTTTATATCAACTTAGAAGACTTTGTTAAAACCAATGATGCGCGAAGTCATCGATTTTTTAAATTAGTTGTGTATTATAAGTAACCAAGCCCACATATCTGTAACTACAGCGATGTGTATATCAAATTTCTTTTGTTTTCATGTCACATATCATAAAGGTACTTTAAGTTTATTTAAATCATTAAATGACTACCACTTCGTAAAGTGAAATTGTTGTGACGAAGTAGCGCTCGAGACTTCGACTACAACCGACTGCACAAATGATTCAGCTAGTACCTATAACTTCAGTACAATTCCTTTTTCAAATGACACCCCAAATATCACCTGATTGGTTTTCCATCAACGTCAGAACACACACTTATTCATCATCATCATCATCAGCCACAAGACGTCCACTGCTGAACATAGGCCTCCCCCAAAGATTTCCAGACCAACCTGTTGGAAGCGGCCTGCATCCAGCGACATCCTGCGACCTTTATCAGGTCGTCTGTCCACGTTGTCTTATTTAGTAATAATTTGTATTATTTGCCTACATCAACATAAACGTCAACAATTCAATTCAATAAGTTAGACTATTTTCTAATAAAAATAATTAACAAAATATAATTATACTTCATTATTGCGTGATAATGACGTCACTCAAAATATATTATATTATCTTTGTTTATCATAATTATTATGAGATTTATGAGTTTTTTTTTGGGACGATACAGACATTATGTTAGTATTACCATAGGATGGAACGGAAATTTACTATATTATTACGAACATGCAAGGACAGTGGCATGTACCTATAATTTATTTATTGTGCTTGCTCTTGGACATTGTGTGTTGGTAACATATCCAATACTTGAGATTTATTAAACTTAAAACAATATATCCGTGACGTATAAAATATATACTCTGCATATTCCCTTATAATCAGGTAAAATTGAAAGAAAAAGACTGATGGCAGCCCTAAATTAATGTCACACTATTATAAAATGCAATTTACATACGACTGGAGATTCTAATGAGGTTTTAAGTGGATGGGAATATTGTATGACTATTTCATACTCCTTTGAAGGTAACATGAAACGTTTATTACGCCATTCTCAGCACGTACAAATGGCGATATTCCCATAGAGTTGGTGATGTACCAGTCATTATTTTCCACTTGTAATCAACACTGAATACATATTGACGATAGATTCACAGAATTATGTTAATATTTTGCTGAATGTTTTGCAGAATACAGATTTTTGTTAGTACTTTCACCCTACTCTACCAACGTCTAAACTGTAACGTAATTATAAAGGTATTGTATAATCGTCTTCAAATCGACATAGTTTTAGTTCTCAGTTTAAATCATTACATGTTTCATACGGACATAATATTGTCTACAATTTAGAATATAAATATCTTGGTACAATAATGCGAATATTTCAGAGAAGAAATATGTTCTTAATTCAATGCATTCTATGTTTTATACGGAGATTAGATTATAGTCGTGTTTTTATTTCAACCTAAGTAATTACCACCTAATTTTAAATACCAGTTAAAAATTATCTCTCACGCTCCATAATTAAGAGTGGGTACTTCAAAGTTGAATATGGTTAGGTTTATTTTTTCGCCAGTGTTTTTAAACACATAAGAAGATTTTATATTTAAATGTGTGCCAGAATGGTTCTTTCCCTTCACACCTACATGAAACAGTTACTAATATTCATTACGTAGTGGAAAATACCGAAAATTTCATGCGTCGTCGGTCAATTGGGACTAATTCGAAGACACTACACTTCGACTGTAGAGCCGTTAAATAATTTTAAAGTTTTTTTACACGTTTTAATGTTCGCAACCGGTTACATTACTGGTATTTAATTTATTTTTGCAAAAATACATAAAGATTGCAAAAAATATGCATTTATTTACATAACATGTATGGTATGTTTTGTCTATTTTACGTGTTTATATTAATAACGATGGACCGTTTACGTATCTACAGAAATAACATTCGAATATTGTTTATTGAGTATTTTGCTCGCCATCGGTTCGTTTCATCGGAGAGGAAACAGTCGGTTGTAAAATTATAAATATATCTGAACGTGAACTAAACCTTGGCTTAATGTGTTGTGCTATTAGATTATGCCGGTCATTGACATCATAGTACATATGTGAGAAACAGTACCTAATGATGTTAATATGTAGCCAACTATTTCATTTTATTTCACAAGAATTAGCCCAATATGGAGAGAAACGGCGTAAAATTGAAAACATAAAAAAAATTAAGCTTACATTGATACGCCAACTGACACAAACATACAAAAAATATCTAGAACTTACGGGAACGAAAGAAAAGTATACACTATGAAATTAACAAAAAAAATACTATATGTACCAGATTACAATTTCCTACAGCAATATTACGATTTTCTACAAAAAACCACCAATCCATCAGATCAAAATATACAACAGCATGGGGTGATATAAAGTGCAAATTACTGACGTGAGGTTTCCCATGTATTGTTTTGCTGTCATTTGCGTATTAAGTTTGTTCAAAGAGTTAGTACTTTAGTGACAACGAAAAGTAAACTATTTAAAGTAAACGTCAAGCCTTGATCTAGATCTACTGCTACTGACGTAACTAAATAAATATCAATATGATGTCTCTCTTGTGCTTGTTTGACTATTTTTATAGCATAGGCCACTATACTAGACAAGCAAATGGATCGATAGTACAAAGCACTACATGGCAGTGGAGTGCGCTCGTCACCCCGAGACAAGATGCTGCATCTGATAACGGCCCGTAATTTCACTGGCTTCAATGTTCTTCAAATTGAAACACAACAGTGCTTACATAATGTTGCTTGACGGCAGAAATAGACAAAATGGTGATACAAACCCAGCCTACCACTCTCATGCGAGTGACCTGCCTAGTGCCTAGTACCTAGTGTCTGTGGCATCGTGTCACGTAAACGAATAGACTGATTTGGATGCGGATTATTGTATGAAAGCTTGTATAATGTAGATAGTTCTTAGCAATGTTTGAAATAAATCTGTTCACTAATTTAAAAGATATATCAATATATTTCTAATTGACATCGGGGGAATTTCTCGGATTAGGTAGGTTATTGTGAAAAAAGTCTTCAATAGCATTAAAATAACTGACACATACATTCCGATCGGTTTAGAATTAAATAGTTTTTATTTATATATAAACCCACAATGGATTTTTTCATACATAGTGTGATACGTTGATAACAATGCATGATGTCTAACTTCAAGTCTTTGTTATTCGGGAATTACCAAGAAATATTATCCATCACAATGTACTAACAAGGGTTTACTTAGTCGTGTGATTGAAACGTGCGGCTGAAAACGTAAACTCATTAGTCAAAGATAAGCCTTGAGTACAAGATAAGGAACGTCAATATTTATTTCTGATCTCAGGTAACTTTGGTTTAGATGGTTATAAATAGGTTTTCTCGAACCTTTATTAATAATAAAAATCTAGTACCCGCGTATTATTAAATTATCTGCCTTTTTACATTAGGTACCTACCATCTGTTACGTATCGTAAAATTACGGTTATTGAAAAAATAATTTTTAAACAGGCATTGTTAAATTGATAAGATAGATATGATGTGGTGCATGTTCTATTTTTGGCATTAAAGAACGTTTTAATGAGGAATGTATGTATGATGATGAATGTATTTACGTGGCAGGGAGATTTATATTCGGATTTTTATAGATCGGATTTGTTTACTGTCACCCCTCTAGATTAAACTAATTACTAAACCTTAACGCCCCCTAATTTTCTATGAGCTTCCTACTGCCCCCCTGAAAGTCTACAGCGCTTTGAATGAGACTGTTATAAATGAAATTGAACATCTATACAATGTATAATATATTATTTAGTGACTAGTAGTTATTAATTAGTTACTTTACATCTTACTTTCAAGAAGAGAAGGAAACAGTCATTGTAGTTTTTTTACTAAATATATTTGTTAATTTTCTTTACAAATTATTTTAAAATCCACATATATTTTTTTGCATTTCGGCCTTTCATCGTATATTATCCATAAAGCGGAAAGACGCCAGGTAACCCATTAGGGGTATCCATTTCTCCAGACAATAGAGCTTTTATCGTAGCGCCTGTTCTGACGTCATAACATTGAGGACGTTATTATCTTGACAATCTGTTACTTTGCTTTCACTGACGATATTCTTTTACGGAAAAATTCCATTGTTGGGTTGTAATGGAAAACATGCATTGTATACTTTAAAAATCTCCGTCGTGGAAATTTAGCGGATATTCCTCTATTGTAAGCATGTCATTAACCGACTTCAAAAAAGAAATAGGTTTTCAATTTAACTATATTTTTATGCATATTAATAGTTATCTCCCTTAAAATTGGACCTATTGAGTTTATGATTATTTTTATATTTATAGGATTTCGTATGTGTAGGTGTTCCATATGGTTGAGATTTAATGACAGGATACGAGGAAAAAGGTGAAAAAACTCCGCGGCTAACAACAAATTCACCGCCATTCGGGTTTCGATACATACTCACATATTATGTTAGATTATTAAATTAATTAATAAGATTTCCCAATATGAGACATCCCAATCCCATCTTAACTATAATTTATAAGACTTATACGTTACGCCTCTCGGTGTGACGAAATGTCACAAGTGGAATCTTAATGAAAAATAGGTTTCCATCCGACCAATGAAGCTGCGAAGATACGAAGATTTGTAATTGAAATCACGAGATTAATCTGGTATTATCGTGAGGGGCCATTGCTACTGTTGTATACAAGGATGTTATAATAAGCAAACAAACATTTTCTTTCTGTTTACAGTACAATAAAGCCTTTACAAGTGTTATAAAGTACCGGCAGTGTATTCTTATCTCAATGATTCATTGAATTATTCAGAAGGAAAATCACGGTTATGAATGATATCACACCTACATCTCCTATAAATAGATATTTACTGTATTCCTTAAATATGCGTCTCAACTTGTTACATTCGCAATGTATGTAATGTCGAGACGCGTAACGAAAATAGTATCCTGCCCACACATCCGCCACTGTAACTCCTGTAAATCAGGATCGACAGTAACACGCATATGTATTTTAACACCGAGCAATGAAGCTCGGCGAATGTGTGAGAATGTGAAGCAGTCTACTTTACGAGTGGTAGAGCCACGCTGTAGACAGTTTTATCTACAGCATGAATGGAATGGCTCAACCGGGTCGTTACCACTGTCTCACAGAAAACCGACGTAAAGTAGCGGCTTGCTGCTGCGTTTCGTACGGTGAGTGAGATATCCGGAAGCCCAAATCCCCTCCCCTTCCCAATCCCGAATTATCCCTTTCCTTTAAGGTCGGCAACGCGCCCATGATTCTTCTGGAAGTAGGCGTACATGGGCGGTGGAGATCACTTACCATCAGCTGACCCACCTGCTCGTTTGTCGGCCTATGCAATAAAAAAAAGTCTGTGACCCGCAACCAAATTAATCAAATAGAAAGATAGGAAGGAGTTGGAAATATATGACATGTTATTTTCGTTTTTTTCACTTTATGTTTTAAGTCATGGCAAAATGGTACAGTGCATGCACCCGTCCACATTAGCGTAACGTGTGACAACCACACTTCTCGGTGCCGCGAAATATTATGGAAGTATGGACGCAATCAATTTAGAGTTTAGTTGCAATAGAAATTTACTGGTATTTGGAGTATACACGATATTTTATAATATGTAGTAATATTGGGCAAATAAATTGTCTCTTATTTTAATTCGTTACGCTTTTTAGTTTTCACTAAAATAAGTGTATTTTCTTATTCCTTAATAAATACTTTTTTTAACTATCACTTCGAACATATCAAAAACGTACAAATCCAGAATTTTATTTAAATGCTTTTAATTACATATGTTTTTGTTATATTACTTTAAATATGTATCACAATTTATGCACGTTTTTAAATTACGCCGCTGTTTCGAATATAGTTTATCGTAATTACTAATCCTGTAATACTTTGCGGAAATATATTTCGCATAAAAATCGAAGATAACACGTTATGATTATTCTTTGTACACTTATCTACCGAATATGTATTTTTCCTTGTTATTCTTATCACGTGAGATATGGGTATTTCAGAATTCCGTACTCTGAATACCAAACTATTTCGATAAAGAACCGTTGTATGTCGTTCCATATTACGGCTAACTAATTTAAACGGATTTTATGGCGGTTTTTAATTTTAATTATGGTACCGTTTCGAAAGCTTTTCAGCCTTCGTGGTCACGGGGTGGACTGACGGGGCGGCAATAGATTTTATGTCAGAAAAATTATTGTTATTTTATAGAGAAAAAAACACCCTCAAAACCGTTCGTCCACGGAACCATTTTCTTATATCAATCGTAAGTACTGGCTTGTTTATCGGCTAAGCCGTGTCATGGACACAGTATTTGGATCACCGGGTCAAGGATAGATTCAAGGATGTTTCCGAAACTAAACCACTCGAATGCTACGTTGTAGCCAAACAAATAATGTAGTTGGACTTAGCAGTAAACAACAGAGCTATTGTGTTATTTACTTGTCGAGGTTTCTAAAAATAAAGGAATATTTACAATACTACGCTTAAAGTTATACGCTTTGAAATTACTTACATTTAAATCCAAGATGAGTTGCATGAAATTCCCGACTATACTGATTAATGTAGATTGATTGCCGGATCCACACATTACGCATCACGTGCTCACTGTATCCGTATTATCGATTTTTTTTTGCATAGGCCGGCAAACGAGCAACTGTGTCACCTGATGGTAAGTGATCTCCACCGCCCATGTACGCCCACCACCAGAAGAATCATGGGCGCGTTGCCGACGTTAAAGGTAAGGGATAATTAGGAATAAGGAAGGGGAGGGGATTTGGGCTTCCGGATATCTCACTCACCGTACAAAACGCAGCAGCAAGCCGCTACTTTACGTCGCTTTTCTGTGCGACAGTGGTAACGACCAGGTCGCGCCAGCCCATTCATGCTGTAGACAAAACTGTCTACAGCGTGGCTCTACCACTCAATTGTTGTGTCGTATCACTCCTCGTATCGTTTCAATCGTCGTATCTAATTATGAAAGCCTCAGTTTTTATATATCGTATGCGTAGGCTGGCCGGTTTTCATATTACCTATTATGATTGGACAGAAACCAACTCGCGATCGAACGGGCCTTATAGTCTCGAGAGCCTGCGTGCGTACACCATATGCAGAGGTATATGGTCTCCATACTATTAACAAAACCACGTGGTTCCTCCTGTTGTGGGTTGGATCGACGGGATACCGAATATCGATTTCATCTCTAATATATACTCTTTCATCCTAATGATTTATTTTGGTTTCACTCATCTAAATAGACACTATTATTTCTAGAAACTATGAGATATTAGGAAGGTTAATGCGAAGATAAAGAGTGTTTTAGTACTGAATATTTAGACCAAAATTAAATATGAAAATCTCACAAAATAAATTAAAGATTGTTGGAGAAAAGACTTGTCCAAGAATAATAATATGTTCCGCTTGAAAGTACATGTCGAGATTTCATGAACCAGTAAATAGGTGTTGATGTAACGAGCAGTACATGTGACAGTCGAGGCCGATTCCGAGTTCGCAAGTTCTATTTCCGTGTTAAAAATATAACAAAATTTACGCGCAAATATAAAATCTTCCAACTTTTTCTTATAACAGTCGCTACCAAACGAGTACATGGGTCACCATGAATACAAGAACAATCACGGACACGTTGCGGGAAGGATTAATAAAGTGATTGCGAAGGCGGCATTTGGGGATTTGGGATCGAAGTTATACTTCCATTTCAGGACCATCATGATTTTATGGTCAGTTACAAATGGCCAGTTAATATGGATTAATCAATAATTACACAATTTCAACGCGTGTTTTGCTGCAATAAAATTTCTATTGCGTTGATCGTTAACGAGCTCAACGAATTATTTTCTTAATGATAACCTGAGAGAACTGCCTTTATTCCGCTTTAATTAATGAAGGAATAACGCGGTTTATAACTAGATATGAGCAGTACTGCGTCATTTAATAACTACATCCTATTCAATTTACAATCAGGTTCCGTGTGCCGGTCTTAATTTTTTTCTCTACTCAGTATGTTATAGTGCTTCTATATATTTAAAATTCCAGGTATTTTTGATCTATCTATAATATAAAGAATGCTTAGTGGCCGACCAAGTATCAAAGTTTTCAAGCCACCTAAAGCATTTTTAAATATTCATTAATTTATATTTATTAATATTGGCTCTACTATATATGTATTGACTTTAAATTATAAATATATGTTTTAAATTACAGGGAAATTATAAATACCAGTAATGCATTTTATTAAAATTATCACTTGATCAAATAATGACTATACTGTGAGTATAAATATGTGTGTCTTTCTTCGTACAACATACTATCACCTCAATGGAGTTAATTTTGAAATATTACAAGTCAAAGTGAAATTCGAAGAACATGAAAGAATACAATCACACATACAGTCATGAGTGGTAGAGCCATGTTGTAGACAGTTTTGTCTACAGCATGAATGGGCTGGCTCGACCGGGTCGTTACCACTGCCTCATAGAAAACCTACGTAAAGTAGCGGCTTGCTGCTGCGTTTCGTACAGTGAGTGAGATATCCGGAAGCCCAAATCCCCTCTCCTTCCCAATCCCTAATTATCCCTTTCTTTTAAGGTCGGCAACGCACCCATGATTCTTCTGGTGGTGGGCGTACATGGACGGTGGAGATCACTTACCATCAGGTGACCCACGTGCTCGTTTGTCGACCTATGCTATAAAAAAAAACACGTTTAAAAATAATTCAGCGCACTGAATTAGGTATTCAGTCGTATTTCGTATAATTTATTATGTAATAGACGTCGTATTATAGTCATTGTATTTATAGTAGCGAACAAACACAACATTCATGAAAATAAATCTGCACAGTATATTTTTTTAGATCTCAGTGCGCCGCGGACCAAAATAGCATGAGCTTCTTCTCTTCCCGGAAATGCGGAAATAAAATTGTAACCTCTCTAATGTCCACGGCTCATGTATAAATGGTCATTCGTAAAAAATTTGGCACTGAAACATAAAGCAATCATAAGGTAAACAAGGCCCTGAACCCGCAAAATTTGTTAGCGATGAGAACTCGGAAATGTGAATAAAACCTTGGGATGAAATAATAAATGTTTAGTCCGGTCACAGTTCTGGAATATTTTATTTGGAATTCCGAATTCAAACATGTCCAAGATTTAAATTACTGGAAACGAGATTGATTTAAAAAGTTTATTAATTTAAAAATAAAAATATATATTTTAAATTGAGATATGTTAACACAATATGCAATAAAAATTACGTTGTAATTGCGTGTTCGACTCAATTCGTCACGCCAATTACAAGCCTTACTCTTATAAGACAGCACAAAATTTCAACAATTTTTATGATTGCTACTGAACTAAATGTCTGATATAAAAATAGTACGTACCTGCTGCCGGTTAAACAATATCGTTAACCTACATTATTTTACAAGCTGCGAATACATTTTGCTATACTCATTCTTCGGGAGTTTTTTCCTAAAAATACTAATAAAATGCTCTCCTGTGGCAGAATGGAACAAATCTTCGTAATATTATTTTTAAACATTCAGCGAATAGTGAGTTTTTGACCATGTCAGTGGGTACAAATATGAGAGGACGGATTCCCACCAGCACAAGCATCAGTGAAAGATTTTACCTTTATTAGGTGTCTATAACCCAATGCGACTCGCCCCTTATCAAATCATGGGAGGGAAATAAGTTCGGTGAAATGTGAGTGTACTGGTTACACCTCTGCCTAGTCATCATTATTGTCATTTGCGTCAATGGTAGATTTATTATAGAAGTTCAAAATAAAATGGAATCGTGGCCAACTACTTAATTTATTATTAGTCTGTGATCAAGTAACACGTTCACTTTCATCATCTCGTACCTTCTTCATTTTATGGACACTAAAAAGGTCATATTCCTCATAAAATATTAATGTGATGACATGAATGATTTATAATAATCATTATTTATATGTTATTCAGTAAAATTATTATATTAAGACATTTTTGTGTATATAATTATATTTTGAGGCACCGCCAAAAGTTCCATTTATATGGAGAGAGTTTATCGCATGGCAAAGGCGAGAGTATAACGGAAATCTCTCATTTATGAGGCCGCACTATACAATTTGAAAAAATAATTAATATGATGATAAAAGTTCAACGAAAACACAAAGGAGAGTGATGATCGCTTCTAAAAGTATGACGATAAGGCTAAAGGGATAGTAAATGAAGTGCAAGTATTATTGACCTCGAAATGAAAATATCTGAAATAAGTACAAAATATGAAATAAATTCTGAACATATCTACAGTATACCGGAAAGGGACTTCTCTGCCAACATCGTGTTCCAGATTACCCTTCAATAAACTTTAATATAAACAAACAAATAATAACTCAATGTCCATTAAATAATTGAAACCAGCTCATTCCTGAAGAATCTAACACGCATTGTATTAACGTCACGATTGAGCGCCATTTATATGGACCCGCGTATCTTGTATTCTTTATAATGTTTCTTAGAAGCTAGGGGATCTTATACGCTGGACGGTTTTTACAACCTTTTCAGTTGATAACAACCACGATGCCTATTTTTAAATCGATTAAATTAATTCGTCTTCGTTTGAAACGCAATTCGTACGACTTCGCCACTTTGATGTGACGCACGTTACGCGAAATTGGACCATAAAAAAAAGGAATTTTATTTGATGTCTCAATTGAAAGCGTCGTGCATTCATTCTGCATGTTTCAATAATGAACATTAAGAAGAGAGAACATTGGTCGAGGATATACGTGTTTTAATGTTATTTTTGTAACATAGTCGGTACACGCTGGGTGCAGTTGTTTGTTATGAAAAAGTTATATATATACGACTTTATTTTAGGAGTATACAATGGTGGTGTGTGGCCTTGGTGAAATGGTATAGTAATGGTATGGTGTGGTAGTGGCAGTGGACCTGATCAAATTTGTACCCGACTGAATAGCGACTATCATGTCGATGTATATTATGGTGAAAAATTCGCTTCAAGCAAGTCACATTCCGGGTTCAGCCAGTGTATATCCAGTAATTTCAAGCCGGAATAATTCTTCCAAACGTCGCGTCGGGTGTAAAAGTGTCTCTGTACAAAACATCAAGTCCAGTGTAGTCACTTCTCAGTGCCAGAATAAACAAAACGTTATTAAATGAATTAATTGCAATGAGTCAATATTATTTTTATTTACACACTAAAACCCCGTTTTATCCGAGATATTTAATTATAATCAAGTTCTTCGATGTTATGTGGGTACGATATTGACAATTATATTAAAAACATAATATCCTACTTCTGACGGAGTAGTATTCAAAAATGCATTATTTTTGTTATAATGCAATAGTGTTTGTACCTATTGTAATAAAGAATCTCAAAGCACAAAGGTATAGGGAAGCAGTGAAAACATGCTCATCATGCTTTAACTACGCGCTGCATTGCTTTGTTTTTTGGTTATGATGATTATTAGTGTAATGTAAGCAAGCGTACATGTACAATTATATTAAAATAAAGATTTATAAAGAGAAATATAACGTATGCTTTCTTAAGTAAGTACATTTTACAGAATTAAAAATAATATTTTGTAATGATTTCTTATGTTTACGCGAATATTACACATTAAAATAAAAGTAATTTAAATGTTTAGACTGTCGGGGTGGACAGTCCACCCCGTGACCACGAAGTCTGAAAAGCGGTCGAAAAGTCGCGTCGGAATTAAAATTAATAAAAAAAAACGCGATAAAATCTGTTTAAATTAGTTTTATTTCAATAATATTTTGTCTTTATTGCAGCTTAGATGGGTTTTAAATTTGTCTTTAATAATAATTTGGCTAATCCAAGCATGTACAAGTTACATTTGAAATATAATTATGTGTGTTAGTGAAAGTTGGGTATGGCAGAAGAAGCATGAAAGTAAAATTAAAGAAGTAGATATGAGAGCATTTAGAAGTATGTGTGACTTTGTGTGATAGAGTTACAAGGTGATAGGTCCCTCGTATGTGAGAGGCCGTCTGGATTGGTACCCCCGCTTTGTCTATTTCTGCCGCTAAGTGTGTGTAAGCACTGTTGTGTTTCGGGTTGAAGGACATTGAAGCCAGTGAAATTACTGGGCATTATGAGACTTAATATCCTATGTCTCGGGCTGACGAGAGCAGTTCAGTGCCATGCAGTGCTTTGTAATTCAAAATGTGGTGTGCTTCTGTTTATGGGCAGGCGGCACTTATTATATCAGGCGAGCGTCTTGCTCGTCTCGTCATTCAATCAAATATATTTAAAAAAGAATGGAGAATAATATGGTGATGGAACTTTGAGGAGTGAAAAAAGATGACGAATATTGAGAAAGGAATGTTAAGGTGATTTGGTCACATCGAAAGGATGGATGATTGGTGACTAACGAAACAGATACACAAGGCGAGTGTGGACAGAAGAGTCGGTAGAGGTCGTCGGTCATGGAAATTATGTGAACCAAATTGGTGACATATTAAACAAATGACAGGTCAGGAGCTAAATCGCTAAGAGTGCATTAAAATATCATTTGTTTATTTATTGATATAAGATACACCTTTGACTTATCACTATGCATTTAAACTACAGTGGCCAGTAAGGCGAGAGTAGTATGTCAGGACCGTATAAAGTGAAATGCTGTAGTCTTTGCTAGCCTCTATGGGATACAGGCCTGATATATATTATGCATGTAATACATATGCACGGTATGTATTGCTTATAAAGTATTATTAAATGAGTGAAGAAATAGACATTATGTCGTCGAGGACATCGCGGTAACAATAAAGCTGTAAGACGCGATTCACATTGCGATTCGGGACTATTATTATTATCTTACCGAAAACTCTTAAATACATTGACTGACGATGCCTAGTATTCACGTTGTTCATTGCTGGCGGTGGTCACTTACTATGAGGTGACCACTTGTCTCCACCTTCTCTCCTAAAAATACAATGTCACACACCTGCTCATCTCGTCATTGAGGCGAATAAAAAAAGCTTGTTGGTTATTTTTTATATTTTTTACACGAGTTGTTAACGTAGTTTTATAAATCTGGTGAATGACCTCTATTTAGTCCAGATAAGGAAAACAAAAAACTTTGTTATCAAAGTCTTCGTCTACGTCATCAACTTTGTTGGTAAAATAGAATATTGCTAAAATGCACGGTGTATTGGTGTGAACGAGATGTAATATCTCTCGTTATAATTATTGGCAGAGTTTCAAATCTATTGGCGTGTTGATGTTGCTGGTCGACGCACCATTCGTTTTTATTATCTCTACATTTTGTTAGATATATCTATGTTTTGACAAATACGTCACATTTGTTTTAAACTATGCTTCTATTGTTAGTTGTTTTATTTCCTATTTAATGTCAAATGGTACTAAAATCAATTGAGTTTTTACAATAAAATTTTTACTACATCTACACATATAGTCCTGAGCCCACATGCGGTCCCAGCACATTCAAACCCGAAACATATATACGTGGATCACACAAACTTTTGTTTCGGTGCGGGAATCGATGCCATGGCGTCCGCTTCACAGCCGGCTATTCGCCCACTGCACCACAGAAGCCACTATTTGTAAACCATATTCAAAGGAAGGTCCATGTATTCCATATTGAAAGTATATCGGAAGCCGGAAGCCTGATGGGCATTGGGACAAGGCCTTTTTATATTTTATCGCGTCATTGGTCTAATGGCAGAGACTAGTCTAGTTATGCTGTATTAAACTTGTTAATTCCTGGGTTCGATGTTCAACTAGAGAAATTATCTGTGTGTTCGATCAGATTGACTAATTTTTATAGTGTAGGCCGACAAAGGAGCAAGTGGGTCAATTTATGGCAAATGGAGGTGGAGATCCCACCGCCCACAACACGTTAAAATTACAGTTACAATACGACAGTAATTTTATAAGCAGACAAAGTAAGCGATTTAAATAATTATGTAAATTAAATAATTGTACACAAAAGCATTAAGATTTACACAGCGAAACAAATCGCTGTAGAAATCACGTTCCAATGTTCATCACACGTTGGCTTTATGATTCATTTTCCTTTGCCAAACTCGATATTGACGAGCCCAGGTAATCGATTTATGACACAAAGTTACGTTGACACGCTTCTCCAAACTGGTAATATTGTTGCCGGAACTTTCTAAAACTGTCGTGTAGCATTGTCGACCTTGCAGACCACGTGCTCGCTTCGTGCCATCGCACTCGGTTCGCACATTAGTAATTAGATCCATTCTGTGGAATGGAATTGATGTTTAATAATAAATTAAATAAATTTATTATTAAACATAATTTGCTGGAAGTACAGGTATTCTAATCAAAACATATTTGTAATTTTATGATTTGGTTATATATTAGAGTATAATAATTGAAATGAAAATGATAAATTCAGGTTCACATAAAAGTCACACACATAGTCATATCCCTAAACCCGGATAACTTGGTTAGCGTGTGTCGGGAATTATGAGAGCCGTAAGTCTACTACACACAAACCCAAAACAAATATGTATTCGTAAACATTCGTATAGGTGCGGGGATCGAGCCCGCGACCTCTTGTATTATACTAAGCTACTTTCCCATTGTTTTATGGAAATCTCGAGCTATGTAACATAAGTGAGATTTACTTAAATATGAGTTAACATTACTTATTATACTTGCCTGTAATCTTGTGCTTTATCAAAATTGTACTGCTAGTAAATATAACTTAAACAAATTTATTACACTGTAATGATCTGTAATTTACATCCAATAAACTGACCTTCTAAGAGATGAACCTTGTCCAAGTTATCAGTTGCTCTCAATTTACTTTCAAGACATAACATTGTCAACTCTATATTACTTCAATTGTACTGATACGGTTAAAAACGACGGTATTTTAATTTCATAAGCGTTTTGATGTAAATTAATTACTTGCTTAAAAATATCTGAAATAAATTATTATTTTTAATGTGCACAAACAATATAATTCCTTATCTTCAAATCATTAACCGGTTGGATCCGGTGCATGTTCTTTCGCTTACCCACTTTTCACGGCATTTCCTTTGGTACCATTATCGAGATAATATTATCTGATTTTAGTACTATCAACTATGTATTACTAATTTTATTTTATCTTTCTTTAAAGTTACGCAGTGGGCAGTTCTTTTATGATTTTAACGAGTTATAATGTTTTGCAATCGTTTGGTCGGCGCGGTGCGGCGACGTGTCTGGTACCTATGCAGTGGATCCAAGGAAGCAAGGAACAAATATAATCGTATACTATTATAAATATATTATATACCTTATGCACTACAACGAATATGAAATTCATGTCTCCACAAATAGATTGGAGGCAGGACAGTAGACAGTATTTAAAATATGGGGAGAAAAATCTGTTAGCTTAGATTAGTTTTAAATGGTAACAAGTATTTTTATACTATACAAATACATATTTATACTTACCTTATTAAATATTATGTTTAGCTTACCTTATACTTATCTATTCTCAATTTAAGATTCACCTTTTTACACCAACCCGAACATATCCCTTGTTCATTCTACGCGTATTTGAAAGGGCATTCAGGAAATTTCCAGAATGGGCACACAATAAAAGGGCTTGGCGCCCTGTTAATAGCTTACATTCTATTCATACGATCCCTTTTACATCATGAATGGAACATGGACCTTGACAGGGTTCCAAGGGTCCGGGGTTGTTACGTGGTTTAAACAGGAGTCGTAATATGATTCATTAATATATTTAATAAATGTCCATTGACCTACAAAAACTTTATAAACTGCGCCGTAGACGTAATTTTTTTTCCACCGTTTAGGGCCGACTCTTCAATGTCCAAATAAATGTTATCAGCTTGATAAAGCCAGATGGTACGATAGCAAATTTAGGAAGTACCAATCTGACACACTTTTTTGTATACATTGACAGATAAAAATCAGGATCAAACTCAGAACGCAAATTTATTTGTCCGGTTGATAAATAATCTACAATTGTAACTAGTTAATAAGCTATCTAGCTAATAATAATTATACAAGAATATATGAAGCCACATAGAACGGTCGTTATGTCGATGAAACAATTCTCGCATGTCAAAGAGAGCGTATCTTTGATTGAAACAATAACTCGTTCAAGGTAGTCGAAATCTAGAATGAGAACATCAAATTGAACATTATTACTTGATACGGGACGTCGATGATATTTGCCTTAACAGAAAACCAATTTTAAAAAGTGATAAAGAATGTATAGACTAGTACCGATCCCTTTTGAAACAAAAATACATTATAGGAAATATTGGAGAAAATATTGGAAAAGGAAGAGAATACAACAAAAATGATAGGAAAAATAAATTTTCCGTTCGTTTGACAGCTGATAGACAGAGAACATGTTGAGTTACGGTCAATTGACTTGAAATTTGTGGCACAATTTCTATTTACCCCTCAGCCGGTCGAGTAATTTACATTGAAGTAATTGAAAGAAGAATACGATGGTTTTCCTTGGAAAGTCCTTCAATGAACAAAATCTTTCCCCGTAGTACCTTTAATCAGATCATCACTATTATAATCCAATAGATTCCAGTAAAGGTGCAGTTACATAAACGGCGACAGATTTGCGAGCAATCACAGTGTGGTGCGAGCACAACGCACACGAAATAGAAAGCAACTATTGTAGGTCAATGAACTTTGTGACCGTTGTGCAGTAACCATCGACGCCGGTTCTCAGGACAGCCGCTGACAGATTCAGCGTCTGCTACCGATTATACTTGTACTAATTGTGTTTTATGTAACGTGACGTCATTCCCTACTACTAAGGTACAAGCTATTGACAGTCCATAGTTTATTGTTGTTTTGTTCGAAATCCAATTGTATTTTAACCTGATTTCATTGTATAATTATCCATATATTTCTATCTAAGTATTCATTCGTAATAGAGGATTCGCATTGCACGTCTGAATGTATATGGGTGGTATATGGGCGACCAACATTTTAGGTCCAAAGTCAATCTCACCTGCACTTGGTAAACTTTATTGATTAACAGACGAGGCAATGGCGAAACATGGTCCCTGTTGCGGATTGTGTGGATCACAGGGATGAAGAGAGAAGCCATCCGAATACTGAATCCCTGCTTAGCTGCCCAGAAAATCCATCGTGCCTAATCCTTGTCCCCGGAAGACCTTCAGAATTTCCTACAACCTTAACGAAGTCAACAAGAGAAAGTATCAAGATATTTCCTATAATCCAAGGTCAAACTTAAACAGTAAAAGTATTAGATTGTTGTCGAATTTATACAACAGTGTATAAACAAAATAGAAAGTAACAAGGCCGAATTAAATTAACCTGACGGTGATCTTGACTCGGACGTGGAACATATCGCACTGCTAAGAATAAAACGTGTAGGGCAGAGACGAGCAAATATTATATTTGGTTTTCAGATCTTTTTGCACTGTATTAAAAATATTGGAGGATGTTCATTTCCGCACACGCGCAAGTAGTACACGGAGAGAATTTTATAAAGAATGACGATCGACAAAATCCTAAAGATTGAAATAGTTCCAAAAATGGAACAACGTAATATCCAAGTAATAAATTGATGAAAAGATCCAGCGACCAGTCTCTAAATTTGTAACAAAACGGGTTCAACTACAGAGCATAAAATAGAATAGAGATCTTCAAACAAAGCACGAGAGGCGAAATAACATTCTTATCGACTAGAGTTCCATATGTGTCAGTTCATAAGGTCAATCCTTCGTCTGGGTTGATACCACCACTTTTTTCAATTTCTACCGCCTAGCAGCAATGAGCAAGCATCATTGTGTGTCGGTTTGAAAGACATTGAAGCCAGTGAAATTACTGAGCATTATGCGATTTAACAACTTATGCATCGGGGTGACTAGCGTAGTCCAGTTCTATACAGTGATTAGTAATTCAGAGTTCTATGCGTTGTTTTGTGGTTTATAGGCAACCGTGGCGCTTACCAGCAGGCGAGCGACTTACTCGTTTTGTGATTTATTCAAGTAAATAAAATGTGTCATGGAAATAGAAAAGCTCTATAGTAATTACTGGCACGTACAATTCTAAGTAAACAAAAAAATATTCCATCCAAAAATGGAAAATATATTCTTGATGGAAATTTCCAATGCTTTTAAAATTAATTATTTTAGTCTAGATGCAGCAGGCGGTGAGCCAACCTACCATATTTGGCACCATTTCTGACGTGTATCAATTTTTATTGTGACTCATTTGGCCACGTAACTTTCCTTGTAATTATAATTTTAGAGGGCCTTAGCCTAAGAATAATATAGACTCCATATATGTGGTAGAGCTTCGCTGTAGTTTTGTTTGCAGCATGAATGGGCAGCTCAAATGGGTTGTTACCACTATTTCGCAGAAGAGGGACATCAAGTAGTGGTTTCTGTTGCGTTTCACATGATGAGTGAGATATCCAGAATCGTGATGGGGCTGATATATCCATGTTGAACAAAAGTCCCTAAACAATGGTAGTCATAGCGACTGCCGATAGAACTGAAAACATAACTTAAGTATATTTATTTAGTACTCACTCTCAACTCAACTCGGACTGACGGACTGACTGTATAGCTACAGATACTCAGAGCTCACAAATCTCACCCATCCAAAAAGCGTCTAACGCGCACAGCACACGGTCAGGTATATGCGATGTGTTATACGTGTATAGTCTGAATTAACATTAGCATGTCGCCGACGTGAAACCAATAGTTTACCCTCTACCAAAAAGTGCGCAAAGCGGCTAAACAAGTTTTCACTTCAAAAAGAGAAAATCGTTTAATTACCCCTTTCCTTTAAGGTCGACGTCGGGTCCAAGATTCTTCTGGCATTGTAAGTATTCATTTCGTGACAGTACAGGAATCGAAACCGCGGTATCTCATTTCACAGCCGGCTAGGCGCCAGCTGGTTTTTTGAGTGTGGATTTAACATTTCTGCGATAAACATATATGTCATATAGATATGCTGATATGTATCTCAAGTGGCAGGAAATGCCTGACCTATAATGTTATATAATAACATGACACACATTTTCCTTAACCAGAATAGAATGGATGGCG
The DNA here is from genome assembly GCA_949126905.1 of Amorpha juglandis. Lineage (NCBI taxonomy): Eukaryota > Metazoa > Arthropoda > Insecta > Lepidoptera > Sphingidae > Amorpha > Amorpha juglandis. The sequence continues at coordinate 9,878,352 of OX421380.1, forward strand.
CAGTAATCTGCTATCTTCTTCATGCGACGTTAAATATTATATATCATGTGATTCACTGTACTGCACCATATCATATACGTTGCAATCTTAAATGGCCTAGCGATTTTATGTTTCACCGCATGTTTTAAAACTGTATTAAATTGTTCTTTTATAGCATTCATACATACATACACCGTACACTGGTGCTAAAACCTGCCATAGTGGCCCACCTTGTGTGGGTCGCGTTCCAGGGTCAGCCAGTGTATATCCGGTTCTCCCCAGGGGGCTTGCCCCTGATCCTAACTCTTTTCCCATCCCTTTTCCTTCCCCTCCCCCTTGGCCCTTTGGCAAGCCGGCATGATCTTGCCGACCTACGATGGACACATTGTTTATCGTTGGTCGACATTATTCTTGGATTGCGCTACACTTACCATCAGGTTTAGCGTAGTCACTTTGCCGAGCTAGGATAAAAAAAAAAAAAAAAATACGCTCTCACGCCTGTAATCGCCGAAGGGGTAGGCAGAGGGGTAACAATTACACCCACATTTCACCGAGCGTATTTTCGTCCCATAATGTAATAGGGAGCGAGCCTATCGCCATACCGGGCACAATTCCAGACTCCGGACTGATACTGATAATTTCGTGATAGAAAAGCCCAATATGACTACCCGACCCGGGTATCGAACCCCTGACCTCTTGACAGAAATCGTACCGCATGAGCAATACAACTGTTATTCTTTAAACCCTCAGTTGTAACAATTTGAGAGATACAATAACGTGTCTATATAATATGCATTAACAGCATGTAAAATGCCACAGCAGGCATACATGTATGTATATTATGTCCCTTTTGTCTTAGAATAGATAGAGGTTCGCTTATTAATTCAGGAATATTACCATACACTTTGCTCTCGGCGAATGGATGGCCAACTGCGAGTTTCCTTGAAATGACAATACGTCTAAATATGAAAAATTCTTTATAGAGGTAGGCGAAAAACGTAAGCCTAGCCATTATAATACTCGAATAAAGAATGGCTCACTCAAAAACTCAAAATTGTGCTCTTTGATGGAGATAGTAAACGTATTATAATTGACTTCTTATGTTTACGCGAATATTATGAAACTAGCTTTTGCTCGCGGCTCCGCCCACGTGATCAAACAAACAAACAAACAATCAAACTCTACAGCTTTATAATATTAGTATAGATTTGGGTAGCTTAGCAACGGAAGCCTTCAAATAATAATATTCGGGTAGCTTAGCAACGGAAGCCTTCAAATATGAATAATTTTCCCCGTTTTTGCAACATTTTTCACTGATGCTTCGTTTCTAATGGTCGCAGCGTAATCTTATATATCCTAAAGCCTTCCTCGATAAATGGACTATCCAACACAAAAAGAATTTTTCAATTCGAACCAGTAGTTCCTGAGATTAGCGCGTTCAAACAAACAAACAAACAAACAATCAAACTCTACAGCTTTATTATTAGTATAGATAAAATGATGAAATAAAACTAATTTAAACAATTTTATCGCGGTTTTTTTATTAATTTTGATCCCAACGTTTCGAAGACTCCATCCTGGTCGCGGGGCTAATAATTATAATTATTATATTATCACAAGATCATACGTTTAATTGACTACACATATATTTACAACTGTCATTGCTTTTTCTGACCATACATGTCACTCACTACTTTAAACAATGATATATCACGCTAATTGACAGGTGACTGGCGAAGTGCCATCTTATATTTAATTAATGGCTCAAGCACATAATAATAACATGGTAAGTGTCATATAATTTACGAGAGTTATTCGTGAAATAATGGACTGACAAGAATTTAAGATGGTGGATTCGATTGTCGGGACCAAAGACATTATAAGTGATAATTTCTTTGATTTATGCCAAGTAGGGATTGCAATCCGGAAAACCGGATCCGGTAATCCGGCGGATCCGGCATCATTTTACGTCCACCGGATCCGGTACCAATATACCGGATCCGGCGACCGGATCCGGTGCTACTTTTAGATATTTAAATAGAGTTGTCGCATTATTAGGTACTTTATTATGCCAAAGAAAAAAGGCATACGATCAGAAATTACAAAAATCTTGGAAAGAGTTGTTCAAGATGATAACTCTAAAGAAAAATTTGGAAGAAATAATAGAAGAGAACTTAGATTCACCCTCACTAAATAAATATTTGACATTACAGGAAGAATTACAATTACAAATCCAGCAAGAAACCATGTGTTATAGCTTACATACTAAACAAGAGAAAGATTTTCATAAAGTACTAAAAAAGTAAATGACTACATTTGAAAGGTCACGAAGTTTTGACGGAGTTCGAAGAGAATACTTGTCTGCTATTTATGACTATTTGCTGACAATAAAGCCGACAAGTGTAGAAACTGAAAGGGCCTTTTTTGCCGCAGGCTATATTTGCAGCTCTATTAAAAGTCGACTAGCAGATGACACAATTAACAATATTTTTTTTCTACGATCCTTTTTTCAAAATCAACATTGATTTAATGACTTCTTACGTTTACGCGAATGTTACTCATTGATTAATTTTCTATGTATAATGAATACTAAGACAATTATTACTTAAAATTCTACTGAAAATAATTATTTTTCGTAAGTTGATTAAACTAAAAAGTTGAAATTATAAGACAAACTCATTATTGTGATAATTGTGCCATTCATTACAAAGATTCATCAAATCATGATGGTGCCTGTCATAAATATAAGACTTGTTTGTTGCAATAGTTAGCATTCTCAAATACTTTATTAATTATTGTGATCTCATTTCAATAAATTACGTAAGGTTAATTATATTCGATTTTATAATTTTACTTACTAAAATAATTGATCTATATGTGAAAATGAAATCTATGAAAATTGAGCTACTTGTTTTATCGTTAAAATTTTACTAGTTACCTACACTACAAAATTTTATTTGTTTGCTCGTTGCCTAACCTTAACATTAGATTGGAAATAATTTTATTATATGTTTTATTTTTTATAAACTACCTATATTAAGCACAATAACACTTGATTAACTTACTAACAGTTCATTTTGAACCGAAAAGCGAAAATCACCCTGACTTGATCAATCCGGCCGGATCCGGTCGGATCCGGCCGGATCAGTGGAAATCCGGTCGGATCCGGCCGGATTGAAAATGACGCCGGATTGCAATCCCTAATGCCAAGTTTCTTAATTATATTTATACGGGGTATGCAGAACCAAAATTCTTCTCAAGTTGCAATATCTATGGGCCATCTTATAGAGAATACTAGATGAAAATAATATTCATGATTTTATTATGTGCCTTCCTGACAAAAATGCAGGATTTTCTTTATATAATTGTGCCTCCATATGCAAATCTTTGATAAATAAAAGTTGTTACAAACTCACAACAATGTTTCAATATTGGACAAATTGTCAAAAACTTTTCAAATAATTCACAGAGTCGAAGGTGAAAAAAATACGAAACATATTATACCACGGTAGAGACACGGGGAACATTCGAGAGAGTTCTAGTGAGAGAAATGTACCAAAGAATTTTATCGCTAATGATACTTTTGTAGGAACGTTTGAACGTTTTGAGGTTCAAATGTGTTAATTTCATTATTTGATGTATTTAGGAAGACATGATAAAGGTCATCGGGATGTAGAGTCCATAAATTAACCGTGAAATCTTTTCCAAATGATTTTTTTATTGTTTTTTTAAATAATTCTGAATAATTCAAGTAATAGTTTAAAAAGATTTTGTGAACAATTTCCGTTGTTGACAATTATTATGATAAGATTATGCAAGTCGGCATAGTTGCAAGACAGCAGCGAACGACGACGCGACGCACGACGTGAGGGCCGGGGCTCCCGCTAAGGCAGTCCTCGAGGTCATTGCACATCGATATCGATATTATACATTATCGATATTGCATTTTATCGTATTGGCCTAAGGGATTTTTTACGATGTGTTAATAATTTATTGCATTTATAGATTACAACTCACGAGTGTAGAATGTTAAAAATAACTTTATACTTAGTATAGTTTATACTGAACATTGACTTGGTGTTACATATATGTATATCGTAACGGTATTAGACGGTCGAGTTTCACTAGCATGGGCTGCAGGATTAAAACCAATTTTACTTAATCATCAGTTTCAATAATCTGTTGATTCTTTATGGAGCTACAGGTTGCAAGTTAGATTGGCGTGTGATTTGTGTAATCTATATTTTTGGTTCTCACATTCAACATTGTCATATTTATATCTATTAAAATTGATCGCGTAAACCAATCTCATGTCTGTTTCCATCTTTATTCTATGAGTATTTTTTAATGTCTACTCTTCTCTATTAAATATATGTTTATTCTTTTTTAATAATGTTATAAACAAAGATTCCAAGAATATTATAGTTTTCAAAAAAAATAGCTTGACAGAAAAGTACACTTGGGAATTACAGAGTGATTCTAGATTCGTTTATTAGATCACAGAAAAGATTAAGATATAAGATCTTATTTTTGCAGCATAGACTGGCAAACAGACAAGTTAGTCACCTGATTGTAAGTCTCCACCACCCATGAACGCCCACAATACCAGTAGAACAATGGATGCGTTGTTTCGACATTAAAGGAAAGGAATAATTGAATTGGGGAGAGAGAATTTGGCCCATTCATGCTGTAGACAAAACTGTCTACAGCGTGTCTCTACTACTCAATAATACATTATTAATTAAAGATAAATATTTAATTTAATTAGAGGTGAAGATTTTTATTCACAGAATTATTATTTCCTAGTTATTACATAATTTATTTCCAACGTAAAGTTAAAGCAAACGATCATAGTCAGTAAGACATGTATATGGTGGTTTTTCGGTTCGAATCTTCAAAATTATTTCTATTAAGTATATATTTGATGATTTAAGTACATATTTGACTGACTAATCGTCACAGTCTACTGAGTTACATTTCCAGATTAAATATAAATTATGTTTTTTGAAATATATTTTGTTTTTTTCGATGATTTGCATGAGAACAAAATTATCTCAGATAAGGTGATTACCTCACTTAATGACTGTGCTGATGAGAAAGTCTCATTAGTCGTATGAAGTCATAACAAGTAGGTAGCATTGACGAATTTGAATGAATACATTTAGATGGAATGTTTACAAAGCTCAGTGAAGAGGAATGCAAACTCATCCATTATTCATCTTTATGCAGTTTGGATAATTTTTATACCGACTAAAATAAATATTCACATGACGTCAATTGTTAAATATGTCACTGTTGTATTTTACAACTCTATCCTGTGATAAAAACAATAGCTCGCAACATGTTTCCTTGTCCACATATTTTTTTTATAATAAAGAGGTACTAAGGAAAATGTCAATGCGATGAAAAACTAATGCTTATAACCATATTGTCTAATAGTCGGCCATACTTGGATGAGAGAGAGCAAAATTCCATAATTATAAAAAATTCCATCGACAACCGTCAAAACCGACTTCACTAACCTTCCAATACGTTCAAGTTTCAATTGTCTGCAGTGGAAATTTCCACTATAAAACATGCAACCTTCGAATTTCTCGCTCCAGCACGCGTAACTTAATATATTTTCCTCTCGCTCGCACAAAATTAACGCAGGCGCTCTGACCCAACCGGTTCATACTGCTCTAACATGAAGCCGCTCGCATAAGTCTTCCTCTTTCTTTCCAGACAACTTATCGTTCTATTTTACGAATAGCTCTGTGCTATGTATACTTCTCGGTCGTCGGCCAAATGATTTTTGTTACCTGTCTTTCTCTAGAGCTTGAATGGAGCAAAATTTGTTTTCTTGATGCAGAGCTACAGCTTCAAACCTAACAAAATACTATACTGACTACAGCCACGTGCTCGGGAGGTTAACGACTGATATCGCAGATAACATTGAAAATAAATAAGCAATAATTATGTCAAATTGTGTGTTAACTCCGCCATTGTGGTTGGTTATTCACTGTTACACGTTTCAGCTTTATTATTTATTCAATGTATTGAGAGTCAAACTTTGCTAGTTAGATGAATACTTAAGTTAGAGAGTTTTTACATATGTACTTTATAATGGAGTATTTATTTTATTAATAAAGTTGCGAAACATTTTCGAATTTTTCGCCGTTGTTCACTGGATCAAGTCGGATGATTTCAGAAGCGATACAGTGCAGTGAATATTTGTTAAAAAATATTTTCTCATGTGCTTATAAACAGTTCGTCCTTAATGAACGATTGCTTTGTTTGGCCTCACAGAATAATTCTCACTGTACAGTGAAATAATTTTAACTATTAGTACGATACAGACATAGAATGATAAGGATATAAAATTATTATATGAAACTTTCTGGACGAATGGGAGAGCAAAATTCAGTAATAGCTAAATATAACATTTTAATTTTAGATTTCAGTTATCGCAGACACAGATAATTAAGCTTTTAATCAAAACCGTAGATCTATAATTTGGTAGTAATTTATCTTGCATCATTCAATAATTTTACTTACGGGAACAGATATTGAAATAAATACTATTAAACATTATTTAAAAAGATAACTAAGAAATAAGAACATCTGCTCTTAGCTTTTAAGTTAAAATAATCATATTATAACAAATAAAATCTCCTGTACTATTAAATTGGTATGTATTTCATAATTAAGCTTGTTGACGTGGCCTCCTTACTAGAGTTTGAACAATTACAAAGTGACTTACAACGCCATCTATGGGCAATCATTATTAATCATAATAATACTTATGTTTATATTAATAAAGAAAGAAAGAATTTCTAAAGATACTTTGTAACTATATTGCTCGATTTAAAATAACATAGTAGGTCTTACGTATGTAAGAGACCGTCTGGGTAGGTAGGTACTCATATAGACCATTGCTTTACCTATTTCTGCCGCCAGTAACTGCTGTTTAATTGCTGTTGTTCCGCTGTAAGGACATTGATGTCTCTGAAATTACTGGGCATTACAAGGCTTAACATCTTATGTCTCAGGACATCTCAGGGTGACAGGCGCAGTGTAATGCCACGCAGTGCTTGCTTCTTCTGTTTATGAGCCGGCTCAACGCTTACTTTTAGGCGAGCGATCTGCTCGTTTCGTCTCGGTAAAAAATATAAAAATATATGATGTATATACATATAAAAATAAATGTATTTTGGTCTCAGTCGTAATACGAGTGTGATCTGTTGCAACTAATTATTTAATTAATTTAGTTGCGAATTTCCTCCAAACACACGTCTCTGCCTACGACATTGTAACGTCACCGGCGTCATACAGGCGAGCCGTTTTAAATTTACATGCTCCGGAATCTCAACACAAACTTGTACTGTTTCCATTGTTTATAACGTTACGTAAAAAAAACTGGCTAATTATTTTGCCTTTATAGAGTTGTGTTGCGTTACATAATTATAAGTTGAAAATATAAAACCAACTTCAAAATCCGGCTCTGATTGTAGAAATAATTGAATCTAAGAAATCAAGTTTAGTAAAATGTGGCTGTAAATTTCTTCTCTCTTGTTTCTTTCTGCCTTGCGTTATTCCGGCTTAGTGCCAGGGTCCGCCTACTTAAACGCCTCCACTTCGCCCGATCTTGAGCATCCTGTATAGTGAGATCATTGGCTCTCATTTCGCCTTCCAATACGTCAAGCCAACGCTTTTTGGGCCGTCCGCGGGATCGTACACCTGGTACGATCTTCTCTCTATCTTTCAAATTTTAAATTCTGACGTGAACATTGCTGATTGCACCAGATGTAATTGTCAAGCTGGTAAATGTAAATACGCACCCAATTTTTAACAAAATGATTAAGAGAAGTATTTAAAAAGTGGGTAGATTTTATTTACAATTTTTATTTATCATTGGCGATTACATTTTAGGAATGCCTAACATCTTTGTTACGGCAAGACGTACTTAAAGAAGATAATGTATTTAGCGCCGGTAATACATGACGCCTACGCCCTACACGTTCTCACAATACTGACAATGAAAATTATATGCATATAGTATTTATACTTTAAAACCGTAAGGTCATACATTGGTAACGTGGAATATTGGACATGTATTGGAACATAAATAATCCTCGTGACGCCACTACATACGGTAACTTCGCAACTTGGCACTTGGCACAGAATTTGTTTATCCGTGAGCGTTGCCCGTGAATCTGTGTGTTGCTGTTGGTAAAGTTCAAACGCGAGATATCCCACTGGTGCCAATACTTTATAAGGTAATGACAACGAACTATTTTTAAGTAGAGTCTGTCGAATATTTGATAGAAACTTTTGCATGGTAGAAGTATTTGTAAGGAATAAGTACTTATTACGAATTCAAAATAAGCTTTAAAAAATCATAAAAATACTCGATTTAATAATTTGACATTCCTTATCCAGAATTGAATTTTATCTCGATTGGCAGCCCTGGCGAACATGCGTGAAATTTCGCATAGCATGCCGCTGACGCTGTAAATAGTCGCTTGAAAGCCAAGTCATTAATTCATAAGTACTTCGTTTGACAAGCTGAATTATACCATGTATATATTACAAAAATCTTACGATCTAATTTTAACCATAATAAAAATATTTTTCACAAAGTTAATGCCATCTGTTACCGAATAGTAATACTAATAATTAGGTTAATACTACAGCGCCATCTGTTAGTGTATATGCCAAACATGTAATTAAATACCCATATACTGCCTAAAATGATGTTTGTGAAAATACAGAGATGGCCTCGACTGAATGACTCAACTCAATAGACTGCTCGGCAGCAAAGTTGTAATGCGTACGCCGTACGACTGCTATCAGCTGCATTGAGGTCTCAAGTTCGATCCCCGGGTCGAGGAAAAGTGATCTTGGGTTTTATATCACGAAATGCTTAGTATCAGCCTGGAGTCTGGTATTGTGTTCGATGTAGCGCTGGGCTCGCCCTCTTCACTGTTTACACCTTTGCCTACTCCTTCGGAGATTAAAGCAGGTGCGTGTGAACAGAGATAACGTAGTAATGAAATATACATTATTATTATTATTATTTTACTAGCCCTGTATTATACATGTCCCACTGCTGGGCACGGGCCTCCTCTACTGAATGAAAGGGGTTAGGCCTTAGTCCACCACGCTGGCCTAATGCGGGTTGGTAGACTTCACATACCTTCGAAAAATCTTTCGAGTTCTCAGGTATGCAGGTTTCCTCACGATGTTTCCTTCACCGTTAAAGCAAGCGATAATTAACAATTAATATACACGTGACTTAGAAAAGTCAGAGGTGTATGCTCCTGGGGCTGGTTTCGAACCTGCGACTTTCGTCTCGACAGTCCGTACCAATCCCCGCTGAGCTATCGCTGCTGAAATATACATAATACCTATGAACTGCAAAAATGTACCTATATTATATTTAGGGGCGGATATAACCGTGGATGGCTATTATTATCAACCTAGGTTGAGTTGTCTGTGGGTATAATAATAGCCATCCACGGTTATATCCGCCCCTAAATATAATATAGGTACATTACACTACACAGACAACTCAACCTAGGTTGAGTTGTTTGTGATTATACCATACATTAGGATTGCCATTGCCACGTAATAATTATAAGATAAAATATATTAACAAGGTTCATAAGAATTAAATTAATTAATTAAAGACGGTCTTCCGTAACTTGGTTGCGTAATATGTCTACATATGTAATATACATTTATATATTTAACATTAGGTCAAATGTAGTCAATTCGCCACATGCCAGGATAAAAAAAAGTGTGCGTCGCGGGACGCTCGACAGAAGTGATAACTTAAACTAATGTGGGTTAAAGTGAGAGCGGAGGAGCCTGCCTACTGCTGCCGTATGCGTGATAGAAAGGGAAGCCAGAGTGGCGCCGTAACGCGTTACGTTACGAAGTCCGGTCAAAGTCATGTCAAAGCCCTATCAAACTTCTGTCAAAGTCCGGTCAAAGTCCTGTGAAAGTCCGGTCAAATTACGGTTAAAGTCCGGTCAAAGTCCGGTCGAAGTCCGGTCAAATACCGGTCAAAGTCCTGTCAAAATCCGGTCAAAGTCCAGTCAAAATCCGGTCAAAGCCCTATCAAAGTCCTGTCAAAGTCCGGTCAAATACCGGTCAAATACCGGTCTAAGTCCTGCCAAAATCCGGTTAAAGTCCTGTCAGTCTTGTCAAAATCCGGTTAAAGCCTGGTCAAAGCCCTATTAAAGTCCGGTCGAAGTCCGATTAAACCCCAGTCGAAGTCCGGTTAAAGCCCAGTCGAAGTCCGGTCAAATACCGGTCAAAGTCCTGTCTAAATCCGGTCAAAGTCCAGTCAAAATCCGGTCAAAGCCCGGTCAAAGTCCGGTCAAATACCGGTCTAAGTCCTGCCAAAATCCGGTTAAAGTCCTGTCAAAGTCCTGTCAGTCTTGTCAAAATCCGGTCGAAGTCCGGTTAAAGCCCAGTCGAAGTCCGGTCAAATACCGGTCAAAGTCCTGTCTAAATCCGGTCAAAGTCCAGTCAAAGCCCTGTCAAAATCCGGTCAAAGCCCGGTCAAAGTCCGGTCAAATACCGGTCTAAGTCATGCCAAAATCCGGTTAAAGTCCTGTCAGTCTCGTCAAAATCCGGTTAAAGCCTGGTCAAAGCCCTATTAAAGTCCGGTCGAAGTCCGGTTAAACCCCAGTCGAAGTTCGGTTAAAGCCCAGTCGAAGTCCGGTCAAAGTCTGGTTGAAGTCCGGTTGAAGTCTGGTCAAAGTCCGGTCCAAGCTGACTGGTCACTGTGTGACGACACCTGGGACTTCGAAATTATCGATGTTCCAGGGAGGTCGGCTAACGCTGGCTGGTCGATGGACCGCTCGCGTTACGGAACGTTTCGGTTCACCCTCCCATAAGAAGTTATCACTTCAAAAAGAATGTAAAAAGATATATATCATTGATCACCACCGCCCGTGTACGCCTACAATACCAAAAGAATAACGGCCGCGTTGACAGGTTTAAAGGAAAAGAATAACTAAGAGATTGGGAATTGTAGGGACGATTAGGGCCTCCGGATATCTCATTTACCGTACGCAACACAGCAGCAAACCGCTACACGTCGAATTTTTCAGAACCAGTAGTAACAACCCAGTCGAGCCGTCCCATTCATTTTGTAGACAAAACTGTCTACAGCGTGGCCTTTATTTCAATGAATTCCCCGTCTCTCATTATACAATCATTAAAATTAGATTACGACCACTGGAGTGTGGGAATGTCCACCAGCCCCTAAGCCCTGACAACACCAATACGTATCAATTACACGCATTATTGCCGTCGCATGATTTCCCTAGACGGTGATTCGTGACCATCAGCTGTCATCAATCTAACGAGCCACGTGGACTGTCAACACTTCGTATGGTGTAGTAATTACCACTAGGGCGTGTACATAATTAATAATTTAGTTTGTTGAAAAAATCATAGATATACAGGAGTACGGAAGCGGACAGATGTAATTTTGATAGAAAATTAAAAATGTCTTGTTTATTTATGCGGTAATAAAATTATTGTAAGTTCAGTAATTATGAATTATAAATAAAAACTAGGGAAAAAACTATTAACACGATTTTTTTATATAGTTGGCAGATAATGTAGCACCCATACAATTTTGCATTTACAAAGTTACTAAGTTATATTTAAAACTTACAACTTACGAGAACGAGATAAAAAGGATGACGCTACAAAGGGTCTTAAACGCCCTCAACATTAGTGGTTCTGATTCTCTCTCCTACTGGACTCAATTTCCCACTTTGTCACGTGTGTTACATTGGCGGAAAATTTAGTTACAATTCCATTACACCCTCGGCTAACGACTGATTAGTTTACTACGATGAAAGTTGGTAAAGCTGAGTAGGATAAATCATTATACGAGATCTATAATCGCTTAAGTTTAGTCACCTATACAGGGTTATTTCTAAAACACCAGCAACCTCGCAGGGGTAGATAGCTGTCCCCATACGGAACAACTTTTGTTCTACGAGTTTGGATATAACTCAATATATTTAAAAAAAAATGATTTTACAAGTTTTTGTTCTGTCGTATTTTTCTTCGTAGTATGCGGCGCGGCGCGGCGTGCGCGCGCGACTCAAAGGCGCCGCTGAGCGGCGCGTTGACCTTCAAAGGAGCTAGCCCGGTTCCCCACGCTTCGCGTATTTGTTTACGTAATGTGCGATCGCGTTGTAACAATCAAGACGGAAATTAAATGAATACTTATTTTTGTATGAAAATAAAATCTAACAAATTATCAAAAGTCGTAGAACAAAAGTAGTAGCTTATAACCTTAGGAATCTACCCCTGCGAGGTTGCTGGTGTTTTAAAAATAACCCTGTATAGTATAGCTGACATTGGCTGTGTATATGTTCCCAGTTCGATGCTCAGATCGTGCAATATTATTTTCTATAAAAATAAATCTATAAATATAAAAATAAATATAATAAATTTGAGTAGTAGAGCCACGCTGTAGACAGTTTTGTCTACAGCATGAATGGGCTGGCTCGACCGGTTTGATACCACTGTCTCACAGAAAACCGACGTAAAGTAGCGGCTTGCTGCTGCGTTTCGTACGGTGAGTGAGATATCCGGAAGCCCAAATCCCCTCCCCTTCCCAATCCCTGATTATCCCTTTCCTTTAAGGTAGGCAACGCGCCCAGCTCTTTTTGGTGGTGGGCGTACATGGGCAGTGGAGATCACTTACCATCAGGTGACCCACTTGCTCGTTTGCCGGCCTATGCAATAAAAAAAAAAAAAAAAAAATATACCGCTACGGCTAATGTTGTAATCTACTATCTCACCACCATACATGTTCATTATAACGACTATAGTTATGTGTTTCTGCAACCTTCATTTTATGCGAATCAATGCCGGCCATCCAGGCCTAGTTAACTATTCAAAAGTAAAATACGTAATAATAATTTTATTGTTACTGTAATTAAGTAATAATAACAATGTAATAGTATACGTCGCCGAATATTGTTGACTTTTTTACTGAATGATCGTACTATAAAGTGTGTATTTTTTTGTTTTTATGGAATAGGGGGCAACTAAACAAGTGGGTCACCTGATGGTAAGTAATCACCACCGCCCATAGACACCTACAACGTCAGAGGAATCATCGGTGAGTTGTACGCCTTTGAGGAAAGCGAAGGCTCTTTTCTTAAAAGTACCTCAGTCGTATCTGTGTGGAAATACCGCACATGAAGCAGATTCCACAAAGGTGCTGCGTACAGCACCTTTGTGGCCCCGTAGGGCAGAAATCTCCGAGTAAGGCGCACTGTTGTGGAATACCACCCATACAGATGATAAGGATGAAATCCCAACTTCAGCTGACACACTGCTACCCACATGTCAATATAAACAACAGTGGAAGCGTAATCTCATATTTTTGAAGTATCAAGCAATGGCCTAAATATTTTTAATGTAGTTACATGAAACATATTTAGTTGTCATACTATTAGAGCATCACACACGATGGATATAATATAAAGTATAAATTAACTTAGAGCAGATTCGAAAATATAGTGAATGACTCATCACACACGGTGAATATACTATAATATTTGATCTTAGTGTATTTAAGATACTAACGATATACGTATAACATCCGTAAGGGTCTATGCCTATATCGAATTATGCGAGGTTGCATGTTGAGACGTATAGGAATGTATTTAAATAGTGGTAATAATATATGTATTCACACACTTCCAATCTCATAATAAATGTATAGAATAGCCATAGAGGCGCGCGTGCCAGCTGCGGGAGGGTGGCAAGAAAGCTCTCCCCAGAGACCCCTCCACGAGAGCAATTCGTGAAAAGCGCACCTGCGTGCCTATTCCTAACATTTCTTTTATTTATCACAAGATAAAGATGTTTTATAAATTCCGAAACTCATAATCATAGATTAACAATATTATATTCTTATCTCACACCTGCGTTTAACACCGATAAAGATAAAAATCGATTTGGTAACACACAGCACGGCTTAGGTTCTTTCATTTGTAAATAGGCGCAGTGGGCGAGTCATCGTCGAAATAATCACTAAAATATGACCAGTTAACATTTTACGGTATAGTTACAATGAAGTCGCCACTCGTAGTGTCGTTAATTCTCTTAAGTGTGTGGTGTGGTGTAGAAGCAAGATGTCGGTACCGTAGTCAATGTATCACAATAGGAAGCCATCCAAAGCCCTGCCCTGTGGATATGGAAGCACCGCCTATAATAGAGGATTTATTACCAGAAGAGGTTGAAGAAATCATAGGAATTCTTTCTCATAGATGTCCATCGTTCGTGTATGATGATGAAGGCAATAGAAAGCCCAACGACGAAATATTTACTTGTTGTGACAAGCTACAAATAAGAAAGATGACAAGTGACTTGATGATGGCCGATAGCGTGCTCGGAAGGTGTCCTACTTGTTACAGAAACTTTGCTCGACATGTATGTGAAATGAATTGTTCTCCAGATCAATCCCGATTTCTTGATATTTACACAGAGATAGCCGCAGACAACACGGAATATGTTAATGAAATAGATTACCGGCTTCATGAGCAGTTCATGCTTGGAGCACATAGAGCTTGTGCCGGAGTGATCATTCCACAGACGGGTGTACCAGCTATCAACATGATGTGCGGTACAGCAGTGGTATGCGACGCTGAAGCTTGGTTCAGGTTTATGGGAGACACAGTGGAAAATCCGTTGGCACCAGTGCAAGTGAATTTCTTGAGATGGCCGACTGAAGAAGATTCCATGAATGTCCGTGCATTGCACTGCAATGAAACAGTTTGGGATGATCTTCCTTGCGGCTGTGTAGACTGTGCTGACATGTGCCCTATAGGAAATGAACCTGTAATTCCAGAAATGTGTACCGTCCTTAATGTAAATTGCATTGGATTTTCTGTAGGCATAACATTCTTTGTGCTAAGTGTGACCGTATTTGTAATATTGACGTTATTAGAGTATAGAAGAATGAGAAAAAATGAAAACCAGGTAAAACCTACAGAACCAAAAGATATTAGTAAGTTTATTAAATTTTTTCAAGATCTCTTCGCAAATATAGGTGGCTTTTCGGCCAGTCATCCTGCTATCATAATTATGTTAACGACTTGGATAATGTTTGGTATGTTTTTCGGCGTAATTAATTTAAATCTCACTTCAAATCCCATTGAACTATGGTCGAGTCCAGAATCTCGTAGTCGTCAAGAATTAAATTTTTTTAATACGAGATTTGGCCCATTTTATCGTGCTACCCAAGTTTTTTTGCAATTTAACGGATTGGAATCTTTTGAGGTTGGTAATACTACATATGGTCCAGCTTTTAGAGTAGAAGCTGTAAGAGAACTAGTGAAACTTGAAGATGCGATTATAAACATTGGTAGGGACAATGGGGGGGTCACTTTGGAGGAAGTTTGTTACGCACCACTCCGGCCTCGTGGTGGAGAACAACGCTTAGATCAGTGTGTTTCCATGTCTGTTTCAATATATTTTCAAGAAGATCGAAACGATATCAACGAAAATACTTACCTCAGTCGTATACAAAGTTGTTTAAATAACTATTTATCTTTTAATTGTATGGCGTCCTGGGGCGGAGGCGCAGACCCAGAACTTGCGTTTGGTGGTTATGAAGGGGATAATATTTTAAGCGCTGATACTTTGCTTATTAATTTACCAGTAGCAAATCATATGTTACAAGAGGATCTTATGCCAGCTATGGAATGGGAACAAAAGTTTTTAGATGTATTGCATGATTATGTAGCAAATTCGAAGCCGGATTTTGTTGACGTTTCGTTTGCTGCAGAAAGGTCTATAGAAGACGAAATTAGGCGGGTATCAGTTGCAGAAGTTATTCCAATATCTATAAGTTATATTATTATGTTTATTTACGTCACCATAGCTCTGGGAAATATTAGATATTGTAAAACTTGGCTAATTGACAGAAAAATAATGGTAGCAATAGGAAGTATTTTAGTGGTGCTTGTATCAATTTACTGCGCATTAGGTATAATGGGATATACTAATTTCACAACTACTTTATTAGCTATAAATGTAATACCTTTCTTTGTTTTATCGGTAGGTATTGACAATGTATTTCTTATGGTTAACGTATTGCATGATGTAAAAAGTAATTTAAAACAATACGACGATTATAATGAAAATTTTAGTTTTGAGAAAGAGAGAAGGTTTGTTTTCCGAAAAATGATGGCGACAGTAGGCCCCTCTATGTTTGTGTCATCGGTAACGCAAATCACTGCTTTTGCGATCGGTAGCCTTACAACGTTCCCAGCTGTTCTTACTTTTGCAATATTCGCCAGTTTATCCTTAACGTTCCTTTTTATTTTCCAGATAACTACTGTAGTAGCCATTTTATCCCTTGATTACAAACGATCCTCTCAAAATCGTTTAGACGTTTTCTGTTGTATTCAGAAAAAAATTCTGGATGACGAAGACCCTTTGAATTCTAGCACACCTTATCAAAGTGTTACTAAAAGGCTGATGGAGCCATATTCTAAATTTATACTCAATTGGAAAGTGAGAATTGTTGTAATGATTGTTTTCATACTCTTATGTTCCGTAAGTGTTATTTTTATACCTAGTATAGAGATAGGTTTGGATCAGCAAATGGCGCTACCTCAAGATTCATACGTTTATAAATATTTAGTAGCTGTAAATGAATTATTGCGTCTAGGGCCCCCAGTGTATTTTGTTCTAAAAGGTGGATTGAATTTCACGAATCCAGATCATCAAAATGTAGTTTGTGGGAGTCAACTATGCTACGATGATTCACTTTATACTCAGATATTTTTAGCAGCACAGCATAGTAATATCACGTATATATTGAGACCTTCCAATTCTTGGATAGATGACTTTGTAGACTGGACTGCCCTGACAGGCAGTTGCTGTCAATATAATATAACGGATAATAGTTACTGTCCTAGTTCATCAATGTCTCCTGACTGTGCTTTTTGTTCTATCAGTAGAGATGAATGGAACAATGGTTTAAGGCCTAGTAAAGAAGCTTTTCAGAGGTATATACCATTCTTCTTGCAGGATGAACCTACAACACAATGTAATAGAGGTGGATTAGCAAGTTATTCCAGCGCTGTCAACTATGAGCTCGATTCGGAAGGTCATGCTACTGTTTATGATAGTAATTTCATGGCATATCATACCTCACTAAGTACGTCGCAAGATTTTATTGGCGCTGTAAGATATTCATACGAAATCAGTGATAATATCACAGCCGCCATCAGAGCACATACTGAACTTGACGTGGAAGTTTTTCCCTATTCAGTATTTTATGTATTCTTTGCACAATATTTGAACATGTGGGGTGATACATTTGCATCTCTTGGATATTGTCTTCTCGGTGCTGTAGCTATTAACCTCCTCGCGTCAGGGTTCAACATTTTGACCACATTCGCTGTAATGGTCACTGCGATCATGGTAGTGATCAACATGATGGGAGTGATGTACATCTGGAATATTCCGCTAAACGCTGTATCTTGTGTTAATTTGATCGTATCAATTGGTATCGCAGTTGAATTTTGCAGTCATATTGCTTATGCATTTGCGACTAGCAAACGTCCTAGCTCCGAACGAGTGGAAGACGCGCTTCAAAAAGTGGGTTCCACTATTATAACAGGTATTACTTTGACTAACATTCCTGTTGTGGTATTAGCTTTCTCATACACTGAAATCATAGAAGTATTTTTCTTCAGAATGTTCTTCAGTTTAGTTATTATTGGTTTTTTACATGGAATGATATTTTTCCCCGTATTCTTAACTTATCTTAATAATTTAAAGATTAAATAAATGTTGGTATTACCTATTGAGATAATGTATACTAATAAGGATTAGATCTTGAGTAATTGATTCAGAGATCATTCAGACAACGTGCATAAGTTTTATACCCTATAAAATGTATGCACGTTGTTGATAGGATACTTTTCTGATGTATTGGTTAAATATATTTAAATATTGTTAATTTTAAATAGATATAAGAGAAATAGGAGTGAAATATAACTTAAGAGATATTTTTTGTTTGTTTTATTTATTTATTCGTAGTGTGAATAAGTGCAAGTTTAAGACGATAAATCGTTAAAGGAAGACATTGACTAGAAAATTACACGAATAAAGCCTACTAGTATATAATTTTTATGTACAACACGATATGATTATTTTCGTATTTTTTTATTCTAATAGAATACTTATTTAAATGTAATAGTAAATAGGTACTACGTACTGTAATCACAGAGTACTTAATAGTGCTGTAACTAAGTAATAAAAAATAATAAATTTATTGTTGACATCAAAGCACTATTTACATGAAAAGTTTATCAAATGACACAGGCGAGAGTATAGTAGAATGTCATTAATGAGGATGCGTTACGCAATTACAAAAAGGAGAAGCGTAGCTATACAGCTTCGTAGGTGACATGTTTCTGTTATATTCTCGCCTACGTCGGACAAAAAAATATTTCCATATACAACGTGTTAAGGAAAGGTGTGGTCATCATTTATGGGTCGTTACATACACCTTGAGTTGAGTGTTTATGTAACGGGTCTTGTTAAAGTAAACCTCCTAAAATCATTTAAATAAATATATACACTCAATAGTCAGACACATAGTCCTGACACCACAGTAAGATATGAGTCGTGGGTATGAGGAACTACAAGATACTTTCGGTCTCATAACACCCAGACCCCGAAAGAAATATTTGTGGATCATACAAACATTTGTTTCGGTGCGGTCAAACCGTGGCCTCTCGCTTCACAGCCGGCTACTCGCTTGCTGCGTCACGAATTTATATTCTAATATTAATCATTCGTTTATTACAATCGATAAGATCGATCACAGCAATATAGGTTATTTGCATTGCCTTTGCGCACCTAGTAACTTTGTTTAGCATTTAGTGTTGTCTAAAGTCAAATATCGATATTCTACCCATTCGATACAAAAAATACTTTATATATGTTCTAGCAGTGCAATAGAATTTGGTACTGCGGTGGTGAAATAATTGTGTCGTACATTACACGGTAGGTACCGATTGGTCAAATTTAAGCACATTTGATCAAACCTTTCTCTAACACATAGTATAGGGTACTAAAGCCATGACGTAGTTACATAAAACATCTTAACTTCAACCTATACATACACTCCTTTGCAAAAAAAACGGGCGGGTTTGATTTTTTAACATTATTGGTAATAATTTAGTTCTTCAGAGGTTTTAATAGCCAAACTATGTTACTAGCACTTAATAAAGAGTCTGGGTATGAAAAAAAGTTCATTCCAAATTCAAAACTTTTGTTTTTTAAATTATTAATCCCTTTTTCATTTTGTGACACTTTTCGCGGGTTTGCGGTTAAAAGGTTATCAAGCAACTAAAAGTAACTTTTCGTTATTTTTAGTACAACAATTTATGTTTATCGCATAATTCTGCCTTATTGTGACTTAAAACAGATATCTTTGTGTCTATCGTAATGGCAGAAAAAGCAATGAGAGCTAGTAAAATTATAGCGCTGCTGGAAGAGGGGTGTAGTCAATGTTACGTCTCACAGCGGTTAAACGTGAGTCGTTCAACCGTACAAAGAACCTGGACTCGATACCAAGAGACAGGTTCCGTTCAGAGAAGGCAAGGTTCTGGGAGAAAACGTTGCACACAGCCGCGAGACGATCGCTTTTTAGTGACTCAGGCGCTGAGGAACCGCAAATGCAGTTACATAGACCTCAAAAGAAACCTTGAAGAGGTACGAGGAGCACAAGTTAGCCTATGGACTGTGAGGAGAAGACTTTTAGCTGCTGATATACGTAGTCGACGACCAGCGCGGGCCCCCAAGTTACTCCGTGAGCACCGGATTGCGCGGTTGAGGTTCGCTAGAAATTGCCTATCTTGGACACCAGGTAACTGGAGTAGCGTACTCTTCTCCGATGAGGCTCGAATTTGTCTGCATGGTGAGGACCGACGTCGGCGAGTGTTACGAAGACCAGGGGAACGCTATGCCGATGTGTGTTTTGAAGAAATCACCCCTTATGGTGGAGGGTCCGTTATGTTTTGGGCGGGCGTAACTTCCAACTATCGTACCGAGATAGTATTCATAGAAAATGGCTCACTAAATGCGCATAGGTACATAACAGAAATCCTTTCTCAAAATGCACAACCCGCACTGACTGTAATTGGTGAAGATGCCATTTACATGGACGATAATGCTCGGGCCCACCGTTCTGGCGACGTAGATGCTTATATGCAAGAGGTCGGTATTCGTCGTTTGGATTGGCCAGCGCGGAGCCCCGACCTTAACCCCATTGAGCACGTTTGGGACCTCCTAAAAAGGCGAGTACGATCTGTCCAACCACCTCCACAAAACATCAGAGAGCTTAAACGTGTAATCTCGACTGAGTGGGAACACATTCCACAGGACACCATCAAAAGCCTGGTGGGAAGCATGCCAAGACGATTACATGCCGTAATCGCTGCAAGAGGAGGTCATACTCGTTATTAATTTTTATTTTTTAATGTCTCTTTTATTAAAATACCATAAAAATACTCGTAGTCTTAATTTCATTATACCCATAAAAATGTCCATTTTAACACGGCTCTCTGTTTACATTGACTAAAACACCGATACCAGGATAAAAGTGTTAAAAAACTAGATTCTCATTGATAATAAGAAATTTCTAGTCATCCAAGCTAATGACATACTAAAAATATAATAATATTTACCCATAGAAAAGCTAAGGTAAAGTGTGTGTGTAAGGTGCCCGTTTTTTTTGCAAAGGAGTTTATATGGCTGGTGTTATCAACCAATTAACGGTCACCACATTGGTCAAAGGGCACGGATAGATTAACTGACTATAATAACAGAATTTTAACAACGGAAATGTTTAAAAATAGAAAATAATATGATTTTTATATGTGCATTCCTATTGAACAATATTGTTGTGAGTAAAAAAGTATAAAATATATATTTTTAAAATCCTGTAGGCATTGATGTAAGTTAGGATCGTATTTTTAAATGACTCGTCAGTTCACTTAAATTGAATGACCATGCCCTGTGTTATATTCTTGTCTCACAACAAATGTTCGATTTTTTTTATTGACTAATAGAGGTAAGTAATTTATGAAGAAATTACTTTTTAATTTTATTATTGTACAATTATTATGGAACGCCGAATTTTCGAAATAATGAAGTCTCCTTTATGAAATCTTCTACTTATTAAATTTAGGTTTAAAAACATTTATGGATACCATAAATTAATTAACAACATGTTTAAGCATCTAACACGTGGTTAAGGTAAGCGATATAACAAATGGCTAAACGTAGGATTTCTATTTTTGATAGCTTTTTGTCTGGAGGTAATGTAGGTAGAAGTCTTCTTAAAGATGCGAAAGCAGCGTTGAACGCTTCGACGCGAATTCTTTCGCGGGTGGCGTGGGCAGTGCGGTATTTGAGTGTGGCCCTGCGTCTCCTTCTGCGTTCTTCTCGTGATAAACCAGCGCAAGGTGACCCAGCTCCGCTTGACAGGTATGCTTCTTCAGACAATGCACATGGTTCTAATGATCTATCTCTGAAAAACAAGCAAAGTTTATCAAATATAGGATGTAAAAGCAAGCTGGTGCTAGGGACCCCTTTATATTTGTAACCGACTGAAACGCGACCATCGTGCACACTAGGGCAAATATATATAACTCTGCCATAGTGGCTCTTTATGACCAGCCGTGACTCTTTATGTTAGCCAGTCTATATCCATTAACTTGACAGACATTATTCTGGTCACAATTCAGGTACGCAACGTCTCTCGACCGTTAACATTACACTGGGATTACACACCATCAGATGCAGTGACCTTACGTTTGCCGTACCAAATAAAAAAATGTGAAGATTATAAAGCAAAATCGAATGAAAACTCAGCAAAACGAAGTACGGGTACTTAAAATTTTAATTTAAGGTAACTGTAAAGGCCACGTTATCGTTTCAAGGGCAATGCGGTCTTAAAACTGGAAAAAGGTTTATAAAACGTAAAAATTCACGAATCGTATTTAAAACATCCATTAATAATTGACAATAAAACTTTACGACAATAAACCAGATATGAAGCGAGCAGAGGGCTGATTTGATAGTTGCAGTTTATCAAGGCTACTTAAAATTCGATCTCCTTCGCGTCACGCATCCTACAAACTGAACACGCAGCAAAAATATAATTTTTAGCAAAGTACCTGGTTTGTATTGGTGTTTTAGAGGACTAAAAATTATTTATTAATAATTTGTATTATGAAATCAAAATCAAAATCTTTATTAATCATGTAGGCTAAGAAAGCGCTTATGACGGGTCAAGTACAGAACATTTGTCATTAATAAGACTAACATAGAATTAAGGGAACTTTGGACTAACCGCCGCGCTAAAGGCTGGCAGGAAAAGGCACAGCAACAAGCATGGGAAACGGGAGGGCATCTTTAAGTGAAGGGATTCACGGACTAGGAGGATATGGAAATCAGGACAAGGGCAAGAAGGAGTAGGGTAAGTTAACAAAAAATCTATAAGGGTTTAAAAGGTAGATATATAGTTTCTGTATGCCACCTGTATGTATGTATGTAAGTAGTTCACAATCTTCTCAATAAAGAATAAATGGATTAGGACCATTCTTTCTTTAAATTTACACACTAACAGCTAGTTAATGCTTCATGTTCCGTTAGTGAAGACAGAAAATTATTTATACTTCGTTACTGAGTACAGAAAAATCATAATAAATAGGATCGCCACCTATTACGTCATGGGACGGAATTAAGCTCCACGAAACATGATTGCAGCAATAGTTACATCTCTGCCTACCCCTTCCGGGAAAAAGGCTTTATGTATATAATATTATTAAAAATATGAAAAGTAAATATGTATGGTTTTTAATGGAAAGGTCAGTGCGCGAATCCGTCACAAACTTAACCGTTTCTTTTTGTGACGGAACTGGGAACGGAGTGACGAACGACGAGAGTCACGGCTTCAAATTAACATTAAATAAAGCATTGGATCTCCATCATAATATCTAAGGTATCGATTAACTATCTTATCAATAGATTTATTTTAATACTAACCAACATTCTTTTACATCGTAGGTACCTACGTCGTCTTTCGCAATTAAAATAATCATAAAAAGTATACATTTTTATAGGTTATACCGGCAGATAAATTATAATCGATAAATTAAATTACTTATATTAATTACGAATATGTCTAAAATTCACTGACAATATATACCTATTATTAACGTACGTACCGTACATATTTTTAACGTACGTATACAGTGTTATTTTGACACCCTGTTACTAAATGAAACCACATATTCGTCATCGCCTCTGCTTACCTTATACCAAACATGAGGCTTGAGCTTGTAGTAGTTTTGCCAAAAAACGTGATTTAAGTTTTGAGCCTTTTAAATCACGCTGTACGGTTTTTGCACTTAACTCTATTAAATAAAATGTCACAGCTGACGATGTTATTATAAAACACAAACGCTTAAGAAGGGCAACTTCATACATATGAAAATACGTCTCAGACTCACAAAAACGCTCTCGACACATTCACTGAAAAAGTTGCGACAGTATTACTTAGTTCATTGATAATGACAAAACGTAAAAAAAAATGTGTTTGGGAAATGCACATATCTATAAATAGGTAACACAAATTTGACTAAAAACAAATAATCATTATAAAAGTTACAAGATTCGATTTTACTTAGGATTTTATTACATTTCATAGGGTAATCTAATATTTATTTCAATTCCTAAATTACTATTTTGCGCCGTTTGCCTTCTGTACGCTTGGCGTTTTTATAAATCGGGCACATTAACCTTGACGGTATAAAGCCCGCAATACATGCTGCCGAGTGATGACTAACACCAACGTATAGATAGTATTTTTGGGTATCAGGATAGTATCGTGGGTATCAGCAACTACGAGAGACTTTTGGTCTCACAACACCCAGCCCGGGGTCTGGGTTTGTTTCGGGAAACAAATATTTGTGGTTCACATAAACATTTGTCTCGGTCCAGGGATCGAACCCGCGGCCTTTCGCTTCACAGCCGGCTACTCGATTGGTTTTCGATAAACTTGCCGAACGTCTAGGCACTAGCGCTTGCCTTGTATTAATTTACCTACACTCGTGTTGGCCTAAGCTCGTCCGACATGTATTGCAGGCTTAATGGTAATGTATGTGTGTGTGTCTCATTCATTCGATGACGGGTGTGTATGTTGAGTTTTATATGTGTGTGCGCGCGTATACAGACTGTTTAAAATTAATCTAATGTTAACGGCATTTAATTTGTTAGGAAATATTATTTTTTATTTTGCCTTTAATAAGAAAGTGTCTTAGCTCAAAGTACTTGTATTAACGAACACTACACATGGTTTCATTTAAGTATAGGGTGTCAAAATGACACTGTATACACAAGCTCATGCCTGTTGTAGACAGAGTTGTAATAAGTGTTGCATTCAAGTTTCACTTAGTTTATTTCGCCCCTATGATAGGGGCGGCCTAACGCCATACCGACTACAATTTCTATTTCGATTCTTCGTATTGAAAACTCAAATACAAATTGTTAGAGCCCGACCTGGGATTTGGACCCAGGAACTCATGGTTTCTTAGCCTAAGCAGGCTGTCACTACATAAATAAATGTCAAAATATTATGAACTATGGACACACATGAATTAGTTATTCAGGTTATATGGCATAAATATCTAATGTAAAAAATATATATTGTACACCACAACATACACAGTTGAAATAAAACTAATTTAAACGGATTTTATCGCGGTTTTTTATTAATTTTGATCCTGACGTTTCGAAAGCTTTTCAGCTTTCGTGGTCACGGGGTGGACCCTAGTTCATGAGTCAGTCCCCACTCAATGAGTAATACACAGTAAAAAAAAATAAGAACAATTAGCGGTCTTATCGCTCCTATTGTAGCTATCCTACTAACCTATCTAGGTATATAAATAATTTATCAAAATCTAAATCTATGTCATGGACTTCCATTAATTGTTTAAAGTTAGTAAAGATAAGCTTATGCCTGTATACGTGAACAGCTATGTTGGGTAACTCATGGTTTTTCGGATCGAAAGGCAAACACAAATTTTGTGATTCTGGGATTTCATGTGGCATGTGATTCAGTAGCTCTCAGCTTCTAAATCTAAGACCACTGCCACTAGATCCATTAAACAATAAAACATGCGAAAAGTTAAACCGGTTTCTATTAATTGGTAACTTGCTAATAGTAAGTGCCTTGAATAAAAAAAGTATTTGAAGATGTTGTAAAATTTAAATGCAGCTCTATCACACTAAAACTAAATTATTTATCCAGTACCCACTTCTTTCTTTCTTTCGTTCTGCCTTGCATTAACCCGGGTTAATGGCAGGGTGCGCCTTCCCATAATAATTTGACCGTGGATTTGGTATTATGTGGGACGACGCACCGTCGGACCCCCATAATACGCACCGAGAACCAAGTTTCGCCACTGCCTCGTCCGTTAATTAGCAGAGTGTACCACGTGCAGGTGAGGTTGGCTTTGGGCCTAAGATAGTTGGTGGCCCGTTTACACTCCACATATCCAGTACTTATGACCTACAATTCAATTTATTTTGTAAAAGTTACCGTCTTCTCGGTGCCAAGTTCTCTCTTCCCGTGATCGGTAAGAGAGCTTCACGTGGTTCCGCCAACATGCACGATAATGATCCATCTTCCACGGTGCTTGCCGTTTCCAGCCAGCTCTTCATTCTATAAACAAAAAAGTTAATGTTTCATTATATTAATAAAATAAGATAATTTGTAAATTAATAACATAATAAAATTCATTGATGTCCAACGAAATCTACTTCAAACCAACATGGAATGCAGACGCATTATAGTGCATTTTTATTTAAAAACTACTTATTTGAGTTGACGTTTTCCAAACCTTTGAAGGGAAACCTTTGAAATATTATATTGAAATAATCAACGATTTATATAATATTTACATATTGATATAAATGATTAAGTTATAGATGATAAATTATGCGCATCGAAACCGATGTTTCATTTTCATTCTTCAAATGTTAGATACTGGTTACATTACTTCTATTACTTATCCACATATGCTGGCCTTGACATCAAGTGTATAAACTCTTATTTAACCTGACTAACCGAATATAATGGCTAGAGCGCTTTGTAAGTGGTAGAGACATGCTGTCGACAGTTTTATCTACAGCAGAGTTCCCCAAACTTTTTTGTGTCGTAGACCCCTTGCCATGTTTTTCCGTGTTGGGTAGAAGTAGGGGTACTTACCTGATATTGATTTCTTGTAAATTTCTAACTGTAGTGAAGTTTAGTGTTAAAAACTTAAAGTAAAAACACATATTAATTTATACATTTATACATTTATAAACGTATTTGTCCCACATTCGTATTTATAGAGTGACGAATTGAACAAGTCAGTGCGAGGTAGCGAAGCTCTGAGACTGCGACTCTCAAGTTCAAAATGTATTGCGACCACAAAGCGAATACCAACATTCTACAACTTACAATATTTTATAAACATATATAATAATTTTTTTACTTCATAGGTACTTTTATAAATAATGTATATGTTTTGATATTATAAGATAGTATGATGTAAGTAAATAGGTACCTACTATCAGTGTATGTGTTGAGATCCACTATCGTGGACCCCATTTTCATTTCATTTACCCCCAATTTTTTTTTCGCTGACGTAGACCCCTTGTAGGTTGTCATAGACCCCCAGGGGTCGATATAGACCACTTTGGAAATCACTGATCTACAGCATGAATGGATTGGATCGATCAGGTTGTTACCACTGTCTGACATAAAATTTACGTTAAGTAGCAGCCTGCTGTTGCGTTTCGCACGGTGATTGAGATATCCGGAGGCCCAAATCCCCCTCCATTCCCATATCCCTTAATTCTCACTATCCTTTAAGGTCGGCAACGCAGCCATGAGCCTGCCATGAGGAGCCTTTAGGCACTGTGGATGTTCTTAGGCAGCGAAGATCATTTACCATCAGGTGACACACTTGCTCGTTTGCCGGCCTCTATATAAAAAAGAACAAGGTTTTTCCCTCTACGTTGTTGTTGGCATCGCAGTAAGTTATCGCTGAGAACACCTAAGTAGACATGTCAATTCCTTCTATCCGTATACAATAGTTATGTAAATGTAAACTCTATCGCTATAAATAGTGTTGTATTCAGATCAAAGTATGTATCACTTAGGGGTCTGCTATTATATGCGATATTTCTGTGACCAAAAATGCCCAACCTTTCCTTACTATTTCCTTAGAGACTATCGGGTCACGTTTGTTTTGATTCCTGTGCAAATCAAATTTACCGGCCGCAAGGGTAAAGTGTACTCGATTAATAATACAACACTCGTTCACACCTCACACTAAGCGAGCTCTTTAGGGGATAATAAATCCGTATTTATTCTTTTTATATCGACCCCAGCGACCTGCAACCCTTCACTAATCTAATCAAGTTCGCTAACCGTATCGAATCGATTCTATAGTTTGGGATGTTTTGTAGATAAGTGACAATTTAATATAACGATTTTGAATTTATGTTACGGCTAGTCTACGAATATAAATCTCACTATTGTGAGACTTAAAGTTCTTTCTTAGTTCCTGATACCCACAACGAAGACTTGTATCTTACTGTGGGGTCAGGGCTATGTGTGTGACTGTTGGGTTTATTTTCTATTATAATTTATTGTTTTATTTTAATCTTTAAATGTTTGACAGTCAAATATCCTGGGCCTAGCTACCACATTACCACGCAACCACCTCCGTTAAATGAATAATTGATGTATACCTACTTAATGTCTCTATTTTTCGAGGATAAGTCAATGGCGAAATTTTCGGCGTGATGCGGCGAGTCGCTAATAATAATATCAAATTCATCGTGAAATCATGATAGGAAGGCGGAACTTGGCATGATGGTTGGATTGCGCCACGCAGAAACAAAAATTGACTATTTTTGGTACCCGACAGGCGTCAGCATTAATTTGAAATCCAGTCCATCCCAGTCCGGTCCATCAATAAACAGTTGTCAATATCCAGAGGCGTCTCCTCATATTCTCATTGGTGCAGTGCCTCCACTTAGCCTATGAAACCGCCGAGGGTACAATGCCTTCACCAGATTATTAAAATTCGTATCAAGTTCAAGTTTTGTAAACATAACATCAATGTTTGTGAATTTTAAAATTGGGTTATTTATCAATCAGATATGTTGATTTATTAAATTTAATTTGTTAATTTAACGCCTTAATGGCTAGACGGGTTAATTTGCACAGGTAGACTATGATCTGTATATGGATGTAGGATACAGGAACTCGAAGAATATATGTTTTAAAAAGACATTAACGCGAGCGGAGCCGCGACCTAAAGCTGATATCTCTGTATGTTAGACCCACACTGCAGACTGCTTTGTCTACAACGTGAATTTTTGCATCTCTTTGATGACTCTTCTGTTTTTTTATTTTGCCTGGCGTTAATACCAAGGTCCGTCTTCTGTCATGGTTTGATGGTGGATTTAGTATTATGGTGACCCGCCGTAAACTCAACGCGAAAGAAGCTTCGTCATCGCCTTGTCCGTGATCAGCAGAGGATATGGTGAGAATGGCCTTGGACATAAGATGTTGGTAGCCCACTTATACTACCATTTACAATGATTCTTCCACTAGTTTAACAAATTTATTTTTTTAACAAACATATAACCGACTCAAATAAACTTAACCAATTATTATATCCTTGCTCTCTATCAATTATTACTGACTCAAATTTGGTTAACTTTATTTCAACCTTTTTAGTTTTTTGAGTCGGTTTTATTTTTAGCTTGTTAGCTTTTTGAGTTAGTTTTATTTTACAGTTTTTTTAAATGGTACTATTTTTAATGGAAATATCATCAAAATAAGTCAAGAATGTCGATATTCCGATGTTACATACCCAATTTCACCCCCTAAGGGGTAGAATATTTTCTTGAAATGAATTTTTCGACTATGTTAAGTATACATGCATAAATTAAAAAACAAATATACCTACGTGTTGAATTAATAAAATTTTCCAACTGTTTTTCGTTTCTTGAGGCTCGCAAAGTAGGTTGATTTTATTTTTAGTTATTAGTTAGTGTCTTTTGAGTCTGTTTTGTTTTATCGATTCTGCAGTTTTATTTTTTTCCAACATTGACGCAATTATCTAGAATCAGATGTTCCCGAGAGTGAGTAACCGTGTCCTTACCATCTAAATTAACTTTTCAAGATAGCTTCTTATTTTATAAATATCATAAAGGACATGAGAGATTCAAAGATGAGACGAGATACGTGTAAAAATTAAGTTGGGCTTGGAAAATACAATCTAAGTACAATGCAGCAATGGATTGACAATTTATAATCACCAAAAATAGTATACAATATACTTAAAAATATGTTACTTACCTTTGAGTTTTCTTACACCAACACTTTTAACACATTTGAGATGTTTTAGATAACAAATATTCACAAATAATGCACAAGAATTATTTTCAAAATCACCGCTCTGTTTTCGACGTTGTACTATTTAGATCACCAGCATCCCTCCGTTTATATGTCCTCTGAAAGGGGATGGACCAACCCTCTCGCTCGAGAGGGCGGATCCGAAGTAATCCAAACACATTTTATGAGTACTTACTTCTTTTATATTATTTGTAAATAATAAATACTAGGGTATAAAAAATACCTGAAAGTTATTATATTTTAATAACAATGTAGAAAACAGAAAGTTTTTCAAGACAAAATAATGATGTTAAATAAATTATGAACTTACATTCAGCAAAATATATATGTTCATATGTTATAGACAGGTATTACAGTTTGCACCAAATCCTACCGTAAAAGCTATTAGAAATTTTATGAAAGTTAAATCATATTCAACCACATAAAAGTACAAGTAATAATAAATACCAACAATCAATATATTAAATTATTTTCTAAAGTCACCTTTTAAAATGCGTGCAGGTTGATGTTCATAAGACAGAATTCCACTGAAAATAAATGATACTTCTATTAAAATTGCAAAAGAACACAAATCAAAATGGCATGCTTTATAAGTTTATAGCATGTATTTATAAATTAAAAAGCATATAAGTACATCATTAATATTGTTATTTTTAAATTAAAACATTTGTTAATGTGACTTAGTGTTTTATGTCTGATCCAAATATTATCGCGAACAGATATTATAAAAAAATATTGAACCTTATGGCTACATATTTGGAAGGTGTTTTTAGCCAGTATCATTTTCTGGATCGTGTCACAGCATCTGTTTTTTCGCGCCTTAAGTCGGGATGCAACATCTGGGTTTAGTCTCCGCCCCGCCCATCCCGGGACTCACCAATCCCAAACCGACCCCGCCTATTGATCCGGGGACGCAGGTGTTCCCGGATAATTGATGCGAGGCTATAGAGTAGCTCTACCTAGAGGCAAACAGATCTAATATTCGATTTTATTTTACAGGTTCTTTTCATATTCACATCTAAAATTTAGAAAAAAATAATACTTACTAATGATTTTGAAATAAGCACAATGGTCTGCGTTTTGCTAACTGAATTACTGCTGCATTAAGTGCTATCCAGCCTTGCCCACACTACACGTATTGTGCAGGTCCAGTACTACGATAGAAATTATGCGCATCGGCAATCTTGATGATGAATGATGATAATGATTAAATACCAACCTGTTATACTGGATGAAGTACATATTTTGACTGCGACTGACCTGAACGGGATGGCCATTCATTGTATATTTGTACTAAAAGATAAAAACAATGCCGAATCGCAAATTTTATGTCGTCTTTGTATCTTGTTGTAACAAATAACCGAAAGATATCATTCGGTCTCCATATAGATTACTAACATTTGTTTTAAATTTCTTAGAATATGATAAAACTGTTTTATTTATATATATTTTTTTTCCTGGCTCGGCATCGTAGGTCAGTAAGATTATAATTTATAAAGCATATTATTTAACTTGCCTATATTACACGAGTATTCCTTTCATCATTTACCCAAATAAATTATAATTTAAATTAATGAATCAATAGTGATTATACCTTGGCTGCAATCTAATCAATGCAGTTGATGGACCATCATCACGTGCAACGGGTGGGTAGATAAGACTGAAGTCATTCACTGATTTTGTTTGTCAATCACTGATTTTGTTTGTCAATCTATCTTTTTTAGTAGCTACAATGACGTAAAGAGCAGATTGCTCGCATGATGGTAAGCACTACGCTTGCCCATAAACTTGTGTTTATAGGCAAGCAATATCAAACAAAACCCGGAATCATAAAGCACTGCATTTTTTATTTTATTGAATGACGAGACGAGCAAGGCGCGCCTGATGGTAAGCGCCAAGCCTGCCCATAAACAGAAGCAACACCACATAGAGCTTTGACTTACAAAGAACTGTATGGCACTGAATTGCGCTTGTCACTCCGAGACATAAGGTGTTAAGTCTCATAATGCCCAGTAATTTCACTGGCTTCAATGTCTTTCGAACCGAAACAGCTTGGCGGCGGAAATAGACAAAGCGGTGGTACCAACCTAGACGGTCTCTCGCATACGAGGGACCTACCACCTTGTTGGATACCACCTGCATGGTTTTGGATTACGCTCGTCATCCCTAGACATAAGTTGTTAAGTCTCAAAATCCTTAGTAATTTCACTGGTTTCAATGTATTTCAAACCGAAACACAGCAGTGCTTACACACTGCTGCTATGATTATATAAACTAGCGGCCTTCTATTTAAGCCGTTAAGCAGCACTAGGTAAGCATAGTGGTGTTTCGGTTTCAGGAGTTATGAGACTTAACATTCTATATCTCGGGGTGATGAGTGCAGTCTTTATAATTCATTCAAATGTGGCGTCAAGATGTTATTTATATTCTCGGAAAACTTGTTTTTTAAGATAGTAGTTTTGTGTAATAGGTCCAACTTTAATCAACCGAATTAAACAGAAAAATTAAAACGCAAAATGTATTCAATTTAGTATTTATTTTTAATCTCATAATTTTCTTTTACATTATTATTTTTTAACAGTGACAGCCTCCGTGGCGCAGATTGCGACAGCCTCCGCGGCGCAGCATGCAAGTAGTCGGTTGTGAAGCGTGTGACCGCGGGTTTATTTCCCGTAGTGAATTAAATGTTTGTGTCGGTTCTGGGTGGTTCCTCCCCAGAGGGGTTGACATCAGGCAGGAGACCGGTCATAGAAACTACAGCCGAATCTTTCTGTGACATGTGGGAAGCATGCTGTACCGACTATGTGAGATAAGGGCAGGTTGAAGAAAAAGAAGATTATTTTAACAGTATTATATTATGATTTCTTACGTTTACCCGAATGTTGCACATTGAAATAAAAATTTAAAATAACTTTATAACGGCTTTTTATTTTGGTCCCGACGCGACGTTTCGAAAGGTTTTCAGCCCTCGTGGTCACAGGGTGGACTGTCCACCACCGCGATTTAATCCGTTTAAATTTGTTTCATTTCAGTATTAACTTGTATAATTTATGTACACGACATTCGTAATGAATTCGAACATTCTTTACTTTCAAGTAACAATTACAAACTCCAAAGTCGTAATGTGATCGATTTAAAAGCGCCGTGCACATTTCCATGCTAAGGGCGTGCTTCAAAATTGATTTACTCGGTCACAGTGAAATAATTTATGCAAAGAATCATGTACCGCCCGGGGACATCCTCGCTATTCTGTATTAATGCCATTATAAACAGTTATACGAAACAAATACAATACGGAGTTTGGGAAGGTCACGGCAAAAGCTAATTTCCTTTGTAGCGACATAGCTACACAACATGCGATGTAAATGAAGCTATAATGTTTTTTCAGTCTCGCAAATTGTGTAATTGTTAAGTTTATTGTTGAACTATTATTACATTTGGTAAAGATAAACCAATATAGACTGGCTTATGAACATGTTTTACATTATTTGACTAAACCACGCGATGGTATTTTGAAGTTCAATTACAGTGTTTGTTAGTCATCATAAAAGCATCTATTTTCGAAATACTATCTGACTGTTATATTACAAAACCGCTTTTAGCAATTAGTGCATGTGTAGTGTGTACGCAGAAATGCAATATTTCACCAATAGTGCTAATAAATCACGTTACAAGATGAAAACAATCACAAACGTAGTAGTTAAGACGTAACTACGCCTTTATTAACATTCTGAACGTCATTTGACATCACACAATTGAAATCGTAGTATTCATTACGACTAACTGGTTACACATTTAAATATGCTATTATTTTAGCAGAGTCCGCAACGGGCAAGTGAGTTATCTGCTGGTAAGTGATGAAGGCCCACAATATTAGAAGAATTATAGATACGTGGCCGACATAATAGAAAAGGAATTGGGGATGGGAGGCGTGATTAAGGTTTCCGGGTATCTCACACATCGCACGTAACGCAACAACTTCTCTACATTCGTTTTCTGAAAGTGTCTGAGAAACCATTTCGTACGGTGAGTGAGATATCCGGAAGCCCAAATCCCCTCCCCTTCCCAATCCCTTATTATCCCTTTCCTTTAAGGTCGGCAACGCGCCCATGATTCTTCTGGAGGTGGGCGTATATGAGCGGTGGAGATCACTTGCCATCAGGTGACCCACTTGCTCGTTTGCCGGCCTATGCTATAAAAAAAAAACCATCCCACACTTACGACAGTAGTAACAATCCGGTCGAGACGGTCTATTTCTACTGTAGACTAAACTGTCTACAACGTAACTTTACCACTTTACATTTAATTTTTAATTCGTTTTCTCATATCTCAATTCTAAAGATAAAAGATAATTCCTGATACAATGATATATAACGTCACTAGCTGATATGATCAAAGTATCACCGCCTCGATGGCGCAATTGTTATGTATACACGGTACGACTGTTATAATGAGGTCTCGGGTTTCCCGGGGCGGGTAAAAGTGACATTGGGTTTTTCTATGTCAAATGCTTAGTATCATCCCGGAGTTTGGAATTGTGCCCGGTATGACGATAGGCTCACATCCTATCACATCATGGGACGGAAATAAGTTCGACCAAATGTAGGTGTACTAGTTACTCCTTTGCCTACCCATTCGGGAATACAGGCTTCACTGCGTATTTATGTATGTAACCGAGCATGAATCTACTGGAGTAAGTTCAACGAGTACATATCGATGTCTATAATATATGTCTATGAATTATTATAGAAAGCAATGAACGAAGTTGTACCGTGTACTAGGGAAAGCGGAAAATTAATGCGTCACCATAGCAACCACGCAGTTGTGCCAATAGACTTTTCCATTTTCCATTGAACAACACCGCGATGCCATAAACAACTTTTTCGATTTATATATTTTGACAAATGTACAAGATTTTTGACAATATTTTACCCGAATTCGAATAATCTGTGATAATTTACATTTGGATTAAAATTTTCTTAGGATAAGTGTGGGCATGAAGAAATGGCTTTTAACTTCGACAGCGGACAAGTAAGTGGGAAATGATATTTATGATTGTTTTATTATAGTTCCTCTTGTATGATTTCATATATTGTGGTTAATTCAAAGATCATTTTATATGTGCGACGTGCGTGTATATTTGCGTTCAACTAATTTTGTCACATATCTAGTGTTTTGAGTGGTAGAGCCACGCTGTAGACAATTTTGTCTACAGTATGAATAAGTATCTCACAAAAAACCGACGAACCGACGAAAATTCCGGCTTATTGCTGCGTTTCCTATGATAAGTGAGATAGCCGTAGGCCCAAAGCCTTTTCCCTTTCCCAATCCCTTAATTATTCCTTTCCTTTAAGGTCGGCAACGTGTTCATGGGCGGTAGATTTTACTTAATATCAGATGAGCTACCTGCCCGTTTGCCGGGCAGGTCGGTTTGCCGGCCTGTGCCGAGCAAAAAAGCGTTTTGCTCGCGTCTCCGCTCGCATGTAGGTACATCCTTTTCCGGGATAAAAATTAGCTTATGCCTATCTGTGTGCCAAATTTCATCCGAATGCCTTCAATGCTTAAAGCTTGAGTAATTAACTTAACTCAGAAAAATTACAAACATTCTAACTTTCATAATTATTGTTAATAAAAGTATGATTCAGTGATAGGAATTTTCTGAGTGAGTCTAGATTGAGATCAATCTTTATCAAACGGACGTTGCGTGTAAAAATACTCAAACAGCTTTGTGATATTATTATGTATGTTGATTGGAACATTATGGAACCCTAGGATTTTATATTAAAAATATATTCATATATACATTTATGCGTTTTGTATACAAGCCCCTAAATACATATGAATTCGAATAAATAGATTTTTATAAACCATTTAAGTTATACCTAATGTATGTATTGCGTACATACTCTTAAAACTAATATATTCTACACACTTAAAAAATAGATAATAAAAGAATTTGTAAGCTTACTTATCACTATTACTATAATATCTAATCACGTAAAGATTAGTGCACCTGCAACACTAGTTGCCACCCCTGCCATGTTTTATCGCAAATCGTTTTTTATTTGCGCACAAATTGTAATTCCTTTAATCCAACTCGCATACATCCAATTACATCTTGGACATCTTTAACCGTACATTATATATGCTAAATTCGTCTATAAGTTTTAAGACCGAAGGTTGAAAATCGATAGTTTATGTTCGTTACAAGTGTAGCGGGTCATTCGAATAGGGCCCGGAGGGGTGAGCTTTTTATTCGCCAGCAAATGACAATTTTTCACAACATTGTATGCAATGTTAATCCCTGTTTGACACATATAACTGGTAGTCTTTAGTTAATAGCCCTGGTGTATTTGCGATAAATTGTTTTTTACTATCGTTGTTTTGATTGAAAATGTGAAACTAAGCTCGAGATTACAATGTCTTGTTAATGGAAAATAAAAAAAAAATTACGCCATCTGTGCTTATAATTTTCGTTTTGTTTATAATAAGAGAAAGATTGGTGAAAGTTGTTATAGGTATGGTATATTTATTTTACTTCTTTCTTTCTGTCTGGTGTTATCCCGGCTTAGTGACAGGGTCCGCTTTCTTACTTAAACGCTTCCACTTCACCCGTTCTTGAGCATCCTCTGTAGTGAAACCATTGGCTCTCATGTCTGCATCTATGTTAAGCCAGCGCTTTATGGACCGTCCACGGGATCGTACCCCTGGTACGATCTAGCTCAGGCTAGTTAGTTTATTTCCTTTACAAAATTCAATGTCGTGACGACCAAGGTCAACTTGCTTTACTTCAAATCATTAAGTTTGTGGTTTGGCACTGGGATTATTAATGCCAGTTTTTGTTTTCATTCAAATTGTATACCTGAAATGCTAGCAGGTTATATTTCAGTGACATAGATATACAACAATCTCATGCAGGAAGAAAAATGGACTATCATACGTTTCAATTCTAAAACTGAAAGACGTTCACAATGAGCATACTAATAGCGTAAATGTACATCAAATAATACTGTTATAGAAAGCTAAAATTGGTTTATATAGTACAAAAATAGATTTCCGAAGTCATTACAACGCAGCACAATAAGCCAATGCTAACTATTGAATTGGCATAGATCATTATTCAAAGCACGCAACAAAATGTCAAACTATAGTAAAACCGCCGTGTTTGGTTAAAGTTAAAGAACTTGAACAAAGACGATATAGGAGACTAGTTTTTCTCTCAGTTTCGCCCGCGTGAGTCTTTTCTGGAATAAAAAATAGTTTCTTCATACAAACTTTCACATCCTCTTCGTTATTTTCATCTTCTACTTGCCTTTATCCCACTAGCAGTGGGCCAGCGCATGTTACAGAAAGATTTGGCTTGTAGTTTTTACGACCGCCTGCCTAACGCAAACTCTTTGGTGGAGACAACACACGTACAATCGTAAAAAATACTTGTGGATCACACAAACATATTTCGCTGTGGAAATCGAACCTGCAGCCTCTCGCTTCATCTACGTCACCTTGCTCCCTTTAAAGACTGAATTTTGAAAATGGTTGAAATACGTGCCCCGCTAATTATGTTGGAAGAACATTTATAGGCACTTACCGAGTTTCAAGTGACCAGAAAAGTATTATTTCCTATACAAACCTTCCCATCTGTATTCCTCGCTTTATGGAGGTAATATAAAAAAAATAGTGGTAATGTGCATCATTAAGGGAATACACTGCCAAAACAGCTTCTTAGGTGCAGCAGCAGCGGTTTAGTCTAGGCGTTGATGAATTAGTTATTCAGTCAGGACATATAATGTTATGTGTATAGATAGCGAAGGTAAATTAATTTCGGTATCGATAAATAGTGTGTGATTTGGAACGCAAAATGACCGAGTTCAAGGATACGACGAAACGAAATGCCGTTTTACCTTACATTAGTCATAGACGGAGAAGTCACAGCCAAAAGTTGACAAACTATTTCCATTTACTTGATTGATGACTACTAGTCATGGATGATCAGACAACAAATTGAGATATATTACTGTTTAACCTTTAATGGTATTCAATGAACCTGACATTGACTTTTTACGCTTTAGAGATCGTGATAGGCAAGTAAATTACTACTTGTGACAGTAGGATTGGGAGCGTGCCTATCGCCATACAGGACAACGACTCCAATCACGGGTTTATGAGTGATATTTCATATCGAAAACTCAACACACAAGTTGTGGTTGCCCTCACCGAGGTTTGAACACAAGATCTCTCAGTTTCTCAGCCTAAATACGCTGCCACTAGGCTAGTGAAGCGAAAGTCAGGCGTCAGTTAAAGTTATTGTTATAAGCAGAGGTTAAGGATATTTGTATGTTATATCATTTTGTTTTTAGTGCCTACTAATAAAATGTCAACATATTTTAGTGTCAGTTGCACCATCCGTCGATTTTATTTTTTCATTTGTTGTTCCAGTACTACAAAAAGATATAAATGTCACCAAGAATTGCACGTTATGTTAACTTTAACTGTATCCGACGGATGCTGCACCCACGCTAAATAAAATTATTTTTTTCGTTATATTTTAACAAACTATTTGTATATTAACGATATGACAAAAACTGTGACAAGATAATTCTAAATTATTGCGGACATTTATAATTTAGTCAAATGGGCGAGTGATGAATGGGGTAAATAACAATTTGCAACCCTTTGTTAGTCAAGGGATGATTATAACGCGCTCCTGTAGAGGGGCGATGCCTGATGTGACACCTGATCAATGCACATCGCGTGCGTTGCTCTATTGTTACTATTTTATAAACCTTTAAAATGTCATTGTATGGATGAACATACACTCATCTCCCGCATAGGCCGTAGTCATCGAATTTTAGAATGTGTTGCATGAAAATTATAAGCAACCTCGCACACCTATCCGCGGCGCATGGTCCCAACGCGGTAGTATAATTTTATACAACGAATTTTAAAATTTCTTAACTGCTGCGCGTGCATGTCACGAAGAGTAGATAGATGTATGCACATTCCCCTTTGAAAACATACTGGAAACTACTAGTAGTTGTACCTATATTTCGGCCGTCTTCGTTTGGTTTACGAATTAATTCCACTATGCAAGGATTTCTGACAATCTGCGCTTGGTCGGTCACTTAAGATAAAAGTACAAATAGTCTAATGCCATTTTAGATCCATAATAAAACATCATAAATATATTTGTTTATGTTTCAAAAATAGGCAAAAATAACTGAAACTCATAATTTTTCGTATCGTAGTACCTACTGTACATACTGACATTAGAACAACAGTTTTGCTGAAACTGTACTTCACTGTGGGTTATTATTATTGTATTATTCCAATGCAATTTTTAAATTTTAAATTAATAATTCACGAAGGCAAATGCGGCACGTGCTGGCACCACCACAAACACGTGTCGTCTTTCATCACATGCATAAAACATAATCAGCGATCGCAAAATAACTTTGGTGTTGTTAATGGTTTTTGATATTATATTATTCATTGAAAGTTATGGTGGTAATTTCATAGGTTACATACACATTACAATCATAATTTATTTCAAACAGTATGTATTTTTTCGTAATGTATTTGTTTATTATTTGTTACAGTTCAACAAAGAGTCGACGCCAAAACGACTCGGCAACTGGGAGGTCCCACGGTGGGCGCCAACTCGCCCTCGTCCTTTAGAGATGCGACCTAATCCGAAACCGATATGTGATATAAACGGACATTTCCTACCCGGAGCTCCACGAGGCACGTCACGCTGCTTTGGACACTACACCGGCACTTGGGATTTGCCGAGAAAAATCACACGAAAAGTTGGTAAGTTTAATAGATATCTAATAATGAATTGTTTCGATGGCACAATGTGAGTCCCATATTGATAAAGAGAAAAGGTATGTAAATAAGGACAATAATTTGGAATAACTTGTTTTTTTGCTGGACACTTTACGTAAAAGAAGAATATATTTTATTGTTTCAGAATTGTAAAATTACAGCTAGCATAGAAAAATACCTTCATGAAAATAAAAACGAATGAACACACGTTCGCATTTACGTTTATTACCCAAATGCAAATTGTTTTAGTAGAGCACTCTAACAAACTCATACAGTAACATTCAGTAACCGTCGTCCTTGACGGCGGCCATAAAGCTTCGCCATTTATTTGTCAATATACACGCGAAACACTTCCTGATTCACGTAATGTCGTGTTATCGAGTAGTTGAGCATTTCTCTTTATATATCTCGTTACAGATCTCATAAATACAGGTTAAAAATCGATGAGCTATTAATTCCTATACACCCGTGTCTAATCTATTTAAGATAAGCCGATTTTTATATGAGTATGAATTTGTGTTATAGCTCAAGAATTAACCAAGGAACCGCCGGACTCGAGATTTTCAGATTGGGTGAATCCTCGAATCCAACGGCCTAAGGCGGCTGCTGCGGCGGCGGTAGCGCGCTTGCGCGGTAGTAAACGCTCCAAAGGGGAGAAAGAGGAGGCCTCGACGAAACCACAACGAGAGCAGACTTTTAGAGTAAGTGAATGGGGTGACACGCGGCTTTCAGTCGGGATTTACGCGCGGAACGATGTTGTTTGTTTATGGTGGCGCGCGCTGATACTGAGTCACCTTGAAAGTTACAAGGGGTAAATGTAGCCGAATATGTATTTTTACTATCCGTTATTTTTAGTGTTTATTTTTAGTATTTCACATTGACATCTTTTTGATTTATGTGCACTGATATTTTTTTATTTTCATTTCTTGCAGCCACGTCAATGCCCATATCACAGTCACAAATGCAACCAGGCGAACAAGTGAAAACGTATATTTTAGAATACACATTTACTTTTATGACTTTGTTTTATTTAGTTAGTGATGGTGACTAAAAATATATTTAAAATGTTCGTTTAAATTTTTTACATGTCTGTACAAATAAGGATTCTGGAAAAGAGGAAAATAATCATTCGGAAAATAAAAAGTTCGATAACGATGATGAACATGGACAGCAAAATGAGTGCGTTGATAAATCAAAAGTGAATGAAGATCCCTTGGATTTATATAAAAACAAGGATCCGGTAGATTCAGACGGCCGTGGGCCCTATATCCCTGGATCTTTGACCACACCCGAGAACAGGCATGAAAGTCACGACCTTCTTGTCAAAGACGCTGTAGAACAAATCCACGGGCCACAGGAGCCAAACTCTGACAGGTTCTGGAGGAAAGTTGCTGAGAATGCGAAAAATAATGAAAAAACTCGAGAAGATATGAAATACGAGAAAAAAAGTCAAACGCTAAAATTACCGTACGTAGACGTGACACAAAACTTTCAATTCGCTAAAAACATGCATGTGGGTAATTTGGAGCATCAACCGTTACCAGATACCTTAGGGTACAGGAATATGACCAAAATCGGCGAGCACCGAGACTCAGACATAATAGTCAAACCGTACGCCATAGGGTGGAAAGGCTATGGCGCCTCTGGGCCTACGTGCTGTACTAAAATGCGCGTTCACAGGCCCAAGACTTGCGATCCTAAAAAAAACGATAATGAAAAGGATGACAAACAAAGACCGTCCACTTCAGCTCCCGATCTTGGCGGACAATATAAAAAGCCTATGTCACTTATGGATTTGGCTATATGCTGGGATTTTAGACCCGATGACCCAAAAAGAGAACCAAGACCGCCTAAACATATAGACGGTTCTAATGGGTCGAAAGCTCCAGCAGTTTTCACTATGGTGCACACTCCGAAAAACGAAGTTGAGGAAACAATTGGGCATGCAAATCCTATATTTAATCAAAATCGCATTGCGGAAGATGTTGGACGTCATCCAGTACCATATTTTGAGAAAGATATGACAAAAGAAAAAAGGAAGGACTCGTGTGATGTTCAACATTGTCCGCAA
This sequence comes from Amorpha juglandis, assembly GCA_949126905.1. Classification (NCBI taxonomy): domain Eukaryota; kingdom Metazoa; phylum Arthropoda; class Insecta; order Lepidoptera; family Sphingidae; genus Amorpha; species Amorpha juglandis. The sequence continues at coordinate 9,919,775 of OX421380.1, forward strand.
CATTTTAGTACCAGCGGGAAGACTTCTCGTTCCGGATCGTCGAGCAGAAGAAGTTCTGGCAATACTAAAAAACCACAGTGTGACGGTATTAATGGTTGTGGCACCCCTAGTGAAACCAGCCGTAAAACAACTCACGAAGAGAGACCTGATAAGCTAGAACCTATAAAAGACGCATGGAAAGACTACAGGACAAAAAGTGGATTTGACTTGAATCGGACTCGGCACAGTCTGGAATCTTACGAGAAGACTCCATTGGCACAAGGTAAATTGCACCACAGCTCTCCGAACGAGTCCCAGATATCTAGACGATCTAATAAAGATAGCGATTCTTCTAGCAGCAATACCAAACACAAGCACTGTTTACCTTGCCACGGGGGGAAATCGCCGCCAGAATTAAAGAACAAAGATGATTATAAGTTTGCATTCAAAGCGGGTAACCCGAATTCTGTGCAGAGCGTAAACGGGAGCACTGATTCAAAGAATATAAAAATTCCGAAGATGCGACATCCATACACAAAGAAATCTTACACGATACCTACATTGGCACCTCCTTTTAGTATTTGGCGGGACGCTAACGCGACAGGTTATCCTGAGCATTGGCGGTTGGCAAGCGTCTACCAACACGCGTACAAACCGCCTGAGCAGAGACGTAAGCCGCTCATAGATAGTGTTTATCAATGATAGGGCACTGTATTTTTTGTATTTTTTTTACCACAGATACAGATTTAAGAGACGATTATCTTCAACGCGTGATCACGTTTGCGATTTGATTAAATTCAAATTCAAATCATTTATTCTGCAAATTGGATCATAAATATCACTTTTACATGTCAAAATTCTTTACACTAGTTTATTTTATTTTTTTCTTTTATTCTTTTAGTAAAAGATTTAGTCTGCTCTCTGCGTTACCACAGTCAGACATCGGCTGAACGTCACAATAAAGTACCTATTATAAAAACTACTGTTTATATAAAAAAAGTAAGTACAAGGATGTTTGTCATTATTGCCGTCTTGCCGTCAAAATAGGTAAAACATGTGGAACGTTTGATTTTCATCCATATGGAAGTACTTTCGTCTTCTACTTAGACCTATGTCTGTGGTATTATGTCCCTGGATAGAGTACAACTGGTGAAAGTTTACATTGTCTTTTGCATCGTCTTTCGGAATCTGCCAGAGTACGTTCAGGTACCTATAGATTTTTAATTGAGGCTGCTAGAACCAGAGTGACCTAACTGCATTTTGATGACTTTTGACCTATTTGTATTTTCGTAATTTTAAAATGTTAATCTTGTAGACCAGGCCGGCCTAAAATTGGTAACATCATCTTGACATAGATAGCAAGTCCAGATACAAGTCCATTTCGGCCGTGGTTTAAATTGACGAAAATACAAATAGGTCAAAAGTCATCAAAATGCAGTTAGGCCACTCTGGTTCTAGCAGCCTCAATTCATCTTTGCACGTCTTACTATTATGCGTGAGCTGGTAAATTGGTTGTTTTGATTTGTGTGGCTGTGACACGTCAGCAGTCTTCTTATAGTATTAACAGATGTGATCCGAAACACTACATTGTATTACTAATTATTAAATTTTACTATTTCGTCAATCGTGACTGTCATTTTACTGCACATATTGTTTAATCGTAGTAAAGCCAGGATAAAATTTTACTCAAATAAAAAAGTCGAGTGATATTAAGAACTGTTTATTGGGTCCAATAAATGATGACGATTCACTGTATGACTCACAATTAATAATTTCTTGACTTAGTCATTATCATTGCCACGAACACTTGTTACCGACGTGGCCACAGATTACGGATAATAAACTAGATATCACATACATCGAATTGTGTAGAAACTAAGCAAGCTAATTCTGCTATGTGAACTGACGTCACACGGCATAGATTTTATAGAACACGATGGCGCGTTGCGCTTATTTTTTTTTTATCCTGGCTCGGCAAAGTGACTACGCTGCACCTGATGGTAAGTGTAGCGCAATCCAAGAATAGTGTCGGCCAACGATAAACAATGTGTCCATCGTAGGTCGGCAAGATCATGCCGGCCTGCCAAAGGATCAAGGGGGAGGGGAAGAAAAAAGGGATGGGAACAGGGTTAGGATCAGGGGGCAAGCCGCCTGGGGAGAACCGGATATACACTGGCTGACCCAGGAACGCGACCCACACAAGGTGGGCCACTATGGCAGGTTTTAGCACCAGTGTACGGTGGTCGCTATCAGGTCGGATACAAGTATCCTCCCACCAGCAAGATAGTATCACGCGAAGGAGTGCACATACGAAATCTATTCATTATCCGTGGTCCATGTACGTGGCGGTACGTACGCAGTTTGAATTAGTGTTAAATCTCAGGGCAAAAATCTTTCGTATTCCATAAAGAAAGTGCATTTTTTTATCGTTTCCCACGCCTTGTTGCAGTAGTGAAACCATCCCCTTTCCGATAGATTAGAAACGTTTGTGATCTGATGTCGGTTGACTCCCATAATCATCCAACGGAGCCGTTTCGCTAGTTGTTCGAAAGGTGGATGGCCGCGATACACCTCTTTGTTATCTGAAAAGTTTTTATATTATTAGTTTAATTATAGTACAAGATCCCGGGGAACATTGACCTTCACCCATCTGTTTACCGGATCAAAATAACATTTTAGGGTATAAAATGTGTTGCTGATCACATACCAATAGGGTTGCCTAAAAAATATGGTCAAGGATATGATTAATTAACATTAAAAAAAAATATATATATATTTCCCTGACTTGCTTGCTAAAATATTATTTTCATCCGGTAAACAGATGGGTGAAGGTCAATGTTCCGCGGGATCTTAGACCATTAATATTATGGGAAAATGAAACCAAAGTGAATGAAGTGTGTTTCAAAAAATACATATCCACATGTAATTTAAAAATGGTATAAGAATGATATCAATAAATTTTAAATAAATTCAATTATTTTCATTTTATATGAAACCTTTAATTCTTAAAAATGTTATGCGGATAACTGTCAATAAAGTTAAATAATTAAGTATTTAATTGAACAATAAAATGCGAATTAATAAAATAAAAAAAAATACACCCAATAGTCACGTCTATAGTCCTAACCCCATAGTAAGATACGAGTCTTGTGTCGTGGGTATCAGGAACTACGAGAGACTTTCGGTCTCACAACACCCAGACCCCGAACCAAATATTTGTGGATTACACAAACATTTGTCTCGGTGCGGGGATCGAACCCGCGGCCTCTCGCTTCACAGCCGGCTACTCGCCCGCTGCGCCACAGAGGCTGTCAAATAATAATAGTAGTATTAATCGTTGTGTGAGTAATAGAGCCACGCTATAGACAGTTTTGACTACAGCATGAATGGGCCGGCGCGACTGATATAGTTGAATTGATCATTTTATGACATAGTCGATATTAACATGTGGTCAAACTATGATTAGAAATTACTACACGTTGCACCTTTAATATCAATAATATGGTCAGTGATATTAAAACGCATTGGCTTTTCCAGAACAACTGAATATATAATTTATATTTTGTTACACCTTACAAGTTTAGCCATAGAACAAAATAAGAAGTAATATGTGACTGTCATGAAATGCGAAAATTTCATTTTCAATTTAAATTCTACGATCTAATCACGATATATCTAAAGTTACATTTATTGGTAAATACTCAGTGAAATGATTGATTGACATACAAATTTTCTGCCGCCAAGCAACAGTGTATAAACACTGTTATTATTCGGTTTGAAGGACATTGAAGCTAGTGTAATTACTGGGCATTATGAGACTTAACATCTTACATCTCGGAGTGACGAGCGTAGTTCAGTGCCATGCAGTGCTTTGTAATTCAAATTTCCATGTGGTGTTGCTTCTGTTTATGGGCAGGCGTAGCGCTTACAATCAGGCGAGCGCCTTGCTCGTCTCGTCATTCAATTAAATAAAAAAAATGTATTGATGACGACTTACCATAATCATCACATATCTCCGGTAAAAGAAAGAGGTTGATAGGCGTACCACAATGTTCAACACTGTATCCTTTACACACACTGTCCACGTTCAAACCATTCTTATTGGTGTCGCTGTACATGTACATTCCCGAATTTAACTGTAAATTTGACCTCTGGAATACTTTTCTGTAAATAAAATTCAAATCTTTTTAACGTCTTTTTATTAGCTTCACAGTTTTATTACAATAACATGTTCTTTTTTCTACAAATTTTTTTTCTTTCTATTTTTTAGTTGGATTTTCTATAAATTTATTTTTGTTTTTTTTATTTTACTATTTTGTATTACTATCTCTTTTCTGTTATATTGCTTTATTTTGATATACAATTTACTGGCCTTCAAAAGTTATTTGATGGGTAAATAGATATTAGATAGTAGATCCCTCGTATACTACAGGCTGTTTAGGTTGGTATCATTGCTTTGCCTACTTGTGCCGTCAAGCAGCAGTGTGTAAGGACATTTAAGCCATTGAAATTACTGGGCATTATGATACTTAGCATCTTAAGTCTCGAGCTGAAGAGCGCTGACCAGTGGCCATGTAATGCTCAATAATACAAAGTGGTGTTATGTTCATACCTTACATAAAAAAAACTTGTTTATAAACCGCCCTGCGTTCAAATTCCATATCGGAACAATTTGTGTTTGACTTCCCGTAAATCAAAAAGAAATATAACCAATTATGCGATAAAGAAAAGTGTTTAAATATAAAACATTGTTAAACATAATATAATAGAATAATTGTATGCAAATATTTCAACCCACGTCGAGTAAAATTTGAGATATTAATTTTATTTTGCTAAGTTCATTATGTAACTGAATGAATTTGAAATTTAAATCAATAAATTAAAGTTACATTTTGCATAATCGTCCACGGGGAATGTTTTATTTATGATTTTTAGAAGAATTACAGAACCTACTTAAAACTAATGAATTTAAAAAAAAAAATTAATATCTCCATTTTTACTCAATGTGGGTTGAAATGTTATTATTGCATATTTGCATCCATTTATTATATATAAAAAATAATATATAGATAAAAAAAATTGGACAACTATTTTATTACATGTCAGGTGTGGGGTTCGAACCCACGCTCCCTCTCGGGAACCAGAGCTTAAATCTGGCGCCTTAGACCACTCGGCCAACCTGACTTACGCAATTGAAGTGAAATAAAGGTACCGATAATTTATACCCAGTATGGCAACAGACCCACCCTTTATCACACGATGGAACGGAACTAAACTCTGAGAGCTATGGATGTTCTAGTCGCATCTCTGTTTACCCCTCGGGGATAAGTATGATGTGTTACTTAGTTATATTTTTTAATATTGTATTTGAGAGAGATTTAATTATACAGTCAATATTATATTATACGCCATTCAAATTTGATGGAGGGTGATTGTCAAATGACAAAAAAGATCCACGACACGATTCGAGACGTCACCGGCTACTATGAATGTCACGTGGTGTAGGCGAGAGAGGGAGATAACCAGATATTTCCACTACGCACCCAGCTTTGCTTATAAATATTATATAAGGCCTAATTTTTTTAATCTATTTTGATACTGTTTTCAAAATAGGGTTATTTATTGAACTAATAACTTGTAATACTAAATTGTATAAATCCAAGGAGACGCAAATATCCTGTTTACGAGTACAAGTATTGATAGTTGAATATTCTTGTGATTGGTAGATAAATGTATTATGTTAAAATATGAAACGAAAAGCCGATGGTTTGTTTCCTACATCGAGCCAAATGTTTATTTTAGCCAAATTACAACTATTTGGATCCGTTCTGGGTGTTGTGGGACCGTAAATCCTTCGTAGATACAGGTTAACCTAGCGTGGGGTCATGATTGACTGTTGGGTGTATTTATTTATTGAAATAAAACGAATTTAAACGGATTTCCACGAGGTAGACCACAGAGGCTAAAATGCTTTCGAAACGTCAGGACCAAAATTAAATACAAAACCACGATAAAATCCGTTTAAATTAGTTTCATTTCAAGATGGATGTACCTATAAAGGTCCTGCATAGTTGTAACCGCTTCAGGAGTGAAGTCCTCCAGTTGGCATTTATTATGTAAAAGTAGTAAGTGCGGGTGACATTCTCCAACATTGGTCGATTCAGTACTGTCCTGATTTGTGACTGAGCTTGATGCAGACAGTGATGGCTTCAACATCTCCGCTGCTTGTATGTATCTGAAATATAATTGAAAATAAATCAATTTATTTTGCAAACACGGGTATAATGCTAGGTTTTACTAGGTGCTGGTGGTAGGTGGTAGGATATTTATATCCGTCGCGATAGCATCCACTGTACACATGCTGTTAAAAACTGAAAAAAAAAATCAGCGACCTCCGACAAACAATGAGTTTATGGGTGGGCACCAGAATCATGCCTGCTCATATAAATTATTCATCACACTCCGAAGAAAGCAGAATCAAATCAGGAGGCTTGCGACAGGACAGCTTGATGACCAATACAGGCACAGGGATACAAGCTGGTAGGTCCCTCGTATGCGAGAGGCCGTCTGGGTTGGTGCCACCGCTTGTCTATTTCTGCCACCAAGCAACAGTGTGTAAGCACTGTTGTGTTTGGGTTTGAAGGATATTGAAGCCAGTGAAATTACTCGGAATTATGAGACTTAACATTTTATGTCTTGGGGTGATGAGTGCAGATCAGTGCCATGCAGTGCTTTGTAATTCAAAGTTCTGTGTGGTGTTGCTTCTGTTTATGGGCAGGCGTGGCGCTTTCTATCATTAGTCATTTAATCAAATAAAAAATATATCAAAAAATCATCATTACCTCAAGAAATTATAATCGGTGAACCAATCCTGTACTGTGATGAGCACATGACATATTGCCATCAGATACGACGCTATTTGGAGACAGTCGACGGTCATCACGTGGGAGCTTCGCGCCGATAACGGATTGGTATAGGACTCCTTGATGAGCGACGGTGACCATAATGCCTGACAATCTAAGAGTATCACACGATCGTTGGTCACATACATGTCCACTCCTGTAAAATTATGGGATTTATTGATTAGAACTTACAGATTATTGTTAATTTATCCTACTCCTTCCTGACCTTGTCCCGATTACCATCCTCTACCCTAGTCCGTGAATCCCTACATGTAAGGATCCCCTCCCTCCCTTTTCCCATGTTTGTTGCTGTCCCTTTTCCTGACGCGCGGCGGTTATTACAAAGTTCCCATAATTTTAAGTTAGTCTTATTAATGACAAATGTTTTGTACTTGACCTGTCAAAAGCGCTTTCTTAGTCTACATGACGTATAAAGATTTTGATTTGACAGAATACTTTACAGATACAATACGCGCGAAATAACTTAGCCTACTTGAAGATAATTACAATCGCAGCTATTGTTCGAGACTAAAGGGCGACGACAGGTGTAAAGGGCGGGTGGAGTGACTAAGTTCACTGTTGCTAAGTTATATTGCGCGTTTGTATATATTTTTTTAACACTCAACCGTCACACAAATAGACCTAACCAACCTTGGGTATCAGAAATTACGAAGGACTTGCCGTCTCATAACACCCATATCCAAAACGAATATTTGTGGATTACACAAACATTTGTCTCGGTGCGGGAATCGAATAGCTTCTCACTTCGCCTCCGGATACTCATCCACTGCGCAATGGAGGCTGTCAATGACAAGAACAATACGCGCGAAATTTTGCCGGCCTATAATTAGTCACAAGCCACGTCAAAGCTATTGTTTTCTTACACTAAAAAGGTAACTAGGAGGCGTGGAAGGCGGGTAAAGTGATTATTTGTTCACATTATCATACAAGAACCTAGCTTAGTACATAAAATATATGTAGGTGTGTTCAGGTATCCGTTTGATTTTTTAAGGTGATTAAAAAGCAAATATACCTTTAGTACAATGAACTCCTTTCTCGATATGTTCCAAATTCTGCATTTTGAATTTGAACTTGTTTGATGTTCTCTGTTGAGATGAGTCAGTTTCAACGAAATCAAGTGCTTCCATTTGACATTCTATGCCTGCTACATCATTGCCTTCAAATGTGTTTTGTCCTGGCATTTCATGGGAATGTAATATTTGAGAGCACAACCTCTGATCATGTTTACTCTGTGCTATGATATTCATTACCATTGATTTTCCAACACCCTGTGTGCCTGTAAAAGTGGAAACCATAATTTTATATCCTGTAAATAAGCAATATCTTGATTATAAATTGGTTTAATATACGTGTTATAAACACGTGTTTTATCTGGTTATAAACAGTATGTAACAAAAACCCTGTTGGCCTTTATTGGGTCGTGAAGATAGGATCAGACATATAGGCAGCACAATAAAAGTTAAATTAAAATAATAATAAACAAAAGCGAGATATTATTCTTCACAGGTAGCTTACAAAAATGGACACATTTTAGAAAATGTTATTTACATCTGAATTTCTAACCAGCACATTCTAGACATTTCAGTACAAAGCGGCCCGAGTCTAAGTTTAAGAGACGCCGCCGCACAAGCGACAAGCCCTTATGAGATTGCCGCCTTCCACCAGCAAACCATTTAGTCACCCGCAAATATTGATTCCATACGGACATATCTATTGCATTAAGAAATTAGGTTACCGTTGCAAGTGATTTGGTTTGTGTACGATGTCTTACTCAAACTAGGAATATTTTAATAGGTTAATGTGTCTCGGGACACTACTGCACGTATGTTACAAGGAGCGCTTTTCTACACCGAGAAATATAGCGTTACCGCCACCAATGGCATTTTAACGTCTGCACGTTCGTATGTTCGATACTGGCAGTGTGTACAGTCGTGACCAACAGCGTGCTGATGCAGCAAGGCTAAGAGTGCACGACAACATCTAAGAACAAATCCTTGACATGTTTATGGAAGGTGCTACACAAAGCACGCGATCTGGACGTGGACTCGAAGTAAACCACATGCGTGTTTGAAGATTTCTTAAAGATGATAGCCAACAACTACAACAACAACTACAATATATTTATATTTTTTCTAAAAATATTAAAATAAATAAAGAATAAATAAAAGAAAGAGCGTGGGGTGATTTTTAAGATATTATTTAAATGATAATCCTTCTACTTATATCTGTCAATAAAATATTTATAACTATTGACACCATGAACCTCACGCTATTTTTACAATAAAATGCAATATTTTCTTCGAATTTTTTAATATTTATTTTCTATTTTTTTTGTAGGTTTTTTAAACTTTTATTTATTTTATCCTGGAAATATGAGAAAGTGTTTCATATGGGCAGAGCATCAAGCAAAACCTAGTAATGTATAGGTGCATAATCACAATTTAATTATGCATATATATGACACACTAGGTATCTCTGATTTACCACAAACATACATTTTGTACTTACCTATAATTCCAACAACTAAGTAATTAGTGCTTGAATCATGCAGGAACTCTAGTGCTGCATTGTTAAATTCTAGATCTTCATCAAGTAGCTTGACAGGTTCAGTCATATATTTTAATGGATGTCCTAATTTCTCTGAAATTTGATAATATACCTATTAATAAAGAAATATATATTTTTATTTAATAGATCTTACATACTAGCCAATAAATTATTCCCAACTCACTGACATAACGCCCATATTATCTTATGTCATTTAGGGACTACAAGAGTTTTAGTCTCATTACAGTCAGACTCGTCACAAATATTTGTGGCTTACATTTATGTTACTGAGGGGGGTCACAACTGCAGACTGTCGATCCATTTCATAGTAAGCTGGCCAACTGCGAAATTACTACTTTTATACATGAGCTTTACCTTTATACTTTCCGCCATGTTAGTGGTCCGTTTACGACAGGTTCGAACGTGTTTCGCGTTGAATTGTTTTACGTACGTTGTATTTTATTGATAACCTTAAACTATGTCACTCAAAAGTGCATGCAAACTTGCACCCCGACTTACGCGAATTCGACTTACACGGTTATAGCTCGGTCCCACCTATCGCGTAAGCCCGGGGTATTACTGTATCTGTTTAAAAATGATTTAAGTTTATCAAAATTATTGTAAAAGCCTTCGTGGTGTAGTGGGCCAGTAGCCGGTTGCGAAGTGAGAGGCTGTGTGTTCACGTTTGTGTGATCCATAAATATGTGTTATTTTCTGGGTTGTAGGACCGCCAGTACTGCATAGTTCCTGATACCCACAATACAAATTAATCTAGTGTGGGGTCAGCACTATGTGTGTCTCTCTTGTGTGTAACTATTATTTTAATAGAAACTATTATATTTTATTCCACGCTGCTATCCTTGTGAAATTATTAACGGTAGGCAGCGGCTTGGCTGTGCCCCTGGCATTGCCATTGTCCATGAGCGGCGGTGACCGCTTACCATCAGGCGGGCCGCTTGCTCGTCTGCCTATCAAGGCAATAAAAAAAAATAAAAAAAATCACTTAGAGTACAATCACATACTATATCTGTATTATGAATAAAGATTCATTTGAACAGGTCTTCATCATGTAGTATTTGAAGGTATGAATACCTGTTATTTGTTTATTAATAAACCAACTCAACAAACAACCATGGCCCATGCAACTCAGTCGAAACGTCGTGTAATAAATAAATAATAGGTATTCATACCTTTAAACACTGCACAATTAAGACCCGTATAAATAAATAATGATTATAATAAGTATACAAATTGAGAAAACCAAAAATCACATATCTGTGTCAGCGGTACTGTGGCTAAGAGTGCAGTGCGTACATGCATCAGAGATGTCACACAAACACACACGGGAACATGCACACTTGCACAAACACAAGTATTCCAAAAATGTATCTGTTTAGTTTTAAATTTGGAACAATATCAAACAACTTCACCTATATTCTTCTTATCTTTATTTTCATTTTGTGCTATTTTACATGGATGAAGTCCTTCACCATCTGAGGTTGGAGTCTTAAGTGATTTTGGACTGTGAGGTCGATCTTCTTTAGGTGCACTTTGTTCTCTTGTCTTTAGGATTATTGTTGGTTGTGCTGGTTGCTTTTCCTTCTCTTTCTCTTTTGATTGCTCTTTTGTTGTATCCCGTTCAGACTTTAAGATCATTGGTCTTCTTGGTGTAGTGGTTTCCTGAAATATATTAGACCTTTTTATAGTATACTTTATTTTGAAAAGATAGTTTTATATTTTTAAATACAATGTAAACAAATCAGCCCTGTCTTATATACTTTTCTACTCAGTAGGAAAGTATATCCTCTCAGTAGAGGAGGCTGATTTAGTATTACTTAATAAATTTGATAGTGGTAGAGCCTTGCTGTAGACAAAGGGATGGCTCAATGAAGTTGTGTCCACTGTCTCAAAGAAAACTGATGTGAATTAAGATTTATTGCGTTTCATTTGGTGAGTGAGATACCCGGAGGCTAAATACCACCTCTCCCTCCCAATTCTTTAATTTTTCCTTCCCTATGAGTTCAGCAATGTGTCTATGCTTCATAAGATATTGATATCTACCCTTGAGGGTATACATGGCTGTTAGATATCACTTTGTTACAAATTTTTAGTTTTTTTTTTATGGAATTAAAAAGCAAGTAAGTAAGTTAAGCAGCGATAGCTCAGGAGGAGTAGTATGGACTGTCGAGACGAAAGTCGCGGGTTCGAAACCAGCCCTAAAAGCATACACAGCTTTGTTTTTTCTAAGTCAAGTGTATATTAATTGTTAATTATCGCTTGCTTTAACGGTGAAGTAAACATCGCGAGGAAACCTGCATACGTGAGAGCTCGATAAGATTTTTCGAAGGTACTTATGTGAAGTCTGCTAACCCGTATTAGGTCAGCGTGGTGGACTAAGGCCTAATCCCTCTCATTCAGTAGAGGAGGCCCGTGCCCAGCAGTGGGACGTATATAATACAGGGCTAGTATAATAATTATTTTTTAAGAAATTAAACAGATACTTACTTTAGGAACAAATATTTTTTTTTTCTTATCTGTCATTTTTCTATGTTTTCCTAAAACTAAATTTTAGGAAATAAAGTATGTACCGTAATACGAATTTAACAGTTTACAACACAGACTAATGTAGTGTCAGTTTACAAATATTGTTATAGAAATACGAGTCTCATGAATATTCAAAATAAACCAAATGATTCCAAAACATGTCAGCCAGGGTTGCCAACTGTTTGAAAACTTTTCCCCTAAAGCAATTTCAAAACCCACTAAATTCAACACTAATTCAAAGTAAAACCCCCTGACGGTGACACAAGTATATCATTTTCAATATAATGACATAAATTAGAATAGTTATTCAGTTAGGGGTGCTCGATATCTATCGGATGTAGCTAAAAAAAAAAAAAAAACAACATCAAATACCAGAATAAGTATTGAATGTTGTTTTTTTTTAGCTATTCGTATTATTTTTGTTTTTTCCTTCCTACAATTCGATATATCGATAGAATAGAAGTATGGAGAGTAGAGCAATTAAAAAAAATTCAATAAAAATTTTACCCCTAAAAATACCCCCAAAAAATTACTCCCCCTAAAAAACTCCCTGTCGAGATTTTTTCCCCCTAAATTTAGGGGGAAAACCCCCAAGTTGGCAACGCTGATGTCAGCTTAGGGATTAACAGCGGGATGACTGCTTAAGATAATATCGATATATTGCTTTATCGATACTTTTCAATATATCATTTTATTAAAAAGGATTTTCAAAAAGGATTCCATGAAATGTAGACTACAAATATTATAGAATGATATAAAATTTCATCCAAATGTTAAGCCGCTATATCAATATTTTATATAACTAATCGATAGTGATTTTTTAAAATATTCTAAGCAATATTCATACTTTTACACTTTCGAAATGCTTATGACAGTAACGTCAACTAGTGGCAATGATTAAAGACTAATGCTGATCTGCATAAAGTTAATTATACAAAAACAAAAAAAATCGATGTTGATTTACCCAAATGTAATCAAACTCAAATGTAATGTATCCCATCTAATCATATGTATGAATACAACTATGTATAAATATTGATTTACATAAACTTTCAATGTTCATCATCATTGATGTCTATTATATAAATCAATTTAAAGGATATTCAACAATATCAACCTTGTACAGGACAAACTCAAATTTATACGAGTTTAAAAAAATATGTAAAGTGTGCAATCTACTACACTATCAGGAAAGTATAACAGTGCTGCCAACTTAGTTACAGGGTGTAGTGGTAAATCGGTTTACATTTTTAATAGATAGTTTTAATAATTTTTGTCATTTTGATATCGAAAAATCGAATAAACCAAAAAAAATAATGTATTCATGTTCAGCACTATTTTCGTATATTCAAAACACAATACACTTTTAAATAAATTATTATAATAACACATTAAGTGGCCGTAAAGAACGTGAAAAAAAACTGCTTGTTGGTGAATCAGGCGAGAGAACGTCAGAAAAGAGCACGAGAGGCAGAATCATACCGCGAAACCGCAAACCGCATTTATACCGCGAAAATGAGATTTTTCTAGAATATGCCATTAATTTTGAAACTTCCCAGAAAAATTTGGAGTCAAAACAGTGCAATTTATGTCATCGTTGATGGTTTGATTTAGATTATGAAAAACTGTCTAAAAAATTATTACTCGTTAGAAAAACTACGCGAGCCCTCACAAAGCTCAGCTGTTTGCTAGTCTAATTACTTCCCTTCATTTTGAGGGTTTGGCAAATAAGATTTGGCAATACTATGGGCAATTTGTCAGCCATTGTCAATTTGTCATCTAGACAGCTGACTGTGCAATAATAAAATTTGACGCAGGTGTCGGTACAAAGACTTTATATTTTGAAAATTAAAATGGGTTCATCATATAATTTACTTTTTATATCCTTGTGTTTTTCTTTTATATTGATTTCAACAAGTGCTGCGGATGTTTGTGTACAAAAAAGTGCGTGTGTATGTGAGTTCTCTAATGGCACTGGAATAGACTTGACTCCGACTAATAAATCTACATTTTACACGGCGCAAACATTTGAATATAAAAAGGAAGGCGCAGAAATTTTATTAAGCACATACTACTATCATCCTTGTTATGATATATTGTTTAAGTCTAACACAACCATAAACAATACGTGCACGGATCCACTTACGGTAAGCCTTGCAATCAAGTTTCCTTTAATTGTCGATTACCCCATCTCAACTCAAAACATTTAATTCACTTTTTAATCTAAAATTCTATAGATGTCTGAATTTCGTAATGTATCATTACCTTATTATGGAATTCCAATTGAATCCGAAAAGTTGTTAGACTTGTTTCGATTTACGAGATTAAGAACCGGTTAGTAATTAAAAACATGCTTTTTATGTATTTGATCAGTGAAGCCCTTCAATTATGTTTTTTTTTGTGGTAAAATGTTAGTTGTTGCAATATTGTATTATGAAAAATATAATTTTTGTGATCAATGTAGTGGAAAATAGAATATTCATTTAGTAGTATTATCCTCCTTGTAAAGGTATTCAGTGACAGTCAATCTGCTTGGCAAACAGTGTATAGGTTAATTATATACTGAGCTGTGAAAGCGCTCCTAGTGGATTCATCTCATCTAATCTCAGCCTATTGTCTATTAAAAAATACTACTTCATTATAGGTAGATTTTCAATAACCAGCAAATTTTTTTTATAAGTTTGATCCTATTGTCTGCTTGTGGCATCAAAGTGCTTAATAAAAATAGACAGATTTTAGCTATGTTTAGAGAAGATCTGATTAGAGATTCTAATTTACTATTTATAAATTAGAATCAATTCAGTATAGTGACAACATAATCATGGGAGTAGGAAGATTGTTTTTATTAAAATTCCTATTCTTATCAGTTAATTTCATTCAGAGTATGTATATGATTTTAATTTTATCTAACTACAAAGTCACTTTCACTATGTCACAAATATAATTTTGCTTGCATGTGCTTTAGGCTGAAGATAATTTTCAATCTAAAGCACATGTGTACATTATGTGTATATTAAATTTTAAAATTATTAAAGCTTCACTAAACTTCACTAGCTACACATTTGTTAAAACGTGGGTAATGAAGAACAACAGTGCCAAAACACTGCTTACTGGCTTCAAAACCCTTTAAAATAAAAATCATTAGTGCCAACACACTGCTTACTGGCTTCAAAATCCTTTAAATTGAAAAACAACTGTGTTAACACATTGTTCAATTGCTTCAAAATCCCTCAAATTGAAAATAATGCCGATACACTGCTCACTAGCTTCAAAATTTCAGAATTCATTGACTATTTCATCAATCCTATGATTTGGTCACAACATATACATTTATACTAGGTAATTTTAAGAGTTTATCATACATATGTAGTTGTATGTTTAAGGAAACAAATGAGTAATACAACAATTGTATTAGTACGGTCTGAGTTTTCCTGACTGCATTTATTTACATACTTTAAATGTTTACGTAGGTAGGTTATTATTTTTTTTTTTTTAACATGGCTTGGCAAAGTGACTCCACTACACCTGCTGGTAAGTGTAGCGCAATCCAAGAATGGTGTCGACCAACGATAAACAATGTGTCCATAGTAGGTCGGCAAGATCATGCTGGCCGGCCAAAGGGCCAACAGGGAGGGGAAGGAAAAAGGGATGGGAAAAGGGTTAACATCAGGGGGCAAGCCCCCTGGGGAGAACCGGATATACACTGGCTGGCCCTGGAACGCAACCCACACGAGGTAGGCCACTATGGCAGGTTTTAGCACCAGTGTACGGCGGTCGCTATCCGGTCGGATACAAGTATCCTCCCACCAGCATAAATGAAAGTATGCTCTCTACCATACTTCCAAAATGACTTGGCTAGGCTGAAGTTAGTTACGAGCGATGTTGCGGTTATTGTGAGACTATGGGAAGGGTGGCATATATGAGGAGGTAAAGTCACAAACTTCAGTCTGGCTAAGAAATTTTGCACGGTTTTTTTCATTTCTTGAATGACAAGACGAGCAAGGCGCTCGCCTGATGGTAAGCGAAACGCCTGCCCATATACAGAAGCAACACCACACAGAATTTTGAAATACAAAGCACTGCATAGCACTGATTGCGCTCGTCACCCCGAGATATAAGACGTTAAGGCTCATAATAATACCCAGTAATTTCACTGGCTTCAATCTCTTTCAAACTGAAACACAACAGTACTTACACACTGTTCCTTGGCGGTAGAAATAGACAGTGGTACCAACCCAGACGGCCTTTCGCATAAGAGGGACCTACCACCTTGTAAATTGTTTATTTTGCGCGTATTGTATAATTGTAAAAAAAGAGATGCTAATAATCTTTAGAAAAATATAACTACATACTGACATAAATGCACTTTTATAATATTGTGTCAAAATGTTATCCATCGATTTTAATTAACAAACTCTTCAAGCATTCTTGTATGCCACCTGTTCAAATATTCATTTTCCCTAATTTTAATAATATGTAATAAAAACAGCTTTTAAGAAATTGGTTATTATAACACGTTGGGTGGTGTACACCAGATATTCCATACTGTATTTTTTTTTAATACTATGAATCATATATTTATAAAATTACATTTGCTCAAAATTGTTTGAATTATGTCAGAGCTACTTTTTTGCCTTTCTATATTTTTCGTAGTATTTTTTTGTTCAAAAGTTTCATAACTAGCTTTTCCCCGCGGATTCCTCCGCGTAAATTTCTTTATCCAGAAAATCCTATTATTCCTTATTTTAAATTGTAGATTTTAGGTAATCACTTTTTCTTTTATTGGAATACACCCACGAAGTTTCAAGTTGAAATGACACATTCGACGAGTTGCATTCGTATTAAATAGACGCGTAGTGCTCATAATTATTAATATTGTGACGGTGCGCTAGTTTTAATCGCCGATAAGAATATTGTTTACTTCATCGACTGGGCCTCGAGGCCCAGCCGTACGCGCGGTTTTGAACCTTATGCACTATGGATCAAGATTTAATATCGAATGATGGCAGGTGCTCATATCGGAATAGTGATATTGTAGAACGAGAGATAATTATAAATAACGAAGATGGTGGTGAGCAAGTTATTGAGGAAGAAGAGATGGCCAACATATATAACAGAACGCAAAAAAGAGGACGGGAAGAAGAAGACTCTGAACCTTGGGAGGAAGTTAGAAAAAAAAGAAACAGAATGAAGGAAAGTAGAGGTAACACTGAATTAATTGTAACTACATCTGAAAAGTTTCCGAAACAATTTGCCTTAGCGAAATTATTTAATGACCAAGATATTAACAACATATCTAAAGTAAAATACATACATCCCTATAAAATCGCTGTAGAATTTAATGATGAAGCCAGTGCCGAGGAGCTGGCTAATTGTCAGCATTTTATCGATTTAGGATGGAGATTTCAACGACCTTATGAAGTAGGGTTGTCATACGGAGTCATAAAAAACATCGAGGTAGAATTGTCGGAACAAGAACTACTGAAAGCTATAAAAGTAATTGATGCCGAAGTAGCTACGGTAAAACGTCTTAAGCGAAGAACTAGTGGAGAACCGGGTTGGGTAGATAGCGAATCGGTGCGGATTGGAATTAAAGGATCATCTTTACCTACCTGTTTATACATATTTGAACTAAAAGTAAACATCGAACCTTATGTATTCCCGGTGACGCAATGCTCTCGCTGTTGGAGATTCGGACACAATCACAAAACGTGTTCTTCGAAGAGAGTATATTGCCCCAAATGTGGTGGAAAGCATGAGAACTGTGAGACCACTACCTACAAATGCATTAACTGTACAAATGATCATATAGCATTGAATAAAACCTGCCCAGTTTACTTGAGGGAAAAGAAATTAAGAGAGATAATGTCAGAATTTAACGTATCTTATAGAAGAGCAAAAACTATGTACGTCCATCCTGAAACTCCCAATCACACCACAGTTTCACCAAATGCAAACCAAACCCAGACTCCTATTTACTCACACACGATACAACCTCACACTAATTCGGTGCTACTAGTTCAGGAGACACCAAGCTATGCTCAAGTGGCATCTACCTCAAAATCATCAGCAGATAGGATTTCAACACAAACGGCAAGAGAGAAGAGCGTAGAAGGTAATATTACAAATACGAAAATCACACAATCAAAAAAAAAGAAAAAATATATGGAAAATCAAAATATTGTAAGAAATGATATGGAGCAGACAACAGATTCGGAAAGGGATAATGAAAGACCGGAAGTAGAACAAAGAAACAAAAAGAACAGAAGAACACGACCTGACCTACCATTCAAGCAATTTTTAATTAAACTTAAAAATGTATTTTTAAACAACGACACGATGAAAGAAAATATTCAAAATGTCATACAAATCGTTATAGAGTGGCTTATATCTAGTGTAGTTAACTATATTCCAAATTTGCTTGTTTTGTTAAACCTTTTTAATTAATTATGGGTAAAAGTAATTTAAGTATTCTTCAATGGAACTCGCAATCATTCAAATCTAAATTAGTATCGTTTGAGCAGATTATGTGCCAGGAGAAAATAAGTATAGCTGCAATATGTGAGACGTGGCTAAATCCGGGAGTAATAGTCAACTTAAAAGACTATAATGTATTTCGTCGAGACAGAGCAGACTCTTACGGAGGGGTCGCTATTTTGATACACAAGTCACTCAAAGCTCAATTATATCCTATTCCGAATCTCAATTCAGGTATAGAGTTGATTATAACTAAAATCTTAAACTGTGAACATATTGAGTATGTAGTATCAGTATACTGCCCGCCCCACATTAAGACCTCCCCTGCAGACTGGGATAATGTTTTTTCAATAGCTAGTCGTAAAGCTCTTGTCATTGGTGATTTTAATGCACATCATTCAAATTGGTCGAATAAAACCGATTCTAGGGGAATTCAAATCTTTGACTCCATAATCGACCACAACTTTATTAGTTTAAATGATGGGACGCCGACCAGACTTAAATTAGTTAGTAATATCTTGCAACATTCTTCCCCAGATGTAACATTTGTATCCTCGGACTTATCCTTAACATTAGACTGGAAAGTAACAAACGAATGCTTAGGAAGTGATCATTTAATCATTAAAATTACAAGTTCAGTTAATTACACGCCTATATATAAACTAAAACGTAATTTCAAAAACGCAGACTGGAAGACATATAAACAAATCATTTCGGAAAAGATGTCTAATATAGTTTTATCTCAAAATCTTCAAATTTCATACGACACTTTCATAAAAATTATTAATAATGCGGCAGATCACAGTATACCATACTCAAAAATATGTCAGAACCCAAATAGTAAATTTACTCCAAAACCGTATTGGACTCCTGAATTGTCAAAAGCCGTGGCGGAGAGACGTTTAGCATTAGTTATGTTTAGACGGAATCCTTGCCCTGATAACTTAAGAATATTAAAACAAAAAACAAATATATCTCAAAAATTAATTAGAAATGCAAAAAGTAAAGGTTGGTGGCAATTCTGCGATTCCTTGAATGAAAAGTCGTCAGTGAGTGATTTGTGGCGCCGTATGAGGTGGATCAAAGGCAAAAAATATTCGAAACCTGATACAGATAAAACTTTGGCGGAAAAATTGTTGCATAATCTCGCTCCAGATTTCGTTGAATCTCCCATACCTAATTTTATCTCTGCGAATTCTAAATTAGAAGTTCAAATTTCTAGACAGGAACTTGAGAATTGCCTAAAATCAAAAGATTCATCACCCGGTTGTGATGAAATCTCATATTCCATGATCTTCAACCTTCCAGAGGAGGGAAAAATTACGCTTTTAAACTTATATAACTCGTTTTTTTCTCAAGGCTTTGTTCCTACTCAATGGCGTAATATACGAGTAATCCCGATCCCAAAGATTAGAAATGATAGCAATGCTCCGCAATCCCTAAGACCGATCTCTCTAATGTCTTGCTTGTGTAAGATATTTCATGCCATAATGAATAAAAGATTGGAATGGCACCTTGAAAGTAATAAACTATTTTCTGAAGCAACTAAAGGTTTTAGGAAAGGGAGATCATGCTTAGATAACCTCACTGAGATAATAACTAAAATTCAACTTGGTTTTTCCTGTGATCAATTTACAATCGGCTGTTTTTTGGATGTGGATAACGCATATAATAATGTTGATGTTTGTAGTCTTGTATTAACAATGGATCAGTTAAATTTAGGGTCGAAATATTGTAGATATTTTTGGGAATTCCTTAAAAATAGAACGATTATAATTGAATGCAATGACTACAAAATAAGCAGAAATACAGGCCGAGGAATTGCCCAAGGTGATCCAATCTCACCCTTGTTATTTAACATTGCGACAATAGAAATTTGTAAAAAAATAACTTCTGTAACTAAAGTCGATATTTCACAGTATGCTGACGATTACCTTTTGTACTTTACTTCAAATAATCTGACGGTCGCTAAAATCGAAATTGAAAATGCTTTAAAAATAATTACTGAACTATTTTGGAAAATAAATCTAGATATATCGCCTACTAAGAGTAAAGTTTGTATATTTACAAAAGGGGGCCAAAAAAAAGATCTTAATATCAAAGTTAATAGCATAAATATTGAAGTCGTCGATACTGTGAAGTATCTAGGAATGTGGCTGGATCGCTCTCTGAGGTGGAACAAGCACATCGCTATAATGGCTCAAAAAGTGATGAAATTCCTTAATGTATTTAAAGTACTATCGGGCTCAGGATGGGGAGTACATCCTAAACATCTACGTAGTCTGTTTATAGCCATTTTAAGAAGTAGGTTAGATTATGCCTGTTTTTTATATGACAACGCTTGCAAAACAAATTTAACAAAGTTAGACAGAATACAAAATCAGGCCATGAGAATCATTGGGGGCTTCATTAAAAGCACGCCCATACATGTCATGGAAAACGAACTTTACCTTTGTCCATTGCACGTTAGAAGATATTACTTATGTGGAAAATTTTGGCTTAGAAGTAGATCCACTTCGAACAGTTCGTCTATGGATGCCATATCCAAATTAGCAAGTCTTACAAGTAAAAGATATTGGACCAATAAAAAGAAACCTTGTTTGACACTAGTTCATCAGACTCTTTGCACTCTTCCGATGATTAAAAGCGACATAATAGACATGTTTTCGTTAGACACATGGGTAACTAACATTGATATTTCAAATGTTATTAATTTGAGTATTGCGGGATTATCTACATCTAAGCGTCATTTTCATCCTTTAGCGTTAAAAAAAATTACGGTCGATTACTTAAATAAAAATTACTCAACATTTCACAAAATTTTTACAGACGGTTCCAAAGAAAAGTATAGCGCTGGTGTAGCTTTCTTTGATATATATTCAGGTTGCGTTTCAAAATTCAAAATTAAGTCAAATCTATCGATAATGGAAGTAGAACTCATCGCTATTTCTGAAGCTTTGTCCTACATTAGCACATCAAATTACTCAAAAGTCGTAGTTCTTACAGACTCAAAGAGCGCTCTGCAACACCTGGCTCGGTGTACCTCGACTTTTCGAGGGTTACCTGTAGCCTATACGATATTAAAGCTTCTTTTAAATTTACAAGTATCATCCAAAATAATTGTTTTGCAATGGATTCCTTCGCATATCGGTCTTGACGGCAATGAACGCGCTGATACTTTAGCCAAACAGGCAGTATCTGACGGTATTATGATGGAGATTATTCCTTCATACTCAAATTATATCCCATTATTAAAAAACCAGTGCTTTAACAAATGGAAATTGTATTTTGATGAGAGATCGAGAGAAAAGGGGATATGGTATCATACAATACAACCTCATCTATTTAATTCGCCATGGATCGACACGATTACATTAAATAGGAAAGAAATAGTGACAGCTTTGAGACTAAGATCCGGACACATTCCATGTAACAAGTTTGCCTACCTTATGCATAAAACTACATCTCCTAATTGTCCCACATGTGGTACAATCGATGACGTGTACCATATATTGATGGAATGTACTCAGAATGCTCACAAACGAAACAAGTGCGGCATTAATCTTTCACACGTGGGCAGCTGCAATATAATTTTGTCAGAACCATTCTCAAACGAAGCCAGAATATTGTACAAATTAGTTGACAGAAGTGTGGACTAATGTAACATTTATTTAGTTTGTATTTAATGTACCCATCCTTTGTACAACCTCACCAGGGCGACATTATCGTAACAACGATAAAGCCCTTATAATTAAGAATAAAAAAAAAAAAAAAAAAGTTGAAATGACTATTTAAGGGCATACCCCCAGCAAAACGCCGCGCGATCGATGTTTTAGAGGCTATCTAGTCATTACTTAAAATAAATATTGATTAAAAAAATATACAATATATTTCTACAATCTGTCAGCTTTACTTTGTTCGATTCAAATTCATGTTAATGCTGATATATATTTTTAAATTGTCGTTATAAATGAACCATAAAAATGAGAAAAATGCAAAGATTCCGTGCGTCTCCTTTTAAAGTACAGAATGTTATCAAATGAGATTAATTAGAGTGGTAGAGCCACGCTGTAGACAGTTTTGTCTACAGCATGAATGGACTGGCTCGACCGGATCGTTACCACTGTCTCACAGAAAACCGACGTAAAGTAGTGGCTTGCTGCTGTGTTTCGTACGGTGAGTGAGATATCCGGAAGCCCAAATCCCCTCCCCTTCCCAATCCCTAATTATCCCTTTCCTTTAAGGTCGGCAACGCGCCCATGACTCTTCTGGTGGTGGGCGTACATGGGCGGTGGAGATCACTTACCATCAGGTGACCCACTTGCTCGTTTGCGGCCTATGCTATAAATAAAAAAAAAAAAAAAAAAACATCACTAGATAGGCAATTTAATAACGAATATTTTGTCCGTTTTAAATTTTCGAAAAGACCAAAACCTGATTTTTTAATCAATTATTCGCTAAATACGTGCATATTCTGCACACGCCGAGTACACGATTCAGTATGGCGCGAGTCAGTCAAGGTCGTTTGCTCACGGAAGGCCCTTAATATTGTTTCTCTATATTAACTTTCATCCCCTATACCCCATTTAGGGAAAGAATGTTTAAAAATCGCTTGTTTGTACACACACAATGACTGTAAGCATTTCAAAAAAGTTGATTAACGGATGACTGATCTGGTGGTGGATCCAGTTACATCGTCACCAGACACGTCTCTCGATGGTTGACATTATATTTGGACTGCACTGTCCTTATTATCAAGTACAGATGAGCTACTTTGTCGCGCCAGGATAATAAAGATTATTTGACTGCTTAAGGGGCACACCTAGTGTGACAGCCAAAAAAAAGGCGATTTTTGGGAATTAAACAAAAAAAAAACTAGTGAATCAATCGTTTTAAAATTTTGAGGGTATATTTATACATGTTTTGAGAACACACAATAAAATTTTTGGAATAATATATTAAATATTTTTGAAATAACACGCGATCTCCGGCGGCGCCAAAAAAAAAAGGTCCTCCACTGCTGGAGTGATTGCAGCCTTCTCCGTTGATAAAACCTAAAAAAAAAAATTCTCGTTAAACAAAAACATATTGTCTGTACGATGACCCTCGGGCGAACCAAAAAATCAAAAAATGACAAAATGGCGGCATGTTGAAAAAAAAAGTTAAATTTTACCCAAAATTTTGGTCGTTTTTGGCCTACCAAAATCCGATTTTTGATCAGATCAAAAAACTGGAGGGTCATCGTATGGAGAACTGTATAGAGAAGATGTAAAAAAAAATTGATAGCGATCGGATCATTTGTCTCCGAGTAATCACTCCAGCAAATTCGAAAAATGCTGTTTCGAGAAAAACGCGTTTTAAGATAAAATGATCGTTTTCACTGTTATAAATGGATTGAAATCATACTTACATGTATATGGCTCTGAAAATACGTGACGGGGTAGTAAACAAAAAATTTCTCGAGATTACTATACTGACACATTTCTGGATACCTGAAAGCCTACAATAGAAACTGGAATCGTATTACAATGGTTGGAAGAGACGGCAGACTCAGGTACAACCCGTAGCTAATGCAACTATCTAACTGCCGAGCGGCTACTCTTTAAATGGCTTTAACTCAAAAAATATTTGAGATATCGATTTAAAATTTTAGTATGTTATTTTTAAAGGTATAACCTATTGAAATATGGAAAAAACAAAAATTCGTATTTCTTAAAATTTCACACTAGGTGTGCCCCTTAACATATTATATTTATGTTGGTAAAGTTCCATACACTACATGTTTTTCAGATTTGTCGTCATGTCGATACATTGGGACAAGGAAAAGTGGTAGGTGATTTCACGACCCAAAGTACCAGTTACGATTTCTTGGGCAAAACCACTGTGTCACAGTTCAGCACCGATGGAGATTCCATTATTTACCCCAATGGACCTTCGTAAGTATTTTTTAAGATATAAACTAGAATAAAATAATGAGAAGAATCTGGGCTGGGAGAAAAATATCTTTAATACTTGTCTTTTTAATCTACGATTATCATTTTATAATTATGGTGAAAATGATCACCAAGAATAATTATCATTTATCTTGATAATAATAGTCTTTGATTATAAAAAATATTTTTAGTTCGTAATCATGTTTTCTTTTTTAGTAATCTATTTAATTCCGTATTTTATAATTAAATCACAAATAAAACGTTTCTCATGTACGATTATGCAAAATAGTACTTTAAATTATTGATTTAGGTTAATGTATCTAGCAAAATAAAATTAATATCTCAACTTTTACTTTATGTGGGTTGAAATGTTATTGCATTATTTTTTTTATTATTTGATTGAATGATGAGACGAGCAGGGTGCTCGCCTGATGGTAAGCGCCACGCCTGCCCATAAACAGAAATAACACTACACAGAACTTTGAATCACCCATCACTCGTCACCTTGAGACATGTTAAGTCTCATAATGTCCAGTAATTTCACTGGCTTCAATGTCTTTCAAATCGAAACACAGCAGTGCTTACATATTGTTGCTTGCCGGCTGAAATAGACAAAGCGGTGGTACCAACCCTGGCAGCCTCTCGCTTACGAGGGACTACCACTTTGTGTCATGTAGTGAGATTCAAAACGGAGTGGGGGACGCGTAATTTTTTTTATTCGTTTGAATAACGAGCAAGTCGCCCGTCTGGTGGTAAACGGCACGGTTGCTAATAAAACCTTGTCTCATGTAGTGAGATTCAAAACGGAGTGGTGGACGCGTAATTTTTTTTGTTCGTTTGAATAACGAGCAGGTCTCTCGTCTGGTGGTAAACGCCACGCTTGCTAATAAAACCTTGTCTCATGTAGTGAGATTCAAAACGGAGTGGTGGACGCGTAATTTTTTTTGTTCGTTTGAATAACGAGCAAGTCGCCCGTCTGGTGGTAAACGGCACGCTTGCTAATAAACAGTACAACACCATTCGGAACTTGCACTATTTATTCAACTGTGTTCAGTTGTGTTTAAATTACATATTATTATTTATTTTTGTAAATTTCAGGTCGACGGTGGTTCTTCTTGTATGTGCGGAAACTGATGGCGTACTACAAATTTATTCATTGGCCGAACCTAATAGAATTGTAAGTGTTCGCTGATTATGTATTTTAATTTGTAGAACTCTCTTCTTTCTGCCTAGTGTTATCCCGGCTTAGTACCAGAGTCAGGGTAATTAATTAATTTAGCAAAACAAAATCAGTATCTCCATTTGAACTTGTTGTGGGTTGGTTCCTTTTTACGTAATCACGTCCAATTAACAAGTTGACCGAGTTTCAGATTGTGTTTTGTCTGGGACAGTATCATAATATACACAAACGTCCCGTTTTGCTAATATTGCTATATTCTGTGCACTGAATGTCGTCATATTGTTTAGTCATGATAAAATAATAAATAACGGTCGGCATAACGATGGCAACTGGCCAAGGTTGTGATTGTTTTTTGAGATGGCACAGCACTTCTTTTAGTTTAATAGAACACACGTGAATACCTAATATGCGTAGTTTAACAACATATTGCATAAGACATTGTTTTTTTTTTTCAAGATTATTTAAAAACACGTAAGTATAGTTACTTTACAAGACTTAGGCCTGACTTGCACGACCACCCTTTATCGTATTTTACCAGTAAACATGTTTACCAATGTAAAATTTTCATACAAATTGACGTTGTTTAAACATGGTGCTTAAACATTAAGGATTGTTATGCAAGTCGGCCTTAAAGTCCTATAATGAAGAATTTCACATATATTTTTACATCAAAAAATTTAAATATCAACCGAAATTCTTGCAACCCAACGTTATTTTTTGGGTTTCATATCAACAGAACCTTATTATGGTGCTGCCACACCGGTGTTAGAAAATGTTATATAACATTTTATAACAGCGGTGTGGCAGCATCATTTAGTAAACATTTCTTAACAATTTGTAACATTTTCTAACATTTTGTAACATTTTTTAACATTTTTTAACCGCGGGCGGCGGTACTTTTGAGAGCGGCGCCGTCAAAGAAGCCGTCAAAGAAGCCGTTAAAGAAGGGCCGATGTCATGTTTTCAAATGTTATAAAATGTTAAATTTTTTTAGAAAATGTTAGAAAATGTTTTTGTTAACATTTTATAACATCGGTGTGGCAGCACCATTACTAAGCCTATACCGTCTGTCTGTTTGTTCATCCGTCCTATGTTTAAAAGGGTCTGTCTTTTGCTCGGTAATAGGTACGGTAGTCAGTTGAAATTTACACAGAGTGTAATTATGGCGTATACAACCTATTACGGAAAGGTGTGGATAAATTAAAGCAACGTATTGTGTACGGTACACTTGTATTTCACTCCCCGTAGTACCAAATCCGATTGCATTGCTAGGTTGCAAATAAAAAAAATATTACCGACTGAGTAACATGTCGATATTCGAATTGCAACTTTGGAAAACACAAAATTATGGATACGAATGAAGCCGAGGTTTAAGTAATGCAAATAATTTATCATTACATCAAATCGAACGTTATAAACAAGCACTGACTAAAATTTGCGTAAAATTTTAATAATATTCGGTACACAAATACTCATTGTCAGGTGTATTATAATGAAAAATAATAAAAATTACAAAAGTAAAAATCTAAGCGTGTGCTACGGAATCCCCGCTGCGCAAGTTCGAATCACACTTAGCTGGTTTTTACGACTTGGAAACTAAATGGCCTTTTTTATAATTAATATCAAACCTAAAAGCGTGATCTCATCGGGGAGTAGTACGGAAAGACGCAGGTTCGAAACAAGCGCCATAAGCATGCACTTCTAACTTTTTCTGAGTTACGTGTGTATTTATTATCGCTTGCTTTATCGTTGAAGGAAAAACATCCATACCTGACAGTTGTTCACAAAAATCTCCAACGTATGTGAAGTCTGCCAACCCAGATTAGGCCAGCGTGGTGTCCCCTCTTATTAGTGGAGGAGGCCCGTGCCCAGCAGTGGGACAGTAAAAGACAGGACTGATATTATTATATTATTATTACAGGTGCTGACATTCTACTCAAACTCAGCGTGCCTCAAACAGATCGAGTCAGGAAGATCTGTCGGATCCACACTACTGATTATATTCCTGTCCTGTGTCATATTCTACCTCGTTCTAGGAATTTGCACGAAAAAATTCCTAATGGGTGCAACGGGTGTCGAAGTCATACCGAATTTGGGATTCTGGAGTGATTTACCAAACTTAGTTAAGGTGGGTAAAATTATACTAGCTACTTTACGTCGGTTTTCTGTGAGACAGTGGTAACCCGGTCGAGCCAGCCCATTCACGCTGTAGACAAAACTATCTACAGCGTGGCTCTACCACTCATAATCATCATCTGTATTAATTTAATCATAGAACTATATTGTTAGGAGTATAGCATTTTTAACGGACGCCAAAACCGTGTATAACTTATAATCCTGTATATTTTGCAGGACGGTTGGGCGTTCATGCTGAATGGTTTCAAGCTGCCGGCTCGTGCGGCTGCCCCCGCCACATCCCCCGACCGCAACAGCTACGACAGCATATAACAGCAGGCGGGAGCGGCTCACCACCTCTCCACGGCGCAGCTCGTCTTCATTGACTAGCCTCATAGTACATCACTACAGCTATACGTCCGTGCATTATGCTGCTGCCACACCGGTGTTATAAAATGTTTACAAACATTTTCTAACATTTACTAACATTATCTAACATTGTGATAAAATGTTAGCAAATGTGTGTAAACATTTTATAATAGCGGTGTGGCAGCACCATTACAAGAACACGCACGCACTCCCAACCTGTAACAGTGAGTGATTCCACTATGTCTTCTTCATAGACTAGCCTCATACTGCACTCGCTACTGTACTTTCGTGCATTATGGTGCTGCCACACCGGTGTTATAAAATGTTTACAAACATTTTCTAACATCAAACATTTACTAACATTATCTAACATTGTGATAAAATGTTATGAAATGAAATGAAATGAAATCATTTATTAATCATGTAGGCAATTGAAATAGCGCTTATGACAAGTCAGTACTAAAGTAAAAGAAACTTATATTACATAGAAATCAGTATCAACTAATGTATACATACATACATAGCATCATCAAAATACACTCGGCAATTACACTAAAACTATTTATAATTATTATTTTTCCATATTTTTACTATGGAATAGTCCAGAATCATCATATATTTTGAGGGGTCGTCTATATGGACCATAGGCATTATCGAAAACGGCACGTGTTTTAAAACTACCACCGGATCCAAAACGACCCACCTTGAGAAGACCCGGCGAAACAAACTCAAGTGGGCTTCCTTTACCGCTGGATTCAACGCGGCGCGACCCAGCCCTGAGAAGTTCCAGCTAGACAAACTCAGTGGGCTTAGCAAATGTTACAAACAACAAACAAAGTTAGCAAATGTTAGAAAATGTTTGTAAACATTTTATAACAGCTGTGTGGCAGCACCATTACAAGAACACGCACGCACTACAACCTGTAACAGTGAGTGATTCCGCTATGTCTATATTGCTGTACGCTCATTTATTAGTAGAGGTAAAACGGGGTGAATGGAAATGCAAGGGTGAATAGAATTGTTTTTTTTTACCAAAATAACGTCTTACAGAAATGTATGGTTCAATTTAATGTATAGGCATAGTGTTTGATACAGTTATTACACCCCCTCGTAGTAGCAATTCCGATTGCATTTCTAGAACACAAATAAAAGATTTTCTTTTTTGGCGAATGAGTAGAATATCGGTATTCGACTTGTAACTCTAGCCAACATTAAATGATAAACGGCCAAAATGATGTCTCACTCCAGCACTGTTATTCTCGATCGTAATATACGGTGTTGAAATAAAACTAATTTAAACGGATTTAATTTATTTTTCGTGATCAGCCTTTAGTCCACCCCGTGACCACGAAGGTTGAGAAGCTTTCGAAAGTCAGGAACAAAATTAAATAAAAAACCGCGATAAAATCAGTTTTAAGTAGTTTTATTTCAACGTGTAATATTCGTGTAAACATAAGAAATCATTGCGTAATAAACGGTGATTAACATTAGCATGGAGTTTTAGAATGTCTAGATTTTGATAAGATCCGGTACATAATAAACACTGACTTACAGGTAACGATTCATAAAAGTAAATTTGTCCATACCTCTCTGTAATATGTATAAACTAACCCAAATTATTATTAACTACTGAAATGAGCTTACGTACATTTTGGACAAACGTTAGTTTTATCTATCAATTTGTATAATAATCTAATTAAAAATGTTGTTTCGATTCACCCCGTTTTACTGTAGTTGGTAGCAACGAAGTACATAGCAGGAAGAATAATATGCAAGCAGAGTGGAGTTTGTAAAAGTGCGCCAGTCTTTGTTAAATGCACGAACTGTAATAGCCACAGTTTAAAAAAATACTGGACACTGTAGGCTGTACGTAAATTAATTTAAGGAGTCTAGCGCCTATGTGGAGGTAAGTACAGTGCTACGATTAAAGTTATGCACTTAAAAAGTTATGTTATTTTATTACCCACGGAGACAGGCAAGGGTGCGGCTCGCTTGATGGTAAGTGGTCACCACTTCAGTATTGCCACGTTTTTACGATTTAACATATTTAATATCCAATGTGATGCAATATTCGGCGGTATTCACCTCCGTGTTTCCCCCAAGTTAAGGGGATTTTGCCGAATCGCATAACTTAAATCCGTAGTACTGTATATTTTCTCCGATATGTCATCTAACTTGTCATAATGTAAGATCTTTATTGAGTCGAAGTCGATCCTCACTACTATCGAATACTCCAAATTGGACGTAAATATAGAAACGATTGTGGTATGTGTAATTATAACTATATTTTTTAAGCTGGATTTGTCATCTAACTTGTCACGATGTAAGGTCTTTATTGAGTCGAAGTAGATCCTCACTACTATCGAATACTCCAAATTGGACGTAAATATAGAAACGATTGTGGTGTGTGTAATTATAACTATATTTTTTAAGCTGGATTTGTCATCTAACTTGTCATGGAGTCTTTATCGAGTAGCCGTAGATCCTCACTGCTATCGGGTATCTAAACTGTTCGTAAATAGCGAAACTATGCTGGCCTATTTAATGGTAATTGTATTTTTATGTTGGATATTTCATGAAACTTGTACATAATGGGAGTTCGTTAGGTCTCTCGACCAATCTCAGAAATGAGCCTTTAAGAATACAGTTCGAAATCACACAAACTACTTACTTTGATTGCTCGATTTTATGGATAGATCTTATGAATGAAACCTAATTCATTTATTGAAATCGGCCATTTATCAACTTGCCGTAGGTTCTGACTATTACAGAATAGGGTAGCTGACTTTATTTTTTAGATCAGTAAGCTACGTTACCCAAAACCTATTACAAAAAGATTCTTATAAATCTGTCCAAAAATAAATAAGTTAGCAGCCATCCATATCTGATGGAAGGGGTAATTGTTAAATGGCAGACGACGCAAAACTTGACGTCACTGTGCAAAATAGCTATTACGGTGCAAGTGTGCGAGCGAGATAGTAAGATGTCCCCACTACGCGCCCAGTTTAGCAAATACCAATATTTAAATTCATAATTGCAGGTTCATTTCTGAACCAATTTTGATTGTGTTTTTACAGTAGGGTTTATTTATCATGGATTTACAGTTCCTTAAAAAATTATATATAAAATTCAACATAGGGAACAAGCCTATACTCTAAACTATACGTAAATAGCGAAACCATTCGTTAAATACGCCAGAAGCTAGAGGTAACTATATGTTTATGTTGGATTTATCATGAAACTTGCATAATGTTAGCTCGTATTTATCGAGTAGCCGTAGATTTGCACTACTACCTGGTACTCTAAACTGTATGTAAATAGCGAAACGACTCAGGCTTACATGTAGTGTTAACTATATTTTGTAGGATTTTTATTCTAAATAAGGTTTTTATTATCATGTTAACAAAATTTTATCATCAGCTATGTTATTTATATTTTTACCGATACTAGATTTCAGAATAAAAAATGTGTTTTTTAGTCTTGGACACAGATATAAGGATTACAATCAATCCGGTTGATTAAGGTTTCCATAGATCAATGGTGTCAATAATAATAAGATCAAATGTATTTTTATTGTCTATGATTTATCATGTTTATTCTAGAGGAAGATTTCTGCTTTTTTTAGTCTTCTTGAGTACCCATTTCTACATTGTTTATGGTATGTCATCAATATAAAATAATACCATTTTTTTACTCGAATGATATTATGTTAATTAGCGTATTTTTTATTTTTATAAGTTCGCATCGTTTTTTTATATCTATATTGTCTGAACTTTTATAGAATCCAATGAATTTTTGAAGTGGTAGAGCTAAGCTGTAGATAAAATTTTCTACATTATGGGCCGTCTCGACCGGATTGCTACCAATGTCTCATCGAAAACAAATATGAAGTACCAACTTGCGGTTGCGTTTCGGACGGTGTGAGAGATATCCAAAGGCAAAACCTCTCCCCTTCCCAATTTCTCAGTTATCCCTATCCTATAAGGTTTAAGATTAATTATCCCTTTACTTTGAGGTCGGCAACGCGTCCATTATCCTTCCGCTACTGAGGATGTTTATCATTGGAGCTCACGTGACCCACTTACTAATTAACCGGCCTCTGATATTAAAATAAGTTATTACATGTTTATAATACAGTAAAGGATGTAATATTAATTACCTTTGCATAATAATATTATTAAATATTATCTAATGTCATAGTGTTATCGATAAGTTAATATGTTGTCCGTATGCAATTTTTTGTAATATCCTAGACATAAGAATATGTATAACGATGGTTATTGGAACATAGAATTCTTGTATCCGATATGTTTGAAAACTTGATATAGGCAAGTCAAATTATCAATTGAAAGATTATGAAAATAAATGCTTCTAAGTATGTAACAAAAAACTGTTATTTCACACCTAATTGGTTTACAAATTAACGGTTAAGTAAAGAAATAGGATTAAATGCGATAACTTTAACATAAGTGTCACGTAAATTTAATCGAAATTGTGCTTTTAATGTCCATTTAAATATAGGTTTAGTTATTTTGTTTGCATCCATTAATTTGTATGTTTATTTTTTATATTGTATAGATGATAAAGGTATAATAAAATTTATCGATGTAATGTATAATGTATATATTTATCAAACTGGTAAAATAGAGTATAATCATCTATTTAAATGATTGTTTGAAGCAATAGACTTATTGCATTCAGAGAGCTTTGATCGTCAAAAAACAATTTCTTTGTATTTCTGTATTCAGTAACGGAGAATAAAGTATTAGACTGAGTGTGGAGATAATAGAATTCTAATAAATGGCTTATTGAGAATTAAAGTTCATTGAGGTTCTGAGTGCGCTGGTACGACTTTCTTTAAGTTTCTCAATATTACATACATACCTCTGTGTATCTGTCAGTGTTATTTTTACTTCTTGGTCATACTCTACATTTCTGAAGGTCGTGTCCGTCCTGAAATTTGTCTTGTGTGAAATTTGAATTTGTCTGTCCTTAGCATGTCTCATTGCTGTTGTAACTGAGAGTCCCCTGAGTAGTTTTATTTGGTCAGACCAACGGCTACGTACGCGCCCTCGCGATCCCCTCCCCTCCACCTTTCCAACCATTAGGAGTTGCTCAACATTGGCCTGATCCCTACGAGTTACGTGCCCAAAGTACTGAAGGATCCTTTCGTTTTACGCGTACACTATTTTGTAATTCAAATTTTTTTAAACGTGCGTAGTTCATGTATCAAGTGTGTAAATTATACTCACGCTTGTAATAAGGCTTTGTACAGATAAATGTGTAGATATCTCCAATACAATCTACCATGGAGTATGTCGAAGTGTGTTACATTTAAATTTATTGACAGCCTCCGTGGTAGACATGCGCAAAACAGTACGCTATGAAGTAATGCCATATGGCATGTCATTTCGTACGGCGTAATATGGCACTATAGCATGGCATGGCATGGCATGGCATTACTCTAGGCATGACCTGACATGACATGCTATGTGAAGTAATGTGTACGGCCCACTATTACTAATATGGCACTATAGCATTACTCTAGGCATGACCTGACATGACACGCTATGTGAAGTAATGTGTACGGCCCACCATTACTTGTACTGTTGTGTACTGTATGTTCAATCAGGACTCAGGTGTAATGTAATAGCAATATTAGAGAGATAGACCTTTTATATTTTTTTTGAAGTGATAACTTCTTATGGACTTTGAAACGTCTTTGACACGATTTTGACACGACTTCGACACGACTTCGACACGACTTCGACACGACTTCGACACGACTTTGACACGACTTTGACACGACTTCGACACGACTTCGACACGACTTCGACACGACTTCGACACGACTTCGACACGACTTCAACTCGACTTTGACACGACTTCGACACGACTTCGACACGACTTCGACACGACTTCGACACGACTTTGACACGACTTTGACACGACTTTGACACTACTTTGACACGACTTCGACACGACTTCGACACGACTTTGACACGACTTTGACACGACTTCGTAACGTAACGCGTTAAGGCGCCACTCTGTCTGGCGTTCCTTTCTCTCACGCATACGGTAGCAGTAGGCAGGCTCCTCTGCTCCCACTTTAGCCCACATTAGTTTAAGTTATCACTTCTGTCGAGCGTCCCGAGACGCACACTTTTTTTTATTTGATTGTATGACCAGATCCGCACCGCTCTTGACTCTACGGTTCACAGCGCCCTCCACACCGCCAGAGACAGAATCAGATGGAGAAAGACCATACAAGAGAAAGTGATGCAGAAGGGAGGTCACGACCCTCAGTACTGAGGAGTACGACGCAAGGAGGAGGAGGAGGAGGATGACGAGATGAGCAAGGCGCTCGCCTGATGGTAGCGCCACGCCTGCCCATAAACTGATGCAACACCACACAGAACTTTGAATTACAAACAATTCAAATTCGCCATAATAAACAAATACATTCATACCCAAAAAATATATTTACACACCTAGCAATATTTTTTCTAGTTATTTACAGTTAGAATTAAGTAGGTAACAAATTAAGTACTTTCTTCACAAACACACAAAACAAACACTTTCCAAAACAACAATTTTTTTACCATACCACATACAATAACCTTGTCCTCGTAAACAAATGTGAATTGTGAAATAATTCAAAACAATAGTAAAAGACGAAAGAAAGCGCGTCAGTTGAGTTATTATTACTTACTGGGCGGTGCCATAGAAATGTAAACCCTATGAACAGTATTTTATATACTGCTCTAAATCAAAATTCTACTAAGGGGCGTGACAGAGACAGAATCCCGACCGTTCCCGAACGTTTCCGATTGCGCGCCCGCTTCACCGAGCCGCCCGGCCCGTGTATGTACTATGGCAGTGCGCACGTCATGCCATGCCATGATTGCCATGTGCCATGCAACATTTCGCCGGGTACTGTGTACTGTTTCAGTACTCGGTCGTGTTATATAGCATGTCATGCATTACTCACAGTACTTACACATGTCTAATGACATTACTCTAGGCATGACCTGACATGACACGCTATGTGAAGTAATGTGTACGGCCCACTATTACTTGTACTGTTGTGTACTGTATGTTCAATCAGGACTCAGGTGGAATGTAATAGCAATATTAGAGAGATAGACCTTTTATATATATTTTTTATTTGATTGTATGACGAGATGAGCAAGGCGCTCGCCTGATGGTAGCGCCACGCCTGCCCATAAACTGATGCAACACCACACAGAACTTTGAATTAAAAACACTTCAAATTCGCATTAATAAACAAATACATTCATACCCAAAAAATATATTTACACACCTAGCTATATTTTTTCTAGTTATTTACAGTTAGAATTAAGTAGGTAACAAATTAAGTCCTTTCTTCACAAACACACAAAACAAACACTTTCCAAAACAACAATTTTTTTACCATACCGCATACAATAACCTTGTCCTCGTAAACAAATGTGAATTGTGAAATAATTCAAAACAATAGTAAAAGACGAAAGAAACCGCGCCAGTTGAGTTATTAT
Source organism: Amorpha juglandis (assembly GCA_949126905.1). Lineage (NCBI taxonomy): Eukaryota > Metazoa > Arthropoda > Insecta > Lepidoptera > Sphingidae > Amorpha > Amorpha juglandis. Next base: position 9,955,380 of record OX421380.1, read on the forward strand.
TACTTACTTGGCGGTGCCATAGAAATGTAAACCCTATGAACAGTATTTTATATACTGCTCTAAATCAAAATTCTACTAAGGGGCGTGACAGAGACAGAATCCCGACCGCCCGACAGTCGACACACCTCGATCGCACAATTTCTCGAACGTTTCCGATTGCGCGCCCGCTTCACCGAGCCGCCCGGCCCGTGTATGTACTATGGCAGTGCGCACGTCATGCCATGCCATGTGCCATGCAACATTTCGCCGGGTACTGTGTACTGTTTCAGTACTCGGTCGTGTTATATAACGTGTCATGCATTACTCACAGTACTTACACATCTCTACTCCGTGGCGCAGCGGGCGAGTAGCCGGCTGTGAAACGAAAGGCCGCGGGTTCGATCCCCGCACCGAGACCAACATTTGTGTGATACACAGATATTTGTCTCGGGGTCTGGGTGTTGTGAGACCGAAAATCTCTCGTAGTTCCTGATACCCACGACACAAGACTCGTATCTTAGTGTGAGGTCAGGACTATGTATGTGACTGTTGGGTGTATTTATTTATTTACATTGGCCATAATTTAGCTTCTAGAGACTATCGCGCCCACACACACGCCACTGTAACTCCTGTGCACCAGGATCAACAGTGGCACGCATTTTTGTTGACACCGAGCAGTGAAGCTCGGCGAGTCTCTGGGAATGCCTAAATGTCTTTGTCCCGCAATGAAATTAATCAGATAGAAGGTTAGGGAGGAGTTGGAAATAGTAATGGCCCACATCCCTCTATAGCAAAGCGGGAGACAAAATAATGAACTAAGGAGGTCTCAACCTCAGGCATAAGGACTTTTAAAACTGGAGAAGTCAGATGTAAAGCACCACAGATTTCATTAATTTTCATGCTTTCTTTTTTTTGCCATACCTATTATTGGGATAGTTTAACAGCTCACTTGTTAGGACACATATAATGAAATGTACATTTCCTGGACAGTACTGCCTTATAAGGTGTCAAATGTTTTCGCTCAAATTATGTTAAAATATATCAATATATTTTATTTACAATCCTATTAGTAAGAAAACGAAATAAAATCATTAAAAGAAGAACAAATGACTGTCTTATCGCTAACTGCGATTTCTTCCAGACAACATTAACAACATATTACCGATTTCAAACAAAACCTTTAGAATTTTTATTAGGGCCAGTGACACCAATGGCTATGAAAGATATTCCCATAGAATATTCACACGGTTTTGGAATATCCCATAAAAAAACGTATGTATATTATGGTCATTGCTTTTGTGATTGATTAACATTGATGATTGTACATCGTGCCGTGTGTTGGCTCGTAATATAAGTTGTATTAGACGTTACGTTACTGGATCTGAATGGTGTATGATTATATTATTTTTTATTAAGAATGTTGCGACACACTTTCTTTGTTGTTTCTGCGATGCTGTCTTATAGTGGGTATTAATAATTACTTTTTATATAAACTTGATAAATTCTTAAAACTTACCAAAACATTTAATATAATGTCCGAATGACATTGTTCAAGTAATGTCGTATCGTCATCGTAGTTTGGTTTGTTGACAACATTTTAGCCCGTTTATGGTGGCCATGTATCCGTATGCGTATGAGTATGACATAATATGTAACCTCGTAGACTTATTCGGGTATCTTATTCTCTCTCTCTCTCTCTCTCTTCTTTATCTTATTCTTAAATTTATCGGGTGGGCCACATCGTCCGTAGTTGTCGCATTAAATTTGATGAATGCGGCTCATGCGGCGCGGTTAGGTGTACGTTCACCCTTAGATAACGTTGCATTGAATCAGTTGCAGGTTCTTGGTGGGTTAAATCCATTTTTATAAAAAGTCATTCTGCTCTATTGAGCGAGCGCGGCGATTTATATTGCCTGTCGTCATCAATAGCTTCATAAATAAAGCGCGAAGTCAACTATTTACCAATTTTGTGCACAATAAGAATCAAAAGTGAGCGGCGCATGTCATTTTATATAAGGCCCCATTTAGACGGACAGTTTTCTAACGATATACGCAAGAATATAACATAAACCTCTCATTTACGAGGCGGCATCATCCAGTTTGTGTTGGATGATGTGGCCTCGCAAATGAGAATTTTGTTATGTACTCGCCTCGTGTGTGGTACTATTTACACAGAGAGCTGTGTAAATTAAGTTTTAGACAGTGAAATAGATATCCAATTAACTCCATGCCTTGTGATGTGTGCTATCGCATAGAATTATAACCTATTATGGATACTGTATATACACAACGATACAAATATGATTAAATGTCTAAACGGGCTTAATTTCACACGAACGTTGTTAAGTTTTTTGTTGCATATTAGTTTTTAAATAGCTTGTTGAACAATTTAGTTATTTAGACGCGAATTATTTGACTACTTATTTATCACTAATAAATGATGTATAAAGGTACGTTTTGGGGTATGCGACCGAAACAGGAGACTGGGATGCGTTACGCGATTCAAGTGACAGCGACACGTTCGCTGTGTATGCAATTATAAAAGCATATGAAGCTCTAGATAGAAACGTGTGACCGCGACGTTTAATAATACTTGAAACAGTGTCGCGGGTTTGGGTACCGCCAAAATTACTTTTAGGGAGGTGCATCTGCATCTACACATTATACTATTAACTAATATAAAATATGGGTCATTCCATATTAAATCGTCTGACAGGAAAAAAAAAATTCCCGACTAATTTTAGATTTTGGTGTAACTTTGAGAAACTCTACTCTAGGGTCCCAAAGAACTAAATTTACACGAGTTTGATTTTTACAAGCCTTGTTTCCGTCTATTTAAATATAGACTTCTAAAAATCGATATTTTTAAACCTTATCAACTTTTGCTGTGAAATTTTTCTGTTTGAAGCTATCTGCATGATCAAGACGGAATTCACAGTCGGAAAGATAGTAGTTTAAGTGTAAATGAGGAGAATTGGCTCGGACGATCCCTTTGAATAATAGCAGCATGCTGAAAATGAGTGTTTTTTAGTCATTTTTCGTGAATTTTAATCGACTAGCGTCTTAACTGTTGAGAATTAAAAACTCATGCTCCGCGGGAATTAAGTATACCTATCATAGACAAAATTCAGGCACAAGTTGACTTGAGCAGCCCACTCTTCATAGAAAAAAACTTTACTTAAAATTTTGGAATTTTAAAAAATTCAAATTTTCAGGTTATGAAACGAACGTGTTGACTGCGAGATAAAAATCTGATACTCACAGAATCTACTGTTTTTACCTTCAACTTAAAAGGACTACATCACTTGTTTTGAAAAAAGAAAAAGAAAAATTAAAAAAAAACAAAAAATTTAAAAAAAAATACTAGTTATTTAAAAAAAAAAATTAGTAAACATGAAAATAACAAAACCAGTGATGTAGTAATTTTAAGTTGAAGGTAAAAGCAGTAGATTCTGTGAGTATCAGATTTTTATCTCGCAGTCAACACGTTCGTTTCATAACCTGAAAATTGGGATTTTTTTAAATTCCAAAATTTGAAGCAAAGTTTTTTTCTATGAAGAGTGGGCTGCTCAAGTCAACTTGTGGCTGAATTTTGTCTATGTTAGGTATACTTAATTCCCGCGGAGCATGAGTTTTTAATTCTCAACAGTTAAGACGCTAGAGTCGATTAAAATTCACGAAAAATGACTAAAAAACACTAATTTTCAGCATGCTGCTATTATTCAAAGGGATCGTCCGAGCCAATTATCCTCATTTACACTTAAACTACTATCTTGCCCACTGTGAATTCCGTCTTGATCATGCAGATAGCTTCAAACAGAAAAAAATCACAGCAAAAGTTGATAAGGTTTAAAAATATCGATTTCTAAAAGTCTATATTTAAATAGGCAGAAACAAGCGCTTGTAAAAATCAAACTCGTGTAAATTTAGTTCTTTGGGACCATAGAGTAGAGTTTCTCAAAGTTACACCAAAATCTAAAATTAGTCGGGAAAATATTTTTTCGTTTCAGACGATTTTATATGGAATGACCCATATAGAATTAAACATGTATACTATGTAAAATTCATGTTTCGCTAATCAAAAGCATATTTAATCTCTGCAGTCGATGGTTGGCGTTATTGCTCGCTGACGGGGGGTGCAATTGCACCCCCTTGCACCCTGCTGCCGGCGCCTATGGTGTCGCGTGTTACAGTCGCTTGTCTCGACCGCATACCCCAAAGTCTACCTTAATATGTAGCTGACCTAATTTTGTCGTTTCACTCTTGTATCGAGTAATATTTTAAACAGAGTAAGCGAGACAAAACATAGTGTTAGTATTCGGGAGCTACATATTATACAACGTTTATTAAAAAGGCCCTAAACTTAGTGTTATCAGTACTAATTATGTAGCGTTAGTTACCCATATAGTCGTGTGTGATACAATATCAACAGTAATATCATGTAATCAATAAGGACCCATGTAACTGTGCATAAATTATATTTTGTATTCAATATTTTAGAGCACTGTTTGAATATATTTTTAGGTTACGTGTAATGAATAAACGTTTATTGCTCACAAACTTTGTTTTATTGCTTTATACCTTATTTGTAAGTGGAGCATTACCTCTAAAATATCTTATATTTGAAAACCCATCTGAAACATAAAAATATTTTATGAAATCCTCAATATTGAAAACATTATCATTTTATTTAAGACACAAAAGGCTTATACATTATGAAATTGTATTATTATAAGCGAAGGTTTGTGAGTTTGTTTGAATGAGGGTAATCTCTGGAGCTATTGATCCGAGTCTGAAAATTATTTCACAAATAGGAAGTTAAATTTTTGAGTGCTATAGAGTATAGTACACAACACATTACATTAGTATACAACATATACATAACATATTACATTAGTATACAATTTCACGTTGGTAGAACCACGAGCGAAAAGCTGGTTCGTAACAATTCGTAAAAAATAAAAATTGTTGAAGCCTATCTTGAATCATAGTATCTACTGCAATATACGTTAATGACCTTATAGTAGGTAATATTACCTTTTTTTTTAGCATAGGCCGGCAAACGAGCAAGTGGGTCACCTGATGGTAAGTGATCTCCAGCGCCTATGTACGCCCACCACCAGAAGAATCATGGGCGCATTGCCGACCTTAAAGGGAAGGGATAATTAGGGATTGGGAAGGGGAGGGGATTTGGGCTTCCGGATATCTCAATCTCCGTACGACAGTACGCAGCAGCAAGCCGCTACTTTACATCGGTTTTCTGTGAGACAGTGGTAACGACCCGGTCGAGCCAGCCCATTCATGCAGACAAAACTGTCTACAGCGTGGCTCTACTACTCAACAAAGTCTTTTATGAAGTAAAAGTTCACCTTTTGGCCATGTTCTGATAAACAGTTAGTTAGAAGGTAGGCTCTGTCACATCCGCGTTCACCATCACCGACTTTTTCATCATTTACTGAAAAGATAAGCGTATACAATGTTTGAGCGGGAAAGTATTGTACCTATTTTTTATCCGAGCACGGCAAAGTGACTGCACTACACCTGATGGTAAGCGTAGTGCAGTCCAAAAAACCAGCAACCACCGACAAACAATGAGTTTGTCAGTGGTCATTAGAGTCATACCGGCCAGTATAAATGCTTCTTCCCTCTTCGAAGAGGGAAGAAGCAAATTGAGGGGCCGGCGACAGGACAGGCGGATGACTGATGCAGGGACAGTAATACAAGGATGTACCCGCCCCAACCAACCATCAAGTCATGTCGCAACCCCTCGGGAGAACCGGATATACACTAGCTGATCCTGAAACACAAGGTGTGTGAATTGATGCTTGTTTTCTATAAAATTATTGCTTTCCTATACGCACCTGGTTTGCAAATGTCGAAAACCTTTTTAGAATTATCAAGTTTTGTAGTATCATCACCATATTCAGTTTCTGCTAGTTCATAAGCTTTTTTAATATCAAACATGCCTTTAGAGTCCATCTGAAATAAAGGAAATATATTTTAAATATCAATCAGTTGACCGTCAGACGCTTACCATCAGAGGAGCGACCTGCTTGTTTCGTCATTCGGGCTAATACAAAAGAAAAAATCATTATTGACTTACCCAGCCAGCCTTTTTGAACATGCAAGCCAGTAAGCATTTAGCATTTTGATGGTCGGGTATCTTATGTTTATACATCATTTGAAGTTCCTGAACTGTTACGGGGTACTCCGTGCTGCACTGGACAGCGAAACCGAAGAACCATTGCTTGATCTCGGCATCTGTCCGAGCCTAATGGAAAAATCATTAAAACTATTTCGTAATTTGAAGAAAGATTCCTCAGCAAATGTGATACAAAATGCATTGACATTTGTAGCCCAAGTGGTAGATTTTTCGATAGCTATAACTTAAGTGTGGGTATAATCTAAAGCTGTTACGTCATTTGGGTACAAGAAATATGTATGAAGCTAATACATTTCAAATACGATCCGCTAGGAAATATTTTCGTAAATACCAACGAATGACTACCGAACAATTTAAAGTATTATATGCAATGCTAAATTTCAATAGAGAAGAATAAAGAATTTCAATAGAGCGTTCAATCTATTTGTGTTATTTACATTTGTAGCTGTGTAATATATGGATATAATAATATTGAAGGGAATATTAATATTATTTCAATTTCACCGAATATTCAGATAAAAGATAGTGTAATGCAAATGTGACTTTTTTCAACTTTAGTAAGTACTCAAATTTACAAATATTACTTACATATGATGCGCCGATTAGACAAGCGAATAATATTGGTAAAAACATTGCCAAAGGGTATTTGGAACAACATTAAATATTACAGTATTAAAAATTACTTTTATACTTCCATTTGTATAATACTTACTTCCCGTGATTACTATTATAATTAGATCTATTTTGCTATAAAATCAAATTGGACATTATAACATTAGGTAGTTAAAAATCGTTTTAGATATACATCTGTTTATAGTAACTTAGTAAATATTTGCTTTTATTAATAATTATATGATCTGTAGATTGATATGATCACCAATGATTATTTTTCTTCCTGTTCTAAGTCCACTGATGTGAAGCTGGGATAGGTAACATGAGCTTTAGCGGTATTATACAAAAATACTCTGCATTATCTTATTCTATGATAGTATAGGCTATAGCATAGACTATAGGGTTTAGTTCCAGAAGTAAAACACTATATTCACTTTAACCGTTTATTATATTGTAGTTAAGACACCTTTACACAACAATTAAATGCACTTCACCGATGACGACTACGAAACGACTGGCGTGCTACGTCTGTTGTCCCACTATTTATATAGATTATCCCCACGCCGCGCCGTACAATTAGAGTGAGGGTAGTCAATTGAGATACTGTATTTATGAACGTGATTCCCGAGAGGTAGTTGAGTGAAATATAGTATATAATAAGCTGTTATATACCCGTATCTATAATGTAACAGATATATTATTATATATAAGCTAACAATAGGTACTTTTGTGCCTGCCTCCGTGGCGCAGCAAGCGAGTAGCCGCGGGTTTGATCCCCGTACCGAGATAAATGTTTGTGTGATCCACAAATATTTGTGTCGGGATCTGGGTGTTGTGAGACCGAAAGTCTCTAGTAGTTCCTGATACCCACGACACAAGACTCTTATCTTATTGTAGGGTCAGGACTTACATAGTCCATACATTACATACTATGACTGTTGTGTATTTATTTATTATCTTATTGTATGATAGGCACTTTTGTGACTATTAGATTAAGGTAATAATATATATATAATATATCATCATCAATCATCTGATTTTGATGTATATACTTAACAATAAATAATCAAGGCGGCGTCATTAATCATAGCACAGAACAAACCATATTTTTGCGACGTCTTTACCATGAGCTCTACCGGTCCCTGGCTTTACCTTTGTGTTTAAGCTTGGCTCCTTTAAATTGTTCAAGGTTCAGATTTGTTCAAGATTCACATTCATATATTGACTCTAATACCTTTCGATTCCCTTCTTTGATTGAAAAACCGACTTTGTGCAAGGTCGGCGTTGGGCATTGATTATATATTAGATAATATTTAATTTATAATTAAAAATATTTTTAGAGCGATTTATTCTCTCAAATTAGATATAACAACTGCTGATAGAAATACGTATTGTAGTAGCTTTATTAATGTCTTCTAGGTTTCCATCATTCATACTTTATCTCTTCCATACAATCGTATTATGTACATACACACATACATGTACGTACATAATTACCTTCCTATTGTATTCGACGCGTCTGTGATTTGTGTGGGCAGTGACATGTGATATAAAAATTGCAAGTTAATGGATAATTAGCTTAAAATACATGTTATTCATTCCGCACAGATAGGCGGAAGTGGACAGAGGTGGCGATGACTGCCCATTTTATGTACTTACATTGTTTTTTACTGGTATAAATATATTGAAAAACGTCTTATTTTTTTATTTTGCCAGGATGACGAGGAAGTCGCATTAACGCCACTTTGAATTACAAAATACTGCATATGACTGCAATAATCTCGTCATCCCGAAAGATTAAAGGAAATTAGTATTGATAGTTAATTGAGAAGAGGATAAGGATGAGATGTAGGCCTCCGGAAATCTTTCATCATAGGAAACGCAACAGCAAGCTGCCACTTCACGTCGGTTTTCTGTACTATCCATTTCGGGCCACTCATGCTGTAGACATAATTTTCTACAGCTTAACCCTACCTTTTTTATAGAAATGTATGGTTTGATATATTTGTCGGCAATGCAACAAATATTGGTTGCTTGTTTCCCGACTTTTTCCAATATTCCTTAGAACAATCACAAATTTTGTCATTTTAAAACAGAAGCAAGGAATTTGGATTTAAAAATAATACATGAAACATTATTGTCTTGAATTTTATTTAGAATTAAATTTAATTTGGTATTATAAACAGTTGAATATAACAATTTATGGGAAATAAAATATTGTTGGATTATAGTCGAATATGCATTTGGTCAAATGAAACGCGGCATCGCAAACGTCCTTGTGTCCATCCGCTGAAATAATAAACGTTGTGTTAAAAATTTGTTTCCAATTCTATTTTTATCGAGTTTGGTGGTTGTACTCTTTCTTGTTGTGCAAATAATACCTTAAAAAATATGGGTAAAGTGTATTACGCATTGTGAAATACGGAAAAATAACTTGGCCAGCCTGATGTAAGTTAGAAGAGGCGTCATGGCTATTGGTTTTAGAGACTAAAGGGGGTGGGAAACGTAGACAGAGGTGGGGGAACTACCTAACTACAGCTTGGTCAAATTATTTCACGTGTATTCAATGTCTGCCTTCTCAGTGGTATTGTACTAGGGCTGAGAACCGTGAGATCCTGGGTTCAATTCCCGGGTCAGGCAATCAAAATTTGTGTTTGCATTTTCGATTCGAAAAATCACACATTAATTGCCCGGGACTGGGATTCGTGCACGGTATCGAGATAGGCTCGCCCCTATCACGTCATGGGAAGGAAATAAGCTCGGCGAAACGTGGGTGCAATAATTACACTACTGCACCCACGCCTGTCTATCCCTTTGGGGATAAAGGCGTGAGCTTATGCATATTTTAAACAATTACTTTTAACTTTGTTCCATAACTTGATGTACGTTTCTGTATGTATAAAACAATCATATGATTTGAGGGGAATAAAATAGAAAATCGAAAGAGAGTTTTTTTTGGGTTCAAACACTGATTAATTTTAATAATTATTCAGGTTATTTTTTGGGACTTACTTGCTTTTCTGCAAGCTGTTAGAGCTTCTTTCGCAGGTTCCTTTATGTCCTCTGGTAGCAACAAATCCGCTTGTTTCATAGCCGCCTCGTAATTTATTTTGCCGTTTTTCATCTGCAAGTATATCACAATCTACAACATCGTCATTAAGTCATTTCTTAGAACTCGATTATTTCTTACAGACGTCAATTATGCTTTTTTCTGTTCTCACGAAGTAACGGAGTATCAATCGTTTTCTGTACTTAGTAACGACGACGGGACGTGAGGCATTACCTAGCTTTGAGTGTGGAAATTATAGAATTCTCAGAAATTACTTAGTGACAATTAAAGTAAATTGACGTATCTGAGTGGGGCAGTCTATTATGAAAGAAAGATAGAAAAAATAGAGAGCCAAAGATAAAGAGCCAAAGATAGAAATGAAGTAGAAAGTCTTGTTCTTCAGGGGATTCAAATGAAATGTCAAATGTCAATGAAAATATCACTCAGTTGGGGTAAGGTCTGGTATTCACGATCGGTAGAGAGGAGCACGGTATCTACTGAATCCTGGATAACGATATCCGATTTATTGTTTACGACACATCTCTTCCCCGCATCACAGTTTTGGTCGAGCCGTCTATTTTTTTAGCGCAATTAAATACTTCCATTGTGCTTTGCTACTGGACTCGTCATTCTCTTGTTGCCTTGACGGACTATAAGTTAAATCGATAATGTACCGAAATAGATCTAAGTAGACATTTAAGTAATTCAATCTGTATGAGACCAAGCGTAACACCTTATTAGCATCTTGTAACGTCATAAGAGTAATTAAGTGATGAGAAACACTATTGAAGCATATAGAAGTTACTACCTTTTTAGCATATTAACTCGAAAAGACGTCACATGTCGGAAATAGAGTTAGATACTATTTCTATATACAGACAGATACGTGCAGATATGAACCGGCACATGATTTTCACACCGAGAACTATTAACCACTATACAGTGGCGGCCGTTCGCTACACATGAATACGTATATAGATAAATAATGAAATAATGTCTATATGCTTTTATGTGTATGCTACGTATGATGTCTGTTGTTATACTTATTTATTTTTGGAACGAAGTTCCTTACGGCAGGCTTGGAGGGGATAGGGATTTCGCTGCGTGACCGAACTGAAAAAAATGTGATAGTAAAACCGTAAGAAAAATGCGTGTAAAAAATGCGTGGAAAAAATGCGTGGAAAAAATGCGTGGAATAAAAGCGTTAAATGAGAAGTGCGCAGGCGCGACAGTCAATGTGTCAATTTTAATGTCAGTCATTTCTATGTAATTTTATGTTCTCAAACAAAAATAAAGAGACATATTTAAAATGAAATTCATTCAGCCAGTTATAATTGAAGTATATAAAAATACTCCTTCGATTTTTAAAAGATTACGCTAGCTCGTTATTATTTATAATTACATAAGTTGATAAAAAATGCTATACAATAGCTTTACCGCGGCAGTCTCCGAGCGCCACACGTCTTTTTTTTATTTCTATTTTTCTATTCTATTTCTATGTAATTTTATGTTGTCAAACAAAAATAAAGAGACATATTTTGTTATTTTAGTTGATAATTTGAATTTTTTGCAATTTGTGTCGATTGTACATTAGCCGAAGGAACTTCGTTCCTACCTGGTGTCCCACGACACACACCAATTTTTTTTTTATTTTGAATATCGAAACGCCAGCCCGTAAACAGACAATACCATACAAAATTTTGAGTTACAAAGTACTCTGCATTTCGTCACCTCGAGACAAATTGTTAAGTCTCTTTGCCCAGTTATTTTACTGGCTTTAATGTATATCAAGCCGAAGTATGAGAATACTTACACACTTCTGCTTGGCAGCAGTAAAAGACACTGCAGTGGTACCAAACTAAATCTACGACCTAGTGAAAATGTTTGACCTACCACCTGTGAATGAAGTGTTACTGCTGTAACGTTAAGTACCTAGCTACTCGAGCGCAAGATCTCAAAACGACTTCGTCTCGGCACATTGACTGGTCCATTAGATCATATATGTAGAATGGCTACCTAAAATGCAGCTTATGGGTATAATGAACAATCATAACGAGTTTTAGTGTATATTTACTTATTACCATGCACGTATGCATACCGTATTAGCCATTTTCAAAATGCATGCCATGTAGCATTTTACTTCCTTTTCATCGAGAAATATTCCTTCGTTGAGGGGATCGATTTTTGCTGAAATGATATACAAGGAAGTTTATTAGAAATGTTACCTATTCATATTTATGGCGATATTATTTTAAAGAGAATATAAATGAAAAGCTTAGACTTGTTACTGTGATTGTCTGTAAAGGATTGCCTTGAGCGATATACCGCGAATTGTATATAATATGTATATGCAAGTTTAATTTTTTTGTCTCTCTAGTTTTGTCAAATTTACAATGAAGCATTTTGTGTATATAAATAAAAACATGATGTAGGCCTTGCATATGTAATGCCAGCCCAAATAATTCTAATTATTTCTCCATTTACAAACAAATGTTAAAAAAACAAATCAGATTAAGGGCCTTCCGTGAGCAAACGACCTTGACTGACTCGCGCCATACTAAATCGTGTACTTGGTGTGTGAGTTTTCGTGCAGAATATGCACGTATTTAGCGAATAATTGATTTAAAAAATCAGGTTTTGGTCTTTTCGAAAATTTAAAACGGGCAAAATATTCGTTATTAAATAGCCTATCTAGTGATGTTAATCTCATTTGAAAACATTCTGTACTTTAAAAGGAGACGCACGGAATCTTTGCATTTTTCTCATTTTTATGGTTCATTTATAACGACAATTTAAAAATATATATCAGCATTAACATGAATTTGAATCGAACAAAGTAAAGCTGACAGATTGTAGAAATATATTGTATATTTTTTTAATCAATATTTATTTTAAGTAATGACTAGATAGCCTCTAAAAACATCGATCGCGCGGCGTTTTGCTGGGGGCATGGCCTTAAAGGTTCTATTGTTTGTCATTGGGAAACAGTTAAGACTGGACTTACCATCTTCGACGTTATTTTTTGGTTGGCATTGTTTTCTCAACATTTTCCCGGTATTTTTTATTTGTTTCATTGTCATCTAAAATGTAGATATAAAATATATTTGTGATCAATTTTAGGATTTAATAACATACATTGAACTATCACCTACCGCTTCACACATTGTTAAAAACAGTAAAAACTTTACGACTACGATAAAAAGCATTATTTATAATTTTGGTTTTTGTGCACCTATCTAACATGCCATAGATTACTCAACGTTCGTCCTGACTGACAGCTTTATAAACTGGATAAACGCCTTATGGGCTAATAGCACTGTATTTAAATTCACACCTTAATTGAATAGGGTATCTCTCATTGAGAGCAAATTCAGAATTCTACTTGAACAGTTGAATGTATTCAAATTAACTTTATCCATTTATGTCCAATCAATACTCATATTAATTCTGCCACCCATAATAATTTAAAAAGCAAAATAACAAAAACCAAAATCAATTTATGATTATGTGTATATTCTGTTATTTTAAATACCGTCACAATTTTTGTTGTTGATATAAGTATCTTCTCGCAGCTCGGTGAATGTTCCATTATTGAACCTATTTTTATCCTCGAACGGCAAAATTACTAAACTACACCTGTGCAAATATAACTCCAACGAAAGGGAACCGTGTCATTCGTTGACAATTACCAAAATTATGCCGGCCTGCCTACTTGGAGGTATAGGTACTGGCCAATCCCATTACACGATTTGTCGGAATGACTTACTGTGGCGAGGTATTCACTGTCGAGTTTTTACCGTCTAGATTCGTCATGGTAAGACCATGATTACTCTTCTTAATTTTTTGATAGTAGTCTCGATGGTTCTATCCAGCCATGTACAGAAATATTATCTAACCTCCTTTTTTATTATTTTGAATAAGGAAATATTACGTAGGTCTTACGCCTGATGGCACCTACCACGCCTGATCATAAACAGAACCAACACCACACAGGATATTGAATTATTATACAATGCATGACAGTGGACTGCGCCCGCAAAACTCAGAAGAGGTTAAGTCTCACAATACCCAGTAATTTCACTGGCTCCAATATCCTTCAAACCGAAACATTACTATGCTTACACACTGCTGCTTGGCGGTAGAAATAGACAAAGGGATGGTACAAAGGTACTCAGATGTAGCTACCACCTAGTTTCCTTCCCACCTTCTAGTAACTGCGCTGAAAATGGTATTAAATTTTAAGTATCTGTTGAGAAAAATGGTTAGACCATCTTTGTCACCCTATTCACACCATTTTAAATAATCATTGGTTCCGTAAACGGTAATTAGTCAGTACCTAATACACAACTTCTTCATGCAACTATGAATGTGAAGCTAAGTACTGCCTCGCATTAGACTTGTCGCCGGGGACGTTAGATCATAATTCCCAGTAATTTCACTGGTTTCTACTCCCTTCAAACCGGAACACAACAGTGCTTGACTCTGGGTGTCGGCAGAAATAGACAAAGTGGTCGAACCTATCCCACGGCCCCTCACATACGAGGAACCTACCACCTAGTAAATTGCACCACCCTTCTGTTAAAGAGTTATTGTAACAAGGTTTACGTTACAAAAATTTAAACATTACGTATAACGTTTATTTTCAGTACCATTAAATTGTAAAATATTTAGATGTCAAGTATTACTTGTTACAACTCACAGGGACTATCTGACGGATGGTGCAAGGGCCCACACTTTGCATCGTATATTTGGATCATCATGTGCATCCTTAGCCTATAAGTATGCAGTATCTGTCTGAGTGCCGCATCGGAGGACCTTAAATTAATGGACCGATATAAATTGTATGAATTGATTGGAGAAAATCCTACTAATATTATAAACGCGAAAGTTTGTAAGAATGGATGGATGTATGTTTGTTACTCTTTCACGTAAAAACTACTGAATGGATTTTAATGAAACTTTACAATAATATAGCTTATACATCAGAATAAGACATAAGCTACTTTTTATCCCGGGAAAAGCAGATCACGCGGGCGGAGCCGCGAGCAAAAGCTAGTCTGTTATAAATTACAGATCTCGTAGTTCCTGATACCCACGATACAGGTTATACCCAGTGTGGGGTCAGGACTATGTATGTGAGTTGGGTGTTTAAAAAATATATCTCTTTTCTGTGTTGGGGATTTATAACAGTTGACTATTTATAAAAACTTTGTATAATAGATTATTGTAAAAACACATTTGTTTTATTAGCCGATAATCTGTTAAAGAACTAGTATTCTTGTAGTCTATAGATATAGAAGTCAGTTTTGTCTGCAATAAAACATCTTGTGTACATTACACAAATGAGGTGTTTAATCTTTTTTTAAACACACATATTACGTGATAATGCTAAGTTATATTATCAGAAAAACACATACTTTAACGGAAATCCATCAATCATTATTCTCTAAGAAGGAAAACACCTTTATATAAATCCTATAACATTTTTTTCACACATCAGTATAGTATTATTGGAATTCAGTACACGCAAAAAATGTCGGATACGTTTTTTATTCATATAATTTGCCTCATTTTAATATTCAACGACTCTAGTTACGCAGTAAGTAAAATTGGAGAAATACATGTTTATTTTAGATTCTATAACTTTTTTACTGTACAGCCGGTTTGAAAGGCAGTTTTGTCACTTTGGCAATGATTTATTCCTAAACTACACATTTATCTTAAAATTGACAAAAACATTGGTAGTTCATAAAAATATACTATCAGATTGTTTATACTCTTTTTATGTACCATTGAAATATATCTTACGTGTATTATTATAATGTGTATGTATTATGTTTAATTCTATATTTTTAGATGTCGAGACAACAGCTGAAAAATTCAGGGAAAATAATGAAGAAAACTTGCATACCCAAAAATGATGTAACTGAAGGTAATAAAAAAATAAACTGTTTGTTTATTGTATTACATGTATTATTTTCTAATTAATTTGTTTGTATTTTTATACAAGGTTAGTCGAAAAAGGGTTACTAGGTCGAAATAACATATAAGTACCTTTAATTCATTGTATTTGCTATTTTTTCAAATCAATAGTTTAAGACGCTGACTAATAATGAATCCTTCGACCTGCCCTAATCCGACTCGCAGTGGGGTCGACGCAATATGCTTGTTTTAACACATGTTACAGAAAGATTTGATTTCTAGTTTTTACAACTTACCGCCTGCCTGATGTGAACCCTTCTGGGGAGACTAATTATGAATGTTTTGGAGATATTGCTGTTTAAAGATTTTTATCAAAACTATGCACACATAACCTTATGATCATTTTTGTTAAGGGCCGTCCATGAGCAAAACACCGCGCGATCGAGGTTTTTAGAGGCTATCTAGTCATTACTTAAAATAAATATTGATTAAATAAATATACAATATATTTTTACAATCTGTCAGCTTTACTTTGTTCGATTCAAATTCATGTTAATGCTGATATATATTTTTAAATTGTCGTTATAAATGAACCATAAAAATGGGAAAAATGCAAAGATTCCGTGCGTCTCCTTTTAAAGTACAGAATGTTATCAAATGAGATTAACATCACTAGATAGGCAATTTAATAACGAATATTTTGCCCGTTTTAAATTTTCGAAAAGACCAAAACCTGATTTTTTAAATCAATTATTCGCTAAATACGTGCATATTCTGCACTCGCCGAGTACACGATTCAGTATGGCGCGAGACAGTCAAGGTCGTTTGCTCACGGACGGCCCTTAATAAGGTACAATGGGGTTGACATTAATAAAAACCCCTAAATAAATTGAGAATAAAAAAGAAAATGATCCTTTAATTTTCTTCTGTATTTTCAATTAAAATTGGCATTATATTTCTCCGCTAATATTAATTCCTGAGATTAAGTTCGCGCGACAGGTTTGTGATTTATAAAAATAAAATAAGAAATATGAGTTTAAAAATACTTTTTATAAGATGTGATATTTGTGGTTGCTATCCTTATCAGTGACACTAAGTTGGCCACGGCTTAGTAAAACACTTTTTGACTAATCTTTGTATACAGATGAAGTCGGTGAAATTGAACAAGGGAAATTTATCGAGGATCGCCGAGTTATGTGCTACATTGCCTGTATTTACACTATGACGCAAGTTGTAAGTAAATTGTCTTCATTTGCATTATAAACTGTGACGCGCGATCAACATCATTGTAAATTTACGACAACATTTTTTATTTTATTTTTGTAGATTTTCAATATTAATTTTACGCAAAACAGTAGAACAAAATAAAAATAACTATAAGAGTCGTTGCTGAGTGTTAATTTAATGTAGACCTTTTTTTTATTACCTTATGGACAATCTTGTATGATATTTTTATAAAATGTTCCGTAGGTAAAAAATAATAAATTGAGTTACGATGCCGTCATAAAACAAGTTGACGTAATGTTCCCGCAAGAAATGAGATCGGCTGTGAAGGCGGCAGCGGAAAATTGTAAAGATATTGGTAAGTCGAGACAACTTAATAAACAATAATTAATGCCAATATATTTGGATGTAGAGGGAGGATATCTGATATTTTTGTACCCTACTTGATATCGACCACCGTACACTCGGTGAAAATTCTAGAAATTCGGGGTACTTTCCACAGGAATTGTTGCCATACGTGATCTATTATACTTCACCATAATATTTTGGTCCTTTTGGCATACAAATGAAATGAAATGCATGCAAAAATAAAGGAAAAACACTAGGATATTTTTTTGGTCGTGACATTTGTTGCTTAGCAAAAAACTTGTTTACAACTTGGTACAAAGAAATAGCTTGCCTCACGTTTATTTTTATCAGTGTGTCGGTAAATATCAAAACTGGTTATATCCACTGTTGGTAAAAAATTGTTTTTTTATGCCATCACCACTAAAGGGTTCTTACGGAAAGGACGTTATTTACAAAAGTGTAAAAATCTACTATTTTACCATAGTAATATTGGTCTAAAGTTTGATGGTATATCAAATTCAGCAACATCCATGCTATACATTTTATCAATATTGGCAAAATCCATTTTGACCAATCACGAGGGCGAATTTTTGCAATATGGCCGATAATTTAAAATCTGACGTGATCGTAATGAGCGTTGGGGAGTTTTGGCGGGAATTCTGACAGTGCAGTTCAACGCTTATTTTAATATATTTCATAAACTAGTTTAGAGTTGTGTTTGTTGTATAAAAGTGATGTGGATTTGTTCAATAAACATTGACGGTGATGAACAGTATATGGAAACATTGAAATAAGTGAATTAAGAATCGTACTGAAAGGAGTTAACACCATAACTCCGACAAGACCTTGAAATCGTCCGCACCCGTGTTTCATCGTTCTTATAAAAATACTTGAGAATACATTATACTTGACACTGGCTAAATGCATAATACTGCGAAAGCCATTAATAAAAAAGAAAGAAAGAATGAGCGTTGGTGTTCCGTCTTTATTAATATTTTTAAATAATTACGGACTTTTGAAATGAGTGCTATACCAAAAGTTACTTCCGACAAAGCAAGAAAACGTAACAACTATGCAACATTGAAAAAAAAGGCGCAATTGAAGGAAAAACTGTAAGTTTGCAAACGTAATGCTGCCGGATGGTTAGTACTTCTACAAGGGTTGTCAAAGTTGTTGGCCGCAATTCGCAATATGCTGTAGTGTACTATACATCTTAGGTATAGCATTATTGTTGATTATTGGTGAACTTAATATGCCGCGATTTTAGTTTTTACCCGACTTCAAAAAGGAGAAAGTTTTTAATATGTCCGTAATGTTTTATGCAAATATGTTAAACGATATCTCCGCTGATTTGTCTTTGTATTTGATAAGGTTTACTCTATTTGATTAAATGACGAGACGAGCAAGGCGCTCGCCTGATGGTAAGCGCCATGCCTGCCCATAAACAGAAACAACACCACACAGAACTTTGAATTACGAAGCACTGCATGGCACTGAACTGCGCTCGTCGCCCCGAGACATAAGATGTTAAGTCTCATAATGCCCAGTAATTTCACTGGCTTCAATGTCCTTCAAACCGAAACACAACAGTGCTTACACATTGTTGCTTGACGGCAGAAATAGACAAAGCGGTGGTACCAACCCATACGACCCAGCCTCTCACATACGAGGGACCTACCACCTTGTAAATCCCCTTACTTGACTCGTCACTCTACAATGGTCCAATATTTTAGTTAAAATTTAGATTTTAACTTGCACCATCAGTGACGGAGTGCACAGAGAATTTGGTATGGGTGTATGTAAGTAACTACACGAATATAATAAAACGACACCACTATGTAAGGCTAAGAACCGTGATTTTTTTTTGGTATTACAATTCGAAAAATCACACAAGAGTAATTGTCCGGGACTGGAATTTGTGTCAGGTTTGGCGATAGGCTCGACACCTATCACATCTTGCGAACTATGGGTGCACTAACGTACCTCTGTCTACACCTTCCGAGATAAAGGCGTGAGCTTATGTTATAAATAGGAACTTAAAAGGGCATTTTTTCAGGTACTCTGCTCCCGGCTTACCGTTAATACCTACATGTAGAATGTACCATTTGTTTTTCATAAAGACGACAACCCTAACCCGTCAGGATCTGTCATTGAATGTCAATTCAATGACAGAGTAGATCAAAATTAGATAAATCCACATGTGAATTACTTCAAAAGTAGTAAAATCCACTTGGAAATATCAAACTTGGATATATCCAAACTTTATTTTCGTTTTTTTACGAAATTTGTGCCTATTCAAACATAACTAAGCTACGTAAAACGATCGTGTTATATAAATACATCTAAATCTAATGTATTTCATACGTAAATCTATACACAATTATCAGTTTTTAAAATATAATAACCATGAAAAAAAATTTCGTTTGGATATATCCATTTTTGATATTTACCGACAGATATATGTAAATGACGTAAGAGTGGAGAAAGATGGTAACATTATTTTTTGGTCAGAGAGAAAGTATTCTATACATTATTTATTCCCATCTATGTAATTATGAAATTTGTGTTCCATCTGCTTTCTATATTATATTGGTCTATGGATTTAATGTTTAAGGTTTTGTCAATAATTTTGTTTTATTTTAAAATACAATACTGTTTTACCAACGTTGTCAGTAATAAATGTTAGGGTTAATGTTAATTATCCTTTACGTAGAGCTAAGTTCACTGCTATATTATTGCGTCAATATTACCATGGTTGCATATTTTATAGTTTACTTGTATATAACAATTTTGATTAACAATATAAATATACTGAGTCGCAAAATGTGTTACAAAATTCTATTGAATGACTACCATAAGCAGTAATATTGGTAGAGTCAGATAGGGCTCAGTGGTGTGCTTTATCGAAACCTGTTCTTGTCAGTAGATTGACAGTTTAATTTTGATGATAATTATAGTTTTTCAAACATGTTCTTTTCATTAAAGATTGATGATGAGCGTGCAAGTTGTTAAAATATTGTCACTATTATACTATTATCAATGTAGTAGACTGTAGAGGTTTAACTTTCACCCGTGTTCTGGTTTCTGATTAGTCGCTGCGCCAACCGTTGCTCTGCCACCCAGTGGCTGTTGCGCGGCGTCTTCAACAATTAATCAATACGAACATTGTACCAAAATCATCTCCATGGACCTATTCAAAAGCGCCGCAATCTTATTCGATAAGTTCCCAGGAGGTTTGAATCTGGTACCGGATATCAACAAGTTCGATAAAATATCGTATCCTAATCGTGCGTAACCGCAACCTCCACGTGGATACAAACATGCTTGCCATCAGGCAGGTCATGAAAATGACCAGCAAATGCTATTTTGATCGCACTCAGCATCATTCAAATACGCTTATCTAAAAAACTCTAAACAGAATGTCATTATAAATACCTGGAATCTGGAAGTTTGTAAGGACCTTATTTTTTTAAAGGTCAACTAATTTCACATTTACTAGATTATATTATTTGCTATGTATATTCTGCTCTATTCCAGCAAAGAAATACAAAGACCTGTGCGAAGCCTCATACTGGACTGCTAAATGCATGTATGATTCTGATCCAGAAAACTTTATTTTTCCATAATGGTAGAGGAGCCCACGATGCTAAATGGGGATTTACTCGAGCGTCGTAGAGACCTATTGGGATGCAAAGCTTAGATGATATGAAGAAAAAAATGTTATATGATATATACCTTTACATCGGTGGGGGAAGCGGCTATAGATTTTTAAATATGTAAAAAAAAACTGTTGCATGGACATCCTCGAGCGCGTCAGATATTGATAGCATCAATGCCCTACGTATTTTTAATAATGTACGTATGTTAATCTGATCGTTTGCATGATGCGGGTGGTTGTATTTAAGAGTTGAAAATGAAAAAAAAAAAAAATTAATCGAGCGCGTCAGATTTTCTAAGGGAGTGTTAAGTGCACCAAAAAAAAGCTCTCATTCACTAATCTGATGATTTCGATGGGACGCAAGCTCGCGGCCATTTTCATAATGTGCAAAAAAAATTCGCCATTTTGAAATACTCAAGCGCGTCAGATTAAGATATATATAGTTCATCTTTATGTTCTAAACGTACTGTCTCATAATCTGACGATTATCTAGAGGGATTGGCCTGATCTGACAAAAAAAAATTAGAAAAACGGTTCACCTTAAAGGCCATCCCTGCAACTTCCCGCTAATTCCATTCCTGGGCTCTTAAAATTGTACTTATGACGTTTTTGAGCTCAAAATATAATTTATGTGATATTTTGAGCTTGCTGAGTTCAAAGAAATAATATTTCTATGCATTTGAGCTCTCCCAGCTCGAAAGTCTGATAGAAGTTTCATAGAACACTATTTTTGGAATTTTCAAACCGCAATAATTTTTGAATGGATCAACCGATTTTCACGCGGTTGGCGGCATTCGACGCAGTTTTATCATCCTCATAAGTAATTTTGCAATTTTAATTGATCGAACTACAAATTTCGGAGTAATCCCGAAAAAACACTTTTTCGGGTTTCTTTCGTTCACGATATCTCTCGAACGAATCAACCGCTTTTGACCAGCTTGGTGGCGATCGACGTGGTTTTTCAAGCTCAAAGGCGGATTAGTTTTTGAAGTTGATCGATAAAGCCGGTTAAAAGTTATTCCAAAAATTATATTGCAAACACGTTGTAAACAGTATGCCACGAGTCTTTATGATCAATGATGGCGTCATGGCAACAGAAACCAGAGTGGGGACGGAGTGAGAGAGTAATAGATAGAGAAAGAGTGAGAGAGGAATAGAAACGCGGAGAAGGAAATGTAGGCATCACGCAACTGCACGCATTTAACTTTATCGACGAATTTTTGTTATTTCGGCTTGCGGAAATCGTCAGATTATATATTTTTCATTATTCTTGAATTATTTCCTTCAAAATAAAAAAAAATTTAGCTACGCTCGAGAATGTCGAGATGACGTTTTTTTTTTACAACTTTGTTGCCCTCCGCTTTTTTTACGTCACTCTCAAATTGTCAGATTAGTGGAATATACACTTTTTAGGATGTAATTAACTCACCCTACCTTAATCTGACGCGCTCGAGAATTTCTGATGGTCAATTTTTTTTTACTAATCTGATCCTGTATCCTTCACGGGCGGCCTTATATATGGGCCTCATGTTTTGTGGAGGTACTTAACCGGGTACAAGGTATCCCCCTGTATATTAATCTGTCGCGCTTTAGTAAATCCCGAAATCCCCGCTTGGGCTCCCCTACCATAAAGTATCAGCTCTCATGTAGATGGAATAAAGTATATTTTTTTAATCACGTGAATATGTTATTTCGGAATAAATTGTATTAGCTAATGGATATTTTGTTATTTCTAATTCGTTATGTTTCGTTTTGTTGGCATTCTTAAGATTTTAGGTATACTTGGTGGCTTTCGAAACAATAGTGATCATCCCAATGGGGACCCAAGGCCATCAAATGCAGGCATGAGATAGCTTGTTATGGTTGTCAATGAGGTTATGCCATAACAACTACACTAAGGCCTTTGTATGCCATACATGGTGTATAAAGCAAGGTTTATTATGTGGTAGGTCCCTCGTTTACTAGAGGCCGTCTGGGTTGGTAGCACCATATTGTCTATTTCTGCCGCCAAAGAGCATTGTATAAACGCAGTTGTGTTTCGGTTTGAAGTACATTCACATACGCCAGTGAAATTACTGGGTATTATGAGACTTAACAACTTATGTCTCAGGGTAGGAATGCAATCCAGTGCCATGCAGTGCTTTGTAATTCAAGGTTCTGTGTGGTGTATCTGTTTATTAGCAGGTAGCGATTAACCCTCATGCGAGCGTCCTACTCGTTTCGTCACTCGGGCTAATAAAAAATAATAAAAACAGTCATTACAACTACAATTATTATATAGCTTTTTACCTTTACCTACGACACTTGCAAAGGTTTTTTCCGTTTTTTATATTCTTATCCGAGCACGGCAAAGTGACTGCCCTACACTTGATGGTAAGCGTAATGCAGTCCAAAAAACCAGCGACCACCGACAAACAATCAGTTTATCGGTGGTCACCAGAGTCATGCTGGCTTGTGTAAATGATTATTCCCTCTCTGGAGAGGGAAGAAGCAAATCAAGAAGCCTGCGACAGGACAGGCGGATGACCGATGCAGGCACAGTAATACAAGGATGTACCCCTATACCCGCCTCAACCAACCATCAAGTCATGTCGCAAGCCTCTCGAGAGAACCGGATATACACTGGGTGATCCTGCAACGTGATCCACATGAAGCGCGTGGACCACTATGGCAGGTTTTAACACCATGTGCACGGTGGTCGCTAGCTGGGCGGATATGAATATCCTACCACCAGCTAATTTTCTCAGCACTTGTGGATGAGGGCGGTTGTGTCGAACTCATCCGCCTCAGTTGTTGTAAATATCCACTTTCAGCTAAAATTGACAGCCTCCGTGGCGAAATGGGCGAGTAACCGGCTGTGAAGCGAGAGGCCGTGTGTTCGATTCCTGCACTGAGACAAATGTTTATGTAATCGACAAATATATGTTTCAGGTCTGTGTGTTGTGGGACCGCAAGTCCCCCGTAGTTCCTGATACCTAAGATACTGGTTTAACCTAGTGTGAGGTCAGGACTATGTGTGTGACTGTAGAGTGCATTATTATTAAAAATCGCTATAATACACCAATTTTTTTAAATTCTACTATTTGTGTTTCATAAACTATATTTCATAATAGCAAAAACGTTTGAAACAACATAAATTACTCTATTAGCGAACGTATATTTTTCCCTTGTCAAACATACCATTATGGCACCAAATTATATAGCGCTAACCACTAAATACCATGTATTAATATGCGTACCTTAATATTTTTGGGATTTTATAAAGTATAAAAGTACTGCCCGGTTTACTTTCCGTTTTGGTATTTCACTGAATGTGTGTTCGATTTAAGAAAAATAAACAATCATGCGAGCAGTATTAGTGATATTAATATTTGCAGTGCTCGGTAATTCTTATGCGGTAAGTGTATGGAATTATTTATTTTGTAGTCGTATGGACAGAAGAATTTTGTAGTCGTATGTAAGAAGAAGCAGCGATAGCTTAGTGGGGAGTGGTATGGACTGTCGAGACGAAAGTCGCAGGTTCGAAACCAGCCCCAAGAGCATACACCACTGACTTTTCTAAGTTACGTTTTTTTTTTATATATTTTAATTGTTACTTATCGCTTGCTTTAACGGTGAAGAAACGTGAAGCATCGTGAGGAAACCTCGGGTACTTGATAAGATTTTTCGAAGGTATGTGAAGTCTGCCAACCCGCATTAGGCCAGCGTGGTGGACTAAGGCCTAATCCCTCTCATTCAGTAGAGGAGGCCCGTGCCCGGCAGTGGGACGTATATAATACAGGGCTAGTAAAAAAAAAAAAGAAAGTCGTATGGACATGTGTTAATACTTTACTTTTTGTAGATGACACGAGCTCAAGTGAAAAAGACAATGACTGTAATGAAGAACCAGTGTATGCCTAAAACAGGAGTGACTGAAGGTGACTTATTTCGTACCTACATTTAATTGTCAAAATAAGTATCACATTATCATTATCAGGTCATATCTGGCTTAAAAGAGGACGGTTTCGTACTCATTTGTGGATGTCATTAAGGATCGAATGAGGGGCAAAGTTAAGGGTACATCATCATCATACAGAGTAGGCTCCATGATATAGTCGAAGGAATATTGTTTTTCATTTTAAAGTACAATGTTCAATCCTTTTAGTGACTATTCACTTATTTCTATCTAAAATTTAAAATAAAATAGTAAGGCTAATATTATTTTATTTCAAAATATCGCTAGTACTTTACATAGAGCCTTGAATGGAGAACGCATACCAGTTACCTCATAATATTATCTATTAATTATTTTGCCATAAAAATATGCATTACTTTAAAAAGAAGATCTTTAATAAACAAAATACTACAATTTGAATTACTGATTATACACTTGTACTAGTTACTGGAATCAATTTTATATAATTTCAGATAAAGTGGGGAAAATTGAACAAGGGGTGTTCATAGCAGAACATAATGTGATGTGTTATATCGCATGCGTTTATAAAAACATACAAGTGGTAAGTATAATAATTTATATTCAAATGTCATAATGGAGAGTCCATAATTTTTCTTGATAATGAATGGTATACATATTCGCTTTCCTAAGAAAGAAAAACAAACAATTAAACGTTAGATGACTGCACGGCGACCATTTTACAATTTATTATCTATATATATAAAAATGAATCGCTGTGCGTGTGTCTCGCAAAAACTCGAGACTGGCTGTACCGATTTGGCTAATTCTGATCTTGAAATATTTGTGGAAGTTCAGGGAAGGTTTACCCGGTGAGAAAAATAAATAATAAGTAAAGGAAAATACCAAAAACGACAATTCAATTTTCCAATACAAACCGTTCCTAGGTATGAAAAATTTGATGTCTTTTGTCATTTTAGAAATAAATTGACACTTGGTTGTCAAATATTTATAGGTGCGTTCAGAAATTTGTCTGTTTCATAGCTAATATGGATATATATATGGTATGAGGTCCGATCTCTTTGGTCTGTTTTGTTGGAATACAATACAGTTTTGTTGCAGAAATAAAAAAAGTGTAAAAGTATCAGTTGGTTGACGAAAAAAGAAAATCTTTATATATATAATTCTTCTGTGAGTGTGTATGTTCCTGAACTTCTCTTAAACGACTGGACCGATTTTGATGAAATTTTTTGTGTGTGTTCAAGGGGATCTGAGAATGGTTTAGATTCACAATTTTGTCCGCTGGACAATGTTTTTTTAATTAATTTTTAATTTATTAGTAGTTGTTGAGTTGTCGTTGCGAAGCTTGCCGTGATGACGGGTCGTATAGCGTCTAGACTGGACAGGGACAGGACAGGGACAGGACAGTGAGACAGGACAGTGAGACAGGAAAGTGAGACAGGAAAGTGAGACAGGACAGTGAGACAGGACAGTGAGACAGGACAGTGAGACAGGACAGTGAGACAGGACAGTGAGACAGGACAGTGAGACAGGACAGTGAGACAGGACAGTGAGACAGGACAGTGAGACAGGACAGTGAGACAGGACAGTGAGACAGGACAGTGAGACAGGACAGTGAGACAGGACAGTGAGACAGGACAGTGAGACAGGACAGTGAGACAGGACAGTGAGACAGGACAGTGAGACAGGACAGTGAGACATGACAGAGAGACAGGACAGTGAGACAGGACAGTGAGACAGGACAGTGAGACAGTACAGTGAGACAGGACAGTGAGACAAGACAGTGAGACAGGACAGTGAGACAGGACAGTGAAACAGGACAGAGAGACATGACAGAGAGACAGGACAGTGAGACAGGACAGTGAGACAGGACAGTGAGACAGGACAGTGAGGCAGGACAGTGAGGCAGGACAGTGAGACAGGACAGTGAGACAGGACAGTGAGAGGACAGTGAGACAGGACAGTGAGACCGGACAGTGAGACAGGACAGTGAGACAGGACAGTGAGACAGGACAGTGAGACAGGAAAGTGAGACAGGACAGTGAGACAGGACAGTGAGACAGGACAGTGAGACAGGACAGTGAGACAGGACAGTGAGACAGGACAGTGAGACAGGACAGTGAAAAGGACAGAGAGACAGGACAGTGAGACAGGACAGTGAAAAGGACAGAGAGACAGGACAGTGAGACAGGGCAGTGAGACAGGACAGTGAGACAGGACAGTGAGACAGGACAGTGAGACAGGACAGTGAGACCGGACAGTGAGACAGGACAGGACAGGGACAGGACAAGACGGGGACAGGACGGGGACGGGACGGGGACGGGACGGGACGGGACGGGGACAGGACGGGGACGGGACGCGGACAGGACGGGGACAGGACGGGGACGGGACGGGGACAGGACTGTCCAACCGGAGGGAGGTGGGAGACGACCTGACTTAGGTCGTCGAAGTCAATTAAATGTGCGACGGGCTACCTCACGTGCAATGGCGCAGTACCTCACTTAATTGCATTTAATGTAAATAAAACATTTGTATGTATTAAGTTTTGACCACATTTTACACAAATATATTATGTAGGTGATACGAAGTTCCCCGGGTCATCTAGTACATCTATATTTTCTATGATCTATTGTTGTGCAGGTTCTAACATCTTTATATATATAATTCTTCTGTGAGTGTGTATGTTCCTGAACTTCTCTTAAACGACTGGACCGATTTTGATGAAATTTTTTGTGTGTGTTCAAGGGGATCTGAGAATGGTTTAGATTCACAATTTTGTCCGCTGGACAATGTTTTTTTTATTAATTTTTAATTTATTAGTAGTTGTTGATTTTGCTGTTCCTGGGTATGAAACACTTGATGTCTTTTTGATGTGAAACATCTATAAGCGCAGGTATAAACCGGTTTGTTGGTATATATACTAGACAGGACAGGGACAAGCCAGGACAGGGACAGGACAGGGACAGGACAGGGACAGGACAGGGGCAGGACAGGGACAGGGACAGGGACAGGGACAGAGACAGGGACAGGGACAGGGACAGGGACAGGGACAGGGACAGGGACAGGGACAGGGACAGGGACAGGGACAGGGACAGGGACAGGGACAGGGACAGGGACAGGGACAGGGACAGGGACAGGGACAGGGACAGGGACAGGGACAGGGACAGGGACAGGGACAGGGACAGGGACAGGGACAGGGACAGGGACAGGGACAGGGACAGGGACAGGGACAGGGACAGGGACAGGGACAGGGACAGGGACAGGGACAGGGACAGGGACAGGGACAGGGACAGGGACAGGGACAGGGACAGGGACAGGGACAGGGACAGGGACAGGGACAGGGACAGGGACAGGGACAGGGACAGGGACAGGGACAGGGACAGGGACAGGGACAGGGACAGGGACAGGGACAGGGACAGGGACAGGGACAGGGACAGGGACAGGGACAGGGACAGGGACAGGGACAGGGACAGGGACAGGGACAGGGACAGGGACAGGGACAGGGACAGGGACAGGGACAGGGACAGGGACAGGGACAGGGACAGGGACAGGGACAGGGACAGGGACAGGGACAGGGACAGGGACAGGGACTGGGACTGGGACTGGGACTGGGACTGGGACTGGGACTGGGACTGGGACTGGGACTGGGACTGGGACTGGGACTGGGACTGGGACTGGGACTGGGACTGGGACTGGGACTGGGACAGGGACAGGGACAGGGACAGGGACAGGGACAGGACAGGACAGGACAGGGACAGGACAGGGACGGGGACAGGGACGGGGACAGGGACGGGGACAGGGACGGGGACAGGGACGGGGACCGGGACGGAGACCGGGACGGGGACAAGACAAGAATAGGACACATTTTACACAAATATATGTAGGTGATACGAAGTTCACCGGGTCATCTAGTATATATATATTACTAACCTTGCTTTATGCTGTAATGTTATTCTCATGTAAGTGACATTAGTCTTTTTGGTAATAAAAATATATATAAATCCTATAAAAATAAGAATTCTTTAAGCTTTATATTAAGTATTTCAATTTTGGTAAAACTATAGCAATTCTAGGTATCAGGGTTTTTGTTCTAAAAGACATACGAAGTTATATGTTTAAAATTTACGGAAAACAACGTAATTATCTATAAATACCATATGTGATTCATTTTCTTTATTTTATAAATAATATTACGCACAACTAAAATAGGTAATAAGGTTGCGGCCAGTTTTCATCGATAGTGGCATTTAAATTTTATAGTTATAACGAACTGACTTGAATAAAGTATAAATTGATTTCCTACCGAAGTTTGAGTTTCGATTTCGGCTAGTTCCGACCAAAAATGTTGGTATCGCCTGCAGTATCAAAAAAAATAGCGGCCAAAAGTAGCAGTAATGAGCTGAGAGACACAGTTGGTCCAGTTCGCTGGTAGAGGTTAAATGGTTTTTTAATTCTTTCTTGGCGCCGTCACGGCTTGGTTCATCCCTTACCTAATACTAAGATGCTTCTATTTTTAGGGTCTTGGACCTAGTCTACTCAGCTACGGTAGTCGCTGTCTAGTCGGGAACAAAAATGATCAGATCCGCCCACCAGCAAGACAGTAGCAGGCTCAGTTTGTAATAAAAAATGGAATGGTATTAATGGGAAATTTTATACGTTTTCAGATTAAAAATGACAGACTAGACAAAGATCTAATTTGGAAACAAGTGGATATAATATATCCACCAGATATGAGGGAGCCGACAAAGAAGGCTATTGCGCAGTGTCTGCCTCTTCGTAAGTGTTGATAGTTAACAAATATTTTCATCAAACGAAAACTATATCCCTAGTACGAGTTTTTGCTAAACTCATGATGTCAACTTGATTGACTTAAATATATTGTACGGTAGCAACAATTATTCGTTTCGGATTTTAGAAAATGATGACAGGTGAAGATGATGTCTTTATACAAATCTGAACAAAGAACAATCAGACATTAATTGCATATTCATACTAATTCCGAAAAACCGAACATTGGCGAAGTGCATCATTTATGTAATCGTACTGTTTAAAAACACGCAGATATGTGCAGCAAACCTAGCGGATTGTCTTTAAAAAGATAATAACTTCGAACATATTTGTCAAATACAGATTACATGGTCTTTATCGAAACATATACCCCCCCCCCTTCCCAATCGCTAATAATCTCTTTCCTTTAAGGTCGGCAACGTGCCCATGATCCTTCTGGTATTATGGGCGTACATGGGCGGTGGAGATCACTTACCATCAGGTGACCCACTTGCTCGTTTGCCGGCCTATGCTATAAAAAAAAAAAACAACTCGAAGTAGACATAGAGGTGGTAGTTCCTACATATGCGAAACCGTGTTGATAGGTACCATCGCTTTGTCTATCTCAAAGATTGTTATGACATAGAAAGGGAGCGAAGAGCGTTGTCAGTAGGAATTTAAAACGAGGAGCCCAATCGATTCTTGATCCACTCAACTTTGTGTGCAGAAAGATTTAAAATTGAGTACTCCTCGTATAAATTTTAATGGAGACAGCCTCCGTGGCGCAGTTAATCGATCGCAGGGAGAGAATTGATGTTTGTGAGATCCACGAATATTTGTTTTGGATCTATCGTAGTTTATGATACCACCATTATATACTGGTGTGGGGTCAAGAGTAATATGTGCCTATTGGGTATATTTATCTCTACAAATCAATAAGACACTAGTTATGATTTTCAAAAGTATATCATGTACGAGAATCCATTTGAGATCACTTTTAATCATAGTGAATAAATACTTTTTTTAATGATTTTGCTATTTTTCAGAGGACAAGTACAGCGACCCTTGTGAAGGTGTGTTTTACTCTACAAAATGTTTGTATGAAACCGACCCGGCAAACTTTATTTTCCCATGATGGGTAAATCACGATGATAATATGATGTGATGATTGATATTTCAACATCAACACTCGTGTTATAGTTATTAAATATGTAATAATATACTTAATAAAAACAATGTCACGATTACTTGTCTTTTCCTTTTTTTTTTATACCATAGGTTAGCAAACGAGCAAGTAGATGGTAAGTGATCTCCACCGCCCATATACGCCCACAATATTAGAAGAATCAAGGGTTGCCGACCTTTAAGGAAAGGGATAAGTTAGGGATTGGGAAGGGGGTGATATAGGCCACCGGATATTTCACTCACCGTACGAAACGCAGCAGCAAGCCGTTACTTTACGTCGGTTTTCTGTGAGACAATGGTAACAACCCGTTTGAGCCGGCCCGTTCATGGTATAAACAAAACTGACTACAGCGTGGCTCTACCACTAGCAGAGTTTAAAGTTATGAGCTAATTTATTTATACCGTTACCAATATTTTGAAAAAAATTGTCAAAAAATATCTGTCATTTAAATAGAAATATGGTGATGACTGTACCAGAATGCGACCTTGGTCGCGATTATTAAATATTTAGGAAACGTTTTATAGCTGGTTCACACGGTTGCATTCTAGATAATCAACTGCCTTGAATCAACAATAACTATATAGGTTTTGTTGAAAGTCTGTTCAGACGGTTCAAAACGCACGTGATGTAGAAGTTAATCAACTAAAATAGAACCGTGTGAACCCGCTATTAGCAACCTGTAATTGATCAAAACGAAAATCATACGTTTAAAATGGAATTGTATTACGTCAGGAAATCGTTCATTTGGGAGTAAATAACGCAAGTCGCAACGTCGAAGTGAAGTAAAAATAAAAACTATTCAAAACACATTCATTAATCAAATGCGTCACAAAAGATTCTTATTTATATATTTTTTCATAGAACTGGCCATGGTGTGTGGGGTAAGTTAATGACTTATTTATCTTAGGTATATACATACATGCATTCGAAGGAAATGTTCCGTCCAGTTCCACTTCAAAGAGGCAGCCTTTCTCGCTAAGTCTACTACGCGAGTTTTCAGTACTCTGAATTGTATCTAATTGGTACAAACAGATATGCATTAATTACATGAATATCATGACAGACATGACAGAAAACATCAGGTGTCAGTGTTAAACAAAGCTTTTAGTTAAGAAACGAACACCCGTGTACGTAATTAATAGTTTTAAAGTCTGTATATAACACCTTACATGGAGTTTGCGATACAATGTTAGGAATAGCAATAGTGTTCGCATTTAAATCAAGAAAAATGTACGCAAAAATTCGTATCGTGTTTTTCATAGTGATCTATTTATCATCGTTTACTTTTGTATTTTCAGTAAGTATGATTTCTTTTTAAATAAAATGTCTTTCGTGTCCTGTTTTATACATACGTATACAATGTATCTGTATATCAAAGTACGCGGCTTCGATTGAGGAAGCATTTCTCTATCCGACTATTTAGCGAATATAGATTGTGAATAAATTCTATCGAGCAACATGTTTTTAACAAATCGGTCTATAATTGGCGGGAAAATCGGTGTTCATTTCTAGCAGTTGCGTATCTTTAATCATCAGTACTACCACCTGTCTTGTTTTGGAAGACTTTCCGTTACACCCAAAACACACCCAACAGTCACACTCATAGCCCTGACCCCACAGTAAGATACGAGTCTTGTGACGCGGGTATCAGGAACTACGAGAGACTTTCGGTCTCACAACACCCAGACCCCGAAACAAATATTTAAGGATCAGACAAATATTTGTTCGGTGCGGGAATCGAACCCACGGCCTCACGTTTCACAGTCGGCTACTCGCCCACTGCGCCACGGAGAAAAAAAAACATGAAACATGAGAAACCTCCCCGTTCTTTAAAGTTAGTTAAAAATCCAGTGAATCCTTCATTTGAGCCATGTTCCAGGGTCAATTAGAAAATTTAGACGGGTATGATTCTGACGGTCAACGTTAATATTAGGCTACACTGAACTTATCGTCAGATCTAGTGTAGGTACTTTGTCGCGTTAGGGTAAAATAAGATGATATACATCTTATTATGCCGTTTCTTTGAAGTTAAAGTATATCACATCCTAAAATGCGGGCATAATAACTATAAAAAATGTAAATGGTCTATAACTAGTCGTTATATCAACAGATGACGAGGCAACAGATAAAAAACTCTGGAAAACTACTCAAGAAAACCTGAATGCCAAAAAACGACGTAACAGAAGGTTAGTGCTGGTAAATATTGAAGTTAAACTGCACCTATGATTTTGCAATAATTTACTTACTGTACTTGTGTTTACACAAATAAAATAGGTGTATTGACATTAGATGTTTACACACTAGCTTTTGCAGATTCTTTTTAGTCTTTCAAACTTTTAAATATAGATTTGCGAAAATCCTTTAAAAAAGATTACATAGGTATCGCAGTGTAACGTATTTAATTTATTTTATTTGATCGAATGACGGGACAGGTTGCCCGTCTGATGGTAAGCGCCACGTCTGTCCACAAATAGTACAACACTATATAGAATTTCAACTAGCAAATTTATGGAAATGGTGGCCCTCTGTCATACATACATTTTATGAGTGGTAGAGCCCCGCTGTAGACAGTTCTGTCTACAGCATGAATGGGCTGGCTCGACCGGATCATGACCACTGTCTCACAGAAAACCGACGTAAAGTAGCGGCTTGCTGCTGCGTTTCGTACGGTGAGTAAGATATCCGGAAGCCCAAATCCCCTCCCCTTCCCTATCCCTAATTATCCCTTTCCTTTATGGTCGGCAACTCGCCCATGATTCTTCTGGTGGTGGGCGTACATGGGCAGTGGAGATCACTTATCATCAGGTGACCCACTTGCTCGTTTGAAGGTCTATGCCATAAAAAAAAAAAAAAAATTGATGCTGTTGACTGTAACACCGCCAATGCTGTCTGATCGCAGACTTAGATAAGTATTCTAGTTTATCGGACT
This sequence comes from Amorpha juglandis, assembly GCA_949126905.1. Classification (NCBI taxonomy): domain Eukaryota; kingdom Metazoa; phylum Arthropoda; class Insecta; order Lepidoptera; family Sphingidae; genus Amorpha; species Amorpha juglandis. Next base: position 9,989,130 of record OX421380.1, read on the forward strand.
TCATGTGTTAAAGTTGTTATTATATTACAGATCAAGTTGGTGGAATAGAACAGGGCAAGTTTTTAGAAGACAAGAATGTTATGTGCTACATAGCCTGTGTCTACAGCATGAGTCAAGCCGTAAGTTCATGATTTTACTTTACGTTTTATATCTACTTTTTACGTTGCACGCGAATCCCATGTGAAAAAGGCAGATATTTTAACTGTAAATATTTGTATATGTGGGGTAAGCCAGTTTAACAAGTCTTTTAGTAAGAACTAAAGGTATTTATATATTTTATAACACAAAACTTTTGTAATGGAATTTGTTTTTTCTTAAAAAATTAGGATAGGGCTAATTTGTAACACAAGTGCAATAAATAAAAATGGCAGAAAAATAGACGAAATTTTCATTTATAAATATTTTGTGGGCTTTGTTACGTTTTTCTAATATTTAGGAGTAAATATTTAACGTTTGTTGTTAACGATGCTTACGGATTTATGTGTTTTAGACTATCGCTTTTAAAGCTACGGAACACTCAACAAATCACTTTTATTTTATGGAGCCCTACATTAAATAAGCAAATATATAAGCAGTTAATTTGTGTATGAGTCCATCTTCCATATAATTGGATCAGACGCCGCAACTCAATGACAAATGTAATTAATTCGCGGAACCCTAGTGACTTTCCTACGGAACCCTTTAGACGTCGCTGTTTTAGACCGTCTTATGAACAATATATTGTGGTTATATAAGTTTTTCCTTAAAGTAAATGGCGTAACTTTGTAATTACCCTGCTACAAAAAGATTTAAGTATCGTAAAAAGCCTTGGTTAAATACAATTAAGTATGATATGGATCTTAAATTTTAGGTAAAAAATAACAAGATTAATCACGACGCCATGTTAAAGCAAGTGGACATGATGTTTCCGCCAGACATGAAAGAAGCAGTTAAAGCCTCAATCGAAAATTGCAAGTCTGTTGGTGAGTGTTATTGTTATTCTATAACGACGGTCCACCCGGGTGTCACCGGTTTTGGAATGACATCCGACCTGAAATAACCTTAAATAAATACTCAAAAATTGGGAACCTACTACATTTTTGAAATCGGTTGAAATACATAATATAACTGTACAGAATATAATTTTAAAGTTTTCATTCTTCGGGTGACACCCAAATAAAATTTTCAAGGTGGTGGTCCCTCGTATGCGAGAGGCCGTCTGAGTTGGTACCACCGCTTTGTCTTGCCTTGTATGTAAGCACTGTTGTGTTTCGGTTTGAAGGACATTGAAGCCAGTGCAATTACTGGGCGCTATGAGACTTAACATCTTATGACTAGGGGTGACGAGCACAGTTCAGTGCCATGCAGTACTTTGTAATTCAAAGTTCTGTGTGGTGTTGCTTCTGTTTATGGGCAGGCGTGGCGCTTACCATCAGGCGTGCGCCTTTGCTCGTTTCGTCATTGAATCAAATAAAAAAAGAAAAGAAAATCATATCCGATCCGGATGCTACCCGTGTTAGCTACGCCACTGCCTGTAGACTAAATGTATTGTAGTACAGTAATAAAATATTACCTATTTCAGTTCTATAAAAGTAATCATTCGTTCTGCTAAAATGCATTTAGATCATTTAATTTATGACTAATTTTGATCACCACAGCCGATTTCTGAGTACTCATGGTAAATAGAGCTATGTCAAATTCCTTTTCATTGTTTTATTTTTATTTTTGTACTGGTCTCTGAGAATTAGTTAATTAAATATGTAGATGGGGAAAACAGAAACGAAAAAATATTTTTTTTTATTTTCAGCCAAGAATTACAAAGACGTTTGTGAAGCAGCGTTCTGGACCGCGAAATGCATGTACGAGTACAATCCAGCAAACTTTGTATTCGTGTAATCTACGTCAAACTTTGTACTATATATCAAAATAACCGTATGTAATATTGTACACAAATTTTTATGGAATATATTATTTTATTTATCCTGGCTCGGCAAAGTGACTAACGCCACACCTGATGTTAAGTGTAGCGCAATCCAGAAAGAGTGTCGACCAACGACAAACAGTGTGTCTATCGTTGGTCGGCAAGATCATGACGGCCTGCCTAACTGCTTCTTCACATTCCGTTTAAAGGACCTCATAGAAAACTTATGAATAGGGGACAACTAAGCAAGTGGGTCACGTGATGGTAAGTAATCACCGCCTACGCAACAATTGAACATCGCATGTCATTTGAAGATATTTTTATAATAGTAATATGAAACATTGTAAAACCAATTTGTGGTTTTAATTATAAATCAAACTATAATTACCTGTAGGTAGATAGACAGCGCCGTATTAAGAAGGTAACAATACAATCCGGCGTGCCGGCATTCTTCATTTAAAGTATGAAAATGCTAAGAATTAGACAATGATATATTCGACAGCTTCAAATATATTGCATTTGTAGTCACAAATTTGGCATAGATAGGTATCTAAATGGAAGGAACTAAAATTTTGGCTTCAAATATATTATATATTTAAACACTATTTCAGATTAAATATAACTTTATACATATAAATATTTAACGTAGTTTGAATTCATAAGAACCCAATTTTCCTGAAACTGTATAATTGAATCACATATTGGAACAAGTTTATGTGCACGTTGATACTACTTAATGCAACGATGGGAACTGTCGCGATACAACGACTGTAGTTGTCGATACACATCCTTTAATGACCTTATTTATATTTGGTTAAGCTGATACCTATACGAAAGAAGCAAGTACCCCATGATACGATGAGCAAACCTATCGCCGGGTCGAGCAAACATTCCAATCCTGGGCAACTCTTGATATGTTTTGATTTGATTTATAAAAATTAAGGCGATACTTTCATATTTCCCAAATTCATTGTGTTATCAAAATATTGAGGTATATTTATTCTTCATACGGCACTGAAAACGACAATCACAACTGCACAGTACCTTTCACGTTCATCATCCATGCATGTCTTTTAATTGCTTGTGTCTTTTTTAATATGTGTGTTTAACTAAGCTAATACATTGACCATTCTTAAATACGCAGTATCAGGGTATAATCTTCGTTTGATATCATCCTTTATAACGTTTTATGAAGCATTCTTTGTCCAGTCACTGTGTGCATTGTGAAGACAAGGAATGATATTGATAGTCCGGAAATATGGATAGAAAGGATTTGTATTTGTTGATCGTAGCGTTTATTTTGGCTGATGTCGTGGATTCCGTAAGTATTATGTTTTTTATTATTGTTAAAAAATATATTTTAATAGAAAGTAGGTTATTTTTTATTCCGGAACAAGTAGTTCATGCGGGCGGAGCAGCTAGCAAAAGCTACACCATTTTCAATATTAGCCCATCAACATACAGTACTAAGATTTAAATTAGTGTTTATTAGTGCTTCAGGAATGTTCGGTTTTTATGAATTAATACGAGTTGACAACAAATGTCGGGTCATCCAGCTCCCACCAGTTAAAAAAAATCACTAATAAGTAAAATAAAAAAGTTACTATTTAGAATGTGGTGAATTTGAAGAAACGAAACTTATGATTATTACGTAAGTGGATCGACCAAAATGTTACCTCGAGGTTCATTTTTGTTCAAAATATATAGGATTTTACTTAATATGTTTTTAAGTTATCTAAGTTTATACGTGTAAATAAACTAAATTAGTTATGTTCCTATTCCCCCCGTTTTACTGTACGTAATCTAATGTAAGTCATCACCATCACATGTCCGTATTTTCGAAATATCTGATGATTACCGAAACGCATAATTTATATCATAGTACTGATAAAAATGTAACATATTGTGAACTGTAAGGCAGAAGTACCATGGTATATGATTACTTGGGCTTTAGCCCGTGCTTCACTTACCATTCTTTGTGATGAGAAACACATTTATTGAACACTAGCTTATCCTCGCGGCTCCGCCCGCGTGATCTGCTTTTTCCGGGATAAAAAGTAGCTTATATTACTCAGTGATAATATAGCTTTCAAACAGCATTTTTTTTAAATGGGTCCAGTAGTTTTTAAGTTTATTCGTTACATACAAAAATACAAATCTTTCCTCTTTGTAATATTAGTGTAGATAAATTATAATAATATTAAAAGCATTAATAAACCGATCTCTATGATTTATGAGCCTAATATAATTTAGACTGCTATCTGGTTTTATTTAAGTTTTAAGCAAAATCGTAACAATTTTAGAATATACTGAATCATATTAAGTATAAGTTGAAAATGTATTATTTTATACAGATGTCCAGGCAGCAACTGAAAAATTCTGGCAAAATGTTAAAGAAACAGTGTATGGGAAAAAATCAAGTCACTGAAGGTATATGTTATTATATGTCTGAAGAGATAGTTATATAAAATATATCTTATCATCGTTTATCAAAATTATTTGTCATATGGATTCTATTTTTTATTGTTGCAGAGGAAATTGGCGAAATCGAAAAAGGAAAGTTTTTAGAGCAGAAAAATGTAATGTGCTACATAGCTTGTATCTACCAAATGACCCAAGTGGTATATAAAATATAAATTATACTAATGTATCTATGAATCCAATGGATATCCAAAATTATTAACTACCTGTATGTTCGATTTATAGGTCAAAAATAATAAACTGAACTACGAAGCTTCGTTAAAGCAAATCGATATCATGTACCCGCCGGAGCTAAAAGAATCAGCCAAAGGAGCCGTAGAAAAGTGTAAAGATATTTGTAAGTATTGGGGCTTTTTAATTTTGTGCTGTGGTCACAGATGATAATATAATAGATGCCGTATGATATACTACACATCGCGACGCCGAGCAGTATGTCGAAATGTAGCCCAATGCACTCTCGAGCTGTATAGCGCAATCTATGCGTATCGCGATGAAAACTGCATTCTGACAGTAGTACTGCTGGTGGTAGGATATTCATATTCACCCGGATAGCAACCACTGTACACATGGTGTTAAAACCTGCCACAATGATCCACACGCCCTGTGTGGAGCGCGTCCCAAGATCAGCCAGTGTATATCCGGTTCTCCCGAGGGGCTTGCGACATGACTTGGATTGTTTGTCAGTCGTTGCTGGTTTTTTTGATTGCACTACGCTTACAATCAGGTGTAGTGTAGTCACTTTATTGTGCCCGGATAAAAAAATAATAATTTGCCGGGTCCAGTCGGTTTCGAGACATTGTATTTTTTTACGTTATCTATTACTTATCCCGGTTCTGTGGTTTAATTGTTGATAGTACCATTATATTTGAGACAAGCTTAGTGAATATTTACTTTTGTACTGGTCAGGGGGCCCTCGGGTAGCTGATCCACTTGATTACTATCAAGCTCATTTTCATTACTAACCAGCTGATTTTTTTGTTTTTACTTAGTTAATATTTATATAATTTAACTGTCATATTGTCCTACAAATAAAATAATAATTTTTTGAGTATCATCAAATCGAAATATTCTATCCTTGCTACCTCTGTTAGCTACCACAATAGAGAATTTTCGCATAGGGAATTGTTGGTCGTCTCATCGAAACGAAGCTACTCACGGAAAATGAGCTTGATAATAATCAAGTGGATCAGCTACCCGAGGGCCCCCTGACCATACTCTATAATGTACTATATCATATTATTATTATAGAAAATTGTATTCCTATATTTTTGTAGCTTGGATGTCAGATAAATGTGTAAACTCTGTGCTTATCAATTCAAATTTGCAATTAGCTAAATTATTTTAAATAATTTACTTAAATCTCGAAAACACTCGAATCATTTTACATTTCTCATTAATCGATTACAGCACTTAACATTATTTAGATTAGGTTAGTTTTACTAATTTTCTAAACTAATGAGTTATTTTTGGTTTCAGCAAAAAAATACAAAGACTTATGCGAGGCATCGTTTTGGACAGCTAAATGCATGTACGAGTTTAATCCTAAAGATTTTGTTTTCGCCTGATTTAAAAACAGTGTTTTATTTTATACTACAATACTAATATTTGATACTAAAATAACTTGAAACACCCTATATACCCATCCTTGAATACTATTTTGAGGTGCGCTACTGAAACCGTGCAAGGGCAACGCGTGTCGTGAATTAGGTAATAGCGACAAGTTCGTTTTATATGTAATTGTATGGAATTTGTTTATTCAAGTATGACAAAGTGCAGTCACCTGATGGTAAACGCAGTACAGTCCCAAAAAACAAAGAGTTTACCGGGGCTCACCAGAATCTTGCCTGCGCGGTGCCCTGTACACTGAAGTAACTGTGACTGTCGCGGCTGCATACTTCAAAACGTGCCTGTCAAAGAAAACGTATCGTTATCGTCGTGTGTTACGGTTTATGGTCTTGGTCGTGCACATCAAATCTTTAGCCTCTAAAAACAATTGCCATGATGTGACACCACGCCACTCATGAGTAACCCAACGTAAGCCAGCCAGATTATGCTGCTTCGTTTATACATGTTTCCATAACTCTTATGTAAGTTTTATGAGTTCTTTTGTACATATTATTTAATTTACTTGATAACTTATGGCGTTATGGATAACAGTGTATAGTTACTGTTTTATATGGTCTGTAATTTAATTTAATTTAATTAAATCTGCTGCTACCTGGTGAAAAGTTTTAGTCAATAAAAATGATTGTCTATGCTTTTATCTGCCCATTGTTTTAGTTTTCAAAATAACATTACTATAATTATGTTTTTCGAAGTCGATAATACCTTAGCATTACGTTTTGATGGTATAATATTAGTTTTAAATATTCAAAGATACCTACTACATACCCACTAATACACGTAATGTAACGATTTTTCACTTTTATAATAAACTAGCAGACCGGGCCACGCGTTGCTGTGGCTAAGGTATATGTTAAATGATATTGTAATATTGTAGTAAACTATTCAATACAGTATGCGCCATCTATTGGATACTTACTCAATCCAGCCGATAAATTACTTTACACCGTCATCTGTTACAATCTTATAGAACTCTCACATAACTCCTTGTCATATAATAAACAAATAATATGCAATAAAAAAATATTGCGACTATAAATTGAGATATAAACTATCCTATCTCTCAAGTTGGATCAAACTGCACACAATTTGCAAAATTTTATTAAATCGGTGCAGTAGTGTATAGTTCATCGCGGATTAATAACGTGACACGAAATTCTTATATATGTATTAAGAATATCGTTTAGCTTAGCGGGGAGTGGTATGGCCTGTCGAGACGAAAGTCGCAGGTTCGAAACCTGCCCCAAGAGCATACACCCCTGACTTTTCTAAGTTACGCGTAAGTATATTAATTGCTAATTATCGCTTGCTTTAACGGTGAAGGAAACATCGTGAGGAAACCTGCATATCTGAGAACTCGATAAGATTTTTCGAAGGTGTGTGAAATCTGCCAACCCGCATTAGGCCAGCGTGATGGACTAAGGCGTAACCCCTCTCATTCAGTAGAGGAGGCCCGTGCCCAGCAGACAGAGCACAAAAAAAAACATTATCGTTATTTTACTAAAACAGCTCATGGTATAAAGTTCTTGTAGTTGAAATAGACGCAACCTTTTCAACTGATGTCGGATCTAATGCAAGTCACGTTTCCTACAACATTAAATACATGTCACTTGCTGGCTTTAACGTGTAATTACGGCTATATACAACTCTATAACACGGATAATTACAAGCAGATAAATGTGTTCTCAAGCCTTGTATTTTTTTTTATAAATTGCTTAAGCCTTGGTTTCTTTGTTAAATATTTTTTTTTGTATATGTTATTTCTAGTTCTGTTCGTTTATTAACTTTTTTTATCGTATTATATATATGTCGGATCAGATGAGAATACGGACTCGATTGACCACCTATTTAAGCAAAGATGTTCTACAGTTATTAAAATAAGACACTGATTTGACCATCGTTTAATAAATTAGAATGTTTTGCCATTTTTGTAAACATCGAAATTGGCGCGAATGGCGTACTGCCTTCTCGCTCACTCCTGTGTGTCTTGCTCGACTTGTCTGTCTTGCGCGCAACAGTGGCGCCAGAGTTGTTGTCAAGGAGACACTAGAGCGCGTAATGGCGGCCAAAAAGCTACGAACATTAATAATAGTAGTAAACATTTCATAAAGTTTATTAAAGCCAAATCAAGTCTAGTTCCGTCCACGTAATAATAGGAAATTGCTAAAACTATGGCAAATTAAGGTCATTTGAGTACAGTGTTAATTAGTTATTACAATTGATTGTCAATGTTGTGATTTTATAACCGCGAATTGTGTCGGGTTAAAAATGTCTATTTTCTAAGCATTGTAACGGGTGGTAATTTAAAAGAGTGAATAAACAATAATGTGATAATCCTGCGTAATTATTGGGACCTCTCGTACGCCTTACATCCTGATTACATCAAATGAAGAGCCAAGGGTTGTAAAACCCTCCTCCCTGACACACCTCCATGGAGTACACCGCGAAATCAGAAGCCGGGATGGGCTCCACAGCCTGTCTATTGAACACGCCCGATGAATTGCAACTGTCTAAAAGTAATTCGGTGAGTCTATTCGAATTTATTGGATTTTTATTAAAAACAAAAATTACAAGTAATATTGCCATGTGATGAGTTGGTAAGAGATCATCACTGTGGTTCATGGTGTGGCAGTCAAGTACCATACAAAAATTTATCTAGTGTGAAATCATTGCATTGCTGAATTTGATGGTGTTCAGAAATATAAATGAATAATTATCTACCTGACAATTAATAAAATTATTGCACTACTGAATTTGATGGTGTTCAGAAATATAAATTAATAATTATCTACCCGACAATTAATAAAATTATTGCACTACTGAATTTGATGGTGATCAGAAATATAAATTAATAATTATCTACCCGACAAAATGTTTTATCTGTTCACATGATATTTGCATAACTGTTCTTGCATATCGCATTGAGAAATTCTAAAACTTTTTATTCGTGTAATGTCTGAAGACATTAAATCTTAAATCATTTACATGGTCTTCTTATGTGTTTCATGTTCAACCGGATTATTATGATGTGGCACCGGCACTGGAGTTCCCGATCGCTGAACCATAACGCGGTACCCACGCTAAGCTTTGCGGGATGATGATCGAACGCATTTGAGTATTGAGTTATACGTCGAGGATTTGGTGAGATCGTTTCATTTTATGTACATCACGTATAAAAAATAATTTGAAGTACCTACGTTCTATAGGTTTTGTAGAATTGTCAAAATGTGGCGACCCATCGCTATAGCGATTGCCTACCAAAATCAAAATGGTTTTCGCTGTTAAGCAAAGCTGTGGAATTACCGTTCGTTAAAAACCTAATGCAGGGAATCTATTTCATTGCATTTTACATCAATCCATATTGATGTCATTACAGATGTGAACAATAATTTATTTTTACAATTCTTTTATTTAACTACGATCTGTGATTAATTGAATTAGATCTTCGCTACAGTTCTATTTTTGAAAAGATAAAAATATTAAAAAGTTATGCTTTAGACACACACGAACCTAGAATAACCATTTTTAATGTTCTCCTTCTGTATTTCTTACATGTTCAAACGAGTGACATTCCTGTGGTGAGCCTGGCGCTGAGGTTGGGAAATTCGTCTGTCCAGAGGAATTGTCCGGTCCTTTGTCTGCATGCCCTGCTGAAGGACATCTAAGAACAGATGAGTATCCATGTGAACTAATTCATATTAAGCGTTTTCTTCACAAAGGTTAAATGATTGTTTAAATTAGTCAGGATTGGTCGATGCGGATAGGCATCAGGCTGCGGGTTCGATTCCCGAACCCAAGACAAAAGTTTGTACTAAATAAATACTAGAGTTAGGTGTACTGTGGAAGTACCTAACCCCACAATATTTTGTTGTCATGCACACACAGCCTTATTTATCTCTTTAGTTGCCTATGCAAAGTACCACACTGAGCACGCGTGGTCTTGCAGAATGGCCGGAACAAAGCAAATCAATCATTAACCAAAAGAAAGAAAGAAAAAGAAAAGAAAGAAAAAGAAAAAAAAAAAAAAAATCGTCTTGACTGTAATTGAATTTCCAGTTAGATAAGGCAGTGCACTTAAGATATCTTTGTGTAGTGTTGTAACAACAGTAACTCTTTAAAGAATAAAATGTCTGAAGAGTGGTACCTCTGAGCTAAACCATGAGTTACCCTTGAGCTAACCGCGGGTCCTTGATGTATCCACAAGTGAACCCTGAGATACCGTAGGGACGCCTTGTGGAACCATGGGTAGACATGTATACACCATAAATTCTAAAATAATAAATCAATGCACTTGAGATATCTTTGTGTACTGTTGTAACAACAATAATTCTTTAAAGAATAAAATGTCTGAAGAGTGGTACCTCTGAGCTAAACCATGAGTTACCCTTGAGCTAACCGCGGGTCCTTGATGTATCCACAAGTGAACCCTGAGATACCGTAGGGACGCCTTGTGGAACCATGGGTAGACATGTATACACCATAAATTCTAAAATAATAAGTCAATGCACTTGAGATATCTTTGTGTACTGTTGTAGCAACAATAACCCCATAAAAATAAGCAACATGGGTTGCTTACTGATACCTACTTAAAAGGAGTTATTTCTCTTCAAACACTGTCTACGAGAAATAAAATAAAAAATGCAAGGATGCGTGGAGACATTTGCATTTGATAACAAAATATAAAACGTATAAACTGCGTGGACCACGGCGTACAAGACCGCTCAGAACCACGACAGTAAATAACAATCTACGAGAACATTGTCTTAAATTTTTACTACTCATATGAACGTTATTTTTATTACATACTTGCTGCGATATCTATAACTTAGTTAGTCCCTGTGTTTACGATTACCAATGTAACCAAGGTATAAAAATAACAGCTGATAACTTGATTGTTGGAATCGGTTATCAATAATAATTGATAAGTTCAGCCTACATTATGTTAAGGTACAGAACTTTTTGGACTCATTTAGTAGTAACAACTTCAACCACAAACAAATTATCAGCTAGTGTACCTATGAATGGATACCTAGCTCAAAGACAAAACTCTCATTTTCAGAACCACGACTGGCGCAGAGCACGCGCCGCCCTGCAGAATGGCCGTGTCGGATCAGATGAGAATACGGACTCGATTGACCACCTATTTAAGCAAAGATGTTCTACAGTTATTAAAATAAGACACTGATTTGACCATCGTTTAATAAATTAGAATGTTTTGCCATTTTTGTAAACATCGAAATTGGCGCGAATGGCGTACTGCCTTCTCGCTCACTCCTGTGTGTCTTGCTCGACTTGTCTGTCTTGCGCGCAACAGTGGCGCCAGAGTTGTTGTCAAGGAGACACTAGAGCGCGTAATGGCGGCCAAAAAGCTACGAACATTAATAATAGTAGTAAACATTTCATAAAGTTTATTAAAGCCAAATCAAGTCTAGTTCCGTCCACGTAATAATAGGAAATTGCTAAAACTATGGCAAATTAACCCTTAATTTGATAATGTGCACTACGAGAAACATTTACAATAAAAAAATATTTATTGATATTTTTGTACTAATTAGGGTATTTTATTTTTAACAAATTAAAGTTAATAAGTATTTTAATTGATATAAAAGAATTTTATGCCCCTCGTAACTTTTCATCTGACATTGTCAGAACAAGAATTCAGCGACTCGTAGAACGTTTACTCTTCGCAAGGTAAATATAAAGCTTTTATTTGATTTATGTGTAATTTTTAATGTTTTGATGCTTTTACTAACCTATCAAACATGTGTTTTATGCTTTTGGGTGTGAATTGTGTCAATTTATTGGAATTCCTAAGTTGTACATCCTGCCAAAGTGTCATGTTCATCGTGATGAACATTACCAAATACACTATAATGTACTTACAATTTGGTATGTTCATCTCGGTGAACAATGCCAAATACCTAGTGGAGTTTTATCTTAAATTATTTTTATTCTTTTGTTATTTATTTTGAGTTTATGGGTTTTATTTTACTTATTTTGGTATTTTTTGGTTGCCAACAGCTTAACTTACACGGACATTCAGCAAAATTTTTAGTGTTTGTACGTATAAAGCATGCAACTTCAGACACTAGTGGTAAGTCAGGCACCAATAGTGACAATAAATTGGCAGTACAGCTTTCCCAAAGCTTTGTTTCATCTTCGGCACCTTCCTTACACTCTTCTTGAGAGCGCTTGAATTTATAGCAGTCCTGAACCTGATGAAACCCAATGGAGTGATACTGGACATAATCATCAACATGATTATTATAACCCCAAAAAACTTCGACTGACTCCAGTTTTACGAGAAATATGCCTAAATACACCAACTAGAGAACCTAGTTATGAAAATATCCCATAATAATATCTTCCATACCGTCTCTTTCGTCTATAGCATCAAAACCAACTACTTCGTTTGTAGAACTGGAACCAACTCCTGAAAGCTTTTCTACGAGGAAAACTAGAGCCAAAAACCAAATTGCTCCAGTTGGTAAAAGACCAAAGAAAGTTCTTAAATTCTTCCTTACGTACAAATGGAATAAAAGCACCTCCTTTCGTCACCACATATTAGAAGAAAATCACGAAGCTATAATAAATATCTCTCTACTGCCAAATGATCACATTTTCTTCATATATAATGAATAGTATTACAGAGCAGACAAATCTTTACTCCGTACAGCAAACTGAAAATTCTATACAAGTTTCAGAAGATAAAATTCGTGATTTTATAGGTATCATATTCTAATGGGTATTGCCGAAATGCCTTGTTATCTAGGACTATTGGAGCAGTAGATAGAAAGAGAGATACGATAAAATAAGACCTCTGGCAGCAAAAATAAGCAAAAAAATGTTTACTGAAAGAAAATGTGAATAAGTTTGGTATAGATGAAATGATGATATTGGTGTACACAGGAAGAAAACCGAGCAACAGAAAACAGATAGACAAATTATAATTCCTCTTTTGTACTCCTACTGTATTCTGAAAGAAGATATGGAAAAATGCAAATTTTGTAAAAACATACCACAGTTTATCGTATAAAATGCAACATGAGGCTCTGTTTTGATACTAGAAAAAAATATCGACATTTCTTTTTAAATTTTCACTCAAAATAAATTTATTGAATTAATTTTAATTGCAGTTTTAATTTATAACACAATTTGATTATGTTCATCACAGTAAACATTACAATGCAGTGGTAGTTCTCCATAGATTTCACAATGTTCACTGTGATAAACATTCGTTTCCTGAAAAACTGAAAGAAGCAAATTTTTTTTTTCATTTTTTCTGCATTCTATATTACCCTAGAATCACAAATATACATGAGTTATACTTATACTGAACACTTCAGGTCTCTGCCAAATTAAGGGTTAAGGTCATTTGAGTACAGTGTTAATTAGTTATTACAATTGATTGTCAATGTTGTGATTTTATAACCGCGAATTGTGTCGGGTTAAAAATGTCTATTTTCTAAGCATTGTAACGGGTGGTAATTTAAAAGAGTGAATAAACAATAATGTGATAATCCTGCGTAATTATTGGGACCTCTCGTACGCCTTACATCCTGATTACATCAAATGAAGAGCCAAGGGTTGTAAAACCCTCCTCCCTGACACACCTCCATGGAGTACACCGCGAAATATAAGTATTTTTTTGTCTAAAGAATTATGCTCACACTTACATAACCTAATTTAATTCTAAAAGCGAAAACTTGTTATTGGCTTTTTATCACTTAAATTATTGTTATTTCTCAGTTAATTAGCTGTAAGTTTTCCATACTGTAAATAAATAAATTAAGTAGTTACTTGCGTGTTTATAGTCATGTTTATGGAAGGTAAATATTTTTTAAAGTATAACATAGGCCGGCAAACGTGCAAGTGGGTCACTCGATGGTAAGTGATCTCCACCGCTAATGCAAGCCGATAATACCAGAAGAATTATGGGCGCGCTGTAGACACTAAAATGTCAAACTGTATAACTGTCGGTCTGGAAATCTTTGGGGGAGGCCTATGTTCAGTAGTGGACGTCCTGTGGCTGATGATGATGATGATGTAGACACCAAAGGAAAGGGATAATTGACGAATCGGGAAGGGGTGCGGGACTTGGGCCTCCGGATATCTCACTACCCGAACGAAACGCAGCAGTTAGCCGCCATTTAAGGTCGGTTTATTGTGAGACAGTGACTACGACCGGACCCGGCCGAGCCTTCATGTTGTAGACAGAACTATAGCATGTAGTAGTAGCCACACGCTACTACTATAGAAAACCGACATAAGGTAGATGCTTACTGCTGTGTTTCGTACGATGAGTGAGATATCCGGAGGCCTAAATCTCCCTCCTTTTCTCAATCCGTTAATCATCGTTAATGTCGGCAGTACGCCCATGATTCTTATGGTATTGTGGGCGTACATGGGCGATGGAGATCACTTAACATCAGGTGACACAATTGCTCGTTTGTCAGTTTATGATAAAAAATGAACTAATAATGTCGGCTTAAACCCTGTTAATGAAAAAAACATGAGCTCTAAATTTATTGATTAGAAATGGGTGCCAGACTATTCTCAAATTGACTAACGCCTGTTATGACTGTGACATGAAATATATTATGAAATTGGTCGTATATCGCGGCTAGAAATCTTTTAATAACCTCTGTATAAAAATAGGTGTTAGAATAACATTTCCGTACTATACAAATACACAGAGAAGCGCAACGATCATCGAGTAAAAAATAAAAAAAATGTGGAAGATTTCTTTTTTATTTATCGTCGGGGCAGCAATCAGTTTGAAGAATGCATATGTAAGTCAAGCTGATAATAATTCATTCGTTTATCATACCTCTAAAAATATTTCACGTTAGCAGTTTCGTAGAAGAAATAATTTAAATCTACATATAAGAATTTATGACGAGGGACTTTTTGATTTATTGACAATGTTAAATGTTATTTATGGTATGGGTTTTTCAAATTCTGTCAATATAACCCTTCTATATTTTTATATATTTTGATTTAAGAGATTTTTCTTCAATTTACTTAGCTGCATAGCTTATAGTCTTCAATATTTTCCTATAGAAGTATATTCCGAGTATTGAAAGTCCATCACTAATTTTAGTTTCGTCTCATTGAATAAGTAGCAGTATATTCTGTATAGACTGAAAAATCGGTTAGGTTCTGGGCTCAAATCCCACTCACAATTTCTGTTTGAGCTATCTATTAGAAAATTACGAATTAGTCGCTTGACATTAGAATTCATGGCTGATATGACGATAGTCCACCATTTATCATGTCATAGGACAGAATCAAGCTCGGCGGATTGTCCGGGGATACAGGTATGAGATTATAAATGAGATTTATAAGTTACATTTCTTATCAATCATGTATCATCGCAATAATAAAAAATGCAGTATATTATTTCAAACCCATTACTCCAGGTAAAATCTTTTTTTAAGGCCACGACTGACGAAGAAAGGGAATCTTTTCACAAATACGTAATGCCATTAAAAATACAATGCGCCAAAGAATTGGAAATTGACGAGTCCACAATTGAGGAGGCAGAGAAAAACAAAGCACTAGATCCGTGTTTTGTAGCGTGTGTCATGGAAAGAAGCGGCAGTGTAAGATATTAAATATTTTTATTTTATAGATCTACGGGTAAATTCAGTTAAGTCACAATTAATTATTTTTATATCATTCGCGGCGTCTGTATTGTACAACGTTTCGAGTCGAGGTTTTTTCTTCTGACCGCCTGACCAATCTAGCAGCAAGATTCTAGTCCGATTGCAGGTTTTTTTATAGTTGTTGTAGTTTATGGTTGACGTGCCTTTAATAAAATATGTATAAGTAATAATACATATTTCATGTAACATACAAATATAAAAAAATCGCACACCGGCTCTTGAGTGCTATTTTTTGTGGTACGGCTTTCGGTGTACATTTGGATTGGCCAGTACAAGTTCCTAAAAGTACTAGCTTTTCCTCGCTGCTCCGCCCGCGTGATCTGCTTTTTCCGGGATAAAAAGTAGCCTATGTTACTCAGTGATAATGTAGCTTTCTAACGGCAAAAGGATTTATGAAATCAGTCCAGTAGTTTTTAAATTTATTTATTATATACAAAAATACAAATCTTTCCTCTTTATAATATTAGTGTAGAAAGGTACCTGCCGTGGGTAGTCTCCATCGGAGTTGTTGACAAAATTATAACGCCCAGCGACTATTACAAGCAATATTCAATTTTTAAGTCTTCTTTACCCAAGAATAGGTTTTTTCCCACCTGAGATGTGGCATGGAGCTATATTTACCTGAATCAGCTTCGAGATATAATGCCAATAATATCTTCATACACACATTATAAATTAAATCTCTTAAAGGTACGTTTTGAGGTCTGCGACCGAAACAAGAGACTCAAATTCAAAATCAAAATCTTTATTTATCATGTAGGCTAAGAAAGCGCTTATGACAGGTCAAGTACAGAACATTTATCGTTAAAAAGACTGACTTAAAAATAAGGGAACTTTGGAATAACCGCCGCGCTATAGGCTGGCAGGAAAAGGCACACCAACATGGGATGGGAAGAAGGAGAGGATCCTTAAATGTAGGGATTCACGTTTCAGACTATGATGCGGGACGACAGTGATAATCCGCTTTATATATGCAACTGTTTTATTACCTTTTAACGTTTGCGACCAGACAAACAATTTAAAATAAAGTGGACTTATCGATATCGTCTTATTCGTGTCACGTGTCGCTGTCGCCCTGTCTCGGTCGCGTGCCTTATTACTTAGGTACTCTTAAGTATTTAAGCACAAGGCATATACTAATATGTACAAACTTTCGTAGTCAATTAAATCTTACCTGCAGCTATTTATTATTTAATGAAAATAATTATAAACTGTTTTAGTTAAAAGATGGTTTGATAGACATAGACTCGATAGAGCAAGCAATTAAAGAATATTTACATGACAATGACGAAATCGAACAATTTACAACAATAGGACAGAATTGTGCTATGGAAGGTAATTATCTTATGTTAAGCTATACCGGGTAAATTCCAATTCTAGTAAGCTAGTTTTTGTATGAATTGGAACACTGAGCGGTTTAAATAAAATATGACATGATTATGACTGGCATATAAGTTGTAGAGCCACGCTATAATATGAGTGGTAGAGCTACGCTATAGACAGTTTTGTCTGCAGCATGAATGGGCTGGCTCGACCGGGTATTACCACTGTCTTGCAGAAAACCGACGTAAAAAAACGTAATATCCGAAGGCCCAAATCCCCTTTCCCTTCCCAATTTCTTAATTATCCTTTCCCATTAAGGTCGGCAACGCGCCTATGTTTTTTCTAGTATTGTAGGTGTACTTGGGTGGTAGTGATCACTTACCATCAGGTCTATGATGTATAAAAAACGTTATGTCAGGAATTTATAACAAAATATAAATATATGTTTTAATTGAATTTAAGTAATTTATACACAAACTAATTTTTCAGCTAATGAGAGCGATGTAAGTGATGGTGACAAGAATTGTGAAAGGGCTGGAATATTCATCAGCTGCCTAATGGATAAGGAAGCTGCGGTAAATAAATTATTATTTCTTGATTACTTATCTTTTTCTATGTTTGTTCTTTTGTAGAGCTCCTACAGTTTAAGATTACATAATAATATAAACAAAAGATATATTTCCATTTAATGTAAACAAAGCATGTTGAATAACAATTTATCTTTTCATTCCTTTTACAACTTTTTATGTTTCTTTATTGACAAATTTTGTCACGTTTTCCGCGGTTGTAAGATATGCGAATAATAATTTAATCGCTTAGGTGTTTGTTCTAAATAGCTTCTGAGGTCTTATATATTTCGTTCAAAGGAGGGCCTGGTCTACTTTTTAAGTATATATTTTCTATAACTGTGGTCGACGATAGAGAGTTATCTCTACCGCCCATGAACATCAATAATACCTGAGGAATGCGGATGCATTACCGACCTTTGGGATTGTATGGGGAAAGAGAAGAGAATTTGGACATTCGGATATTTTACTCACCGTACGAAATCTAACAGCAAGCTGATATTTCACCTCGATTATCTGTGTGACAGTGGTAACAACCCGGTGGACCGGCCCGTTCATGCTGTATACAAAACTGTCTACAGCGTGACTCTACCACTTACGTTTTTTCATATTCATTTAATTGTAATAAATAAAAAACTGAAATTTAAAATATGTAAAGTAATGATTATTATTATATAAATATTTCTGTTACAGGCTCTTGTAGCTCACTGAAGAAGAATACTTGAAAACGACCCTAGTTAAACACTGACCTTCAAATCAATTTAATGAATAATTACGTATTAAATATATTGAATCATTATATTTTATGGTCTTTACTTTTTATCCACATTAAATTGTCCAGATTAGAGATAGATTATAGATTTGAAACTAACAAGATTAGAAAGTGCTTTACAGCTATTGTTTAGTTTGTGACATTGTTTCAACACAGTGACAATTGAAATTTGTGACATTTCAGAACGCAATAACCATCAGATAATATAACATAAGTAAAGAAAACACATTTTTCAGTGGTAGCCACGCTGTAGACAGTTTTGTCTACATCATGAATGGGCTGACTCAAGCGGGTCGTTACCACTGTCTCACAGAGAACCGACATAATGTAACGGCTTGCTGTTACGTTTCGTATGGTGAGTGAGATATCTAGAGGCCCAAATTCTCCTCCCCTTCTCAATACCTCAATTATCCCTTCCCTTTAAGGTCGGCAACGCGCCTATGATTTTTAATTATTTATATTAATTATTTGTGTAGTAAAAGAATTCAATGGAGTCAATCGGTGATTTATATAGACGCATCGAGACTGCTTAGAGCCCAATTTAGATAGAGACAGTTGAGTCTCATGACACAAAAGAGGATTTAGTAGCAGATTCTTGTTTACGAGGCCATTTTATACGAATTAAAAAACAAATCGTATGACGCGGAGTTATATAATAATGTACTCTGTGGGTCTGATGCAGATGACGCAAATGACGGTTCTTTGTTATTTTTTTCATAAGTAATTAAATTTTGTTCTTTTTCATCTTGCGTATAATGACCTACATACAATCTTTAGCGGTTCAAAGTCACAAAAAATAGGTAGCACACATGTTTACCTCTCACATCTCCGGCCCATATTAAATAACAATAATCACTAATATTACTTCTATGGATTTAGTAGACTATATGCAACATAAAAAAATTACCACTTTAGGACGGTATTCTGTGAGGCAACTGGTACAACCCCGGATGAACAATTCGGACTGTAGGTAAAACGGACTATAACACGGCTGTATTTTTAGACTTCCGTGGCTTGTTTAATATTTCATACGGATATTAAACGCTAAGAATCAACCTGTGAACACGGCCGATGCAACTTGGTTGAAACGTCGGGAGTTGATGAAGTTGGTATATATACATTGATATATTACGTGATTATCACACGTTTTAAATATTATTGTACACAGCACGGCTCTACAACTTAAAAATCTTGTGTTACATGTTGTGCATTATTTATTCTTTACATTACATCAATCACAGATAGCACCAACTATTAATTAATTATATATATTTTATTTTATGTTCTACCTTTTCTGTTAAACAAGACCGATTAAAACACTCCGTCGCGTCATGGATTTTTATATACAAAATGTCATATTAATGCATAATACTGCGAGTAACAATCATATAATTTAAAAAGTTGTATTTTGTTATTTAAATCCAAGAGACAAATATGGTTGAGAAATCGAAGTTTCACAATCTTTTAATTGACATTTTATTAATAATTTGGACGAATTTACTTATTTTTTTTTACTGCTATTTTATACTGCAATAGCAATTAGGTTGACGAGTAGTAATTTAGCCAAATTAGCTTTTTTTAAACTCCAAAAGTGAATATGTCAGCGCACCTAGATTTCGTGACCGAGTCAGTAGCAATACAAGTGTGGACGCTTGTTAAAGTCAGCACTACCTCATGGCTCGTTCCGAGATCTATTTGGTCGTGTCAACTCACGATTATCGATCACATTAGGCGTAGCAAGTACGTCAAACAGCCACAAACTTATGATGCGTCGAAATGTCACAACTGCGGACACACCTTAATACATATATTATTATTTAAATTGGAAATAAAAGAAAACCAAATGTTATTTTGCCGTGCTTATTTTTGGATATTATAATTTACCTTAATAACCTTAATTAAATATAACAATAAGACAAATACTATTTCAATTAGTTGCTTGCATGATGGGTTAATGGGTTTTGATTAAAAATCAAAATTAAATCCAAACTGAAAACAACAAAAATATTTTGGGTTAATATCACAGAATATGAACTAGTGACAATAACACATCGTACAATAATTTCTGATACAATCAAGGGTATAAAGATTTCAGGTTACAGTATATTTTATTACATTTACATATAAATAACCTTGTGTCCCCAAGGGGTAGGCAGGTGCAACTAGTGCATTTACAGTTTGCCGAGCATATTTCTGTAAGATGAGGCGAACCTATCGCCATACCTAGAACATATTCGAATCCGGGACAATTCACGTCGATTCATTTTTTTTATAGCATAGACCGGCTAACGAGCATGTGGGTCACCTGATGGTAAGTGATCTCCACCGCCCATGTACGCCCACCAGAAGAATCATGGGCGCGTTGCCTTAAAGGAAAGGGATAATTAGGGATTGGGAAGGGGAGGGGATTTGGTCAATGTCGAATGAAAAACTAACACACAATATTGTGATGGCCCGACGTGGGATTTGAACCCAGTAGTACCTAGCAGTTCTCATCCGAAGTACGTTATTACAACATCGACTCTATCAGGAAGAGCATTGTTTTTTATGTCTTGTCAGAAACACTGTTATGCTTGAATAAAAATATAAATACCTGTTCGGAGTTTTTAATGAGACATTCGAATGCTAGTTTCGCTCGTTCGCAACCTTTTTGTCCATCACTCACTTTTTCTTCATTCACTGCAAGGACAGTTAGTTATTAAAATATCGAATCAATATCGAACGTTGTAATTCTTTATTGATGTATTCAATTAGGAATAATTGGCTCAATCCACATCAAAACGTTATTAGAGACGTATTATATATTTCATTAGAACCAATAATACAGTGATAACCTATAGGTTACTTACAAAGTAAGCACTAAAACTTTCAGGTCCAGTTGTTGTGGCTGAATTAAGACATATTTAAGTGGTAGAGCCACGCTGTAGAGAGTTTTACAGTATGAATGAGCCGGTTCGACCGGGTTGTTACTACTGACTCATAGAAAATCGGCGTAAAGTGGCAAATTGCTGTTGCGTTCGTAAGGTAAGTGAGACATAATCTATATCCCAATCCATTAATTACCCCTTTCCCTTAAGGCCGGCAACACCACCATAATTCCATAGCTGGATCTTCATGGGCGACGGAGATCTTACCCACTTGCTCGTTTGCCGGCCTTTGCTGTAAAAAACAGTATATTTTATGTCAAAAGGTGTACAGTTTACTACGCAGTGCTATGCGATGTAGTACTTTCCAATTCAACGTTCTGAGCTGTTTGTGGGCAGGCAGCGCTTAACGTTATCCAAAAATCATACGTAAATATTATATATCAAAAATAATAAATTAAACCTTTTTATTTACCTTTGTCACACACAGCTATGAATTGTTTAAAGTTATTTAGTTCAGTTTCATTATCCAGGATTTTTGTTGCTTTTTCTACAGCTGTTTGCTGAGACAGTGTTCCTTCGTCGTCAAACTGTGCGGTGCAAAAAACATGATTATTATGAGTAACATTTATTATTTATATTTAAATATTATATATATTATATTGTGACACTTACAATTCCAGCTTTATTAAAAACGCACGCAATAAAGCAATCTGCGTTTTCGCTGTTAGGGAACTCTTTATTTTTTAAGGATTTGACATCTTTTATGGTTATAGGGTACTTTAAAATACACTCTGTACCGATCACAATTAATTCGTCTCGTATACGAAGCCTTTGTTCGTCAGTAATTCCCTGAAATCAACATAAACAGATTTCTTATCGTGTATAATATGTTCGTTTATTATTTTAGCAATTGATAAATCATAGGAATTTCGTAGGTATGTGATATCTGCCAACTCGTATTAGGCCAGCGTGTCGGACTAAGGCCCCACTCCTCTTATGCAGTAGAGGAGACCCGTGCCCAGCAGTGGGGGTGTATAATACAAACGATATATTGATTCTTATATTATTATTATTATTATATAATATATAACAATATAAAAATGATACTATACTTAAAAATAGAATACTTACAAAAGCACATTTTAAAAGAATTGTAGTTACGGCGAAATACAAAATAGTTTGGGACATTTTTTAATTTAAAGTATTCCGAATTCAACAGTATTCGAGAAACGAATGTAGTGGATCCCGTATATCATCAGTTTTATACCAAATAAAACTAGCAAACCAATTGTAATATCCTGGATGACAATGGCAGGAACTTTTCAAGCGATTACATGGTGGTAATCGATTAATTTATTTATCAATCATTCAAACCCAAAGTAAGAAAAAAACGCATATCACGATTGTTTAAACTTTGAATCTGTCAAACTCAAACCAGACAGACCGCTTGACCAGACCAGACAGCTCGATGAGCAACTTTTTTTAGTTTGTTATAAATAAGTACTTGAGTAATAAACCTAACTGAAGTTAGGGTCAAAGTATATAGTTTTATTATAAACCTATAAAACGTAATCTTTTGACATCTTCTTTTATTATTGTTTTATTCGCCCTAATGACGACAACAGCAAGTCTATTGGTGACATTGTCATCGTAAATAAATAAAATAAAATATAAATAAATATAATATAAAATACTACATGGCACCTTAACCTGGCCCCTCAACCTAAGATATAATATGTTTATTTTATATTAGACTAGGTTTGCTCGCGGCTCCGCCCGTGTGCCTTTTAAGGGATATAAAGCAGCCTATAATCGTCTCTAGGGTCCCGTCTATCATCATCATCATCATCAGCCACAGCACGTCCACTACTGAACATAGGCCTCCCCCAAAGAACAACAACACAATACATAACAATAGGCCACAGCCGTAAGCCTGATAAACACATTGGATAACTTTAGCAATAGCCAGTAATACTACTACTAATTAATCTATATGTCTAGTTTCATCCAAAACTGATTAGCCGTTAAGGTATGATTGATTAACAAACATCCGAATTCATAAACATCCAAACTTTCGCATTTAAAATAGTAGGTAGTGACAGTAGGATATAAAAAAGTGGACTTAATGCAGATACGTTCTACACGAGTCGACCTTGGGTTATGCAGTGATG